>OU343050.1:54919812-56408724 GCA_910593695.2 Ocypus olens | reverse complement strand
TAGCTGAATTTTTTTAACGGCAATCAATTTCTCTCGTCTTTCTGATGAAAATAAAGTTAAATTCAATAGTCTACGATGATTTTTAAGAAAAGTTGCATTTTTTAACAAAATTTCCAAGGGGGTTAGTCATGTCTTTTTTCACGATTTCATCAAAAATTCAAAATCTCTAATCCGACTAATTGACGTACGAGGAGCTCAGATTTGCAAACCGCGTTCAATTTGGAGTTTTCGTTTGGCCGCTACGGCCGATCAAAGTCTGAAAAATCAATTATTTTCTTAAATTTTCCAAATCCTCATGGTGACTGACTAATTTTTTTGCTATTGAAGTTAGCTGAAATTTTTTAACGGCAATCAATTTCTCTCGTCTTTCTGATGAAAATAAAGTTAAATTCAATAGTCTACGATGATTTTTAAGAAAGTTGCATTTTTTAACAAAATTTCCAAGGGGGTTAGTCATGTCTTTTTTCTCACGATTTCATCAAAAATTCAAAATCTCTAATCCGACTAATTGACGTACGAGGAGCTCAGATTTGCAAACCGCGTTCAATTTGGAGTTTTCGTTTGGCCGCTACGGCCGATCAAAGTCTGAAAAATCAATTATTTTCTTAAATTTTCCAAAATCCTCATGGTGACTGACTAATTTTTTTGCTATTGAAGTTAGCTGAAATTTTTAACGGCAATCAATTTCTCTCGTCTTTCTGATGAAAATAAAGTTAAATTCAATAGTCTACGATGATTTTTAAGAAAGTTGCATTTTTTAACAAAATTTCCAAGGGGGTTAGTCATGTCTTTTTTCACGATTTCATCAAAAATTCAAAATCTCTAATCAGACTAATTGACGTACGAGGAGCTCAGATTTGCAAACCGCGTTCAATTTGGAGTTTTCGTTTGGCCGCTACGGCCGATCAAAGTCTGAAAAATCAATTATTTTCTTAAATTTTCCAAAATCCTCATGGTGACTGACTAATTTTTTTGCTATTGAAGTTAGCTGAAATTTTTTAACGGCAATCAATTTCTCTCGTCTTTCTGATGAAAATAAAGTTAAATTCAATAGTCTACGATGATTTTTAAGAAAGTTGCATTTTTTAACAATATTTCCAAGGGGGTTAGTCATGTCTTTTTTCACGATTTCATCAAAAATTCAAAATCTCTAATCCGACTAATTGACGTACGAGGAGCTCAGATTTGCAAACCGCGTTCAATTTGGAGTTTTCGTTTGGCCGCTACGGCCGATCAAAGTCTGAAAAATCAATTATTTTCTTAAATTTTCCAAAATCCTCATGGTGACTGACTAATTTTTTTGCTATTGAAGTTAGCTGAAATTTTTTAACGGCAATCAATTTCTCTCGTCTTTCTGATGAAAATAAAGTTAAATTCAATAGTCTACGATGATTTTTAAGAAAGTTGCATTTTTTGACAAAATTTTCAAGGGGGTTAGTCATGTCTTTTTTCACGATTTCATCAAAAATTCAAAATCTCTAATCCGACTAATTGACGTACGAGGAGCTCAGATTTGCAAACCGCGTTCAATTTGGAGTTTTCGTTTGGCCGCTACGGCCGATCAAAGTCTGAAAAATCAATTATTTTCGAAAATTTTCTAAAATCCTCATGGTGACTGACTAATTTTTTTGCTATTGAAAAGTTAGCTGAAATTTTTTAACGGCAATCAATTTCTCTCGTCTTTCTGATGAAAATAAAGTTAAATTCTAGACTAGCTGAATTTTTTTAACGGCAATCAATTTCTCTCGTCTTTCTGATGAAAATAAAGTTAAATTCAATAGTCTACGATGATTTTTAAGAAAGTTGCATTTTTTAACAAAATTTCCAAGGGGGTTAGTCATGTCTTTTTTCACGATTTCATCAAAAATTCAAAATCTCTAATCCGACTAATTGACGTACGAGGAGCTCAGATTTGCAAACCGCGTTCAATTTGGAGTTTTCGTTTGGCCGCTACGGCCGATCAAAGTCTGAAAAATCAATTATTTTCTTAAATTTTCCAAAATCCTCATGGTGACTGACTAATTTTTTTGCTATTGAAGTTAGCTGAAATTTTTTAACGGCAATCAATTTCTCTCGTCTTTCTGATGAAAATAAAGTTAAATTCAATAGTCTACGATGATTTTTAAGAAAGTTGCATTTTTTAACAAAATTTCCAAGGGGGTTAGTCATGTCTTTTTTCACGATTTCATCAAAAATTCAAAATCTCTAATCCGACTAATTGACGTACGAGGAGCTCAGATTTGCAAACCGCGTTCAATTTGGAGTTTTCGTTTGGCCGCTACGGCCGATCAAAGTCTGAAAAATCAATTATTTTCTTAAATTTTCCAAAATCCTCATGGTGACTGACTAATTTTTTTGCTATTGAAGTTAGCTGAAATTTTTTAACGGCAATCAATTTCTCTCGTCTTTCTGATGAAAATAAAGTTAAATTCAATAGTCTACGATGATTTTTAAGAAAGTTGCATTTTTTAACAAAATTTCCAAGGGGGTTAGTCATGTCTTTTTTCACGATTTCATCAAAAATTCAAAATCTCTAATCCGACTAATTGACGTACGAGGAGCTCAGATTTGCAAACCGCGTTCAATTTGGAGTTTTCGTTTGGCCGCTACGGCCGATCAAAGTCTGAAAAATCAATTATTTTCTTAAATTTTCCAAAATCCTCATGGTGACTGACTAATTTTTTTGCTATTGAAGTTAGCTGAAATTTTTTAACGGCAATCAATTTCTCTCGTCTTTCTGATGAAAATAAAGTTAAATTCAATAGTCTACGATGATTTTTAAGAAAGTTGCATTTTTTAACAAAATTTCCAAGGGGGTTAGTCATGTCTTTTTTCACGATTTCATCAAAAATTCAAAATCTCTAATCAGACTAATTGACGTACGAGGAGCTCAGATTTGCAAACCGCGTTCAATTTGGAGTTTTCGTTTGGCCGCTACGGCCGATCAAAGTCTGAAAAATCAATTATTTTCTTAAATTTTCCAAAATCCTCATGGTGACTGACTAATTTTTTTGCTATTGAAGTTAGCTGAAATTTTTTAACGGCAATCAATTTCTCTCGTCTTTCTGATGAAAATAAAGTTAAATTCAATAGTCTACGATGATTTTTAAGAAAGTTGCATTTTTTAACAATATTTCCAAGGGGGTTAGTCATGTCTTTTTTCACGATTTCATCAAAAATTCAAAATCTCTAATCCGACTAATTGACGTACGAGGAGCTCAGATTTGCAAACCGCGTTCAATTTGGAGTTTTCGTTTGGCCGCTACGGCCGATCAAAGTCTGAAAAATCAATTATTTTCTTAAATTTTCCAAAATCCTCATGGTGACTGACTAATTTTTTTGCTATTGAAGTTAGCTGAAATTTTTTAACGGCAATCAATTTCTCTCGTCTTTCTGATGAAAATAAAGTTAAATTCAATAGTCTACGATGATTTTTAAGAAAGTTGCATTTTTTGACAAAATTTTCAAGGGGGTTAGTCATGTCTTTTTTCACGATTTCATCAAAAATTCAAAATCTCTAATCCGACTAATTGACGTACGAGGAGCTCAGATTTGCAAACCGCGTTCAATTTGGAGTTTTCGTTTGGCCGCTACGGCCGATCAAAGTCTGAAAAATCAATTATTTTCGTAAATTTTTTAAAATGTTCACTGTGAATGACTAATTTTTTTGCTATTGAAGTTAGCTGAAATTTTTTAACGGCAATCAATTTCTCTCGTCTTTCTGATGAAAATAAAGTTAAATTCAATAGTCTACGATGATTTTTAAGAAAGTTGCATTTTTTAACAAAATTTTCAAGGGGGTTAGTCATGTCTTTTTTCACGATTTCATCAAAAATTCAAAATCACTAATCCGACTAATTGACGTACGAGGAGCTCAGATTTGCAAACCGCGTTCAATTTGGAGTTTTCGTTTGGCCGCTACGGCCGATCAAAGTCTGAAAAATCAATTATTTTCTTAAATTTTCCAAAATCCTCATGGTGACTGACTAATTTTTTTGCTATTGAAGTTAGCTGAAATTTTTTAACGGCAATCAATTTCTCTCGTCTTTCTGATGAAAATAAAGTTAAATTCAATAGTCTACGATGATTTTTAAGAAAGTTGCATTTTTTAACAAAATTTCCAAGGGGGTTAGTCATGTCTTTTTTCACGATTTCATCAAAAATTCAAAATCTCCAAACCGACTAATTGACGTACGAGGAGCTCAGATTTGCAAACCGCGTTCAATTTGGAGTTTTCGTTTGGCCGCTACGGCCGATCAAAGTCTGAAAAATCAATTATTTTCTTAAATTTTCCAAAATCCTCATGGTGACTGACTAATTTTTTTGCTATTGAAGTTAGCTGAAATTTTTTAACGGCAATCAATTTCTCTCGTCTTTCTGATGAAAATAAAGTTAAATTCAATAGTCTACGATGATTTTTAAGAAAGTTGCATTTTTTGACAAAATTTTCAAGGGGGTTAGTCATGTCTTTTTTCACGATTTCATCAAAAATTCAAAATCTCTAATCCGACTAATTGACGTACGAGGAGCTCAGATTTGCAAACCGCGTTCAATTTGGAGTTTTCGTTTGGCCGCTACGGCCGATCAAAGTCTGAAAAATCAATTATTTTCGTAAATTTTTTAAAATGTTCACTGTGAATGACTAATTTTTTTGCTATTGAAGTTAGCTGAAATTTTTTAACGGCAATCAATTTCTCTCGTCTTTCTGATGAAAATAAAGTTAAATTCAATAGTCTACGATGATTTTTAAGAAAGTTGCATTTTTTAACAAAATTTTCAAGGGGGTTAGTCATGTCTTTTTTCACGATTTCATCAAAAATTCAAAATCTCTAATCCTACTAATTGACGTACGAGGAGCTCAGATTTGCAAACCGCGTTCAATTTGGAGTTTTCGTTTGGCCGCTACGGCCGATCAAAGTCTGAAAAATCAATTATTTTCTTAAATTTTCCAAAATCCTCATGGTGACTGACTAATTTTTTTGCTATTGAAGTTAGCTGAAATTTTTTAACGGCAATCAATTTCTCTCGTCTTTCTGATGAAAATAAAGTTAAATTCAATAGTCTACGATGATTTTTAAGAAAGTTGCATTTTTTGACAAAATTTTCAAGGGGGTTAGTCATGTCTTTTTTCACGATTTCATCAAAAATTCAAAATCTCTAATCCGACTAATTGACGTACGAGGAGCTCAGATTTGCAAACCGCGTTCAATTTGGAGTTTTCGTTTGGCCGCTACGGCCGATCAAAGTCTGAAAAATCAATTATTTTCGTAAATTTTTTAAAATGTTCACTGTGAATGACTAATTTTTTTGCTATTGAAGTTAGCTGAAATTTTTTAACGGCAATCAATTTCTCTCGTCTTTCTGATGAAAATAAAGTTAAATTCAATAGTCTACGATGATTTTTAAGAAAGTTGCATTTTTTAACAAAATTTTCAAGGGGGTTAGTCATGTCTTTTTTCACGATTTCATCAAAAATTCAAAATCTCTAATCCTACTAATTGACGTACGAGGAGCTCAGATTTGCAAACCGCGTTCAATTTGGAGTTTTCGTTTGGCCGCTACGGCCGATCAAAGTCTGAAAAATCAATTATTTTCTTAAATTTTCCAAAATCCTCATGGTGACTGACTAATTTTTTTGCTATTGAAGTTAGCTGAAATTTTTTAACGGCAATCAATTTCTCTCGTCTTTCTGATGAAAATAAAGTTAAATTCAATAGTCTACGATGATTTTTAAGAAAGTTGCATTTTTTGACAAAATTTTCAAGGGGGTTAGTCATGTCTTTTTTCACGATTTCATCAAAAATTCAAAATCTCTAATCCGACTAATTGACGTACGAGGAGCTCAGATTTGCAAACCGCGTTCAATTTGGAGTTTTCGTTTGGCCGCTACGGCCGATCAAAGTCTGAAAAATCAATTATTTTCGTAAATTTTTTAAAATGTTCACTGTGAATGACTAATTTTTTTGCTATTGAAGTTAGCTGAAATTTTTTAACGGCAATCAATTTCTCTCGTCTTTCTGATGAAAATAAAGTTAAATTCAATAGTCTACGATGATTTTTAAGAAAGTTGCATTTTTTAACAAAATTTCCAAGGGGGTTAGTCATGTCTTTTTTCACGATTTCATCAAAAATTCAAAATCTCCAAACCGACTAATTGACGTACGAGGAGCTCAGATTTGCAAACCGCGTTCAATTTGGAGTTTTCGTTTGGCCGCTACGGCCGATCAAAGTCTGAAAAATCAATTATTTTCTTAAATTTTCCAAAATCCTCATGGTGACTGACTAATTTTTTTGCTATTGAAGTTAGCTGAAATTTTTTAACGGCAATCAATTTCTCTCGTCTTTCTGATGAAAATAAAGTTAAATTCAATAGTCTACGATGATTTTTAAGAAAGTTGCATTTTTTGACAAAATTTTCAAGGGGGTTAGTCATGTCTTTTTTCACGATTTCATCAAAAATTCAAAATCTCTAATCCGACTAATTGACGTACGAGGAGCTCAGATTTGCAAACCGCGTTCAATTTGGAGTTTTCGTTTGGCCGCTACGACCGATCAAAGTCTGAAAAATCAATTATTTTCGTAAATTTTTTAAAATGTTCACTGTGAATGACTAATTTTTTTGCTATTGAAGTTAGCTGAAATTTTTTAACGGCAATCAATTTCTCTCGTCTTTCTGATGAAAATAAAGTTAAATTCAATAGTCTACGATGATTTTTAAGAAAGTTGCATTTTTTAACAAAATTTCCAAGGGGGTTAGTCATGTCTTTTTTCACGATTTCATCAAAAATTCAAAATCTCCAAACCGACTAATTGACGTACGAGGAGCTCAGATTTGCAAACCGCGTTCAATTTGGAGTTTTCGTTTGGCCGCTACGGCCGATCAAAGTCTGAAAAATCAATTATTTTCTTAAATTTTCCAAAATCCTCATGGTGACTGACTAATTTTTTTGCTATTGAAGTTAGCTGAAATTTTTTAACGGCAATCAATTTCTCTCGTCTTTCTGATGAAAATAAAGTTAAATTCAATAGTCTACGATGATTTTTAAGAAAGTTGCATTTTTTAACAAAATTTCCAAGGGGGTTAGTCATGTCTTTTTTCACGATTTCATCAAAAATTCAAAATCTCCAAACCGACTAATTGACGTACGAGGAGCTCAGATTTGCAAACCGCGTTCAATTTGGAGTTTTCGTTTGGCCGCTACGGCCGATCAAAGTCTGAAAAATCAATTATTTTCTTAAATTTTCCAAAATCCTCATGGTGACTGACTAATTTTTTTGCTATTGAAGTTAGCTGAAATTTTTTAACGGCAATCAATTTCTCTCGTCTTTCTGATGAAAATAAAGTTAAATTCAATAGTCTACGATGATTTTTAAGAAAGTTGCATTTTTTGACAAAATTTTCAAGGGGGTTAGTCATGTCTTTTTTCACGATTTCATCAAAAATTCAAAATCTCTAATCCGACTAATTGACGTACGAGGAGCTCAGATTTGCAAACCGCGTTCAATTTGGAGTTTTCGTTTGGCCGCTACGACCGATCAAAGTCTGAAAAATCAATTATTTTCGTAAATTTTTTAAAATGTTCACTGTGAATGACTAATTTTTTTGCTATTGAAGTTAGCTGAAATTTTTTAACGGCAATCAATTTCTCTCGTCTTTCTGATGAAAATAAAGTTAAATTCAATAGTCTACGATGATTTTTAAGAAAGTTGCATTTTTTAACAAAATTTCCAAGGGGGTTAGTCATGTCTTTTTTCACGATTTCATCAAAAATTCAAAATCTCCAAACCGACTAATTGACGTACGAGGAGCTCAGATTTGCAAACCGCGTTCAATTTGGAGTTTTCGTTTGGCCGCTACGGCCGATCAAAGTCTGAAAAATCAATTATTTTCTTAAATTTTCCAAAATCCTCATGGTGACTGACTAATTTTTTTGCTATTGAAGTTAGCTGAAATTTTTTAACGGCAATCAATTTCTCTCGTCTTTCTGATGAAAATAAAGTTAAATTCAATAGTCTACGATGATTTTTAAGAAAGTTGCATTTTTTAACAAAATTTCCAAGGGGGTTAGTCATGTCTTTTTTCACGATTTCATCAAAAATTCAAAATCTCTAATCCGACTAATTGACGTACGAGGAGCTCAGATTTGCAAACCGCGTTCAATTTGGAGTTTTCGTTTGGCCGCTACGGCCGATCAAAGTCTGAAAAATCAATTATTTTCTTAAATTTTCCAAAATCCTCATGGTGACTGACTAATTTTTTTGCTATTGAAGTTAGCTGAAATTTTTTAACGGCAATCAATTTCTCTCGTCTTTCTGATGAAAATAAAGTTAAATTCAATAGTCTACGATGATTTTTAAGAAAGTTGCATTTTTTAACAAAATTTCCAAGGGGGTTAGTCATGTCTTTTTTCACGATTTCATCAAAAATTCAAAATCTCTAATCCGACTAATTGACGTACGAGGAGCTCAGATTTGCAAACCGCGTTCAATTTGGAGTTTTCGTTTGGCCGCTACGGCCGATCAAAGTCTGAAAAATCAATTATTTTCTTAAATTTTCCAAAATCCTCATGGTGACTGACTAATTTTTTTGCTATTGAAGTTAGCTGAAATTTTTTAACGGCAATCAATTTCTCTCGTCTTTCTGATGAAAATAAAGTTAAATTCAATAGTCTACGATGATTTTTAAGAAAGTTGCATTTTTTAACAAAATTTCCAAGGGGGTTAGTCATGTCTTTTTTCACGATTTCATCAAAAATTCAAAATCTCTAATCAGACTAATTGACGTACGAGGAGCTCAGATTTGCAAACCGCGTTCAATTTGGAGTTTTCGTTTGGCCGCTACGGCCGATCAAAGTCTGAAAAATCAATTATTTTCTTAAATTTTCCAAAATCCTCATGGTGACTGACTAATTTTTTTGCTATTGAAGTTAGCTGAAATTTTTTAACGGCAATCAATTTCTCTCGTCTTTCTGATGAAAATAAAGTTAAATTCAATAGTCTACGATGATTTTTAAGAAAGTTGCATTTTTTAACAATATTTCCAAGGGGGTTAGTCATGTCTTTTTTCACGATTTCATCAAAAATTCAAAATCTCTAATCCGACTAATTGACGTACGAGGAGCTCAGATTTGCAAACCGCGTTCAATTTGGAGTTTTCGTTTGGCCGCTACGGCCGATCAAAGTCTGAAAAATCAATTATTTTCTTAAATTTTCCAAAATCCTCATGGTGACTGACTAATTTTTTTGCTATTGAAGTTAGCTGAAATTTTTTAACGGCAATCAATTTCTCCCGTCTTTCTGATGAAAATAAAGTTAAATTCAATAGTCTACGATGATTTTTAAGAAAGTTGCATTTTTTAACAAAATTTCCAAGGGGGTTAGTCATGTCTTTTTTCACGATTTCATCAAAAATTCAAAATCTCTAATCCGACTAATTGACGTACGAGGATCTCAGATTTGCAAACCGCGTTCAATTTGGAGTTTTCGTTTGGCCGCTACGGCCGATCAAAGTCTGAAAAATCAATTATTTTCTTAAATTTTCCAAAATCCTCATGGTGACTGACTAATTTTTTTGCTATTGGAGTTAGCTGAAATTTTTTAACGGCAATCAATTTCTCTCGTCTTTCTGATGAAAATAAAGTTAAATTCAATAGTCTACGATGATTTTTAAGAAAGTTGCATTTTTTGACAAAATTTTCAAGGGGGTTAGTCATGTCTTTTTTCACGATTTCATCAAAAATTCAAAATCTCTAATCCGACTAATTGACGTACGAGGAGCTCAGATTTGCAAACCGCGTTCAATTTGGAGTTTTCGTTTGGCCGCTACGGCCGATCAAAGTCTGAAAAATCAATTATTTTCGTAAATTTTCTATAATATAATAATAATAATAATATTTATTTATGTTATCAACCTACATAGGTTATACAATTGTCATATCGGCAAGTGTAAGATATAAATATATCACGTCATCTTCATAATAACTTAAAACATTAAAATTAATATTAAACTAAATTAAAATACAATTTAAAATCAATTAAAATCAACATTCAAAAAATTAAAATTTAATTAAAATCAATTAAAACTAACATAAAAAAAAATTCAAATACAATTAAAATGCGATAAAAATAAATTAAATCAACATCAAACAAATTAAAATACAATTAAAACCAATATCAAAAACTTAATTTTAGATTTACAGTGTTCACTGTGACTGACTAATTTTTTTGCTATTTAAGTTAGCTGAATTTTTTTAACGGCAATCAATTTCTCTCGTCTTTCTGATGAAAATAAAGTTAAATTCAATAGTCTACGATGATTTTTAAGAAAGTTGCATTTTTTGACAAAATTTCCAAGGGGGTTAGTCATGTCTTTTTTCACGATTTCATCAAAAATTCAAAATCTCTAATCCGACTAATTGACGTACGAGGAGCTCAGATTTGCAAACCGCGTTCAATTTGGAGTTTTCGTTTGGCCGCTACGGCCGATCAAATTCTGGAAAATCAATTATTTTCGTAAATTTTCTAAAATGTTCACTGTGACTGACTAATTTTTTTGCTATTGAAGTTAGCTGAAATTTTTTAACGGCAATCAATTTCTCTCGTCTTTCTGATGAAAATAAAGTTAAATTCAATAGTCTACGATGATTTTTAAGAAAGTTGCATTTTTTAACAAAATTTCCAAGGGGGTTAGTCATGTCTTTTTTCACGATTTCATCAAAAATTCAAAATCTCTAATCCGACTAATTGACGTACGAGGAGCTCAGATTTGCAAACCGCGTTCAATTTGGAGTTTTCGTTTGGCCGCTACGGCCGATCAAAGTCTGAAAAATCAATTATTTTCTTAAATTTTCCAAAATCCTCATGGTGACTGACTCATTTTTTTGCTATTGAAGTTAGCTGAAATTTTTTAACGGCAATCAATTTCTCTCGTCTTTCTGATGAAAATAAAGTTAAATTCAATAGTCTACGATGATTTTTAAGAAAGTTGCATTTTTTAACAAAATTTCCAAGGGGGTTAGTCATGTCTTTTTTCACGATTTCATCAAAAATTCAAAATCTCTAATCCGACTAATTGACGTACGAGGAGCTCAGATTTGCAAACCGCGTTCAATTTGGAGTTTTCGTTTGGCCGCTACGGCCGATCAAAGTCTGAAAAATCAATTATTTTCGTAAATTTTCTATAATGTTCACTGTGACTGACTAATTTTTTTGCTATTTAAGTAAGCTGAATTTTTTTAACGGTAATCAATTTCTCTCGTCTTTCTGATGAAAATAAAGTTAAATTCAATAGTCTACGATGATTTTTAAGAAAGTTGCATTTTTTGACAAAATTTCCAAGGGGGTTAGTCATGTCTTTTTTCACGATTTCATCAAAAATTCAAAATCTCTAATCCGACTAATTGACGTACGAGGAGCTCAGATTTGCAAACCGCGTTCAATTTGGAGTTTTCGTTTGGCCGCTACGGCCGATCAAAGTCTGGAAAATCAATTATTTTCGTAAATTTTCTAAAATGTTCACTGTGACTGACTAATTTTTTTGCTATTGAAGTTAGCTGAAATTTTTTAACGGCAATCAATTTCTCTCGTCTTTCTGATGAAAATAAAGTTAAATTCAATAGTCTACGATGATTTTTAAGAAAGTTGCATTTTTTAACAAAATTTCCAAGGGGGTTAGTCATGTCTTTTTCCACGATTTCATCAAAAATTCAAAATCTCTAATCCGACTAATTGACGTACGAGGAGCTCAGATGTGCAAACCGCGTTCAATTTGGAGTTTTCGTTTGGCCGCTACGGCCGATCAAAGTCTGGAAAATCAATTATTTTCGTAAATTTTCTAAAATGTTCACTGTGACTGACTAATTTTTTTGCTATTGAAGTTAGCTGAAATTTTTTAACGGCAATCAATTTCTCTCGTCTTTCTGATGAAAATAAAGTTAAATTCAATAGTCTACGATGATTTTTAAGAAAGTTGCATTTTTTGACAAAATTTTCAAGGGGGTTAGTCATGTCTTTTTTGACGATTTCATCAAAAATTCAAAATCTCTAATCCGACTAATTGACGTACGAGGAGCTCAGATTTGCAAACCGCGTTCAATTTGGAGTTTTCGTTTGGCCGCTACGGCCGATCAAAGTCTGAAAAATCAATTATTTTCGTAAATTTTCTAAAATGTTCACTGTGACTGACTAATTTTTTTGCTATTGAAGTTAGCTGAAATTTTTTAACGGCAATCAATTTCTCTCGTCTTTCTGATGAAAATAAAGTTGAATTCAATAGTCTACGACGATTTTTAAGAAAGTTGCATTTTTTAACAAAATTTCCAAGGGGGTTAGTCATGTCTTTTTTCACGATTTCATCAAAAATTCAAAATCTCTAATCCGACTAATTGACGTACGAGGAGCTCAGATTTGCAAACCGCGTTCAATTTGGAGTTTTCGTTTGGCCGCTACGGCCGATCAAAGTCTGAAAAATCAATTATTTTCTTAAATTTTCCAAAATCCTCATGGTGACTGACTATTTTTTTTGCTATTGAAGTTAGCTGAATTTTTTTAACGGCAATCAATTTCTCTCGTCTTTCTGATGAAAATAAAGTTAAATTCAATAGTCTACGATGATTTTTAAGAAAGTTGCATTTTTTGACAAAATTTCCAAGGGGGTTAGTCATGTCTTTTTTCACGATTTCATCAAAAATTCAAAATCTCTAATCCGACTAATTTACGTACGAGGAGCTCAGATTTGCAAACCGCGTTCAATTTGGAGTTTTCGTTTGGCCGCTACGGCCGATCAAAGTCTGGAAAATCAATTATTTTCGTAAATTTTCTAAAATGTTCACTGTGACTGACTAATTTTTTTGCTATTGAAGTTAGCTGAAATTTTTTAACGGCAATCAATTTCTCTCGTCTTTCTGATGAAAATAAAGTTAAATTCAATAGTCTACGATGATTTTTAAGAAAGTTGCATTTTTTAACAAAATTTCCAAGGGGGTTAGTCATGTCTTTTTCCACGATTTCATCAAAAATTCAAAATCTCTAATCCGACTAATTGACGTACGAGGAGCTCAGATGTGCAAACCGCGTTCAATTTGGAGTTTTCGTTTGGCCGCGACGGCCGATCAAAGTCTGGAAAATCAATTATTTTCGTAAATTTTCTAAAATGTTCACTGTGACTGACTAATTTTTTTGCTATTGAAGTTAGCTGAAATTTTTTAACGGCAATCAATTTCTCTCGTCTTTCTGATGAAAATAAAGTTAAATTCAATAGTCTACGATGATTTTTAAGAAAGTTGCATTTTTTGACAAAATTTTCAAGGGGGTTAGTCATGTCTTTTTTGACGATTTCATCAAAAATTCAAAATCTCTAATCCGACTAATTGACGTACGAGGAGCTCAGATTTGCAAACCGCGTTCAATTTGGAGTTTTCGTTTGGCCGCTACGGCCGATCAAAGTCTGAAAAATCAATTATTTTCGTAAATTTTCTAAAATGTTCACTGTGACTGACTAATTTTTTTGCTATTGAAGTTAGCTGAAATTTTTTAACGGCAATCAATTTCTCTCGTCTTTCTGATGAAAATAAAGTTGAATTCAATAGTCTACGACGATTTTTAAGAAAGTTGCATTTTTTAACAAAATTTCCAAGGGGGTTAGTCATGTCTTTTTTCACGATTTCATCAAAAATTCAAAATCTCTAATCCGACTAATTGACGTACGAGGAGCTCAGATTTGCAAACCGCGTTCAATTTGGAGTTTTCGTTTGGCCGCTACGGCCGATCAAAGTCTGAAAAATCAATTATTTTCGTAAATTTTCTAAAATGTTCACTGTGACTGACTAATTTTTTTGCTATTGAAGTTAGCTGAAATTTTTTAACGGCAATCAATTTCTCTCGTCTTTCTGATGAAAATAAAGTTAAATTCAATAGTCTACGATGATTTTTAAGAAAGTTGCATTTTTTAACAAAATTTCCAAGGGGGTTAGTCATGTCTTTTTTCACGATTTCATCAAAAATTCAAAATCTCTAATCCGACTAATTGACGTATGTACTAATTTTTTTGCTATTGAAGTTAGCTGAAATTTTTTAACGGCAATCAATTTCTCTCGTCTTTCTGATGAAAATAAAGTTCAATTCAATAGTCTACGATGATTTTTAAGAAAGTTGCATTTTTTAACAAAATTTCCAAGGGGGTTAGTCATGTCTTTTTTCACGATTTCATCAAAAATTCAAAATCTCTAATCCGACTAATTGACGTACGAGGAGCTCAGATTTGCAAACCGCGTTCAATTTGGAGTTTTTGTTTGGCCGCTACGGCCGATCAAAGTCTGAAAAATCAATTATTTTCTTAAATTTTCCAAAATCCTCATGGTGACTGACTAATTTTTTTGCTATTGAAGTTAGCTGAAATTTTTTAACGGCAATCAATTTCTCTCGTCTTTCTGATGAAAATAAAGTTAAATTCAATAGTCTACGATGATTTTTAAGAAAGTTGCATTTTTTGACAAAATTTTCAAGGGGGTTAGTCATGTCTTTTTTGACGATTTCATCAAAAATTCAAAATCTCTAATCCGACTAATTGACGTACGAGGAGCTCAGATTTGCAAACCGCGTTCAATTTGGAGTTTTCGTTTGGCCGCTACGGCCGATCAAAGTCTGAAAAATCAATTATTTTCTTAAATTTTCCAAAATCCTCATGGTGACTGACTCATTTTTTTGCTATTGAAGTTAGCTGAAATTTTTTAACGGCAATCAATTTCTCTCGTCTTTCTGATGAAAATAAAGTTAAATTCAATAGTCTACGATGATTTTTAAGAAAGTTGCATTTTTTAACAAAATTTCCAAGGGGGTTAGTCATGTCTTTTTTCACGATTTCATCAAAAATTCAAAATCTCTAATCCGACTAATTGACGTACGAGGAGCTCAGATTTGCAAACCGCGTTCAATTTGGAGTTTTCGTTTGGCCGCTACGGCCGATCAAAGTCTGAAAAATCAATTATTTTCTTAAATTTTCCAAAATCCTCATGGTGACTGACTAATTTTTTTGCTATTGAAGTTAGCTGAAATTTTTTAACGGCAATCAATTTCTCTCGTCTTTCTGATGAAAATAAAGTTAAATTCAATAGTCTACGATGATTTTTAAGAAAGTTGCATTTTTTGACAAAATTTTCAAGGGGGTTAGTCATGTCTTTTTTGACGATTTCATCAAAAATTCAAAATCTCTAATCCGACTAATTGACGTACGAGGAGCTCAGATTTGCAAACCGCGTTCAATTTGGAGTTTTCGTTTGGCCGCTACGGCCGATCAAAGTCTGAAAAATCAATTATTTTCTTAAATTTTCCAAAATCCTCATGGTGACTGACTAATTTTTTTGCTATTGAAGTTAGCTGAAATTTTTTAACGGCAATCAATTTCTCTCGTCTTTCTGATGAAAATAAAGTTAAATTCAATAGTCTACGATGATTTTTAAGAAAGTTGCATTTTTTGACAAAATTTTCAAGGGGGTTAGTCATGTCTTTTTTCACGATTTCATCAAAAATTCAAAATCTCTAATCCGACTAATTGACGTACGAGGAGCTCAGATTTGCAAACCGCGTTCAATTTGGAGTTTTCGTTTGGCCGCTACGGCCGATCAAAGTCTGAAAAATCAATTATTTTCTTAAATTTTCCAAAATCCTCATGGTGACTGACTAATATTTTGCTATTGAAGTTAGCTGAAATTTTTTAACGGCAATCAATTTCTCTCGTCTTTCTGATGAAAATAAAGTTAAATTCAATAGTCTACGATGATTTTTAAGAAAGTTGCATTTTTTGACAAAATTTTCAAGGGGGTTAGTCATGTCTTTTTTCACGATTTCATCAAAAATTCAAAATCTCTAATCCGACTAATTGACGTACGAGGAGCTCAGATTTGCAAACCGCGTTCAATTTGGAGTTTTCGTTTGGCCGCTACGGCCGATCAAAGTCTGGAAAATCAATTATTTTCGTAAATTTTCTAAAATGTTCACTGTGACTGACTAATTTTTTTGCTATTGAAGTTAGCTGAAATTTTTTAACGGCAATCAATTTCTCTCGTCTTTCTGATGAAAATAAAGTTAAATTCAATAGTCTACGATGATTTTTAAGAAAGTTGCATTTTTTAACAAAATTTCCAAGGGGGTTAGTCATGTCTTTTTCCACGATTTCATCAAAAATTCAAAATCTCTAATCCGACTAATTGACGTACGAGGAGCTCAGATGTGCAAACCGCGTTCAATTTGGAGTTTTCGTTTGGCCGCTACGGCCGATCAAAGTCTGGAAAATCAATTATTTTCGTAAATTTTCTAAAATGTTCACTGTGACTGACTAATTTTTTTGCTATTGAAGTTAGCTGAAATTTTTTAACGGCAATCAATTTCTCTCGTCTTTCTGATGAAAATAAAGTTAAATTCAATAGTCTACGATGATTTTTAAGAAAGTTGCATTTTTTGACAAAATTTTCAAGGGGGTTAGTCATGTCTTTTTTGACGATTTCATCAAAAATTCAAAATCTCTAATCCGACTAATTGACGTACGAGGAGCTCAGATTTGCAAACCGCGTTCAATTTGGAGTTTTCGTTTGGCCGCTACGGCCGATCAAAGTCTGAAAAATCAATTATTTTCGTAAATTTTCTAAAATGTTCACTGTGACTGACTAATTTTTTTGCTATTGAAGTTAGCTGAAATTTTTTAACGGCAATCAATTTCTCTCGTCTTTCTGATGAAAATAAAGTTGAATTCAATAGTCTACGACGATTTTTAAGAAAGTTGCATTTTTTAACAAAATTTCCAAGGGGGTTAGTCATGTCTTTTTTCACGATTTCATCAAAAATTCAAAATCTCTAATCCGACTAATTGACGTACGAGGAGCTCAGATTTGCAAACCGCGTTCAATTTGGAGTTTTCGTTTGGCCGCTACGGCCGATCAAAGTCTGAAAAATCAATTATTTTCTTAAATTTTCCAAAATCCTCATGGTGACTGACTATTTTTTTTGCTATTGAAGTTAGCTGAAATTTTTTAACGGCAATCAATTTCTCTCGTCTTTCTGATGAAAATAAAGTTAAATTCAATAGTCTACGATGATTTTTAAGAAAGTTGCATTTTTTGACAAAATTTTCAAGGGGGTTAGTCATGTCTTTTTTCACGATTTCATCAAAAATTCAAAATCTCTAATCCGACTAATTGACGTACGAGGAGCTCAGATTTGCAAACCGCGTTCAATTTGGAGTTTTCGTTTGGCCACTACGGCCGATCAAAGTCTGAAAAATCAATTATTTTCGTAAATTTTCTAAAATGTTCACTGTGACTGACTAATTTTTTTGCTATTAAAGTTAGCTGAATTTTTTTAACGGCAATCAATTTCTCTCGTCTTTCTGATGAAAATAAAGTTAAATTCAATAGTCTACGATGATTTTTAAGAAAGTTGCATTTTTTAACAAAATTTTCAAGGGGGTTAGTCATGTCTTTTTTCACGATTTCATCAAAAATTCAAAATCTCTAATCCGACTATTTGACGTACGAGGATCTCAGATTTGCAAACCGCGTTCAATTTGGAGTTTTCGTTTGGCCGCTACGGCCGATCAAAGTCTGAAAAATCAATTATTTTCGTAAATTTTCTAAAATGTTCACTGTGACTGACTAATTTTTTTGCTATTGAAGTTAGCTGAAATTTTTTAACGGCAATCAATTTCTCTCGTCTTTCTGATGAAAATAAAGTTGAATTCAATAGTCTACGACGATTTTTAAGAAAGTTGCATTTTTTAACAAAATTTCCAAGGGGGTTAGTCATGTCTTTTTTCACGATTTCATCAAAAATTCAAAATCTCTAATCCGACTAATTGACGTACGAGGAGCTCAGATTTGCAAACCGCGTTCAATTTGGAGTTTTCGTTTGGCCACTACGGCCGATCAAAGTCTGAAAAATCAATTATTTTCGTAAATTTTCTAAAATGTTCACTGTGACTGACTAATTTTTTTGCTATTAAAGTTAGCTGAATTTTTTTAACGGCAATCAATTTCTCTCGTCTTTCTGATGAAAATAAAGTTAAATTCAATAGTCTACGATGATTTTTAAGAAAGTTGCATTTTTTAACAAAATTTTCAAGGGGGTTAGTCATGTCTTTTTTCACGATTTCATCAAAAATTCAAAATCTCTAATCCGACTATTTGACGTACGAGGATCTCAGATTTGCAAACCGCGTTCAATTTGGAGTTTTCGTTTGGCCGCTACGGCCGATCAAAGTCTGAAAAATCAATTATTTTCTTAAATTTTCCAAAATCCTCATGGTGACTGACTAATTTTTTTGCTATTGGAGTTAGCTGAAATTTTTTAACGGCAATCAATTTCTCTCGTCTTTCTGATGAAAATAAAGTTAAATTCAATAGTCTACGATGATTTTTAAGAAAGTTGCATTTTTTAACAAAATTTTCAAGGGGGTTAGTCATGTCTTTTTTCACGATTTCATCAAAAATTCAAAATCTCTAATCCGACTATTTGACGTACGAGGATCTCAGATTTGCAAACCGCGTTCAATTTGGAGTTTTCGTTTGGCCGCTACGGCCGATCAAAGTCTGAAAAATCAATTATTTTCTTAAATTTTCCAAAATCCTCATGGTGACTGACTAATTTTTTTGCTATTGGAGTTAGCTGAAATTTTTTAACGGCAATCAATTTCTCTCGTCTTTCTGATGAAAATAAAGTTAAATTCAATAGTCTACGATGATTTTTAAGAAAGTTGCATTTTTTAACAAAATTTTCAAGGGGGTTAGTCATGTCTTTTTTCACGATTTCATCAAAAATTCAAAATCTCTAATCCGACTAATTGACGTACTAATTTTTTTGCTATTGAAGTTAGCTGAAATTTTTTAACGGCAATCAATTTCTCTCGTCTTTCTGATGAAAATAAAGTTCAATTCAATAGTCTACGATGATTTTTAAGAAAGTTGCATTTTTTAACAAAATTTCCAAGGGGGTTAGTCATGTCTTTTTTCACGATTTCATCAAAAATTCAAAATCTCTAATCCGACTAATTGACGTACGAGGAGCTCAGATTTGCAAACCGCGTTCAATTTGGAGTTTTCGTTTGGCCGCTACGGCCGATCAAATTCTGAAAAATCAATTATTTTCTTAAATTTTCCAAAATCCTCATGGTGACTGACTAATTTTTTTGCTATTGAAGTTAGCTGAAATTTTTTAACGGCAATCAATTTCTCTCGTCTTTCTGATGAAAATAAAGTTAAATTCAATAGTCTACGGTGATTTTTAAGAAAGTTGCATTTTTTAACAAAATTTTCAAGGGGGTTAGTAATTTTTTTGCTATTGGAGTTAGCTGAAATTTTTTAACGGCAATCAATTTCTCTCGTCTTTCTGATGAAAATAAAGTTAAATTCAATAGTCTACGATGATTTTTAAGAAAGTTGCATTTTTTAACAAAATTTTCAAGGGGGTTAGTCATGTCTTTTTTCACGATTTCATCAAAAATTCAAAATCTCTAATCCGACTATTTGACGTACGAGGATCTCAGATTTGCAAACCGCGTTCAATTTGGAGTTTTCGTTTGGCCGCTACGGCCGATCAAAGTCTGAAAAATCAATTATTTTCTTAAATTTTCCAAAATCCTCATGGTGACTGACTAATTTTTTTGCTATTGGAGTTAGCTGAAATTTTTTAACGGCAATCAATTTCTCTCGTCTTTCTGATGAAAATAAAGTTAAATTCAATAGTCTACGATGATTTTTAAGAAAGTTGCATTTTTTAACAAAATTTTCAAGGGGGTTAGTCATGTCTTTTTTCACGATTTCATCAAAAATTCAAAATCTCTAATCCGACTAATTGACGTACTAATTTTTTTGCTATTGAAGTTAGCTGAAATTTTTTAACGGCAATCAATTTCTCTCGTCTTTCTGATGAAAATAAAGTTCAATTCAATAGTCTACGATGATTTTTAAGAAAGTTGCATTTTTTAACAAAATTTCCAAGGGGGTTAGTCATGTCTTTTTTCACGATTTCATCAAAAATTCAAAATCTCTAATCCGACTAATTGACGTACGAGGAGCTCAGATTTGCAAACCGCGTTCAATTTGGAGTTTTCGTTTGGCCGCTACGGCCGATCAAATTCTGAAAAATCAATTATTTTCTTAAATTTTCCAAAATCCTCATGGTGACTGACTAATTTTTTTGCTATTGAAGTTAGCTGAAATTTTTTAACGGCAATCAATTTCTCTCGTCTTTCTGATGAAAATAAAGTTAAATTCAATAGTCTACGGTGATTTTTAAGAAAGTTGCATTTTTTAACAAAATTTTCAAGGGGGTTAGTCATGTCTTTTTTCACGATTTCATCAAAAATTCAAAATCTCTAATCCGACTAATTGACGTACGAGGAGCTCAGATTTGCAAACCGCGTTCAATTTGGAGTTTTCGTTTGGCTGCTACGGCCGATCAAAGTCTGAAAAATCAATTATTTTCGTAAATTTTCTAAAATGTTCACTGTGACTGACTAATTTTTTTGCTATTGAAGTTAGCTGAAATTTTTTAACGGCAATCAATTTCTCTCGTCTTTCTGATGAAAATAAAGTTAAATTCAATAGTCTACGGTGATTTTTAAGAAAGTTGCATTTTTTGACAAAATTTTCAAGGGGGTTAGTCATGTCTTTTTTCACGATTTCATCAAAAATTCAAAATCTCTAATCTCTCAGATTTGCAAACCGCGTTCAATTTGGAGTTTTCGTTTGGCCGCAACGGCCGATCAAAGTCTGAAGAATCAATTATTTTCGTAAATTTTCTAAAATGTTCACTGTGACTGACTAATTTTTTTGCTATTGAAGTTAGCTGAAATTTTTTAACGGCAATCAATTTCTCTCGTCTTTCTGATGAAAATAAAGTTAAATTCAATAGTCTACGGTGATTTTTAAGAAAGTTGCATTTTTTGACAAAATTTTCAAGGGGGTTAGTCATGTCTTTTTTCACGATTTCATCAAAAATTCAAAATCTCTAATCCGACTAATTGACGTACGAGGAGCTCAGATTTGCAAACCGCGTTCAATTTGGAGTTTTCGTTTGGCCGCTACGGCCGATCAAAGTCTGAAAAATCAATTATTTTCGTAAATTTTCTAAAATGTTCACTGTGACTGACTAATTTTTTTGCTATTGAAGTTAGCTGAAATTTTTTAACGGCAATCAATTTCTCTCGTCTTTCTGATGAAAATAAAGTTAAATTCAATAGTCTACGATGATTTTTAAGAAAGTTGCATTTTTTAACAAAATTTCCAAGGGGGTTAGTCATGTCTTTTTTCACGATTTCATCAAAAATTCAAAATCTCTAATCCGACTAATTGACGTACGAGGATCTCAGATTTGCAAACCGCGTTCAATTTGGAGTTTTAGTTTGGCCGCTACGGCCGATCAAAGTCTGAAAAATCAATTATTTTCGTAAATTTTCTAAAATGTTCACTGTGACTGACTAATTTTTTTGCTATTTAAGTTAGCTGAATTTTTTTAACGGCAATCAATTTCTCTCGTCTTTCTGATGAAAATAAAGTTAAATTCAATAGTCTACGATGATTTTTAAGAAAGTTGCATTTTTTAACAAAATTTCCAAACCGCGTTCAATTTGGAGTTTTCGTTTGGCCGCTACGGCCGATCAAATTCTGAAAAATCAATTATTTTCTTAAATTTTCCAAAATCCTCATGGTGACTGACTAATTTTTTTGCTATTGAAGTTAGCTGAAATTTTTTAACGGCAATCAATTTCTCTCGTCTTTCTGATGAAAATAAAGTTAAATTCAATAGTCTACGGTGATTTTTAAGAAAGTTGCATTTTTTAACAAAATTTTCAAGGGGGTTAGTCATGTCTTTTTTCACGATTTCATCAAAAATTCAAAATCTCTAATCCGACTAATTGACGTACGAGGAGCTCAGATTTGCAAACCGCGTTCAATTTGGAGTTTTCGTTTGGCCGCTACGGCCGATCAAAGTCTGAAAAATCAATTATTTTCGTAAATTTTCTAAAATGTTCACTGTGACTGACTAATTTTTTTGCTATTGAAGTTAGCTGAAATTTTTTAACGGCAATCAATTTCTCTCGTCTTTCTGATGAAAATAAAGTTAAATTCAATAGTCTACGGTGATTTTTAAGAAAGTTGCATTTTTTGACAAAATTTTCAAGGGGGTTAGTCATGTCTTTTTTCACGATTTCATCAAAAATTCAAAATCTCTAATCTCTCAGATTTGCAAACCGCGTTCAATTTGGAGTTTTCGTTTGGCCGCAACGGCCGATCAAAGTCTGAAGAATCAATTATTTTCGTAAATTTTCTAAAATGTTCACTGTGACTGACTAATTTTTTTGCTATTGAAGTTAGCTGAAATTTTTTAACGGCAATCAATTTCTCTCGTCTTTCTGATGAAAATAAAGTTAAATTCAATAGTCTACGGTGATTTTTAAGAAAGTTGCATTTTTTGACAAAATTTTCAAGGGGGTTAGTCATGTCTTTTTTCACGATTTCATCAAAAATTCAAAATCTCTAATCCGACTAATTGACGTACGAGGAGCTCAGATTTGCAAACCGCGTTCAATTTGGAGTTTTCGTTTGGCCGCTACGGCCGATCAAAGTCTGAAAAATCAATTATTTTCGTAAATTTTCTAAAATGTTCACTGTGACTGACTAATTTTTTTGCTATTGAAGTTAGCTGAAATTTTTTAACGGCAATCAATTTCTCTCGTCTTTCTGATGAAAATAAAGTTAAATTCAATAGTCTACGATGATTTTTAAGAAAGTTGCATTTTTTAACAAAATTTCCAAGGGGGTTAGTCATGTCTTTTTTCACGATTTCATCAAAAATTCAAAATCTCTAATCCGACTAATTGACGTACGAGGATCTCAGATTTGCAAACCGCGTTCAATTTGGAGTTTTAGTTTGGCCGCTACGGCCGATCAAAGTCTGAAAAATCAATTATTTTCGTAAATTTTCTAAAATGTTCACTGTGACTGACTAATTTTTTTGCTATTTAAGTTAGCTGAATTTTTTTAACGGCAATCAATTTCTCTCGTCTTTCTGATGAAAATAAAGTTAAATTCAATAGTCTACGATGATTTTTAAGAAAGTTGCATTTTTTAACAAAATTTCCAAGGGGGTTAGTCATGTCTTTTTTCACGATTTCATCAAAAATTCAAAATCTCTAATCCGACTAATTGACGTACGAGGAGCTCAGATTTGCAAACCGCGTTCAATTTGGAGTTTTCGTTTGGCCGCTACGGCCGATCAAAGTCTGAAAAATCAATTATTTTCGTAAATTTTCTAAAATGTTCACTGTGACTGACTAATTTTTTTGCTATTGAAGTTAGCTGAAATTTTTTAACGGCAATCAATTTCTCTCGTCTTTCTGATGAAAATAAAGTTAAATTCAATAGTCTACGATGATTTTTAAGAAAGTTGCATTTTTTGACAAAATTTTCAAGGGGGTTAGTCATGTCTTTTTTTCACGATTTCATCAAAAATTCAAAATCTCTAATCCGACTAATTGACGTACGAGGAGCTCAGATTTGCTAACGGCGTTCAATTTGGAGTTTTCGTTTGGCCACTACGGCCGATCAAAGTCTGAAAAATCAATTATTTTCGTAAATTTTCTAAAATGTTCACTGTGACTGACTAATTTTTTTGCTATTTAAGTTAGCTGAATTTTTTTAACGGCAATCAATTTCTCTCGTCTTTCTGATGAAAATAAAGTTAAATTCAATAGTCTACGATGATTTTTAAGAAAGTTGCATTTTTTAACAAAATTTTCAAGGGGGTTAGTCATGTCTTTTTTCACGATTTCATCAAAAATTCAAAATCTCTAATCCGACTAATTGACGTACGAGGAGCTCAGGTTTGTAAACCGCGTTCAATTTGGAGTTTTCGTTTGGCCACTACGGCCGATCAAATTCTGAAAAATCAATTATTTTCGTAAATTTTCTAAAATGTTCACTGTGACTGACTAATTTTTTTGCTATTTAAGTTAGCTGAATTTTTTTAACGGCAATCAATTTCTCTCGTCTTTCTGATGAAAATAAAGTTAAATTCAATAGTCTACGATGATTTTTAAGAAAGTTGCATTTTTTAACAAAATTTCCAAGGGGGTTAGTCATGTCTTTTTTTCACGATTTCATCAAAAATTCAAAATCTCTAATCCGACTAATTGACGTACGAGGAGCTCAGATTTGCTAACGGCGTTCAATTTGGAGTTTTCGTTTGGCCACTACGGCCGATCAAAGTCTGAAAAATCAATTATTTTCGTAAATTTTCTAAAATGTTCACTGTGACTGACTAATTTTTTTGCTATTTAAGTTAGCTGAATTTTTTTAACGGCAATCAATTTCTCTCGTCTTTCTGATGAAAATAAAGTTAAATTCAATAGTCTACGATGATTTTTAAGAAAGTTGCATTTTTTAACAAAATTTTCAAGGGGGTTAGTCATGTCTTTTTTCACGATTTCATCAAAAATTCAAAATCTCTAATCCGACTAATTGACGTACGAGGAGCTCAGATTTGCAAACCGCGTTCAATTTGGAGTTTTCGTTTGGCCGCTACGGCCGATCAAAGTCTGAAAAATCAATTATTTTCTTAAATTTTCCAAAATCCTCATGGTGACTGACTATTTTTTTTGCTATTGGAGTTAGCTGAAATTTTTTAACGGCAATCAATTTCTCTCGTCTTTCTGATGAAAATAAAGTTAAATTCAATAGTCTACGATGATTTTTAAGAAAGTTGCATTTTTTGACAAAATTTTCAAGGGGGTTAGTCATGTCTTTTTTCACGTTTTCATCAAAAATTCAAAATCTCTAATCCGACTAATTGACGTACGAGGAGCTCAGATTTGTAAACCGCGTTCAATTTGGAGTTTTCGTTTGGCCACTACGGCCGATCAAATTCTGAAAAATCAATTATTTTCGTAAATTTTCTAAAATGTTCACTGTGACTGACTAATTTTTTTGCTATTTAAGTTAGCTGAATTTTTTTAACGGCAATCAATTTCTCTCGTCTTTCTGATGAAAATAAAGTTAAATTCAATAGTCTACGATGATTTTTAAGAAAGTTGCATTTTTTAACAAAATTTCCAAGGGGGTTTGTCATGTCTTTTTTTCACGATTTCATCAAAAATTCAAAATCTCTAATCCGACTAATTGACGTACGAGGAGCTCAGATTTGCTAACGGCGTTCAATTTGGAGTTTTCGTTTGGCCACTACGGCCGATCAAATTCTGAAAAATCAATTATTTTCGTAAATTTTCTAAAATGTTCACTGTGACTGACTAATTTTTTTGCTATTTAAGTTAGCTGAATTTTTTTAACGGCAATCAATTTCTCTCGTCTTTCTGATGAAAATAAAGTTAAATTCAATAGTCTACGATGATTTTTAAGAAAGTTGCATTTTTTAACAAAATTTCCAAGGGGGTTAGTCATGTCTTTTTTTCACGATTTCATCAAAAATTCAAAATCTCTAATCCGACTAATTGACGTACGAGGAGCTCAGATTTGCTAACGGCGTTCAATTTGGAGTTTTCGTTTGGCCACTACGGCCGATCAAAGTCTGAAAAATCAATTATTTTCGTAAATTTTCTAAAATGTTCACTGTGACTGACTAATTTTTTTGCTATTTAAGTTAGCTGAATTTTTTTAACGGCAATCAATTTCTCTCGTCTTTCTGATGAAAATAAAGTTAAATTCAATAGTCTACGATGATTTTTAAGAAAGTTGCATTTTTTGACAAAATTTTCAAGGGGGTTAGTCATGTCTTTTTTGACGATTTCATCAAAAATTCAAAATCTCTAATCCGACTAATTGACGTACGAGGAGCTCAGATTTGCAAACCGCGTTCAATTTGGAGTTTTCGTTTGGCCGCTACGGCCGATCAAAGTCTGGAAAATCAATTATTTTCGTAAATTTTCTGAAATGTTCACTGTAACTGACTAATTTTTTTGCTATTGAAGTTAGCTGAAATTTCTTAACGGCAATCAATTTCTCTCGTCTTTCTGATGAAAATAAAGTTAAATTCAATAGTCTACGATGATTTTTAAGAAAGTTGCATTTTTTAACAAAATTTCCAAGGGGGTTAGTCATGTCTTTTTTCACGATTTCATCAAAAATTCAAAATCTCTAATCCGACTAATTGACGTACGAGGAGCTCAGATTTGCAAACCGCGTTCAATTTGGAGTTTTCGTTTGGCCGCTACGGCCGATCAAAGTCTGAAAAATCAATTATTTTCTTAAATTTTCCAAAATCCTCATGGTGACTGACTAATTTTTTTGCTATTGAAGTTCGCTGAAATTTTTTAACGGCAATCAATTTCTCTCGTCTTTCTGATGAAAATAAAGTTAAATTCAATAGTCTACGATGATTTTTAAGAAAGTTGCATTTTTTAACAAAATTTCCAAGGGGGTTAGTCATGTCTTTTTTCACGATTTCATCAAAAATTCAAAATCTCTAATCCGACTAATTGACGTACGAGGATCTCAGATTTGCAAACCGCGTTCAATTTGGAGTTTTCGTTTGGCCGCTACGGCCGATCAAAGTCTGGAAAATCAATTATTTTCGTAAATTATCTAAAATGTTCACTGTAACTGACTAATTTTTTTGCTATTGAAGTTAGCTGAAATTTCTTAACGGCAATCAATTTCTCTCGTCTTTCTGATGAAAATAAAGTTAAATTCAATAGTCTACGATGATTTTTAAGAAAGTTGCATTTTTTAACAAAATTTCCAAGGGGGTTAGTCATGTCTTTTTTCACGATTTCATCAAAAATTCAAAATCTCTAATCCGACTAATTGACGTACGAGGAGCTCAGATTTGCAAACCGCGTTCAATTTGGAGTTTTCGTTTGGCCGCTACGGCCGATCAAAGTCTGAAAAATCAATTATTTTCTTAAATTTTCCAAAATCCTCATGGTGACTGACTAATTTTTTTGCTATTGAAGTTAGCTGAAATTTTTTGACGGCAATCAATTTCTCTCGTCTTTCTGATGAAAATAAAGTTAAATTCAATAGTCTACGATGATTTTTAAGAAAGTTGCATTTTTTGACAAAATTTTCAAGGGGGTTAGTCATGTCTTTTTTCACGATTTCATCAAAAATTCAAAATCTCTAATCCGACTAATTGACGTACGAGGAGCTCAGATTTGCAAACCGCGTTCAATTTGGAGTTTTCGTTTGGCCGCTACGGCCGATCAAAGTCTGAAAAATCAATTATTTTCTTAAATTTTCCAAAATCCTCATGGTGACTGACTATTTTTTTTGCTATTGGAGTTAGCTGAAATTTTTTAACGGCAATCAGTTTCTCTCGTCTTTCTGATGAAAATAAAGTTAAATTCAATAGTCTACGATGATTTTTAAGAAAGTTGCATTTTTTGACAAAATGTTCAAGGGGGTTAGTCATGTCTTTTTTCACGATTTCATCAAAAATTCAAAATCTCTAATCCGACTAATTGACGTACGAGGAGCTCAGATTTGCAAACCGCGTTCAATTTGGAGTTTTCGTTTGGCCGCTACGGCCGATCAAAGTCTGAAAAATCAATTATTTTCGTAAATTTTCTAAAATGTTCACTGTGACTGACAAATTTTTTTGCTATTGAAGTTAGCTGAAATTTTTTAACGGCAATCAATTTCTCTCGTCTTTCTGATGAAAATAAAGTTAAATTCAATAGTCTACGATGATTTTTAAGAAAGTTGCATTTTTTAACAAAATTTTCAAGGGGGTTAGTCATGTCTTTTTTCACGATTTCATCAAAAATTCAAAATCTCTAATCCGACTAATTGACGTACGAGGAGCTCAGATTTGCAAACCGCGTTCAATTTGGAGTTTTCGTTTGGCCGCTACGGCCGATCAAAGTCTGAAAAATCAATTATTTTCTTAAATTTTCCAAAATCCTCATGGTGACTGACTAATTTTTTTGCTATTGAAGTTAGCTGAAATTTTTTAACGGCAATCAATTTCTCTCGTCTTTCTGATGAAAATAAAGTTAAATTCAATAGTCTACGATGATTTTTAAGAAAGTTGCATTTTTTAACAAAATTTCCAAGGGGGTTAGTCATGTCTTTTTTCACGATTTCATCAAAAATTCAAAATCTCTAATCCGACTAATTGACGTACGAGGATCTCAGATTTGCAAACCGCGTTCAATTTGGAGTTTTCGTTTGGCCGCTACGGCCGATCAAAGTCTGAAAAATCAATTATTTTCGTAAATTTTCTAAAATGTTCACTGTGACTGACTAATTTTTTTGCTATTGAAGTTAGCTGAAATTTTTTAACGGCAATCAATTTCTCTCGTCTTTCTGATGAAAATAAAGTTAAATTCAATAGTCTACGATGATTTTTAAGAAAGTTGCATTTTTTAACAAAATTTCCAAGGGGGTTAGTCATGTCTTTTTTCACGATTTCATCAAAAATTCAAAATCTCTAATCCGACTAATTGACGTACGAGGAGCTCAGATTTGCAAACCGCGTTCAATTTGGAGTTTTCGTTTGGCCGCTACGGCCGATCAAAGTCTGAAAAATCAATTATTTTCGTAAATTTTCTAAAATGTTCACTGTGACTGACAAATTTTTTTGCTATTGAAGTTAGCTGAAATTTTTTAACGGCAATCAATTTCTCTCGTCTTTCTGATGAAAATAAAGTTAAATTCAATAGTCTACGATGATTTTTAAGAAAGTTGCATTTTTTGACAAAATTTTCAAGGTGGTTAGTCATGTCTTTTTTCACGATTTCATCAAAAATTCAAAATCTCTAATCCGACTAATTGACGTACGAGGAGCTCAGATTTGCAAACCGCGTTCAATTTGGTGTTTTCGTTTGGCCGCTACGGCCGATCAAAGTCTGAAAAATCAATTATTTTCGTAAATTTTCTAAAATGTTCACTGTGACTGACTAATTTTTTTGCTATTGAAGTTAGCTGAAATTTTTTAACGGCAATCAATTTCTCTCGTCTTTCTGATGAAAATAAAGTTAAATTCAATAGTCTACGATGATTTTTAAGAATGTTGCATTTTTTAACAAAATTTTCAAGGGGGTTAGTCATGTCTTTTTTCACGATTTCATCAAAAATTCAAAATGTCTAATCCGACTAATTGACGTACGAGGAGCTCAGATTTGCAAACCGCGTTCAATTTGGAGTTTTCGTTTGGCCGCTACGGCCGATCAAAGTCTGGAAAATCAATTATTTTCGTAAATTATCTAAAATGTTCACTGTAACTGACTAATTTTTTTGCTATTGAAGTTAGCTGAAATTTCTTAACGGCAATCAATTTCTCTCGTCTTTCTGATGAAAATAAAGTTAAATTCAATAGTCTACGATGATTTTTAAGAAAGTTGCATTTTTTGACAAAATTCTCAAGGGGGTTAGTCATGTCTTTTTTGACGATTTCATCAAAAATTCAAAATCTCTAATCCGACTAATTGACGTACGAGGAGCTCAGATTTGCAAACCGCGTTCAATTTGGAGTTTTCGTTTGGCCGCTACGGCCGATCAAAGTCTGAAAAATCAATTATTTTCGTAAATTTTCTAAAATGTTCACTGTGACTGACTAATTTTTTTGCTATTGAAGTTAGCTGAAATTTTTTAACGGCAATCAATTTCTCTCGTCTTTCTGATGAAAATAAAGTTGAATTCAATAGTCTACGATGATTTTTAAGAAAGTTGCATTTTTTAACAAAATTTCCAAGGGGGTTAGTCATGTCTTTTTTCACGATTTCATCAAAAATTCAAAATCTCTAATCCGACTAATTGACGTACGAGGAGCTCAGATTTGCAAACCGCGTTCAATTTGGAGTTTTCGTTTGGCCGCTACGGCCGATCAAAGTCTGAAAAATCAATTATTTTCGTAAATTTTCTAAAATGTTCACTGTGACTGACAATTTTTTTTGCTATTGAAGTTAGCTGAATTTTTTTAACGGCAATCAATTTCTCTCGTCTTTCTGATGAAAATAAAGTTAAATTCAATAGTCTACGATGATTTTTAAGAAAGTTGCATTTTTTAACAAAATTTTCAAGGGGGTTAGTCATGTCTTTTTTCACGATTTCATCAAAAATTCAAAATCTCTAATCCGACTAATTGACGTACGAGGAGCTCAGATTTGCAAACGGCGTTCAATTTGGAGTTTTCGTTTGGCCACTACGGCCGATCAAAGTCTGAAAAATCAATTATTTTCGTAAATTTTCTAAAATGTTCACTGTGACTGACAAATTTTTTTGCTATTGGAGTTAGCTGAAATTTTTTAACGGCAATCAATTTCTCTCGTCTTTCTGATGAAAATAAAGTTAAATTCAATAGTCTACGATGATTTTTAAGAAAGTTGCATTTTTTGACAAAATTTTCAAGGGGGTTAGTCATGTCTTTTTTCACGATTTCATCAAAAATTCAAAATCTCTAATCCGACTAATTGACGTACGAGGAGCTCAGATTTGCAAACCGCGTTCAATTTGGAGTTTTCGTTTGGCCGCTACGGCCGATCAAAGTCTGAAAAATCAATTATTTTCGTAAATTTTCTAAAATGTTCACTGTGACTGACTAATTTTTTTGCTATTGAAGTTAGCTGAAATTTTTTAACGGCAATCAATTTCTCTCGTCTTTCTGATGAAAATAAAGTTAAATTCAATAGTCTACGATGATTTTTAAGAATGTTGCATTTTTTAACAAAATTTTCAAGGGGGTTAGTCATGTCTTTTTTCACGATTTCATCAAAAATTCAAAATGTCTAATCCGACTAATTGACGTACGAGGAGCTCAGATTTGCAAACCGCGTTCAATTTGGAGTTTTCGTTTGGCCGCTACGGCCGATCAAAGTCTGGAAAATCAATTATTTTCGTAAATTATCTAAAATGTTCACTGTAACTGACTAATTTTTTTGCTATTGAAGTTAGCTGAAATTTCTTAACGGCAATCAATTTCTCTCGTCTTTCTGATGAAAATAAAGTTAAATTCAATAGTCTACGATGATTTTTAAGAAAGTTGCATTTTTTGACAAAATTTTCAAGGGGGTTAGTCATGTCTTTTTTGACGATTTCATCAAAAATTCAAAATCTCTAATCCGACTAATTGACGTACGAGGAGCTCAGATTTGCAAACCGCGTTCAATTTGGAGTTTTCGTTTGGCCGCTACGGCCGATCAAAGTCTGAAAAATCAATTATTTTCGTAAATTTTCTAAAATGTTCACTGTGACTGACTAATTTTTTTGCTATTGAAGTTAGCTGAAATTTTTTAACGGCAATCAATTTCTCTCGTCTTTCTGATGAAAATAAAGTTGAATTCAATAGTCTACGATGATTTTTAAGAAAGTTGCATTTTTTAACAAAATTTCCAAGGGGGTTAGTCATGTCTTTTTTCACGATTTCATCAAAAATTCAAAATCTCTAATCCGACTAATTGACGTACGAGGAGCTCAGATTTGCAAACCGCGTTCAATTTGGAGTTTTCGTTTGGCCGCTTCGGCCGATCAAAGTCTGAAAAATCAATTATTTTCTTAAATTTTCCAAAATCCTCATGGTGACTGACTAATTTTTTTGCTATTGAAGTTAGCTGAAATTTTTTGACGGCAATCAATTTCTCTCGTCTTTCTGATGAAAATAAAGTTAAATTCAATAGTCTACGATGATTTTTAAGAAAGTTGCATTTTTTGACAAAATTTTCAAGGGGGTTAGTCATGTCTTTTTTCACGATTTCATCAAAAATTCAAAATCTCTAATCCGACTAATTGACGTACGAGGAGCTCAGATTTGCAAACCGCGTTCAATTTGGAGTTTTCGTTTGGCCGCTACGGCCGATCAAAGTCTGAAAAATCAATTATTTTCGTAAATTTTCTAAAATGTTCACTGTGACTGACTAATTTTTTTGCTATTGAAGTTAGCTGAAATTTTTTAACGGCAATCAATTTCTCTCGTCTTTCTGATGAAAATAAAGTTAAATTCAATAGTCTACGGTGATTTTTAAGAAAGTTGCATTTTTTAACAAAATTTTCAAGGGGGTTAGTCATGTCTTTTTTCACGATTTCATCAAAAATTCAAAATCTCTAATCCGACTAATTGACGTACGAGGAGCTCAGATTTGCAAACGGCGTTCAATTTGGAGTTTTCGTTTGGCCACTACGGCCGATCAAAGTCTGAAAAATCAATTATTTTCGTAAATTTTCTAAAATGTTCACTGTGACTGACTATTTTTTTTGCTATTTAAGTTAGCTGAATTTTTTTAACGGCAATCAATTTCTCTCGTCTTTCTGATGAAAATAAAGTTAAATTCAATAGTCTACGATGATTTTTAAGAAAGTTGCATTTTTTAACAAAATTTCCAAGGGGGTTAGTCATGTCTTTTTTCACGATTTCATCAAAAATTCAAAATCTCTAATCCGACTAATTGACGTACGAGGATCTCAGATTTGCAAACCGCGTTCAATTTGGAGTTTTCGTTTGGCCGCTACGGCCGATCAAAGTCTGAAAAATCAATTATTTTCTTAAATTTTCCAAAATCCTCATGGTGACTGACTAATTTTTTTGCTATTGGAGTTAGCTGAAATTTTTTAACATCAATCAATTTCTCTCGTCTTTCTGATGAAAATAAAGTTAAATTCAATAGTCTACGATGATTTTTAAGAAAGTTGCATTTTTTGACAAAATTTTCAAGGGGGTTAGTCATGTCTTTTTTCACGATTTCATCAAAAATTCAAAATCTCTAATCCGACTAATTGACGTACGAGGAGCTCAGATTTGCAAACCGCGTTCAATTTGGAGTTTTCGTTTGGCCGCTACGGCCGATCAAAGTCTGAAAAATCAATTATTTTCGTAAATTTTCTAAAATGTTCACTGTGACTGACTAATTTTTTTGCTATTGAAGTTAGCTGAAATTTTTTAACGGCAATCAATTTCTCTAGTCTTTCTGATGAAAATAAAGTTGAATTCAATAGTCTACGATGATTTTTAAGAAAGTTGCATTTTTTAACAAAATTTCCAAGGGCGTTAGTCATGTCTTTTTTCACGATTTCATCAAAAATTCAAAATCTCTAATCCGACTAATTGACGTACGAGGAGCTCAGATTTGCAAACCGCGTTCAATTTGGAGTTTTCGTTTGGCCGCTACGGCCGATCAAAGTCTGAAAAATCAATTATTTTCTTAAATTTTTCAAAATCCTCATGGTGACTGACTAATTTTTTTGCTATTGAAGTTAGCTGAAATTTTTTGACGGCAATCAATTTCTCTCGTCTTTCTGATGAAAATAAAGTTAAATTCAATAGTCTACGATGATTTTCAAGAAAGTTGCATTTTTTGACAAAATTTTCAAGGGGGTTAGTCATGTCTTCTTTCACGATTTCATCAAAAATTCAAAATCTCTAATCCGACTAATTGACGTACGAGGAGCTCAGATTTGCAAACGGCGTTCAATTTGGAGTTTTCGTTTGGCCACTACGGCCGATCAAAGTCTGAAAAATCAATTATTTTCGTAAATTTTCTAAAATGTTCACTGTGACTGACTATTTTTTTTGCTATTTAAGTTAGCTGAATTTTTTTAACGGCAATCAATTTCTCTCGTCTTTCTGATGAAAATAAAGTTAAATTCAATAGTCTACGATGATTTTTAAGAAAGTTGCATTTTTTAACAAAATTTCCAAGGGGGTTAGTCATGTCTTTTTTCACGATTTCATCAAAAATTCAAAATCTCTAATCCGACTAATTGACGTACGAGTATCTCAGATTTGCAAACCGCGTTCAATTTGGAGTTTTCGTTTGGCCGCTACGGCCGATCAAAGTCTGAAAAATCAATTATTTTCTTAAATTTTCCAAAATCCTCATGGTGACGGACTAATTTTTTTGCTATTGGAGTTAGCTGAAATTTTTTAACGGCAATCAATTTCTCTCGTCTTTCTGATGAAAATAAAGTTAAATTCAATAGTCTACGATGATTTTTAAGAAAGTTGCATTTTTTGACAAAATTTTCAAGGGGGTTAGTCATGTCTTTTTTCACGATTTCATCAAAAATTCAAAATCTCTAATCCGACTAATTGACGTACGAGGAGCTCAGATTTGCAAACCGCGTTCAATTTGGAGTTTTCGTTTGGCCGCTACGGCCGATCAAAGTCTGAAAAATCAATTATTTTCGTAAATTTTCTAAAATGTTCACTGTGACTGACTAATTTTTTTGCTATTGAAGTTAGCTGAAATTTTTTAACGGCAATCAATTTCTCTAGTCTTTCTGATGAAAATAAAGTTGAATTCAATAGTCTACGATGATTTTTAAGAAAGTTGCATTTTTTGACAAAATTTTCAAGGGGGTTAGTCATGTCTTTTTTCACGATTTCATCAAAAATTCAAAATCTCTAATCCGACTAATTGACGTACGAGGAGCTCAGATTTGCAAACCGCGTTCAATTTGGAGTTTTCGTTTGGCCGCTACGGCCGATCAAAGTCTGAAAAATCAATTATTTTCTTAAATTTTCCAAAATCCTCATGGTGACTGACTAATTTTTTTGCTATTGGAGTTAGCTGAAATTTTTTAACATCAATCAATTTCTCTCGTCTTTCTGATGAAAATAAAGTTAAATTCAATAGTCTACGATGATTTTTAAGAAAGTTGCATTTTTTGACAAAATTTTCAAGGGGGTTAGTCATGTCTTTTTTCACGATTTCATCAAAAATTCAAAATCTCTAATCCGACTAATTGACGTACGAGGAGCTCAGATTTGCAAACCGCGTTCAATTTGGAGTTTTCGTTTGGCCGCTACGGCCGATCAAAGTCTGAAAAATCAATTATTTTCGTAAATTTTCTAAAATGTTCACTGTGACTGACTAATTTTTTTGCTATTGAAGTTAGCTGAAATTTTTTAACGGCAATCAATTTCTCTAGTCTTTCTGATGAAAATAAAGTTGAATTCAATAGTCTACGATGATTTTTAAGAAAGTTGCATTTTTTAACAAAATTTCCAAGGGCGTTAGTCATGTCTTTTTTCACGATTTCATCAAAAATTCAAAATCTCTAATCCGACTAATTGACGTACGAGGAGCTCAGATTTGCAAACCGCGTTCAATTTGGAGTTTTCGTTTGGCCGCTACGGCCGATCAAAGTCTGAAAAATCAATTATTTTCTTAAATTTTTCAAAATCCTCATGGTGACTGACTAATTTTTTTGCTATTGAAGTTAGCTGAAATTTTTTGACGGCAATCAATTTCTCTCGTCTTTCTGATGAAAATAAAGTTAAATTCAATAGTCTACGATGATTTTCAAGAAAGTTGCATTTTTTGACAAAATTTTCAAGGGGGTTAGTCATGTCTTCTTTCACGATTTCATCAAAAATTCAAAATCTCTAATCCGACTAATTGACGTACGAGGAGCTCAGATTTGCAAACGGCGTTCAATTTGGAGTTTTCGTTTGGCCACTACGGCCGATCAAAGTCTGAAAAATCAATTATTTTCGTAAATTTTCTAAAATGTTCACTGTGACTGACTATTTTTTTTGCTATTTAAGTTAGCTGAATTTTTTTAACGGCAATCAATTTCTCTCGTCTTTCTGATGAAAATAAAGTTAAATTCAATAGTCTACGATGATTTTTAAGAAAGTTGCATTTTTTAACAAAATTTCCAAGGGGGTTAGTCATGTCTTTTTTCACGATTTCATCAAAAATTCAAAATCTCTAATCCGACTAATTGACGTACGAGTATCTCAGATTTGCAAACCGCGTTCAATTTGGAGTTTTCGTTTGGCCGCTACGGCCGATCAAAGTCTGAAAAATCAATTATTTTCTTAAATTTTCCAAAATCCTCATGGTGACGGACTAATTTTTTTGCTATTGGAGTTAGCTGAAATTTTTTAACGGCAATCAATTTCTCTCGTCTTTCTGATGAAAATAAAGTTAAATTCAATAGTCTACGATGATTTTTAAGAAAGTTGCATTTTTTGACAAAATTTTCAAGGGGGTTAGTCATGTCTTTTTTCACGATTTCATCAAAAATTCAAAATCTCTAATCCGACTAATTGACGTACGAGGAGCTCAGATTTGCAAACCGCGTTCAATTTGGAGTTTTCGTTTGGCCGCTACGGCCGATCAAAGTCTGAAAAATCATTTATTTTCCTAAAATTTCCAAAATCCTCATGGTGACTGACTAATTTTTTTGCTATTGAAGTTAGCTGAAATTTTTTGACGGCAATCAATTTCTCTCGTCTTTCTGATGAAAATAAAGTTAAATTCAATAGTCTACGATGATTTTCAAGAAAGTTGCATTTTTTGACAAAATTTTCAAGGGGGTTAGTCATGTCTTCTTTCACGATTTCATCAAAAATTCAAAATCTCTAATCCGACTAATTGGCGTACGAGGAGCTCAGATTTGCAAACGGCGTTCAATTTGGAGTTTTCGTTTGGCCACTACGGCCGATCAAAGTCTGAAAAATCAATTATTTTCGTAAATTTTCTAAAATGTTCACTGTGACTGACTAATTTTTTTGCTATTGAAGTTAGCTGAAATTTTTTAACGGCAATCAATTTCTCTCGTCTTTCTGATGAAAATAAAGTTAAATTCAATAGTCTACGATGATTTTTAAGAAAGTTGCATTTTTTAACAAAATTTTCAAGGGGGTTACTCATGTCTTTTTTTCGTGTTTTCATCAAAAATTAAAAATCTCTAATCCGACTAATTGACGTATGAGGAGCTCAGATTTGCAAACCGCGTTCAATTTGGAGTTTTCGTTTGGCCGCTACGGCCGATCAAAGTCTGAAAAATCATTTATTTTCCTAAAATTTCCAAAATCCTCATGGTGACTGACTAATTTTTTTGCTATTGAAGTTAGCTGAATTTTTTTAACGGCAATCAATTTCTCTCGTCTTTCTGATGAAAATAAAGTTAAATTCAATAGTCTACGATGATTTTTAAGAAAGTTGCATTTTTTAACAAAATTTTCAAGGGGGTTAGTCATGTCTTTTTTCACGATTTCATCAAAAATTCAAAATCTCTAATCCGACTAATTGACGTACGAGGAGCTCAGATTTGCAAACCGCGTTCAATTTGGAGTTTTCGTTTGGCCGCTACGGCCGATCAAAGTCTGAAAAATCAATTATTTTCTTAAATTTTCCAAAATCCTCATGGTGACTGACTAATTTTTTTGCTATTGGAGTTAGCTGAAATTTTTTAACGGCAATCAATTTCTCTCGTCTTTCTGATGAAAATAAAGTTGAATTCAATAGTCTACGATGATTTTTAAGAAAGTTGCATTTTTTAACAAAATTTCCAAGGGGGTTAGTCATGTCTTTTTTCACGATTCATCAAAAATTCAAAATCTCTAATCCGACTAATTGACGTACGAGGAGCTCAGATTTGCAAACCGCGTTCAATTTGGAGTTTTCGTTTGGCCGCTACGGCCGATCAAAGTCTGAAAAATCAATTATTTTCTTAAATTTTCCAAAATCCTCATGGTGACTGACTAATTTTTTTGCTATTGAAGTTAGCTGAAATTTTTTAACGGCAATCAATTTCTCTCGTCTTTCTGATGAAAATAAAGTTAAATTCAATAGTCTACGATGATTTTTAAGAAAGTTGCATTTTTTAACAAAATTTCCAAGGGGGTTAGTCATGTCTTTTTTCACGATTTCATCAAAAATTCAAAATCTCTAATCCGACTAATTGACGTACGAGGAGCTCAGATTTGCAAACCGCGTTCAATTTGGAGTTTTCGTTTGGCCGCTACGGCCGATCAAAGTCTGAAAAATCAATTATTTTCTTAAATTTTCCAAAAATCCTCATGGTGACTGACTAATTTTTTTGCTATTGAAGTTAGCTGAAATTTTTTAACGGCAATCAATTTCTCTCGTCTTTCTGATGAAAATAAAGTTAAATTCAATAGTCTACGGTGATTTTTAAGAAAGTTGCATTTTTTAACAAAATTTTCAAGGGGGTTAGTCATGTCTTTTTTCACGATTTCATTAAAAATTCAAAATCTCTAATCCGACTAATTGACGTACGAGGAGCTCAGATTTGCAAACCGCGTTCAATTTGGAGTTTTCGTTTGGCCACTACGGCCGATCAAAGTCTGAAAAATCAATTATTTTCGTAAATTTTCTAAAATGTTCACTGTGACTGACTAATTTTTTTGCTATTGAAGTTAGCTGAAATTTTTTGACGGCAATCAATTTCTCTCGTCTTTCTGATGAAAATAAAGTTAAATTCAATAGTCTACGGTGATTTTTAAGAAAGTTGCATTTTTTAACAAAATTTTCAAGGGGGTTAGTCATGTCTTTTTTCACGATTTCATCAAAAATTCAAAATCTCTAATCCGACTAATTGACGTACGAGGAGCTCAGATTTGCAAACGGCGTTCAATTTGGAGTTTTCGTTTGGCCACTACGGCCGATCAAAGTCTGAAAAATCAATTATTTTCGTAAATTTTCTAAAATGTTCACTGTGACTGACTAATTTTTTTGCTATTGAAGTTAGCTGAAATTTTTTAACGGCAATCAATTTCTCTCGTCTTTCTGATGAAAATAAAGTTAAATTCAATAGTCTACGGTGATTTTTAAGAAAGTTGCATTTTTTAACAAAATTTTCAAGGGGGTTAGTCATGTCTTTTTTCACGATTTCATTAAAAATTCAAAATCTCTAATCCGACTAATTGACGTACGAGGAGCTCAGATTTGCAAACCGCGTTCAATTTGGAGTTTTCGTTTGGCCACTACGGCCGATCAAAGTCTGAAAAATCAATTATTTTCGTAAATTTTCTAAAATGTTCACTGTGACTGACTAATTTTTTTGCTATTGAAGTTAGCTGAAATTTTTTGACGGCAATCAATTTCTCTCGTCTTTCTGATGAAAATAAAGTTAAATTCAATAGTCTACGGTGATTTTTAAGAAAGTTGCATTTTTTAACAAAATTTTCAAGGGGGTTAGTCATGTCTTTTTTCACGATTTCATCAAAAATTCAAAATCTCTAATCCGACTAATTGACGTACGAGGAGCTCAGATTTGCAAACGGCGTTCAATTTGGAGTTTTCGTTTGGCCACTACGGCCGATCAAAGTCTGAAAAATCAATTATTTTCGTAAATTTTCTAAAATGTTCACTGTGACTGACTAATTTTTTTGCTATTGAAGTTAGCTGAAATTTTTTGACGGCAATCAATTTCTCTCGTCTTTCTGATGAAAATAAAGTTAAATTCAATAGTCTACGGTGATTTTTAAGAAAGTTGCATTTTTTAACAAAATTTTCAAGGGGGTTAGTCATGTCTTTTTTCACGATTTCATCAAAAATTCAAAATCTCTAATCCGACTAATTGACGTACGAGGAGCTCAGATTTGCAAACGGCGTTCAATTTGGAGTTTTCGTTTGGCCACTACGGCCGATCAAAGTCTGAAAAATCAATTATTTTCGTAAATTTTCTAAAATGTTCACTGTGACTGACTAATTTTTTTGCTATTGAAGTTAGCTGAAATTTTTTAACGGCAATCAATTTCTCTCGTCTTTCTGATGAAAATAAAGTTAAATTCAATAGTCTACGGTGATTTTTAAGAAAGTTGCATTTTTTAACAAAATTTTCAAGGGGGTTAGTCATGTCTTTTTTCACGATTTCATCAAAAATTCAAAATCTCTAATCCGACTAATTGACGTACGAGGAGCTCAGATTTGCAAACCGCGTTCAATTTGGAGTTTTAGTTTGGCCACTACGGCCGATCAAAGTCTGAAAAATCAATTATTTTCGTAAATTTTCTAAAATGTTCACTGTGACTGACTAATTTTTTTGCTATTTAAGTTAGCTGAATTTTTTTAACGGCAATCAATTTCTCTCGTCTTTCTGATGAAAATAAAGTTAAATTCAATAGTCTACGATGATTTTTAAGAAAGTTGCATTTTTTAACAAAATTTTCAAGGGGGTTAGTCATGTCTTTTTTCACGATTTCATCAAAAATTCAAAATCTCTAATCCGACTAATTGACGTACGAGGAGCTCAGATTTGCAAACCGCGTTCAATTTGGAGTTTTCGTTTGGCCGCTACGGCCGATCAAAGTCTTAAAAATAAATTATTTTCTTAAATTTTCCAAAATCCTCATGGTGACTGACTAATTTTTTTGCTATTGAAGTTAGCTGAAATTTTTTAACGGCAATCAATTTCTCTCGTCTTTCTGATGAAAATAAAGTTAAATTCAATAGTCTACGGTGATTTTTAAGAAAGTTGCATTTTTTAACAAAATTTTCAAGGGGGTTAGTCATGTCTTTTTTCACGATTTCATCAAAAATTCAAAATCTCTAATCCGACTAATTGACGTACGAGGAGCTCAGATTTGCAAACCGCGTTCAATTTGGAGTTTTCGATTGGCCACTACGGCCGATCAAAGTCTGAAAAATCAATTATTTTCGTAAATTTTCTAAAATGTTCACTGTGACTGACTAATTTTTTTGCTATTTAAGTTAGCTGAATTTTTTTAACGGCAATCAATTTCTCTCGTCTTTCTGATGAAAATAAAGTTAAATTCAATAGTCTACGATGATTTTTAAGAAAGTTGCATTTTTTAACAAAATTTTCAAGGGGGTTAGTCATGTCTTTTTTCACGATTTCATCAAAAATTCAAAATCTCTAATCCGACTAATTGACGTACGAGGAGCTCAGATTTGCAAACCGCGTTCAATTTGGAGTTTTGGTTTGGCCGCTACGGCCGATCAAAGTCTGAAAAATCAATTATTTTCTTAAATTTTCCAAAATCCTCATGGTGACTGACTAATTTTTTTGCTATTGAAGTTAGCTGAAATTTTTTAACGGCAATCAATTTCTCTCGTCTTTCTGATGAAAATAAAGTTAAATTCAATAGTCTACGATGATTTTTAAGAAAGTTGCATTTTTTGACAAAATTTTCAAGGGGGTTAGTCATGTCTTTTTTCACGATTTCATCAAAAATTCAAAATCTCTAATCCGACTAATTGACGTACGAGGAGCTCAGATTTGCAAACCGCGTTCAATTTGGAGTTTTCGTTTGGCCGCTACGGCCGATCAAAGTCTGAAAAATCAATTATTTTCTTAAATTTTCCAAAATCCTCATGGTGACTGACTAATTTTTTTGCTATTGAAGTTAGCTGAAATTTTTTAACGGCAATCAATTTCTCTTGTCTTTCTGATGAAAATAAAGTTAAATTCAATAGTCTACGGTGATTTTTAAGAAAGTTGCATTTTTTAACAAAATTTTCAAGGGGTTAGTCATGTCTTTTTTCACGATTTCATTAAAAATTCAAAATCTCTAATCCGACTAATTGACGTACGAGGAGCTCAGATTTGCAAACCGCGTTCAATTTGGAGTTTTCGTTTGGCCACTACGGCCGATCAAAGTCTGAAAAATCAATTATTTTCGTAAATTTTCTAAAATGTTCACTGTGACTGACTAATTTTTTTGCTATTGAAGTTAGCTGAAATTTTTTGACGGCAATCAATTTCTCTCGTCTTTCTGATGAAAATAAAGTTAAATTCAATAGTCTACGGTGATTTTTAAGAAAGTTGCATTTTTTAACAAAATTTTCAAGGGGGTTAGTCATGTCTTTTTTCACGATTTCATCAAAAATTCAAAATCTCTAATCCGACTAATTGACGTACGAGGAGCTCAGATTTGCAAACGGCGTTCAATTTGGAGTTTTCGTTTGGCCGCTACGGCCGATCAAAGTCTGAAAAATCAATTATTTTCTTAAATTTTCCAAAATCCTCATGGTGACTGACTAATTTTTTTGCTATTGAAGTTAGCTGAAATTTTTTAACGGCAATCAATTTCTCTCGTCTTTCTGATGAAAATAAAGTTAAATTCAATAGTCTACGATGATTTTTAAGAAAGTTGCATTTTTTAACAAAATTTCCAAGGGGGTTAGTCATGTCTTTTTTCACGATTTCATCAAAATTTCAAAATCTCCAATCCGACTAATTGACGTACGAGGAGCTCAGATTTGCAAACCGCGTTCAATTTGGAGTTTTCGTTTGGCCGCTACGGCCGATCAAAGTCTGAAAAATCAATTATTTTCTTAAATTTTCCAAAAATCCTCATGGTGACTGACTAATTTTTTTGCTATTGAAGTTAGCTGAAATTTTTTAACGGCAATCAATTTCTCTCGTCTTTCTGATGAAAATAAAGTTAAATTCAATAGTCTACGGTGATTTTTAAGAAAGTTGCATTTTTTAACAAAATTTTCAAGGGGGTTAGTCATGTCTTTTTTCACGATTTCATCAAAAATTCAAAATCTCTAATCCGACTAATTGACGTACGAGGAGCTCAGATTTGCAAACCGCGTTCAATTTGGAGTTTTAGTTTGGCCACTACGGCCGATCAAAGTCTGAAAAATCAATTATTTTCGTAAATTTTCTAAAATGTTCACTGTGACTGACTAATTTTTTTGCTATTTAAGTTAGCTGAATTTTTTTAACGGCAATCAATTTCTCTCGTCTTTCTGATGAAAATAAAGTTAAATTCAATAGTCTACGATGATTTTTAAGAAAGTTGCATTTTTTAACAAAATTTTCAAGGGGGTTAGTCATGTCTTTTTTCACGATTTCATCAAAAATTCAAAATCTCTAATCCGACTAATTGACGTACGAGGAGCTCAGATTTGCAAACCGCGTTCAATTTGGAGTTTTCGTTTGGCCGCTACGGCCGATCAAAGTCTTAAAAATCAATTATTTTCTTAAATTTTCCAAAATCCTCATGGTGACTGACTAATTTTTTTGCTATTGAAGTTAGCTGAAATTTTTTAACGGCAATCAATTTCTCTCGTCTTTCTGATGAAAATAAAGTTAAATTCAATAGTCTACGATGATTTTTAAGAAAGTTGCATTTTTTGACAAAATTTTCAAGGGGGTTAGTCATGTCTTTTTTCACGATTTCATCAAAAATTTAAAATCTCTAATCCGACTAATTGACGTACGAGGAGCTCAGATTTGCAAACCGCGTTCAATTTGGAGTTTTCGTTTGGCCGCTACGGCCGATCAAAGTCTGAAAAATCAATTATTTTCTTAAATTTTCCAAAATCCTCATGGTGACTGACTAATTTTTTTGCTATTGAAGTTAGCTGAAATTTTTTAACGGCAATCAATTTCTCTCGTCTTTCTGATGAAAATAAAGTTAAATTCAATAGTCTACGGTGATTTTTAAGAAAGTTGCATTTTTTAACAAAATTTTCAAGGGGGTTAGTCATGTCTTTTTTCACGATTTCATCAAAAATTCAAAATCTCTAATCCGACTAATTGACGTACGAGGAGCTCAGATTTGCAAACCGCGTTCAATTTGGAGTTTTCGTTTGGCCGCTACGGCCGATCAAAGTCTGAAAAATCAATTATTTTCTTAAATTTTCCAAAATCCTCATGGTGACTGACTAATTTTTTTGCTATTGAAGTTAGCTGAAATTTTTTAACGGCAATCAATTTCTCTCGTCTTTCTGATGAAAATAAAGTTAAATTCAATAGTCTACGGTGATTTTTAAGAAAGTTGCATTTTTTAACAAAATTTTCAAGGGGGTTAGTCATGTCTTTTTTCACGATTTCATCAAAAATTCAAAATCTCTAATCCGACTAATTGACGTACGAGGAGCTCAGATTTGCAAACCGCGTTCAATTTGGAGTTTTCGTTTGGCCGCTACGGCCGATCAAAGTCTGAAAAATCAATTATTTTCGTAAATTTTCTAAAATGTTCACTGTGACTGACTAATTTTTTTGCTATTTAAGTTAGCTGAAATTTTTTAACGGCAATCAATTTCTCTCGTCTTTCTGATGAAAATAAAGTTAAATTCAATAGTCTACGATGATTTTTAAGAAAGTTGCATTTTTTAACAAAATTTTCAAGGGGGTTAGTCATGTCTTTTTTCACGATTTCATCAAAAATTCAAAATCTCTAATCCGACTAATTGACGTACGAGGAGCTCAGATTTGCAAACCGCGTTCAATTTGGAGTTTTCGTTTGGCCACTACGGCCGATCAAAGTCTGAAAAATCAATTATTTTCGTAAATTTTCTAAAATGTTCACTGTGACTGACTAATTTTTTTGCTATTTAAGTTAGCTGAATTTTTTTAACGGCAATCAATTTCTCTCGTCTTTCTGATGAAAATAAAGTTAAATTCAATAGTCTACGATGATTTTTAAGAAAGTTGCATTTTTTAACAAAATTTTCAAGGGGGTTAGTCATGTCTTTTTTCACGATTTCATCAAAAATTCCAAATCTCTAATCCGACTAATTGACGTACGAGGAGCTCAGATTTGCAAACCGCGTTCAATTTGGAGTTTTCGTTTGGCCGCTACGGCCGATCAAAGTCTGAAAAATCAATTATTTTCTTAAATTTTCCAAAATCCTCATGGTGACTGACTAATTTTTTTGCTATTGAAGTTAGCTGAAATTTTTTAACGGCAATCAATTTCTCTCGTCTTTCTGATGAAAATAAAGTTAAATTCAATAGTCTACGATGATTTTTAAGAAAGTTGCATTTTTTAACAAAATTTCCAAGGGGGTTAGTCATGTCTTTTTTCACGATTTCATCAAAAATTCAAAATCTCTAATCCGACTAATTGACGTACGAGGAGCTGAGATTTGCAAACCGCGTTCAATTTGGAGTTTTCGTTTGGCCGCTACGGCCGATCAAAGTCTGAAAAATCAATTATTTTCTTAAATTTTCCAAAATCCTCATGGTGACTGACTATTTTTTTTGCTATTGAAGTTAGCTGAAATTTTTTAACGGCAATCAATTTCTCTCGTCTTTCTGATGAAAATAAAGTTAAATTCAATAGTCTACGATGATTTTTAAGAAAGTTGCATTTTTTGACAAAATTTTCAAGGGGGTTAGTCATGTCTTTTTTCACGATTTCATCAAAAATTCAAAATCTCTAATCCGACTAATTGACGTACGAGGAGCTCAGATTTGCAAACCGCGTTCAATTTGGAGTTTTCGTTTGGCCGCTACGGCCGATCAAAGTCTGAAAAATCAATTATTTTCGTAAATTTTCTAAAATGTTCACTGTGACTGACTAATTTTTTTGCTATTGAAGTTAGCTGAAATTTTTTAACGGCAATCAATTTCTCTCGTCTTTCTGATGAAAATAAAGTTAAATTCAATAGTCTACGGTGATTTTTAAGAAAGTTGCATTTTTTAACAAAATTTTCAAGGGGGTTAGTCATGTCTTTTTTCACGATTTCATTAAAAATTCAAAATCTCTAATCCGACTAATTGACGTACGAGGAGCTCAGATTTGCAAACCGCGTTCAATTTGGAGTTTTCGTTTGGCCGCTACGGCCGATCAAAGTCTGAAAAATCAATTATTTTCGTAAATTTTCTAAAATGTTCACTGTGACTGACTAATTTTTTTGCTATTTAAGTTAGCTGAATTTTTTTAACGGCAATCAATTTCTCTCGTCTTTCTGATGAAAATAAAGTTAAATTCAATAGTCTACGGTGATTTTTAAGAAAGTTGCATTTTTTAACAAAATTTTCAAGGGGGTTAGTCATGTCTTTTTTCACGATTTCATCAAAAATTCAAAATCTCTAATCCGACTAATTGACGTACGAGGAGCTCAGATTTGCAAACCGCGTTCAATTTGGAGTTTTCGTTTGGCCACTACGGCCGATCAAAGTCTGAAAAATCAATTATTTTCGTAAATTTTCTAAAATGTTCACTGTGACTGACTAATTTTTTTGCTATTGAAGTTAGCTGAAATTTTTTAACGGCAATCAATTTCTCTCGTCTTTCTGATGAAAATAAAGTTAAATTCAATAGTCTACGATGATTTTTAAGAAAGTTGCATTTTTTAACAAAATTTTCAAGGGGGTTAGTCATGTCTTTTTTCACGATTTCATCAAAAATTCAAAATCTCTAATCCGACTAATTGACGTACGAGGAGCTCAGATTTGCAAACCGCGTTCAATTTGGAGTTTTCGTTTGGCCGCTACGGCCGATCAAAGTCTGAAAAATCAATTATTTTCGTAAATTTTCTAAAATGTTCACTGTGACTGACTAATTTTTTTGCTATTGAAGTTAGCTGAAATTTTTTAACGGCAATCAATTTCTCTCGTCTTTCTGATGAAATAAAGTTAAATTCAATAGTCTACGATGATTTTTAAGAAAGTTGCATTTTTTAACAAAATTTCCAAGGGGGTTAGTCATGTCTTTTTTTCACGATTTCATCAAAAAATTCAAAATCTCTAATCCGACTAATTGACGTACGAGGAGCTCAGATTTGCAAACCGCGTTCAATTTGGAGTTTTCGTTTGGCCGCTACGGCCGATCAAAGTCTGAAAAATTAATTATTTTCTTAAATTTTCCAAAATCCTCATGGTGACTGACTAATTTTTTTGCTATTGAAGTTAGCTGAAATTTTTTAACGGCAATCAATTTCTCTCGTCTTTCTGATGAAAATAAAGTTAAATTCAATAGTCTATGATGATTTTTAAGAAAGTTGCATTTTTTAACAAAATTTCCAAGGGGGTTAGTCATGTCTTTTTCACGATTTCATCAAAAATTCAAATCTCTAATCCGACTAATTGACGTACGAGGAGCTCAGATTTGCAAACCGCGTTCAATTTGGAGTTTTCGTTTGGCCGCTACGGCCGATCAAAGTCTGAAAAATCAATTATTTTCTTAAATTTTCCAAAATCCTCATGGTGACTGACTAATTTTTTTGCTATTGAAGTTAGCTGAAATTTTTTAACGGCAATCAATTTCTCTCGTCTTTCTGATGAAAATAAAGTTAAATTCATAGTCTACGATGATTTTTAAGAAAGTTGCATTTTTTAACAAAATTTTCAAGGGGGGTACTCATGTCTTTTTTCACGATTTCATCAAAAATTCAAAATCTCTAATCCGACTAATTGACGTACGAGGAGCTCAGATTTGCAAACCGCGTTCAATTTGGAGTTTTCGTTTGGCCGCTACGGCCGATCAAAGTCTGAAAAATCAATTATTTTCTTAAATTTTCCAAAATCCTCATGGTGACTGACTATTTTTTTTTGCTATTGAAGTTAGCTGAAATTTTTTAACGGCAATCAATTTCTCTCGTCTTTCTGATGAAAATAAAGTTAAATTCAATAGTCTACGATGATTTTTAAGAAAGTTGCATTTTTTGACAAAATTTTCAAGGGGGTTAGTCATGTCTTTTTTCACGATTTCATCAAAAATTCAAATCTCTAATCCGACTAATTGACGTACGAGGAGCTCAGATTTGCAAACCGCGTTCAATTTGGAGTTTTCGTTTGGCCGCCACGGCCGATCAAAGTCTGAAAAATCATTATTTCGTAAATTTTCTAAATGTTCACTGTGACTGACTAATTTTTTTGCTATTGAAGTTAGCTGAAATTTTTTAACGGCAATCAATTTCTCTCGTCTTTCTGAAGAAAATAAAGTTAAATTCAATAGTCTACGATGATTTTAAGAAAGTTGCATTTTTTAACAAAATTTTCAAGGGGGTTACTCATGTCTTTTTTTCGTGTTTTCATCAAAAATTAAAAATCTCTAATCCGACTAATTGACGTACGAGGAGCTCAGATTTGCAAACCGCGTTCAATTTGGAGTTTTCGTTTGGCCGCTACAGCCGATCAAAGTCTGAAAAATCAATTATTTTCGTAAATTTTCTAAACTGTTCACTGTGACTGACTAATTTTTTTGCTATTGAAGTTAGCTGAAATTTTTTAACGGCAATCAATTTCTCTCGTCTTTCTGATGAAAATAAAGTTAAATTCATTAGTCTACGATGATTTTTAAGAAAGTTGCATTTTTTAACAAAATTTTCAAGGGGGTTACTCATGTCTTTTTTTCGTGTTTTCATCAAAAATTAAAAATCTCTAATCCGACTAATTGACGTACGAGGAGCTCAGATTTGCAAACCGCGTTCAATTTGGAGTTTTCGTTTGGCCGCTACGGCCGATCAAAGTCTGAAAAATCACTTATTTTCTTAAATTTTCCAAAATCCTCATGGTGACTGACTATTTTTTTTGCTATTGAAGTTAGCTGAAATTTTTTAACGGCAATCAATTTCTCTCGTCTTTCTGATGAAAATAAAGTTAAATTCAATAGTCTACGATGATTTTTAAGAAAGTTGCATTTTTTGACAAAATTTTCAAGGGGTCAAGTTTCAAGTCATGTCTTTTTTCACGATTTCATCAAAAAATCAAAATCTCTAATCCGACTAATTGACGTACAAGGAGCTCAGATTTGCAAACCGCGTTCAATTTGGAGTTTTCGTTTGGCCGCTACGGCCGATCAAAAGTCTGAAAAATCAATTATTTTCTTAAATTTTCCAAAATCCTCATGGTGACTGACTATTTTTTTTGCTATTGAAGTTAGCTGAAATTTTTTAACGGCAATCAATTTCTCTCGTCTTTCTGATGAAAATAAAGTTAAATTCAATAGTCTACGATGATTTTTAAGAAAGTTGCATTTTTTGACAAAATTTTCAAGGGGGTTAGTCATGTCTTTTTTCACGATTTCATCAAAAATTCAAAATCTCTAATCCGACTAATTGACGTACGAGGAGCTCAGATTTGCAAACCGCGTTCAATTTGGAGTTTTCGTTTGGCCGCTACGCCGATCAAAGTCTGAAAAATCAATTATTTTCGTAAATTTTCTAAAATGTTCACTGTGACTGACTAATTTTTTTGCTATTGAAGTTAGCTGAAATTTTTTAACGGCAATCAATTTCTCTCGTCTTTCTGATGAAAATAAAGTTAAATTCAATAGTCTACGATGATTTTTAAGAAAGTTGCATTTTTTAACAAAATTTTCAAGGGGGTTATTCATGTCTTTTTTTCGTGTTTTCATCAAAAATTAAAAATCTCTAATCCGACTAATTGACGTACGAGGAGATCAGATTTGCAAACCGCGTTCAATTTGGAGTTTTCGTTTGGCCGCTACGGCCGATCAAAGTCTGAAAAATCACTTATTTTCTTAAATTTTCCAAAATCCTCATGGTGACTGACTATTTTTTTTGCTATTGAAGTTAGCTGAAATTTTTTAACGGCAATCAATTTCTCTCGTCTTTCTGATGAAAATAAAGTTAAATTCAATAGTCTACGATGATTTTTAAGAAAGTTGCATTTTTTAACAAAATTTCCAAGGGGGTTAGTCATGTCTTTTTTCACGATTTCATCAAAAATTCAAAATCTCTAATCCGACTAATTGACGTACGAGGAGCTCAGATTTGCAAACCGCGTTCAATTTGGAGTTTTCGTTTGGCCGCTACGGCCGATCAAAGTCTGAAAAAACATTTATTTTCCTAAAATTTCCAAAATCCTCATGGTGACTGACTAATTTTTTTGCTATTGAAGTTAGCTGAATTTTTTTAACGGCAATCAATTTCTCTCGTCTTTCTGATGAAAATAAAGTTAAATTCAATAGTCTACGATGATTTTTAAGAAAGTTGCATTTTTTAACAAAATTTCCAAGGGGTTAGTCATGTCTTTTTTCACGATTTCATCAAAAATTCAAAATCTCTAATCGGACTAATTGACGTATGAGGAGCTCAGATTTGCAAACCGCGTTCAATTTGGAGTTTTCGTTTGGCCGCTACGGCCGATCAAAGTCTGAAAAAACATTTATTTTCCTAAAATTTCCAAAATCCTCATGGTGACTGACTAATTTTTTTGCTATTGAAGTTAGCTGAATTTTTTTAACGGCAATCAATTTCTCTCGTCTTTCTGATGAAAATAAAGTTAAATTCAATAGTCTACGATGATTTTTAAGAAAGTTGCATTTTTTGACAAAATTTTCAAGGGGGTTAGTCATGTCTTTTTTCACGATTTCATCAAAAATTCAAAATCTCTAATCGGACTAATTGACGTATGAGGAGCTCAGATTTGCAAACCGCGTTCAATTTGGAGTTTTCGTTTGGCCGCTACGGCCGATCAAAGTCTGAAAAATCAATTATTTCTTAAATTTTCCAAAATCCTCATGGTGACTGACTAATTTTTTTGCTATTGAAGTTAGCTTGAAATTTTTTAACGGCAATCAATTTCTCTCGTCTTTCTGATGAAAATAAAGTTAAATTCAATAGTCTATGATGATTTTTAAGAAAGTTGCATTTTTTAACAAAATTTCCAAGGGGGTTAGTCATGTCTTTTTTCACGATTTCATCAAAAATTCAAAATCTCTAATCCGACTAATTGACGTACGAGGAGCTCAGATTTGCAAACCGCGTTCAATTTGGAGTTTTCGTTTGGCCGCTACGGCCGATCAAAGTCTGAAAAATCAATTATTTTCTTAAATTTTCCAAAATCCTCATGGTGACTGACTAATTTTTTTGCTATTGAAGTTAGCTGAAATTTTTTAACGGCAATCAATTTCTCTCGTCTTTCTGATGAAAATAAAGTTAAATTCAATAGTCTACGATGATTTTTAAGAAAGTTGCATTTTTTAACAAAATTTCCAAGGGGGTTAGTCATGTCTTTTTTCACGATTTCATCAAAAATTCAAAATCTCTAATCCGACTAATTGACGTACGAGGAGCTCAGATTTGCAAACCGCGTTCAATTTGGAGTTTTCGTTTGGCCGCTACGGCCGATCAAAGTCTGAAAAATCAATTATTTTCTTAAATTTTCCAAAATCCTCATGGTGACTGACTATTTTTTTTGCTATTGAAGTTAGCTGAAATTTTTAACGGCAATCAATTTCTCTCGTCTTTCTGATGAAAATAAAGTTAAATTCAATAGTCTACGATGATTTTTAAGAAAGTTGCATTTTTTGACAAAATTTTCAAGGGGGTTAGTCATGTCTTTTTTCACGATTTCATCAAAAATTCAAAATCTCTAATCCGACTAATTGACGTACGAGGAGCTCAGATTTGCAAACCGCGTTCAATTTGGAGTTTTCGTTTGGCCGCTACGGCCGATCAAAGTCTGAAAAATCAATTATTTTCGTAAATTTTCTAAAATGTTCACTGTGACTGACTAATTTTTTTGCTATTGAAGTTAGCTGAAATTTTTTAACGGCAATCAATTTCTCTCGTCTTTCTGATGAAAATAAAGTTAAATTCAATAGTCTACGATGATTTTTAAGAAAGTTGCATTTTTTAACAAAATTTCCAAGGGGGTTAGTCATGTCTTTTTTCACGATTTCATCAAAAATTCAAAATCTCTAATCCGACTAATTGACGTACGAGGAGCTCAGATTTGCAAACCGCGTTCAATTTGGAGTTTTCGTTTGGCCGCTACGGCCGATCAAAGTCTGAAAAATCACTTATTTTCTTAAATTTTCCAAAATCCTCATGGTGACTGACTATTTTTTTTGCTATTGAAGTTAGCTGAAATTTTTTAACGGCAATCAATTTCTCTCGTCTTTCTGATGAAAATAAAGTTAAATTCAATAGTCTACGATGATTTTTAAGAAAGTTGCATTTTTTAACAAAATTTCCAAGGGGGTTAGTCATGTCTTTTTTCACGATTTCATCAAAAATTCAAAATCTCTAATCCGACTAATTGACGTACGAGGAGCTCAGATTTGCAAACCGCGTTCAATTTGGAGTTTTCGTTTGGCCGCTACGGCCGATCAAAGTCTGAAAAAACATTTATTTTCCTAAAATTTCCAAAATCCTCATGGTGACTGACTAATTTTTTTGCTATTGAAGTTAGCTGAATTTTTTTAACGGCAATCAATTTCTCTCGTCTTTCTGATGAAAATAAAGTTAAATTCAATAGTCTACGATGATTTTTAAGAAAGTTGCATTTTTTAACAAAATTTCCAAGGGGGTTAGTCATGTCTTTTTTCACGATTTCATCAAAAATTCAAAATCTCTAATCGGACTAATTGACGTATGAGGAGCTCAGATTTGCAAACCGCGTTCAATTTGGAGTTTTCGTTTGGCCGCTACGGCCGATCAAAGTCTGAAAAAACATTTATTTTCCTAAAATTTCCAAAATCCTCATGGTGACTGACTAATTTTTTGCTATTGAAGTTAGCTGAATTTTTTTAACGGCAATCAATTTCTCTCGTCTTTCTGATGAAAATAAAGTTAAATTCAATAGTCTACGATGATTTTTAAGAAAGTTGCATTTTTTGACAAAATTTTCAAGGGGGTTAGTCATGTCTTTTTTCACGATTTCATCAAAAATTCAAAATCTCTAATCGGACTAATTGACGTATGAGGAGCTCAGATTTGCAAACCGCGTTCAATTTGGAGTTTTCGTTTGGCCGCTACGGCCGATCAAAGTCTGAAAAAACATTTATTTTCCTAAAATTTCCAAAATCCTCATGGTGACTGACTAATTTTTTTGCTATTGAAGTTAGCTGAATTTTTTTAACGGCAATCAATTTCTCTCGTCTTTCTGATGAAAATAAAGTTAAATTCAATAGTCTACGATGATTTTTAAGAAAGTTGCATTTTTTGACAAAATTTTCAAGGGGGTTAGTCATGTCTTTTTTCACGATTTCATCAAAAATTCAAAATCTCTAATCGGACTAATTGACGTATGAGGAGCTCAGATTTGCAAACCGCGTTCAATTTGGAGTTTTCGTTTGGCCGCTACGGCCGATCAAAGTCTGAAAAATCAATTATTTTCTTAAATTTTCCAAAATCCTCATGGTGACTGACTAATATTTTTTTGCTATTGAAGTTAGCTGAAATTTTTTAACGGCAATCAATTTCTCTCGTCTTTCTGATGAAAATAAAGTTAAATTCAATAGTCTATGATGATTTTTAAGAAAGTTGCATTTTTTAACAAAATTTCCAAGGGGGTTAGTCATGTCTTTTTTCACGATTTCATCAAAAATTCAAAATCTCTAATCCGACTAATTGACGTACGAGGAGCTCAGATTTGCAAACCGCGTTCAATTTGGAGTTTTCGTTTGGCCGCTACGGCCGATCAAAGTCTGAAAAATCAATTATTTTCTTAAATTTTCCAAAATCCTCATGGTGACTGACTAATTTTTTTGCTATTGAAGTTAGCTGAAATTTTTTAACGGCAATCAATTTCTCTCGTCTTTCTGATGAAAATAAAGTTAAATTCAATAGTCTACGATGATTTTTAAGAAAGTTGCATTTTTTAACAAAATTTCCAAGGGGGTTAGTCATGTCTTTTTTCACGATTTCATCAAAAATTCAAAATCTCTAATCCGACTAATTGACGTACGAGGAGCTCAGATTTGCAAACCGCGTTCAATTTGGAGTTTTCGTTTGGCCGCTACGGCCGATCAAAGTCTGAAAAATCAATTATTTTCTTAAATTTTCCAAAATCCTCATGGTGACTGACTATTTTTTTTGCTATTGAAGTTAGCTGAAATTTTTTAACGGCAATCAATTTCTCTCGTCTTTCTGATGAAAATAAAGTTAAATTCAATAGTCTACGATGATTTTTAAGAAAGTTGCATTTTTTGACAAAATTTTCAAGGGGGTTAGTCATGTCTTTTTTCACGATTTCATCAAAAATTCAAAATCTCTAATCCGACTAATTGACGTACGAGGAGCTCAGATTTGCAAACCGCGTTCAATTTGGAGTTTTCGTTTGGCCGCTACGGCCGATCAAAGTCTGAAAAATCAATTATTTTCGTAAATTTTCTAAAATGTTCACTGTGACTGACTAATTTTTTTGCTATTGAAGTTAGCTGAAATTTTTTAACGGCAATCAATTTCTCTCGTCTTTCTGATGAAAATAAAGTTAAATTCAATAGTCTACGATGATTTTTAAGAAAGTTGCATTTTTTAACAAAATTTTCAAGGGGGTTACTCATGTCTTTTTTTCGTGTTTTCATCAAAAATTAAAAATCTCTAATCCGACTAATTGACGTACGAGGAGCTCAGATTTGCAAACCGCGTTCAATTTGGAGTTTTCGTTTGGCCGCTACGGCCGATCAAAGTCTGAAAAATCACTTATTTTCTTAAATTTTCCAAAATCCTCATGGTGACTGACTATTTTTTTTGCTATTGAAGTTAGCTGAAATTTTTTAACGGCAATCAATTTCTCTCGTCTTTCTGATGAAAATAAAGTTAAATTCAATAGTCTACGATGATTTTTAAGAAAGTTGCATTTTTTAACAAAATTTTCAAGGGGGTTAGTCATGTCTTTTTTCACGATTTCATCAAAAATTCAAAATCTCTAATCGGACTAATTGACGTATGAGGAGCTCAGATTTGCAAACCGCGTTCAATTTGGAGTTTTCGTTTGGCCGCTACGGCCGATCAAAGGTCTGAAAAAACATTTATTTTCCTAAAATTTCCAAAATCCTCATGGTGACTGACTAATTTTTTTGCTATTGAAGTTAGCTGAATTTTTTTAACGGCAATCAATTTCTCTCGTCTTTCTGATGAAAATAAAGTTAAATTCAATAGTCTACGATGATTTTTAAGAAAGTTGCATTTTTTAACAAAATTTCCAAGGGGGTTAGTCATGTCTTTTTTCACGATTTCATCAAAAATTAAAAATCTCTAATCCGACTAATTGACGTACGAGGAGCTCAGATTTGCAACCGCGTTCAATTTGGAGTTTTCGTTTGGCCGCTACGGCCGATCAAAGTCTGAAAAATCATTTATTTTCCTAAAATTTCCAAAATCCTCATGGTGACTGCCTAATTTTTTTGCTATTGAAGTTAGCTGAATTTTTTTAACGGCAATCAATTTCTCTCGTCTTTCTGATGAAAATAAAGTTAAATTCAATAGTCTACGATGATTTTTAAGAAAGTTGCATTTTTTAACAAAATTTTCAAGGGGGTTACTCATGTCTTTTTTTCGTGTTTTCATCAAAAATTAAAAATCTCTAATCCGACTAATTGACGTACGAGGAGCTCAGATTTGCAAAACCGCGTTCAATTTGGAGTTTTCGTTTGGCCGCTACGGCCGATCAAAGTCTGAAAAATCATTTATTTTCCTAAAATTTCCAAAATCCTCATGGTGACTGACTAATTTTTTTGCTATTGAAGTTAGCTGAAATTTTTTAACGGCAATCAATTTCTCTCGTCTTTCTGATGAAAATAAAGTTAAATTCAATAGTCTACGATGATTTTTAAGAAAGTTGCATTTTTTGACAAAATTTTCAAGGGGGTTAGTCATGTCTTTTTTCACGATTTCATCAAAAATTCAAAATCTCTAATCCGACTAATTGACGTACGAGGAGCTCAGATTTGCAAACCGCGTTCAATTTGGAGTTTCGTTTGGCCGCTACGGCCGATCAAAGTCTGAAAAATCAATTATTTTCGTAAATTTTCTAAAATGTTCACTGTGACTGACTAATTTTTTTGCTATTGAAGTTAGCTGAAATTTTTTAACGGCAATCAATTTCTCTCGTCTTTCTGATGAAAATAAAGTTAAATTCAATAGTCTACGATGATTTTTAAGAAAGTTGCATTTTTTAACAAAATTTTCAAGGGGGTTACTCATGTCTTTTTTTCGTGTTTTCATCAAAAATTAAAAATCTCTAATCCGACTAATTGACGTACGAGGAGCTCAGATTTGCAAACCGCGTTCAATTTGGAGTTTTCGTTTGGCCGCTACGGCCGATCAAAGTCTGAAAAATCACTTATTTTCTTAAATTTTCCAAAATCCTCATGGTGACTGACTATTTTTTTTGCTATTGAAGTTAGCTGAAATTTTTTAACGGCAATCAATTTCTCTCGTCTTTCTGATGAAAATAAAGTTAAATTCAATAGTCTACGATGATTTTTAAGAAAGTTGCATTTTTTAACAAAATTTTCAAGGGGGTTAGTCATGTCTTTTTTCACGATTTCATCAAAAATTAAAAATCTCTAATCCGACTAATTGACGTATGAGGAGCTCAGATTTGCAAACCGCGTTCAATTTGGAGTTTTCGTTTGGCCGCTACGGCCGATCAAAGTCTGAAAAAACATTTATTTTCCTAAAATTTCCAAAATCCTCATGGTGACTGACTAATTTTTTTGCTATTGAAGTTAGCTGAATTTTTTTAACGGCAATCAATTTCTCTCGTCTTTCTGATGAAAATAAAGTTAAATTCAATAGTCTACGATGATTTTTAAGAAAGTTGCATTTTTTGACAAAATTTTCAAGGGGGTTAGTCATGTCTTTTTTCACGATTTCATCAAAAATTCAAAATCTCTAATCGGACTAATTGACGTATGAGGAGCTCAGATTTGCAAACCGCGTTCAATTTGGAGTTTTCGTTTGGCCGCTACGGCCGATCAAAGTCTGAAAAATCAATTATTTTCTTAAATTTTCCAAAATCCTCATGGTGACTGACTAATTTTTTTGCTATTGAAGTTAGCTGAAATTTTTTAACGGCAATCAATTTCTCTCGTCTTTCTGATGAAAATAAAGTTAAATTCAATAGTCTATGATGATTTTTAAGAAAGTTGCATTTTTTAACAAAATTTCCAAGGGGGTTAGTCATGTCTTTTTTCACGATTTCATCAAAAATTCAAAATCTCTAATCCGACTAATTGACGTACGAGGAGCTCAGATTTGCAAACCGCGTTCAATTTGGAGTTTTCGTTTGGCCGCTACGGCCGATCAAAGTCTGAAAAATCAATTATTTTCTTAAATTTTCCAAAATCCTCATGGTGACTGACTATTTTTTTTGCTATTGAAGTTAGCTGAAATTTTTTAACGGCAATCAATTTCTCTCGTCTTTCTGATGAAAATAAAGTTAAATTCAATAGTCTACGATGATTTTTTAAGAAAGTTGCATTTTTTGACAAAATTTTCAAGGGGGTTAGTCATGTCTTTTTTCACGATTTCATCAAAAATTCAAAATCTCTAATCCGACTAATTGACGTACGAGGAGCTCAGATTTGCAAACCGCGTTCAATTTGGAGTTTTCGTTTGGCCGCTACGGCCGATCAAAGTCTGAAAAATCAATTATTTTCGTAAATTTTCTAAAATGTTCACTGTGACTGACTAATTTTTTTGCTATTGAAGTTAGCTGAAATTTTTTAACGGCAATCAATTTCTCTCGTCTTTCTGATGAAAATAAAGTTAAATTCAATAGTCTACGATGATTTTTAAGAAAGTTGCATTTTTTAACAAAATTTTCAAGGGGGTTACTCATGTCTTTTTTTCGTGTTTTCATCAAAAATTAAAAATCTCTAATCCGACTAATTGACGTACGAGGAGCTCAGATTTGCAAACCGCGTTCAATTTGGAGTTTTCGTTTGGCCGCTACGGCCGATCAAAGTCTGAAAAATCACTTATTTTCTTAAATTTTCCAAAATCCTCATGGTGACTGACTATTTTTTTTGCTATTGAAGTTAGCTGAAATTTTTTAACGGCAATCAATTTCTCTCGTCTTTCTGATGAAAATAAAGTTAAATTCAATAGTCTACGATGATTTTTAAGAAAGTTGCATTTTTTAACAAAATTTTCAAGGGGGTTAGTCATGTCTTTTTTCACGATTTCATCAAAAATTCAAAATCTCTAATCGGACTAATTGACGTATGAGGAGCTCAGATTTGCAAACCGCGTTCAATTTGGAGTTTTCGTTTGGCCGCTACGGCCGATCAAAGTCTGAAAAAACATTTATTTTCCTAAAATTTCCAAAATCCTCATGGTGACTGACTAATTTTTTTGCTATTGAAGTTAGCTGAATTTTTTTAACGGCAATCAATTTCTCTCGTCTTTCTGATGAAAATAAAGTTAAATTCAATAGTCTACGATGATTTTTAAGAAAGTTGCATTTTTTAACAAAATTTCCAAGGGGGTTAGTCATGTCTTTTTTCACGATTTCATCAAAAATTAAAAATCTCTAATCCGACTAATTGACGTACGAGGAGCTCAGATTTGCAAACCGCGTTCAATTTGGAGTTTTCGTTTGGCCGCTACGGCCGATCAAAGTCTGAAAAATCATTTATTTTCCTAAAATTTCCAAAATCCTCATGGTGACTGCCTAATTTTTTTGCTATTGAAGTTAGCTGAATTTTTTTAACGGCAATCAATTTCTCTCGTCTTTCTGATGAAAATAAAGTTAAATTCAATAGTCTACGATGATTTTTAAGAAAGTTGCATTTTTTAACAAAATTTTCAAGGGGGTTACTCATGTCTTTTTTTCGTGTTTTCATCAAAAATTAAAAATCTCTAATCCGACTAATTGACGTACGAGGAGCTCAGATTTGCAAAACCGCGTTCAATTTGGAGTTTTCGTTTGGCCGCTACGGCCGATCAAAGTCTGAAAAATCATTTATTTTCCTAAAATTTCCAAAATCCTCATGGTGACTGACTAATTTTTTTGCTATTGAAGTTAGCTGAAATTTTTTAACGGCAATCAATTTCTCTCGTCTTTCTGATGAAAATAAAGTTAAATTCAATAGTCTACGATGATTTTTAAGAAAGTTGCATTTTTTGACAAAATTTTCAAGGGGGTTAGTCATGTCTTTTTTCACGATTTCATCAAAAATTCAAAATCTCTAATCCGACTAATTGACGTACGAGGAGCTCAGATTTGCAAACCGCGTTCAATTTGGAGTTTTCGTTTGGCCGCTACGGCCGATCAAAGTCTGAAAAATCAATTATTTTCGTAAATTTTCTAAAATGTTCACTGTGACTGACTAATTTTTTTGCTATTGAAGTTAGCTGAAATTTTTTAACGGCAATCAATTTCTCTCGTCTTTCTGATGAAAATAAAGTTAAATTCAATAGTCTACGATGATTTTTAAGAAAGTTGCATTTTTTAACAAAATTTTCAAGGGGGTTACTCATGTCTTTTTTTCGTGTTTTCATCAAAAATTAAAAATCTCTAATCCGACTAATTGACGTACGAGGAGCTCAGATTTGCAAACCGCGTTCAATTTGGAGTTTTCGTTTGGCCGCTACGGCCGATCAAAGTCTGAAAAATCACTTATTTTCTTAAATTTTCCAAAATCCTCATGGTGACTGACTATTTTTTTTGCTATTGAAGTTAGCTGAAATTTTTTAACGGCAATCAATTTCTCTCGTCTTTCTGATGAAAATAAAGTTAAATTCAATAGTCTACGATGATTTTTAAGAAAGTTGCATTTTTTAACAAAATTTTCAAGGGGGTTAGTCATGTCTTTTTTCACGATTTCATCAAAAATTCAAAATCTCTAATCGGACTAATTGACGTATGAGGAGCTCAGATTTGCAAACCGCGTTCAATTTGGAGTTTTCGTTTGGCCGCTACGGCCGATCAAAGTCTGAAAAAACATTTATTTTCCTAAAATTTCCAAAATCCTCATGGTGACTGACTAATTTTTTTGCTATTGAAGTTAGCTGAATTTTTTTAACGGCAATCAATTTCTCTCGTCTTTCTGATGAAAATAAAGTTAAATTCAATAGTCTACGATGATTTTTAAGAAAGTTGCATTTTTTAACAAAATTTCCAAGGGGGTTAGTCATGTCTTTTTTCACGATTTCATCAAAAATTAAAAATCTCTAATCCGACTAATTGACGTACGAGGAGCTCAGATTTGCAAACCGCGTTCAATTTGGAGTTTTCGTTTGGCCGCTACGGCCGATCAAAGTCTGAAAAATCATTTATTTTCCTAAAATTTCCAAAATCCTCATGGTGACTGCCTAATTTTTTTGCTATTGAAGTTAGCTGAATTTTTTTAACGGCAATCAATTTCTCTCGTCTTTCTGATGAAAATAAAGTTAAATTCAATAGTCTACGATGATTTTTAAGAAAGTTGCATTTTTTAACAAAATTTTCAAGGGGGTTACTCATGTCTTTTTTTCGTGTTTTCATCAAAAATTAAAAATCTCTAATCCGACTAATTGACGTACGAGGAGCTCAGATTTGCAAAACCGCGTTCAATTTGGAGTTTTCGTTTGGCCGCTACGGCCGATCAAAGTCTGAAAAATCATTTATTTTCCTAAAATTTCCAAAATCCTCATGGTGACTGACTAATTTTTTTGCTATTGAAGTTAGCTGAATTTTTTTAACGGCAATCAATTTCTCTCGTCTTTCTGATGAAAATAAAGTTAAATTCAATAGTCTACGATGATTTTTAAGAAAGTTGCATTTTTTAACAAAATTTCCAAGGGGGTTAGTCATGTCTTTTTTCACGATTTCATCAAAAATTAAAAATCTCTAATCCGACTAATTGGCGTACGAGGAGCTCAGATTTGCAAACCGCGTTCAATTTGGAGTTTTCGTTTGGCCGCTACGGCCGATCAAAGTCTGAAAAATCAATTATTTTCTTAAATTTTCCAAAATCCTCATGGTGACTGACTATTTTTTTTGCTATTTAAGTTAGCTGAAATTTTTTAACGGCAATCAATTTCTCTCGTCTTTCTGATGAAAATAAAGTTAAATTCAATAGTCTACGATGATTTTTAAGAAAGTTGCATTTTTTAACAAAATTTCCAAGGGGGTTAGTCATGTCTTTTTTCACGATTTCATCAAAAATTAAAAATCTCTAATCCGACTAATTGACGTACGAGGAGCTCAGATTTGCAAACCGCGTTCAATTTGGAGTTTTCGTTTGGCCGCTACGGCCGATCAAAGTCTGAAAAATCAATTATTTTCTTAAATTTTCCAAAATCCTCATGGTGACTGACTAATTTTTTTGCTATTGAAGTTAGCTGAAATTTTTTAACGGCAATCAATTTCTCTCGTCTTTCTGATGAAAATAAAGTTAAATTCAATAGTCTACGATGATTTTTAAGAAAGTTGCATTTTTTACTCATGTCTTTTTTTCGTGTTTTCATCAAAAATTAAAAATCTCTAATCCGACTAATTGACGTACGAGGAGCTCAGATTTGCAAACCGCGTTCAATTTGGAGTTTTCGTTTGGCCGCTACGGCCGATCAAAGTCTGGAAAATCAATTATTTTCGTAAATTTTCTAAAATGTTCACTGTGACTGACTAATTTTTTTGCTATTGAAGTTAGCTGAATTTTTTTAACGGCAATCAATTTCTCTCGTCTTTCTGATGAAAATAAAGTTAAATTCAATAGTCTACGATGATTTTTAAGAAAGTTGCATTTTTTAACAAAATTTTCAAGGGGGTTAGTCATGTCTTTTTTCACGATTTCATCAAAAATTCAAAATCACTAATCCGACTAATTGACGTACGAGGAGCTCAGATTTGCAAACCGCGTTCAATTTGGAGTTTTCGTTTGGCCGCTACGGCCGATCAAAGTCTGAAAAATCACTTATTTTCTTAAATTTTCCAAAATCCTCATGGTGACTGACTATTTTTTTTGCTATTGAAGTTAGCTGAAATTTTTTAACGGCAATCAATTTCTCTCGTCTTTCTGATGAAAATAAAGTTAAATTCAATAGTCTACGATGATTTTTAAGAAAGTTGCATTTTTTAACAAAATTTCCAAGGGGGTTAGTCATGTCTTTTTTCACGATTTCATCAAAAATTCAAAATCTCTAATCCGACTAATTGACGTACGAGGAGCTCAGATTTGCAAACCGCGTTCAATTTGGAGTTTTCGTTTGGCCGCTACGGCCGATCAAAGTCTGAAAAATCAATTATTTTCTTAAATTTTCCAAAATCCTCATGGTGACTGACTATTTTTTTTGCTATTGAAGTTAGCTGAAATTTTTTAACGGCAATCAATTTCTCTCGTCTTTCTGATGAAAATAAAGTTAAATTCAATAGTCTACGATGATTTTTAAGAAAGTTGCATTTTTTAACAAAATTTTCAAGGGGGTTAGTCATGTCTTTTTTCACGATTTCATCAAAAATTCAAAATCTCTAATCCGACTAATTGACGTACGAGGAGCTCAGATTTGCAAACCGCGTTCAATTTGGAGTTTTCGTTTGGCCGCTACGGCCGATCAAAGTCTGAAAAATCATTTATTTTCCTAAAATTTCCAAAATCCTCATGGTGACTGACTAATTTTTTTGCTATTGAAGTTAGCTGATTTTTTTTAACGGCAATCAATTTCTCTCGTCTTTCTGATGAAAATAAAGTTAAATTCAATAGTCTACGATGATTTTTAAGAAAGTTGCATTTTTTAACAAAATTTTCAAGGGGGTTACTCATGTCTTTTTTTCGTGTTTTCATCAAAAATTAAAAATCTCTAATCCGACTAATTGACGTACGAGGAGCTCAGATTTGCAAAACCGCGTTCAATTTGGAGTTTTCGTTTGGCCGCTACGGCCGATCAAAGTCTGAAAAATCATTTATTTTCCTAAAATTTCCAAAATCCTCATGGTGACTGACTAATTTTTTTGCTATTAAAGTTAGCTGAATTTTTTTAACGGCAATCAATTTCTCTCGTCTTTCTGATGAAAATAAAGTTAAATTCAATAGTCTACGATGATTTTTAAGAAAGTTGCATTTTTTAACAAAATTTCCAAGGGGGTTAGTCATGTCTTTTTTCACGATTTCATCAAAAATTAAAAATCTCTAATCCGACTAATTGGCGTACGAGGAGCTCAGATTTGCAAACCGCGTTCAATTTGGAGTTTTCGTTTGGCCGCTACGGCCGATCAAAGTCTGAAAAATCAATTATTTTCTTAAATTTTCCAAAATCCTCATGGTGACTGACTATTTTTTTTGCTATTTAAGTTAGCTGAAATTTTTTAACGGCAATCAATTTCTCTCGTCTTTCTGATGAAAATAAAGTTAAATTCAATAGTCTACGATGATTTTTAAGAAAGTTGCATTTTTTAACAAAATTTCCAAGGGGGTTAGTCATGTCTTTTTTCACGATTTCATCAAAAATTCAAAATCTCTAATCCGACTAATTGACGTACGAGGAGCTCAGATTTGCAAACCGCGTTCAATTTGGAGTTTTCGTTTGGCCGCTACGGCCGATCAAAGTCTGGAAAATCAATTATTTTCGTAAATTTTCTAAAATGTTCACTGTGACTGACTAATTTTTTTGCTATTGAAGTTAGCTGAATTTTTTTAACGGCAATCAATTTCTCTCGTCTTTCTGATGAAAATAAAGTTAAATTCAATAGTCTACGATGATTTTTAAGAAAGTTGCATTTTTTAACAAAATTTTCAAGGGGGTTAGTCATGTCTTTTTTCACGATTTCATCAAAAATTCAAAATCACTAATCCGACTAATTGACGTATGAGGAGCTCAGATTTGCAAACCGCGTTCAATTTGGAGTTTTCGTTTGGCCGCTACGGCCGATCAAAGTCTGAAAAATCACTTATTTTCTTAAATTTTCCAAAATCCTCATGGTGACTGACTATTTTTTTTGCTATTGAAGTTAGCTGAAATTTTTTAACGGCAATCAATTTCTCTCGTCTTTCTGATGAAAATAAAGTTAAATTCAATAGTCTACGATGATTTTTAAGAAAGTTGCATTTTTTAACAAAATTTCCAAGGGGGTTAGTCATGTCTTTTTTCACGATTTCATCAAAAATTCAAAATCTCTAATCCGACTAATTGACGTACGAGGAGCTCAGATTTGCAAACCGCGTTCAATTTGGAGTTTTCGTTTGGCCGCTACGGCCGATCAAAGTCTGAAAAATCAATTATTTTCTTAAATTTTCCAAAATCCTCATGGTGACTGACTATTTTTTTTGCTATTGAAGTTAGCTGAAATTTTTTAACGGCAATCAATTTCTCTCGTCTTTCTGATGAAAATAAAGTTAAATTCAATAGTCTACGATGATTTTTAAGAAAGTTGCATTTTTTAACAAAATTTTCAAGGGGGTTAGTCATGTCTTTTTTCACGATTTCATCAAAAATTCAAAATCTCTAATCCGACTAATTGACGTACGAGGAGCTCAGATTTGCAAACCGCGTTCAATTTGGAGTTTTCGTTTGGCCGCTACGGCCGATCAAAGTCTGAAAAATCATTTATTTTCCTAAAATTTCCAAAATCCTCATGGTGACTGACTAATTTTTTTGCTATTGAAGTTAGCTGATTTTTTTTAACGGCAATCAATTTCTCTCGTCTTTCTGATGAAAATAAAGTTAAATTCAATAGTCTACGATGATTTTTAAGAAAGTTGCATTTTTTAACAAAATTTTCAAGGGGGTTACTCATGTCTTTTTTTCGTGTTTTCATCAAAAATTAAAAATCTCTAATCCGACTAATTGACGTACGAGGAGCTCAGATTTGCAAAACCGCGTTCAATTTGGAGTTTTCGTTTGGCCGCTACGGCCGATCAAAGTCTGAAAAATCAATTATTTTCTTAAATTTTCCAAAATCCTCATGGTGACTGACTATTTTTTTTGCTATTTAAGTTAGCTGAAATTTTTTAACGGCAATCAATTTCTCTCGTCTTTCTGATGAAAATAAAGTTAAATTCAATAGTCTACGATGATTTTTAAGAAAGTTGCATTTTTTAACAAAATTTCCAAGGGGGTTAGTCATGTCTTTTTTCACGATTTCATCAAAAATTAAAAATCTCTAATCCGACTAATTGGCGTACGAGGAGCTCAGATTTGCAAACCGCGTTCAATTTGGAGTTTTCGTTTGGCCGCTACGGCCGATCAAAGTCTGAAAAATCAATTATTTTCTTAAATTTTCCAAAATCCTCATGGTGACTGACTATTTTTTTTGCTATTTAAGTTAGCTGAAATTTTTTAACGGCAATCAATTTCTCTCGTCTTTCTGATGAAAATAAAGTTAAATTCAATAGTCTACGATGATTTTTAAGAAAGTTGCATTTTTTAACAAAATTTTCAAGGGGGTTACTCATGTCTTTTTTTCGTGTTTTCATCAAAAATTAGAAATCTCTAATCCGACTAATTGACGTACGAGGAGCTCAGATTTGCAAACCGCGTTCAATTTGGAGTTTTCGTTTGGCCGCTACGGCCGATCAAAGTCTGGAAAATCAATTATTTTCGTAAATTTTCTAAAATGTTCACTGTGACTGACTAATTTTTTTGCTATTGAAGTTAGCTGAATTTTTTTAACGGCAATCAATTTCTCTCGTCTTTCTGATGAAAATAAAGTTAAATTCAATAGTCTACGATGATTTTTAAGAAAGTTGCATTTTTTAACAAAATTTTCAAGGGGGTTAGTCATGTCTTTTTTCACGATTTCATAAAAAATTCAAAATCTCTAATCGGACTAATTGACGTATGAGGAGCTCAGATTTGCAAACCGCGTTCAATTTGGAGTTTTCGTTTGGCCGCTACGGCCGATCAAAGTCTGAAAAATCAATTATTTTCTTAAATTTTCCAAAATCCTCATGGTGACTGACTAATTTTTTTGCTATTGAAGTTAGCTGAAATTTTTTAACGGCAATCAATTTCTCTCGTCTTTCTGATGAAAATAAAGTTAAATTCAATAGTCTACGATGATTTTTAAGAAAGTTGCATTTTTTAACAAAATTTTCAAGGGGGTTACTCATGTCTTTTTTTCGTGTTTTCATCAAAAATTAAAAATCTCTAATCCGACTAATTGACGTACGAGGAGCTCAGATTTGCAAACCGCGTTCAATTTGGAGTTTTCGTTTGGCCGCTACGGCCGATCAAAGTCTGGAAAATCAATTATTTTCGTAAATTTTCTAAAATGTTCACTGTGACTGACTAATTTTTTTGCTATTGAAGTTAGCTGAATTTTTTTAACGGCAATCAATTTCTCTCGTCTTTCTGATGAAAATAAAGTTAAATTCAATAGTCTACGATGATTTTTAAGAAAGTTGCATTTTTTAACAAAATTTTCAAGGGGGTTAGTCATGTCTTTTTTCACGATTTCATCAAAAATTCAAAATCTCTAATCGGACTAATTGACGTATGAGGAGCTCAGATTTGCAAACCGCGTTCAATTTGGAGTTTTCGTTTGGCCGCTACGGCCGATCAAAGTCTGAAAAAACATTTATTTTCCTAAAATTTCCAAAATCCTCATGGTGACTGACTAATTTTTTTGCTATTGAAGTTAGCTGAATTTTTTTAACGGCAATCAATTTCTCTCGTCTTTCTGATGAAAATAAAGTTAAATTCAATAGTCTACGATGATTTTTAAGAAAGTTGCATTTTTTAACAAAATTTTCAAGGGGGTTAGTCATGTCTTTTTTCACGATTTCATCAAAAATTCAAAATCACTAATCCGACTAATTGACGTACGAGGAGCTCAGATTTGCAAACCGCGTTCAATTTGGAGTTTTCGTTTGGCCGCTACGGCCGATCAAAGTCTGAAAAATCACTTATTTTCTTAAATTTTCCAAAATCCTCATGGTGACTGACTATTTTTTTTGCTATTGAAGTTAGCTGAAATTTTTTAACGGCAATCAATTTCTCTCGTCTTTCTGATGAAAATAAAGTTAAATTCAATAGTCTACGATGATTTTTAAGAAAGTTGCATTTTTTAACAAAATTTTCAAGGGGGTTAGTCATGTCTTTTTTCACGTTTTCATCAAAAATTCAAAATCTCTAATCGGACTAATTGACGTATGAGGAGCTCAGATTTGCAAACCGCGTTCAATTTGGAGTTTTCGTTTGGCCGCTACGGCCGATCAAAGTCTGAAAAATCACTTATTTTCTTAAATTTTCCAAAATCCTCATGGTGACTGACTATTTTTTTTGCTATTTAAGTTAGCTGAAATTTTTTAACGGCAATCAATTTCTCTCGTCTTTCTGATGAAAATAAAGTTAAATTCAATAGTCTACGATGATTTTTAAGAAAGTTGCATTTTTTAACAAAATTTTCAAGGGGGTTAGTCATGTCTTTTTTCACGATTTCATCAAAAATTCAAAATCTCTAATCCGACTAATTGACGTACGAGGAGCTCAGATTTGCAAACCGCGTTCAATTTGGAGTTTTCGTTTGGCCGCTACGGCCGATCAAAGTCTGAAAAATCATTTATTTTCCTAAAATTTCCAAAATCCTCATGGTGACTGACTAATTTTTTTGCTATTGAAGTTAGCTTAATTTTTTTAACGGCAATCAATTTCTCTCGTCTTTCTGATGAAAATAAAGTTAAATTCAATAGCCTACGATGATTTTTAAGAAAGTTGCATTTTTTAACAAAATTTCCAAAGGGGTTAGTCATGTCTTTTTTCACGATTTCATCAAAAATTCAAAATCTCTAATCGGACTAATTGACGTATGAGGAGCTCAGATTTGCAAACCGCGTTCAATTTGGAGTTTTCGTTTGGCCGCTACGGCCGATCAAAGTCTGAAAAATCAATTATTTTCGTAAATTTTCTAAAATGTTCACTGTGACTGACTATTTTTTTTGCTATTTAAGTTAGCTGAAATTTTTTAACGGCAATCAATTTCTCTCGTCTTTCTGATGAAAATAAAGTTAAATTCAATAGTCTACGATGATTTTTAAGAAAGTTGCATTTTTTAACAAAATTTTCAAGGGGGTTAGTCATGTCTTTTTTTACGATTTCATCAAAAATTCAAAATCTCTAATCCGACTAATTGACGTTCGAGGAGCTCAGATTTGCAAACCGCGTTCAATTTGGAGTTTTCGTTTGGCCGCTACGGCCGATCAAAGTCTGAAAAATCAATTATTTTCTTAAATTTTCCAAAATCCTCATGGTGACTGACTATTTTTTTTGCTATTGAAGTTAGCTGAAACTTTTTAACGGCAATCAATTTCTCTCGTCTTTCTGATGAAAATAAAGTTAAATTCAATAGTCTACGATGATTTTTAAGAAAGTTGCATTTTTTAACAAAATTTTCAAGGGGGTTAGTCATGTCTTTTTTCACGATTTCATCAAAAATTCAAAATCTCTAATCGGACTAATTGACGTACGAGGAGCTCAGATTTGCAAACCGCGTTCAATTTGGAGTTTTCGTTTGGCCGCTACGGCCGATCAAAGTCTGAAAAATCAATTATTTTCGTAAATTTTCTAAAATGTTCACTGTGACTGACTAATTTTATTGCTATTTAAGTTAGCTGAAATTTTTTAACGGCAATCAATTTCTCTCGTCTTTCTGATGAAAATAAAGTTAAATTCAATAGTCTACGATGATTTTTAAGAAAGTTGCATTTTTTAACAAAATTTTCAAGGGGGTTAGTAATGTCTTTTTTCATGATTTCATCAAAAATTCAAAATCTCTAATCCGACTAATTGACGTACGAGGAGCTCAGATTTGCAAACCGCGTTCAATTTGGAGTTTTCGTTTGGCCGCTACGGCCGATCAAAGTCTGAAAAATCAATTATTTTCTTAAATTTTCCAAAATCCTCATGGTGACTGACTATTTTTTTTGCTATTGAAGTTAGCTGAAATTTTTTAACGGCAATCAATTTCTCTCGTCTTTCTGATGAAAATAAAGTTAAATTCAATAGTCTACGATGATTTTTAAGAAAGTTGCATTTTTTAACAAAATTTTCAAGGGGGTTAGTCATGTCTTTTTTCACGATTTCATCAAAAATTCAAAATCTCTAATCCGACTAATTGACGTACGAGGAGCTCAGATTTGCAAACCGCGTTCAATTTGGAGTTTTCGTTTGGCCGCTACGGCCGATCAAAGTCTGAAAAATCATTTATTTTCCTAAAATTTCCAAAATCCTCATGGTGACTGACTAATTTTTTTGCTATTGAAGTTAGCTGAATTTTTTTAACGGCAATCAATTTCTCTCGTCTTTCTGATGAAAATAAAGTTAAATTCAATAGCCTACGATGATTTTTAAGAAAGTTGCATTTTTTAACAAAATTTCCAAAGGGGTTAGTCATGTCTTTTTTCACGATTTCATCAAAAATTAAAAATCTCTAATCCGACTAATTGACGTACGAGGAGCTCAGATTTGCAAACCGCGTTCAATTTGGAGTTTTCGTTTGGCCGCTACGGCCGATCAAAGTCTGAAAAATCAATTATTTTCTTAAATTTTCCAAAATCCTCATGGTGACTGACTAATTTTTTTGCTATTGAAGTTAGCTGAAATTTTTTAACGGCAATCAATTTCTCTCGTCTCTCTGATGAAAATAAAGTTAAATTCAATAGTCTACGATGATTTTTAAGAAAGTTGCATTTTTTAACAAAATTTTCAAGGGGGTTACTCATGTCTTTTTTTCGTGTTTTCATCAAAAATTAAAAATCTCTAATCCGACTAATTGACGTACGAGGAGCTCAGATTTGCAAACCGCGTTCAATTTGGAGTTTTCGTTTGGCCGCTACGGCCGATCAAAGTCTGAAAAATCATTTATTTTCCTAAAATTTCCAAAATCCTCATGGTGACTGACTAATTTTTTTGCTATTGAAGTTAGCTGAATTTTTTTAACGGCAATCAATTTCTCTCGTCTTTCTGATGAAAATAAAGTTAAATTCAATAGTCTACGATGATTTTTAAGAAAGTTGCATTTTTTAACAAAATTTTCAAGGGGGTTAGTCATGTCTTTTTTCACGATTTCATCAAAAATTAAAAATCTATAATCCGACTAATTGACGTACGAGGAGCTCAGATTTGCAAACCGCGTTCAATTTGGAGTTTTTGTTTGGCCGCTACGGCCGATCAAAGTCTGAAAAATCAATTATTTTCGTAAATTTTCTAAAATGTTCACTGTGACTGACTATTTTTTTTGCTATTTAAGTTAGCTGAAATTTTTTAACGGCAATCAATTTCTCTCGTCTTTCTGATGAAAATAAAGTTAAATTCAATAGTCTACGATGATTTTTAAGAAAGTTGCATTTTTTAACAAAATTTTCAAGGGGGTTAGTCATGTCTTTTTTTACGATTTCATCAAAAATTCAAAATCTCTAATCCGACTAATTGACGTTCGAGGAGCTCAGATTTGCAAACCGCGTTCAATTTGGAGTTTTCGTTTGGCCGCTACGGCCGATCAAAGTCTGAAAAATCAATTATTTTCTTAAATTTTCCAAAATCCTCATGGTGACTGACTATTTTTTTTGCTATTGAAGTTAGCTGAAACTTTTTAACGGCAATCAATTTCTCTCGTCTTTCTGATGAAAATAAAGTTAAATTCAATAGTCTACGATGATTTTTAAGAAAGTTGCATTTTTTAACAAAATTTTCAAGGGGGTTAGTCATGTCTTTTTTCACGATTTCATCAAAAATTCAAAATCTCTAATCGGACTAATTGACGTACGAGGAGCTCAGATTTGCAAACCGCGTTCAATTTGGAGTTTTCGTTTGGCCGCTACGGCCGATCAAAGTCTGAAAAATCAATTATTTTCTTAAATTTTCCAAAATCCTCATGGTGACTGACTAATTTTTTTGCTATTGAAGTTAGCTGAAATTTTTTAACGGCAATCAATTTCTCTCGTCTTTCTGATGAAAATAAAGTTAAATTCAATAGTCTACGATGATTTTTAAGAAAGTTGCATTTTTTAACAAAATTTTCAAGGGGGTTAGTCATGTCTTTTTTTACGATTTCATCAAAAATTCAAAATCTCTAATCCGACTAATTGACGTACGAGGAGCTCAGATTTGCAAACCGCGTTCAATTTGGAGTTTTCGTTTGGCCGCTACGGCCGATCAAAGTCTGAAAAATCAATTATTTTCTTAAATTTTCCAAAATCCTCATGGTGACTGACTATTTTTTTTGCTATTGAAGTTAGCTGAAATTTTTTAACGGCAATCAATTTCTCTCGTCTTTCTGATGAAAATAAAGTTAAATTCAATAGTCTACGATGATTTTTAAGAAAGTTGCATTTTTTAACAAAATTTTCAAGGGGGTTAGTCATGTCTTTTTTCACGATTTCATCAAAAATTCAAAATCTCTAATCCGACTAATTGACGTACGAGGAGCTCAGATTTGCAAACCGCGTTCAATTTGGAGTTTTCGTTTGGCCGCTACGGCCGATCAAAGTCTGAAAAATCAATTATTTTCGTAAATTTTCTAAAATGTTCACAGTGACTGACTATTTTTTTTGCTATTGAAGTTAGCTGAATTTTTTTAACGGCAATCAATTTCTCTCGTCTTTCTGATGAAAATAAAGTTAAATTCAATAGTCTACGATGATTTTTAAGAAAGTTGCATTTTTTAACAAAATTTCCAAGGGGGTTAGTCACGTCTTTTTTCACGATTTCATCAAAAATTAAAAATCTATAATCCGACTAATTGGCGTACGAGGAGCTCAGATTTGCAAACCGCGTTCAATTTGGAGTTTTCGTTTGGCCGCTACGGCCGATCAAAGTCTGAAAAATCAATTATTTTCTTAAATTTTCCAAAATCCTCATGGTGACTGACTAATTTTTTTGCTATTGAAGTTAGCTGAAATTTTTTAACGGCAATCAATTTCTCTCGTCTTTCTGATGAAAATAAAGTTAAATTCAATAGTCTACGATGATTTTTAAGAAAGTTGCATTTTTTAACAAAATTTTCAAGGGGGTTACTCATGTCTTTTTTTCGTGTTTTCATCAAAAATTAAAAATCTCTAATCCGACTAATTGACGTACGAGGAGCTCAGATTTGCAAACCGCGTTCAATTTGGAGTTTTCGTTTGGCCGCTACGGCCGATCAAAGTCTGAAAAATCAATTATTTTCTTAAATTTTCCAAAATCCTCATGGTGACTGACTAATTTTTTTGCTATTGAAGTTAGCTGAAATTTTTTAACGGCAATCAATTTCTCTCGTCTTTCTGATGAAAATAAAGTTAAATTCAATAGTCTACGATGATTTTTAAGAAAGTTGCATTTTTTAACAAAATTTCCAAGGGGGTTGTCATGTCTTTTTTCACGATTTCATCAAAAATTAAAAATATATAATCCGACTAATTGGCGTACGAGGAGCTCAGATTTGCAAACCGCGTTCAATTTGGAGTTTTCGTTTGGCCGCTACGGCCGATCAAAGTCTGAAAAATCAATTATTTTCTTAAATTTTCCAAAATCCTCATGGTGACTGACTAATTTTTTTGCTATTGAAGTTAGCTGAAATTTTTTAACGGCAATCAATTTCTCTCGTCTTTCTGATGAAAATAAAGTTAAATTCAATAGTCTACGATGATTTTTAAGAAAGTTGCATTTTTTAACAAAATTTTCAAGGGGGTTACTCATGTCTTTTTTTCGTGTTTTCATCAAAAATTAAAAATCTCTAATCCGACTAATTGACGTACGAGGAGCTCAGATTTGCAAACCGCGTTCAATTTGGAGTTTTCGTTTGGCCGCTACGGCCGATCAAAGTCTGGAAAATCAATTATTTTCGTAAATTTCCTAAAATGTTCACTGTGACTGACTAATTTTTTTGCTATTGAAGTTAGCTGAAATTTTTTAACGGCAATCAATTTCTCTCGTCTTTCTGATGAAAATAAAGTTAAATTCAATAGTCTACGATGATTTTTAAGAAAGTTGCATTTTTTAACAAAATTTCCAAGGGGGTTAGTCATGTCTTTTTTCACGATTTCATCAAAAATTAAAAATCTATAATCCGACTAATTGGCGTACGAGGAGCTCAGATTTGCAAACCGCGTTCAATTTGGAGTTTTCGTTTGGCCGCTACGGCCGATCAAAGTCTGAAAAATCAATTATTTTCTTAAATTTTCCAAAATCCTCATGGTGACTGACTAATTTTTTTGCTATTGAAGTTAGCTGAAATTTTTTAACAGCAATCAATTTCTCTCGTCTTTCTGATGAAAATAACGTTAAATTCAATAGTCTACGATGATTTTTAAGAAAGTTGCATTTTTTAACAAAATTTTCAAGGGGGTTACTCATGTCTTTTTTTCGTGTTTTCATCAAAAATTAAAAATCTCTAATCCGACTAATTGACGTACGAGGAGCTCAGATTTGCAAACCGCGTTCAATTTGGAGTTTTCGTTTGGCCGCTACGGCCGATCAAAGTCTGGAAAATCAATTATTTTCGTAAATTTTCTAAAATGTTCACTGTGACTGACTAATTTTTTTGCTATTGAAGTTAGCTGAAATTTTTTAACGGCAATCAATTTCTCTCGTCTTTCTGATGAAAATAAAGTTAAATTCAATAGTCTACGATGATTTTTAAGAAAGTTGCATTTTTTAACAAAATTTTCAAGGGGGTTAGTCATGTCTTTTTTCACGATTTCATCAAAAATTCAAAATCTCTAATCGGACTAATTGACGTATGAGGAGCTCAGATTTGCAAACCGCGTTCAATTTGGAGTTTTCGTTTGGCCGCTACGGCCGATCAAAGTCTGAAAAATCAATTATTTTCGTAAATTTTCTAAAATGTTCACTGTGACTGACTATTTTTTTTGCTATTTAAGTTAGCTGAAATTTTTTAACGGCAATCAATTTCTCTCGTCTTTCTGATGAAAATAAAGTTAAATTCAATAGTCTACGATGATTTTTAAGAAAGTTGCATTTTTTAACAAAATTTTCAAGGGGGTTACTCATGTCTTTTTTTCGTGTTTTCATCAAAAATTAAAAATCTCTAATCCGACTAATTGACGTACGAGGAGCTCAGATTTGCAAACCGCGTTCAATTTGGAGTTTTCGTTTGGCCGCTACGGCCGATCAAAGTCTGAAAAATCAATTATTTTCTTAAATTTTCCAAAATCCTCATGGTGACTGACTAATTTTTTTGCTATTGAAGTTAGCTGAAATTTTTTAACAGCAATCAATTTCTCTCGTCTTTCTGATGAAAATAACGTTAAATTCAATAGTCTACGATGATTTTTAAGAAAGTTGCATTTTTTAACAAAATTTTCAAGGGGGTTACTCATGTCTTTTTTTCGTGTTTTCATCAAAAATTAAAAATCTCTAATCCGACTAATTGACGTACGAGGAGCTCAGATTTGCAAACCGCGTTCAATTTGGAGTTTTCGTTTGGCCGCTACGGCCGATCAAAGTCTGGAAAATCAATTATTTTCGTAAATTTTCTAAAATGTTCACTGTGACTGACTAATTTTTTTGCTATTGAAGTTAGCTGAAATTTTTTAACGGCAATCAATTTCTCTCGTCTTTCTGATGAAAATAAAGTTAAATTCAATAGTCTACGATGATTTTTAAGAAAGTTGCATTTTTTAACAAAATTTTCAAGGGGGTTAGTCATGTCTTTTTTCACGATTTCATCAAAAATTCAAAATCTCTAATCGGACTAATTGACGTATGAGGAGCTCAGATTTGCAAACCGCGTTCAATTTGGAGTTTTCGTTTGGCCGCTACGGCCGATCAAAGTCTGAAAAATCAATTATTTTCGTAAATTTTCTAAAATGTTCACTGTGACTGACTATTTTTTTTGCTATTTAAGTTAGCTGAAATTTTTTAACGGCAATCAATTTCTCTCGTCTTTCTGATGAAAATAAAGTTAAATTCAATAGTCTACGATGATTTTTAAGAAAGTTGCATTTTTTAACAAAATTTTCAAGGGGGTTACTCATGTCTTTTTTTCGTGTTTTCATCAAAAATTAAAAATCTCTAATCCGACTAATTGACGTACGAGGAGCTCAGATTTGCAAACCGCGTTCAATTTGGAGTTTTCGTTTGGCCGCTACGGCCGATCAAAGTCTGGAAAATCAATTATTTTCGTAAATTTTCTAAAATGTTCACTGTGACTGACTAATTTTTTTGCTATTGAAGTTAGCTAAAATTTTTTAACGGCAATCAATTTCTCTCGTCTTTCTGATGAAAATAAAGTTAAATTCAATAGTCTACGATGATTTTTAAGAAAGTTGCATTTTTTAACAAAATTTCCAAGGGGGTTAGTCATGTCTTTTTTCACGATTTCATCAAAAATTAAAAATCTATAATCCGACTAATTGGCGTACGAGGAGCTCAGATTTGCAAACCGCGTTCAATTTGGAGTTTTCGTTTGGCCGCTACGGCCGATCAAAGTCTGAAAAATCAATTATTTTCTTAAATTTTCCAAAATCCTCATGGTGACTGACTAATTTTTTTGCTATTGAAGTTAGCTCAAATTTTTTAACGGCAATCAATTTCTCTCGTCTTTCTGATGAAAATAAAGTTAAATTCAATAGTCTACGATGATTTTTAAGAAAGTTGCATTTTTTAACAAAATTTTCAAGGGGGTTACTCATGTCTTTTTTTCGTGTTTTCATCAAAAATTAAAAATCTCTAATCCGACTAATTGACGTACGAGGAGCTCAGATTTGCAAACCGCGTTCAATTTGGAGTTTTCGTTTGGCCGCTACGGCCGATCAAAGTCTGGAAAATCAATTATTTTCGTAAATTTTCTAAAATGTTCACTGTGACTGACTAATTTTTTTGCTATTGAAGTTAGCTGAATTTTTTTAACGGCAATCAATTTCCCTCGTCTTTCTGATGAAAATAAAGTTAAGTTCAATAGTCTACGATGATTTTTAAGAAAGTTGCATTTTTTAACAACATTTCCAAGGAGGTTAGTCATGTCTTTTTTCACGATTTCATCTAAAATTCAAAATCTCCAATCCGACTAATTGACGTACGAGGAGCTCAGATTTGCAAACCGCATTCAATTTGGAGTTTTCGTTTGGCCGCTACGGCCGATCAAAGTCTGAAAAATCATTTATTTTCTTAAAATTTCCAAAATCCTCATGGTGACTGACTAATTTTTTTGCTATTGAAGTTAGCTGAAATGTTTTAACGGCAATCAATTTCTCTCGTCTTTCTGATGAAAAAAAGGTCAACTTTAATAGTCTACGATGATTATTAAGAAAGTTGCATTTTTTCAACAAATTTCCAAGGGGTTTACTCATGTCTTTTTTTCCTGTTTTCGTCAAAAATTAAAAATCTCTAATCCGACTAATTGACGTACGAGGAGCTCAGATTTGCAAACCGCGTTCAATTTGGAGTTTTCGTTCAGCCGCTACGGCCGTTCAAAGTCTGAAAATCGATTTTTTTGGAAAATTGTATTCCTCAGATGTATTACATAAGTTAATTTTGAAGTCCCTGTATGAATATGATATTCTCCGGCCTTGTGATTTTGAGTGACAAAAATATGTAATCGAGCTTGTTATTTCAGAGCCCGACCAACAACAATGACGAATGATTTTACCGTTGAATTTCCAGCATTGCAGTAACGTTATGCAAAGAAAAACAAAAATGCGGATTCGATAACCGTGCAATATTCACAACGAAAAATGCTAATGCGAAACCACAATCCGAAACATTCCAATACCTATTTATAAAACGCACCTATTTCACAATCATAATAATCAAGATTGCTTAATCACCCGACAAGCACAACCGTGAGTCATTCGATAACAGAACAAAACAAACAAAACAATGCACCAAATTATAGTTTTACCGTACATTAAATAAGTCGCATGATTCGCACACTTGATTTCCTAATAAAGAAGTTAAATTAATACGCTTCCCGTGAGAACCGGCCCACATTTAATACAATGAAATATGCATTTAAATTTTTAAAAGGATACGAGCGCATGCGTTCGAGATGTTAGTACTGTACTAGACATAACCTAGGATAATTAATGAATGAAAAATGTAACAGCGGATGAATAACAGATGCAACTGGAATAATTGAAGGAAAAGTGGGCGTCGAATATTCCACCGTCTTTCGGTTTTTGTTATTCCAGCGCGCGAGCGATTCCACAGGTTGTCGTTTGACGGATGTAAACAAACCGTTTGGCGTCGGGCGCCTGCTTATTTCTAAGTTTTCGGGACTCACCTCGCGTTTCCGGATCCGTTAAATAATGCCGGAAGTGCTTGACGACGTCCCTGTTCGATACACTGCCTCCGTTCTTGGTGAAAAAGTCGAGAATTTCTTCTAACGTCAGTTGACTGGTGGCCATGTTCACGATCACTGAACTCGCCGCACACTCCGATCCGTGCTGGCGGGCACGTGAGAGCGGAGCGCGCGCGCTAAATTCGAATTTCTTACCTGTAATTCACACGCTTTTAATTCACCAACAAACACCGACGAAATCCATTGATGAAATTTAAAACTAGTATATATATTATTATAACTAGTTGAAACTTGTTTGGAGTTTTTTGGACGTTGCCGGAAAGTAAATCGCTCACTTTTGTGGGATTTGTTTGTAAATCTTCATTAAAATGTGTTGTTTCGGTTAAATAGGTTACTTCATTGTAGGTAGTTTATGTTATTAAGGATAGTAATATGAAATAGATATCAATTCTACCACATAAAAAAATTATCGACTGGTTTCGCCTTAAAAATAATTTTAAATACATTTAATGACATAAATATTCATCTAGTATTCTAATAGTTAAAATGTGTGCTATTAAAAAAATCAAGTTAGCCTCACCTCGGCAAAACTAGTGAACATAGAAATTAAAAAAAAAGAAATATATTTAACTTTAACAAGTTTCGACAAATAATTGTCAATATATTTAACATAATCAATTATGCATTTTTAACAAGGAATTTATTCACAATCACAGAGTATTTCAATTTAATTCCTACAAAGGTTTAATTATGGTATTTAGGACATGAGTTTCTTGTTAATTTGTATTTGTATTATCAGCATTTATCTGAACAAAAAGTACATACTGTAGACTCAATACTATTTGCACATAAATAACAACTGTTTACACCCGTCTAATTGAGGTATTTGTTACAGTGACAGGAGAATTTGTTTACTATAAATTAAAACAAACGTAAGACATTTAATGTCACCTTAATTTTTATCAACTACAAATATTTAGGTTGAATTCCATCAGCACATATATACATGTTTACAACATGCCTCAAGATGGTTCCTCATCAAATTTGACTTTGTTTACAACATGCCTTAAAATGGTTCCTCGTCAAATTTGACTTTTTAGTAAAGAACACTATCACGATATATATTAGATTATGTGAAAGGGAAAAGGGAGAGAAGATGTTTCCCTCAGTGTTGCTAATTTCTGAAACTTATTCTCCAAAAGCCGATGAATTTTAAAATACTTTGAAGCTTGAATGGTGAACATTTTCCAAAATGGAACTTCGTATTCCCGTACGAGACAACAATAATCTATTTAGAGTTAAAAATTCCTTTTAAATGTAATTCTATTTTCGACTTTTTTGTTCACTTATTTGTTAAAAAGTTACAAGATATATATATTTTTTAATTTAATAAATTTAGGCAACTTTTTTTTTTCTTTGGAGTCGACTGCGGGGTCATCTGCCACCACCGTTTGTGTTAATATATTATAAATAAATATTTAGGCACCTTCAACCTCTTCACGCCCAGGTCGGCACATGTGGCGACAAACAAAATAATAAAAACAATTTTTTTTTACAAAAAATAATTACACCTTTAGCGCCATCTATGGAATATGTTTTTCATATTTCTTTGCATAAATGAGTAAATTTGTGACAGTGGAATAATATGCCGTAAAAAAAGGTAACAAGAAAAATGTAATTTTTTAGGATTATCCTATATCCCAATCAAAGTTACATGGGCGTGAAGTGGTTAATGTTTTATAATTCTGCAAACCTATTAGAAGGTATAGAAACAAAATGGCAAAACTCAACACTTAAACGAAGGAAAAGAAAATTGCATTCGGATATTAGAAAAACTCTAAAAAATTGATCTCCACTGGAATTACCTTCAAAATTTTCAAATCCATCTAGTACATTCTAATTTTTGACAAATGTTTAAACAGTTGACATATTACGGCCTGAAACAAATTGGCAATACTCAAAACTTACACTACAGAAAAAATAAATCGCTTCCGGTGATTAAAAAAATTGTAAAAAAATAATCTCTGCAGGAATTAGCTGCAAGAGTTCAAAATCCATCCGTAATGAACCTATTTTCGACAAACAGTTAAAACAATTGGCATATCAAAGCTGTACATAAAATGCCAACATTCAAAACTTAAATTGCAGAAAAGAAAATTACATTCAGCGATTAGAAAAATTGTAAAAAATCCATCTCTTCTGAAAATAGCTTCAAAAGTTCAAAATCCATCTAGAGTTAACCTATCTTTGACATACCGGTAAAACAACTGAGAAATCAAAGTTGTAAATAAAATGTCAACATTCAAAACTTAAATTGCGGAAAAGAAAATTACATTCAGCGATTATAAAAATTGTAAAAAATCCATCTCTTCTGGAAATAGCTTCAAAAGTTCAAAATCCATCTAGAGTTAACCTATCTTTGACATACCGTTAAAACAACTGAGAAATCGAAGTTGTAAATAAAATGCCTACACTCAAAACTTAAATTGCGGAAAAGAAAATTACATTCAGCGATTAGAAAAATTGTAAAAAATCCATCCCTTCTGAAAATAGCTTCAAAAGTTCAAAACCCATCTAGAGTTAACCTATCTTTGACATACCGTTAAAACAACTGAGAAATCAAAGTTGTAAATAAAATGCCAACACTCGAAACTTAAATTGCGGGAAAGAAAATTACATTCAGCGATTATAAAAATTGTAAAAAATCCATCCCTTCTGAAAATAGCTTCAAAAGATCAAAATCCATCTAGAGTTAACCTATCATTGACCTTCCGTTAAAACAACTGAGAAATCAAAGTTGTAAATAAAATGCCAACACTCAAAACTTAAATTGCGGAAAAGAAAATTACGTTCAGCGATTAGAAAAATTGTAAAAAATCCATCTCTTCTGGAAATAGCTTCAAAAGTTCAAAATCCATCTAGAGTTAACGTATTTTTGACATACCGTTAAAACAACTGAGAAATCAAAGTTGTAAATAAAATGCCAACATTCAAAACTTAAATTGCGGAAAAGAAAATTATATTCAGCGATTGGAAAAATTGTAAAAAATCCATCTCTTCTGGAAATAACTTCAGAAGCTCAAAATCCATCTAGAGTTAACCTATCTTTGACATACCGTTAAAACAACTGAGAAATCAAAGTTGTAAATAAAATGCCAACACTCAAAACTTAAATTGAGGAAAAGAAAATTACATTCAGCGATTAGAAAAATTCTAAAAAATCCATCTCTTCTGGAAATAGCTTCAAAAGTTCAAAATCCATCTAGAGTTAACCTATCTTTGACATACCTTTAAAACAACTGAGAAATCAAAGTTGTAAATAAAATGCCAACACTCAAAACTTAAATTGCGGAAAAGAAAATTACGTTTAGCGATTAGAAAAATTGTAAAAAATCCATCTCTTCTGGAAATAGCTTCAAAAGTTCAAAATCCATCTAGAGTTAACCTATCTTTGACATACCGTTAAAACAACTGAGAAATCAAAGTTGCAAATAAAATGCCAACATTCAAAACTTAAATTACGGAAAAGAAAATTACATTCAGCGACTATAAAAATTGTAAAAACTTCATCTCTTCTGGAAAAAGCTTCAAAAGTTCAAAATCCATCTAGAGTTAACCTGTCTTTGACATACCGTTAAAACAACTGAGAAATCAAAGTTGTAAATAAAATGCCAACACTCAAAACTTAAATTGCAGAAAAGAAAATTACATTCAGCGATAAGAAAAATTGTAAAAAATCCATCTCTTCTGGAAATATCTTCAAAAGTTCAAAATCCATCTAGAGTTAACCTATCTTTGACATCCCTTTAAAACAACTGAGAAATCAAAGTTGTAAATAAAATGCCAACATTTAAAACTTAAATTGCGGAGAAGAAAATTATGTCCGTAATACAATTACTTCCTTCTTGTAGAATTCAGCGTAGACTAAACGGTTTACAATCAACGTCACGCGGTTTACCGAGTGAACTTGATGTGATTCCCGTCTAGGATAATGAAACCTGACACCCATCAGAATTTTCTTACCAACGATTTGAGGGGAAATCAGAACCGGGAAGTCATTTCTGAAAATATGGTATATACCTATAGCAAATAACCGTGAACCGCTCTAAGGGGCCGGTGAACCGGTTCACTTCAGTGAGTGAATCGGTTCAGATTTCACAGAAGTGAACCGTTTTGCCCAATCCTACCTCCACGAAACCTCCATTTATTGTGTATACACATCTAGAACTGATGCCTCAGGAACGTCCTGGGACTCGCGTCTATCAACCATTTGTACTGCTTCGAGAGCAGTTGAGACGCGGACGCTCAGCGACGAACGCGTCATAGGAATCACACCTTTACACGCCACTGGTGTAATAAGTAATGCTTCGCTCAACGATTTATCTCGATTATTTGCATTCGCATGTATTTTCGACCTCGGCTCTGGATCCGGCTCCGTGAATCGGTTCTTTGCAAAGAAGCGGGTCACTGAAAAGACACACTTTACAAATGTACTGAAAATAAACACTAAATTCATAATCAGTTAAGAAACATGAATCCAGTGAATAAACTCATCAATATAGCAGCGGAAGTACCAATTGTACAGTTTTGGTGCTTATTAAGTATTTTTAATTTCTTAACGAAGGTAATATTTTTGTTGTCTGTAAACATGGATTTATTACCAGAGACTCGGCTTTTATGCATGCACGGCTGTATGTAAAAATGATTGCAGTGTAAGTTTAATTGAAGTTGCGGAAGGAATTAAAAGTAATTATTATTATGGTGCAATTGTATACGCCGTAAAAAATCTGCAATAAAAACGTTTTGCCATTATTAGTGTAATATATTTCCACCAGATGTAATCAGTTTCGGGCTAATTATTGCACGGGTAAATTAAACGTTCGCTTTTAATTAATATTCCTCTTCTTTTAATTAATCGCTCTGCGCCGTTTCTTCTTTATTATAAATGGTTATATTTAAGAAAATTCATGGTAATAGAGAAATGGATTCTTTTTATACAATTTGTTTAAAGAGCCGATTGGGTGCAGTGAGCCGGTTATGACGATGACTCGGTGCACAATTTGCAAAGCGAGTTGGTTATGAAGATGATTTGGTTCACAATTTGCAAATTTGTTTGAGTCTTGAATAACTCTATTTTTAATTTGCAAATCTTTTTGAGCCAATTGGGTGAAGTGAGCCGGTTATGAAGATGACTCGCTTCATAATTTGCAAATATTTTTGAGTCTTGAATGACTCGGTTCTTAATTTGCAAATCTTTTTGAGCCGATTGGGTGAAGTGAGACGATTATGACTCGGTTCATAGTTTGCAGATATTTTTGTGCCTTCGATGACTGTTCATAATTTGCAAATATTTTTGAGCCTTGGTTCCCACCGTACCTGATTCCTACTGGCGACTGGGTTTGAACCGAATGTATTCCCGTCTCACACGGATCTAACTGAGCCGGTTCAATTCAATATATTTCAGCATTTTTTGCGGTTGGGTATTTTGCCAATTGGTTTTGGGCTTTTTCTCCGGTGGGCAATTTTTTTTACGCTTATTTCTTAAAATAGTTTACAGTATCTAAATTCTGGAATACCAATCAATATTGTTAATATTTAAAAGAATCAATAATCAATATTATAAATGTTATTTTTACGTAAGTGTATTGAATATCGATTGATTTTTTTTTAATAAAGAGATTATTACGAAAAATTCACTTAAGAAAACACGTATTTTTAGTTTTAAATGGTTTTCTGTTTAAAACCCAGTGGTGCATGTATCGTTTACGATATGCAATTTGTACGTGTCTACTAAAGATTCAAGTCATTATTGTAATTAGTAATTAATACAAATTGCAAATTAGACTGCTTTATGGTAGAGCGAGTTTAAAATGCAATTCAACTGCATTAATGTAACGCCCGTAAACTATATTTATCCGTTCATGACGCATTCATCTTTAATGAATATATTAAAACGAGAAAAAATGGTGATGTGGCCATCATGTTACTTTCTCCGATTTGATGGTATCATTTATATGTATGATTTATTTTCAATTAAAATCATATTTTAAATGTACATCGAGCGTTTTGTAGGCTCGCTGAAACTGATGTTTAAAACGTCAAAATTATGAAATATTAAGAAAAATTATACTTCAAATTCAAAAACTCAGTTTACTCAAAAACTAAAGCGATTTCGAAAATACTTGTTGTTTTTAAGTTGTTAATTTTGACATTCTCTACAATTATTATTAACATAAATTTGCTCTAACTATTATCGTTTCATAATTATAAACCAAAAATGAACAAAATATTTTTTTTGCATTGATTTTATGAAAAACACACAAACACATCAACACACACACACACACACACACACACACGCACACACACACACGCACGCACACACACACACACAAAGACACACACAAAGACACATTTTTTTTCCAGAAATTGTTGAAATGGCATCTTAGGACCCCTAAACGGATATTTCCGTAAAAAAAAAATTTCACGATCACAATACTTCGTAACGTACTTCTAAACAGAGAAAATAAAAATATATTAGCTACGAGGTTTTATTACTGTTAATAAATTTTCAAAAAATATCTTAACACCTACACATGTTGAGTAAATCAACCGTCATTACGTGGAACTCCAGAATTAAATTAAAATTAAAAATATTCGGACAGAAAGACCCATATAATTCATAAACAGCAACTGTTAATTGTACATAAATATGTCAAATAAAGATGATGATGAAGTTTTCATTCAAATAATCATTAATGAGCATGTAAGCATAATTAAGATAAGACATGTTTGCAATTAAAGTTTAATTAAACTCTCGGGTGTTGGATTAATCCTCTCCAACAATCTGAATCTCAAATTCAGTTGAATCGAACGCAATGATTTCTCTAATGAAGAGACAGACAATCGAAGGAGCTAATAACAATAATAATCATTATTGGTGCGAATACATAATGTTTAAAGAGGGCAGAAAACAAAACTAGAAATACATAGGAGGGCAACTTAAGAATTGGACAATTGCTAAAACGCTGTTTTGTGGTTAACTGATTGGAGGGCGGGAAATGGCCCACCCACCGCTTCTGTAAAAATTTGAAATGCATTCTTCCTAAAGTTAATTTTGCATCAATAGAACAAAGTTGTGTAAATTGTAATAATTTTGGTGCGCAAAAAAATATAAAAACAATAGCCATCGACTTGAAACCTTTAGGATTTACTCAAAATCCACGCCAAATTATGATGCTGTAAAAGCTTCAAGTACTTTCTTCCTAAATTTTTGGATAATTTTACGCCAGCAGAACGCAAAGTAGAATTAATAGAAATAATTTTGGTAAGCTTAAAAGAAAAAGGAAAACAAATGCCAACGATCTGAAATTTCACAAATTTACTCATAATAGATATTAAATTATGACGGTGTAAAAGCTTTAAGTAAAAAGTTTATAAATTTTAGGATAAATTTATGTGAACAAAGCGCAAAATTGTGTAAATTGTAATAATTGTGATGCGAAAAGAAATATAAAAACAATTACCATCGAGTTGAAACTTTCAAGATTTACTCAAAACCCACGCTAAATTATGATGCTGTAAAAGTTTCAAATACTTCTTTCCTAAATGTTTTGATAATTTTACGTCAACAAATCGTGAAGTTGTAATAATGCAAATAATTTTGGTGAGCTGAAAAAAAAAAAAACAAATGCGAACGATTTGAAACTTCATAAATTGACTCATAATAGATACTAAATGATGATTTTGAAAAAGCTTTAAGTAAAAAGTTTATAAATTTTAGGATAATTTCATGTGAACAAAGCGCAAAATTGTAAAAATTGTAATAATTTCGGTGGCTGGAAAAAAATTAATAAACAATTGCCGCCGATTTGAAATTTTAAAAATTTAGTCAAATTATGATTCTGTGCAAATTTCACGTACAACAATCCTACATTTTGGGTTAATTTAATGACAACAGGGAGTAAATAAATGAATATCTATAGCCAGACACTTATCGGTAATAATGTAATCATTTTATAATTTTATAATTTTATGCACTCTAAATAATAATAATTTTAAAATAATAATAATAATAATAATAATAATTTTATTGGTGCCAGAAAACTCACAGTTTTTTACACAGGTCAAGGAAAGAGAAAAAAAAAATTTAATACAAAAATGAGACTACAATAATTCAATAACAATTTTATAAGTGTGCTTATGTAATTCTAATTTTAAGAACTTTAATTTAATAACACTTTATAGTTAACGATGTAATACACTCCAGGAGTGTCCAAATACAAATAATAAATAAATAAAAAAAAAATCAGAATTCTTTTAATAATTTTGGTGGCACGAAAAAATATTTAAAAAACAATTGCCACCGACTTTAAACTATCCAAATGTACTTGAACTACATCTCAAAATGAGATTCTGTGAAAATTTTAGAAAAGTCTTTCCTAAATTTTTGCATAATTTCAAGTCACCAAAACGTAGTTTTGAAAATTGTAATCCTTCATGTGCATCGAGAAAAATATAAAAATCATTATCAGCGATTTGAAACTGTTTATATTTACACAAAACCCACTTCTTCCAATTTTTTTTAGGATAATTTTAATAATAAAATTATGAAAATTGGAATTATTTTGAAAAAAAATATATAAAAACAATTACCGTCGATTTGAAACTTTACAGATTGACTCTTAATACATGCCAAATTAGGATTCTGTAAAATTTTTAAAGATTCTGTGAACATTTTAAATACGACTTTCCCAAATTTTAGCATAATTTCATGTCAACAAAACGTAAAATTTTGAAAATTACAATTTTTTATGTGAATCGAAAAAAATATAAAAATCTTTACCTGTGATTTGAAACTGTTTATATTTACTCAAAACCCACTTCTTACAATTTTCTTTAGGATAATTTACAACAGAGTATAACATTATAAAAATTGGAATTATTTTGATGGGTCAAAAAAAATACAAAAACAATTAGCGTCGTTTTGAAACTCTACAGATTTATTCTTAATACATGCCAAATTGAGATTCTGTAAAAATTTTAAAGATTCTGTGAACATTTTAAATACGACTTTCCTAAATTTTAGCATAATTTCATGTCAACAAAACGTAAAATTTTGAAAATTGTAATTTTTTATGTGAATCGAAAAAAATATAACAATATTTTCCTATGATTTGAAACAGTTTATTTTTACTCAAAACCCTCTTCTTCCAATTTTCTTTAGGATAATTTTACATCAACAGAGTATAACATTATAAAAATTGGAATTATTTTGATGGGTCAAAAAAAATACAAAAACAATTAGCGTCGTTTTGAAACTTTACAGATTTACTCTTAATACATGCCAAATTAGGATTCTGTAAAAATTTTAAAGATTCTGTGAATATTTTACATATGACTTTCCTACATTTTGGCATAATTTCATGTCAACAAAACGTAAAATTTTGAAAATTGTAATTTTTTATGTGAATCGAAAAAAATATAAAAATATTTACCTGCGATTTGCAACTGTTTATATTTACTCAAAACCTACTTCTTCCAATTTTCTTCAGGATAATTTTACGTCAACAGAGTATAACATTTTAAAAATTGGAATTATTTTGATGGGTCAAAAAAAAATACAAAAACAATTACCGTCGATTTGAAACTTTACAGATTTACTCTTAATATATGCCAAATAATAATTCTGTAAAAACTTTAAAGATTCTGTGAACATTTTAAATATGAATTTCCTAAATTTTGGCATAATTTCATGTCAACAAAACGTAAAATTTTGAAAATTGCAATTTTTTATGTGCATCAAAAAGAATGTAAAAATAATTACCAGCTATTGAGACTGTTTATATTTACTCAAAACCCACTTCTTAAAAAAAATTTTAGGGATTCTGTAAATAATTTAAATAAAAAGTTCATACATTTTGGGATAATTTCATGCAAACAGATCTTTAAATTATGAAATTTGAAGTTTGGTTGTTAAAATTTTCTAGTAACATTTATAGGAAATTTCACGGAATGCTCATGTCGAACGGATCGTATGCTCGTAAGAAAAGCCGAAAATTCCTCAACACAAGTACCATTGAATTTTTCGCCCGTTCCTCAATCATGAAATCCATGATGTTAACACGTGTGTTATGAATCTGAAGGAAGTTATAAAATTGGACAAACGCATTAATTTAAAAAAAGTGCTTCCTCTTGCAACTGGACTTGACACGTTTATTCAGTTTTAACCAACTCCAATAGAAATAGAGTGTTAATTTACGGTTCGCGATAAATAAGGTGTGTAAACAGCGTTGAATTCATAATTAGGTCGTCATAAACATAAATTTAGTTCAACTTGATGCATGTAAAACGGACAGACCGCAATATTTACACGTAACGAGTGCATTTGTTGACTCCGGTCGCGAAACGATAATTTAATGGAAATTTGCATACATGCGGGAAAGATGACACCTTCAAATGGGTATTTACATATTTTTGTACACGAATTGTCGAATATGGGAAATACCTTATTTTGTGTACCTGTGGCAACATCAATGGGATAATTAACTAAAATAGGGATTCTATTCAGCAGCGAAAGAGATAAAATGGGTTTCCATGGCAACCGTTTTTTGCAGTTTAAAATTGTCATTTTTGGCAGTGGAAAATCGTCATATTTGGTAGTTAAAAATTTACTTTATTGGCTTCTAAACATTGTCAATTTTGGCAGTTTAAAACTGTACTTTTTGACAGTTGCAAATTCTCAATTTTGTGGCTGAAAATCATTATTTCTGGTCATCGTTGGCAATTAAAAATTACAATTTTCAACTGCCAAAAACTACAGTTTTAAACTGCCGAAAATTGAGAAACATTTTCAGAAGCCAAGAAAGTAAATTTTCAAGTACCAAAAATGACACTTTTCAACTGTCAAAAGTGAGATTTTTTAATGTCATTTTCAAAAATTTTGACAGTTGAAAATTGAAGTTTTTGCCTGTTGAAAATTTTGGCATTTTAAAATTGTCATTTTCAGCAGTTGCAAATGATCATCGTTGGCAGTTAAAAATTGCATTTTCTGCCAGTTAAAATGGTCTTCGTTAGCGACAGTTGATTTTTTTTATATTTAACAGTTGGAAATTGTAGTTTTTGGCAGTTGAAAATTGACATTTTTTTAAGTTTTTGGTTGCTGAAAATTAACAATTTTCGCATTTCGCATTGTAGTTTTTGGAGGTTGAAAATTGTCATTTCTGGTAGCTAAAAATCATTATTTGTCACAGTTGAAAAAGTTCATCGTTGGCAATTAAAAATTACAATTTTCAACTGCCAAAAACTACAGTTTTATACTGCCGAAAATTGAGAAACATTTTCAGAAGCCAAGAAAGTAAATTTTCAAGTACCAAAAATTACACTTTTCAACTGTCAAAAGTGAGATTTTTAATGTCATTTTCATAGTTTTTGACAGTTGAAAATTGAAGTTTTTACCTGTTGAAAATTTTGGAATTTAAAATAGTAATTTTCGGCAGTTACAAATGATCATCGTTTGCAGTTAAAAATTGCATATTCTGCCAGTTAAAATGGTCATCGTTAGCAGTTGAATTTTTTTATTTTTGATAGTTGGAAATTGTAGTTTTTGGCAGTTGAAAATTGACATTTTTTGAAGTTTTTGGTTGCTGAAAATTATCAATTTTCGCATTTCAAAATTGTAGTTTTTGGAGGTTGAAAATTGTCATTTTTGGTAGCTAAAAATCATGATTTGTGACAGTTGAAAAAGGTCATCGTTGGCAGTTTAAAAAAAATCATTTTTGACAGTTGAAAACTGTAGTTTTTGCCAATTGAAGATTGTCATTTTTTTAAGTTTTTGGTTGCTGAAAATTATCAATTTTCGCATTTCAAAATTGTAATTTTTGGAGGTTGAAAATTGTCATTATTGGTAGCTAAGAATCATGATTTGTGACAGTCGAAAAAGGTCATCGTTGGCAGTTAAAAACAAATCTTTTTTGACAGTTGCAAACTGTAGTTTTTGCCAATTGAAGATTGTCATTTTTGCCAGTTGAAAATTGTCATTTTTGGCAGTTGCAGATGGTCATTGTAAGCAGATAAAAAATGCAATTTTTGATAGTTAAAATGGCCTTTGTTAGCAGTTGAAAATTGTCATTTTTGACAGTTGAAAATGGTGGTATTTGGAGTTGAAAATAGATTTCAAAATTCTTTTAGATAAAAGTTAAACAGTTTGGAGGTGAACATACAGTAATGACCTTGGTTTGACCTTGCGAAATCTACTAAGTTCAGGTGAAAATCAAAGTGCGCGCAGTAGCTCAAAAACTAATGCAGGAATTACCATGAAACTTTAAACATAGGTCTTATTTCATAATCCCAAGAACTAAACAGCTTTTGGTAAAACTTCGTACACCGCACGTGGATATTTACTTTAACCGTATTTTGTTTCTTTCCGATAATTAAAAAAAAATGAAAAATATTTCAAATACATTTAGACAGATATTAAAGATAACTTTTGGTTAAAAATATTTTTCAAAATAAAATTTAGATTAATAGTGACGTGAATCTTTTATTCGTAAGGTTAGAAGAGTCAAATTTTCAAAATCGCTTTTTACAAAACCAACTTTCAATATTATCTCACGAAATTTGAAAATTTTCCACCGCGTGCATTTTTTATGAATTTTTGAGTATCGAAATACGCATTTTCTTTATCCTTTCACTTATTTTTTTATCAAGCCCCAAATTTTCATAAATATCTTTTGAAAAGATATGTTTACAAAATAACTAGAATAAATTTTGATTTTTCCAGTGCGTGCATTTTTTGTAAAATTTTGAAAATCGCACCATTTTCAAGTCACGCGCGGTTTTTTATCTTCATGTAAAACTTCTATCCATCACCTTGAAAGTCTCAAATTTTTCAGAGAGTTTTTGAAAAGATGATTTTATAAAATTTAAAATTTTCCAGTGCATGTATTTCTTATGTGAATTTTTGAAAATCGCACTAGAGCGTTTTTTTATGTTCACGTGAATCTTTTATTGCTTACGTTAAAAGATTCAAATTTCCGAAATCGTTATTCAAAACACCAGTTTTGAAAATGATCTTAAGAAATTTCTAAATTTTCCACCGCGTGCATTTTTTAGTGTAGGGAGGTCCTCTTTTTTTTCTTCTAGCGTAAAACTTTTACTTTTCACATCGAAAGGCCCAAACTTTCAAAACATCTTTTTAAAAAATGGATTTACAAAATAACTAGAAGAAATTTGGATTTTTTCAGTGCGTGAATTTTTCGTAAAATTTTGAAAATCGCACGATTTTCAAGTCACGCGCGGCGTTTAATTTCACGTAAAACTTTTATCCATCACCTTGAAAGTCTCAATTTTTTCAGAGAATTTTTGAAAAGATGATTTTATAAAATTTAAAATTTTCCCGTAAGTATATTTCTTTTGTAAATTTTTGAAAATCGCACTGGAGCGCTTTTTTATGTTCACGTGAATCTTTTATTGTTTACGTTAAAAGATTCAAATTTCCGAAATCGTTATTCAAAAACACCAGTTTTGAAAATGATCTTAAGAAATTTCTAAATTTTCCACCGCGTGCATTTTTTAGTGTAGGGAGGTCCTCTTTTTTTTCTTCTAGCGTAAAACTTTTACTTTTCACATCGAAAGGCCCAAACTTTCAAAACATCTTTTTAAAAAATGGATTTACAAAATAACTAGAAGAAATTTTGATTTTTTCAGTGCGTGAATTTTTCGTAAAATTTTGAAAATCGCACGATTTTCAAGTCACGCGCGGCGTTTAATTTCACGTAAAACTTTTATTCATCACCTTGAAAGTCTCAATTTTTTCAGAGAGTTTTTGAAAAAATGATTTTATAAAATTACCGGAAAAAATTTAAAAAAAATTCAGTGCGTGTATTTCTTTTGTACATTTTTGAAAATCGCACTAGAGCGCTTTTTTATGTTCACGTGAATCTTTTATTGCTTACGTTAAAAGATTCAAATTTCTGAAATCATTATTCAAAACACCTTAAGAAATTTCCACCGCGTGCATTTTTTGTGAATTTTTTGGTGTAGGGAGGTCCACTTTTTTTTCGTTCTAACGTAAAACATTTACTATTCACATCGAAAGGCCCAAACTTTCAAAATATCTTTTTAAAAAATGGATTTACAAAATAACTAGAAGAAATTTAAATTTTTCTAGAGCGTATATTTTTTTGTAAATTTTTGAGAATCGCACAAGAGCGTCGTGAAGAGCGCCTTTTTAATATTCACGTAAATCTTTAATTATTAACGTTAGAAGAGTCCAATTTTAAAATTATCAAAATTACCTTAAGAAGTTTATAAATTTTCCACCTCGTGCATTTTTAATGATTTTTTTAGTGTAATTAAGAGATCTATTTTTTTCCTTCTAACGTAAAACTTTTACTATTCACATAGAAAGGCCAAAACTTTCAAAACATGTTTTTAAAAGATGGATTTGCAAAGTAACTAGAAGAAATTTTAATTTTTCTAGTGCGTGTTTTTTTGGAAATTTTTGAGAATCTCACAAGAGCGTCACGTAATTATATCGTGTGAGTCACAAAAATTTGTTTCAGAGTTGGCTGTGAGATAAATGAGGTATGTCGAATATTATTGCGTCATGAGTTCAATTGAATTAGATTAAAAAATGAATTAATCTCAGACATGACTGTTATGTTTCTCTCTCTCTCTCTCTCAGGTACAAAATTATGTGGCTCACATGGAAAAACTACGAGGTCGACGGCTAGTTAATAGAGTTGCTACTATATATAGCTACTCTTTCGTCTACAGGACACAACTATAATAGACGAAATTAGTTTGACAAATTTATTATAATTAACACCTATGACTGTTAATTAGTTCTGTCGGCATGGTTTCCGTTACAAAAATTTGTGACAAATTTAACAAATTTCTGGAGCATAATAATGGTCGAGCGTCCGTTGTTCTTTTTTTTTAGTTGCTTTGGCGTGCGTTAGTTCAAAGAACTAATTTTGTCCGAATTTATTATAAAGGAAGGGGGCTTAAATTTGTGTCGGGGCTTTTATCAGATCAAAATATAATATTACAACGGGAAATGCATTTAATTAAATATTTCGAGGCACATAATCGAGCGAGGCATCTGAGCCATGCACGACACCTGCAATTAGTCGCGGTTCGGAGCTTTGCTAAACGTCCGGACCAGACGGACGGACGAACCTTATCCAATAATTGCCACACACACACATACACGTGATAAACATATTCTATTTGCGATTTTGCTCTTATTTTTTCGATACCAAAATGCCCAAAAAGATGAATTTCGTTAACTTTATTTTTTCGCACGAAGACTCATTACTAGCACGCATTTTGACCATCATTATAATAATTTTTGAATGATGTTAATTAAGAAGTTTCAATAAAATGCACTTTATATAGTTTTGACGTTTACAACGTTACTACCACAAAGAAATTGTAAATGCTAATTTTTTTGCTATTTAAGCTAGCGGAAATTTTATTTCGCCAATCGTTTTTACTCGCTCTTATGGTGAAAAAGAACACTTTAATGGTCTACGATGATTATTATTAAGAAAGTTGATTTTCCGATTTTTTTTCCATTTTCGAGTTTTCTTTGCGAACGCGCCACATTACACTTTTTGAAGGGTCTTAATGCGATATTTACAGTGACATGAAAAAACTCCGAATCGAACCAATGGATGAAATCATTTCTAATGCAATTTTTGAGCAAAAGTGTAGTTTTTCGTGTTTTCGTCAAAATTTTTAAATCGCCAATTTTAACTGAATCCGACTATTTTTTCTGGAATATGAGCATTTTTATTATGTTTGAAGACTGCACTTATTTTCTATTTTGAAAAATCAACGCTTTTTCAATTTTTGAATGTTAAAATTGTATATTTCTAAATAAATTGTTTAATTTGGCATTCTCTACAATGTTTTTATTATTATTTTTTATAATATAAAGATAATTCAAAATACATTTTCCTGCAAAACAATTTTATTTCAACATTTCAAGATTTTTCACATTAAAAAAATAAAGAAGATAGAAAATAGCAGAGGTAGACAACCACCTCCAGTTTTTTTAAATTGCACCAAAATTAGTTTTTGAGATACAGCGTACATAGACAGAGAAACAGACATACAGATAGACTGACACACAAACAAACAGACAGACAGACACAAAAACAAACACAAACAGACACACAGACAGACAGACAGATACACAGTCAGACATACAGTCGGACACACAGAGAGACACACAAATAGACACACAGAGAGACACACACAGTCAGACACACAGTCGGACACACAGAGAGACACACAAATAAACACACAGACAGACACACTGACAGACACACTGACAGACACACTGACAGACACACTGACAGACTCACAGACAGCCAGACACACAGTCAGACACTCTGTCGGACACACAGACAGACACACTGACAGACACACTGACAGACTCACAGACTCACAGACAGACAGACACACGAACAGACACACAAACAGACACACAAACAGACACACAGACAGACGATTTTCAAAAATAGTCGGAATGGTCTCGGCGAACCTCAAAATGAATATTTCCGTGGAAATTTCGAAAAATAATCATAACCACAATACGTTTCCGCACCTTCTCTGCAGAGAAAGTAAAAATTATTTTCATCGTTTTCAAAATTCATTAAACGCGTGACAATCGACGCATTTTTACAAACTCTAAATATTGACCTTTTAAAAATAAATTGCAATTTTATCATCTATCCCCTGATTTTTGACGAAATTCTATAAAATTCCATCTCAACATTCAATGTTTGTTTCTCGAGTTTCAACAAATAGATTTCCAAAATCTGAAACCATTTTGAGTGGGCTGTTTTGTAAATTATGTATAGTTTCTTTTTTACAAATCCCTGTTTTTGTTAAGTATTTCCGCTCACATTCTACAATGCAACAAAATAATATTCTTGCTTGAAAATTTTATTTACGAAAATAAAGATACATTTTACCTTCGAGATTGATGTATATTTCCAGGTAATTCACTTGCTTAAATTTTGGAATGTGAAAACCCAATCATTTCTGAATATTTGTATAAAAGTTAGAATTTGGAATTTTTTTGTCTGTGCACCAAAAATGGAAATTCTTAGGTTTGATCATTGGGAAAACTTGGTGATTGACTTGCTACGAATTTTCTGGAATATGAAAGCCCAATCATTCGCGAACAATTGTTTGATGTTGCACTTATTTTGGATTTTGAAAAATCAACACTTTTTCGATTATTTAACGCTGAAAATTGATATTCTTAAATCCTCAGTGGTTGACTTGCTACGATTTTTCTGAAATATAAAAACTCAATTCGTAAACATTTTTTTTTATGATGGAAGTCTGCACTTATTTTGAATTTTGAAAAATCATCGCTTTTTCGATTTTTTAATGCTGAAAATGAAAATCTTAGATACTCAGTGGTTGACTTGCTACGATTTTTTTGGAATATGAAAACCAAATAATTCGTGAACATTTTTTTTGTTGTTGCAAATTTGCACTTATTTTGGATTTTGAAAAATCAACGCTGTTTTTTATTTTTTTAACGCTGAAAATGAAATTCTTAGATACTCAGTGGTTGCCTTGCTACGATTTTTCTGGAACAGGAAAACCAAATAATTTGTGAATATTTTTTTTGTTGGAAATGTTGGAAATCTCTTATTTTGAAAAATCGACGCTTTTTCGATTTTTTTTAACGCTGAATTTTGATATTCTTAGATACTAGGTGGTTGACTTGCTACGATTTTTCTGAAATATGAAAACCCAATAATTAAACTTTTTTTATGATGGAAGTCTGCACTTATTTTGGATTTTGAAAAATTAACCCTTTTTCGATTATTTAACGCTGAAAATGGATATTCGTAGATACTAGATGGTTGACTTGGTACGATTTTTCTGGAATATGAAAATCCAATCATTCGGGAACAATTTTTTTATGTTGGAAATTGCACTTATTTTGGATTTTGAAAAATCAACGCTTTTTCGATTTTTTAACGGTGAAAATGAAATTCTTTGATACTCAGTGGTTGGCTTGCTACGTTTTTTCTGGAATATGAAAATCCAATAATTCGTGAATATTTTTTTTATCTTGGAAATCTGCACTTATTTTGGATTTTGAAAAATCAACGCTTTTTCGATTTTTTTAACGCTGAAAATAGATATTCTTAGATCCTCAGTGGTTGACTTGCTACGATTCTTCTGGAATATGAAAGCCCAATCATTCGTGAACAATTTTGTTATAAGTTTGAAGTTTGCACTTATTTTGGATTTTTAAAATTTTTCGCTTTCTCGATTTTTTTAACGCTGATAATGGATATTCTCAGATCCTCAGTGGTTGACTTGCTACGATTCTTCTGGAATATGAAAGCCCAAACATACGTGAACAATTTTGTTTTAAGTTTAAAGTTTGCACTTATTTTGGATTTTTTAAAATTTACGCTTTTTCGATTGTTTAACGCTGAAAATGGATATTATTATTTTATTTTATTAGAATCTAGGTGGCTGACTTGCTATGATTTTTCTGAAATATGAAAACCCAATAATTCGTGAACAAATTTTTTTATGGTGGAAGTCTGCACTTATTTTGGATTTTGAAAAATCACCGCTTTTTCGACTGTTTAACGCTGAAAATAGATATTTTTAGATCCTCAGTGGTTGACTTGCAACGATTCTTCTGGAATATGAAAGCCCAATCATTCGTGACCAATTTTGTTCTAAGTTTGAAGTTTGCACTTATTTTGGATTTTTAAAAATTTAGGCTTTTTCGATTTTTTTAACACTGAAAATTTATATTTTTAGATACTCGGTGGTTGACTTGCAACGATTTTTCTGGTATATAAAAACCCAATAATTCGTAAATCATTTTTTTATGTTAGAAATTGCACTTAGTTTGGATTTGGAAAAATCGACGCTTTTTGGATTTTTTTAACGCTGAAAATGGAAATTCGTAAATATTCGGTGATTGACTTGCTACAATTTTTCTGAAATATGAAAACCCTATAATACGTGAACATTTTTTTTATGTTGCAAATCTGCACTTATTTTGGATTTTGAAAAATCTACGCTTTTTCGATTTTTAACGCTGAAAATGGATATTCTTAGATCCTCAGTGGTTGACTTGCTATGATTCTTCTGGAATATGAAGGCCCAATCATTTGTGAACAATTTTTTTTTAAGTCTGAAGTTTACACATATTTTGGATTTTGAAAAATGTACGCTTTTTCGATTTTTTAACGCTGAAAATTGATATTCTTAGATACTAGGTGGTTGACTTGCTATGAGTTTTCTGAAATATGAAAACCCAATAATTCGTGAACATGTTTTTTTTTATGGTGGAAGTCTGCACTTATTTTGGATTTTAAAAAATCAACGCATTTTTGATTTTTTAACACTGAAAATGGATATTCTTAGATACTTAGTGGTTGCCTTGCTACGATTTTTCTGGAATACGAAAACCCAATAATTCGTGAATATTTTTTTATATTGGAAATCTGCCCTTATTTTGAAAAATCGACGCTTTTTCGTTTTTTTTAACGCTGAAAATGAATATTCTTAGATACTAATACTAGGTGGTTGACTTCGTACGTTTTTTTCTGGAATATGAAAGCCCAATAATTCATGAACATTTTTTTTTATGATGGAAGTCTGTACTTATTTTGGATTTTGAAAAAATCAACCCTTTTCTGATTTTTTAACGCTGAAAATGGATATTCTTAGATTCTTGGTGGTTGACTTGCTATGATTTTTTTTGGAATACGAAAGCCCAATAATTCGTGAACAATGTTTTTTCTTATGTTGAAAATCTGCACTTATTTTGGGTTTTGAAAAATCAACTCTTTTCCGTTTTTCAATGCTGAAATTGGATATTCTTAGATACCCCGTGGTTAACTTGCTATGATTTTTTTTGGAATATGAAGGCCCAATCATTCGTGAACATTTTTTTTTTGTAAGTTGAAAGTTTGCACTCGTTTCGAATTTTGAAAAATCAACGCTCTTTTGGTGTTTGAGCGCCTAAAATTGACATTCTTCGGTTTGATGATAATTATTGGGAAAATAGGTGGTTGACTTGTTTGGATTTTTTTGGAATATGGAAGCGCGATCATTCGTGAATATTATTTTCTGAAGCCCCCAGATTTAGGTTCTAAGAAAGCCATAGAACCTTGTTGTCGATACGCCACTGGTAATACGAATTATCTTTAGACCAGTATTCAGTGCCGAAAACGATTTAATTTTTATAGATTTCACTGTTAGAGTTCTCGTTCTTTTAAGTACACTTCCGTTATTTGCAGGAGATTGATTAGTCGAGGTGACACAAAATGAGCACAGATTTGCAAACTGCGTTCTATTTGGATGGTGCAGCCGCTACAGCTGATCAAAGTCTGAAAAAAAAAAAAAAATTTTTCTAAATTTTCAAAAATTTGACGGACATGCTAACTTTTTTGTTATTTAAGCTAGCGGAAATTGTATACCGTCAATCGTTTCTTCTCGTTCTTCTGATGATAAAGAAGTGGTTAATGGTCTACGATGATTATTAAAAAAGTTGATTTTTTCCATTTTTGAGTTTTCTTTGCGAACGCGCCACGGGCTTCAAATTGACATTTGTTTTTGCGCAAGTATACTTTCTGAAGGGTCTTAATGCGATCTTTACAGTGGCGTGAAGAAATTCCGAATAGAACCAATGGTTTTTTCAGGAAATTATGATTTGTATTTCTAATGTTTAATTAACAAAAAAGGTATGTAATATACTAATAACTTTTAAATGGTCATATTACAAACACTAACCAATTACCCACGTATATGCATACCATTGTTATTATCATTATTATTCATCAATGCAAAATTGTGCGCAGAGTTTCAATGAAAACCGAAGTCACTGAATAGGAGCCAGAGTACAATTACGCAACGGCAATTATTACATCCACTGTAAAATCGCACGACGGATTTTTTTTAATAATCAATTATTACGTTACATACGATAACAGTGTCACACGTATGCCTACGTACAATAATTAAAATCATAATAAACCCCGCCGTATATTACACTATTATAACATGCAATCTTGACAATTGTTTGCAAAAAAAAAATATATATAGAATGCATCATGTCCCGGCGCACATGAGTTATATTTCCTGTGGAAATATGAAATACAACATGCACACGATATCGCCATTGTTTTTCAAACTGATAATAACTTTATCCGCTCCCGCACCAGGTAAATAATAATAAATGCATGAGTTTTTAGTTTTAATTTTTTTTTTTGTAAATATTTGCAACGAGCGGTTATGGGTTTTGTATGCTAATTAAATTATGTTTCGGGGAATTGGGAATGGAACGATTATAAGGGTTTGCATAGGCTAAAAAGAATTAAAGTAAAATATTTTAGATTTTTAGCTTTTATTTAATGTTTAAAATACGTATTTTTACTTTCTCCTTTACGAAGTACGAGAAAGTATTGTGATCGTGATTGTTTTTTTCAAAAAAATTTTTTTACGGAATTATCCGTTTTGGGGTCCCTAGATGCCATTTCAACAATTTCTGGAAAACAATTTTTTGTCTGTGTGTGTGTCTGTGCGCGCTGTATCTCAAAAACTAATAGAGGAATTGATATGAAATTTTGAACATACGTCTTATTTGATAATCTGAAGAACTGAAAAGCTTTTGGTAAAATTTCGTAAACCGGAAGTGGGTGTTTACCTTAACTGTTAAATATTGTTAAATTTTTTAAAATTTACGATTTGTTCCGCATTTTAATTTTTGATTTTAGGTCTATATTTGATATTTTTTGACCTGTATTATTGATTTATATACGGGAATTTTTATTTTTCTGGTATTTTCGAGTTTTTTGATATTTTGCTTTTTAATTTAGGCGAGTTAGCCGGAATTACTATTTTTTATGCGTGATTTTTTATATTTGTTTGCCATTATTTTCGAATTCCTAGTCGAAAACTTATTTTGAGTTATAATCACTGAATAAAACACTTAAGTTTTACTTGATAATGACAGTCGTGATATGTATGTATATGAAATATTTGTACATACATCAAATAAATTGTGGTAAAAAAACATAGTAAGTGTTCTATTCAGTGATTATATAATGAATTACCACGTAGTAACTGTCGCAACCATCACCATGATTATTTTGAGTTATTTTTGGGGCTAAAAATGGAAAATTATTTTTCTTTTACTTCAATTTTTTTTTTGCTTCGAATTTTTCATTTTCAGACCAAGATTTTTAATTTTTTTTGGCCATATTTTGTATCTGTATTTTCGATTTTTTTTTGTTGCAATTTTTTTATTTTTCTGGGTAAATTCCAATAGTAATTTTCGTTCCCCATCTGCAACTAACTTCACTGATGATACCTGAAAGGTCGAAACCGGCCTGTAAGTGTTTTGATGGGGAAACATTATTTAAATTTTCTGTATTTTGACCCAAATATTTTTTATTTTGGCCTAAATGTTTGATTTATTTGTTAAAATTTTAGTAAGTAAAAGAGAAAGGTTTGAACAAATGTGTTGATATGAATATTAGTTTAGGCGAAAATAATTTTAGTTTCCGTTTTCCATTTTTGCAAGACAAAAATGTGTGATTTTTATTTTTTTTGCTTTTATGTGAATTAGTGTGTGTGTTTCATTTGCATTAACAATTTAGAATGGTGACTTTAGATTATGCATTGAAATAGTTTCGAGTATTTACATTTTCAATTTTACACCTGAATTCTACATATAATATAAAGGAGCAAATTTCAATAGTCGGTCCTCTTTGTGCGACTTGTGCGAGTATATTAATTGATTCTTGGGCTATTAGGTTACTCAAGATAAGAATAATTACCGTCGCCGGGCATTGTTTACAATAACAATGACGGCAGCGGAGTGAAACGTCTTATAAAACCGATGGGAAACTAGAAAAAGTACTCGACAAGTAATGTAATTGTCGTGTTTGTTTAATTGATATCGACTTGTTTTACATATTCCTGTATATAAATACTCAATTGCTGATGCAATGCGCATAGCGTCGACGTTTTTGCATTTGCGTTTAGCCGTAACATCTTTACTTATTTAGCTTGAAATGGAGATTTCTTTCTACAAAATACATTTTTTTTTTGGCTGGACAACTGAATCCTGTTTTGTGCAGTAGCAGGCCATGAATTTATTAATATTACTATTATTAATAGCATTAATTAATAATAGTAATGTTAATAAACTCATGGCCTACTTCTGCACAAAACAGGAACAAAAAATTTTTCTTTTCCCCGTCTTTATTTTTAGTTTTTAAGCTTGGAAGCGAAGATTTCTAAGATCATAGGCTTCCTAAGAAAAAACGTGACTAAATGGATGTAGTAGGTCACTTAAGTAGAGAGGGAAGTATATATCATATATTTTCGAAGGAAATTTATTAATATCATTATTATTATCAATCAGCAAGTCATATAAACAGGCGATGAATTTATTAGTATTACTATTATTATTATCATTATTATTATTAATCAAGACTTCACATAAACAAATAGAGCAATAACTTGTTGGGTTCAACCCAAAGAATTCAATCAAAATTTATTCGTAGACTAAAATATAAGAAAAACGAACAACTTTCCCAAATTAAAAAAAAAAACACTTTTACGAGCACATATATAATCTTATTAGCACTTGCCAGCGATAAGGTATTAATTTAGAAAATTTGGCTTTCGTGTCGGAACTAATTGATACAATAAATCTTCTATCGTGCTCGAACTCTCCATCGCGCTATGACATATCATTTTTACCTTAACCCGCATTGGGCAATTTCGAAATTTAAATAATAATGCCGCTTGCATTACCATTTCTTATACATATATAGTGTATTAATTTAAAAAAAAATTAAATAATGGCTACAGGTTTTCGTTGTTCTGCTCCACTTTTATCAACTCGCTCCGGAATTATGTAACTAGCATTTAATGTCAAGTATGAGTACGCCACGCTCAATGCCGTTTTGTGTACTTTGGACTGTACAATGAAGGAAAATATCGTTACCGGCGACCAATTTGTTCGGAGGCGAAGGGTAATCGTATTAATAAACGAGCGAGAGAAAAAAATTGTTCTCGAGAGGAAAAATAGAGCAAGCGTTATAATTTATTATGTACATATTAATAATTCGAATCTGTAGTGTTTGTATTTGTTAGGATAGTGCCTAACAGGTATTAATCGCCAGGGCTATTAATTATGTTTATTTTTTCGCAGTTTGTTAATCGCGTTAAGGCTGTCTTGGCATTGATTGTGATCGACAAAAATTATATAATAATATTTTACACAGTGTTACATAAAGAATGAATGTTGTTTTCTAAACAATTATATTTCTAATAATTTGTTAAAAAAAATCGATATTTTAAACATTAAATAAAATCTAAATAAAAGCTAGAAATGGTGATGTCGCCATCATGTTACTTTCTCTGACTTGATGGTATCATTTATCATTAAAAATATAGGAAATTTAGACCAAAGAAATTGAAATTACAGGTAAAAATCTAAAGTATAGGCAAAAAAATCAAAAATCGACAATCGAAAATTTGGTTAAAACATCGAAAACTAGAGCCTAAAGATCATATTTTAAATATACATCGAGCGTTGTGTAAACTCGGATGAAACTGACGTTTTAAACGTCAAAATTATGAAAGATGGAAAAATTATACTTCAAATTCAAAAACTCAGTTTACTCAAAAACTAAAGAGATTTCGAAAAAAACTTATTCTTTATAAGTTGTTCATTTGGGTAAAAACAGCCGCAGAAAAAAAATTGTACGTAACACGTTCCAAAAGTGATTTTACGGGACTCGCAGGATTTTTCCTACTCCTCACGTAAAATATCACTTTCGGAACTTGTTACGTAAATTACAATTACGAATCATGAAACGCAGTTTTGGTTTTCCAAGTCGAGAATGGAGCATTGCTGTTTTGTTTCCACCAATTGTTTTCATGGAAAACCTGAAATGCATTAATTGCTTATGGATCTCGAGCTCATGAAAAAAATTAGTTGACTAATTAGTTTTTTTTTTAATCGGCGAATGCAGTTCAAGTTTGTTTTCAGTTTCAGTTTTGTTTTCACCTAGGATACGGCATTTGGTTTTATGATGTATTAGAAATGGATTATGATCTTGAGCTTCTGAAGAAAATTACTCAGCTTAAAACTTGCAGTTACAATTTGCACCGTTGAGTGCATTTTTCGTTTTTCCAGTTCAATTTTTAATCGTTTCTGTTTTGTTTCCACTTAGGATATGGCAATTGTTTTTAGGGGAAATCAAATAATTATTAACTGAGATACGCAAAATGGCGTTTTTCGTAAATAGTGTTTAAATCGACTGGAAACGCCTAAAAACGATTAAATTAATTTTTTCTTCAGAAATTATTTTCTATTTTTTTTTTCAAGTGTGAGCTCATTCTCAACATTATTTATCTAAAAAAAAAATTATGGGACTTCGAGGAACTGAGATATGCAAAATGGCGTTTTTCGTAAATAGTGCTTAAAACGACCGGAAACGCCTAAAAAACGGTTCAATTAAATTTTTCTTCAAATTTTTTTTTCTTTTTCTTTCAAGTCTAAGAGCTCATTCTGAACACTATTTGTCTATAAAAAAAATTTGTGGGACTTCCATGAACCGAGATACACAAAATGACTTTTTTATCGTAAATAGTGCTTAAATCGACTGGAAACGCCTAAAAAACGGTTAAATAAAATTTTTCTTCAGAAATTTTTTTAAATTTTTTTTTAAGTGTGAGCTCATTCTGAACATTATTTATCACAAAAAAAAATTGGACTTCCAGAAACGGAGATACGGAATTTTTCTTCAATTTTTTTTTCACTTTTTTTCATGTCTAAGAGCTCATTCCGAACACCATTTGTCTATAAAAAAAAATCATTCTACATTATTTATCTACAAAAAAAAATTGTTGGATTTTCCAGGACTTCGGAATTTTTCTTCAATTTTTTTCCATGTTTTTTCATGTCTAAGAGCTCATTCTAAACACCATTTGTCTATAAAATTTTTTATGGGACTTTCAGGAACCGGGATACACAAAATGACTTTTTTTCGTAAATAGTCTTAAATCGACTGGAAACGCATAAAAAACGGTTAAATTAAATTTTTCTTCAAATTTTTTTTTTGTTTGTCAAAGAGCACATTCTGCACACTATTTGTCTATAAAAGAAATTGTGGGACTTGCATGAACCGAGATACGCAAAATGACTTTTTTCGTAAATAGTGTTTAAATTTACTGGAAACGCCTAAAAAACGATTAAATTATTTTTTTCTTGAAAACATTTTTTTGTATTTTTTCAAGTCTATGAGCTTATTCTGAGCACTATTTGTTTATAAAATAATTGTGGGACTTCCAGGAATCGAGAAACGTAAACAACCTTTTTTCGTAAATATTGCTTAAATCGGCTGGAAACGCATAAAAAATGAAAAAAAAAATTTTCTTCAAAACTTTTTTTTTGTTTTTTTCAAGTCCAAGAGCTCATTCTGAACATTATTAGTCTATAAAAAAAATTTGGGACTTTTAAGAGCTCATTCAGTTCTCAAATTTAAAGCGTTTCGTTTTTTTTTTCAACGAGGACATGCCAATTATTTTGATTGAAAAAATGATAAATGCATCGTTTATTTAGGAATATTAAGCTTTTTAAACAAATTTCCTGGTTTATTAATTTTTTCGCAATTTATCAAATCGTTAAATGCAATTTTCGATTTGTCAATTGAATTTGGAGCGCTGGTGTTTTCTTTCCACCTAGGATACGACAATTGTTTTAGTAGAAAATAATAAATGCGTCATTTTTTATTAATCTTGAGCTTCTAAAACAAATTATTTGGTTAATTCATATTTTATAATTTTACGAATCATGAAATGCAGTTTTGCTTTTCCAAGTCGAGATTGGAGCATTGCCGTTTTGTTTCCATCTAGGTTATAGCAATTGTTTTCGTGGAGAAACAAAAATGCATTCTTTGTTTATGGATCTCGAGCTCTTGAAGAAATTTCGTTGATTAATTTTTTTATTAAAATTTTTTAAATCGTTGTATGCAATTTTCGTTTTATCAATTCAAGTTTGAAGCGTTTCCGTGTTGTTTTCACCTAGAAGATGGCAACTGTTTTTATGGTGAATTATAAATTGATTATTTGTTAATGCATCTTGAGCTTCTGAAGAAAATTACTCAGCTTCATTAATTTCTTACAATTTCTCAAACCGTTGAGTGCAATTTTCGTTTTCCCAGCTCAAGTTTCAAGCGTTTCTGTTTTGTTTCCACTTAGGATGTGGCAATTGTTTTTAGATAAAATCCAAAATGAATTATTTATTTATGGATTTTAAACTTGTGGAGCAATTTCTTTGATTAATTCACTTTTTTACAATTATTCAAATTGTTGAATGCATTTTTCGATTTCCTAGTAAAAGTTTTGTTTTCACCTAGGATATGGCAATTGTTTTTATGGAAACTTAGAAATGGATTATTTGTTAATAGAACTTGAGCCCCTGAAGAAAATTACTCAGCTTCATTCCTTTCTTACAATTTTTCAAACCGATGAGTGCATGTTTCGTTTTCCCAGTTCAAATTTTGAGCGTTTCCGTTTTGCTCCCCCTTAGGCACTTAGGATATGGCAATTGTTTTCAGAAGAAAAAATAAAAATAAAATATTCATGGATTTTAAACTTGTGGAGCAATATCCTTGATTAATTCATTTCTTACAATTTTTCAAACCGTTGAGTGCATTTTTCGATTTCCCAGTTCAAATTAAGTTTTAAGTACATCTGTTTTGTTTCCACTTAGGATATGGCAATTGTTTTTAGAGAAAATCAAGAATTAATTATTTATTTATGGATTTTAAACTTGTGGTGCAATTTCCTTGATTAATTCACTATTCAAAAAATTTTCAAATTGTTGAATGCATTTTTCGATTTCCTAGTAAAAGTTTTGTTTTTACCTAGGATATGGCAATTGTTTTTATGGAAACTTAGAAATAGATTATTTTTTAATAGATCTTGAGCCTCTGAAGAAAATTACTTAGCTTCATTCCTTTCTTACATTTTTTTAAACCGATGAGTGCAGGTTTCGTTTTTCCAGCAAATTTTGAGCGTTTCTGTTTTCCACTTAGGCACTTAAGATTGTTTTCAGAGAAAATAAAAAAAAATATTTATTTATGGATTTGAAATTATGGAGCAATTTCCTTGATTAATTCACTATTTAACAATTTTTCAAATTGTTGAATGCATTTTTCGATTTGCCAGTTCAAGTTTCAAATGTTTCCGTTTTGTTTTCACCTAGGGTATTGCAATTGTTTTCCCAAGAAATCAGAAATTATATATTTATTAATGGATTTCAAACTTGTGTTAAGTGCCTAAGTTTTCCACTTAGGCACTTAAGATTGTTTTCAGAGAAAATAAAAAAAAATATTTATTTATGGATTTGAAACTTATGGAGCAATTTCCTTAATTGATTCACTTTTTACAATTTTTCAAATTGTTGAATGAATTTTTCGATTTCTTAGTTCAAGTTTGAAGTGTTTTCGTTTTGTTCTCACCTAGGATATGGCAACTGTTTTCGCAAGAAATCAGAAATTATATATTTATTAATGGATCTTGAGCTTTTAGAGCAATTTCCTTGATTGATTCATTTTTTACTATTTTTCAAATCGTTGAGTGCATTTTTCAATTGCAATTCAAGTTTGAAGCGTTGCTGTTTTGTTTCCACCTAAAATATGTCACTTGTTTTGATTGAAAACCATAAATGCATCGTTTGTTTGTGAAACCTAAGCTTTTGAAACAAATTTATTGGTTTATTAGTTATTTACAATTTCTCAAATCGCTAATTGGAATTTTCGTTTTTTTTTCAAGTTTGGACGTTGCTGATTTATTTCCACCTAATATATGACAATTGTTTTAATAGAAAACGATAAATGCATTATTTCTTTAAAGATCTTGAGCTTTTGAAGTAAATTCTTTGGTTAATTTATGTTTTACAATTTTTCGAATCGTTGAAAGCAATTTTCGTTTCCCAAGTCGACTTTGGAGCGTTGTTGTTTTGTTTTCACGTAGGTTATGGCAATTGTTTTAATTGAAAATCATAAATGTATTACTTCTTTAAAGATCTTGAGCTTTTGAAGTAAATTCTTTGGTTAATTTATGTTTTACAATTTTTCGAATCGTTGAAAGCAATTTTCGTTTCCCAAGTCGACTTTGTAGCGTTGTTGTTTTGTTTTCACGTAGGCTATGACAATTGTTTTAATTGAAAATCATAAATGCATTACTTCTTTAAAAATCTTGGGCTTTTGAGGTAAATTCTTTGGTTAATTTATGTTTTACAATTTTTCGAATCGTTGAAAGCAATTTTCGTTTTCCAAGTCGACTTTGGAGCGTTGTTGTTTTGTTTTCAGGTAGGATATGGCAATTGTTTTAATTGAAAAACATAAATGCATTACTTCTTTAAAGATCTTGAGCTTTTGAGGTAAATTCTTTGGTTAATTTATGTTTTACAATTTTTCGAATCGTTAAATGCAATTTTCCTTTTCCAAGTCGACTTTGGAGCGTTGCCGTTTTGTTTTCACGTAGGATATGGCAATTGTTTTAATTAAAAATCATAAATGCATTACTTCTTTAAAGATCTTGAGCTTTTGAAGTAAATTCTTTCGTTAATTAATGTTTTACAATTTTTCTAATCGTTAAATGCAATTTTCTTTTTCCAAGTCGACTTTGGAGCGTTGCCGTTTTGTTTTTAAGATATGGCAATTGTTTTTATCGAAAACTAAACATGCATTGTTCGTTTATGTATCTGGAGCCCTTGAAGCGATTATTAATCGGTGGCTGCAAATCAGGACAGATCGTAAGGATCAACTTCGCCATTGTTAATTTTTTTAATTAAATTTGATCAATTTTCTTTTGCTACAGACACAATTTTATTTATCATCTGTTGGTATAAACTTTTTATCTGCTGTGTCCTATTTTGTTCTACAGTCAATTTTTAAGGGATTTACCTTTAAATATTACCGTTTTAATTGTTTTTTTTTTTAAGGAAGAAATTGCGGGTTAAGGAGAGAGAATGACTATAAGGGAATTGGCGTAAGCGATTTGCTGTTCGGCCACTAACGTATATAAGTTTTTTTATGAAGATTTCATGACATACACTACACATCCATGGACCCGCACGGCCACTTCTTTGTTCTGAAAAGGTGACCGCACGGATGGGATTCGAACCCACGACCACGAGGCCCAGAAGCAGGAAAGCTACTCACTAGGCCACCGCGGCCCCCATTCTAATTGTTAGCAAATAATAATTGATATATTTTTGTTTCATTTCATCCATTGAACATTTCAATATCTGTTTATTTCGTCGTCGTGTGTATTATATTATGGGCGAGCGTATTTCGCGGCACGGCTCGATAAATAACGTAAATTTAATATGCGGTCTCGTTCTTATTGGTTATGGTGGGCCGATTAAGTTTATATAGAGTGAGCTGATTGGGCAGCCATAACATTACTAGAAATGGAGTCGTCGCTCGCTACAGCGGTCTACAACTTGACTAATTATCTTGATTTCAGTACCATATAAGGCGAGGCCCATAATTACGGTCGGACGAGATACCGTTTCTGTTCTTTCGTGGAGAGAATGTCGCCATACTCTATCCTATCTCGACTTTTACATCCTAAAATGCTGAACAATGGAACGATTAAAAAATACGGAGATTGTACATTAAGACACGTTTACTATTAATTATTACAAATTTGTTCGATAATCCTCGCAAATTAATTTTAGATAATATTAAAAACCACGGCAATTGTATACATAAAAATATTACAAACTTGTTTGTTAAGTTTAGATAATATTAAATACTGCTGCAATTGTTACACATACGTATTGTTTAAAGTATAGAAACATTGAAAATCATCAATTTACATCGGCTGCGAAAAAAGCAAAGAATTGTATTAAATTGTAAAAAAATAAATGCTACAAGTAGTTTCTATTACGGGATCTGGTGCGTAGTGTAGTTTGTTTTAAAAACTATTCGAAAACGGATAAAGATTTATTTGTGGCATTTTGTGTACGCCCCTAAAAATGAAAAATTTTGGGAGGGACGGATTTATTTTTTTGAAATAATTGTTATAAATAAATTAAAATTAATATTTCTCTAATTCCAACAAAATACATCTGTTCCGTCTTGCACAGATTACAACATATTATTCAGCATTAAAATACGCACCTTTGCTTTAATTTAACCAATCTATGTCTTATAAATACCGAGATAGTAATGCTAATGCATCGAATTTGTAACACCCAGTATAAAAACAACAGTAAATAATAATATTTATATAAATTTATCGCTTGGGTATTGCCAGTTTGAAGGGTAATCAGTGCCATAATGATTTTTTTTTAAATAACGTAATAAAAATTACCTTCTTAACGTGTTTTCTTTATGGAACAAAAAAGACTATGAACCAGCATATAATACGAGTTAAAGTAAGAAGAAGACAACGTAACTAGTCGTTGAAGAAAACTCGAGCAGGGTTTTAGTGGAAAACTAGGATAATGAACTCTGTCACGATTCTTAAAGTCTAAATTACAGGAATGTTATTTGTTGTAATTAATGCCATTTTCGTGTACAATTAATCATTAACTTCTCTTTCCAGTAATATTACAAATGACTTGTTATTTAAGTACGATACAGACAGAGCACAACAACCTAAGCAGTGATAATATAATTTATATTTTTAATGAATGATAAATTAAATAGAATGAAATATTCGTCGGATGTTTGGGTATAAATGATTATGTCACAATTTTATAATATAATTCACGACATAAAGGGAAGTCATGGGCAGAAAGCAGTGACGGTTCGCGGGGTTTTTTCTGGTACGGCCGAGGAACAAGAGGTGGTAATACAGATGGGTAGGGTCAGTTGAAGAGACGGCTGGCTGCGTGACCGCACCTATCTGTATTACCACCTCTTGTTCCTCGGCCGTACCAGAAAAAAACCCGCGAACCGTCACTGGCAGAAAGACCTATAGCCCATACAGACTAACCACACTAAATTTATTGTACCCTCAAACAAATTACTGTTAGTTAAAATTGGACAGAATTAAGTTGTATGTGACGCGACGTCATATACCATGTGAGAGAGTCAAAGTTAAGAAATAATCTGTACGCTTTAATAAAAAACTTCATTCATTTCAAAGAAACAAATAGGAGACTCCCGCTAGGTATAACAATTTAGGTGAGTGAGAAAATTATACAAAATTTCGCAACATTCCTAACAGATGTAAAGAATTAAGTAACAGTCTCAGATCATCTTATTTGTTCAACATTGAATTAAATACATAAAGTTTCTGCCAAAATATTTTTAGAACTTTAAAAATTGTAGAAAATTTGTTAGTGATAACCATTTCCTTCAATGGACTTTGCTTGAGTGTTCCTGAATAATTCGTTGCTCTGACCTTTTCTCACTGAAACTCATATTGTCTGGTATTTGAGTCTTCTTGGACCCGTAAAAGGATAATTTGAAGAAATTTCAAAGTTGCAAAATCACATGGATTTGTAAAGGCATATCTTCGTTTAATGAAATTTGTTTTGTCAAATGATAGAAATATTCAAAGATAATTTGTAAACAATAATAGATATTTCGATAGTTGTGAGAAAATATTTTAGAATTGTCCAGTGAGTAAATGGTACCTACGGTTGAGATAATCAAAATGCCCCTAACCCTATATTTTTGAATTTACCCGATAAGAGGGTGTTTTGGGGTGAAAAAATAAGGTCCGCATGATCAAACCCCTCCGCCCTCTCTGGGAGTTAAAAAATGTTTTTTTAAACATTATTTCTTACTTACGAACAAGTGAATGAAAAATTCAGAAAAAATCATTATGATACTCTACCCAATTATCTATTTGACATTTTTTTCCAAGGCCACTCATGGTCATTTAGACCCTAAAATAATCCAAAAATTTTTAAATAAATTTTTAACCTACAGGACCCCCTTGCAGAGGCGGCTCGTTATGTAGAGCCAAGGAGCCATGACACTACCTCTAATTTTATGCTCGGCAAGAAATTTTCAATAATTCTAAAAACACCGATTTCTCATTTTAAATGATAAAACGATGCCAGCGAAAGTTTCATGAGACGAGAAAAATGGCAATGCATTTATTTGAGAATATATCTCTTGAACAAATTAGCAGATTTGAAAAATTCTTCCAGAATGGTGTTTTGTGTTGTTATCTTGAAAACCAGTGATGGGGTATTTTGAGTTTTTTGGAGGTTTATTAAGATTAATGTATTTTGAGTAAATCTAAAAAGTTTCAGGTGTGTTACAGTTGTTTTTGTATTTTTTTTTTCACTCCGAAGAAGTGAAAGTTAAAAAATCTTAAGGGCTGTTCCCGGTCGGTTATCTTGAAAACTTGTGATGGGGTATTATGAGTTTTTTAGAGGCTTATCATGATTAATGTATTTTGAGTAAATTTGGAGAGTTTCAAGTGTGTTGCACTTGTTTTTATTTATTTTTTTTTCACTCGGAAGAAGTGAAACTTAAAATCTTGAAAACCAGTGATGGGAGTTTTTTTGAGGATTGCTAAGATAAGTGTATTTTGAGTAAATTTAAAGTGTGTTGCAGTTGTTTTTATAATTTTTCTTTTTTCACTCGTGCAAATTAAAAAAATCTGAAGCGTTGTACCCGGTCGGTTATCTTGAAAATCCGTGATGGAGTTTTTTGAGTTTTTGGAAGATTATTAAGATTATTGTATTTTAAGTAAATTTGGAAAGTTTCAAGTACTTTTCAGCTGTTTTTATATTTTTTTGCGTCAACAAAAAATGATTATAATTTTTCAGAAATTTACACGAAAAATCGCAAAAACAATCGCCGGAACGTATTTGAATTTTGTACGAAAAATCACTCTTGAATTAATATTGAGTGATTTTGCGAAGTTTCAAGTCGATGGCAATTGTTTTTATATTTTTTTCGCGTCGACGAATTTACCGCAATTTTTTTTTAATTTCATCTCCATTCACATTGAAATATTCTAAAATTTAGAAACAAGGCATTTATAATTTTAACGGAAATGTAGAATCACATGTGTTGTCATTTGTTTTGGAAAGTTTCAAGTCGATGGCAATTGTTTTTATATTTTTTTCGCGTCGACGAATTTACTGCATTTTTTTTTTTTAATTTTATCTCTGTTTACATTGAAATATTCTAAAATTTAGAAACAATGCATTTATAATTTCTAGGGAAATGTAGAATCACATGTGTTGTCAGTTGTTTCGGAAAGTTTCAAGTCGCTGGCAATTGTTTTTATATTTTTCTTGCGTCGACGAATTTACTGCAATTTTTTTTTAAATTTCATCTGCATTCACATTGAAATATTCTAAAATTTAGAAACAATGCATTTATATTTTTTAGGGAAATGTAGAATCACATGTGTTGTCAGTTGTTTTGGAAAGTTTCAAGTCGATGGCAGTTGTTTTTATATTTTTTTCGCGTCGACGAATTTACTGCAATTTTTTTTTAAATTTTATCTCCGTTCACATTGAAATATTCTAAAATTTAGAAACAAGGCATTTATAATTTTAACGGAAATGTAGAATCACATGTGTTGTCATTTGTTTTGGAAAGTTTCAAGTCGATGGCAATTGTTTTTATATTTTTTTCGCGTCGACGAATTTACTGCAATTTTTTTTTAATTTCATCTGCCTTCACATTGAAATATTCTAAAATTTAGAAACAATGCATTTATAATTTTTACGGAAATGTAGAATCACATGTGTTGTCAGTTGTTTTGGAAAGTTTCAAGTCGATGGCAATTGTTTTTATATTTTTTTCGCGTCGACGAATTTACTGCATTTTTTTTTAAATTTTATCTCCGTTCACATTGAAATATTCTAAAATGTAGAAACAATGCATTTCTAATTTTTATTAAATAAAATAAAAAAAATGGTGATGTGGCCATCATGTTACTTTCTCCGGTTTGATGGTATTATTTATATTTACGCTCTCATGGTTTAGTTTCAATTTTATTCATATTTTAAATGTATATCGAGCGCTTTGTAAACTCGGAGGAAACTGACGTTTAAAACGTCAAAATTATGAAAGATGGAAAAATTATTCTTTAAATTCAAAAACTCAGTTTACTGAAAAACTAAAGGGATTTCGAAAAAAACTTATTCCTTAGAAGTTGTTCATTTTGATATTCTCTACAATTATTATTCATATAAAATTGCTGTAACTATTATCGTTTCATAATTATAAACCAAAAATAAAAATAAAATTAATAAATTTTTTTCTCGAATAGCAATGATTTTATGAAAAATGTTTTCAAACAAAATAATCTCGTTTCTTTATTGTCTTTAATATTTGTTTAAATGTTTTTGCGATATTTTTCATATTTAAGAAAATATTAGCAAAAAACAAAAAACAGTTAAGGTAAACACCCACTTCCGATGTACGAAATTTTACCAAAAGCTTTTTAGTTCTTCGGATTATCAAATAAGACGTATGTTCAAAGTTTCATATCAATTGCTCTATTAGTTTTTGAGATACAGCGCGCACAGACAGACACACACATACACACACATACACACACACACACAGACACATTTTTTTTTTTGCAGAAATTGTTGAAATGGCATCTAGGGACCCCAAAACGGATATTTCCGTAAAAAAAATTTTTGAAAAAGAAATCACGATCACAATACTTTCTCGTACTTCGTAACGGAGAAAGTAAAAATATGAACTATTTAACAACGCAATTGTTCATTGCTAGTACTTTTCTTTAACTAAAGTGGTAGAGGAGAGTCTGTAGATCCCTCCAGTATCTGTTGCATGACAGTGCTGCCATCCGTTGAGGAAGTATGGAGGTGGAGGCATTACTTATCAGCCTACCCTCGTAGCTTTGCAAGAGTTCTTTTTTATGAACACAAAAGGTTATTTTGTGTAGTTTTATATAAATTCAAATCAAAGAACGTCTAAATTTCAAGAATTTATGATTCAAGGCAAAATATTTTGAAAAAGGAAAATGTGTAAATACAGTACACCCTCTATAAAATCCGATAATACAGTCGTATTCCTTAGGTGTCGTTTGGATTGTGCATTAAATTTTACTTTTCAAGTTACAGCGAAAAGAAAAAATAGTATTTTTCAGGTTTTTTACTCAAATTTTGAAAACTATTTATATCAAGGTAGTACCCGAAAGATTGTAGCTCTGCTTGGTCATTTCTATGGAGTCTAAAATATTGAGCTTAAAAATTATGTAACAATTTCTAAATTTTGCAAGATTATCTTTAATTTTTTTAATATTTACGTTATCAAGGATGGTAATTTCACCAAAAAAGAAATCGCGGTTTAGTTTCTTAGGATTTAAAATTCTCAATTAGTTTCGCCTTATTATGGCATTTTCAGATTTTTTTTTCTTCAACATGCGTTACTAAGACGAAACTAGTCGGGAATTTCAGAATTTAAACTGAAATTTTCTTTGATAGAATTCATATCAATTTTCTAAATTTATTATACATATTATTTTAGCTAGAAACGCCAAATTGGCGGAATCTATTGCCACTTTGACGTTTTTACCTTTAACGGTGTTTGGAATACTTATATTCCAATAGTAATCTCCGTTTCCCCATCAGCAACTAACTACAGTGATGAGACTTGAAAGGTCGAAACCGGTCTGTAGGTGTTCTGATGGGGGAACAATATTTAATGTTCATATTATTTTAGAATTATATTAAAGTAAAAAAAAAAAACTCTGTAAATGAATAGTTATTTGATGAGTTAAAATGTGTGATCAACGAATTAATTCCTTTCTATTTACCAGAGGTGGGTAACTCATGAGTAAGTCGATTAAAAGATATTCGATGATTTCCCGAATTACGGAGTATTAACATAATTAAATAAATAATAATCGAAGATTCTCCGTATAAAGCTGAATCAAAAGTGTGAACATGCCTCCGACAGGGATCGAGAGATCTGGAGGTTGCAGGTTCGATCCCTGTCGGAGGCATGTTCACACTTTTGATTCAGCTATATACGGAGAAACTTCGATTATTATTTATTTAATTAAATCGATTAAAAGAGTTGAGTTCATTTTCTGACTCAGTCATGAAATTTGAAAAGTAGAGCTAACATAAAATTTTTGGGAGTGAGGACCTTTTCCTTGTTCATCACATTTTTTCAGATGTGCTTTTTTACTTTTTCAAAAGAGTCAATAGTCACTTCAAAAGTCGACTCTTTTCAGTTGACTATTCACAATTAAGGAGTCGATTAAAACAGTCGACTCCTAATTTTCTGACTTATTTTGAGTCATGAAATTTGAAAAGTAGAGCTAACATAAAATTTTTGGCAGTGAGGACCTTTTCCTTGTTCATCACATTTTTTCAGATGTGCTTTTTACTTTTTCAAAAGAGTCAATAGTCACTTCAAAAGTCGACTCTTTTCAGTTGACTATTCACAATTAAGGAGTCGATTAAAACAGTCGACTCCTAATTTTCTGACTTATTTTGAGTCATGAAATTTGTAAAGTAGAGCTAACATAAATTTTTTGAAGTGAGGACCTTCTTCTTGTTCATCACATTTTTTCAGATATGCTTTTTACTTTTTCAAAAGAGTCAATAGTCACTTCAAAAGTCAACTCTTTTCAGTTGACTCTTCACAATTAGGGAGTCGATTAATAGAAACGACTCTTAATTTTCTGACTTATTTTGAGTCATGAAATTTGTAAAGTAGAGCTAACATAAAATTTTTGGAAGTGAGGACCACTTTCTTGTTCATCGTATTTTTTCAAATGTGCTTTTTTACTTTTTCAAAAGAGTGAAGAGTCACTTTAAAAGTTGACTGTCTTCAAAAAAAGACTCACAAAAAAGAGTCGCTTCGAGTAACGTTCAAGAAACTTCTTTCATTCCTCCTTAAAAATATTCGACGACAAAATTTTTGGTCAATCGTTTTGACCCATTTTCGTGAACGAATTTCTACGGTCGTTTAAGAACATCAGCAATAGAACTGTAGGTCAAACTTTAAGAGGATTGACCAGCAATTTTTTCGTCGTTTATTTTCAGGGGGGAATGGAAGAAATTTCTTGACCGTTACAGTATCAACTCGAGGCGATCGAACAAATGGGGTCTCAAATTACTTTAGAAATAATTTAAAGTCGCGTGTTCGAATCAATAAAATACGCATTAATAAATCGAAGGTAAATTGAATTTCCCGAAAGAATATTTATGTTGATTTTATTCATTCGGGAAGTTCACTGTCGCGATGGCTTAATCATCATAATTTCAAATTATTTTTTTTGTTGTTGTAAATAATTCCGTTAAATTGGGCGATGATTTACGTTTGTAGAGCATAAAGGCGAATTTGTTAATTGCGGGACCGGTTTATATACATTGCATTTTTTTTCCTCTTTTAGAAATTGGATTAGAGTGGGAACGGATTGAATGATGGCGGATACAATGAAGATAGGTTATAGCGGAATGATGTAGAGGAAAGTATAACGGGTGTGTGTGGCGAGAGAGAGTGTATGGTGTGTATGGAGTATACATGGTGCAGCTAATTATAATGGTGTTCGGGGGGTGGCACGGTGCATCGCGGTGGGGGTAGAGGGGGGCGGTCCACCACCGACCGCACGCAGTCTCCTCGCGCTGCCGTCGGCGCCGCTGTCCGCTCAACAGAGGGTCCCTCATTGTTACCATAAACCTACACGACGACTCATTGTACGGTTTACATATGGTGATTTATTATTATTATGGAACACGCATCACTCTAAAAACAATATAAAGCGAAGAAATTATGTGTGCCGCGTAATACACGAGCGCGTTTTCGAATTTAAAACTAAAAATTGAAACGACGCGCACAGATTCGCGCGCTTTTCAAAAACCGTGACTAATTTTAAACCGAGCTAGTGATAAGTTAACACGTAACCGAATAACCAATTAATTTAAGCATAAGTGTGTGTTAAGTACAGACGTGTCACATTTTAAATCCACCTGTGCGCTTTGAATACACAAATACGCAGGGATTAAAAGGCGGAGGAAGCGCGGAATAAGAATAAAAGAAACACCTGTGGCGTCGAGAGGCACGTTTCCATTCTTCGGATCGCATTGTGCTTTGTTTTTACTTCTTGGACCACCAAAGCGCTTCCCGATTAATTAAGGGGAGAGACTTTCCGAGGGACCGGGGCTCGTCGTCGGAGCGCGGAGCGTAGGCAGACCGAGAATATTCAGAATCGGAGGTGCGTGGGCGTACGGAGAGGCTACAAGATGGAGGATAGCTGGGAATCTAACGTATCGCCGTTAATGATGGGGGTCGGATTGGGTGGCATGGGGGAGATGCAGACCCCAGATCTGCCCCGGGACATGAACCATCCGAACATGCCGCAACATCATCCCGCTCAGGATATGAACCCCGACATGCAGGACCTGGATCAGGAGCTTAATTCTGATAACATGCACCTACACCAGAGCGGGATGAGCCGTAATGACTATTATTCCAATCAGGTAAGCCCTGAGGAGGAACTCGGTTTCTTTTTATTAATCCTTAAATTTATGCTTGAACGAAGGAATTTCTTCAACGCGTTACCTACGATAAATTATGGATAATTTAAATTTTAGCTGGGTGGTGTGTGCAACTATTGGTTGTTAGTTTCGAAAAAAAATTCGCACCCGATTATAAAAAATTCAGTCATAAAATCTGCGCCGCTTCAAAAAATCGACTGTAATCAATTGATTATCTAAATTCACAAAACGTCTTCTATGCGTTCAGTTAATGGTCCAAGGAAAAACAAATATTTGCAGTTAATTTTGTTTTTTTTAATACTGAAATTTAATGGCATAAACAATAAAGTTGCTTAGGAGGAACCGCAATAACATTCAAATCTAAAATTCAACGATTACATAACATAAATGACTATTGAGTATCTAAATTCACAAAACATCAACTATGCGTTTATTTAATGGTCCGACGAAAAACTAATATTAGGAGTTAAAAAATAATAAAAAAATACTGAAATTTAATTACAATTTAACAAAATACCGATTCGGCACTTTGGACATTCGGCACTTTGAGCAGGCCCCGTTTTTTGTATAGATTTATATAACTTCGGTCCTTACCGGTGACGTAACTAGAGCCCATCGTCTTTAGGGAGTCCGAAGAAATACCACAAAGTAGTACCCAATCTGTTATATGTAACGGCCAAATGGGCAAATAAAAATTGAATTGAATTGAATTGAATTGAGTTAATTATGGAGAGTTAAGAGGACTCAAATTATTGTGACCGTACGATTGAATAAAAAAAAAAACTGTAACAACAAATATCATTACTTTGTTGAGTTTTTTTTTTAAAGGGGCCATTTTGGAATTCGCAGGAGCGCAACCTGAAGTTCCGCCACTGGTCCTCATAGGCGTCCGCAGGAGCTAAAATTCCTAAACTTATTGGCAAGCGTCAAGCTGGCGTATATTGATATTTTCGAATTTAAGAACTAAGAAAACACTTTTTATTGTTGAATGTTGAAATGAAACCGTTTTCAGTAATGAGCAATTTTTGGCAGTCCCAAATATTTTTGGCAATTGAAATTTCCTTTTTACTGCCAACATGCCATTTGTGATGGCAAATATGCGCGATTTTTGACAATTCGAAATTGTCGTTTTTAGTAGTTGAAATTTTCTATTTTTTAAATATCAAAAAATGCCGCTTTTGATAGTAAAATTCCACAATTTTCGGCAGCTGCTAATTTCCTTATTTACCGCTAAATCAACGGCACGATTGATGCTGTGGCAGAAATGCAGAATTTTTGACAATTCGAATTTGCCATTTTCAGCAGTTAAAATTTTCTTTTTTTTATATTAAAAAAATGCCGTTTTTGATTGTAAAAATCCGCAATTTTTGACCGCTGCAAATTTCTTTATGTGCCGTTTGTGGTGGCAGAAATGCAGAATTTTTGACAATTCGAAATTGCCATTTTTAGCAGTTAAAATTTTCTTTTTTTATATATTAAAAATGCCGTTTTTGATTGTAAAAATCCACAATTTTTGACCGCTGCAAATTTCTTTATGTGCCGTTTGTGGTGGCAGAATTGCAGAATTTTTGACAATTCGAAATTGCCATTTTCAGCAGTTAAAATTTTCTTTTTTTAATATTAAAAAATGCCGTTTTTAATAGCAAAAATCCACAATGTTTGACCGCTGCAAATTTCTTTATGTGCCGTTTGTGGTGGCAGAAATGCAGATTTTTTGACAATTCGAAATTGCCATTTTCAGCAGTTAAAATTTAATTTTTTTACATTAAAAAATGCCGTTTTTGATAGTAAAATTCCACAATTTTTGACCGTTGCAAATTTCTTTATGTGCCGTTTGTGGTGGCAGAAATGCAGATTTTTTAACAATTGGAAATTACCATTTTTGACGGTTAAAAATTTATCTTTTTACTATTGAAAAATGCCGTTTCTGACAGTAGAATTGCTTAATTTTTGACAATTTATAAATGTTAGTTTTGGCCGTTGCAATTGTCCCTATTTTAATATTGAAAAATTCCGATAGCGATAGTAGAAATGCTTGAATTTTGACAGTTCAAAATTTTTGGCATTTGGAAATTTTCTATTTATTGTTGAAACTTGTCGTTTTCAGTAATGAACATTTTTTGACAGTACTAAATAGTTATTTTCAGCAATTAAAAATTTCCTTTTTACTGTTAAGTGCCATTTGTGATAGTAGTGCCATTTTTAACAGTTCGAAATTGTCATTTTTAGCAGTTGAAATTTACTTCTTTTTTTAATATCAAAAAAATGCCATCTTTGATAGTAAAAAAACATAATTTTCGGCAGCTGCTAATTTCCTTATTTACCGCTGAATCGTGCCGTTTGCGGTGGCAGAAATGCAAAAATTTTTATAATTCGAAATTGCCATTTTCAGCAGTTGAAATTTTCTTTTTTTTAATATTAAAAAATGCTGTTTTTGATAGTAAAAATCCACAATTTTTGACCGCTGCAAATTTGTTTATGTGCCGTTTGTGGTGGCAGAAATGTAGAATTTTGACAATTCGAAACTGCCATTTTCAGCAGGTAAAATTTTCTTTTTTTAATATTAAAAAAATCGTTTTTGATAGTAAACATCCACAATTTTTGACCGCTGCAAATTTTTTTATGTGCCGTTTGTGGTGGCAGAAATGCAGAATTTTTGACAATTCGAAATTGCCATTTTCAGCAGGTAAAATTTTCTTTTTTTAATATATTAAAAAATGCCGTTTTTGATAGTAAAAACCCACAATTTTTGACCGTTGCAAATTTCTTTATGTGTCGTTTGTGGTGGCAGAAATGTAGAATTTTTGACAATTAGAAATTGTCATTTTTTACGGTTAAAAATGTATCTTTTTATTATTGAAAAATGCCGTTTCTCGCAGTGGAATTGCACAATTTTTGACAGTTTATAATTGTTACTTTTGGGAGTTGGAAATTTCGCTTTTTTTAATATTGATAGTAGAAATGCTCAAATTTTGACAGTAAAACATTTTTGGCATTTGGAAACTTTCTATTTATTGTTGAAACTTGCCGTTTTCAATAATGAGCATTGTTTGACAGTACTGAATAGTTATTTTCAGCAATTGAAAATTTCCTTTTTACTGCTAACTTGCCATTTGTGATAGTAGTGCGATTTTAAGAGTTTGAAATGGTCATTTTCAGCAGTTGAAATTTTCTCTTTTTTTAATATAAAAAAATGCCGTCTTTGATAGCAAAAAAACACAATTTCTGGTAACTGCAAATTTCTTTATTTACCATTGAATCGTACCGTCTGTGGTGGCAAAAACGCAGAATTTTTAACAATATAAAAATGGCAATTTTCTTTTTTAATATCAAAAAATGCCGTTTTCGATTGTAAAATCCACAATTTTTGGCAGCTACTAATTTCTCTATTTACCGTTGAATCGTGCCGTTTATAGTGGCAGAGAAGCAGAATTTTTGATAATTCGAAATTTTCATTTTCTTTCCATTTTTGATTGTAAATATCCACAATTTTTGACAGCTGCAAATTTCTTTATGTGCCATTTGCGGTGGCAAAAATGCAGAATTTTTGACAATTCGAAATAGTCATTTTTGACGGTTATTTATTCGAAATTTCTGTATGAAAGTAAACAAATTTTCAACACGTCTCAATTTTGAACATTTTTTTAGGTCAGTAGGAAAAGTTTTTTTAATTAATCAAATGATAAAGTACAGTTGAAATTCTAATTATTACGTCTAGTTCGAAATTGTAATCAGCTAGATGTGGATCTACTTAACATTAGTCTTCGCGACTTACATTTATTTTGAAATAACCATTAGAATATCCTGCTTTAATCTTTGTGAGTTTTTAATTTGTAACTAGTTCTGGTTTATTAATTTTATTTTTATTTTTTAAATGTCTTGTATTGTATTTTTTTCGTATAATTTTATTTTATTACCATTTACTTTATTATGTTGTGATTGTATCTATTGTAAGTTTGTATTTAATGGCCATCCGTATATAAATAAATAAATAACGATCTATAAATGTATCTCTAGTTTCGCTTCAATAGTGCGTACGCGGCGGGCGTGAAAAGTGTTTTCCGCAGGTTATCGCCGACATGGTAACAAGAACTTTTAACACGTCAGCTTCATGGAAAACAATTTTGCACTTCAATTTTTCACCGTCAGTAGGAAAACTGTTTTTAAATTAATTTCTGGCTAGTGTCCACTTGTTACCGACTCGTTTTGTGAATTGAAAATATCTTTTATAAACTTTTTTATTCATTATATAGTCATAATACGATGTTACCCAGCATTAAAGTCTTCAGCGGCGACCACACAAAGAGGCGGTAATATCTGTCGGTGATTACAAGCCAAGTGTGAATATCTATTAATATTCAATTTCGGCCAAACAGCCCCGTCTGTGCACGAGCCGCGGCGCACGTGCCCTTCAATAACTTTATCAATCATTCCCAAAATAACAATTTCACCTCACCTCGATTCCTTTATTGTTATTTTGTGTATTGTCTCCGCTACAATAATATCAAATTTCATGGTCTGCATATTTGATTAGAACACACATGTAGATGCGGAGATAATGGTACGTACGTACGGAATAATTTAACATGTTTTGTTACTAATCATTATTTTTTATATTAGATGGCCTACTGATAATTATTCTACGATGGTATTTTATTTTTCTACGAAACACGCCAAATGATATAGCGTGAACCCCCGCTTTATCCAACCCGATACGTTCGTTCGTGATACCGTTTTCACAAATTACACCTTTATTAACCAATCCATATTTACAATTTTTTTTTTTTGTTAATTTCTTATTCAATTTAAATCGTAAAATGAAACAATAAAAATAGTAACACGCGCGAATATTTGTAAATTTACAAACACTACAATTTCGCATTAATTTATTTTATTGGCGGATTGTTGCGTGTAAACGCACATTTTGCACGTGCGAAACGATAAAATATTAATGAAATAATATTGTTATTGCCGAATTATACTCCTCGCAAATATTTTTAATGGTGATAAATCGGCCACTCGCCAAATATTTATTCCGCAAAACTACACAATATTTCACGTGTATAATATCATTTTATATTTCGAGCCGCAATCAAGTTATAAATATTTATAATGGACATTGTTATTGCAATAAATTAACAGCAATTTATTAATAATGGGTTTGTTAATTGGATTACTTGAATATTTATGTTCGTATGTGTTTTATGTCACATATGTCGAATTAGTTTTTAATTGCTTTATTACCATAAATACTTGTTTTTTCTTCTTCAATTTTTTGATACGTGAAGATTGAAAATAGTTTAGTCAAAACGTGTAATCGCAAAACAAATTAATTGTTTCACTCTATATGTATTTTGTCTATAGATTGAATTACTTTCTGTAATGAGAATAAAGTTTCATATTTTGTTTATCTGCATTTTTTTTTTCGTTTTCGGTTTTCCAATGCGTATTTTCGTCCCGGTTTCAGTTTCTAAAAATTGTGCTTGCTTCTACTCTTTTCGTTCCTGTTCTCCTGATACAAATCCCCTAATTTTTCGAAATTAATTTAGGGTACACATTCTGAACCGTAAACTTTCGATCGATTTTTGAAGTGTAAAATTACTCTTTTCGTTCCTGTTCTCCTGATACAAATCCCCAAACTTTCCGAAATTAATTTAGGATACACATTCTGAACCGTAAACTTTCGATCGATTTTTGAAGCGTAAAATTACTCTTTTCGTTCCTGTTCTCCTGATACAAATCCCCAAATTTTTCGAAATTAATTTAGGATACACATTCTGAACCGTAAACTTTCGATCGATTTTTGAAGTGTAAAATTACTCTTTTCGTTCCTGTTCTCCTGATACAAATCCCCAAATTTTTCGAAATTAATTTAGGGTACACATTCTGAACCGTAAACTTTCGATCGATTTTTGAAGTGTAAAATTACTCTTTTCGTTCCTGTTCTCCTGATACAAATCCCCTAATTTTTCAAAATTAATTTAGGGTACACATTCTGAACCGTAAACTTTCGATCGATTTTTGAAGCGTAAAATTACTCTTTTCGTTCCTGTTCTCCTGATACAAATCCCCAAATTTCCCGAAATTAATTGGGGGTACACATTCTGAACCGTAAATTTTCGATCGATTTTTGAAGTGTAAAATTACTCTTTTCGTTCCTGTTCTCCTGATACAAATCGCGAAATTTTTCGAAATTAATTTAGGGTACACATTCTGAACCGTAAACTTTCGATCGATTTTTGAAGCGTAAAATTACTCTTTTCGTTTCTGGTCTCCTGATACAAATCCCCAAATTTCCCGAAATTAATTTAGGGTACACATTCTGAACCGTAAATTTTCGATCGATTTTTGAAGTGTAAAATTACTTTTTTCGTTTCTGTTCTCCTGATACAAATCGCGAAATTTTTCGAAATTAATTTAGGGTACACATTCTAAACCGTAAATTTTCGATCGATTTTTGAAGTGTAAAATTACTCTTTTCGTTTCTGGTCTCCTGATACAAATCCCCAAATTTCCCGAAATTAATTTAGGGTACACATTCTGAACCGTAAATTTCCGATCGATTTTTGAAGTGTAAAATTACTCTTTTCGTTCCTGTTCTCCTGATACAAATCCCCAAATTTCCCGAAATTAATTTAGGGTACACATTCTGAACCGTACACTTTCGATCGATTTTTGAAGCGTAAAATTACTCTTTTCGTTTCTGGTCTCCTGATACAAATCCCCAAATTTCCCGAAATTAATTTAGGGTACACATTCTGAACCGTAAATTTCCGATCGATTTTTGAAGTGTAAAATTACTTTTTTCGTTTCTGTTCTCCTGATACAAATCGCGAAATTTCCCGAAATTAATTTAGGGTACACATTCTGAACCGTAAATTTTCGATCGATTTTTGAAGTGTAAAATTACTCTTTTCGTTCCTGTTCTCCTGATACAAATCCCCAAATTTCCCGAAATTAATTTAGGGTACACATTCTGAACCGTAAATTTTCGATCGATTTTTGAAGTGTAAAATTACTCTTTTCGTTCCTGTTCTCCTGATACAAATCGCGAAATTTTTCGAAATTAATTTAGGGTACACATTCTGAACCGTAAACTTTCGATCGATTTTTGAAGCGTAAAATTACTCTTTTCGTTTCTGGTCTCCTGATACAAATCCCCAAATTTCCCGAAATTAATTTAGGGTACACATTCTGAACCGTAAATTTTCGATCGATTTTTGAAGTGTAAAATTACTTTTTTCGTTTCTGTTCTCCTGATACAAATCGCGAAATTTTTCGAAATTAATTTAGGGTACACATTCTAAACCGTAAATTTTCGATCGATTTTTGAAGTGTAAAATTACTCTTTTCGTTTCTGGTCTCCTGATACAAATCCCCAAATTTCCCGAAATTAATTTAGGGTACACATTCTGAACCGTAAATTTTCGATCGATTTTTGAAGTGTAAAATTACTCTTTTCGTTCCTGTTCTCCTGATACAAATCGCGAAATTTTTCGAAATTAATTTAGGGTACACATTCTGAACCGTAAACTTTCGATCGATTTTTGAAGCGTAAAATTACTCTTTTCGTTTCTGGTCTCCTGATACAAATCCCCAAATTTCTCGAAATTAATTGGGGGTACACATTCTGAACCGTAAATTTTCGATCGATTTTTTAAGTGTAAAATTACTCTTTTCGTTCCTGTTCTCCTGATACAAATCGCGAAATTTTTCGAAATTAATTTAGGGTACACATTCTGAACCGTAAACTTTCGATCGATTTTTGAAGCGTAAAATTACTCTTTTCGTTTCTGGTCTCCTGATACAAATCCCCAAATTTCCCGAAATTAATTTAGGGTACACATTCTGAACAGTAAATTTTCGATCGATTTTTGAAGTGTAAAATTACTCTTTTCGTTTCTGGTCTCCTGATACAAATCCCCAAATTTCCCGAAATTAATTTAGGGTACACATTCTGAACCGTAAATTTTCGATCGATTTTTGAAGTGTAAAATTACTCTTTTCGTTTCTGGTCTCCTGATACAAATCCACAAATTTCCCGAAATTAATTGGGGGTACACATTCTGAACCGTAAATTTTCGATCGATTTTTGAAGTGTAAAATTACTCTTTTCGTTCCTGTTCTCCTGATACAAATCGCGAAATTTTTCGAAATTAATTTAGGGTACACATTCTGAACCGTAAACTTTCGATCGATTTTTGAAGCGTAAAATTACTCTTTTCGTTTCTGGTCTCCTGATACAAATCCCCAAATTTCCCGAAATTAATTTAGGGTACACATTCTGAACCGTAAATTTTCGATCGATTTTTGAAGTGTAAAATTACTTTTTTCGTTTCTGTTCTCCTGATACAAATCGCGAAATTTTTCGAAATTAATTTAGGGTACACATTCTGAACCGTAAATTTTCGATCGATTTTTGAAGTGTAAAATTACTCTTTTCGTTCCTGTTCTCCTGATACAAATCCCCAAATTTCCCGAAATTAATTTAGGGTACACATTCTGAACCGTAAATTTTCGATCGATTTTTGAAGTGTAAAATTACTCTTTTCGTTTCTGGTCTCCTGATACAAATCCCCAAATTTCCCGAAATTAATTTAGGGTACACATTCTGAACCGTAAATTTTCGATCGATTTTTGAAGTGTAAAATTACTCTTTTCGTTCCTGTTCTCCTGATACAAATCCCCAAATTTCCTGAAATTCATTTAGGGTACACATTCTGAACCGTAAATTTTTGATCGATTTTTGAAGTGTAAAATTACTCTTTTCGTTCCTGTTCTCCTGATACAAATCCCCAAATTTCCCGAAATTAATTTAGGGTACACATTCTGAACCGTAAATTTTCGATCGATTTTTGAAGTGTAAAATTACTCTTTTCGTTTCTGGTCTCCTGATACAAATCCCCAAATTTCCCGAAATTAATTTAGGGTACACATTCTGAACCGTAAATTTTCGATCGATTTTTGAAGTGTAAAATTACTTTTTTCGTTTCTGTTCTCCTGATACAAATCGCGAAATTTTTCGAAATTAATTTAGGGTACACATTCTGAACCGTAAATTTTCGATCGATTTTTGAAGTGTAAAATTACTCTTTTCGTTCCTGTTCTCCTGATACAAATCCCCAACTTTCCCGAAATTAATTTAGGGTACACATTCTGAACCGTAAATTTTCGATCGATTTTTGAAGAGTAAAATTACTCTTTTCGTTCCTGTTCTCCTGATACAAATCCCCAAATTTCCCGATATTCATTTAGGGTACACATTCTGAACCGTAAATTTTCGATCGATTTTTGAAGTGTAAAATTACTCTTTTCGTTCCTGTTCTCCTGATACAAATCCCCAAATTTCCTGAAATTCATTTAGGGTACACATTCTGAACCGTAAATTTTTGATCGATTTTTGAAGTGTAAAATTACTTTTTTCGTTCCTGTTCTCCTGATACAAATCCCCAAATTTCCCGAAATTAATTGGGGGTACACATTCTGAACCGTAAATTTTCGATCGATTTTTGAAGTGTAAAATTACTCTTTTCGTTTCTGGTCTCCTGATACAAATCCCCAAATTTCCCGAAATTAATTTAGGGTACACATTCTGAACCGTAAATTTCCGATCGATTTTTGAAGTGTAAAATTACTCTTTTCGTTCCTGTTCTCCTGATACAAATCCCCAAATTTCCCGAAATTAATTTAGGGTACACATTCTGAACCGTACACTTTCGATCGATTTTTGAAGCGTAAAATTACTCTTTTCGTTTCTGGTCTCCTGATACAAATCCCCAAATTTCCCGAAATTAATTTAGGGTACACATTCTGAACCGTAAATTTCCGATCGATTTTTGAAGTGTAAAATTACTTTTTTCGTTTCTGTTCTCCTGATACAAATCGCGAAATTTCCCGAAATTAATTTAGGGTACACATTCTGAACCGTAAATTTTCGATCGATTTTTGAAGTGTAAAATTACTCTTTTCGTTCCTGTTCTCCTGATACAAATCCCCAAATTTCCCGAAATTAATTTAGGGTACACATTCTGAACCGTAAATTTTCGATCGATTTTTGAAGTGTAAAATTACTCTTTTCGTTTCTGGTCTCCTGATACAAATCCCCAAATTTCCCGAAATTAATTTAGGGTACACATTCTGAACCGTAAATTTTCGATCGATTTTTGAAGTGTAAAATTACTTTTTTCGTTTCTGTTCTCCTGATACAAATCGCGAAATTTTTCGAAATTAATTTAGGGTACACATTCTGAACCGTAAATTTTCGATCGATTTTTGAAGTGTAAAATTACTCTTTTCGTTCCTGTTCTCCTGATACAAATCCCCAACTTTCCCGAAATTAATTTAGGGTACACATTCTGAACCGTAAATTTTCGATCGATTTTTGAAGAGTAAAATTACTCTTTTCGTTCCTGTTCTCCTGATACAAATCCCCAAATTTCCCGATATTCATTTAGGGTACACATTCTGAACCGTAAATTTTCGATCGATTTTTGAAGTGTAAAATTACTCTTTTCGTTCCTGTTCTCCTGATACAAATCCCCAAATTTCCTGAAATTCATTTAGGGTACACATTCTGAACCGTAAATTTTTGATCGATTTTTGAAGTGTAAAATTACTTTTTTCGTTCCTGTTCTCCTGATACAAATCCCCAAATTTCCCGAAATTAATTGGGGGTACACATTCTGAACCGTAAATTTTCGATCGATTTTTGAAGTGTAAAATTACTCTTTTCGTTTCTGGTCTCCTGATACAAATCCCCAAATTTCCCGAAATTAATTTAGGGTACACATTCTGAACCGTAAATTTCCGATCGATTTTTGAAGTGTAAAATTACTCTTTTCGTTCCTGTTCTCCTGATACAAATCGCGAAATTTCCCGAAATTAATTTAGGGTACACATTCTGAACCGTACACTTTCGATCGATTTTTGAAGCGTAAAATTACTCTTTTCGTTTCTGGTCTCCTGATACAAATCCCCAAATTTCCCGAAATTAATTTAGGGTACACATTCTGAACCGTAAATTTCCGATCGATTTTTGAAGTGTAAAATTACTTTTTTCGTTTCTGTTCTCCTGATACAAATCGCGAAATTTCCCGAAATTAATTTAGGGTACACATTCTGAACCGTAAATTTTCGATCGATTTTTGAAGTGTAAAATTACTCTTTTCGTTCCTGTTCTCCTGATACAAATCCCCAAATTTCCCGAAATTAATTTAGGGTACACATTCTGAACCGTAAATTTTCGATCGATTTTTGAAGTGTAAAATTACTCTTTTCGTTCCTGTTCTCCTGATACAAATCGCGAAATTTTTCGAAATTAATTTAGGGTACACATTCTGAACCGTAAACTTTCGATCGATTTTTGAAGTGTAAAATTACTCTTTTCGTTTCTGTTCTCCTGATACAAATCGCGAAATTTTTCGAAATTAATTTAGGGTACACATTCTGAACCGTAAATTTTCGATCGATTTTTTGAAGTGTAAAATCACTCTTTTCGTTCCTGTTCACCTGATACAAATCCTGAAATTTTTCGAAATTAATTTAGGGTACACATTCTGAACCGTAAATTTTCGATCGATTTTTGTAGTGTAAAATTACTCTTTTCGTTCCTGTTCTCCTGATACAAATCCCCAAATTTCCCGAAATTAATTTAGGGTACACATTCTGAACCGTAAATTTTCGATCGATTTTTGAAGTGTAAAATTACTCTTTTCGTTCCTGTTCTCCTGATACAAATCGCGAAATTTTTCGAAATTAATTTAGGGTACACATTCTGAACCGTAAATTTTCGATCGATTTTTGAAGTGTAAAATTACTCTTTTCGTTTCTGGTCTCCTGATACAAATCCCCAAATTTCCCGAAATTAATTTAGGGTACACATTCTGAACCGTAAATTTTCGATCGATTTTTGAAGTGTAAAATTACTCTTTTCGTTTCTGGTCTCCTGATACAAATCCCCAAATTTCCCGAAATTAATTTAGGGTACACATTCTGAACCGTAAATTTTCGATCGATTTTTGAAGTGTAAAATTACTCTTTTCGTTCCTGGTTTCCTGATACAAATCATGAAAATGTTTCTAAATTAATTTAGGCCACACATTCTGAACCGCAAAGTTTCGATTGATTTTTTAAGAGTAAAATACCTCTTTTCGTTCCTGGTCTCCTCTTACAAATCGTGAAAAGTTTTCGAAATTAATTTAGGGTAGGCATTCTGAACAGTAAATTTTCGATCAATTTTTGAAGTGAAAAATAACTCTTTTCGTTCCTACTCTTCTGATAATCTTGGCTTAAATTTTTCAATATTTTATTATGAGAGCACTTTCATTGTTTAAATACATGCATTCATTCATTCATTCATCCATTGACAAAGAAGAATCTTTAGAATTAGTTAGTTTTTATGGCCCTTAAAAGGGCCGTTATTTTCGGGATTGGGGCGCTCAAAATGAACCGTCGTTCTATCTCTAGAAGATGTTGGTGTGGACGACTTCTTTCTCCAGGGAGCTGGTTTCTCGTGACGGTCGCAAATAGCTCTTGCTTCTTCTTCTTCTCCTGTCAATCTTTGTGCAATTCTTGGATGCGCTTTCAATTATTTATTTTATTGGGTTACAAATATTTAGGAAGGAAATGATTAGGGTATTAGGTTTTATTTACATAATTCACCAAGGCTTCCAAAAATATCCACCTGAAAATGGTTAAAAAAACGTTAACCGTAGTTTTAGTCGTAAAGACACCTGAAAATGGTTAAAAACGATGACCGGAGTTTTAGTCGTAAATACAAAATAATTTTAATTAACTTATACTATAACTTGCATTTAACCAAGTGCAATGAAGTACAATATTGGGAATCATTTTATATTAAGTAGAACGCACATTAACACACACATCACACAAAACATTTTTTGTACGAATTTTTTCCCGAGTAATACTATGGAAAAAAATGGCGAAAATGATCAAATGGCCAAAACTTTTTTTTCCGAAAATAATTACTTTACAAGCTTTTTCCCGTCATTAAGAACCGTCATGAATTTTTTTAAATCTTTCTGAGATCAAACGTTTTTACTTGCATTTTTTTCCCGAGTAATACCATGGAAAAAAATACGAAATCGTAAAATGTTGAAAAAAAAATGTTTGGGGAAAAATGTATTCTTAATTAGTTGTTTATTTTGGCATTCTCTACAATTATTATTAATATAAATTTGATGTAACTGTTACCGTTTCCTAATTAGCAACCAAACATCGCAACAAATTAGAATTTTTTTTTTCTTCAAAATTTGTTTAATTTTCGAATGGCCATAACTCGGCTTCTATCCAACCGATTTCGACGATCTTTTAAGAAATCAAAAGTAAAATGTATCCTCTTTATAGAGGGTTTATCCCCCATTCAAAGAGAGGGCTCTACGCCCCTCCAAACGAAAAAATAAAAATACCACAAAATTCACTTTTTTAAAAACACCCATATTTTTGTGAAAGATCGCCGTAGGAACTTCGTTTTTGAGTCCTGCAGAGATAATTGAACACATTTCAATGCGCTTTTGGTGGATCGAGTCGACACATTTTATCCAACTCGGTACACGTTGTCAATTTGATCGTTTTTTTGCCCAAAAACGTGTTTTTCTTGTTCGGGGGTTGAAGGGTTCGAAAAGGGATCATTCCAATCTGAGTGTACCCCATTAAAGTAGGGCCAAAATGATATTTTTTTCCGTAAGAATCATCAAATTTGGTTGAAAAGTCGCTGAGTTATATGCGAAAAACCTCAAAATGCACTTTTTTCCAACACCCATAACTTGGTGCCAAATTATCGTAGGAACTTCATTCTTCAAATCCTGCATAGGAAATTGATCACATTTTAATGCCTTTATGGTGGATCGAGTGGACAAAAATTTTCCAACTCCGTAGACATCGTCAAAGTTGGACATGGTTTCCAGAAAAAAAAACTTTTTTTTCACAAGGGCGCTAGAGGGGGCGAAAGGGGTTACGTTTAGTTTCGCATGCATGACTTTAAAGAAGACACTTTAAAGTAGTTTTCCCTCAAAGATTTATCAAAATCGATTGAAAATAGACCGAGTTCTGGCGGTTTGAAAATGTGTTTCATTTTTTTTCCTTCAGTATATTTCTACAAATTCACTGACAAAAAGAATTTGAAATTCATCTTGCCAACGCCAACTATTTCATCAATAATACGCCTCCTATTCTATGATAATCTTGTCACATTTTATATAATCATAAAGATAATGAATCCTCCTTAATTAAAAACCACGATCCGTAATTTACTGTAATTATTCAACATTATATCACTTTTAAATAATTTAATGCACAATATAATTATTATTACCTAATTGCTATTATTAAAAGTAATTTAGAGATAAGCGCAGATACGAAATTACACAACCACGTTTTTATCCTCCTTTGTCCACGTTTCCGAGAACATTCTTGAAAATCTATTCAAAAATTCGTTGCAATACAAATTACTCCTTTTTTTATCCTAATCTAATACATGCGTGGATTATGCAAAGTAGTTTTCTGACTCATTAGGATATATTGTGTAGAACGTGTGTTCGGTATCGGTGATTAACTGCATCCAGATAACGCTCTTATGAATTGTATCGGACAAGAGTGGTCACAATGCGTTTTTGTTTTTTGATTTATTCCGACGGTTTTGTGTGTTTACGGTTATTTGGATAGAGTAACGCGGTTTTATTTATGGTTAATCTAGTTACATTTATCTTCTTCGTATTCCAAGAAATGCTCACATTCGCGCTATTCCGGTGTATTTTATTACAAAATGGTGAAACTTATGTCTTTGAAAGACTCATTTCGTAGTATAGTATTTCTCATTTTAAAAAGTGTTTTATTATATTATTCAAAATGTATAACGAAGCAGGAGCCTCCAGCATAAACAATCAAAATCTCTTGGTTTTACTTGTTTGAGCACAAAACTAATTAAATCAAGTGATTTAGATTGCCAATATTCATTTATTAATTTCAATCAAAACCAACTTGATTATAAAATTTCAATTGAAAAATGTAATATTTTACATATGATGACTTTGCATTTCTAAAAAAATGTAATATAATAAATTAATATTTTCATAAAACTGTTTACCCGTCATTCCAAGAAAGATGCGATTACATAAAAAGATATTTAAAGATTTCACTTTGCGTGTCTCCGGTAATATATACCGCCATAACTGGAATTGCTCTTCAATTATCGTTAAACGAAAAATTTGATGTATGTGGAATTTACACAAATTTTTTCAATGCCACCAATTTTTTTTCCGCGCACCTTTCCATGAAAAATACACTCGCGCCACGGTAATAATTCATACCGGTTAATTTATTCAAATGGCCAGAAAAAAAAATCTAGCGAGATAGTGAAGATAGCACACATGTGCGCAATTACTAAATCTATTCAGATGAATTACGACGTGTGAAAGGTTTATCCAGAGGATTTGTCATTTGTTGAGTTCGAGATTTTTATTAACGATTGAACTGATTTATAATCATCAAAAATCGTATTTATTCATATATTCCTTTCCAAATCGATGATTTGCGACTTAAATAAAAATTCACTTAAATGTATAAAATATTGTGTAATAAACTATTTGGAATGTACAAAAAAAAAACCTTACCAAAATTGTGTAAAGCATATCAAAAAATAAACTAACAACAAAATTAAGCAGAGAAGGAATATTTTTATAAATTAGTCGTTTAAAAACGTCATTTATTGCCACTCTGTACAAACTATCAAAACAAATCTTTACATATTTTTACAGGTCAACTGTCAATTTTACAAAGCCAGTAGCATTAATAAAACTAATAATAGTTATTGGTTTTGAATATTCATGGCAGTTTTTTCAGGCTCGCCAGTCAATTCCTCCTTTCGCCAGTAAAATAAAATAGTTGTTTCCAACTGTAATGTGATATTTTAGCAGTATGTCAAAAATAAATTCATTTTGAATGGATTCATTTCTTACAATTTTTCTAATCCCCAAATGCAACTTTATTTTCCTCCATTCAAGTTCTGAGGTTTGCTATACTGTTTCCAACCGTGATATGTCAATTTTTTTAAAGGGATGTCAAAAATTTCTTTAATAATAATAATAATCTTTATTCCATGAACTATAGCAAAATATACATATATGATGTTACAGTGTTGGACGCGTCATCATAGAAAGAATATTAAGATAAAATGAAAATTACAATATTTCGTTAAGATTATAAAATAAATCAGCAAGTAAATATTTTTTTAATGTTTTCTTATATATAATTAGTGATGTGATCCTTTTCATGTCCTCGTATAAATTATTATATATTTTGGTCCTCTCTTTCACTCAGGATAGATTTTAAAATTTTAAAGCTAATTCCGGCGGAGATTAAGTTTTTACATTATTTTTTTAAATCACTGAAAGTATATTTCTTTACATTACTTTCAGTAATGTCAATTTTGAGTGACCAAACTTGTTTCGAGCTGTAAAATGCCAATTGTTGATTGATTTTAAAATTTTGAAGGTAATTCCAGGAAAAATTTTCTTTTTTGCAAATTGCCGAATGTAATTTTCTTCTCTATAAGTTGAATTTGTTTTCAGCTGTAATGTGTCACTTATTTTAACAGTATATCAAAAATAAGTTCGTTTTGGATGGATTTTGAAATTTTGAAGTTAATTCCAGCAGTGATTAATTTTTTTAGAAATTTTCTAATCGCCGAATGCAATTTTCTTTTCTGTAATTTAAGTTTTAAGTGTTGCGAATTTATCTTCAGCTGTAATGTGTCACTTATTTTAACAGTATGTCGAAAGTAAGTTAATTTTGGATGGATTTTGAAATTTTGAAGTTAATTCCAGCAGTGAAAAATTTTTTAGAATTTTTCTAATCGCCGAATGCAATTTTCTTTTCTGTAATTTAAGTTTTGAGTGTTGCAAATTTATTTTTAGCTGTAATGTGTCACTTATTTTAGCAGTATATCAAAAATAAGTTCATTTTGGATGCATTTTGAAATTTTTAAGTTAATTCCAGCAGTGATTAATTTTTTAGAAATTTTCTAATCGCCGAATGCAATTTTCTTTTTTGTAATTTAAGTTTTGAGTGTTGCGATTCTGTTCTCAGCTGTAATGTGTCACTTATTTTAGCAATATGTCGAAAGTAAGTTAATTTTGGATGGATTTTGAAATTTTGAAGTTAATTCCAGCAGTGATTAATTTTTTAGAATTTTTCTAATCGCCGAATGCAATTTTCTTTTCTGTAATTTAAGTTTTGAGTGTTGCAAATTTATTTTTAGCTGAATGTGTCACTTATTTTAGCAGTATATCAAAAATAAGTTCATTCTGGATGGATTTTGAAATTTTGAAGTTAATTCCAGCAGTGATTAATTTTTTTAGAATTTTTCTAATCGCCGAATGCAATTTTCTTTTCTGTAATTTAAGTTTTGAGTGTTGCGAATTTATTTTCAGCTGTAATGTGTCACTTATTTTAACAGTATATCAAAAATAAGTTCATTTTCGATGGATTTTGAAATTTTGAAACTAATCCCAGCAGTGATGAATTTTTTAGAATTTTTCTAATCGCCGAATGCAATTTTCTTTTCTATAATTTAAGTTTTAAGTGTAACGAATTTGTTGGCAGCTTTAATGTGTCACTTATTTTAACAGTTTGTCAAAAATAAGTACATTTTTGATAGATTTTGAAATTTCGGAGCTAATTCCAGCAGAGATTAATTTTTTACATTTTTTTAAATCGCCGAATGCAATTTTCTTTTCTGCAATTTAAGTTTTAAGTGTTGCGAATTTATCTTCACCTATAATGTGTCACTTATTTTAACAGTATATTAAAAATAAGTTCGTTTTGGATGGATTTTGAAATTTTGAAGCTAATTCCAGCAGTGATTAATTTTTTAGAATTTTTCCAATCGCCGAATACAATTTTCTTTACTATAATTTAAGTTTTGAGTGTTGCGAAATTGCTTTCAGCTGTAATGTGTCACTTATTTTAACAGTATGTCAAAACTAAGATTATTTTGGACGGATTTTAACATTTTGAAACTAATTCCAACAGAAATTAATTTTTTACAAGGTTTCTAATCGTCGGATGCAATTTTCTTTTCTGTAATTTAAGTCTTGTGTCTTGTAAATTTGTTTTCAGCTGTAATCTGTGACTTATTTTAACAGTATGTCAAAAATAAGTTAATTTTGAAATTTTAAAGATAATTCCAGCAGAGATTAATTTTCTACAATTTTTCTAATCACCGAATACAATTTTGTTTTCTTCCGTTCAAGTTTCGAGTTTTGCTATTTTATTTCCAGCTATGATATGTCAATAATTTTAGTATTGCACCAAAAAACAGTCCACTCTGGATGTATTTTAAAATTTTGTAGATAATTCCAGGAGAAATGATTTTTTTGCAATTTTTCTAATCGCCGAATGCAATTTTCTTTTCTTCTGTTCAAGTTTTAAGTTTTGCAATTTTGTTTCCAGCTATGATATGTTGATAGTTTTAGTGTTACATAAAAAAACAGTTCATTCTGGATGTATTTTGAAATTTTGAAGATAATTCCAGCAGAGATTAATTTTCTACAATTTTTCTAATCGCCGAATCCAATTTACTTTTCCTCCGTTCAAGTTTTGAGTTTTGCTATTTTATTTCCAGCTATGATATGTTAATAATTTTAGTATTGCATCAAAAAACAGTCCACTCTGGATGTATTTTGAAATTTTGAAGATAATTCCAGCAGAGATTATTTTTTTACAATTTTTCTAATCGCCAAATGTAATTTGTTTTCTTTAGTTCACGTTTTGAGTGTTGCCATTTTGATTTCAGCCATGATATGTTGATAGTTTTAGCATTACATCAAAAAACAGTTCATTCTGGATGGATTTTGAAATTATGAAGCTAATTCCTGCAGAAATGACGTTTTTACAATTTTTATAAGCGCCGAATGCAATTTTCTTTTCCTCCGTTCAAGTTTTGAGTTTTGCCATTTTATTTCCAGCTATGATATGTTGAAATTTTTAGTATTACATCAAAAAACGGTTCATTCTGGATGGATTTTGAAATTTTGAAGCTAATTCCAACAGAGATTAATTTTTAACAATTTTTCTAATCACCGAATGCAATTTTCCTTTCTTCCGTTCAAGTTTCAAGTTTTGCTATTTTGTTTCCAGCTATGATATGTTAATAGTTTTAGTATTACATCAAAAAAGAGTTCATTCTGAATGGATTTTCAAATGTTAAAGATTATTCCAGCAGAAATAAATTTCTGATTGCAATTTTCTTTTCGTCCATTCGAGTTAATGAGATTTTGTCAGAAACTTATTGGATGAAAGAGTTTCAATGTAGTGGACAGAGCGCGAGCATCTTCTTGCTGCATCACGAGTCGAGTGGGTTCGATTCCCCGTCGGGCGGAGGCAAAAAAAATATTTTCAACTCGTTGCTGCCATGATTGAATTGCAGACACGTGCACATGTTAATAATAAGATTTATAATTTATACAATGCAGACTGTTTACATTTAAATTAATAATGAAAAATACCCATCGATGCAATTTCTATGTATTGGCAGTAAAATCGTGTTCGCGCCTCCCATAAATAATAAAATTACATAACAAATAAACAGTTTATAGTTACAAGATGGAAATACTAGTCGCGACACCGATAAAATTGTAGAACAACATGGCTCCCATGTTCCTTACTCGAAATATTATTATCGAACAAGTCGTTATCCGCGCAAATCCGACGCGGCCTCACCGTTTTGTTGTCGCGCACTAAATTTCAAAACGAATACAAATTTTCACGGTTTTATGCCGGAATCAATATTCAAGTGATATTTTCCGTGAATGGTCCTGGAAAATAAGGACCGACACGCGCCATTCCGACCACGCAAATTATGTTCTATTGTCCCATCCGTCATACTTAACGCGGACTAATTCCATATGCATGTTACGTGCACTATGTCAGGAGAAACACACCAAAAAATTATGTCACGATTTTTTTTAATTACCCGGTTACTGGTGGTTGAATCAAACCGTATGATTTATTTGATTCGCAAAGACTGGTGCTGTTATCGCGGAGATCTTCAAGGAGAGGACGGCAACAATGAGGAAGATTGGAGATTGTCACGGACATCCTGTCGCAATTTGTGGAAAATTAATTGCGTTATTTATTAATAATACATGTGAACTATAATATTTTCATTTGTGTGCGTTTATGTAAGAACGATAATAAAGTTGTAAAAAACATTATTTCAAGGAACTGTCGCGGGATATTTGTCGTGCTCGTGCTTGTCGCGTTTAATTTTAGCTCTGAGATACGCAAGGTTTAAAAAATAATATAGTTTAGACAAATCTCAAACTAAAAGTGTTGTCAGATTTTTAATACTGTAGGCGTTTACCTCGTAATATTGTTTGGATATAAAGGGAAATTACTATTGGAATATAAATATTCCAGACACCGTTAAACGTAGAGCGCGCTAAACAGTAACATTAAAAAACTGTGCGTTAAGGGGTTAATAAGATGCAAAGTTATTGTCTCGTATATCCGAAGATTTTTGTTGTTTCGTCCAAGGCGACTTAATTTTGCGTTGAATATTTATATATCTAGACTACTTTCGTCTTCGAGAATGATCATTTTTACCTTGACAAACACTAGAAAAAATAAATGCCAAAACATCCCAATAGTTCAATCTAACTAACGATTACCACGTAGTAACCATCGCCAGCACGGTTTTAAAAGTAAAAGCGAAACACAAATATCAATCATTTTCGGACCTTACCGAATTGCAAAAATCCGACCGCATTCAAACACATCTTAAAACCGTTAATTTTATGTAGGTACTCACAAGACCAGAATACGCCCATGAGATACAAATCTAGAAAGGCGACCGTAAATTGGACAAGAAATCACCGGAGCATCTTCGGATAAACAAATTGCATGTAGAAGGAATGAATTAATTCGTGGCTGGTACGGCGATAAATTAACACATCCGAGCATTCCCAAAAATGTGTGTCTTCTTGCAAGAAAGTGGACGCCGCAATGTCAGGCATTCGAATATTCCGTACGTTTTTTTTTCTTCGCACCTAATTTAGTATTCACACCATTTCCACGGGGCCAAAACTCATATCTGTCCATTAACGGCATTCCGCGATTTACAAAATTTCTACTTTCTTCGAGAGAAGACAAATCGGGGTTATTAGTGTTAACGCGTTTCCTAATTGCGCGATAACGAAACCCGATTTGATCTGCATAAATTTAGCGTGGGTACCCTGATACGCGATGTTTCGGGAAATGTGTCCGTGTGAACGTTTGGTCTTAGGTGAAGAAACTTTTAATTTGTGACAGTTTCGATGTTCTGAAGTGGCGGCATTCTCGTCATTAATAACTGGTAATTTAATGTATCAAATTATTTTTCAAGGAAGGTTAGATGATGGAAATTGAAGATACCGGTGCAAAAAGGAGGTACCTTCACCAACTTTTTCAGGAGAAGCATAAAACTGAATCGACGATTTTGCAAAAAAATTGATTAATGAATAAAATATGGCCGATGGTGGAAGCCATTACTCTGTGATACATTTTGATCTAAGAACTTTTCAATAAAATTATAATGACCCTGTAGGGGCCGAAACTATAGTCGCAAAATTTAAAAAAAACGTGTGTGATGCCAACAAAGTGCATTTTGATAAATACCCCAATTTGTTTATTATTTAAAAGTGCATTTTATTAAAAAGGAAAAAAAGGAAAGCTCAGTATCAATTACACATATTTAACACTAATATATACGACGTTATGTCATAAAAAAGTTAATTGCATCGGGAAAGAGTTAAACAGTTGCAACAAGAGTTTTCACAGTTTGTTTCTTAAAAAAAGCTCTTGAATTAGAGATGCGAAATGACTCTTTTGTGTGAGTCGACTCTTTGTAAATAGTGGACTTAAAAGAGTCGATTATTGGAATTACCGACTGAAATATGGAATTTATAGAGAAATTTCTGGAAAAAGTGCATTTTTGATCATCAAAATTTGCGCCATTTTTTGGTACTGCAAAGTTCTGATAATTTTCCTTGGATAATTGTAAAGATGCATTGTTCAAGATTAATCTGTCAAAATTTCAAGAAATTATCGACTGAAAAATGGAATTTATTAGAGAAATTTCTGGAAAAAGTGCATTTTTGATCATCAAAATTTGCGCCATTTTTTGGTACTGCAAAGTTCTGATAATTTTCCTTGCATAATTATAAAGATGCATTATTTAAGAATAATCTGTCAAAATTTCAAGCATTTACCGACTGAAATATGGAATTTATACAAAAATTTCTGGAAAAGTGCATTTTTAATTATCAAAATTTGCGCCATTTTTTGTAACTGCAAAGTTCTGATAATTTTCCTTGCATAATTGTAAAGATGCAATATTTAAGAATAATCTGTCAAAATTTCAAGCATTTATCGACTGAAATATGGAATTTATACAAACATTTCTGGAAAAAGTGCATTTTTGATCATCAAAATTTGCGCTATTTTTTGTAACTGCAAAGTTCTGATAATTTTCCATGGATAATTGTAAAGATGCATTATTCAAGATTAATCTGTCAAAATTTCAAGCATTTATCGACTGAAATATGGAATTTATAGAGAAATTTCTGGAAAAAGTGCATTTTTGATCATCAAAATTTGCGCTATTTTTTGTAACTGCAAAGTTCTGATAATTTTCCATGGATAACTGTAAAGATGCATTATTCGAGATTAATCTGTCAAAATTTCAAGCATTTATCGACTGAAATATGGAATTTATAGAGAAATTTCTGGAAACAATGCATTTTTGATCATCAAAATTTGCGCTATTTTTTGTTACTGCAAAGTTCTGATAATTTTCCATGGATAATTGTAAATATGCATTATTCAAGATTAATCTGTCAAAATTTCAAGCATTTATCGACTGAAATATGGAATTTATAGAGAAATTTCTGGGAAAAGTGCATTTTTGATCATCAAAATTTGCGCCATTTTTTGTTACTGCAAAGTTCTGATAATTTTCTTTGGAGAATTGTAAAGATACATTATTTAAGATTAATTTGTCAAAATTTCAAGTATTTGACGGCTGAAATATGGAATTTACAGAGTAATTTCCGGAAAAAGAGCATTTTTGATCATCAAAATTTGCGCCATTTTTTGGCACTGCAAAGTCCTGATAATTTTCCTCAGATAATTTTAAAGATACATTATTTAAGATTAACCTGTTAAAATTTTAAGCATTTGTCGGCTGAAATATGGAATTTACGGAGCAATTTCTGGGAAAAGTGCATTTTTCCTCATTACAATTTTCTCCAGAAAATCCATTTTAAATTAAATGTGAGGACATTATTTTAGTACATTGTGTATTCTAGTAGAAGTATAAAAAGTGAGCTAAAAAAAGGAGATTCTCACTTTGAAAATTTTGCAATTTACCCCGAAATCATACTAGATGCATAAAAAGAGTCAACTTATAATTACGAAAAGTCGATTCTTTACCAATTTTGCGATTGGACGAAATCTTTTCTCAAAGAATTAAACTTTTGAATTTTACCAAAAACATCGCGGACAAAAAAAAATCATATCTTGGACAAAACTCAAAAAGGCAAGATGAAACTTGGCCAAAATGAAGCTCTTGAAACGTAGAATCTGTGACTAAATTTAAAAAAACCTAAACAAATACACATTTTTGCTATAACGTTTCAAAGTTTGCTGTTTTTACGAATTTTGCGATTGGACGAAATCTTTTCTCAAAGAATTAAACATTTGAATTTTACCAAAAACATCGCGGACAAAAAAAAACATATCTTGGACAAAACTCAAAAAAGCAAGATTAAACTTGGTCAAAATGAAGCTTTTGAAACGTAGAATCTGTGGCTGAATTTACAAAAATCTAAGAAAATATACATTTTTGTTATAACGTTTCAAAGTTTGCTGTTTTTACGAATTTTGCGATTGGACGAAATCTTTTCTCAAAGAATTAAACTTTTGAATTTTACCAAAAACATCGCGGACAACAAAAAATCATATCTTGGACAAAACTCAAAAAAGCAAGATGAAACTCGGTCAAAATGAAGCTCTTGAAACTTAGTATCTGCGGCTGAATTTACAAAAATCTGAAAAATATACATTTTTGTTATAACGTTTTTACGAATTTTCAAATCGTAGTAGTGGTATGTTAAATAGCATCGAAATGGAAATGAAGCTTCTGTCAAAATTATTTGGATCATTCTGAAGATTTCAAACCAGAAGCAAACTTAATACGTTGCTATTGGTCGAGTAGGTCACATTGAAAAAATTGTTTTTTTTTCAACAATTTCATTTTTCGAACCCTTATTTTTATTAACAGTTAATATTAATTGGATAAACGAGTACATCATTCGATAGGTTGTAGTTTTAAGGCTTCATGCGCCGAAGAATTGTTTAAATCGGTTAAAAAACAAAAAAGTTAATCATTGTTAAAGATACCTTAATTTTTTAGGTACGTTTTTCTCAAAAATTTGTTTCATTGCATAAATATATTTTTTTTTAATCGGTCCTTTTAGGAAACACCTTCTATTATACAGTATGTTTATTTTATCGTGCGTCATAGGATTTTACATGCTAAAAATTATACCTTGTATTAATGTATAGTTTATCATATTTTGAAGTAAATTTTAGTTAGTAATATAAATCAATTATTTTTCTACATAATGCGCTTAATTAGAATAATTTAAACATGTTTTATTCCATGAAAAAGTGCCTTTGCTCGAAACCGGACGATCGGGATACGCTGCAGAAAAGTTGTCAACTATTTCCCTAAAATTAAAATTCCCTGACTTCTTGTAGAAAAATATTTTCCTGCTGGACAAACCTCTTATAATTGCCGTTACAAATTCCACCCGTTTTTTAACAGTATAAACAGGCATTTTCTAGTATAAATTCGTTTGATTACTTGCCTCACTAATCAATCGACATTTCGTAAATTCAAGGTACTTTGATTATTTTTGCTCAGTTATTTACATTAAATAATTTCATTTTTTAATGGAATAAAACACGTTTAAGTTATTCCAATGCAGCGCATGATGTAGAAAAATAATTGATTTATTACTAACCAAAACTTACAAAATATACATTAACACAAGGTACAATTTTTAGCATGTAAAATTCTATGGCCCAAGATAAAAAAAATATACTGTATATTAGTATTTATAGAAAAAGTTTCAGCCAAATCGGTGACATGGCTGCTCCCTGGCTGGAATGACCCACGTAGTAACCATCCTAGTGATTAATTTATTGCATAAAATTCAACCATTTTATCTTCCACCTCGCATCTAAATCCACCACTGCCAAAAAGCGCGGAGTTCACACTTATATTGGGATAGCTCCAAAGAAAAAAAAATCGGAGTTGACGTGTCGGAAGAGGTGACGGTCCACGGGATGTGGCTGAAGTATGACAGAGCTCGCAATCTGGTCCCGAGTGTGGAAAGTAGTCCAGTCTTGCTGAAACCATGCACTTGATGATCTTTACTTAACCAGAGACTTATTTTAGTTTAATAAAGACCGTTCATGTATCAATATTAAATTCCTGTTAAATTGCAAAATTAATCCATCTTTTAATCTACCCTGGCTGGCATATGAAGGTACGTTAAAAGTAATAGTACCAGCAGCTGATTGAATAAAAAGAATCCTGGCGCACACAATGTACCCAATTAATTTGTGGAATAATTATATATTTTAAAAAAATATTAAAAGCAGATAAGGTGCATCTGCTGCCCATACCGGTACGCGAACTGCATTAATAAAAATATATTATAATAACTTCTTCAATATTCATGAAGTCGAAACGTACAATCGATGCGAGTGTGTTTATTATAAAGCGATTAGGAAGGTATTAAAATTCAACAACCATTAGAACCACCGAAAACCCGAGTATCGTTTAAACGCGATTAAGATCGAACAAATCGATTAGAAAGAATAATATTTAATTGGAGGTATGTACCGGGTAGGTCGGGAATGAAGAGGTGTTGGGCATTCATAATTTATCCACCGGCGGTGATAATAAATTTCGCGATGAAACTTACAAACTGGTTACGTGGAAATATTAAAATTAATATTCTTGTTTCCGTTCGCGATCGAGATGAATAAATTGTTTTTTAATGGAACGGGAATTTATTTCGGAATTCGCGTCGCACATTAATATCGCCGTATCGACGTTTGTATCTTCGCCGTAAAGTATATAAAACGGTTCGGAATTATGTTTAACAGACAAATGCAACAGTTTATGAATGGCAACGGATAAGAAATTTATTGCCCCGCATCGGACATAATATTGGTTTCTAATGTACTGCTTTTGATGGTTATAATCGATTCAATTGCGGTCTCGCATTGTCAATTTATGTGGGCTCTCGGTAATCTTATTACTTGCGGATCTACAAGATAAAAGCAGGGCACTCTATGAAGATTTAATCTTTATTACCTATTCCACTATGGGTAGACCGCATAATGCAAATTATGTACACTCCGATGTGCGAACAAGGGGAATAGACAATATAATCGTATGTAATGTAATGGTTAATTTTTATCCTCTTAAGGATGTTCGACCCGTTTGAAATATTAAGCGTTTTTGGCACTCTCTGATTGTGGCGTGATCGATAAAAATTATGTAATAATATGTTAAAAGGTGAATGTTGGTATTGATATTGGAAGTATTTTTAATTTAGTGTTAAGACATTCAATATAATTGAAACAAACGCTAAAAATCTAAAATGTGTTACTATAGAGGCACAGATTGCTTCTTTAATAATAAAATCCATCAAGCCAAATTAGTTTTACGTGAAAAATAAGGACGCAATTGCGTATCAGCTAAACTCTTCCGCGAGATATTTTAGTTACCATAAAGTAGATACATTTTTGATTTAACCAAACCAATAAAAGCAACCTTTAAATGTGTAGATAAAAGAATGATTTATTTTTAAATGAAATGCATGGCATGTAAAAAACAATAAACGGTTTTTCCTAAAGTATTCGCGGGAAATTCAAAAAATCCGCGATAAATCGTAATTTACGACGTTGTTAATTTACAAAATTACATACCGCATAACAATAGGCGGTGCACTTATCTATATAACGCGGACATTCCCCAATTAAAATATGTTTCGAACTATACGGGGAATGTTTTGATAAATAACAATATGTGCCCGTGTCGTTGTTGTTCCGTGCGCTCGCGATGAATTTTAACAATTAAAAATATTGCGACCGAAAACATTATTTACAATTATATATATGCGCTACCATTCCGTGTTCATTTAATATGTATATTTTTATTACCGTTATTTATGATATAGATTTACACGCCCGAATAATTATTTATTTCTGTAGTTCGGTGTCCGCCGCTAAATTATTTAAATATCATTTTGAATTGTAGACCGTTCATTTTGACCCTTTACTAAATTAGCGTGTAAAAGGTACTGTAATTTTATATATATGGCGTAAATCTATATACGTGCTGACATAATGTAACGTGTATTGTTAAATATCGTAATCTACGTTAAATTATCTTCCGTATCGATCCTAGACTATATTCAGGTCAAATTGACACGAAACAATTAGCGAACGGTGTTTTTCCACTCATTTTTTGTGTCTTAATATAATTTTATAATTATAATAAAACACTTTTAACTTTGTTTTGTATAATTTATATATTTATTTTTGTGACTTAAGTTTCGGTAATACAATTACCATTTTCAAACAAGAAGTGTTTTAAAAGTTGAAAAATAGAAAAAGATTGCAGTCTGCGCTTATGAAAATTGTAAAAAATTCATTTCGGTCAAAGTACCCTTCCAAATTTCAGAATGCATCCAGAATGAACCTAACTTTGATAATCCACTTCAATATTTGACACATCGTGGCTGGAAACAAAATGGCAACCATCAAAAGTTGAAAAACAGAGAAAAAATTGCAGTCTGCGCTTATAAAAATTGTAAAAAATTCATTTCGGCCAAAGTAACCTTCCAAATTTCAAAATGCATCCAGAATGAACCTAACATTGATAGTCCACTTCAATATTTGACACATAGTGGCTGAAAACAAAATGGCAACCATCAAAAGTTGAAAAACAGAGAAAAAAATTGCAGTCTGCGCTTATAAAAATTGTAAAAAATTCATTTCGGCCAAAGTAACCTTCAAAATTTCAGAATGCATCCAGAATGAACGTAAATTTGATAATCCACTTCAATATTTGACACATCGTGGCTGGTAACAAAATGGCAATCCTCAAAAATTGAAAAACAGAAAAAAAATTGCAGTCTCCGCTTATAAAAATTGTAAAAAATTCATTTCGGTCAAAGTACCCTTCAAAATTTCAGAATGCATCCAGAATGAACCTAAATTTGATAATTCACTTCAATATTTGACACATCGTGGCTGGAAACAAAATGGCAATCCTCAAAAGTTGAAAAACAGAAAAAATTGCAGTCTGCGCTTATAAAAATTGTAAAAAATTCATTTCGGTCAAAGTACCCTTCCAAATTTCAGAATGCATCCAGAATGAACCTAACTTTGATAATCCACTTCAATATTTGACATATCGTGGCTGGAAACAAAATGGCAATCCTCAAAAGTTGAAAAACAGAGAAAAAATTGCAGTCTGCGCTTATAAAAATTGTAAAAAATTCATTTCGGTCAAAGTACCCTTCCAAATTTCAGAATGCATCCAGAATGAACCTAACTTTGATAATCCACTTCAATATTTAACACATTGTGGCTGGAAACAAAATGGCAATCCTCAAAAGTTGAAAAACACAGAAAAAATTGCAGTCTGCGCTTATAAAAATTTTAAAAAATTCATTTCGGTCAAAGTAACCTTCAAAATTTCAGAATGCATCCAGAATAAACCTAACTTTGATAATCCACTTCAATATTTGACACATCGTTGCTGGAAACAAAATGGCAACCATCAAAAGTTGAAAAACAGAGAAAAAAATTGCAGTCTGCGCTAATAAAAATTGTAAAAAATTCATTTCGGCCAAAGTAACCTTCAAAATTTCAGAATGCATCCAGAATGAACCTAACTTTGATAATCCACTTCAATATTTGACACATCGTGGCTGGAAACAAAATGGCAATCCTCAAAAGTTGAAGAGCAGAGAAAAAAAATTGCAGTCTGCGCTTATAAAAATTGTAAAAATTCATTTCGGTCAAAGTAACCTTCCAAATTTCAGAATGCATCCAGAATAAAATTAACTTTGATAATCCACTTTAATATTTGACATATCGTGGCTGGAAACAAAATGGCAACCATCAAAAGTTGAAAAGCAGAGAAAAAAATTGCAGTCTGCGCTTATAAAAATTGTAAAAAATTCATTTCGGCCAAAGTAACCTTCCAAATTTCAGAATGCATCCAGAATGAACCTAACTTTGATAATGCACTTCAATATTTGACACATCGTGGCTGGAAACAAAATGGCAATCCTCAAAAGTTGAAAAACAGAAAAAAATTGCAGTCTGCGCTTATAAAAATTGTAAAAATTCATTTCGGCCAAAGTAACCTTCAAAATTTCAGAATGCATCCAGAATGAACCTAACTTTGATAATCCACTTCAATATTTGACACATCGTGGCTGGAAACAAAATGGCAACCACCAAAAGTTGAAAAGCAGAGAAAAAAATTGCAGTCTGCGCTTATAAAAATTGTAAAAAATTCATTTCGGCCAAAGTAACCTTCAAAATTTCAGAATGCATCCAGAATAAACCTAACTTTGATAATCCACTTCAATATTTGACACGTCGTGGCTGGAAACAAAATGGCAACCATCAAAAGTTGAAAAACAGAGAAAAAAAAATTGCAGTCTGCGCTTATAAAAATTGTAAAAATTCATTTCGGCCAAAGTAACCTTCCAAATTTCAAAATGCATCCAGAATGAACCTAACTTTGATAATCCACTTCAATATTGAACACATCGTGGCTGGAAACAAAATAGCAACCATCAAAAGTTGAAAAACAGAGAAAAAAATTGCAGTCTGCGCTTATAAAAATTGTAAAAAATTCATTTCGGCCAAAGTAACCTTCAAAATTTCAGAATGCATCCAGAATAAACCTAACTTTGATAATCCACTTCAATATTTGACACATCGTGGCTGGAAACAAAATGGCAACCATCAAAAGTTGAAAAGCAGAGAAAAAATTGCAGTCTGCGCTTATAAAAATTGTAAAAATTCATTTCGGCCAAAGTAACCTTCAAAATTTCAGAATGCATCCAGAATGAACCTAACTTTGATAATCCACTTCAATATTTAACACATCGTGGCTGGAAACAAAATGGCAATCCTCAAAAGTTGAAAAACAGAAAAAAATTGCAGTCTGCGCTTATGAAAATTGTAAAAAATTCATTTCGGTCAAAGTACCCTTCAAAATTTCAGAATGCATCCACAATGAACCTAACTTTGATAATCCACTTCAATATTTGACACATCGTGGCTGGAAACAAAATGTCAATCCTCAAAAGTAGAAAAACGGATATTTTCCGAAACCTGCTCTTTAGTAACAGAAATGAACTATTTAGAAATATATTTCAGTTGGACGTACCGCAATTTTCATATAAAGATACATTTTATTAACGATTTTTTAAAATAACTGATTAAAAATCGGCAACTTGCCAAACTTGTCATTTTTCTTTTTAATTTTTTTGCGATAAATACTCGAAATATAAGTTAGTTTACAAATATTTTGCCGTAGGTATTTTAGTTTCCTAATTTACTTTACAGATTTCTAGAGATAAAATTACGTCACATTGATGGGACGATAGCTGATAATGGGTTAATGCTGAATAATTTGTTTAAACAAATATTCTGACTCATTCCGGAGATATTCGAAAAACCGAAAAAATCTATTTTGGAAGGCTGAAAGACCTCTGGTCAATTGCCTGTTGAGGTCATTTGTAAAAGTGTCTCAATAAATGTATTGTCTCTCTCTCTCTATTTTGGAGGCTGAAAGACCTCTAATTAATTGCTTGTTGAGGTCATTTATAAAAGTGTCTCAATAAATATATTGTCTCCCTCCTCAATTTTGGTAATTTTTTTAATTTTTTTGTTTTATTACTAGTTATTTTGAAAAATCAAGAGCATCATTTCAGGCTAGGAATATTACATACGCTAATGTGTCTCATCTTTCAGCAAACCATCTTACAATTGCTTTTACTTTCTCGTTGGTTGATAACTCTCTTGTACCATATGACGTGTTTCATCCCGCGTTAGAATTGGTTATTATCTTCTTTTCGCACCAAGAAATCTGTCTGAGAAATTTCAATCCAAGTTAGTTCTTGCTAAGTGCTACTGCGCAACCGGCCAGTGTCAAGTGGTCAAATAATGCACGTCCTCTTTCATCGCAATATTATCTGGGGTACCCGAAGGTTCCCAACTAGCTCCACTTCTTTCTAAAGTTTTTATAAATCATGTCATTTCAAACTTTCAACATTCTCACTGCCTCTTGGTAGCGGACGATATGAAAATTTTCACTGCAATAACAAATAACTATTCTTCTCAACTCCTCCAGCAGGACTTGAATCGATGTAATGATTGGCGTATTTTAAACAAGACTGAATTGTGAAACTTGCACCAAACTCGAATCATTATTTCATCAATAACATTTAATATATTCATTGAAGGACTTCAAGTTCTCCTCACAATTGGAGATTTTCGAACCACAAATGCTTCGGTTTTCGAAAGAAAACAATCATGAATTTTAATTTATTCATTGAAGGACTTTAAGTGCTCCTTGGAGCTTTTCGAACCACAAATGCTAGGGTTCTTAAAAGAATTCAAAAATCAGATGATTTTTGTTTGTAGTATTTGTTCGTTCCCGTTCAGAATATTGCGCTTTAATTTCTTAAATTTCAAGTATGGAATGCAGTATTGTGATTGCCATGAATTATTTTACATATATTTGGCTTGGCGACACTCAAATATAGACGTTTTTGGGGCAATATTTGTTACTTTCAAACATTTATTTCATGGTTTATTTACTCTCCTCAAATACTTGGAGCAACTGGCATCCACGTGCGATCCAGACCCATAAAAATTTATTCAGGGCCGCCGGAGTGTGAGGCAAAAATTGCCGCCCCCTTTCAATGTGAAGAGGGGGTAGAGAAAATGAACACCATTGATAGGCGCCACATTACTATATTTTTCTTTTGAATTTTTGTTGTTTTAATGTTTTTACTACTTTGTAGTTATTTCCAGTGGCGGCTCGTTATGTAGAGCCAAGGAGCCATGGCACATCCTGTAGTTTCAAGCTCACCAAGAATTTTAAAGTAATTCTTAGAACACTTTTTCACCAGTTACATTAGTCTAAGAAGATAAATCGTTCTTTCTTTCTTCAAAAACGGAAGGAAGGGGGGGGGGGTTATATTGTATAAGTGGCTCTACCATCAACATGTTAAATGTTAAACGATCCGCCACTGGTTATTTCAAGTGACCATTTTTATTAACGTGTTAATTAAATTTGCTTGTTTGTTTTTAAGTAATAAACACTTTTTAAATTTTCAAAAATATGTATTGCACGTGAAACGCCACACTTTGGCTTCTTCGGGTGAAGAATAACTGCCTTATCAATTAAAACTTTAATTAATTTTGAATTGTGACATACAGCTACGCTTATAAACATACAATAAAATATTTCGTTTTTAACATTAGTAAATAATTATTTTTGTATACGCAAAACTATTTGTTATAATGTATAGTTGGTAAGCAATAGAACGAACAATGTAAGTGACTGGTATTCATCATTTCGCGGTAACGGTATTCCATGAGTGTGCTTATTGATTGTGTGCTTGTACATTTTCAATTCAATTAACTCGGCGGGAAGGTCGTGTCAGTTTAGAACGCTACCTTTGCCAATTTCGAGTCACAATTAATTCTTTCATTGTTCCTATCTGCGGCAATCGATCAACCACTCGCTGTATAGCCAGCCGAACGTGTGTCATTAGTATGCATTCGAAAAATTTCATCTATTTTCACTCGCACAATCCGCACTTTGCCAATCAATACGCTCGGCATACAATCTGGGGAAACAGTACTTGGCAATCGACATAACTACAGACGACAGGAAAATAAACAAAATTTCCAGAATGTTCAAGAAGTGACGATTGAATGACCTAAGAAAAAGCGGATAATGAGTACGGTGGCCCAGTGGCGGCTATACCCCCTCCACCCTTTTTTGAAGAAATAAAGAACTATTTATCTTCCTAGACCAAAATACTGGCGAAAAATTAATTAAAATTAATTAAAAATTCTTGCTGTGCTTCAAATTACAGGTAGTGCCATGGCCCCTTGGCTCTAGATAACGAGCCGCCCCTGCGGTGGCCTATTCTTCAAAGAATATTCCATAATTTGTTTGTTAATTTACAAAAAGTTCAAAATTTCGCATCGACGGGTTTCGAATAAAATCTACACAGGGTGTTGAATTGCAAAACGGACCATAGGGATTTACATGTAAAATTTTAAATGTGTTAATATTGGCTCCCCTAATTATTTGACAGCATCGGTCTTCTTACATTATTTTTAAAGCTTTTCAAGCTACTCAATGGTTTCTGCAGAGTATTTACCGAGATATTTGCAAAAAACTTTACTATCATTTTGAATCAAAAAGAAAGGTTTGCCATGAAATCATAATGGCGGATATTTCATTTTGCTATAAAAAGTGACAGTTACTGTCACATTGCGATTTACAACAGGCCGTGTATTCTACACAAGAAAAAGTATTTATAAGTAAATGTTTTTACTCGGGTACTATTTAAGAAGTGTAAGTGATTTGTTTAGTGTTGAATTTCCGAAGAAGGCAATACTCATCAAAAATACTATTCAATGAGTATTAAAAATAATGTAAGTAGACCGATATTATAAAATAATTAAGGGAGCCAATCGTACTTTTGCTGGACATTGCCTTCTCCGGAAATTCACGTACAGTTCTTAAATAGTACCTGAGTAAAACGTTTGAATCATAAATACGTTTTCTTATGTAAAATACACGGCCGATTGTAAATCGTAATGCGACATCTAACGTCACTTTTTAGAACAAAATAAAATATCCGCCATTATGATTTCATGGCAAACCTTTGTTTTTAATTCAAAATAATAGTTTTTTGCAATTATCTCGGTAAATACTCTTCAGAAAGCATTGAGTAAAGGTACCAACGATTCAGCTTAAAAAAACTTTAAAAATATTGTAAGAAGATTTATGCTGTCAAATAATTAGGGAAGCCAATATTCACACATTTCAAATTTTACATGTAAATCCCTATGGCCCGCTTCGCAATTCAACACTGTATAAACATTTTTGATGTAATTATTATTATTTGACCATGATGGAAAGTGGTACGGTAAGATAGGCAGTGATTGGCATCTTAGCCGTATTGATGTCTTTAATTGAATGTTAAATATTAGTTTTAATTCTTAAAGTAATGAAACTTATTTTGAATGATTGTTGATATGTTACTGTTATAAGAGGTATTCGTTAAACATTTGTTATTGTAAATAATATAAATTAAAATATGTACTATTACAAAACTTTAAGAATTTTCAGTCATTGGCACCCAATTTGCACCTATTGGCATCAGCTATTTCAGTTATTGGCACTTACGTTTTTAGGTAGTTTTGACATATACCTAGGTACCTACCTAATTAACACAAATTTGGAAGGTATAATGACAAACTGAGATGGTTTAACCACATAGATTACCTAAATAGCAAATTAAGCAGAACTTGTTACATGTTGCGAACCTTAAAACCCAATGTAGCTTTTGAAGTACTAAAAATGACGTACAACGCAAATTTCGAGTCACTCCTAAGATTTGGAATCATCCATTGGGGGAGTTCCTCACATGTAAACTCAGTTCTAATAATGCAAAAGAAGGCACTCAGATGCATGCTAGGAATAAAACCATCCTCCTCCTGTAGAGGGCTGTTTAGGGCAAACAAAATCCTCACTGTTGTGGGAGTACACATAGTGGAAAGCTTGGTTTTTATGTGGAAACATAAGCATCTATTTGCAACGAATAATAACCATCATATATATAACACCAGAAATAAAGAAACTCTAGTATATCCAATACACAAACTTTCCAGCACGGAAAGGGGTGCGGAATACACGGCATTAAAAATATTTAATGCTTTACCAAGCCTACTAAAACAGGAAACTTCATTTAAAATTTATAAAAAACAGATTATTGAGGTGCTGAAAACTATTGAACCTTATAATTTAAGCGAATATTTTAATTATTTTAAATTGCCAAATTTATTGTAACCATTATTGAGTATAATTCTTTGACGCTAGTCCACCAAACTGTAATTATTATTTTGTTACTATGTAATTATGTATGGAGGAATAAAGATATATTATTATTATTATTATTATAAATTAAAACGACTAAAATAAATAACTAACACAGGTAAATCTTTTATTTTGTAAATAGTATAAACTAAAAAATACAATTATAATTTTTTTATTTATTTTTAAAGCATAAGAAATTATTTTAATTGATTTTAGATTTTTTGTTCAAACAAGTCTTACAAATAAAATTTTCACCTGATATGGGAATATTTAATTTGGGTAGACAATTCATATGGTACGTTCTGGTGCAGTCATTGCATTTGATTCCAGTGGCATAACTGGTAATATTTCGAGTACAAATAAAACATAGGCCCTTGAAGATACAATTATGTTTCTCATTGATTAATGTTGTTTTATTTTCCTCCGCACCGGTAATTTTTTTTTCAAAATTGGAGGAGATGGCTCAGATGCCAAATGATTTGCATAAATATTTTCCGCACTTTGTTTTGTCTTAATAATAGGGGACTTTACTATAACTGACGATATTACATTAATTTTTGACTTAGTTTCCAATATTTTTGTTTTGGGTTTTATTGATTGGCGTTTTTCTAGTGGTTGACAGTTTTTTTTTATTATCTTCTCATTTTTCTTTTCAAGTCGTTTCCGCTTCTTTTCTTCTTTTTCATCTTCTTTTTGTTTTTTCAAAACTTCTTTATCTTCATATATTTTTTCCATCCTGTTGATGTGATAACATATGGTAAACGTTCCGAATTACGTTTACCTGCTCTTTCAGGAGTTTTTGGCCACTGTAAATGATTTTTAATAGTTAATGGCTCAATAACATGAGCACAGGGAGATCATCAATAATTGTCGGCATAACTCGTTGAAATTCAGGCGTTGCGGTTAAAAGGCCATCCTCTTCAATATAACCTTCATTTAAAATGTTGTTCGTGTCGTTTTCATTTAACATTTCCACCAATATATTATTTTCACTGTTAATTAAGAACTCATGTGCATCATTGTCAGTAGTTAAATTAATTTTGTTATTATTTAAAAGTAACGAATCTTGTTCATATAATGCTATGGTATCTGGTTCATTATTTTGAAAATGTTTCCAAATTTTATACAATAATATAAAATCTTCTGTATAAATGCTATTATCCAAAGTTTTCAACTCAATAATTTTGTTTGAACCAATAATTTCCTGGAACTGCTCATAACTTAGGAGAGTTTTATCAATAGAAGCCGATGAATTCTTTTCAGTAATTTCACTACATTGCTTTACCTTCCCCAAACATTTTGTGAAATCTATTGCATCAGGATTCCAGGGGTACAATCCACAAGCACGAAAGCCATTCGCAATAATATCGGGTTCAATGTTGGCAACAATTGGTTTTAATAGAGGTGCTACTTTATCTTTGGTGATTGTATCTAGAGGATGTTCATGGCGCCACTCCAAAAGAGCCTTTTTCCAATACGTTTTGAGTGGTTTAAAGGCTGAAACATCAGCTGGTTGAAGTATTCTGATACTGTTTGGATAAAGGGCAATAAGTATAATTTTTAATCTGCTACATAATTCACTCAGTTGGTAAGTTAGGTGGGTTATATGTCCATCCACAAACAATATAATGGGAAAATCACATTCTTCTTCTTAAGATAAGGATATAAAATATTTGCAACGTATTCGTAAAAGGTTTCACTCTTCAACCAACCATTTTCACTTACACCAATTCCCCAGTCCCCCGGAACAGAATTTACAATATTTTGTGGTAACCTCTTATAGGGGTAAATCATCATAGGAGGGGTAGTGTCGCCTGAGGCTGAGAATGTGAACATTACTGTTACATTCGATTTTGCAAGTCCTTTATCAACCTCATAAACATTTTTACTACCCCTTGATGCCAACACTTTATTCATCTTTGGACAAAGTTGTAGATTTGTTTCGTCACCGTTATAGATTCTTGTTGGGTCTTGTAGGATTTCAAACTATTCTTTTTCTTTTAAATAACTTTCAATTAGTGAAAACCAATTTCGTACATGTTTGCACTGGCCGCAGTGACTGCTTCAGCTGTCCTTAATGTAAGATTTGGGTGGCGGCGTAAAAAGCTTTTGTACCAGCAATACGCAGGAATATTATTTTTAAATGGGTTGGATCGATGACAGTTGTCCAAAAATGACTTAACTGAAGCTTGAATATCTTCTTTTCGTCTTCAAGGAAAACCTTTCTTTTGGCTTTCTATAATCCATTTTGCTAATGTGTCTTCCTCTTCCTGTGACAGGTAGGTATTTGGACCAAGAGACGTTTTTAAAAACTTGTCACAAAGTCTAAACTGTATGGTTTGTATAGGAACGCCAAACTTTTCTGAAGCCATCTTTTTGGACATCCCATCATTACGTATAGCTTCTAAAGCAAGAACAATGTCTATTTCTTTATACTTTTTCTCATAGGGTCGGTTTTTCTTTGTTTTCGGCATTTTAATATTCTGGAAAATAATGTAAAATGCAATACGAAATTAATTTAATTAAAAATAAATTATTGGGTAAGTATTGACTAAGTAATTACATAAAAATATAATTTCATTATATGTTTTATCGAATGATAGAGGAATTATAAATTTTTTTTAAATGTTTTATGATTTTTAATATGGTGACAATCATTAAATGGTGGCAATAAAAACCCAATATGGTAGTTATTGGCACCATGCCAATAACTAAATTTTTACGAAATATTGTTTTAATCATTGGCATGCCTAAAACTACCTTATTTCATTGAGAAATTAGGTTAGGTTCACGTTTTTTCCTTAATTTATTATCTATTCTATGCCCTAATTTAAATTGTACATGCAAATGATTCATATTAAATAAATTAAGACAGTTTTACCGAGCCGCCATGCTTAAAAATTTCATTAAAACTTACCCAAAATCATGCAACAAACACTTTCACAATTTTTCTCCGCCTGATGCACGCACATGTGACATTAAGTTAGGTACATAAGGGGTGCCAATATAATAAAGATTTTGTCTCCATACCTAAATCTTATTAAAGAGATACTAAGGACTATTCTTTCTTAAATAATGATTGCAGTGCCAATGACTACTACAGTGCCAATGATTGCTTAACTTACCCTATTTGGGATACTTTTAAAAACAAAAATCTTAAAAGTTGTTTGTTTTGCCATTCTTTGCAAATTATTGTTAATTTTTGGCTGTGGTAAACGCGTAACTGGTTATAAACTCCAGAACTACAAAACGACAATGCAGCAAGTAACAACAAATGCAAGATATTAACAAATAGTTTGATGAAAAGAAATCCACAACTCTGTCAAAATCAATTCCCGAGAATGAAATGTCGGTATCAAATGATTGCATCTTCCGGTGCAGTTATTTTCTCATGGAGGTCCGTTATACAATGGGCGAACGGGCGCCATCGGAGGGAGGGAGCGAGACAGAATAGGCGACGCTATGAATATGCCAATTTCTCGCATAATCACAATAAAATAAGACACAATCCCGCCAACTGTTCGACTGTAACATTTCGATATATATTTCAGATCGGCATCGTTAATTAATAATTATTATTAGATACGTAACCGGGGAGCTGCACCACGTTACAAAGCATTCAATTAGATTCAAAACAAATAACATTACGTGTGATTTATTCTTATAAAGAAGAAAGTCCTACGATCTACTGGTTTTTCGAAAGAAAAAATGTTTGTCGTTTTTGGTCTATAATTATGAAGTGATAATAGTTACATACATTTCAGACAACCTCACTTGTTGCAGAAGCATTAATACACAAAAAAAAAGATAATCCTTATATCAAATGTGCATTTAAAATGTTTGTAGAGAATGCAGAAATGAGTAACGTAAGTATACGTTTTTTTTTTAATTTCATCCGTAAAAAACTGAAATATAATTCATAATTTTGACGTTTTAAACGTCAGTATCATTCAATCTTGCAAAACGCTCGATGTACATTTAAATTGCTAATAAATAATAAAAGTATAAATATGAAATCGGAGAAAGTGACATCATGACCACTGTCGACCTCAAAATAAATATTTTCGTTAAAGAAATATGGATGAAATTTTCATAAGCGCTTTCGGAGAAAGTAACAAATTACTAATTGAAACAGCTACGTTGGCTGCCTAACACCATGACGATGTATCGCGATGTAAGTTCTTGTACGGCGAGGTTACAAATGCAAAACGTCAATGTACGAAACGGATTCATTAAAAGGATAACCAGACAATGACAAAACGCACTACTTAGGTGTTAATATCCACCTTATTTACTTATGTATATGAATCTATGCAAATGCAACTTTGCAACTTCACCCTTTTTTTTTCTTTCTTTCGCAAACTGGCCGCCCGATAAGATCTACACGTTTTCTCGACTCGCGGTTAATTTATGAATGTTAATAATTAGTTCGTTACGACTCCGACTGATACGCACTATCTGTGTTCCCAACATTTATCACACGTGTTTAGTTTAAGGAATTGACGCAATTAACGGACTTCCGCAGTGGACACGAATATCCCCTTTTCGAGATCCGAAACACCTGCGACGGGGCACTTAACGTAAAGACGGGGTGCGTCCGTCTATAACTGACACCGTAATAAGTCATTGACTTCACGATCCTAAAGAGGTTATAAATGTATGTTCTAAACTACTGGACAAACACAAACCGTCACAGTTTGCTTGTTATTGTACCCTTAACAGGTTGCTTAAATTTCTTAAATTTGGTGGTTGGCGCAATCAACTTCAGTGGTGGACCAGCGATTGCTAGAGTAGAGCAACGTTGGCCTGGGTCTGACATTGGATGAGTGCCATTCACTATTGGGATCAGTGACGGTTCGCGGGGTTTTTTCTGGTACGGCCGAGGTAGCAGAGGTGGTAATATAGATAGGTGCGGTCACGCAGCCAGCCGTCTCTGCAACTGACCCTACCTATCTGTATTGCCACCTCTTGTTCCTCAGTCGTACCAGAAAAAACCCCGCGAACCGTCACTGATTGGAATGCTTTAGAGTGACGGAGGCGACCCTCTAAAAAAAGTAACAAATTTAGTTAAATTCACACAAAAAATATAACTATTCCTGTAATATTTTTTTTGGCTTCGACGAAGTCACCTGTCACTACCGTTTTGTTATGTTATTTCTTATTTATGTCATATTTTTCTACATTAGATTTTCTATTAAGAATGGGTGTAGACAAAGAGCGCGCCCCGTTTTCTATTGAAAATTGGTCTTATGTAAACCCGAAACTAGTACACAAAATAAAGTAATTTTACATACTGGCACGTACTCTTTAACCTACCAGACGGGGCGCCCTAAATCTTGACACCGTAGTGGGCGCTGGGCCTCAGAGACCCAAGCAAAAAACAATCTCCTACATAAAATTTGACTAAATGTTATTTTTTAATTTCAAATAACTAAAATATCATACAAACTCTTCGCTCTCCAAACGTGAACTAAAGAAGAAATGATAAAGGTACTCGGCTAGACAACTCAAAAAAACAGTGTGCTGAAAATTCGCGCACCGGGTCTCACAGACCTTAACATTCGCCCAGTATTTTTTTTAACATTAACAATCACCCAGTAAAAATTGATACTTATTACTCCAAAAAAATAAATACTTTAACTAAACCAACTAGGAAGGAATAATAAATAAATAAATTATCGCCAGTGATTACACAACAATCATTCGAAATTTATTATTCCAATTTCCAACCAGTAATCCCGGTTCGCTTATAACACAACAACGAGATTTCTCTAGCATGTGGGCACTTCTTACACACACACACTCTCAAAATGCTTGTTTTGCCTTGAAGAATACTAGAGCCAATTAACTCTACACCTTTACACGGGCAAACGCTGCTTTCACATCGACTCTATCCGACAACATCCATCAGATTGACAAATGCAGTACACGAATTTTGAATTTACCGAATCGCCAATTAGCCACGGTTTTGCAGTTAAGACATCCGCGCGGTGAATTAATGTTCGCGTCAAAATGTCGTGTAAGATGGGTACATGTTGTGTAAAAAAAAACAACAACAATATTGATGTAATCAAATGGAAAAAGTGAGGCGCGTAGTAAATTCTGACGTTTACATGACTTTTTGTTCTACAATTAGGCATCCTCATTGTGTTTCGCGGGATAATGGATTACTTGTATTTTTTTTTTATTTTACAAGCTGCCTGTAGAACAGGTGTTTGTTTATTCAACTTTGCATTTTATTCGGTCTTCGTGGTCAGGCGATAGGCTCTGGACAATTTGGCATCGAACATCTCGGCATGGGACGACGACTCGGAGTTGAGCCAACTCGGCACTGACTTGCATTAGGTCGATTTGGCACTGTACGACTCGTACTAGGCCGATTCGGCACTGGGCGACTCGGAATTAGGCCAACTCAGTACTGTACGACTTGTACTAGGCCGACTCGGCACTGGACGAGTTGGAATTGGGCCAACTCAACACTGTACGGCCTTTACATGGCCGACTCGGCACTGGACGATTTGGAATTGGGCCAACTCAGTACTGTAGAACTTGTACTAGGCCGACTCGGCACCTGGACGACTCGGAATTGGGCCAACTCAGCAGTGTGCGATTCGTACTTGGCCTGCTCGGCACAAGACAAGTTGATTCGAGGCAATAACGCAATGATTTTTTTGTTACATTACATGAGATATTAATTAATGAATGCATTGTTATAAATACCCCCGAGGGGTGGACCACACCCCCAAGGGATGCGTTTAAAAGTACGCTCGATTTTTTTCTAAGTTTGTGTTAAATTGCCGATCAAGTCGATCCCGACCACTCCCACCCTTCTAAAACCAGTACAACCCCCGGGGCGAATTTTTAAACGACGAAAAAACGCGGTTGGCGGCGGAGGGGAGGGCGGCGAAAATATTTTTTAGATCCTGAAAAATATTTCAAAGAGACTCTCCGACTTCTTTTTTTTAATTTTTGAGTTTAACCCCTAAATTTAAACCACCCCCTTCGGTTAAAAATTGTTAATTTCGACAAATGAAGGCCGATGGCTTTGATTTTTTCAACAAAGATTCTCTTTCTCCTCCTACGGATCACCACCAAATTTCACCGCCGCACGTTGACCGGTTTCGGAGTAATTGAGAGTACCGTGACGGAACGTAAAAATCACCCCCGGGGGGCGGAGGCAATTTTTTTGGAAATTTTTCAGGCACGGTCCGATGCATCCCCGAGAGCTCTATCGATCCCTCCCGGTGCCGCCCCTCTGACTCTACCCCACCGCCCCCGGGAAATAAAAAAAACCAAAAAAAAAGAAAGTGTTAAAACTCGAAAACGCTTCAAAAGATTTTTTTCTAATTTTTCCCAGATACTCCCCTCGGCGAGCGGAATATCCCTGCCAATTTTCACAAAAATCGTTAGAGCCGTTTTGGAGCAAAGGATTCATATATGAAATTTCAGGGGTTCGCCGAAACGCCGCCACTGACTTTATTTTTTCTCTTGAAGGATCCGTCGGTGGCGGGATCACTTCCCAAAGCATCTGCCCACATTATTTATATCGACGCGCTTTTTGATTTGTTGACCCTTTGACGTGATATGATTTTTCAAATAAGTAAAAAAACCCAAAAAAAAAGAAAGTGTTAAAACTCAAAAACGCTTCAAACGATTTTTTTCTAATTTTTTCCAGATACTCCCCTCGGCGAGCGGAATATCCCTGCCAATTTTCACAAAAATTGTTAGAGCCGTTTTGGAGCAAAGGCTTCATATATGAAATTTTAGGGGTTCGCCGAAACGCCGCCACTGACTTTATTTTTTCTTTTGAAGGATCCGTCGGTGGCGGGATCACTTCATAAAGCATCCGCCCACATTATTTATATCGGCGCGCTTTTTGATTTGTTGACCCCTTAACGAGATATGATTTTTCAAAAAAGTGACCATGCAGTTTTTCCTCTTTGTGAGGTTTCTTTCGCGGACGTATTTTTTTCTATTTAAATCCAAAAGCTCAAACTTCTAGGATGAAAAGAGGGTGTAACGTGCTTTGGTTTCTTATTTTTTCAAAAATTTTAAAACGCCCCCTACCCTTCTAGAGCCGTCATTTGGCCCGGGTCCCGGGTTCGTTTTGCTTCTATCGAGGACGTAGTTTTTTTCTATTTAAATCAAAGAGTTGAAACTTTTAAAATAGGTAGGGGGTCGAACGAGCCATGAGCTGTAATTTTTTTCAAAAATTTTAAAACACTCCTCCGGAACCGGGGCGAATTTTCAAACGACGAAAAAAACGCGATGGAGAATAAGTTTTTGGGCGGCCGAGCGGGAGCGTGGCGGAATTTTGTTTTTAGATTTTAAAAAATATCTCTAGGTCTTTTTTTTTAATTTTTGAGTCTAACCCCTAAATTTTTACCACCCCCTTCGGTTAAGAAACCTATTTAACACTTTTTCCCCATCAAACTCTATCTTCTTTTAGGTTTTTCGAATTAGAGGATTGGTTTGTACCTCAAAATACTCACAAACTATCCCTCCGCGGATTTTAGTTCCAGATTTTTGATTTTTTGCCCTGTTCTCGAGATATGATTTTTTCAGTCCCTGAGTGCAAGCAAAATTTATTGTAAAGAAACAATTCAGGCCGCCATAGCGCGTTCAGTTTTAAAGATATCGCAAAATTGTGTTCATATTTATTGTAGGAAATTCTTCACTGTAAGATTATCTATTACCACTGTTTTCATAACTGTTACCTTTGCGGAGTTATTAGGGACAGAACACCCTATTTATTACATTTTCGTCTTTTTCACGCTTATTGGTGATCCGTTATTTTTTAACTCGACATTTCCGTAGCTCCCAACCGGGGGGTGCAAAATGGAAACAAATGTAACTCAGATAGCTAATTTTTAAATAATGCCATTTTTGGCGTCTTATAATGTAAGACCGTCTTATGACTTTTAAGATTTGGTTTAGGGTTGGTGCAACACTTTAAGAAGGTCTTATTTTTGAGATAGGTTTTATCTACTTAAGAAACCGGGCGTAAGAATCAAGTCGAAAACAAATACAAAATGTTTACATAAAGTTCGGTAACATTTTGGTAACCCCCACAGCCGTAACAACCAAAACAACCCCTATCTGCCCAAAATTTTAATACAACCCAGAAACTTTCCAATTTAAAACTGGAAACACCAGCTACCTTGCTTCATATTGATGGGCTATACACGGACGACGGCGCAGCGCAGCGGAGCCATCGTCCGTCACCAATTACTTCATTTTATTTTAATGGGACAAGCACAGACGACGGCGCAGCGCAGCGGAGCCGTCGTTCGTCACCAGTTACTTTAGTTAATTTTACATTTCACTATTTCACATACATCAACTTAAGCTTGAAAAACTAATTTAATACTAAAAGCAAATTTAAGTTTAGTGTTCATCCGCAAACTTTAGTTGCTCTTTCATTTTTTATCGGAAGTGACATCAATTTTGAAATTTTAAATGGAACATCCTGTAGGCAAACAAACAATATACCTAATTACAAACACGCGGTAGTGGAGGATGACGAAGCAGTCGATGCTAATAGTCACAATTTATAAATTGTGAAAAAAAAACCCTGTATATTTTTTTATTTTCAGATTCAGGACGTAATTTTACAAATTAATAATAGTATCCCAGTTTTACGCTTTAAAAAATGTTCACAACTTAATTATTTTTTTTTAATTTCCGAATTTTCGTAATTTCACATTAAAATCAATAGTATCTCAGTTTTACGTTTTGAAAATGTTCGTAACTTTTGTTATTTCCAAAATAGAATGTATTCTACTCATACTATAAATAAAGTGATGATGTAAACGTGCAACTTTCCGCTTAATTTATATTAATTTCTTTAATGATCCACCTAAATTCATAAATAAAAATGTCTCCGATATCGTCGACATGTAACACACATTATTTCCATGTAAATATATCAAAAAATCGACGTTTTGAAATCGGAAAAAGCGTTCCCAGATATCGGTTCCCCATCTGGGCGTCGAATTATTTTTATTGCCTTTTTATATAGATTGTAACTGCGGTGATTAATGTTGCCAATAAAAAATCCTGTAATATGAGAAAGGTTAATTGGATTCAAACGCCACGGTGTATAAATTACGTTCGGAGACTCTATTTAATACGTTTTTCGGTGATGTATCGTATCAATTAAATGTAATATTATCTTGAATATTTTCGGATTAAAATTTTGCCTTACGTAAAATTTTGAAATTGGGGTTAATTCTAAATATTTCGCAAATTTAAATATTGTTTCCCCATCAGACCGGTTTCGGCCTTTCAGGTCTCATCAGTGCATTTGGTTGTTGATGGGGAAACTTTTTTTTATAGACGCCCCTATAGTGAGGGGGTGTTGAATTCCTCCCCCTGAGAGGAGGGAGTGTACAAACTAAAAACTCTCCTCCAAGTAGAGCGATACGAGACCGAACCTTGACCACGGTCAAAAAAGGTTTTTTTTTTTCAGAAAACCATGTCCAAGTTAGACAATGTGTACGGAGCTGGAAAAATTTTGTCGACTAGATCCAACATAAAGGCATTAAAATTTGATCAATTCCCTATGCAGGACTCAAAGAACAAAGTTCCTACGACGATTTGTCACCAAGTTATGGGTGAATTGATGATAGCAACCAAACAAAAATTAGAAAATGAACTGGTAGACAAAATATTTGGTTGATACACTTTGTAGTATCCGACCTACATACACGATTTCGTATTCAACGGATTTTTCAGCATCAATTCAGTTGTATTACCGATTACCTTGCCACAACGAGATTCAGCAAGTTCATAACAACGCAAAGAAAGAGTTTTTCCGTTCGTGGTGAATCCGCAAAGGTAATTAATGAAATACACAAAACGAATTTAGTTCGCTGTAAGTGGTCTGGCATTAACAGGTGGAAAGTTTATGTAAAATTTGTAGAAGTTTAACGAGCCTCTCCCTATTATAATCAGGAACAAGTTCTCCGCCCAGAGTGTATAGAATCCCGGTACGAAATTTCCTCAAATAACAAAGAAAGTTGTGTACGGAACACGAAATGAAATTATAACTGGAAACAAGTTTTAAGACAGAGCCGCGCGCCCGCGGTCTAATTACCCGGCGACTACACTACACGTGAGTAGTTAGTCCTGTGTTCTCTCGAGTTTCTTGAGTTTCGTTCCCTCGGTCGCTCAATTTTAAGGACTCGATTCCGTGAAGCGATATTATATATATACGCTAGGCGACAGTTCCACCAGATGATAACGATCGAGGAACTGTTAAAATGTAATTAAGTATTTCTCTGGCTGGCATTGTTGTGTAATGGATACCTTCTCGAAAATTAGACAAGTGTTAATTTTCGGGATAATCGCTCGTAATTACGTCGTTAATTCAACTAGGGAATATTATGTGCTTTTATTATTAATAAATACCGGCATCATTATATCGGGTTACGTCGCGGTTCTCTGGGCGTTTTAATCAAACACGAATTACGTGTATGTATAGCCTTGGGTTTTCAAAATTACTCTAAACAATTTTTTTTGTTAGCATACGAAATTCTTTGTTGATGTTCTTCATCCAAATTTTGGTACAAATTTCATTCAATTAGTACAAAGAACTTAACTTTCTACATTTTCGATTCCCGAAAAATCCGAATAAATTTAGATTTTAACCCTTTGGTTTCCAGAGGTCGTTGGAAGCACCTGATCGAAAAACGTCAAACAGCGGAATAGCGTTTGTCTATCGAATGCGAAGATAAAAAATTTCAACAGCTCGATGGCGCTGCTTGGGACTCAAAGGGTTAAGGATGTAATGAAAAGCATACTATGTTAGATTTACTTACGCAAACACTTTTTTTAACAACAAAATTTGGACCGATTTTTGGGTCGATCAAAATTTAACCTAGGTGATCCTTTTTTTAACGCAATAAACATAATGGTAATACATAACTTTTCATAACGCTCTGTTTTTTTTTTACAAAAATCGGCTATTTTCCACCCTCCTGAACACACTCATACACACACTGACACACACACACAAAGGTCTAATTACCCGGCGACTACACACACTGACACACACACAATCAGAAAGAAAGAGAGAGAGAGAGAGAGAGACGAACTTTTTTCTCCAAAAATTCTCAGAATAGTCTCAACCGGATATTTCCCTTAAAAAAAAAATTCGAAAAATTTTTCACGATCACAATACTTTCTCGTACGCAGAAAGTACAAAAAAAACCTAAACCGTTATTACCCTTATTACACTAACAAAGTACCTAATTACTGAAACCTGTGCACGTCCACAATTAATCAAGTGGCGGAGGCGTTCGGAATTTTAAGTGCACACAAATAAATCATAATTAATTAACGCAACGAAAGTATGATTGTGTATTTAACAAGTGTGTTATATGCGGCTAATGATAACATTTCCCACGTAAAACTCGAAAAAAATAACAATATTTATGTTAAGCATATTCCGATATTTCGTATTGAGGAAAAATACATTACACTAATTAACGATGCCGGCGATTAGGCATTATAATGCGCGAATTAATTACTGGTCTACTTGATTATCGCTTAATTAAGAATGAATTTTCAACACTATTTTTTTACGACTATGTAAGCGAATATTGAAATGTGATGAATTAATTGGTGGTTTGATTATGTTTCTCGTGGATTTAATTAGTGTCTAGGTGTTAACACTGTTAGTTTTGATCATATATTATGAGCAAATATATATATTATTATATTTAATTGAATTTTGAGATAATGGCACGCGATAATTGCAATTCTGAGGCTGCACTTTTCTCCAATCGTTGAAAAAAAATATTAAAACATTTGCCACCAGGCTGAAATTAATAAAATTTACTCAAAATTAAATGCGCTTTATGATCCAGTGAAAATCTGAAAACAACCCTTCGCGAAATTTTGAAATAATGGCACGAGAACAAAAATAATTCAAATTCTGAGGATGCACTTTTCTCCAATCGTTAAAAAAATATTAAAACATTTGCCACCGGTCTGAAATTCATAAAATTTACTCAAAATTAAATACGCTTTATGATACAGTGAAAATCTGAAAACACCCCTTCACGGAATTTTGAAATAATGGCACGAGAACAAAAATAATTGAAATTCTGAGGCTGCACTTTTCTCCAATCGTTAAAAAAATATTAAAACATTTGCCACCAGTCTGAAATTCATAAAATTTACTCAAAACTAAATGCGCTTTATGATCCCGTAAAAATCTGAAAACACCCCTTCACGGAATTTTGAAATAATGGCACGAGAACAAAAATAATTGAAATTCTGAGGATGCACTTTTCTCAAATCGTTAAAAAAAATATTAAAACATTTGCCACCAGGCTGAAATTAATAAAATTTACTCAAAATTAAATGCGCTTTATGATCCAGTGAAAATCTGAAAACACCCCTTCACTGAATTTTGAGATAATGGCACGAGAACAAAAATAATTGAAATTCTGAGGCTGCACTTTTCTCCAATCGTTAAAAAAATATTAAAACATTTGCCACCAAGCTGAAATTCATAAAATTTACTCAAAATTAAATGCGCTTTATGATCCAGTAAAAATCTGAAAACGCCCCTTCACTGAATTTTGAAATAATGGCACGAGAACAGAAATAATTGAAATTCTGCGGATGCACTTTTCTCCAATCGTTAAAAAAATATTAAAACATTTGCCACCAGGCTGAAATTTATAAAATTTACTCAAAATTAAACGCGCTTTATGATCCTGTAAAAATCTGAAAACACCCCTTCACTGAATTTTGAGATAATGCCACGAGAACAAAAATAATTTAAATTCTGAGGCTGCACTTTTCTCCAATCGTTAAAAAAATATTAAAACATTTGCCACCAGTCTGAAATTCATAAAATTTACTCAAAATTAAATGCGCTTTATGATCCAGTGAAAATCTGAAAACATCCCTTCGCGGAATTTTGAAATAATGGCACGAGAACAAAAATAATTGAAATTCTGAGGCTGCACTTTTCTCCAATCGTTAAAAAAATATTAAAACATTTGCCACCAGTCTGAAATTCATAAAATTTACTCAAAATTAAATGCGCTTTATGATCCAGTGAAAATCTGAAAACATCCCTTCGCGGAATTTTGAAATAATGGCACGAGAACAAAAATAATTGAAATTCTGAGGATGCACTTTTCTCCAATCGTTAAAAAATTATTAAAACATTTGCCACCGGTCTGAAATTCATAAAATTTACTCAAAATTAAATGCGCTTTATGATCCAGTGAAAATCTGAAAACATCCCTTCGCGGAATTTTGAAATAATGGCACGAGAACAAAAATAATTGAAATTCTGAGGATGCACTTTTCTCCAATCGTTAAAAAATTATTAAAACATTTGCCACCGGTCTGAAATTCATAAAATTTACTCAAAATTAAATGCGCTTTATGATCCAGTGAAAATCTGAAAATACCCCTTCGCCGAATTTTGAAATAATGACACGAGAACAAAAATTATTGTAATTCTGGGGATGCACGTTTCTCCAATCGTTAAAAAAATATTAAAACATTTGCCACCAGGCTGAAATTCATAAAATTTACTCAAAATTAAATGCGCTTTATGATCCTGTAAAAATCTGAAAACACCCCTTCACTGAATTTTGAGATAATGCCACGAGAACAAAAATAATTGAAATTCTGAGGCTGCACTTTTCTCCAATCGTTAAAAAATATTAAAACATTTGCCACCGGTCTGAAATTCATAAAATTTACTCAAAATTAAATGCGCTTTATGATCCTGTAAAAATCTGAAAACACCCCTTCACTGAATTTTGAGATAATGCCACGAGAACAAAAATAATTGAAATTCTGAGGATGCACTTTTCTCTAATCGTTAAAAAAATATTAAAACATTTGCCACCAGTCTGAAATTCATAAAATTTATTCAAAATTAAATGCGCTTTATGATTCAGTGAAAATCTGAAAACACCCCTTCACTGAATTTTGAGATAATGCCACGAGAACCAAAATAATTGATATTCTGAGGATGCACTTTTCTCCAATCGTTAAAAAAAATATTAAAACATTTGCCACCGGGCTGAAATTCATAAAATTTACTCAAAATTAAATGCGCTTTATGATCCAGTGAAAATCTGAAAACACCCCTTCACTGAATTTTGAGATAATGGCACGAGAAGAAAAATAATTGAAATTCTGCGGCTGCACTTTTCTCCAATCGTTAAAAAAAAATTAAAACATTTGCCACCGGTCTGAAATTCATAAAATTTACTCAAAATTAAATGCACTTTATGATCCAGTGAAAATCTGAAAACACCCCTTCACTGAATTTTGAGATAATGGCACGAGAACAAAAATAATTGAAATTCTGAGGCTGCACTTTCCTCCAATCGTTAGAAAAAATATTAAAACATTTGCCACCAGACTGAAATTAATAAAATTTACTCAAAATTAAATGCGCTTTATGATCCAGTGAAAATTTGTCAACACCTCATCGCGGAATTTTGAGATAATGGCACGATAACAAAAATAATTGAAATTCTGCGGATGCACTTTTCTCCAATCGTTAAAAAAAATAATAAAACATTTGCCACCGGTCTGAAATTCATAAAATTTACTCAAAATTAAATACACTTTATGATCCAGTGAAAATCTGAAAACACCCCTTCACTGAATTTTGAGATAATGGCACGAGAACAAAAATAATTGAAATTCTGAGGCTGCACTTCCCTTTTCTCTGCAAAAATTCTTTGAAAAAAAATCATAAATCTATTTCTATATAATCCTAGTTTGTACCGTTAAAAACAATATGTAAGCAATAAACATTTAAGTCGTTATCAAATAAAGTCGCAAAACCGTACGAGCTGCACCTCTGCAAATGCAAACTTGCTACTGTATACCAACGCCACCTACGTCTACAATGGAGCGAGTGTATCACAACGCACTATGGTAAGAGTTTTAAAGAAACATCAATTACATCCGTATAAATTCTCAATATCACAAACTTTTCATTTTTTGTCACAAAAAAAAATTGCCAACAATTGCAACATAATTAAATTTGTATAAAAAGCAATCAACTAAGCGTGCGTTTTATTTATTATATGTGAAGCCATACTGTAGAAATGCTCGAAGGTAAAATGTTCGAGCAGAGCACAGCGCAACATTTTTCCCTTAGTCATCGTTAATCAGTACAATATTTTTCGTGTCACGGAAAACAGACTTTCTGTGAGGCTATCTGACACAAATTAATTTTCGTTATAAATTATTCAATGCCGGAAATGTATAACGGCTTAGAATTACTTTAGCTTTTCGTTATCGGCTTTTCTGTTTCCTCGCATGATATTTCTGAATTATCCCACGGCAGCAAAAACCTACCACAAATATATATGTCGTAAATAATAATTAATATTCATTTATCAAGAACAAAACGAAAACTAAATGGCCGTTTATTAATTATAACGCAATTAGAATAGAAAATTGATTAATATTCACGTTTACTGTTTAAATTAAATTAAACTGATTGTTTCTTTCTTATTGTAATACAATACATAGAATATTTAATTTAAGCAAAACTAATTAATTAAAAATTATTTTCTTTAATTTGTAATGATGGATTTTTGAAGGAAATGCGGGTACTGAATCAATAAATCATGGTAAATTTATTTGAATAATTCAAGTAATAGATATTTTCGACATGTTTAAAGTTGTTTGTTTAATGTAAGTTAATGTAAGTTAATGTAATTCCCAGACCATAAAATTTCGCAATAATTTAATCAAAATAACACACATACATACATTACCCATAAAAATATGTGCACGCGAAACGGCCGTTTAAGCAATTATCATAAAACGACAGTAGTTGCGCGCCATTACCAGAAAAGAGGTATATATTTGCATTACATAATTTCATGTTCCTCATTAACATAACAAAAAGGCTGAGCATGATACACACAACTGCACCGATGTAAGTCGCTTACGCTTTCGAGGATATTTGATTTGATGTGTGAATAAACAAACACAAAACCAATACCGCAATGCTCGACAACAAATTTACATAAGTAATAAAGGCAGTTCGCACGTACTTAAGCCGCCGTTGACGAGATGTGTTAATTTTTTAAGTAAACTTTGCGCCTCTAGTAATCGTCCGAATTCGCCGGGTTCGGCGGATAATCGATGATGATGGGCATTTTATCGCTCGAAAGTGGGGGTTTTCAGCGGGTAAATTGGTGCGGTGGGTATCGTAAATTATATGCCGGGTATGAGCGGCGGCATATGTTCGTCACTTTTACTGCTTTGATTGTATCTTTCATAACATAATTAAATGTGCTGCGTGGCTTCACATACCGCGGTTATCCGCTTGTAATCTTGTGAGGTGTTTTCAAAAAACCGTTTAAGATTTTTTTACGTGGATCGAGAAAAAAAAGCAGTTGCTATGTAAATTGCGTAGGTCTGCAAACCAAAAAATTGTTTGATTATTTTCAACTAATTTCCGTGTGCTGGATACAAAAATTTGAACGTCCGGATTTAACACAAAATGCAAAAGACCAGTTTTTTTACCTCAGAAGGTGATGAATGATTTGGTAAGAGATTTGAAACTTCCTCGGTTCAAGGCTGAAAAGCAGGGCTTTATTGTCTTGTTCATGGTTCAGACATCGTGAAAAGGTATTGGTTCCTTGCTTTGCCTAGGAAGACAAGTCAGTTTATTGCATCGATGTCGAAGGTTTGATGGGTCAATACAAAATCCAAAATGATTTAAGGCAATGTCTGCTTCAAAAACAAATATCAACGCAGTTTTGTCTGTAGGTCACTCTATACACCTCAAGAAAACCTATGAGAAGTTGGGTTTGGTTCTTCGTAAACTTAAATATGAAGACTATGGTTTAGACATCATGAATAGGAGGTCGTTACTTACTTTGCCCAGAAAGGCTAGTTGGTGTATTGCATCGATGTCGAAGATTTTATGAGTCAATTCAAAATCCAATATGATTTAACGCAATGTCTGCTCCAAAAACAAATATCAACGCAATTTTGCTCCACAACAGAAGTTTTTACGCTTCCGTCCCTGTAGGTCACTCTATACACCTCAAGAAAACTTACGAGAACTTGGATTTGGTTCTTCGTAAACTTAAATACGAAGACCACGGTTCAGTCATCATGAAAAGGAATTCGTTCCTTACTCTGCCCAGGAAGACAAATTGATGTATTGTATCGAAGTCGAACTTTAATGGATCAATTCAAAATCCAACATGATTCAACATAATAACGTCTCTTCATAGATACTTCAACAACAAGTCTCAAAGCAGTTTTGTTCCACAACAGAAGTTTCTACGCTTCCATCCCAGTAGGCCACTTCATACACTTAAAGGAAACCTTTAAAATTGGTTCTTCGTAAACTTAAATATGAAGACCATCGTTCAATCATCGTGAAAAGGAGTTCATTCCTTACTTTGCACAGAAAGACAAGTTGGTTTATTGCATCGATGTCGAAGGTTTGATGGGTCAATTCAAAATCCAATATGATTCAACGCAATGTCCGCTCCACAACAGAAGTTTTTACTCTTCCATCCTTGTAGGTCACTCTATACACTTCAAGGAAACCTACGAGAACTTTGAATTGATTTAAATATGAAGACCATGGTTGGCACGTGTGTAGGGATTTAAAGGTCTTGTGCATGCTGCAAATGGATATATCAAGTCTGGGGGAATTTAAAGGTCTTGGCCTTCTGCTCGGGCAACAAGCTAGATATACCAAATGCCCTTGTTTTCTATGTCTATGGGATGGTCGAGACCGACAAAATCACTGGACCAAAAATAATTGGCTGCCGAGGGTGCAGGTGCTCACAGTCGGCCAAAAAAATGTTCTCCGAGAAATGTTGGTACCTCCACTTAAAGTTCTTCTACTACCTCTCCAATTGGTGTTAATGAAGCAAATGGTGAAATCACTTGGTCCTCAAGTTTTCAGGCCTCTTGGAGGAAAAATTGAAGGAAGGTGTTTTCGTTGTACCAGACATTAGAAGGCCTAGAGCTGATCAAGCGTTTGTCAATACCATGACAGATTATTAAGGATGGATAAATGAATTGCATTTAATTAAAGAGGTCGTAGAGAAATGTTTAGGTAACAAGAAAGATCCTGACTACAAAAAGCCCGTCAGACGAATGCTGAAATCATTTCAAGCTTTAGGTTGTCTGATGAGTTTGAAAGTGCATTTCCTCCAATCCCGCATTTACTACTTTCCTGAAAATTTGGGAGCTGTAAGTGAAGAACAAGGTAAACGATTCCACCAGGACATTAAAGAGATGGGGAGAATATATCAGGAAATATGATGGCTGACTATTGTTTAATGCTTCAGAGAGACATTTCAGATGCCACTCACAAGGTACATTTACGTACCAAATGAAGTCTCAAAGGGAAGAAGAAATGATTTTAGTGTGTTTTAGTGAGCTCATTTCAGTTCAAAATTATTTTCATGTAAAATTTGTAATTAAAAATTCATTTTCCAAGTGTATTTTGAAGTAATAATAATAATAATAATCTTTATTGATTCATTTAACTATACAACATAGATTGAACATCTCTAGTATCAGAAGAAATCAGAAAATACAATGTAGAAGAAAAAAACAGAGAAACAAAAACAAAAAAACGAATTAAAAAAAATCAATTCACTGCAGGGCAATAATCTAAGAACTAAATCGAAAAAACGTCCTGAAAAATGTCATGAAAAGTGTAGGAAAAAAGTCGTGAAAAAAAACTCGTGGATAAAAGTCGTGAAAAAAGTCCTGAAATATGTCATGAAAAACGTACGAAAAAATTCGTGAAAATATGTAGCGAAAAAGTCGTGAGAAAAAAGGTCGTGAAAAAAGTCACGAAAAAGTCGTGAAAAAGTTGTGAAAAAGTAATGAAAAAAGTCGTGAATAAAAGTCGCGAAAAAAGTCGTGAAGTTATAATCCCAAAGATTTTGTGTAACACACCCTGTATACCCTGTATACGGTGTGTGTGAGCAGCCAAATGGAATAAATTCTATGCTTTTAATTGCATTGCAAAATATAACAGTAAATTTAGTTATCGTAGCTGTGACTAGTTGGTGCCGGAATTATGTTAAATTGCTGAGAAACCTAGCGTAATTCAATTTAAATTTAAACTTTGTTTTCAAAACATAAATTTTACAGACAAAGCAGAAACTTTCATTTTTAAAAAATACATAACTTACTGAAAGATTTTCAAAAAATTTAATCAACTTTAAATATCTTGTGAATATCGTAAACATCCATTTAATTATGTATGTATTTTTTTTTCTATTATTATTGAAGTGTTCCATAATTTAAAACGTTAATTTTCAAAAATTCATAACTCGCGGAATAAATTGACACATTTTCAAAAATTTTAATTAATTTTAAAGGTAGATAACTTGAGAATATAATAAACATTATGAGCAATTTTATAATGTAAGTGCTTATTTTTTTCGATTTTTTTTATTGAAGTGTTTGTCAAATTAAAATGTTAATTTTCAAAAATTCATAACTCATGGAAAAATTGACACATTTTCAAAAATTTAAATTAATTTCAAAGGTAAATAACTTGAGAATATAATAAACATTATGAGCAATTTTATCATGCAAGTCCTTATTTTTTTTCGATTTTTTTTTATTGAAGTGTTCGACAAATGAAAATGTTAATTTTCAAAAATTCACAACTCACGAAAAAATTGACACATTTTCAAAAATTTTAATTAATTTTAAAGGTGTGAACATATTAAACGTTTTGAGCAATTTAATCATAAGTTTTTTAGTGTTCCATAATTGAAAACGTTAATTTTTAAAAATTCATAACTCGCGGAAAAATTGACACATTTTCAGACATTTTAATGAATGTTGTGATATACATTTTGAGCAATTTTATCATATAAGTATTTTTATTTTTTAGATTTTTTTTGTTCATGTCTTCAACAACTGAAAATATTAATTTTCAAAAATTCATAACTCACGCAAAAATTGACTAATTTTGAAAAAACAAAGTTAATTTTAAAGGTAAATCTACTATTATTGCATCAGAGTTTTTAAGGAATTCAATCATATCGATATGATTTTATTTTTCCAGTTTTTCCTTGTTCAAATATTTGACCACTTAAATAATTCTTAAAACTTTATAAATCACGCAGAAATTGACACATTTTAAAAAATCAAGGTTTATGTTGAAGGTAAACATTTTGAGCAATTAAATCATATATTTATCTTTTTTTCGATTTTGAAGTTTCCACAAATTAAAACGTTAATTTTCAAAAATTCATAACTCATGGAAAAATTGGCACATTTAAAAAAAATCATAACTCATGGAAAAATTGGCACATTTTCAAAAATTTATGTATGACATTTGACATAATATTTTGAGCAATTTAATCATATGAGTATTTTTTTTTTAATTTTTTTATCGACAAATAAAAACGTTAATTTTTAAAAATTCACGAAAAAATGGACACATTTTCAAAAATTTTAATTAGATTTAAATTGTGGATATACTAAACATTTTGAGCATTTTAATCATATAAGTATTTATTTTTAAATTTATAATTCACGCAGAAATTGACACATTTTCAAAAATTATAGTTTATGTTAAATATATCTTGTGAATTTATTAAAAATTTTGAGCAATTCCATCACAAAAGTATTTATTTTCTTTAGATTTGTTCAATTGTTCTGATAACTTAAAATATTAATTTTCAAAAATTCATAACTCACAGAGAAATTGGCAGATTTTCAAAAAATGTTATAAGTGTGTTGTAAAGATTTTAATTTTTTTGTGTTATTCTATTATATTACTATTTATTTATTTAGTTCAAGTCTTCAACTATTAAAAATATTAATTTACAAAATTCATTTAAATTTTTTTATCTGTATTTATTTTTCTTTTGATTTTTTCATTGTTCTACTTACTATTCAACCCTAATTAGTGCGCAAAAAATTAAATTTAACTGCTGAACGTTTTTACATTTATATTTTTTATATTTTTTTCTAGCGGAATTCTAGTGGAATTAGTCAATCTAAAATATTATGTGATCAGTTGGCAACGCTGTTTATCTACATGCCATATCGCGTTTTGTTGTTCCTTGAAGCATCGAATGTCAAATACGATTTTTTGTGTAGGCCTTCTATTATAGCGTATTTCGGTAAGCTGCCTTGACTTATTTCTTAATGTACATATTCTTTGTGTCTTTTTCCAAAAAACCAAACCAAATTTATATTTTTTAATTTTTTGTCGCCATCAGGGCCATCACCCACAAACGTTTTATATGTAACCTAAATATGGTTTTCCCTGGCCGTGTGTGACGGTATGGCTTAGGCCTATGTCAAAAAAATAAATAGTTTTTAATTCATCACATGATGAATCATAATTAACACTAAGGTAAAGCTTGTAATCATCACGTAATTTTACTTGTCTTACTATTTATATTAACTTCCCCAACTAGTTTTTATCACTCACATTCTCAAAGGAGACTTGTCGAAGTTGTATAATATCCAGTTAATACAAATTTTGAAAAAAAAAATCTAAAACCATGTGGTTTTGATTACCAATGCTTGATTTGCTAAGAAGTATTTTGAAGCAATGAAGACTGAAGATTAAAGTGCATACTGACAAAAATGATGAATATTTGTCCTACCTTTAAACATTTGCTTAATTTAGAATAAATGTCAATGACAATATAATCGTTATTTGGAAAAGTAAAAAGTATTTGCAAAATAAACTGAACTAAAAAACCTCACTTTATAAATTTGTCTTATCCCTTATGTATGTCCCGTATACAAAGTGGAGAGGTTAGAGAGAGTCGACTCATCATGAAAATATTAAAATGCCTCCGACATGAAGTAAAGAACTAAAAAAAGAAGGTTCCTGCTTTCTAAATTAATTACTACTTTGTGCTGCAAAAGGCGAAGAGCAAAGCAAAAAAGAAAAAATGGTGATGTGGCTATCATGTTACTTTCTCCGACTTGATGGTATTATGGCCATTTATATTTACGTTTTCATGGTTTATTTTCAATTTAAATCATATTTTAAATGTACATCGAGATGATGAAACTGACGTTTAAAACGTCAAAATTATGAAAGACGGAAAAATTATACTTCAAATTCAAAAACTCAGTTTACTTAAAAACTAAAGGGATTTAGAAAACAACTTATTCTTTATAAGTTGATCATTTTAGCATTCTCTGCAATTATTATTAACATAAATTTGCTGTAACTATTATCGTTTCATAATTATAAACCAAAAATGAAAAAAAATATAAAATTTTCAAATTAGAATTCTCGTAACGGAGAAAGTAAAAAAATCATGACTCAAAGACACCTTCATTTTTCACACTGAATCACTTGACTCGATTACTTCACTCTGAGTGGACTCACTATCTTTAATGCGGGACTGCGCATTGAGAGACGTGTGGTAACCCTGTGTACAAATGATTCTATCAAAATTGACATTTACTTATCACTGCCAACATAGGATTATTAAAACAACAATTTCACCATATCCTCGGCTTAAAACCAAAACGGGAGTACAATTTTGTCATTTGAGAGACGTGTGGTAACCCTGTGTACAAATGATTCTATCAAAATTGACATTTACTTATCACTGCCAACATAGGATTATTAAAACAACAATTTCACCATATCCTCGGCTTGAAACCAAAACGGGAGTACAATTTTGTCATTTTTGAGATAATTGCAGTTCCGGGCCTAAAACTGACTATAAATAAATAAATAAATATTTAATGTGATTCTTCAGCAGGGCAACATACACATTCGACCTCCGAATCCGAGACACCCTGCTGCTCCCTCTTTCTACGACCTCCACTAAGTATGTATGTGTATCTTAAATAGAAAAATCGAAAATGCATGTGTACAGAATAGACTGTATTCTATAAAAATCTGTCAAGACTATGTTTGGAAGTAATCAGCCTGGAACAATTAAAAAGGTCCAACAAAATAGTCTGAGCTTTATAATTATTTTAAAATATGTTAACACATGTACCCTACGTTCTAAAATAATCAACATAAAAGAAAACAGAAAAACAATTACAGTAAACTCTAAACGTTCAAAATTTACTCAAAATAGATTGGCTCAACAATTTTTTTGCATTTTAGCTTTGGCCATTCAGCCACTAACGATTATCAAATTTTAGAAGAATAAAAGGGGAAAAGATGAATTATTATAATGGGATAACGTTACAGGTTTATACCAGATATTTCCAAATAGCGAAAGATGTTAATGTCATTTCTACTTAATAAGTAATTTATATTAATGGGATATTCTAATTGATGTCTTTGTAAATCCTTGTATAAGTTGTTCAATATCAACTTTAATATCTGGACATTCGAAAAATAACTGATTTATGTCGCACAAGTAGAGTGGATCTTCTTTAGTGCATTAGGATTGCAATCAAAGAATAGCTTTACTTGGATCTTTTCAATGACCACACTGTATTTATAATTTTTGAATATAATAATAATTTAAATCGCTCAATTGTACATGTAATCATTTTTCCCGCAGAAAGATGAAATATAGACATCAAAAGTATTATTGAGCAAATAACCAATTAATTCCATTTCCCGCCCGATGATACATAGCGCCGCCGTTTCGTGTCGACGACGATGATTTATTATGTCCTAACAGTTTAGTTTATCATAATATTTTGAGAAATGACCCACTAAACGTTAAAGGATAATTTTAAAATATTAAACGGACTGACCACAGCAGCACCTGTCCGTTAATAATAAGGGGTTCTATGCTGCAGCTTTCCTCGAGGTATAATGGTAATAACTGGTTGTCAGAGACGTGTGACATTATAGCTGCTGCCGCTGATGGCTCTTCCCAGATATTACCGGAGCTCCTTGAAAATGATATGCTATTATTACACAACTATTCATTTTAGATTTCACGATTGCTAACCTGCGTCCACGCAAAATTGGACAGACGCTAATACAGTTTTAAATGACCTAATGACGGATTAATTACGCACGAAAATAATTAATTATACAACGGGACATTTTGTGTGTTTTGTTTAAAACCTCCAACGGTTTGAACTAATTGATAGAATACTTTGAGTGTACGCATTTCTAATAAAATTATTTAGTCTATCAATAACTATAATCTGATAAAATGCAACTTTTTAATAAAATACGAATGTTATGTTTCGTACACATTTGCGCCGAACGCTGTTGTGCGCGACAAAAGTTTTTGTATCACATTCGCGGCTCGGTTCGTATCGCAGTTCGCGTGAAAATGCGCAAGTGTGTACGATGCATTAGAATTTCAATTTCTTCACCGCGCAGTGGCTTCATCAGCTCTGATCTCTACAAATATAAGTGAAATTCTAACAATTATGTTGTATTATAAATTTCACACTTAATATTATTTGAGGGGTTTAAGTCATTTGTTAGGATTATAGATAGGATAGTTTAAGGGGCCCCGCACACTGACTAAACTATTTAGTTGAGTTAGATACATGTTACGATTCTCCACCAACTAAACTATTTAGTCGAGGAGAAATCGTGTGGCGTGCGCACACAGTACTCAATTTATGCGGAGCGTGTTGACAGTTTAGTAGAGTATTACTTATTATTATTAAATTATGTAATAAAAATGTTGCTTAAATATTATTAAACATGCTCAAATAAGCTAAAATATGATTACATATGCTCAATGTAACTAAAATATACACGAGAGGGCTTAGATATGCAAAATATGAAAAATTTAATCATCACCATTTAATTGCATTTTACTAGATGCGGATTGTCAGCATATCAATATTTAAGAATATGCATTTATATATCTTATCGCGGGCTTTTTACGATCGATGACCAACTAAACTATCGATCGTGTGCGCACTCTCATTGGAACTGTGGAACTATGCCAGTTGTACGATAGTGGAACGATTATTTAATCGTAAGGGCTCACCAACTGCTTTTGACTAAAAAATCGGGCTGGACGATAGTTGTGTGTGCGCACTTGCATTTACGGTAATGCCATTATAGACCTCGACTAAACTATCGCTCAATTAATAATTGGCGGTGTGCAGGCCCGCTAACAGTCTCATCAATCCTGTTTATAAAATGTAGTTAGGGACATACAATTTGACTACATTTTTAATATCTACTAACAATTGTATTGCTACATATTTACAGTTACTAATGATACAGATTGAGTGACTACAACTACAAACCTCGATAGCACCCCGACGTGTATATTAATCTTTATTTAAAAGTAAAACCGTTTCCTAGTGTAACACACACACACACACATTAAAAGATAACTACTTAAGATAATGAGCGTCCAATTATTTTTATGCAAATGCGAAATAATTAAATTTAAACTGACACGTGTTTTATTAACGCTTTACAAACAATAGTAATAAATAAGTTTGACAGTTTCCCGTGTGCGCCACATACTTATCGCAAGTAAACTATTACAAATACGAGTTTACGGAACGTTCCCTAATTAAGAATCATATGTGCGAGTGTATGTTATGAATATAAATATTCATTTGTTCTTCGCTTAATTACGCTCAGCGGCGGTGCCCACGTGAAAAGTCCGCTCGAAATGCATGAATACAATGGAAATCGTGCGGAGGGTTACATTTACATTTCAATATTTTCGAGAAATATATTAATAATTATTATTACAGGGAACGACTTGAGATGTCAAACTAAAAACAAAACGTATTTGGTAATGAACAGCTGCCAGGGCGATCGAAGTAAATCGTTTTGTCTTGGCTGCGACACCTTTCAAAGGGAAATGAATTTGTTTTATGTCAGTCGAAAATACTATTAGAAAACATTTCTACCGTATGCACATGATTTACTAATGTTCATTCGTATAAAACAATATTTCCAATTTGACTTTACTAAACTACAAGGTGTTTCAATGCTCTGGGAATGATCATTAATCAAAATATCAAAAAAATGTTTCATAAATCTGAGAGCCTTAAAATCACTGTTACTTAAAATCACTGCTACTTAAAATCACTGTTACTTAAACTCACTGCTACTTAAAATCACTGTTACTTAAAATGTGATTTCTACTAAAAATCATTCATATTTAAACTGTGACTGCTATTTAAAACGCGATAGCTCCTTAAAATCACAACTGTTACCTAAACACTGTTTACTTGTTTAATATGTGGTAACCTGTATATGTAAACAATAAAATGACAACCTTCTATTATCCGCCCATTTACTTAGTGTCCTTGGGATTATCCAAATTTTAAAATTTTAATATGTTTATATGTGAATTTGTTTATTTATATTATTTTAACCAATTATAATTTAATTATAAAATTTAGCTCTAAGTTGACGAACACATCCACAGTATCATTTATATTATTGTAACATGTATATTTAAATGTGGCTCAAGTGCAATAAATTGATTTGATTTGATTTGATTTGATTTGATAAACAGTGATTCCTATTTATGCTGTGACAGTTACTTAAAACGTGATTGTAAGAAGACTGTACAATATGTCATTTCTGAATACTATTTAATATTCATTACTTTATTCTCTCATTTATGCAGGGAATTGTATTTAACTTTCAAATAAATATTTTATCAAAATTCCACAGTATAGCTTATAACCTGATTAGGTGCTTGGTTTTCCACTCAATTCTTTTTTTTTCTAAAATCCGGAAAACGATGAGTTTTGTCAAATCCAAAGCAAGTAAATGCATATTTCAAACATTTACAAAATTTTAGGAGTGTGTTGGACAAACGTACGTCCAGTTTTGACTAAAATTTTATTTTCTGAACTAGTTTCGGCCTACTGGCCCACCCTCAGCAGAAAAACGTCCTTAAAAAATTAATAATGAATGTGCGAAAACAATGTGTTGTATGAAATAATAACCTGCAACTGGTTGTTGATGAGTGTGAGTTTGAGGTGAAGACTAAAGAGGTATTCGTATAAGTGGATTTCAAAGTTTATACGTATAATCGTGTTTAAGGAGCAGGGACGGCTCGTTATATAGAGCCAAGGAGCTGTAGTTTCAAGCTCAGCAAGAATTTTTAATTCATTCTTAAAACATTTTTTTGCCAGTTACTTTGGTCTAGGAAGATAAATCGTTGTTTCTTTCTTAAAAAAAAGATAACATGTTCTACGAGACGCCACTGATATAAGCTACGGCCTTTAACAATGTGATTATGATAAAATATTTCTAAAACATCTGCTCCGTATGTCCGATTTTTTTTTTTTTATTAAAGTCCTCATACTGATAAGTGATTTTGAGTGACAGCCCGTTGTGATTTCTTTGGATTTTAACCGACATTTCACTTTTTCCCAATATTTGTTAGAAAAAACTGATTTTTTCGAGTTTTTAGTTGAATAACTCTAAATCAATCTGCAGAATGTTTTGAACTTCTGCAAAAATATTGAAGCCCTGATAACGATAAGTGATTTTAAGTGACAGATCATTGTGCTTTGCCTTGATTTTAACCGAAATTTCACTTTTCCTCAATATGTGCTGATATTTTCAAGTTTTTAGTTGAATAACTCTAAAACCAACTTCGGAATCTTTTGATCTTTTGTTTGAACATTAGAGTCTTGATAATGATAAATAATTTTGAGTGACAGTCGATTTTAACCGAAATTTTAACTTTTCCAAACATTTGTTCCAAAAAATTGACATTTACGAGTTTTCCATCGAATAACTCAAAAACCATCTGCAGAATGCTTGAATATTTTGCATAAATATTGAAGCCTTGATATTGATAAGTGATTTTTGGTAACAGTTCATTGTGATTTGTTTGATTTTAAACAAAATTTCAATTTTTTTCAAGATTTATTACAAAAAATTTACATTTTCTGTTTTCCAGTTGAATAAGTCAAAAACAATCTGCAGAATAATTTGATCTTCTACATAAATATTAAAGCCCTAATATGAATAAGTGATTTTAAGTAATAGTTCATTGTGATTTGCATTGATTTTAAACGACATTTCACTTTTTCCCAATATTTGTTACAAAAATTGACATTCTCGCGTTTTTTAGTGCAATCATTCAAAAACCATCTACAGAATGTTTTGATATTTTGCATAAATATTAAGTTCTGATATTAGTAGGTAATGTTGAGTGACAGTCCGTTTACTTTTTCCTGATATTTGTTCCGAAAAATAATATTTTCGAGTTTTTAGTTGAATAACTCAAAATCAATCTGCAGAATGTTTTGAACTTCTGCAAAAATATTGAAGCCCTGATAACGATAAGTGATTTTAAGTGACAAATCATTGTGCTTTGCCTTGATTTTAACCGAAATTTCACTTTTCCTCAATATGTGCTGATATTTTTAAGTTTTTAGTTGAATAACTCTAAAATCAACTTCGGAATCTTTTGATCTTTTGTTTGAACATTAGAGTCTTGATAATGATAAATAATTTTGAGTGACAGTCGATTTTAACCGAAATTTTAACTTTTCCAAACATTTGTTCCAAAAAATTGACATTTACGAGTTTTCCGTCGAATAACTCAAAAACCATCTGCAGAATGCTTGAATATTTTGCATAAATATTAAAGCGTTGATATTGATAAGTGATTTTTAGTAACAGTTCATTGTGATTTGCTTTGATCTTAAACAAAATTTCAATTTTTTTCAAGATTTATTACAAAAAATTAACATTTTGTCTTTTCTAGTTGAATAACTCAAAAACAATCTGCAGAATAATTTGATTTTCTACATAAATATTAAAGCCCTAATATTAATAAGTGATTTTAAGTAACAGTTCATTATGATTTGCATTGATTTTAAACGAAATTTCACTTTTTCTCAATATTTGTTACAAAAATTGACATTCTCGTGTTTTTTTAGTGAAATAACTCAAAAACCATGTTCAGAATGTTTTGATATTTTGCATAAATATTAAAGTTCTGATATTAGTAGGTAATGTTGAGTGACAGTCCGTTGTGATTTATTTTAATTTTAGCCGAAATTTCACTTTTCCCCAATATTTGTTCCGAAAAATAATATTTTCGAGTTTTTAGTTGAATAACTCAAAAGCAATCTTTAGAATGTTTTGATATTTTGCTTGAATATTAAAGTCCTGATATTTATAAGTAATGTTCAGTGACAGTCCGTTGTGATTTGTTTTTGATTTTAGCCGAAATTTCACCTTTTCCCAATATTTGTTCCAAAAAACTGACATTTTCGAGTTTTCAGTTGAATAACTCAAAAACCATCTGTAGAATCTTTTAATCTTTTTAATATTAAAGCTTTGATATTAGCAAGTGATTTTGAGTCACAGTTCATGTGATTTGTTTTGATTTTAAACGAAATTTCACTTTTTCTCAATATTTGTTACAAAAATTGACATTCTCGTGTTTTTTTAGTGAAATAACTCAAAAACCATGTTCAGAATGTTTTGATATTTTGCATAAATATTAAAGTTCTGATATTAGTAGGTAATGTTGAGTGACAGTCCGTTGTGATTTATTTTAATTTTAGCCGAAATTTCACTTTTCCCCAATATTTGTTCCGAAAAATAATATTTTCGAGTTTTTAGTTGAATAACTCAAAAGCAATCTTTAGAATGTTTTGATATTTTGCTTGAATATTAAAGTCCTGATATTTATAAGTAATGTTCAGTGACAGTCCGTTGTGATTTGTTTTTGATTTTAGCCGAAATTTCACCTTTTCCCAATATTTGTTCCAAAAAACTGACATTTTCGAGTTTTCAGTTGAATAACTCAAAAACCATCTGCAGAATCTTGTAATCTTTTTAATATTAAAGCTTTGATATTAACAAGTGATTTTGAGTCACAGTTCATGTGATTTGTTTTGATTTTAAACGAAATTTCACCTTTTCTGAAGATTTAATATAAAAAATGAACATTTTCGAGTTTCTAGTTGAAATAAATCAATCTGCAGAATATTTTGATCTTCTGCATGAATATTAAAGGCCGTATTACTCAAGTAACAGTTCCTTGTAATTAGTTTTGATTTTAAACGAAATTTCAACTTTTCTGAAGATTTAATATAAAAAATGAACATTTTCGAGTTTCTAGTTGAAATAAATCAATCTGCAGAATATTTTGATCTTCTGCATGAATATTAAAGGCCGTATTACTCAAGTAACAGTTCCTTGTGATTTGTTTTGATTTTAAACGAAATTTCACCTTTTCTGAAGATTTAATATAAAAAATGAACATTTTCGAGTTTCTAGTTGAAATAAATCAATCTGCAGAATATTTTGATCTTCTCCATGAATATTAAAGGCCTTATTACTCAAGTAACAGTTCATTGTAATTTGTTTGATTTTAAACGAAATTTCACTTTTTCGCAAAATTTGTTCCAAAAAAATGATATTTTCGAGTTTTTAGTTGAATAATTCAAAAAGCATCTCCAGAATGTTTTGATACTTTAAACAGTAAAGTCCTGATAATGATAAGTTCTGACTGACAGTCCGTTGTGATGTACTTCGACTTTAACCGAAATTTCAGCTTTTCCAAATATTTGATTAAAAAAATGGACATTCTCGAGTTTTCAGTTGAATAACACAAAAACCATTTCCAGACAATATTGATTTTTTGCTTAAATATTAAAATCCAGATAATTATAAGTCATTTTAAATAACAGTCCGTTGTGATTTACTTCGATTTTAGCCGAATTTCAGGTATTTTCTCTCGTATTCTGTATTTTAAAGGTGAAATGGGGATGTTTCGAGTGAAATAAATGTTTAAAATAAATGTTTTTAACTTTTATGTTATAAATTAATTAATTATAATTATTATTTATATTAATTAAATTACATTTAAGAAGAAAGTAGTGTTAATATCATGGAATTTCGCATAACATCACCGAGGAACAATTTAAAAGCCGTTAAAGCGTAATTTCGAGCCCGAGTATATAAAAACCCGTTATGCGGTAATTTGTGTAATTAAGAATCTTCTTTATAAATAATAAAACAATTTAAAAATCAATAAAACCCCCCTAAACGATGCAATTAGAAACCAATAAATCCATTTATTGGTGCATAATAAGCGGCGCATCAGTATAAACGTATACAACGTAGAAAACTACTGTCTAATAAAAGTAAACGATAAAAGCAAGAATGGCCCAGAATAAAAAGTTGAGTGTTATTGCCCTTAACAAAGTTAATATTCAATAAAAGTCGTAGTTAAGGCCCCACATAGTAAAAACTATTAAAATATATACGGAGTACTTCCGACGGCGCCAGACGGTTTCTACCTGCCCTTACGGGAAATACCTTTTGGCCGCAGGACGCAGGACGCAGCAGAAATGATAGGAATTCGAAATGACATTATGAATGGGGGTTGTTATTTACGGACACCTCATGCAGCGAAATAATAATCACGTTAAATAGCTTAACTGGCATTCTCGTTAGTATTATCATTAGGCTTATCCTAATCCCAAACTCCGAAAAAAAACGTACGATGGGGAAATAATCCGCGGCTTATATAATATTTACAATGGCCTGCTAATGATGACATTCATTGCAATAATGAGCAACGTTAATGGGGGGCTAATTATTGCTTGAAGAACATGAGAATGTGTTTGGTACCTGTCGCCTAATGTAATCCAGGGGGTAAATAACGACCCTTTGCATCCCAAAATATTGTCCGAAGTGATTATCTAGTCCCCTTTATGGCCCTGAGCACCTTGCAAAGCTGTCAGGTGTCAATGTGTTATTACATTTTGTGATCTGCTTAATTGGGAATTTTTATCTTTACTTCGAATCGCGCGTTTTCTGCTTTCTTTTAAGGTGTTGTTCATTTACCTTACTTTTAAATAACTTCAATATGTATTGGGAGAGTTTCAATTTAATTGGATAATAACTGGAGCTGATGTACACGTTTAATTATACAGGGTGTAGATGAACAAAACGGAACTTTTTTTTTATTTGAATATTATCTTCCTCGATTATTTTAGAGTAAATATGTAAATTAATTTTTTTGCATGAAAATTTCATGAAATTTATTCAATTTTTTTACATTCATAAAAATCCGAAATAAAAATAAAACAAAAATGATAATTTTCACGAAAATAGTGGTTGCCATGAAATTTAAAAAAAATTATCAATTAACAAAATCAAATATTCGGTTTTGTTCAACTACACCCTATATACATATAATGTACGTAGAAAAATAATGGATACATTTACAAAATTACCAAAATAACGTCAATTACGGATCTGACTGATGAAGTTTCGTTGCCATTACAACGTGCAAAGTCTATAGCGTAAGTTTTTTTTAAGACTGGCCATACATGCTAATTTTTCAGCCCTCTATGAAATTCAGATTTACCTCGGAGAGATGCTTGAAACTACGAGGGTTGTCCGTAAAATAAGGTTCCCAATGATTTTTAAGTGCTAAATCCGCCAAATCTGTACCTAAATACGGCCGACCCTTTAAGAGATCGATACATATTCCCATGGGTATGTAAAGTTTCTACAAAATTTTGGTATAAATATATACTTAAATCATGGCCAAAATGTGTACTTTAGAAGGAAAATATTAATTATAACATTATTTGTAATTAAAACATCGACAATTTTTCAATTCAATCAAGAAACGCAACTTTTAAATACGCCTGTCATTGTTGCTCCGGATGTGCGATATGTCGCAACTTACCATCACCAGTTTCGCATTGCCAAATCGACAAAATCCATTCACAAAGTAGCAACAAAATTTCACAATTGGTACAGCGGTACTAATTTGAATATCAATGGATTAATAATTTCTCTCTTCGACTCGGTGCAAGATATCGCATTACATATCTTATATAAACGGTTTATGTCTTTTGAAGACGCGGAGATTATCCGTTAATAAGTCTTTGTTTCGAGTTCCTTCCATGTTCCATGTTCTCTCCCTCTCTCTCTCTGTTTCGCTCGCGTTTCTTTTTTCCTTAATTCATTCCGGCGAAACAATGAGGATTTGTCAGGGAGGGAATTCAAATGACGACTTTTTAATAAGCACTTAATAGTTGAGACAATAAACCCCGGGTAATAGTAATTTTAAATGAGTTTTTACCATTGTATTTACAATTGCGACAACAATTGTTTTAAGTAAATTAAAACGACGATTGTTGCACAACTGTCCGCGGGTTTGACGTGTTTATTGTTTTTCGGTTGGAAAAGTACGTGCCACTCGTAACAATTAGAAATGTACGTTTTTTTTTAGAGAAAATGTAGTTTTGTTACATAAACGGGTTTTGTTAAAAAAATTTGTACCAAACTAAGTGTTTCGCCAAAATTTGGTAACTGATATTAAATTGGTTCTTGTAGGTATCAGTTTTTCTAATACAGTTGCCTATGCGATTGCTATTTCATATTTCACTCTCCAAACTCTTAATTAAAGTCTTGCAGATGTAAAACAGAAATAATTATGTTTTACAAAAATGAGAGTTTTCTGCAGAAATTTTGAACGTCTAGGTTTTTCTCGAAAATTGGTTCATTTGTAAGAACCTTATGATGTTTTCATGTTAAGAATATGGGATCAGCCATCGCCCATCGGATTATCTTTTACTAAAGCTACAAACTCGTTGATGTTTAGTATAATTTCGAACATTCAAATTGGAAAAAAATATCATTAAACAATCAAAGGTCTGCAAGTTAAGTCGAAATTAATTCAAGGGATGATGGCTGGCCTTATCACACAATCAAAGCAGCAAACCGAGTGCGCCTTATGCTACAATTCAAACAATTAAATAACGGTTTTATTTTTGTTTTAGTTTTTTTTTAAATTAATTAATAAACACGCCATCCATAAATTTGGACAAAATCACATTTGAAGAGAGAGTGGAATTTTGACGAAAAAAAAATGCAATAATTTCGGCGTCCTAAAAAAATATGAAACTATTGCAATAGACTTGAAATTTGACAATTATATTCAAAATTAATTCGGGATTACACTACTATACAAATCTGTAAACACCCTATCCCTAGCATCGAGATAATCGCATTCGAACAGATCGTACAATTGTGGAAAAAAACACAATAGTTTCGACGACTTGAACAAAATATACAAACAATTGCCATCGATTTGAAATTTCACAAATTTGTTCAATTTTTTTTTGGAATTATGATTTTATGAAAAAAAAAAACACTCCATTCCTACACTTTGACATAATTCCATTCTAGCAGAGTGTGAAAGTGTGAAAAAAAGCAATAATTTCACGGTCCAAAAAAAAATGCCATCGACTTGAAATTACACTAATCTATTCAAAATTTATTTAGAAGTACGATTCCATAAAAATCTGTAAACACCCCATCCTTGAATTTTGAGATAATTCCATTTGAACAGAGCGCGAAATTGTGAAAACATACAACAAATTCATCGACTTGAAACCAATGTAAAAACAACTGCTATCAACTGGAAATTTCACAAATTTGTTCAAAATTTATTCGAGATTACGATTCCGTAAACATTTCTAAGCACCTCGCCCTAAATTTCTCTATTTGTAAGGAGCGTGAAATTGTAGAAAAAAATCAATAATTTCGCCGACTTGTAAAAAATAGAAAAACAATTGCCATCGACTTGAAATTACACAAATCTATTCAAAATTAAATTGGGATTATGATTCTATAAAAATCTGTAAATACCCTATCCCTACATTTCGAGAAAATCCCATTCGAGCAGAGCGTGAAATTGTAGAAAAAATCAATAATTCGCCGACTTGTAAAAAATATAAAAACAATTGTCATCGACTTGAAATTACACAAATCTATTCAAAACTAATTTAGGATTACGATTCTTAAAAAATCTGTAAACACCCTATCCCTAAATTTCGAGAAAATCCCATTCGAGGAGAGCGTGAAATTGTAGAAAAAAAATCAATAATTTCGCCGACTTGTAAAACATATAAAAACAATTGCCATCGACTTGAAATTACACAAATCTATTCAAAACTAATTTAGGATTACGATTCTTAAAAAATCTGTAAACACCCTATCCCTAAATTTCGAGAAAATCCCATTCGAGGAGAGCGTGAAATTGTAGAAAAAAAATCAATAATTTCGCCGACTTGTAAAACATATAAAAACAATTGCCATCGACTTGAAATTACACAAATCTATTCAAAACTAATTTAGGATTACGATTCTTAAAAAATCTGTAAACACCCTATCCCTAAATTTCGAGAAAATCCCATTCGAGGAGAGCGTGAAATTGTAGAAAAAAAATCAATAATTTCGCCGACTTGTAAAACATATAAAAACAATTGCCATCGACTTGAAATTACACAAATCTATTCAAAAGTAATTTTGGATTATGATGCTATAAAAATATGTAAACACCCTATCCCTAAATTTCGAGATAATCCCATTCGAGCAGAGCGTGAAATTGTAGAAAAAAAATCAATAATTTCACCGACTTGTAAAAAATTTAAAAACAATTGCCATCGACTTGAAATTACACAAATCTATTCAAAACTAATTTAGGATTACCATTCTACAAAAATTTGTAAATACTCTATGCGTAAATTTCGAGAAAATCCCATTCGAACAGAGCGCGAAATTGTATAAAAAAATAAATAATTTCGCCGACTTGTAAAACATATAAAAACAATTACCATCGACTTGAAATTACACAAATCTATTCAAAATTAATTAGGGATTACGATGCTATAAAAATCTGATAACACCCTATCTCTAAATTTCGAGAAAATCCCATTCGAGCAGACCGTGAAATTGTAGAAAAAAAATCAATAATTTCGCCGACCTGTAAAAAATATAAAAACAATTGCCATCGACTTGAAATTACACAAATATATTCAAAATTAATTTGGGATTACGATGCTATAAACATCTGTAAACACCCTATCCCTAAATTTCGAGAAAATCCCATTCGAGCAGAACGTGAAATTGTAGAAAAAAATCAATAATTTCGCCGACTTGTAAAACATATAAAAAATAGCTTTAAAAATAGAGGGTGGGGCGCTATAAAAGAACTTCGCAGTAAGGCGCCGACTACCCTAGGGCCGGCCCTGGTCCTATCCCATAATCAGTAAAAAATGAAAAATGACAATTATTTATGTTTCTTATATTACTACATGCCACTTTGGTTAATATTTACTTTTTCATTTACCTATTTATATGTTTAAATTTTTTATATGTAAAAGATTATTACATTATTTTCTAGGAAGGTGATTTTCCGTAAAGAAATTAAATTACAACTTTATTTATTAAATAAAAATCAAATCGATAATATCTCTACTAATAGGGATAAATCGAATAAATCCTAAAAACATTTGGTTCGTTTCACAAAAAAAAAAAATTGTGAAACAAATCAAGTGTTCTTGTTCGATTTATTCCTATTATCTTAGTGTTTCACCAAGTGATAAGTCAGAAAGTTATTCAAAAAAGATGATAATATCTCTACCTCTTATTTTTACTTTCTCCGTAACGAAATACGGGAAAGTACTGTGATCGTAATTTCTTTCGAATTCGAAATTTCAACGAAAATATCCGTTTTGAGGTTCCACGAAACGATTCCGACCTTTTTGAAAAATGTTTGTCTATTTGGGTGGCTATATCTGAACATACGCTTTATTTGACAATTCGAAGAATTGAAAAGTTTTCGGTAAAATTCCGAAAACCGGAAGTGGGTGTTACGTCTTTTTCAAAGAAAAAAAATGCAAAAATCTTTATATAAGTGTTTAACAAAATTTTTTAATGCAATAATAATAATTTAAAATTTTAAATTGTATTAAATTTGTTAATGTCTTTAATGTTAGGTTAAATTTATTATAAGTAAATATGTATATAAAATGTAAAAGGGGCTTTCCCGTATAATTAAATAAATAAATAAAATAAATTTAAAAAAAGAAAGAAAATTTAATTTCATAAATATTAACAATCTGCGGCGACTTAGGCTTTAATATTTTACAATTTTACAAATCACCTCATGAAATCCGTGGATAGTTAGATACGGGATTTTTTTGCAATAATAAAAAACATTAAAATCTGCAAATGGCATTTTAGGTCTTTTTGAGTTTGTAAGAAAAAATATATTTTATCTTACAAAAGCATATACATACAAGATTTCTTGTTTAAAGTAATGTGTTTGTTTTTAATCGGGTTGATTATTCATTTATAGATCAACTAGAGAATGGTTTGATTGTATTTTTCTTTTTTTTTATTCAAGAAGCCATTTTTTTACGCACAAAGGCGGCGAAACGATTTCGCAATAATTATGTTTATTTTAAAATTTTCCCCACGTATTAATTATTGCACGACTCGAAAAGGGCGTAACGCCGAGTTAAAATTAATGCAACATGTAATCTGGAGCAATTGTGCTCCGATCTATAAATAAGTAATTCCCTTGAGGAAATGCCAGCAAACGGTTTCAATTATATTTATACTGAAACCCAATACAAATTCCACACGTACAATACGTACGTACAATTCATTTGAACAATGATATTCGGTATATTTCGAGAAAAAAAAATAATCACAGTCGTCTATGAATTGAAAATTGTCCACAATTATCAACATTTGTTACTGAATGACAATAATGAATATTTAATCAGGACATGCGCGTTTTAACTCACAGGTAACTACGATTATTTTTTTTTAACACAGTGTATAATAAGAAACAAGATGGTGGCGATCGTGACTATGCGGTACTTTATTTTTAGGGATAAATGAAACACTCTTGTTTATATGAAAATTATTTCAATAAAAATGTAATCATGTCAAAGAACTATTAATGTATATATGAAACACAATTTCTATGTTTTATACCTCTGTATATACACACTCCGATCAGTAGTAAAAAAATCTAGAACATTTTGTTTAATTTATATACCGGGTGTCTCACTTTGAAAGTTATTTATAAACCTAGCAAGTTAGATCATTTCAGAAAGGCTTTAAATTTCTATTAAAATACACTGGGTTTATATTATAAATATTACTACTAGTATTTATTTTTCTCCTTGAAAAATCCCAAGAAAAGATCCAAAAGCGCCAACTCTGTAATTTCAAAATTTTATATTTTTCATCCGAGCATTTAAAGTAAAAACTTTGTTTCTGTTGCTCCTACAACATCATTACTAATTTCATCGATTAATTCATCAAATACTGATACATTCGAAACCGTTTATGTTAATTTAAATTGACCACCGAAAGATTAAAATCTATTCGCGTTAATTAATAACGACAAATTGTTAGAATTCATTCGATTCGATTGCCGTAATTCGAACGCGCGTTTGCGGTCTGAAAATTAAACGCAAAATTTCAGTTCGGGAACGGCCAAATGTTTTCACGCATTAACATAAATTATCCATCGCGATTTGATTAATTCGCGTGCGGGAGGCCATATATTTATCAAAACTGCTTTATCGCCGTTTAGGGAATTTCGTTTCCAACACTGATTTGCACATAAAATTCAAACTAATTTAAAAAAAAAATTGTTCTAAACAAAGTATAGGTATATTTTTCATATTGTTAGTATTAATGATATCAACTAAGAGATTCGATCACGCTTTACTCTTCTGATGAAAAATAATGTACACAATATTGATCTAGGATGATTATTGGAAAAGTTGATTTTTCAAATTTTTTAACTTTTCGAATTTTCTATGGGCTTCAAATTACCATTTGTTCTTGCGCAAGTACATTTTTTGATGGGTTTTAATGAGCCCTTTACAGTGGCGTGTGGAAACTCCGAATCCAACCAGTGGTTTCTTCAGGAAATCATTTCAAATGCAATTTTTGAGCAAAAGTGTAGTTTTTCATGTTTTCGTCCAAAATTTCAAATCGCTAATTTTAATGAAATCCGACTAATTTGTACACAAGGAGCGCATATTTGAAAACCGCTATAAATTTGGAGTCTTCGTTTAGTGGCTACGGCCGTTCAAAGTCTGAAAATTCGATTTTTTCTTCTCAATTTTCAAACTGTTTTGTTATTTTAGCTGACAGAAATTTTAAATCCGCAATCGATTTTTCTCGTTCTTCTGATGACAAAACATGTACACTTTATTTTATTTATTTAATTATTATTTCATTTGTATTTTAAATTTCTTATTACTTTTCTCTGAAAAAGGATTTTAAATCTAAACATTAAATATTGTTCCCCCATCAGAACACCTACAGACCGGTACAGCATTCAGGCTATAGATACCGCCACTTTGGCTTTTCTACTGATTTTAAATCTGTTAAAGAAATAAATGGTTACATATATACAGGGTGTCCGAAAAGTATGGAATATCCCGTATAGCTTAGTAAATATCCACTTTAGAGAAAAAAAGTTTTAAATAGAAGTTATTTGACACTTGGTTATCCACCACCTTGAATATATCAATTTTATTTTTTACTATAAACAAAAGCGCAACGAATAACACTTACATTTTTTTAAATGACAAGGCACATATTTTTTATACTCATTTGATAGAGTTTTTTTTTCTCTTTTCAACGACATAAAACTTGATTACCTTTACATAAGAAACATTTCAAGAAAGATAAGAAAAACTTTTTTCTCTAAAGTGGATATTTACTGAGCTATACGGGATATTTAATACTTTTCGGACACCCTGTATATACCTTGCTATACCGAAACCATATTTGATGTATAAGCAAATGTCACGTCTGTTAATTTTCGTTCATAGACTCAAATGAATTCTTGTCTAGCATTTTTCATCCTTGCCAACTTCCTCATCAAACATGCAAAACGAATTGATCGTCCTCTAACGTGCAGCGAAAGTCCGTTTGCTAATTAATGGACGGTAATGCATTTTTAAAACCATTACCGAACAGCGGAGGAAATGCGAAAATTAAACAATGAACGAAGCGACGACCCCTCTCTTTGCCTCCCCCCACAGTTGCATATTTAATGACCGTTTCCTCCGTGTTGTGTGACACCCCAACTTAATAGAATATTATGCATGCTCACCAAGTGAGAAATTTCTGCGACGCCCTATAAATATATTAATGGCTTATCGGCGTCGTTTTTCAGCATTATTAAAAAGAAAGAAAAAAAACGATACCATTTGTCAAAGTCATAATCTACAACGATTTATTTGAGCTTCTAATTAGAACAGGGATTAATTGGTTTCGTTTTGGTGAAGGTTTTTCAGATTTTGAATTTTAGTGCCGTCGGAGAAAATTGTTGTAAATTATTTTAGGAAATATCATCCATAATTCCTGACAATCATTTTTTAAAAACGTCTGAAAACAATTCCTAAAGAATAAATTGAAGTAATTTTGGCAATAAATAAAACACCGTTGCTTTGTTTGTATGACTTTTGAAAAGTTATACAAATAAAACAACAGTGTTTTATTTATTATATAAAAGGTATAACGAAGTAGCCTCCAGTATAAACAACATTATCATTTTGGCAATTTAATAAAATATAAAAATAATTGTCTCTGACTTAAAATGTTTGCAAATTATTCATAATGCATTTCAAATTACGAACGCAAATCGCAAGTCATCTAACTATTATATTTCGATATAATTTCACTAGAACAGAACGAAAATTTGTAAAAATTGGAATAATTTTGGTGACTTGAAAAATACACAAAAATCAAAATTACTTTATGAAAATCTCAAATAACATAGTAGAATTTATATATGTCGTATGCAGATGATTTTGACATTATTTTATTAGTATCCTATGAAAAATGGCAATGCAATTATTCTCTTACGAACAAATATCAACACAAAATGGTAATGGCAGTTGACCGTGTTGTCGACGCCAATAAAAAAAAAACAAATATCAATAATACGAGCAAAGACAAAGTTTTGAATAGTCGTTGCATAGTAATGTGTGGCAAAAAAGTGCAAAAAGTAGTTGCGGTCTCAACCTTTCCTAAAAAGTGCCCAGGCATCATCTTTCAAATTATAATTCTTCTTCGCAAAGGATGATAGCAGAGAGAAGTTGTTCGAATTCTAAACACAAACAAATCTGTGATACAAAGATCTGCTGCGGTTTTGCCAGAAGTTAATGACGAAGTGTTAAAAGGAGAGGTCACTACATAGAGCAAAAATTTGTTGATGTCTCAGCCTTTCCTAAAATATGCCAAGGTATCATCTTGCAAATGATAATTCTTCTTCGCTGAGCAGAATAACAGAGGGCAGTTGTTCGAATTCTAAACACAAACAAATCTGTTATACAAAAATCTGCTGTAGTTTTACCCGAAGAAAAGGACGAAGTGCTAAAATAAAAGGTCACTGCATAGAGTAAAAAGTTGTTGACGTCTCAGCCTTTCTTAACATATGCCAATATTGATCTTTCAAATTATAATTCTTCTTCGCGAAGGATAATAGGACAGGGAAGTTGTTCGAATTCTAAACACAAACAAATATGTGATGCAAAGATCTGCTGCAGTTTTTCCAGAAGAAAAGGACGAAGTGCTAAAAAAAAGGTCACTGCATAGAGTAAAAAGTTGTTGACGTCTCAGCCTTTTTTAACATATTTCAATATTGATCTTTCAAATTATAATTCTTCTTCGCGAAGGATAATAGCAGAGGGAAGTTGTTCGAATTCTAAACACCAACAAATCTCTGATAGAAAGATCTGCTGCAGTTTTACCAGAAGAAAAGGACGAGGTGCTAAAAGAAAAGTTCACTACATAGAGCTGCAGGTTTTAAGGAAGCGATTTTTAACTTTTGGGGAGTTAAAAAAATTATCTACGTTTGGATGCTGGAAAGGAAATACCAACAAAAACTCTACGGAGGAAGAAACACTGAATAAAACAATTACTAAGTTTTTTACTACAGTTTATTTGACGTATGTACAAATATTACATATATGTACATGCATATCACGACTTAAGTTTCGACGTTTTACTTCATTATCAAGTCAATAATGACAGTAAAACGTCGAAACTTAAATCGTGATTTGGATGTATATGTAATATTTGTATATATATATCAAATAAATTGTGGTAAAAAACTTAGTAAGTGTTTTATTCAGTGTTTCTATAATGAATTACCACGTAGTAACGGTCGCAACTATCACCATAATTGTACGGAGGAAGTTGAAAGAAGTTAATCTGACTGCCAGACAACTCACAACTGGTCCAGTTCTTACGACGCCTCATAAAATAAAACGTAGGAGTTTTTTGTTTAAACCTGCAGGAATGAAAGGCAGTGGAGCTCGGTGAAATCTTGATGAAAGTTATAAAATTGTTATAGTTACGACGAATCTAAAAAAATGTATAAAAATAAAAGCGATCGGCTTTCCAAAATTAGTCACAATTCATTCGGAATTTGGTTAGAGGAAAGCTAAATAGATTTTTGGATAATATAATGTTAAAAAATAATATTTTTGAGAATTTTGCGACCCGAAAAAAATATAAAAACAATCGCTATTGACTTGAAACAATATATTGAATTTTCCGACCAAAATGACTAAAAATCGGTTGCAGAATTATGCCGTGAAAATTGATTTTGGAAAAGTCTAAAAGACAGTGCATCAAATGATTTTGGGCAACGGAAAATGATTTAAAAAAAATCGCTATTGACTTGTGATTTGCGGAATTTCTGGCATAATTCGTTCCAGATTCATTACGCGAGCAAAAAGATACACAGATTCCACCAATAGATTTTAATACAATTTCTTAGCAACAGAGTGTTCAAATTGATGAAAAGTTAAAATAATTTCATAACCTTCACGTAAGTGTATTTTATTCTTTAACATTCAATTTAAATGCGAAGCTGCACTGATGAGAGATAAATCTCGAAACGCGTCTGCAGATGGCTATTTACTTAATTTTTACATAGTTTTGGGTTCAGTTTTATAATTTAAAGTTTTCAAATTCAATTTAGTTTCATTTTTCAAGTTAGTCCTGTGGGTAGAAATAAGGGATCTTAAACCAATGTTATTTCACTAGTAGTACTAGTAATAACATGCAAATTTCTTTTGTGTCATTCAATATCCGGCGTGGCATCAGCCAGGGAAGTAGTTGTTTCAATAAGTTATTTGTTTATAGTCTTAGTAAGACTTAATTTTGCTTGCAGAGTTACGAACAGGTTGAATATTTATTTATTCAGGCTATATTTCGTTTTTTTTGAATTTATTTAATACTCTCTGCAATAAGTAAGGTTGTTTCTATTTTATTTAGAACAATATTCTTTCAATCAGAAAAAAACCATTGATTACAACACGGGAAATATGAATACATTTCCCTTGGTTGTAACTAGCCAACCTCGGGAAATATACTATTCATATTTCCCTAGTTGTAATAATAGCTATTATGTATGTCGTCCAAGGCGAGAACACTCAATTTTCGGTACCGACGCACACTCAAAGATCCATTGATCAAACCAAAAATTATTTTCGGAGGTTACGACTTTCTTACCAGCTAATAATTAGAAATAAAATTTTTGGAAACATAATCTTTAAAATTTGGGGGGGGGGGGGTATTATTAACCTCTTAATCACGTACAGCGACGCTAAACTTATTCAATGCGTGTTGAAAATAGCTTATCATTGCGACAATAATCAAAATTTACAAATTTATTATGACGCTAATATTCGTAAAGTCCCTGATCTGTTTGGTAGACTAAATCCGGAGAAATCAGTTAGGAAACTTCAAATCTGACAGTAAATTTACAAGTACCAGTTGTTCACTACGTCATGGCTACTGCTATTTTTACATATATTTAAGCATACACATTAGAAATATGTTTAAAAAGCTGCGTTACATGCAGTGGCGTAGCATGAAGGTGGCCCCATTTTTAAGCGCCTCTCGACCGATATAATTTGAATAAAAGTTTTTTTTTGACATATAAAATACCTACATTGAAATACACCTTTCTATAAGGGCCGGCGCCCAACAAAACTTTGCCCTGCTCTTAAAACCAACGCTATGCCACTGGTTACACGTCTTCTTTAACACTAATTCCTATATGTTTTCTTGGATTCAGTGCGGTCTTTAGTAATATACCTGAATGCCCTTTATTGGAAGTTCTTTATCAATATTATGCATAAAGTATTCAGCGATGGATCGACTTGGGCGAGCAGGTCGGTCCTGTGATATTTCGGGGTCCCTAATTTCTCCTATATTTTATTCAACAATAATTTCTTAATACAGATACAATGCCAGAAATATATCCTCTCTATAACGCAATACATTCCAATATAATATAATAATATTTCATACGAGCGAATTCTTCTTTTATCCTCCAGAAGAGTATGAAATTATTGTTTTAATAAACTTATGTCAATAGTGATAATCGGGCTGAGGTGTACCTAATTGTTTAATTGGCACTTTTTCCTCGATAGTATCATATAAAATATATGAGCTAAAGGTCTTATTCCTTAATGAACTAATTTTATTAATCGTCTCTGGCGCGGAAATATGACTAGCAAGTGCACATCGCGTATCGTCGCGCACACTAGTTGCCTATATTCTAACGAAATGCCGTGCCAGAAGTAAGTTGGCACCGTTAAAGGCGCGTGGCGTTGCGTTGGAGAACAGCTCAGTAAAATTTCGCATCATTTTAACATTTAAAATGACCAATCGGTGTTTTTTTAGAATTATTTAAAAATCCTTTCTGAGCTTGAAATTAGAGGTAGTGCCATGGCTCCTTGGGTCTACATAACAAGCCGCCCCTGGTTGAAAGTGGTGCTGTGCGTGGAAAATTGAGGAACTCACTTCGAACATTTGCTGCAGTTGCTTTGTTTATTGGTAAAATGTATTCAACAGAAATGTAATCTTAAACTGTGACATGTAAATACCGATGTCACATGTCTATTTTACCACCAACATGTAAAAATAAAAATAATTTCATAGCCTTCTAGAGGATAAAAGTAATTAATCATATGCTACAACCATTGTTTTTAGATGTTATAGTCAGTCACCCTCGGTTGGTACGTTGCCATGGTTTCTAGGGGCGAATTTTGTAACTGTAGCGCCATTGTTTTTAGATATTGAAATAAGCCTCTGCGCATGAATGATAATTATAAATAACAGTGACGGTTCGCGGGTTTTTTTCTGGTACGGCCGAGGAACAAGAGGTGGTAATACAGATAGGTGCGGTCACGCAGCCAGCCGTCTCTGCAACTGACCCTACCTATCTGTATTGCCACCTCTTGTTCCTCGGTCGTACCAGAAAAAACCCCGCAAACCGTCACTGATAAATAATGTTAATTAAGGCTCCTTTTACCTAAAATATTTCAATACGAATGTAAATGAGCAGCATATAATATGCAACTCGTCTGATGCGCTATCCTAGGAACCAAAGCAACGTACTAACTAGATTATGTAACTAAAAAATTTCTAAAAACTTTTCTTTTAGTCACAAGAGGTTTTTGTTTTATAGGTCGGACCCGTAATGACAACTTTTCCTTTGTTTTCTTTGTTCTATTACCCCAAAACGGAGTAAGTAGTACCTGACAAATAAGGCTTGAAAAAAATTAGGTACCTAGAATAGCAATTTGCACCAAAGATCAGATTATATGTTGCTCCACCTCAAAGTTTGCTATGTAATCAATAATTTTAGACATCCGAGCGTTTTGTGATAAATACATAGGATCTGCAATGACAACTTTACCTAGCGTACTATTTTTTTCATTTTTGAATTTTCCCAAAACCAAAAGGGTGACCAAAAAAATGGGCTTGAAAGATGTTTTTTTTTTCTTATCTAGGATAAAGATCAGATTACACAGCCCCACAAAAAAAAGTCCGAATCTGTAGATCAGACATGTGTATCCTTATGTATTTTTCACCGCTGAATCCGAATCCGAGATCAAAAAAGGCCTAGACCCCTGGAATTGGCCCCAGAGGCCGAAAATTGCCGTTATAAAGTGTGAAACGTGGATGACGGAAGCTCAGGCGAGGTGAAGATTGTATTCCCAAGGCAAAGCCAAATTCAGGTTCAAAAAAGTTTAGAGCCCTCTAAAAAAAAACTAAAACTAAAAAAAACCAAACTTTCTGTTTGATCTACAAATCCGGATTTTTTTTTATGGGGCTTTGTTATTTATTGCTCCAACTCGAAATTAACATACATAACCAATCATCTTAATACCATGAATATCAGAGCATTTTGTTGTATAGGTAGGACCCGCAATGACAACTTTGTATTGGGTTCCATTTTTTCTTTGTACGATTGCCACAACTCGAAGTGGATAATAGCTAATAAAATTAGGCTTGATAGAGGTTTTGCACTTAAGATAAGAATTTGCACAAAAGGCCAGATCCTTTATTGTTCCAGCTCGAAGATATTTATGTAATCAACAGTGACGGTTCGCGGGTTCTTTTTCTGGTACGGCCGAGGAACAAGAGGTGGTAATACAGATAGGTGCGGACACGCTGCCAGCCGTCTCTGCAACTGACCCTACCCATCTGTATTGCCACCTCTTGCTCCTCGGCCGTACCAGGAAAAAACCCGCGAACCGTCACTGAACATCAATAATTTTAGACATTTATACAATAATTTATTGGTAAAGCCCCAGTAACAACATTGCCGCCTAATTTCTCTTCGTTCATTAACTCCAAAAGTTGGGTGATAATAACCAAAAAAAAATAAGGCTCGAAAGAAGTTTTATATCTGTACTCTATTTTTTTCTACAGATAGACTTGTAAAACCACCCACAATCGCCGTATGTTCTGCGCAAAAGTCTGATTTACACTATGTAAATTTATAATTATTTTCCTGGCAAACCTCAAAAATATTAACAATCGATTCCTTGTCAGACGCCTCGCACGGCGTCGTTTTGGTGGAGATGGGGCATTTTCAATCAAACGAGCAGAAAGGTACTAGAACACCTGACACACTACAATGAGGCAATCAGCTGACGATCGCGTCAACCATTTGTATTTCTACTGTACGGATTTCCCGCAATTTTTTGAATCGGCCAGTAAGAATAACGCATTGGCGATTGTAGGCATTCCTACAACATTATCTGTAGAATAAATAGAGTAGATAGTTTTTCTCACAAATGCTAGCGTTCACATCATCAATTCCAAAGTAGCAAATCAATCTGTTCAAGGTCACAAGTTCACAACTTTAAATGGGATAGTTTTTTTTACTGAATCCTACATTAAAGCACCAAGAGTTTTTGTCTGGCATTCCAACAATTAATAATAATTACCAAAGCCCCCACTCGCTTGCGTACGATGGGAAGTAAAAGGTTGTCGCAAAAAATAACTTAAAGTTAAGCTGAAATTGAGCACACGGATGTATGAGAAGTATAGTACTAACCGGGATAATATGACATGTGAGCGAAGTGTCTCTTTCCTCAGTCGTCTAGAATTCATTGGGGCGAGGTTTATCGGCTAACAATAATCTTTACATGTGTGGACGACCTCATTGACGAGGCTAATATTTCAGCGGTTCTCGATGCTTGGCTTGAGACTCCGCCCACCGCTTCAGTCAGACATGTCACCTTTCGCCACGTTTGCCTCTAGTTATGATCGATGGCGTATCGTAGCGGAGCCATCGATCGTTATTAAAATCCTACGTGTGATCACCACTGATCTGTCTTCAAATTATCAATGCTACCATTTCCAGTTAAAACAATGTGTTCTGTAATTCGAATATGTTCCAAAACTTCTGGTACAATTAATTGGTCGGATTGAAGGGTTAGAATGTATAGCCCATGAATAATTAGCTACAATAGATGTTGAAAAGCCGGAGACCGTTTACAGCCACGCATTGAACGAACTTTTGTTTCGCGTTTGTTGTAATGAGAGGCTCCCGAAGGGGGGAGTGGCCTTCCCCTTATTCAAGGGCGGTACTAATAACTAATGGTGATTTGTGTCGGACCAGAAGAAGTGTGTGCATGTGTGAAAATGAACGATGCGATAATGCGATTCGGGCTCGGATCGTCGGTCTGTGTGGCGCGTTATCGCGACACTTAAATTTTATACCGTGTCCATTTAATAAACATATCTAAGCATATACGTTCCATATCTTTAGTGCTGTAAGGACACGTGTGACAATAAGAGAGCCCAAACAGCACGAGGTGTAAAGTGGGTTTTCATGTAAAAACCGGAGCATCATTCGTCCGAATCAGAATACAAATGATGCAAGCGATTCATTCAGACAAACACCTTGTATCCAATAAATTCAGTTAAAGTTTTTGTTGGATCGAGGTGGGATTTGTTTGGATCTGCGGAGCCCCATAAACAAGATAGTCACTTGATCTCCACGGCGGACCGGCTAGTGGGCGGGGCGAAACGCCCGGGGGGCGCGGCTCCGCGGAGTGGGGAGCCTGTCGGAGAGAGCGGTTGGCGCGCGGTGCGGCCTTTTGCATGTACTGACTGGTTATCGGTTTTGGCTCCGCCCGCCGGAGGGTACCCGTCGCGTGACACACTTCCCGTTGCCTTCTACAGTGCAAGTTTATACCAGTCACTGTTAGTCCGCCACGCTGCGCACATCTAGTTACGTATGAACTAGTGTTTACTTGAATAGATGTAGTTTGCGTAGAGGGTGTTTTACCCCCTGGACATGAGGCGAGTGTAGTGCGGACGGGGATTTTCTTAGTGTTTACCTGTTGTGTGATCTGTGATAAGACTGTTTGATAAGTGTTATGGCTGCGTATGCTCAATTTGGCTACTCTTACCCGACGGCTTCTCAGGTAAATATTACTGATGACAATAACCATTTTTGACATCATAACGACTACAAACAGCACATGTTACCTTTGCGTTGATAATCACAACCCCGGTTGCTTTGACAAGTAACACACAATCAAAACTAATTTACACGTTTTTTGTTGTTTATCGATACGTCACCAACAAGTCAATTTAGTCATGTTTATAATTCGAACACCCTGTAGTAAAACATCTAACGAACGAGCGATAAACCTCAAAACATTACGAATGCTTGTTTTGGGCGACACTTTTTTGCCGACGTTAGTCATCGTTATTATCTTTCCCGACGGCTACATATGTTAATATGCTGATAACAGATGCATGCACAATCTTTCCGACTTTTTGCCATTAGGTTAGATACACAAAAACAAAACATATGCTTTAGTGACTGTTTTTAACACGAATTACGACTAATGTTCGACATTTTTTTTTTTCGCGTTTGGTTTCTTGTGCGATATAGTTCTATTAAAATCACACTCGCGCGACATAGTTACACAAATACACAATCTTACACCTTTACAAGAACTTGATGTTGATAACCACTTGGGTTAAAACCAACTTGTGTATTGCAACAGTTGATCTTATCTCAATTGTAGATTCAAACACATAACTCTTGCTTGTTAAATTCAAACACTTAACGCATGGTTGTTTCACAGGTATAATGTTTACAATTCCCTTCTGTTTATCAACATCAAGTTCTTTCAGTGGCGCGTGCGTTTGACAAGTCGTGACAAGTGCAAAAATCAAGAGTGCGAAAATTAAGACTAATCGCAAGTCAATGGTCGTTTTGACACATTATTTCGTACCATTGTATATTGTTTTTTATTTGTATTTCTTTCTATATACAATTTTTGTGTAGTGTTATCAGAATTGCGATATTTCTTGTAATAATTGCAGTTTGTGTGGATGTGAATAATATCTTGGTGGAATTCGTGTATTTGATTTTGAATATTTTGGAGATACAACTCGTGTATTTGTTGTATTTGTGCTGATTTTCGCGAAGTATTTGCGACGTTCTCGTGTATTTGTTGTTCCATATTTTCATTTGATTTTGAATATTTTCGGGAATCTTGCATTTGTTGCTTTTGAGTTTCTCGACGGTTGCAGGTGTATACCATAACTGTGTCTGATTTTGATATTAGAATTCGTGTGTATGTTATACCAAATTTTCATTTGATTTTGAATATTTCCGCAATACAATTTGTGTATTTGTTGCTTTTTTAAATGAAAGTATTTGCGACATTTTCGTGTATTTTTATTTGATTTTAAATATTTTCGGGGCTCTTTTATTTGAGTTTCTCGGTTGCAGGCAGTGGCGGCTTGTGGAACATTTTGATGGTAGAGCCCACAATATATGCCTTTTTTTGAGAAAAAAAAACGAACGATAATTGAAATTCAAAACCTTGAAATGATTTAAAAATCCTTGCTGAGCTTAAAATTAGTGGTAGTGCCATGGCTCCTCGGCTCTACATAACGAGCCGCCACTGGTTGCAGGTGTATACAATATCTGTATCTGATTTGATATTAGAATTCGTGTGGTTTTTTTATGACAAATTTTCATTTGATTTTGAATGTTTTCGCAATACAATTCGTGTATTTGTTGCTTTTATATGATTTTAAAGAAGTGTATACAATATATTTATTCGATTTATGTGATAGAAAGCGTGTGTTTGATTTTGAGCATTTTCGAGTTACAACTCGTGCATTTATTGCGTTTGGCTAATTTTTCGCGACGTATTTGCGACATGGCATTCGCTATTTTCAAAAGTTCTGAATTTTTTAATCTCTTCAAATCAGTGTCACGTCGCCGAATCTTCGGGAAAATACGAAAACAAACCGTGAGTGCTATTATTCCATTAATTTATCGTGTGGAGTGTTAATTAGTTTTTAATAAGAAATAAAATTACAAACATTTATGGTGGCGCAATCGACGGCAAAAACGCCAATGACATCTGTTAATGCGTCTTAAAACCAACAGCAGTGGCGGCGGTGGAACAATTTGATGGTAGAGATTAGCGTACGGTATTTTACTTCAATTTGAGGAAAAATTAAATTGAAAAAAATTAGCAGGCAATGTTTTAATATTTAAAATGACGAATCTGTGTTCTTTGAATTATTTAAAAATCCAAGCTAAGCTTGAAATTAGAGGTAGTGCCATGGCTCTATATAACGAGCCGCCTCTGTCCAACAGTATTAGACGCAAAATAAGAAAATTTAAATAGCATTGCAAAAATATCTAATATTTATAAGATATATCTCTTACATAATTAGTCTATAGTATGTTGCATTAAGAAATACAAAATACATCCTAGAAATATCCAAAAGTTGCAAGAAATATCTTGTGTGATGTCTCTTACATAATTAGTATAATTATATTGTGTTGTATTAAAAAAAACAAAATCACAAAAATTACAAGATATATCTCGTGTATAATAATTGTAGTTATTCTATATTGCATTTTGAATATTTTCGGGATTATTTTCGAGTATTTTTTTAACTCATAATATTTTATTATTACAATAACTAATGATGAGTTGTTTCTAATTTGTTTAATGATGAATTTGTTTCCAACTTAACTTACAGTGAGATCAGAAAGTCGAAAATAGTTGGCAGCACATTTTCTGAAAATAGGGTTAATAATTCATATAATATTACATTGGCTATCTCGATCAGTGCAGTGCATAAGAATTTTGTCAATTTTGATGTATTGTGGTTTTTCGAGGTTACTTGTTTTAAAGATAGTTTTTTAGTGAAAATAAATAAAATGCACATGCACTGCACTGAAATAATTTAGGCAGCCAATATCAGATTACTTAAGTTATTATAGGGATTTTCAGAAAATGTGCTTTCGATTTTTTTATCTCACTGTACTTAAAACGATGAAACTAAGATATTTCCATTGAGTATCTTCTATCGATCTATCTATAGTGTTCTATCGATTGACAAGCTCAAGCGGTTTCTTCCGCTTGTGCCAGTTAGTGTTATTCCGCTAGTGTTAGTCTGGACGCTTCACTATTGGTATGATTTTGAAGTCTCATTTGATGAGAATTAGCTAATTGAAGAGTTTGAAATAAAACGGGTATAAGTGCATTTTTTTAATTTGAGTGAAGATTATCATGGTTAAGTATACTACGATTCAGATTACAATGGGGTTTAGTGCAAATTTGTTTTGCAAATTAACTTTAATTAGCAGTATGTACGCACTTATACCTGTACCAAACCCTTTAAATTAATATTCGAGTTTTTTAAGTTTTGGTCTTCGCCGTCTTTAAGTTCTCTGTCCGTAGTTAGACATGGGCGAAATTACGCTTTGGTGAGTTACCTCAGCGAAACTTACTCTTTTGTAAAAAGTGAAAAGTATGTCAGGGAAAAAGTGATGAACAAAAAAAATCCTCCGTTTTCAAAAACTTTTCGTGAGCTGCTAATTTCCACAGGAGTCATGTGACTCCGCGACTCAGTTCAAGGAATTATCTCTTTGAGTCTACTCGCTCGCGAGTTACCCACATCTACCCTATAGTAATACTTGTAGAAGTCGCCATAATGCCCCGAAAATTAAATACCATACGCACAAGAAGAATCTTGAAAATAAGAACTTGAAAATTTTGAGATTTGCATTTGTCAGCCCCGAACTGATTCTAGCCAATTTAGGGCTCATCAAAATTCCTATAATTGGACTTGTATATTTAGTACACTTTGGTACACTTTGTTTATCTTAAAAAATTATTTTATAGAAAATTAGAAAATTACACAAATATTTGTGTTCGACGAGAAGAATCAAATTTAAGAGAAAAAATGGTGATGTTGCCATCATGTTACTTTCTCCGGTTTGATGATACACTAGTTATTACTTTTTCCATTACGAAGTACGAGAAAGTATTGTGATCGTGAAAAAAAAATTTTTTTTTACGAAAATATCCGTTTTGGAGTCCCTAGATACTATTTCGTCACCATTGATCAAAGTCAAATTTGCGTCACCAATTGCGGGTTAAATAAGAAAAATTTGACAAAAATATTGAAGACAACAAAGAAATTAACATTTTGTGTTTACCATAAAATCCTTGTTTTTTGAATTTTTTTCATTTTTGGTTTATAATTATAAAACGATCATAGTTACAGCAAAATTATGAATAAAATGCCAAAATGAATAACTTGTAAGGTATAAGTTTTTTTTTCGAAATCTCTTTAGTTTTTGAGTAAACTGAGTTTTTGAATTTAAAGTGTAATTTTCCTCATAATTTTGACGTTTTAAACGTCAGTATCCTTCGATCCTTCAAAAGTGGGTGTTTGCCTTAAGTGTTTTTTTTTTAAATTTTCCTTTAAATAAGGAAAAAAAATATCAATTTTACCTAAAGCTTTTCAGTTCTCGGGTGATTAAATAAGACTTATGTTCAAAGTTTCATATCAATTGCTCTATTACTTTTTTAGATAAAGCGCGCACGGATACACAAGCAGACACACAATTTTTTTTCAGAAATCGTTACAACCTCAAAACGTATATATCCGCAATTTTTTTTTTAAATTAATACTTGCTCGTACGTCGTAACGGAGAATATAAAATGGTGTGGCCATCATGTTACTTTCTCCGATTTAATGGTACAATGGTTATTTATATTCATACTTTCAAAGTAAATATTAAATATTTAAATTCACATCGAGTGAATTGAAGGATCGGATGAAACTGACGTTTGAAACGTCAAAAATATGAAAGATGAAAATTTTAATCAGATATCGAACAGCATCAAATAAAATCGATACAAATAACCAGGGTTCGGACTATGAACATCATGGATAGTTATGAAACACACAATACCAAAAAATTCCCCCCCGTTTCTCAAATTTTTTTCAGTTGCAGCAATATGAATAGTAAGCATGTGCTCTAATATAAACTAGAGATGGGTGAAATTACTCTTTTTTGTCGGAAAGAGTCGATTTTTGAGGTGACTCATGACTCTGTTAAAAATAAAAAAGTAAGTGTGAGCAAAAAAAAAAACAAAAAAATTCTTCAATTTTTTTCTGAAAACATAGTGAAGAGCAAAAAAGTCCTTATTTCAAAAAAATTTCAATTTGATGTCAAATATTATAACAAGTTAAATGTTATTTTTTTACTATATTGTACGAAACTGTGTTTTTTTTCAATAAATAAATATAATATAAATAAAGTATGTGCATTATATAATTAATAAGTCATATAAACATTAATATTAATGACCAAGAATAAATATCAAGAAGTTGATATATATCCGATATATTGATATTTATATAAATATCGGATATTTTCCGAACCCTGCAAATAACTATAGTGAAAAGGATCAACTATGTTAGTGTTTTATAGCGATAGTACTTATTATCATTAATTATATTTATTCCTGAAGAATATTGCAAGGTTAGGACGTTTATTTAGAAACACTGCGATTAAACAATATTGCTTCTGTTTTTGTTTAAAAAGTATTCCAAAAATACCAAAAACAGTCGAACATAAAGTTTTGTATGTAACAATCCATAATATAGCACTTTATTGGACGAGACGTTTATTGCTTCGCTCGCTCAGCCGTAATAGGTCTCGTCCAATAAAGTGCTATATTATGGACTCGTTATGTAAATAGCTTTTTCCGCCGGTTTACTCTAAAACTAACGTGTAACTTGAATCGATTTAATTCAATCCGGATGTTTTTGATTTTTATCTTCTACATATTAACTATCTGTTATGAATCACAACACTTAAAATAAAGCTCGTGATATTGAGGAATTAAAACGTATGCTGTAAACGGCCACACATCCATCCTACGATGGTCCATACAAAATTTGAAGTCAAAATTCAATTTTTTCTACAATCGCTATTGAAGGTAAACGCGACACTGTCTCCATAGATCATTTCAAAACCCGCCTTTATTCCTGATATTTCAGCAACTGTCATAGAAAATACCACCAACGCCTCATTTCCTCCTTTATTTTTGCGTTCCATTTTGAAGCCTAAACCATCTAAACCTTCTTTTTTAAAGTGTCTCTTTTTCTTGTTTTTCTTTTTCTTCGGTGGAGGGTGATGTGGGGACACCTCAAGGATAAATCCAGTAGAAATCCGAGGCAGCAATGGTACGGTTGTCATTGATAAAAATAATATTATTTTTTGAGAGAAGAAATTACTTGAACGTGTGAACATTTCCATCATCTACGCTATTTCTTAACCCAAATGTAACAACGTATGAACGCTTAATTAGTTTATTGGATTCGTGATTGTTACATATACATATTGCCTATGATTTGACAACGACAAACCGCGTAAAACGGGAACTTGTTTAAAAAGAAAACACGTCAGCATTTGATCAAAAAGATATGCCTGACTAAAAACTAGGACGCATATTCTGCAATTTTTAGCCAACAAGATTAAAATACCTACGTCGATATGATGATTTAATTAACACTTTGGTTGCCCACATAAGAAGAAAGTTTCATCCCTCATGTGCCCAGATAGAAATAAATAAATACATGTAAGGAAATTGAACTTTTTTCTTCTTTGGGTTTATATTCTTTATACAAAAATAATTTACTTAAATAAAAAAAAGGACAGTAAGCGATCATCACCGGTGATGCTCACGGCAGACAACATGTTAACTAAGACATTTATGCTGCAATTCACAACTACCTAGGATTAAAAGACCAGTTCTTGTGACGATGGCAACTGAACCACGTAAACAGGATATAACATTCATTCATAAAACATCTCAACATTTAATTTAAAAATGACTCTGGGGTAACAGCAACTAAAGAATAAACAACCAGTTGAAGCTCCGTATGACATAAGACCCATTCAAGACAATTTGTAGCGAATAGGAGCATAAGGCGGACTATTTCTTGTTAATTAGAAGTTTTATTCGTAATCGGTATTTTTTTATTCGTTCAAATTTGAGTTTCTCAGAGGCACATGATGACTCCACTCTTCCGCACATACAAATCCAGAAGTATCGTCACAGTAACCAAGATTCAAGCCAGATTATTTACACAATCGTATTAACAAAACAAACCAATCACAAATAAAATTCCCACAACGGCAAACCGAAACCTCACCCATTAAATGTCATTAACTCGCACAGTCCATATACATCAGTAGATCAAACAGAAAACACACACACAAAACGCGCGGATTTCTTGCGGAATGTTCCGCATTTCTCTAACATCCAGCGAGATTTACCGTTCGCCCGATGCAACAACGATGGGGATTCCTATTTTTCTTTTCCTTCCTTCATTCGAATTTAGCGGCACTATGGATATTACAGAAAATCCGAGTGCTCCGTCAATGTTTGCCGTGTCCCTCTTTGTTTGCGGAGCTCTCGCACACACGTGACTCCAATACCGAACGCTAATTACCTGGCGGCCGTTTAATGCGTTTCCAGAAATGCGATCTTCCGTCGAAATCGATCTGAATCGGTGCTTAACGGTCGTTCCGCGTATTCGCGACCGCTTCCGATGTGGAAATAGGTTAGGTCGAAACGGGATGGGATTAAAAATTCTGTTAATGGCCATTCGCGGAAGGTATCAAATCATCGGCTATTTATACAATTTGGAGAAGTAAAGTTATGTAACTTTACTTCTCCAATATTGTAAATTTATTGTAAAATGTCAAAAAAAGTTTTCTTTGTTTTTAAGTTTTATTTTATAAAATGAGTAAGAAAATGCTTATTTAATTTATCTCGTGACTGACAGCGCTAAATGGTAAGTTTAAAGTAGGTAATCACTGTCAGTCATCGGTGACAGACGTGGCCCCATTGGAACACTTCAGTGTCAGTCACCGGTGACTGACAAAGCGGTCAACGTGTTAAGAGGCAATTAAGCAAAATTTTGTTATCTTGTGTCGGACTGCAGATAATAATCTAATTTAGTCACATTTGATAATAAATATAATGGCTAGTTTATAGCTGCGATAGTATGAAGAACAGGAAATGGTATTCGATGACTAGAAGCTGGAGCTTTCAAAAGTCTTCAATACTAGATGAGTTTACTGGAGTTTAAAGCTGCAATATTATGAAGAACAGAAGATAATATTCGATGAGAAGACGCTGGGAGCTTACTAAAACTAATGAGTCTTCAATTATAGATTAATTTAAAGCGACTTCAAACTTGCCAAGTTTACTCAAAATGGATTCTGCTTCATAATTTGATTCAAACCTAAAAGCAACGCTTCACCACATTTCAAGATAATTATCCAAGAACACAGCTTGAAGTTTTGCTGAAGTTCAAATTTCCATTGTCTGAAAATATGAATAATTTCCACAAATTCCGAACTCGAAATTTCCTCAAAGCAGACCTTGCTTTATAATTTGATTAAAATCTATGAGCACCTTTTAAATAGATTTCGATACAATCTTCCCAGAACACAGTTTGAAGCTTTGATGAAGTTGCTCAAATTCCGATTGTCCGAAAGTAAGAACAGTCTTTAAAACTTTCAAAATTTACTCAAAATAAACTCTGCTTTATAATTCAGTTAAAATCTAAAACATCTCTTCCCAAAGATTTTCAGATAATCACTCGAGAACACAGGTTATACTCGAACTGAGGCTGCTCAATTCACATTTTTTGAAAAGAATCAATTGCCACCGACTTGATACTTCCCAAATTTACTCAAAATAGATTCTGCTTTGTAATTCGATTAAAATAAAAAAATGCCCCTTGAGTAGAAAATTCGAGATAGTCACTCGAGAGTAGAGCTAGAAATTTTGCTGAAAAAAAAATATGAACAATTTCCACAGACCCGTAACTTAAAAATTTACTCAAAATGAACTTTGCTTTATACTACAGTTAAAATCTAAAACAGATTTTTAAATAATCACCCAACAGAGGTCGTTATGAGGTGGTTGCCCAATTATCATGGTTGGAAAAAAATGGTGATGTGGCCATCATGTTACTTTATCCGACTTGGTGGTATCATAGCCATTGATATTTACGTTTTCATGGTTTATTTTTAATTTAAATCATATTTTAAATGTACATCGAGCGTTGTGTAACTCGAATGAAACTGACGTTTATGACGTCAAAATTATGAAAGAAGGAAAAATTATACTTCAAATTCAAAAACTCAGTTTAATCAAAAACTAAAGGGATTTCGGAAAAAACTTATTCTTTACAAGTTGTTCATTTTGCTGTAACTATTATCGTTTTATGATTATAAATCAAAAATACAAAAAAAAATACAAATTTTTTTCTCGAATAAAAATGATTTTATGAAAAAATTTTCAAGCAAAAGATGTTCATTTCTTTGTTGTCTTTAAAGTTTGTTGAAATATTTTTGTGATATTTTTAATATTCAAGAAAATATTGGCGAAAAACAAAAAACAGTTAAGGTAAACGTCCACTTCTGGAAATTTTACCAAAAAGCTTTTCAGTTCTTCAGATTATCAAATAAGACGGATGTTCAGCGTTTCATATCAATTGCTCTATTAGTTTTTGAGATACAGCGCGCACAGACAGACACACGCACACACACACACAGACACAAAAAAAAATCAGAAATTGTTGAAATGACATCTAGGGACCCCAAAACTGATATTTCCGTAAAAAAAATTTTTGAAAAAAAAATCACGATCACAATACTTTCTCGTACTTCGTAACGGAGAAAGTAATAAATTAAAATAATTACCACAAATTTGAACTTTTAAAATTTATTCAAAATAGATTCCGCCTCATAATTCAATTAAAATCTCACTTCATTTTGAGATAATCACCCAAGGAAACATTCAAGTTTTGCCGAAGTTGCTCAAATTTCCATTGTCTACAAAAAGAACAATTTCCACAGACTCAAAACTTTCAAACGATACTCAAAATAGACTCTGCTTTATAATTCAGTTAAAATTTAAAACACCCCTTCCCTGGATTTTAAGATAATTACCCAGAGAACAGAGGTTATACTAAGGTTGCTCAATTCAGATTGTTTGAAAAGAAAAAAAATCATTAAATATTGTTCCCCCATCAGAACACCTACAGACCGGTTTCGACCTTTCAGGTCTCATCAGTGTAGTTAGTTGCTGATGGGGAAACACTACAGCATTCAGGTAATAGATTCCGCCACTTTTCCGTTTCTACCTGAAAAGAAAATCAATTGCCACCGACTTGAAACTTTCCAAATTTACTCAAAATAGACTCTTCTTTATAATTCAAATAAAATCTAAAATTGTCCATTGACTAGAATTCGAAATAGTTATTAGAGAATAGAGATTGAATTTTTGCTGAAGTTGCCCAATTCCTATTGTCAAGAAAATAAGCACAATTTCCACAGACTCAAAACTTTCAAAATTTACGCAAAATGAACTTTGCTTTATACTTCATTTCAAGTGTAAAACATCCCTTCACTGGATTTTAAGATGATCACCCAACAATACAGGTGTTATACTCGTTTTGAGGTCGCCCAATTCTCATGGTTTGAATGGTTTGCAAGATTACAATTAAATATTTGCTAATATTATTTAATGGGCGCTGGTTGCCCCTTTTTCAAACTGGTGTTTTTATTTATAGATGTTGCCCGCCGTGTATATCATACCGAATGCAACCATATATACACATATATGTACATATCGTTGCATACCATATGTTTACATCTATGTACGTATGGTCGCATACGGTATTATTGACTGACGATCAAAGACTGGTTTTTATACAAAAAAAGATATTCGTCAGCAATTCACACGGTACTTAAATTGACTTTTTCGCCTGCCTCTACCGAAACCATATATTTCGGCCATAAAAACCGGGCCGAAACTACGATTTAGCGTATCTAGGGCCGAAAAAATAATATGCATAATCGTGACAACCTTCCGCGGAATATGAGTAGGCTATGCAAAAATCTGACAGTGACAGTTCAATGGTGCGCGATATAAAATTCCCTGAAACACTGTTTTTACTTAAGGCAGGCGAAAAATATCGAGTGTAACTCATGCCGAAATGCTTTAGCAACCCTTCACTTTTAGCAACCCTCGCAGCGGGTTGCTAAAGCCTGTTTTCGGCCCTTGATACACTATATACTCGTAATAACTATTCCAGAGCTATTGTTTTCTTAGATTTGCAGTGATGCCTGCACAGGCTAAATAAACGGGGCAGCAAACATAGACATTGATATGATTTTTTTTTTCGTTGCAGCTATTGGTGTCCGGGCAGCCGACGACGAACGCTGGCTCATCGCCGGCGTCCGGGGGCGGATCGCTGAGTCCCGGAGGATCGGCGGGCGTGCCGGGGGCGCTCTCACCAGGAGGCACTTCCAGTTCGGGGCCGACGCAGTGTTGCGAATCGGGACGACCACTTGTAACGGACCCCGTGACGGGGCAAAGTGTTTGTTCATGTCAATACGACTCGGCCCGTCTGGCGGCCCTCCAATATCCCCGGAGCGTCGGAGTGTACGGCACCCCCTATCCCTCGACCGACCAAAACCCTTATCCCAGCATAGGTGTCGAAAGTTCCGCCTTTTATTCGCCCTTGGTGAGTATATCCCTTTCCATTAGTTTACTTAGCAACTTTGGGGGTTCTAAATTAAATAAGCCCGCTCGTGTGTGTGTGGGAGAAAGTGCGAGGGTTCGTATTAATAAATCGCCATCGGATCCGTTGTAATCCAAGGCACGCAACAGTTTAGACTACTTAACGGGTGGAGATGTCCGCGGTAGATACCTCGGGCGCATTCTTCATCATAACTCAAAGACAATCGATGGCCTCGGCAATTTGTTTCGTCTTTGTATAATTACACCTCTGCCCGTCATCATGAATACTTCAGATGCCAATTAGTATTCGGAATAATTTACATCTATTTTATAAACAAATTTTATTTTTGACATTTGCGTAGAGGACTCTAAAATACACGATTGATCTATGAAGATATTGCAAATTAATTCCCACGTAATTCGCGAGAGAAGAAAAAATAATATTTTATTAGAAACTCTAAAAATGCTTCATTACTTACGCAATAAAGTGTCTAGACTTCAACATTATCTATTCCTTACCTCTTACTCATTCAGTCAAATGGCGCTTCTTAAGGAAATAAAGTGTTTTGAAGTTTTGTATGGACATATGCGTACAATTATTCCTGAAAAATTTACACGTTCTTCCCCAAACTGTGACGAATTTGTGCAACTATTTCAATAAAATTCATTCAAACAAGGATACCGGTTTCAAAAACACAAGGATTTTAAGAAATTGGTAGCGTTAACAACCGTGACGACCAAAAATTATTACCAACGAAGAAAATTCTTTGAATGTTCTATTAAAACAATAGACTTTGAACCGCATGAGTAGAGATGTACACAAAACATAATTGTCATCATTACAAAGAACACCCGCTGCAAAAATTAAGTGAAGATGACTTTTATCTCAAAGTTCAACTTCGCGAAACTATAATGCATACAAATTAAAGGTGGGTAACTCATGAATTAGTCGATTCTTAGAAATGAATTGCAACTCCCGTGTAAATTTGCAGCTAAATTGGAGTCGTGAAATTGTTGTCCACAATTATTTCAGGGTGAAGGGAAAACATTTCGAGGTTTTTTGTTTTTGTTTTGCTCATCAACATTTTTCGGGAAATATTTTCTCACTTTTTTAACAATCATGAGTCGACTCTTTTCACTGAGGCAGCTCACAGAAAAGAGTCATTTCGCCGCAGTGAGCATCGCGCTATGTAGAATGCATTTGCCACTAAGGTGTCAGAGAGTGAACCTTAGTTGTCACTTTAGTTCATCAACATTTTTTTGGGAAATATTTTCTCACTTTTTTAACAATCATGAGTCGACTCTTTTCACTGAGGCAGCTCACAGAAAAGAGTCATTTCGCCGCAGTGAGCATCGCGCTATGTAGAATGCATTTGCAACTAAGGTTTCAGAGAGTGAACCTTAGTTGTCACTTTAGTTCATCAACATTTTTTTGGGAAATATTTTCTCACTTTTTTAACAATCATGAGTCGACTCTTTTCACTGAGGCAGCTCACAGAAAAGAGTCATTTCGCCGCAGTGAGCATCGCGCTATGTAGAATCCATTTGCAACTAAGGTTTCAGAGAGTGAACCTTAGTTGTCACTTTAGTTCATCAACATTTTTTTGGGAAATATTTTCTCACTTTTTTACCAATCATGAGTCGACTCTTTTCAATGAGGCAGCTCACAGAAAAGAGTTATTTCGCCGCAGTGAGCATCGCGCTATGTAGAATGCATTTGCCACTAAGGTTTCGGAGAGTGAACCTTAGTTGTCACTTTAGTTCATCAACATTTTTTTGGGAAATATTTTCTCACTTTTTTAACAATCATGAGTCGACTCTTTTCACTGAGGCGGCTCACAGAAAAGAGTCATTTCGCCCACCTGAGAAATATATCACGATGGTGCCTTCAGTCAATCGCGTCCTCTTCACCAATTAGCTTTTGTCTAAATGGGCATGTGAACCGCCATAATGTTAGAACTCTTTAACTTATAAAACATCATGGAACATGTCTTTTAAGAAAATGGTAAGAAAAACTTGATGATCATTTCACTGACATGCGAACTTTACGATGAATATCCATTTTGCTTATCTTATGAATAATCTTCCGAAATGTATCACAAATTTCCATGTTTTTGAGGATATTAAAGATATTTCATGATACGAGTGTCCTTGAGAGGTTCAGGGACGTGGTAATTAGGATGGATGGCAAAAATCCTAATCAATACAATTTTCAGTAATTATTCTAACCGATCTAAAGTACGTGCGTTCACTTTCAAATGTTCTGCTTGATTTTCGTTTCATTGAAATTGTTTCTCATTTGGTAAATGTTGGCCAAAATAGTTCTTACAATATCACCCTTGCGTTCTTCAACAGTTTTTTTTTTTATGTTGGCAACAAAATATTTACATTGATCATCTTCCAAAATGAAAAACATGATTTTTGATATTTACATGGTTTTGGATTTCTTCACGATTTTACAAGTTAGTCCTTGTATATAGAAAAAACTACCTTTGAATATTGTTATATAGATATTAAGTTAAAAAAAAACGATTAAATTTAAAAAAAAATCAATTTTTCTTTTGTTCTTTTTTTAAAGTCCAAGAGCTCATTCTGAATAATATTTGTCTATAAAACTTTTTTGTGGGACTTCTAGGAACCGAGATACGCGAAATAACTTTTTTCGGAAATTGTGCTTAAATCAACTGTAAACGACTAAAAATCCATGAATTTAAAAAAAAAAAAATTTTTCAAGTCAAAGAAATTCTGAATAATATTTGTCTACAAAACTTTTTTGTGGGACTTCTAGGAACCGAGATACGCGAAATAACTTTTTTCGGAAATTGTGCTTAAATCAACTGTAAACGACTAAAACTCGATTAATTTTTTTTTACATTTTTTTTTTCAAGTCAAAGAACTCATTCTGAATAATATTTGTCTATAAAACTTTTTTGTGGGACTTCTAGGAACCGATACACGCGAAATGACTTTTTTCGGAAATTGTGCTTAAATCAACTGGAAACGACTAAAAATCGATTAATTTAAAAAAATAATTTTTTTTTCAAGTCAAAGAACTCATTCTGAATAATATTTGTCTACAAAACTTTTTTGTGGGACTTCTAGGAACCGAGATACGCGAAATGACTTTTTTCGGAAATGGTGCTTAAATCAACTGGAAACGCCTAAAAATCGATTAAATTTTTATTTTTTTTTTCAAGTCAAAGAACTCATTCTGAACGCTATTTATCTATAAAAAACTTGTGGGACTTCTAGGAACCGAGATAAATAATGCTTAAAACGACTGGAAACGCACAAAAAACGATTAAATAAATTTTTTCTTCAAAACATTTTTTGTTTTTTTTTTCAAGTCCAAGAGCTCATTCTGAACACTATTTGTCTATAAAAACTTTTTGTGAGACTTCCAGGAACCGAAATATGCAAAATAACTGTTTTCGTAAAAAGTGATTAAATCGACCGGAAATGCCTAAAAAACGATTACATTTACTATTTCTTCTATTTTTTTTTTCAAGTGTAAGAGCTCATTCTGAACACTATTTGTCTATAAAAACTTTTTGTGGGATTTCCAGGAACCGAAATATGCAAAATAACTGTTTTCGTAAATAGTGATTAAATCGACCGGAAATGCCTAAAAAACGATTACATTTACTTTTTCCTCTATTTTTTTTTTCAAGTGTAAGAGCTCATTCTGAACACTATTTGTCTATAAAAACTTTTTGTAGGACTTCCAGGAACCGAAATATGCAAAATAACTGTTTTCGTAAATAGTGATTAAATCGACCGGAAATGCCTAAAACACGATTGAATTTACTTTTTCTTCTATTTTTTTTTTTCAAGTGTAAGAGCTTATTCTGAACACTATTTGTCTATAAAAACTTTTTGTGGGACTTCCAGGAACCGAAATATGCAAAATAACTTTTTTGCTAAATAGTGATTAAATCGACCGAAAATGCCTAAAAAACGATTAAATTTACTTGTTCTTCTATTTTTCTTTTTCAAGTGTAAGAGGTCATTCTGAACACTATTTGTCTATAAAAACTTTTTGTGGGACTTCCAGGAACCGAAATATGCAAAACAACTTTTTTCTCAAATAGTGCTTAAATCGACTGGAAACGCATAAAAAACGATTAAATAAAAATTTTCTTCAAAACAATTTTTTTTGTTTTTTCTTTTCAAGTCTAAGAGCTCAATCTAAACAGTTTTTGTCTGTAAAAAATTTTTAAGACTTCCAAGAACCGAGATACGCAAAATGACTTTTTCGTCTAAATATCTACGAACGATCAGAGCATAATGGGGTGGATCTCCGTCCTGTTGATACCATATTCGTTCATCAGGTAAATCCGGATCTACCGGATTTTGAAATAAAATGGTGAACGCTGGTATGAGATCGTCTTAAAGAAACGTAAATTGTGCTTAAATCGACTGGAAACGCCTAAAAATCGATGAAATAAAATTTTTCTTCAAACATTTTTTTTCAAGTCTAAGAGCTCATTCTGAACACTACGGCCACCATGACGATCCTGCGTTATCATATAGACAGTAGTACTATTTATAACGTGTGTAAGTTCAGAAGCAATCAATACTCCTTATACAAATGAATATTCAATGAAAACATTTCGGGAAGAAATACTCATAGTTTTGAAACCTTCTACAGTTTTTTACATCTCGCGCAGGATCGGGAAAGACATCTTCAAATCGTTGACGCCTAAGTTGGGAAAGGTACTTAACGCAGAAGAAGTATTAAAATTCCTTTGCCGTTTTAAATTTATTTTTGAAGTCGGCGCATTTAAATTTTCCAATAAAAGCATTTGTTCGCCAATTTACAAAACGAATAGTTCATGATTTTACCGTTTTGCAAAAGATTTTCCTGTTTCCTGAGGTATTTAAATTTCTGATGAAGACCATAATTTCATCATCTGTTACAAAGATAAGGATTGAAGGGTATTTTTTAAGATATTTTTATGTTGAATTTAGGTTTTGAAATTTCTGAATAAGACCATGATTCCATCATCTATTAAAGACACGAGGGTTGACGGGTAATTTTTGCAAACGTTTCCTTTTAAATACAAATAATAAAGACGAAAAATAGCATGAATATTCAACCTGTTCGTGACTCTGCAAAATTAAGTCTTACTAAGACTACAAACAAATAACTTATTGAAATCACTACTTCCCCGGCTAGTGCCACGCCGGATATTGAATGATACAAAAGAAATTTGCATACATCACCTGCGAATCGCCCCCTTGAGCCGAGATTTTTGTCATAAACTTTACGAAAATTTACGTTGCATTTCAATAATAAATGTTTATTTTGTGTTATTCAACTTTTCATTAAATAATTTTGAATATTTGTTCCGAGTGCCCCCTTAAAAAATCCTCTGTATCCGCCCCTGCCATTGTCATTTAAAAAGTTGTGAATGAATGGCAAAAAAAGGAATAGTTACAAGACTTTTTTGTGGATTAGATTTCTGTAAGATTTTGCTGGTTTAAAATTTAAATGTAAAATTTTTTTATGTGTGTGTGTGTTAAGTTATAAATAAAATTTATTTAATTTTATTTGATTTGATCTCGTCGGTTTCAAAGGCTCAGAGCATAGCAAACCAGTTACGGTGCAAGCGGTCCTCGGTTCAAATCCTGGTTCGGGGATAAATAGTCCGATCGAAAACCATATACAGGGTTTTCAAACTGAAGTTGGCACTATTGCTAACTTCATTATTATTGGAGATACAAATTCAGTTAAATAGGTAAACTAGTACTATTTTTTCCACCGATTACGATGGTGAAAGCTGAACAAAAATCGAACATAGTGTTCACGAGTTATGTCAAAAAGTTTAATTTTTTCAAATAGGACATCCAATATACAATATTCTCAATCGATAGGAAATTTAATTGTGAACGAAAATTATCCTATGACCTTTTATCCTAAAGTGAAAAATGACAAAGCTATTGATGATTTTTCAAATTCGTCAAGGTGGCTGTCATGTCATAAACAAAATTCATTTGTTTTGTCAAGTGCCATTAAAATTAAAATGTCGAATGTAGCTTTTGTTATTGACTACCTATGCAAAAAAATAACTTCAATCTCAGTCATGTAACTTCAAATTTCGTTTAAAATTTATTGACAAACGGCGGTCACAACTTTGCGCACGAATATGAAAATTTAGATCCAAGATTACTGAACTCTAAAATTTGCACACAATGAATTTGTAAATGGGAAGAGATACAACACTTGCATAAAAATGAACTCGTAATTAATTAATTTCGAAGACTACTGAACCCAAAAATTACGTTTATTGGCGTCACCAGCTCAATTCTGTATTTCCTAAGACAAAAAGGCAGATTGGCCTGACTTTGATTTGAAAACATGTTAAGATTATATTACAATTATTTCTTCTAGACAAAATACTCTATACTATGACCATCACGCTTTATAAAATGCATTTGCGTTTGATGCTTTAAAGATTGAACCTTAGTTGTCTCTTTAGTTGCGACCGCGGTTTTAATTTTTTTGACAGGAAAACTATAATGTCTTCTAAACATATAATACTCTTTGTACAATGACGCTATGTAAAATGCATTTGCGTTTGATGCTTCAGAGATTGAACCTTAGTTGTCTCTTCAGTAGCGACCGCGGTTTTCATTTTTTTGACAGGAAAACAATTACTTCTAGACAAAATTTCTCCTTGTGGAATGATCATCACTCTATGTAAAATGCATTTGCGTTCGATGATGCTTCAGAGATTGTACCTTAGTTGTCACTTTAGTTGCTGCCGTGACTTTTATTTTATTTGAAAGGAAAAGAAAATGTAATCGGAGAAAGATTTGATGCAAATTGCTCGTTTGTAAATAGTGATGTATATTACAATAAATACGCTATGTAAAATACATTCCCAACTAAGGTTTCAGAGAGTGAACTATAGTTGTCAGTTTTGTTGCTACCGCGGTTTTTATTTTAATTGATGGGAAATGGAATCGCAATCGGAGAAAGATGTGATGTAAATTGCTCGTTTGTAAGTAGTGATGTATCTCGTAATAAATACGCTATGTAGAATGCATTTGCAACTAAGGTTAAGCTTTCAGAAAGTGAACCTTAGTTGTCGCTTTAGTTGCCATAACGGTTTTATTTGATTTGACGGGAAAAGTAAACGCAATCGGAGAAAGATATGATGCAGATTATTTTTTTTGTAATTAGTGATGTATCTCGTAATAAATTTGTTTATAAACTAAAACGTATGAGTAAAAAGGATTACATTTTAAAAAGTCCTATACACTTCAAAATTAGAAAAAAAATTAGAGAACCGGAAATTTTTCAATTTGCAAGATTCGAACTACAAAGAACCAAATAACCGGCAAAATTGAAATTTAATTAATGTAATTGACCTTCGAAGACAGTTTCGCACTTCTACACCTAAAGCACTTTCTCTCTCAAAAAGTACAATTTGTCTCTGATGGTCAACCATTATTTCGAAGTCCAGTTCTTTATTTCTGTGCAGTTTGAGTCCTGTAAATTCAACTTTTTCCACGGCTCTCTTCTTCAAGTAATTTTGTTTTCCCTATTTCCCGACTCGTAGCGCATGCAACTAAACACAACCAAACTCGGCTGCCCCGAAACGATCTACATCCTAGATCAACCACTAGATTGGCGCCGCGAACTGCATGCGGCGGTGCTACCAACTTCCGAAGTGAGTACCAGTTTTGAATCGAATGTACAATTTTTACAATTTAAGATGTATACAAAATGTAATTAAAGTGTTGAATATAATCTTTTCAAGTATAACACGTAGGGGGCTCCTGCCCCACATTCTTAGAACGAAAGTAAATATAATAAGTATAATCTTTTCAAGAATTATATTTAGCGGGCTCCAGCCCCACATTGTTAGGACACAAAAAAAAAATTTAAAGTAAAATGGTTTAAAGTAATAAAGGCCTTGGAATAAACAGCATGAATCAGTATGTTAAATTATCGACTGTTATACTTAGTTGCAGCTAGAGTTGAGCGAAATTATTATTTTTTCTGAGTCGACTCGTCGTGAAGAGTCGACTGAAAAGAGTCGAATCTTGAAGTCACTCATGATTCGTACGAAAAATTAATAAGTCTGGAAAAATGTCTGATAAACAAAAAAACGTATTTTTTCCAATAGTTTTGACAACGTGGGTGAAATACAGAGTGTCTCGTTTCGAGTGTGCCAAACGAAAACTGGAAGTGGATAATGTTACTCTGAACAAAAAGGTTCAAATAAACGTATATATATCAAGAAATCGAATGTTTTGCCAATTTCTGATATTTCTTGCATAACGGGGTGGTGCTCCATCGTGTTGGAACTACATCCTAAGCCGTTGTGCAGGTGACAAATAATCTAAAATTGCTTTAAAATTGACGGAAATCTAAAAAAAATTATATCGATCGAAAAATCTTTAAGATTATTTATTTCGATAACGGTAAGAAATCGGACATATGTTTCTTTGAACTTTTCTATTTAGAATAACATTATCCACTTCCTGTTTACGTTTGGCACACGCGAAACGAGACACCCTGTATATACTTTCCTGCGTACGGAAAAAGTATAAAAAAAGTTATTTGGTTTTTTCATTTTTATAAAGTTATAAAAATTAAAATGTGCTTCAATGCATGTTTTTTCAATGTTATAAACTTCAGATTAAAACTGAGCTTTAATCTCAGCAGTGCCCTTATTGCGTTATTAATTGTAAAAACTATTTGGATTTCATAAATATTTACTAGAACTTGAGATTGGTTTGAAAATATACCAAATAAATTGTTTGTAATGAAAACTGCTTGAATATAAAATAAATTAATTGAAATATTTTCTAACCCGACGTCCGGAAATTACATGCAAAAAATGTATTGAACTCTTGGACTGAAATACCTAACGTGGTTAATGACCTACTGCGTTCGTTTATGCATTTATTCAATAAATTATTTTAAAAATTTTATAATTAGTGTATCAATGGAAATATATTTATTTATTCAACTTTGCTCTTCCAGTTTACAAAATTAATTAGCACAATATTTAAATTCGCAAATAATTAAGGTCGCAAGAATAGAAATTGATCTTTTACTTCAATCCATTGTCCCGCAATAATACATTGTTTATTTCTTGAGTAAATCAATTTTTCATAACCAATTGTATTTTATTGTTATTTATTTTCTTAATTGTATTATTACCTGTTGTAACATGGATTTTTCCATTAATAATCATTATTATTATTATTATATTTAAATCAACGACGACGGCGATGGTCTCCTCCGCTGGCGACGCCGCTTCAAATCCGGAACAACATATTTAAATTTATTTTACACTATAAATTGATCATTGTGAATTATTTATAGTAGCAACTGAATAAGCCACAACAGAAATAATTAAATTGCAATTGAAGGTGAATAAACCACAGCAGAAAAGAATAAATTGCAGTTCGAAGTGAATAAATCATAGTAGAAATGATTGAAGCGCAGTTGGAAGTGAATAAACTACAGCAAACGTTATTAAATTGCAGTTGGAAGTGAATAAACCACAGCAGAAACGATTAAATTGCAGTTGGAAGTGAATAAACCAGAGCAGGAATGTTTAAGTTGCAGCCGGAAGTGAATAAACCACAGCAGAAATGATTAAATTGCAGTTTGAAGTGAATAAACCATAGAAGAAATGATTGAAGCGCAGTTGGAAGTGAATAAACTACAGCAAACGTTATTAAATTGCAGTTGGAAGTGAATAAACTACGGCAGAAATGATTAAATTGCAGTTGGAAGTGAATAAACCAGAGCAGGAATGTTTAAGTTGCAGCTGGAAGTGAATAAACTACAGCAGAAATGATTTTATTACAGTTTTGGAAGTGAATAAACCACGGCAGAACTGATTAAATTGCAGTTGGAAGTGAATAAACCACAGCAGGAATGATTAAGTTGCAGCTGGAAGTGAATAAACCACAGCAGGAATGGTTAAGTTGCAGTTGGAAGTGAATAAACCACAGCAGAAATGATTAAATTGCAGTTGGAAGTGAATAAACCAGAGCAGGAATGTTTAAGTTGCAGATCGAAGTGAATAAACCACAGCAAAAATGATTAAGTTGCAGTTGGAAGTGAATAAACCGTAGGAGAAATGATTAAATTGCAGTTGAAAGTGAATAAACTACAGCAGAAATGATTAAATTGCAGCTGGAAGTGAATAAACCACAGCAGGAATGTTTAAGTTGCAGCTGGAAGTGAATAAACCACGGCATGAATAATTAAGTTGCAGTTGGAAGTGAATAAACCGCAGCAGAAATGAGTAAATTGCAGTTAGAAGTGAATAAAACACAGCAGGAATGATTAAGTTGCAGTTGGAAGTGAATAAACCACAGCAGGAATGATTAAGTTGCAGTTGGAAGTGAATAAACTACAGCAGAAATAATTAAGTTGCAGTTGGAAGTAAATAAATCACAGCAAAAATGATTAAATTGCAGTTGGAAGTGAATAAACTACGGCAGAAATGATTAAATTGCAGTTGGAAGTGAATAAACCACAGCAGAAATGACTAAATTGCAGTTGGAAGTGAATAAATCACAGCAGAAATGATTAAATTGCAGTTGGAAGCAGTGGCGGCTCGTGGAACATGTTGATGGTACAGCCACTTGTACAATATACCGCCCCCCTCCCCTCCATTTTTGAAGAAAGAACTATTTATCTTCCTAGACCAAAGTAACTGGCGAAAAAGTGTTTTAAGAATCAATTTATTAATTTAAAATTCTTGCTGAGCTTGAAACTAAAGGTAGTGCCATGGCTCCTTGGCTCTATATAACGAGCCGCCTCTGGTTGGAAGTGAATAAACCATAGTAGGCAAAGTTTACTTTACACTAAAGAATTTTGAAATAAAGAAGACTTTCTTTGTTAAACTAACCCTTTATACTGACTTAAGTTTCGATCAAGAACTTAGTAAATTAATGTACAAATTGAACTCTTATACAAATACAATGCGATTTATAAAAAGATGCTGTTAGAAATGACATGAGTGCAATAATAATATTTAAATTAACTCTTGTATCCAGTGGCGGCTGGGGGTGTGATTCATGGTACGGCCAACGGAATTAGAGATTGATTAGGATGACGCATCTCTACCGCACTGATAGATTTCTTCTCAATGAGTGAATGATCGCACACATCTTTATTGCCACCTCTACTACCGTGGCCGTACCATTAGTCACGTCACCAGCCGCCTCTGCTTGTATCTGATTGTGCGATAATTGACAGCGTATGAGATAAAAATTGACAAAAATAATCGCATATTTAGAGTATTCATTCTTACAATATCCACTGAATAAATTTCTCCCCGGGTTTTTATCTCATTAGTGGTGAATTTTTCAAAGCTGTCGAAAGCGGGGAAGGGCATTAGCATAAATATGCGGTTCCCAAACACCTTACATGTAACCTGAAATCTCCGAGGCAAATGTACTATCGATTATTCCGTACACGATTTTCTCGACACATCGCCTCTCTCTTTCTCTCTCTCTCTCTCTCTCATTCTCGCGCTCCGGTTTCTAAGCGGAGCCCTCGTATTTCGTATTTTAAAGGTGAAAACTCCCATCCGGCCACTCGCGCAAACCGCGTTCGATTTTCCGTATAAGTGCATCGAAACAACAACTACAAATTGCCGCTCCGCTGCGCCCGTTTAGGGCCGTAAATAATTGACTCCGGGCCCGATTAATGCGGGAACGTTTTCGTTCTTCGCGAATTGCAATTTGAGAAAGAGAGGGAAAAGGTGTAAAGGGAGACGGTCGCTGTGTGGATGACGCCCAGTGGATGCAAGAGCAAATCGCGTAGCTAACAAAACAAACGCTGTGTACCCTAACAGGGAATAAACGTAGGCTCATCAAGAGATGACGCCAGCGTGTCTTCGACGTGCCCATCTTGACTTATTCGTCAATCCAAAGAAGTTGATACAAGAGCAAATCATGTAGCTAACAAAATAAACGCGTTGTGATGCGCCCAACAGGAAAAAAATCGTATGCTCGTTAAAAGATGACGCCTGCGTGTCTTCGACGTGCCCATCTTGGCTTATTCGTCAATCCAAAGTTTACCATTTTATTGACAAGAAACGCATTTATTTATTTATTTATAAAAATTAAAATTAAATTGACTATTTTTTATTTACAACTTTAATTAAAAATGCTATAAATCGTGATTGTATCGAATTTGTTTATAAAAAAGAATTATTGCACCTATTAATTAGATTCAGAAAATGTACTCGGAACTCAGAACTCTCAATTTTGTTTTGTCTGCGATTTTTTTTCAAAAAATGTTTAGATAGTTCTGGTGTTTCCTATAGTTATTTGTGAGTTCTATCAATAATTGTTATGCAATACTTTGATTAAACCAATATTAAGTGAGTAACATGAACTTTAATATTTGGAATTAAAAAAAAATCTGAAAATTCAACAGAACTCTTTTTTAAGAGTATCAGGAACTTTAAAATTTACCCAAAGACATCTTAAAACTATTCGATTACAATTGGGGCGTGGTGTCAAGTCGGCACCCCATTTTTAAAAAAATTCCTGACAGTTTATCTTTTAAGTTGACATTACTTCTAGATACGTCAAAATGAATTGATGAATTAAGAACTCTATTCAGACCTATCAGAACTCTTCATTGGAGTGCCAACTTGACACACCCGATGAACAATAATTGCTTTGATAAATTGTTTAGGGCAGACTATCCCGGGCCGATAGGCTTGCCAAAAGGGCTGCCCTGAAAAGGGAAGGCTCTAAGGCTTTGCCACTGGCACCACTCACTGTCTCCCAAATACTTAAAGGAAACTCTCTTGAAGAACACAAAAAGGAATGGCTACAGACTGACAAATATGTGGTCGCCAAAAAATTCATCCACTCACCAATACCGAAGCTGAGCAGGAAATACATTGAATTACCAAGAAGTAGCTTGCGGTTGCTAGTCGGTACACTTACTGGGCACTGCAAACTAAAAAAGCACCTCCACAACATAGGGGTGGTAAAAGACCCCCTATGTCGGAAATGCGAGCAAGAAGAGGAGACACTAAGACACATCATGTGTGAATGCGAGTCACTCAAACAACTTAGGTGGTCCGTTTTCGGAGAGGAGTGGCCAGATTGGTCACAACTGGGCAACACTCCACACGGCCAACTACTTGACTTCACAAGAAGTTTAGGTTGGCTTGAGGAGTAGGGCCCAGGAGGCGGCACAAAGGACCAACGTATGGTCTAAGCGCTGCGACCATTTGGTCGCCCTCCACAAACCATCAATCAATCAATCATCCCAATATGTGGTACGCAGAACGGTACCGGTATCCGAATGTTAAGCTAATAATATTTTTGGGAGAGTCAAGCGATGAAAAAAAGTCGTCACTTTATTAATAAAAATTTTTCTAAAAATATTTACCTATTGGTACGCCACTATATGGTTTCTACTAGGGCTGTGCAAAATATAATCCATTAATTGATTAATCGGGGTTTGATTATTACTCGAAAATAATCGATTAATCGATAATTGATTTAAAGATTTTTTGATTAATTGATTAATCGATTAATCGACCATTTGATTAATCTATTAATCGAATTACCCATGAATCACTTGCAGAAGACATTCATGTTGCTTAAACGACAACAAAATAAAAACTATGTATGAAATTAATAGAGTTATGAATTATGTGAATATAAATAAAGACACTCGTGATTTATAAGGAATGCCAAATTAATTTAAAATCAGATCTGCCTAAATATATTTTACATAAATTTAAACAAAATTTTGCAATTGTACCATCCGTTTAAAAAGCTACAGGGTCTTGCGGTGATAATTTAATCGAAGATTTTTCGTCAAAATCCAACTACTTCGAAAAATGTGGGAAAACTACACTCGGCGTCAAAAAAAACCGCCACTCGAAAAATCGCGAAAAAACTCGATTTTTCAAACCGTCGTAACTTGGTTTAATTTGGTCGAAAATCGATGACTCTTTCAGTTCGGGAAAGATTCAAGTTTTATCTTTAAGAATGTGTAGTTGATTTTGACCCAAGCCCAACCCACCCCCGTAATAACGCGATGGACAAAATTTTTTTTTTTTTTAATTGTCCAACTCTGACAAGCTGTACCGTGCAATTTCATCACAATGGCAGAAAAATTTAATCAATTTCATTCAAATTTCGATGATTTGGAGCAAAGTTATGAATTTTTTAAGAAAAAAAAATGAAAACAAGTTGTAAAAATTTAACATTTTTTGTCAATCCAAAACACTTTTTGTAGGGGTTTTCAGGGGGTCACGAAAGTCGAAAACTTCTTAGATCGCAAAATTCCATCGAGTTTCGTGCGAAATTTGTCTAGTTATGGCCAAAAAGGCGCAAAATGTATTTTTTTTCAAAACTGCATAACTTCGCGCTAAATCATCGCATCGACTTGAATTTTGGAGGAAATTGGAGGAAAAAGATTGAACTCCACAATTTTTTTTTGCACACGGTACAAGAAACCAAATTTGCACATTTAAACTTCAAAATCATTTTTTTTCCTTTGGGAGGGTGGCAGGGGGTGGAATCGTTTTAGCAACAAAACAATTCACATGACGTTAAAGAGAAAATTTGAAACTGTTCAGACAGCAAAAGTTCATCGATTTTGGTGTAAAATTACTCAAGTTATGGTCAAAAATGTGAAAAATGTCATTTTTGTTTCAAAAATTCATTACTTTGCTCCAAATCATCGAAACGATTCGAATATTTAAGGCATTTGAAGGAAATTGATTAAAATTTTCTGCCATTTTGGTGAAATTTCCCGCCGATTTTTTTTACGACGGTTTGAAAAATCGAGTTTTTTCGCGATTTTTTGAGTGGCGCTTTTTTTTGACGCTTAGTGTATGTTTGCCTTATAAATTAAAATATTTTGTCAATATTCTATAAACCGTAGGTAGGTTTCCATACCTAGGACTTTTTGGTTTTTCGCGATAAATTTCTAAATATCAAAAATACCAGGCAAATATTTCAACAAAATAAAAAAACAGCGAAATACTAAACACTATTTTTCTATTTTGCATTCTTGAACAAACTATACAAGCATAAAAACAGTTCAAAATAAAAAAAAAAACATCAAAATGGTTTTGTCATTATATTCTACCAGTAATAATAATACAGCTGGGTCAAAAAAATATCAATTTCACAAACTTGTAAATAACTAGAACGTCATTTCCAGAAAACTAAAAAAAAATTAATTTTCTATTTAACCATTATTCTATCTACTGTAGTGTCCGAAATTCCGTATTGAAGATGAAAAAAAAAACTCGCCGTGTAGAGGGTGAGCTAATTTCGATATTTTCAAAGCAGATCTCGAGTCGTTTGTTTTGAAGTTATAGCCAAAATCAATATTTAAGTTATTTATCTTAGTTATTTATCATTTTATTAAAATAAGAATTACTTGTTCTTTTGGCATTCTTTGAAGAAAAATTCAATGAGCTTAACAGAATTTCGAAGTCTTCTTCATTGATATTCAAGTCGACACAAAGTTTACATCCCGATAGATCAACTTTAATTTTTTTTTCACACTATTATTCCTCTAATAAGTGCCACTTTTTGAAAAACAGTATTTGCATATGCGTATGCAAAAATCTATGACGGGCACTGTTAATTTATCAACAATTTTATACTCATTTAAAACAATTTAATGCTTTCAAAAATTTTGGCTACTTCAAAACGAAAATAATGCGGTGTGCAGATCAGAGAATACCGGAACCGGTTCAATTGTTGCCGGGGAGCAATAATTAATGTTACCATTACTTACATTATTATTGTAATAATGGTTGACTGTTCTTTAAAACTGTTGGTGAATGACCAATCAATTGGGAATTTTGTGCAACGTTTAAGATAATATATGAGATTCTAACAAATGCTTACGGATCTTCATGGTTGAAGTTCCAGATTGCAACATTATTGATGCTGGTAAGAAAAATTTTAAACTTCGCCAAACGCATGTTGTAAAATCTAAAATATAGTTTTGTCACCTAATTTTCTTAGACAACAGCGGTTGCATTTATTGCGCCCATCCCAAACTAGACATACGTGTCTCTTATCTAAGCAAGAGTTGCTCAATTATCGGTGATTACAAAAAAACCGCACCGCAAACATCAAAAAAGAAGAAGACGATTAAAAATCCGCCAGCCCATGTTGACAGAATAGAACAGATAGATAATGCAAACAGTATCGATGTCAGCGATGACAGCGTTGTAGTCACAGCACAAAGCGATTCGGGAAAACGGCTCAGCTGTGCCTGTTTGCCGTGGAACCGCTCCGATAAGCCTTTATCAAATATTAAATCGAAGTAAATGGTTGTGATTGCGCCCTTTGTCGGCACTTAATCGCGACAATAATAACCGATTACCATTGACACGATATGATAAAACGGCGCGTTTCGGCTCCATCTCCCCCACCCCCGCGCGGCAATAATAACATCGAATGGCTGTAAAATGGCCGTCTTCACGGTCTGGATGGCACGCGAATGCCGAGACGATGAAAATTTATAAGGAGTTGCCTTCGTTCACACCGACGACGGTGTAATTTAATAAATTTTTGATCGGCACGCACTGACATTATTTTTCTTGTAGTGTACAACAATCCAAACATGTAATCTCGTATTTAAAAAAAAAAACTCCCATTAGTGCCCATTCTCTGAATCTTCTGGTTAATGTTACAGTAAACGTTTGGAATAATTCAATAACCATTCAACTGAATTAACGAAACGGTGGTAAGTTTTTTGAAACCTGACCATTACTCATGTTTGAATGTCTGAGACTGGACGAGAAGCTCAAATTGCTGTAATCAAACCAATTTGAATTCACCATGATTTATGTCATCCTGGAATGTTAAACCAATTATAAGTAACTTTAAAATTTCGTTACCACTATATATTTAAGACTTCAACTATAGTTTCGACAATATATTTGTACAGTATTACCGAGCACTTGAGACGTGTGGGGGTAAAATTTGCGCAGAGTGAGAAGGTATTCGGAAAACGCGACAACAAATCTCCGGAGCCAATTAAATTTAAGGTGATCACTGCGCAACACGCCTCGAGTTCTTCGTACAACTCTAGATTGCGCTACTGATGGCAATCCCGAATATCAAGTCTTCGCGGCCTAGATTTATCAAAAAATAAACCAAAACCGTTGTTTGAATTGTAAGGGCCCTAGGCCATGGGTGTTTAATGGGCTCCTTCTCAGGAGGAATCAAATCAAATTAAGAACGATTTTCAGACCTAACATTTGACGCTTGTACGTCGTCATGGCTGCATTCCGCTTTACAAAATAGAACCAAGACCGGCAACCCGGCCCTTCGTAAAAACGGGCACTAGGTCATGATGGTTAGGCAAAAAGATGACCCTGGCTCCTACACGAATATATTTAGCAGTAATCCATGTTGTTGATATGTTTAGTAATCTAGTTAACACATAATAGTCGCGTGTTTTTTGCCATTGCATTATGGCTGGTGTAATTTATTTATATTTTGGTAATTATACCTAATCGATTTCTCTACAAAATATGTGAACAAGTCATCTCCAATAAACAAGTCCACCGCATCGGTTATAAATCCGGAAACAGCATCAACATTTATCCAAGGGTAACCTAAAAACTCCTCTAGTTTGCGAAAACGTATTTCTACGTGTCCCGACAACAATGTGTTAATGGGATAAGTATAGCCCGTTCTCTGGAGTCTGGCGGCTGTAGTCGTAAAAGAGGGTCAGAGCAGGGGACGTAATATTTTTTATCTCAATCCAATCTTTGTTGAGAAGTACTGGTTTAAAAGTATTTATACCAATAGGAGCGAAGGACAGTAATAAATGCAAGGGATGCAATTAGACGAACCACCGATACCTTTCCTTCGAGGGTGCGTCGGTCGACCGTTTTACGACCTCAGCCGCCAGATTCCAGCGAACTGACTATAGAATAGATTAAAATTCTATCCAACCAATCCCAGTTTAAAAGTCTATTCACTATTATAAAATCCACTTCTTCCTCTTCAACTGCCCTGCCCATGAATAGCATAGTCATAGGCTCATAGGTCATAACTGTCGACGCACTCTAAAAAAAAACGACCAAACCCTCCTTCAAGTGTGTCATCTCCTCCTAGAACTTCAGCACTCATAATAATAGCTATTTTCACTTTGGAGACACTGCATTTCGCAACACGAAAACATTTTTTTGCAGGTGACTGTACGCCAGCCAGCCACAGACATTTCGGGCATAGTGTGTGTGGGGGGGATGCGTGTACGTGTGAAAGAGGTGTATCGATTGCATGGTGTTGCATTTCTTGCGGTAAATACTGGATGTAAGTGACTAATTATATTCCGTGTAAAACGTGGCTTAAAAACTTGGCCTCTCAGCTCTAGTCGGGACAAGAATGCAGAAATTGGATTTTTATTGTCACACCGGCCGTTTCATGACAATACGTTCAGTGGTGTCGTCAATGTTTTTGCGGCTTCTCTCGCCCCAAGCCGTCTCGATTTATATACGGGAATAAATTTACCCGACGGCGGAGCCCCACACATACACACACCTTTTTTCTCTCTCTCTATCTGTTTCTCCGTCGCACACTCTCTCCAGAATGATGCATTTGTTTGTTTTGAATGTCTCGGATTGTATTTCCTCCCGGATTTATTTCCAGGAGGAGAGAATTATGGGTATTTTCGAATCAAAGTCGTCTCGCGAGTGCGCGCTATGAAAGGATTATCAAAACATTGAATGGATGTATTAAGAGACTCGATTTTAAAAATATTGATTTCAAGAAAATCCATCACAGCTTTGGACTCGAGGCAATTTATTACAGCTTCGAATTTTCCAGGCAATTCTTCAAATGTTTCAATCTTTCATTGAAACTTTGAAGAAGTTTGATCACACCTTTGAAGTCATGACTCGATTTCAAAAGGAGAAAATTGATGTATTTAATTTCAAAAAAATGCATGATAGCATTGAACTTTAGGTAATTCATTACAGCTTGGAATTTTCCAGGCAATTATCAAATCTTTCAATTTGACATTGAAATTCTGAAGAAGTTTTATCGCACCTTTGAAGTCTTGGCTCGATTTAAAAAAAAAGGAGGAAATTAAAGTGTTTGATTTCAAGAAAGTTCTTCATAGCTTTTGAACTCAAATCAATCCATTTCAGCTTCGAATTTCCCAGGCAATTCTTCAAATCTTTTAATTCCTCATTGAAATTTTGAAGAAGTTTGATTACACCTTTGAAATCTTGGCTCGATTTTAAAAGGGGAAAATTGATGTTTGATTTCAAGAAAATTCTTCATAACTTGGACTCAAGTCAATCCATTACAGCTTCGAATTTTCCAGGCAATTCATCAAATCTTTCAATTCTTCATTGAAATTCTTAAGAAGTTTTATCACACCTTTAAAGTCTTGGCTCGATTTAAAAAAAAAGGAGAAAATTTAAGTGTTTGATTTCAAGAAAGTTCTTCATAGCTTTTGGACTCAAATCAATCTATTACAGCTTAGAATTTTCCAGGCAATCATCAAATCTTTCAATTTGACATTGAAATTCTGAAGAAGTTTTATCACACCTTTGTGTTGGCTCAATTTAAAAAAGGAGAAAATTAAAGTGTTTGATTTCAAGAAAGTTCTTCATAGCTTTGGACTCAAGGCAATCCATTACAGCTTCGAATTTTCCAGGCAATTCATAAAATCTTTTAATTCTTCATTGAATTTTTGAAGAAGTTTGATCACACCTTTGAAGTTTTGGCTCGATTTTAAAAGGGGAAAATTGATGTTAGATTTCAAGAAAATTCTTCATAACTTGGACTCTGGTCAATCCATTACAGCTTCGAATTTTCCAGGCAATTCATCAAATCTTTTAATCCGTAATTGGAATTTTAAAGAAGTTTGATCACACCTTTGAAGTCTTGGCTCGATTTCAAAAGAAGGAAAAAATTGAAGTTTAATTTCAAGAAAATTCATCATAGCTTTGGCCTCAAGGCAATTAATTACAGCTTCGAATTTTTCAGATAATTCAAAAAATCTTTCAATTCTTCATTGAAATTTTGGAGAAGTTTGGTCACACCTTTAAAGTCTTGGCTCGATTTTAAGAGATGGAGAAAATTGATGCATTTCATTTCAAGAAAATTCAACATCGCGTTGAACTCAAGGCAATTCGTTACAACTTCGAATATTTCAGGCAATTCATCAAATCTTTCAATTCTTTATTGGAATTTTAAAGAAGTTTGATCACGGTTTTGAAGTCTCCATCGACATTTTAGATGACAATCATCATAGCTTTGAATTCTCCATTAATTACTGTAGTCGCAAAATATAAATCTTAAAAGTGTTCAATTTCAAATTATAATGAAGATGTACCACGAAGTAAACGCCTCCGACATTAAACATTTTGAAAAATATTTATCACAGCTTTAGGTATTTTTAAGACATAATCCTTGGCTTTGTTTTTTTTTGTAAATATGTCGATTTCCAAACGAATTATGAATTAAAATTGTATTTTTCTTTTTGGGGACAATTTTATAAAAATTTGAAATAAATCAGAAACAACCTTTCGTTGCATTGAATGAATTTAATTAAAATTGTATTTTTTTTTTCTTTGAGGAAAATTTTATAAAAATCTTTATAATGCAAAAACTAAAAACATCTAAGTGTTTGTTATTTTTTGAAAACCAGTTTTTCTGATTTTTTTTTAAATTCCTTATTTTTGAAAATGTCTCCGACATTAAACATTTTGAAAAAATATTTAATCACAGCTTTAGGTATTTTTAAGACATAATTCTTGCCTTTTTTTTTTTTTTGTAAATATGTCGATCTCCAAACGAATTATGAATTAAAATTGTATTTTTCTCTTTGGGGACAATTTTATAAAAATTTGAATCTTAAATATATGCAAAAACTGAAAACAATTAAGCAAATGATCTAAATGTTAATCCCTGGTTCAATTTGTTCAATGTTGAAGGCCACAAATTTAGAATGGCACTTAATAAAAATTTATAATAATAACGATTTATAATTTTATAGTATTTATTATCTTTAAATCATTGAGCAATAACTCTGTTAACTAGATTTAGTTTATTTAGTTTAAGTTTATTTAAATATGTATTCTGTCGCATTATTGTAAATAGGGGGCTCCCGTTAACAAACAAATAAACAAAATAAACAAAATTGTTATTCATTGGAAATAAGTTTTTCTGATTTTCTAGACTTTTTAAAATACTTTATTTTTGAAATAATTAAAAAAATGTATCATAGATAAGAGGATCTGAAGCATAAAGCAATTAAGACTGATTTATACTTTCGAAATTTGAAAATTGAGTTTTGAAAATTCCGTTTTCAAAAGTTTAAATTTATATTTTAAAAATTTGTCAAAAGAAAAATATATAATAAGACGATAATATTTATTTGTATATATTTTTGAATTTTAACATTTTGTTAAATTTTAACATCTCGAAAACTGGATTTCCAAAATTCGTAACTTCAATCGGTCTATTTTCATATAATAAAACACTTTTACTTTGTTGGTATAACACAAATTTTATTTTATTGTTGACTATAGTTTCGGCAACTCAACTTGCCATTAACAAAACATAAAGTTTTCAAATTTCAAATTTCAAGTATAAATCGTTCGCAATTGTTTTGGGTTTTAGATCATCCTATCTCCATGAAATATTTTTTTAATCATTCTTATAATTGAGCAATATTTATTCTTTCAAATTTTAAAATACAATAATTTTCAAATAAGTTAAAATTGTTTAAAATCCAAAAAATCCATTTCGAAAAATGAAAAAAAATTTAAAAAAGTTCTCGTATTCAACTTATAATAATTGAGAAAAATGTATTCTTTCGAAATTTCAAAATGCACCGATTTTTAAACATGTTACGAACTTTTAAAACACATGGTTTTAGAGATATAAGAATTGGAAACAATTCACGAAGTAATAAAATTATATAAACAATTAAAAAATATTTATTTTTTCGAAAGTTTAAAATGCACGAATTAGGGTTCCTAATAAATCGAAGCTTCGCAACTTCGAAGCTTTCGAGAATCTGAAGTAACGAGGATAACTTCGAATTTTTCGAAGATTCGTTGTATCGAAGTTGCGAAGATTCGAAGTTTCGAAGCTTTGAAGAATCCGAAGTAACGAAGATAACTTCTAATGTTCCGTAGATTCAAAGTTGTGAAGATTCGAAGTATCGAAGTTGTGAAGATTCTAAGTGTCGAAACTTTGAAGAATCCGAAGTAACGAAGACAACTTCGAATGTTCCGTAGATTCAAAATTGTGAAGATTCGAAGTATCGAAGTCGCGAAGATTCGAAGTGTCGAAGTTTCGAAGCTTTGAAGAATCCGAAGTAACGGAGATAACTTATAAATTTTTGGAAGATTTGAGGTTGTGAAGTATTGAAGCTGTAAAGATTAGACGTATCGAAGTTTCGAAGCTTTGAAGAATCTGAAGTAACGAAGATAACTTCATATTTTTCGAATATTCGAAGTTGCGAAGATTCAAGGTATCGAAGTTGCGAAGTTTTAGAATGTTTCAATCCCAAAACCATAAACAGTTAGAGATTTTAAACTTTTATGTAATTTCAAAAGTTTTACCTCGAAAACCAAAGACGAAATTTAAGATGCGCGTGCTGAGTTTACTATTACTATTTACTAATATATTGGCAAGGTAAAAAACAATAGCGTATATTGCAAAATGAATCGTTTTTATTAGTTTTGAGATAATTTGAAATAAATTCGCCAAATGAGACTTCTAAACTTTGAAAACTCGAATCTTCAAAACTTCAATCAAGATTTTTTATGGATTTTGAAATCTTTGGAACTGCAAACTTTCGAAATTGAAAATCTTGGAAAAAAAATTCCAGCCCTAGCACCGTTTTTCAAAAATCTTGAAACCTATAGTTTTCGAGTTGTGAAACACGTGAACGATGAATATCTAACAGGAACTTTTCATAAAGATGCAATTAAGGAAAACTTGACAAAAATTAAGAAATTATAATTGCGAAATCGGTTTTCTTTCTAAAAATTCCCCTATTTTAAAAAATATTTCAATATATTTGTGTTCGTGATGTGAAACATGTTTGAAAACAATCTCAAAATATATTTTTGTATATATCGTGAAGGCTCAGGAAGTATGGTACAACATTTTAGAATTAGGGTAAGCTGCTTAGAATTTTTGAAAGAATATCGTCACGTGTAGATTATCCGCCAATTTATACACACCCGATATATACACAGGGTGTTACAAAATCGATGCATTAGTATTGCTTTATTGATAATTATAAGAGACATCGAGTTGGTTAAAGGAAGGCATTTTAATGCTGAATAATTCGTTAAAAATAAATTTAAAATATTTCGAATACTTGAGATATTCGAAAAAATTGGTTTTTATTTTTTTTATGGCTTTATTTTTTTCAAGTGTTTTCATGTTAGGTTAGGTCCGTATTCAGAAAAAAATTGATTGATTTTTGAAAATACATTTATTTTAGAAAGTGTTCCGTTTTACTATTCCTTGTTGGAGCCGCTTAATTTTTTTTTAAATATGAGAATAATTAATTTCGTTAATTTCGAATAATCAAATTGATGAAGTCGTTAGAATGAGCGCTTCGTTTTTTTTTTCAACAAGTTGTTTTTAAGGCACCAATTACGGTATCAATTGACTGGTGTTTACTGTCGGATAATGCCAGTAATTTACCGAGCAGTGGTTAGAAATGAGGTTTTTTATGGGCACTCTAACGGCGTTAAGCGCGAAACCCCTCTATCCATCTTCTTAGCTCCCCAGCGGGCTCTCCCTATTCCTCTGTAAATATAAGCGGGCCTCCTTCTCTCCGTCTCTTCTCTCCTCCGCGAGATTTACGTCCTCGGAATAAATATAGAGTAGCTCCAGTTTCCGGACTCCTAGCCCCCGACACTTATATAAAGTGGATTTCAAAATCATATTCATCAAAAAAAAAAAAAAAAAAACGGATGTTTCTTCGTCGCGCCACCTGAACACCGGCGCTCGACACGGAGCACCGGGAGATGTTAATTAATGCACGATGCTAATTTATTTTATTATCGGTGGCTTATTAAATTTAAGGGGCCCATTAAATTCGAGTTGAGTTTCAAAGTTGGGCACCATCGATCGCGCGGCCGTGAGAATCGCAGCGAGACGACGGTGACAATGTCGTGAATGTCTGATTCACGGCTTCCATTACGCCCCGTGTCCATTACGAGTACGTACATTATGTTTATGTGGAAATTTCATTTTCAGAGTAATCCCTACGCGCTGAAGGATGCGGGAGGCACGGCGGCGGACATGTCCGCGTGGACCAGCGCCGGACTCCAACCCACCACAGGTTATTATCCCTACGATCCAGCGTTGGCTGCCTACGGGTGAGTCTCCTCTTTTTGCGTTTTAATAACAATAATAACGTTAATATCTTTATTTCACGTCGTGTGCACCGTTTAAACGAGAATTGATGTAACGTATTGCAAGATTAAAGCGTGCGTGAGGTTCAAGTAACAAATGGTGGTTATTACCCACACCTTCATTCAACCTATACAAGCAGTGGTTATTGATTCTGCTTTTATTTTAATATCTACTTGAAAAAATGTAATTTGCCGGAAAAGTGATTTGCAGAATTTTTCCGGTTTTTAAGTATTGCATTGCCAAAGTACTGGAAAGTGGGATAGTAACGGTGTGTAAAGCCGGTTCTACACGATGCTATCCAACGTTGGACCGCACGTTTCAAACAATTAAACTCGACAGTTGGTGCAGCAAATGTCCCTGCTAAACGATGAATCGAATATTTGATCCAATACCTACATATGGAAAGAGTTTGGTACAAACGTTTGTCCAGTTTCAAGGGATGATGACGATGTTGCTATTGCTAGCGCTGCTGTTGCCAAATGAAAAACCAAAATGAGACGGGCCTTGGACGGGAATGGAGAGTAAATCGTGAGACGAGAATCCCTTTCCCTTAATATGAACGGCTCGCGTAGCTGTTGAGTCGAGCCAACGAACATTTTTCTTCAAACGTTGTCACTTGGTGTAATATATAAACGTTCGACTCTCGCCATTGGATGCTCGTAGGTTTGAACAACGGCCACATGATGAGACAAACCATCAAATGTCCAACGTCGGAAGGTGTTCGTAACATCGTGTAAAACCGGCTTTACCTATTGCTAGTGAAAGTATACATTTCCGCGCATTCATGTCTTCAAATATAAACCAATATTAGAAGATTTACAGAAGAGAGTATTACAGATTTGAGAGATCAAGAAATTTCCTTTTTCTACGTCCGTTATAAAATGTACAGTTTTTTTCATTAATTTGCGTTCATAAAATGTGTGATTTCTGAATCCTTCAAATAGCGTGAAAAAAAGTGCCATAACGGTTCATTTTTTCACGCTTTTGAGTGAAAAAAAGTGCCGTAGCGGTTCATTTTTTAACGCAACTAAAAAATTGTTTGCGCAAAGTGTGTCATGAACGCTTCGTAACACGCCGCGAGTTCAGCCGATAAATGTCAAACATTCGTTTTCGATCAAGAAAACCTGATGATTATTATAATTTTCTTCATTTAAAAGAAGTATTATTACTTATAAAAATTGATTAAGGTTTTTTCAAATTTATAAATTTATTTAAAGTTACGGACGTAGAACAAAATTTGTATGAAACTCGAGAGTAAAGCAACTTTTTTTCACTTGTAGGAATTGCCACACTCGCCTTCGGCTCATGTGGCAATCTTTCCTACTCGTGAAAAAAAGTACTACTTTACTCTCTTGTTGCATAAATAACTATTTTAATGTATGTACAGTTTATATCATTTTTACAAGCTCGACGTTGTTACGACTTTCCAGCCATGGATTTTGGCGCCTCCACCATCACCCGAATTATGACCAATCTCAATGAAATATTAATTCTAACCGTTAGGGTTTTAAAATTTTTTGAAATTTTAAAACTCGCGTATTCGTGGACATGGATCGATTAAAAAATGTATAATTTCTCTATTTCCAAAGGGCAGTATAAACAAATTATTTTAAATAGCTTATAGCGTGTTGCTTGATACATTTATGGTAAAAACTAGAATGTATCCAGCGCCAAACGGCACTTTAAAATTTTTTGAAATTTTGAAACTTGCGTATCCGTGGACATGGATCGATTAAAAAATGTATAATTTCTCTATTTCCAAAGGGCAGTATAAACAAATTATTTTAAATAGCTTATAGCATGTTTCTTGATCATTTATGGTAAAAACTCGAACGTATCCAGCGCCAAACGGCACTTTAAAATTTTTTGAAATTTTAAAACTCGCGTATTCGTGGACATGGATCGATTAAAAAATGTATAATTTCTCTATTTCCAAAGGGCAGTATAAACAAATTATTTTAAATAGCTTATAGCATGTTGCTTGATACATTTATGGTAAAAACTCGAATGTATCCAGCGCCAAACGGCACTTTAAAATTTTTTGAAATTTTGAAACTCGCGTATTCGTGGACATGGATCGATTAAAAAATGTATAATTTCTCTATTTCCAAAGGGCAGTATAAACAAATTATTTTAAATAGCTTATAGCATGTTGCTTGATACATTTACGGTAAAAACTCGAACGTATCCAGCGCCAAACGGCACTTTAAAATTTTTTGAAATTTTAAAACTCGCGTATTCGTGGACATGGATCGATTAAAAAATGTATAATTTCTCTATTTCCATAGGGCACTATAAACAAATTATTTTAAATAGCTTATAGCATGTTGCTTGATACATTTATGGTAAAAACTCGAATGCATCCAGCGCCAAACGGCACTTTAAAATTTTTTGAAATTTTAATACTCGCGGATCCGTGGACATGGATCGAATAAAACATTAATTACTCAGGTATTTCTAAAGAGATCCACAACTAAATTGTTTTAAGTTACCTAATTTATGTTGCTTATCGTGTTTATGTTTAAAAATCGAATGTGCTTAGCGGAAAACGGCACTTATAATTTTTTGAGAATTTATTTTTCTCGATTTAAAAAAAATCATTACTTAGTTGTTTTTGAAGGGCACTATAAATAAATTAGTTCAAATTATTCGGTCGTTGCTGCTGGTGATATTTATGGGAAATTTGTTTATGTAAGTAACGCCAAACGGCATGTTATAATTTTTTTACTGTGGTGTATAATTGTTGAAAAAAAATAAAATTCATTCCATCCCGAGTTTTGACGAAAATTTCAAACGAATTATTTTTAATTATTAGTAGAATATCCCTTAATATGTTTGTGTAAACATTTGGACTGGGGTTACACCCTAACGGCTGTAATTAATATTTCATTGAGATTGGTCATAATTCGGGTGATGGTGGAGGCACGTGACGTTGTTGCACGTGTTTTAAGGTTGTACGACTTTTCAACCAATTTCTCATCCGAAACTTTATTTAAGAGAGGGCGCAATGTAACGTATGTGTACAGTGGTTACGCTTTAATTAAAACCACTAAGCGATTAAATTTGTGGTTTCGGAGAAGCACCACCGTATCAACTATAATTCATAAGATCTTACATTACAAGATCCCAAAAATTGCATCTTAGGATTCGGAGTGTAGCCTAAAAGTCAAAGTCATTTATAACGTGTTTTTATCATTTTAAATAATTGTAAACATAATTTTAGCCTCTTTTTGTCTGTTTGCAATGGTCGTTTTATTTTCCACAATTTTGTGGACACCAGTAAATTGCGCCCTTCTTTCGTGAAATTTATACGCTTCATTTGCATTTTCGCCCTGATGAAAACTATACCAATTTTAAAATGACCTACGACTACTGTTTACGAAGTTCGGAATAGATTGGACATTGAACGGCAGCGTATTTCTTTGTGACAGCCAAAAATGTTGGTGGGAAGAATTCGAAAACAGTCATCGTCACACATCAGAAGTAACGGGTGTCCGAAAAGGTTTTTACTATTTAAAAAAATTATAACTCATTCAGTTTTAAATTGCATTAACATTTTTTATTTTTAAAATTTACTAAAAAATGTGGAAATTTATTTATGAAAAATTATGCCGTCGAGATGGTGTGCCCCACGCACACCATCTCCTCCAAACGCTCTCTGAAATTGGCCAACACGCGGACACATACTTCTTGTGGAATTGCTCGAATTTCATCGCGAATTCTTTGCTTCAACTGATTCAGATTTGCAGGAACGTCAGTGTAAACCTTTGATTTAAGGAACCCCCACAAAAAAAAATTCATGACAGTTAAATCGGGACCTCTGGGAGGATAATTGATATCGCCATTTTTTGATATGACCTTTCCTGGAAACATCCTTCGAACGACCTGCATGGTAATATTCGCAGTGTGAGCAGTCGCCCCATCCTGCTGAAACCAAGCGTCTTGGTTGAAGCCATCAAAATTTTGCAATTCTGGTTCAAGAAACATTTCCAGCATTGCCCTATAACGATTAGAGTTAACGGTGACACTGCGTTGATTTCCATCTTCAAAGGTTTACACTCACATTCCTGCAAATCTGAATCGGTTGAAGCAAAGAATTCGCCATGAAATTCGAGCAATTCCACAAGAAGTCTGTGTCGGCGTGTTCGCCAATTTCAGAGAGCGTTTGGAGAAGACGGTGCGCGTGGGGGGACACCATCTCGACGGCATAATTTTTCACAAATAAATTTCCACATTTTGTAGTAAATTTTAAAAATAAAAAATGTTAATGCTATTTAAAACTGAATGAGTTATAATTTTTTTAAATAGTAAAAACCTTTTCGGACACATGTTATATCAAATTAGGGTTAAATCCCGCCCGCCAGAGTACAAAATTATCAGTTATGTAATTGTTTTTGTTAAGGTCACTTTAAATGCATAGTTTGCACGTTTTTCTCGAAATTTTAATTTTTGACTTGTGTCACTTTAGAAATACGTGTGCGATTTATGGTGCGATACCTGGTTAATGTAATTGATTGAGACTGTTTTATGAAGTTGTTGGCAATGATTTTGAAAAAAATAATCTTTGGTACTGTATTACCGAGCACCCGAGACGTGTGGATAAAGTTTGTGCATAGTGAGAGAGTATTCGGAGGAAGAGAACACACTACAAAAATCTCCGCAGTCAATTGAATTTAAGATAGTCACTGCGCAACACGCCTCGAGTGCTTGGTACAACTCTACATTTTTTGTTCATCGATGTAGATATAAAAATAAAAGATATAATATAATAAATGTCATTTTAACAATTATTCATTAAGTGTGCACACAACAGCATCTCAATAGCGTTCTGTTAAAACGTGTGACGTTTTTTTTATTATAAACCTAATGGACAATTCCACGTCAAGTGAGCAGTCCATTTCGGGTCACCCTGTCCAATTTAGCTCAAAATTTGTACACTTGTTTGAGTACACAAAATATAACTTCATGCTAAATTTCAGACCTCTAGGTTACATAGTTCGCCTCGTAGAGCCAATTGCATTTTACGGCAATTTTTAAGTTAAACTGTATTTTTTTTAATTTCATTCATCTAAATTGCATTTCAGCCTGAGAAAATTTTAGAACAGTCATAATCGATGGGAAATTTCCCAAGGAATCGAATGCAGGGGTCAGATTTTGAAATCTTGCCGCGCATGCGCAGAAAACACAAAAAGTTTTTCAAAAATTCATTTCTTAGAAGTTAAAACTCCAAATTTTGTTCAAAGACAGCCAAGAGTATGTGCTTTGAGATGTTTTAATACAATTTTCCCACACTTGTGGTAGTTTTTGCTCTAGAGCTTCTTGAACGCACAAAACCATTTTTCAATAAAAATTTTCACACATTGAAATTGCCGTAGGAACTTCGTTTTTGAGTCCTGCACAGGTAATTGAACACATTTCAATGCCCATTTAGTGGATCGAGTCGACACATTTTATCCAACTCGGTACACGTTGCCAAAGTTGGACGTTTTTTTTGCCCAAAAACGTGTTTTTTTTTGTTCGGGGGTTTAAGGGTTCGAAAAGGGATCATTCCAATCGGAGTTTAAAGTAGGGCCAAAAAGAGATTTTTTCCCGAAAGAATCATCAAATTTGGTTGAAAAGTCGCTGAGTTATGTGCGAAAAACCTCAAAATGCACTTTTTCTTCAAATAGCCATAACGTGCTGCCAAATCGTCGTAGGAACTTCGCTCTTCGAGTCCTGCATAGGGAATTGATGAGATTTTAATGCCTTTATGGTGGATCGAGTCGACAACATTTTTCCAACTCCATAGACATCGTCAAAGTTGAAAATGGTTTCCTGACAAAACATTTTTTTTTCACAGGGGTGCTAGAGAGGGGCGGAAGGGGTTACGCTTAAGTTCGTCTGCATGACTTTGAAGAAGACACTTCAAAGTTTTTCGCTCTTAAGGATTCATCAAAATCTATTGAAAATACGCCGAGTTATGGCGGTTTGAAAATGGTCAAAATTTCACGAATTTCAAGCGTTTCTTTTTTTTTCCTCCAGTGTGTAATAAATGTCATATGTATTTGTAACACAACCAAATCATATTACTCAAATTGTTTAATCAAGTGTAAAACGAGAAATTAACGGAGATATAATAATTATGAATACATTATAACTTTTACATCTATACATGTTTTTTTTTAAATTTATGTTACTGAACTGAATACCGACCAGGAACGGACTTTCTGCTCTTGAATTCAGATTTTATATTAATTTACAAACTACAATTACAATTTATAGGTGAAGTGTTATTCAGTCACGACCAGAAGTAAAGCAGATAATTTCAAATTAAGAGATTAAAAGAGGCGGCGAAAAACTACCAATAGACTGTTATTTCTTCAGCGATTCAATGAGAGAATCTATAATAGGGGATGTCTGGATTTACTACAGTCTTGGCTTTTTTGATCACCGTGCGATTGAGGATTGAGTTATGTATAAATAACCCAGAAGGATCTTCTACCTTCTTCTTTGAAAAGTCTTCCGTCCTTTCGCCGGATAGATCCAGATTTACTGTTTGCTTCTTTCCAGAATTAAGTCGAAATCAGAGCAGTGGAAAACTAACATTGGAGTTCTATCTCTTCAATGTGAAGGGTTTCTGAAGCTAGCATTTTGTCATTGTGGGATTGAGAATAAAATTATGTACAAATGACTCGATAGAGTCTTCCGGCTTCTTTTTAAGTCTTTTGTCATCTGCCTTCCACCGGATGGATTCAGATTCATATGCAGGTTAGAAAATGTCACCGCTTTCCAGTTGTTTTGAGCAGAAAAAGAGGCAGCGATGACTACTACTGGATTGTCAGTTCTTTAACAAGAGAAAACAACAAGAAGGCAGAAAGAAGACTATTGGGTCATTTGTAGATAACTTAATTCTCAATCCCAAACGACAAAAAAAAAACAAAATTATACTAGCTCCAGACATCCTTTATGGAATAAATGTATACATATAAATAAAGGATGTCTGGAGCTAGTGTAATTTTGTTTATTTGTCGTTTGATATTGAGAATTAAGTTATCTACAAATGACCCAATAGAGTCTTCTTTCTGCCTTCTTGTTATTTTCTGTCCGTCCCGCCGGAAAACCCTTTCCAGGTTTAAAAGAGAAATACAGAAGAGACAATTCAGAAGTTTCTAAATAAGTCTAGCTTAGCAATCAAAAAATACACGTGATGCTTTGGTTTCTTAACACAGGCAAAAACTGTAAAGAATTAGACAACTAAGTTAGAAAATATTTCGTAAAGGTCAACAGTTAGGCATTAAGTAATTTATAATAGGCATTCACCAAAACAACTTATTAGGAGTTAACATGTCACCAATACCAGAACAATAAGTTTTGTTGGAAAAAAGGAGGAATATAAATACACCGATTTACATTTTCCCGCTACACTAGTTGGAAATTACGCAACAGCGAGACATAAATAAGCGCAGGAATGGTATCGCATGAGAACCCCACGTTCACAATTCTGTTTGTACAAAAATGTGTGTGAGTGTGTGTGTGTGTGTACAGATCTAGATATATCGAGAAACACGCTTCTTGGAGTTCTTAACGAGCCGTCGGAGTAACGTGTGGAAATGAATCGATCTTCAACAAATTTTCCGTGTCGATGCCTTTGTTCGAAGTCCGGATTGCGGATTGTGTGGTCGCGGAACGGGCAATGCCGGAATGGCTTCAAGACAAAATGGCTGAAGAGGGAGCGCTATTGATTGGCGCGCTGTTGCGGCGTCGCGGCGCAGGTGGCGGCGGCTGCCATCGCAATGCACCATTTGTATTTATAGTCGATAAAATCGGTTACGCTCATTCCGTATTTCACCCATTCTATAAACTTGTTTGCGGCTACCATATTCCCCACTAAACGCTGCACACCCGACACGAACTGCTGTCCATTAAATCCAGAATTGTAACTATGATTCCGGCCGTAGATTACCCACCCCCCTAACCATTACGACGAAAAAAAAAGAGCTGACTAAATTATGTTGCGAGGACGAGGCGGAACCAATCGCTTAGAGGAAGTATATCAATAACGCCTAGAGAACGAGGGAAACTTTATTTTCCTCGTTTTATCGACGTCGGCGGCCGCCTTTCCCTTGTCTATCGGGAAAAAGTAGTGAGCTTAATAGGGGTGAAACCACTCCGGCCGTAATCAAATCCCGCTCTTGGGGATGCGAGGGTGAGCACTACATCAGGCTGACAGCTCGCCACAAAGAAACGGGAGGTGTAACAAATTTAATAGCGCTGCACAATCTATGTGAATGATGTTGTCAGCTTTCTGCTTTCCGCGGAATAAAACATACCATACTGCACGTAAAACTTGTGTCTGTAATATCAACTTTGAAGAAAATAATGAGGTTCCATGCCAGTAATTTGGATCGATCAGAGGAAGACAAAGCTTTATTTCAGGAGAGGAATGTACCCCTCAAGCAAATCCTAATCATATGTTGTCTTCAGCGTTCACTTCTGGAACCCACTGAATTAACAAAACTATTGTCTGTATCTATAACAGAACTACAACTACTCTATTAAAGACCAAAGTTTCGACTACAAACTAGTCATCAGAAATCATGTCTTATGACCTCTAATAGTAGCTAGTGCTCGCTTACTCACCTTACTTTCTCATTTGGTCCTTCGCAGATTTTACATTTTGACCTTTAAAAACTCCGCAACCTCATTGTACCCTAATGAGTGTTTGTGTTATTATCATAAGTTTCTTACATGGATCATTTTTAAATTTGTAGCTGGCCTGTTGTAAAAAAAAGGTTGCTAATCCCAGGTCTAAACTCTTGATGTGTTTAGGTTAAACTCACGTCTAAAAATAGGAACAAATCGCAGACATATTGGATGCCGAGGTTGTTACTTAAACCGTAAGAGTAAAATTTAAACGGATACATACCACGAGTACATTAATACTTGCGTTAATATATAAATTGAAAAAAAAATAGTAATACTACGCTTACATGTTAAAATATTCATAAAGCTCTGCACAAAAATAAAAACAATGTCTCATTCTCGCAAGCTTGAAGCTAAAATCAAAATCTACTTTTCCTATGAATTTTATGCGTAGCGGTGTGTTCCTCAAAGTTCTCCTCTACCCCCACCTTGTACAATAATTTGCAACATTCTCGCAAAATTATAACTAAATTCAAAAACTACTTTGTCTATAGCGGTATATTCCTCAAGGTTCTCCTCTATCCCCCACCCCGTATAACTTATCCTGCCATGATCTTTATAATAATAGCCCAAGCCATTTTAACCAAAACGCACACGTTTTGCAACTTACCAAAGGCAATACCAAAAACTGACCAACAATATCGATAAATGGTTAAATACATGGCGACTTCATGCTAAATTGTACCTGATCTTCTTCCACAATAAATTATCTCCATCGTCTCCAAATGTCACGATGCACCATGATCATATATTTTGGGCATAAATTTAAGTTTGTAGAACACAAATAAAACTAAACAAAAAAGCCAAAATAAGAGCGAAGACCTTAAGGCTCATCATATAAAAGATAACGAATGAATAGAAAGGTCGCAATTAAAGTGTATAAATCAATGTGGGCTAATAATCAACTACGGATCAATGTTATACATCCCAGCATACAAATCTTCTCTGCAACATCTGCAAATAGGGAAACGCACCTCTCTGTACATAATTACATCCCCAAAACTCCCTCCACATCATAAACAACTAAATACTATATAACTTTAGCAAATATAACTCTAGAAACACCATTTAATAGAATCTAATTCACTAAACAACTTCAGGCAATTAAACCTTTATGCACTCATCGAAATCCAAATATCCCATCTAAAGTTAAAACTCTCAAGCTAGAGTTACTAAGACAAGATACCACGAACAGCTAACATAATTATCAATCATCCCATATTTTCCCATAATCATTCAACATTCCCCCCAGACGCTCCAGCATATTTGCTAAATTTCAAAGCTAAGCAGTGCGATAGTTAAAGCATTCTCATTTTTTTTTTACTCATGGACATTATCTACAATAGAAAATGTGTCCTGTTTGGTGTCCCATCGTCACGCAACACAAAATTTATTTACTGCGCCCTTCCCCTCCCTTCCATTCACGCATCCTCCTCCGCCGATTATTACTCACGCACGCAAAACGCAAGAATGCATCGCCTCGCAAACGGTGGTGTAATAAATATGGTGGCGTAATCGTGCCCCTCAGCACATCTATTTTATTTATGATTGCAGGTACGGTGCCGGGTACGACCTGGCGGCGAGGCGCAAGAACGCGACGCGGGAATCGACGGCCACGCTGAAGGCGTGGCTGAACGAGCACAAGAAGAATCCCTATCCGACCAAGGGGGAGAAGATCATGCTGGCCATCATCACCAAGATGACGCTGACGCAGGTGTCGACGTGGTTCGCGAACGCGCGGCGGCGCCTGAAAAAGGAGAACAAGATGACGTGGGAGCCGAAGAACAAGACGGACGACGACGACGACGCCTTGGTGTCCGATAGCGACGACAAGGAGAAGGACGATGATGATAAGAGAGATGATACAGGTAGCTTTTTCTAAATTTAAGATGTTCATGCCGTAACGGAGGATCAGATAATTAGTACCCGCGTGTAAGAGGCTGAAAGGGGGAGGTTAACACGTCTCCATGTTGCACTCTTATAGAAGAAACCAGTATTAAAACCTTATTAAATTTTTTATAAGTCCCGAATCTTCGCGAGCAGATCCAGCTCACAGTGACTAGTATTTTCGCGTGTTAAGATAACCTTCGCTACTAAATCTAAAATATTGCACTCTTACAGAAGAAGCTAGTACTAAAGCAATATTTTTTTCCTTAACACCCCCTTAACACAGGCTAGTCTTCTTGCGTGTTAAGATACCTTCGCTTCTGAATCTAAAATAATGCACTCTTATAGAAGGAGTTGGTATTAAAACAATATTTTCTTCCTTAACTCCCTCTTCCGAATCTTCACGAGCTGATCCAGCCTACAGTGACTAGTCTTCTTGCGTGTTAAGATACCTTCACTTCTGAATCTAAAATAATGCACTCTTATAGAAGAAGCTAGTATTAAAACAATATTTTCTTCCTTAACTCCCTCTTCTGAATCTTCACGAGCTGATCCAGCCTACAGTGACTAGTCTTTCGCGTGTTAAGATACCTTCGCTACTCAATCTAAAATATTAAACAAACATGTTTGGCTATCATTGTGTTTACGATTGTGCACTGCAGCTTGTGTCGTCGCACAGTATCTTCATCAGGTCGATCTGTTTTATTTGCTGTTGAAGCCATTGTGTGAGGATTCTTCAAGCCAGAATTCTTCAACAACAATGTTTACAAAAAAAATAGAGATTCCCGTACTTACTTTTTAAGATATTATATAGAGTAACCCAAAGTTAAGGACAAAATAAGGCTTCTTTCATCTGTAACTTTTTTACCAAAAATGTGCCCCCTTCTTAGTTCCACCAAAGTATTCGAATTTATTATTTTCTGGAAACAAAATTTAACCCAGATACGTCTAGTAGTATTTGTGAATGGGATATTAAAGCCTGCCCATTTTTTATTAATTCGGAAAAGAAAACACGGATAAAGGAATTTTAACTCCTTTTTTCTCGTTAACCCTTTCGGTACGGGTATATTTGGCAACATCACCCGACGGACGTAAAAAATGTCCATTTTTCAAACATCGATTTCTAGTGTTGCATTTTGCTCCGAAACTAAAAATACATGTTTCTGCCTTTGAATAATAATAACGACTCATCAATAACTAATTTTTAAAACGGATAAAAAAAATTAGAAAATTTTGTTGTAAGTTACGTTAAAACGCTTATTGATGTGACCCGTCCTGAAAGGGTTAAATGCTAACAAAATTCCGCTCTTTGATTTTGTTCTTGAATGACTCAGAAAGTAACCGTAGTATTTCTTGGATATTGACGGCGTTTACTTGGTGGTGCATCTTGAAATTATCACTAAATAAAACACTTAAAACTTTGTTACAGTCGCCAAAGTTTTAAGTGTTTTATTTCGAAATAACCGTAGTATGTTAGGTTTCTTAAGAGAATATCATGGTTTCGAAAAGTTGGAGCCTTAAGATTTTTTAAAAATATTTTTTACGCCAATTTTAACAAATTTAGACACACTTCAGAATGCCCATCGAGCATGGCAAGCCCATGAAACTACTTATACATTTATGTATAGTTCTTACCACTTAAATAGTAAGTTTGCATCATTATAAGTTGTTCATTTACCAATAAAAAAAACCCAAAAAATCCGGTTTTGAACGAGTTGTGTGTGTGTGTGTGCCTGCTATCTTTCTGTTTGTACGCGCTGTATCTCAAAAACTTATTAAGGAATTAACATGAAACTTTGAACATAATCTTATTTGACGACTTGAGGAACTAAGAAGCTTTCAGTAAAATTTTGTACACCCGAAGTGGATGTGTACCTTGACCGTTTTCTGTTTTTTTCCGATATTTTTTTTAAATATAAAAAATATTACAACAGTAAGTGAAGATAACACACAAATTAACATCTTTTTTCTGAAAACATTCGGTAATTATTTAACTGTGGGGAGCACCTTCTTATGACCTTCTAAATAGGCTCATTCGACGAGTTTTTGCAAGAGAAACAACTTTTTCCTTTGGCAAAATCGGCGCTCATTGTTTGTTAAAAAGTTGTTAACAAAAAAAGTTTTACCTGTTTTTTTACTTTCTCCGTTACGAAGTACGAGAAAGTATTGTGATCGTGATTTTTTTTTTCAAAAAATTTTTTTACGGAAATATCCGTTTTGGGGTCCCTAGATACCATTTCAACAATTTCTAGAGAAAACATTTTTTGTGTCTGTGTGTGAGTGTGTGTCTGTGTGTGTCTGTCTGTGTGCGCTGTATCTCAAAAACTAATAGAGCAATTGATATGAAACTTTGAACATACGTTTTATTTCATAATCCGAAGAACTGAAAAGCTTTTAGTAAAATTTCGTACACCGGAAGTGGGTGTTTACCTTAACTGTTTTTTGTTTTTTGCCAATATTTTCTTAAATATGAAAAATATCACAAAAACATTTAAACAAACATTCAAGACAACAAAGAAATGAACATCTTTTGCTTAAAAATATTTTTCATAAAATCATTGCTATTCGAGAAAAATTTTATTTTTTTTTTAATTTTTGGTTTATAATTATGAAACGATAATAGTTACAGCAAATTTATGTCAATAATAATTGTAGAGAATGCCAAAATGAACAACTTGTAAAGAATAAGTTTTTTTCGAAATCTCATTAGTTTTTGAGTAAACCGAGTTTTTGAATTTGAAGTATAATTCCATCTTTTATAATTTTGACGTTTTAAACGTCAGTTTCATCCGAGTTTACGCAACGCTCGATGTACATTTAAAATATGATTTCAATTGAAAATAAACAATGAAAACGTAAATATAAATGACTATGATACCATCAAGTCGGAGAAAGTAACATGATGGCCACATCACCATTTTTTCAGTGTACCTTTGAAAATATTGATTTTAGAGAAAAATGTTTCAGACAAAAACCGAAGCTCTCGAAAAGCTCCTCAAAAAAAAGGTAGTATGCTATTTTAACGTAAACACAAAACTGTAGCTGCAAATTTGAAAAATATTTGTGCCAAGGTAGAACTTTCTGACTGTGCAATTTATAGTGCAGCGTGGGTGTTAGGTTAGTTATTAGGTATATTATCTTCTTTCGAATTACATTCTTGATCTGCAAATAGTTTAACAACTCGTATTTTGTTGTTAATACGAGAAATTCATAGAACAACATATTTCCCACTTTAGATGTTATTTGTACGAAAACTCGTCGGATACTGTTTCATTCAATGCCAAGTACTCTTGTGTATAGAAAGGACATCAGCACTTTAACCCGCCAAAGGTGACCTACTGGTCTGTGAGACCGGGTTTGTTGAAAAAAAAAATGGAATAACTTTATTCTCCGTTATTGTTTTTTGTTGCAATTTCGAGTAACTGCCGCATTAAATTGATTAAATATCTTTGTTTTATTGTCAAAGAGCATAAATTTAAAAAAAAACATGAACTATTTGTAACACGTTTCGAAAAATCTTCAGTTGAAAACCCCGGTGCGTGAGACCGGCGTCACCATTAAATTTGCGTCACCAATGGCGGGTTAATACGGAAGTAAACTAAAGCAACTAACACTGACTTTGAAATGACAAACTATATATACACAGTGTCGAAAAATTATATTTCAATTTTCAATATTTTTTTTGTCTATAATTTTATAATAAACAATGAGCGCCGATTTTGTCTAAAGAAAAAATTGTTTGTCTTGCAAAAACGTGTCGATTGAGCCTATTTGGAAGGTCATTACGAGGTGCTCCCCATAGGTAAATAATTACCAAACATTTTTCATATAATATTTTTTTTTTTTTCGAAAAAGATAAAAATTAATTCATTTTGTAATTTTTGACCTCTAATTATGAAATGTGTGTGTGCGCCTGCTATCTGTTTGTACGTTGTATCTCAAATACGAATTAAGGAATTAACACGAAACATTGAACTTAAAAAAAAAACTTATTTGAAGACTTGAGGAACATAGAAGCTTTTAGTAAAATTTTATGTATAGGAAGTGGATATTTACCCTAAGCATTTTTTGTTTTTTTTATATAATATAATTATATATAATATAATGTATAAAAAATATTACTGCAACTTCAACACAATATTGAAGATAACAAGCAATTGAACATATTTTGTGCGAAAACATTTTTTTTCTAAAAAAATAAAAATTCATACATTTTGTAATTTTTGACCTATGAAATAATGATAATTACATCAAATTTATATAAATAATATTTGTAGATAATATCAAAATGAACAATTTATAAACAATAGCTTTTCACTAAATCTCATTAGTTTTTGAGTAAAATGACAATAAAGGTTTTTAGAATTTGAAGTACATTTGGATTTTTAGGCTTAAAACACTTTTCCGCGGATTTGTTAGCTTATGCATCACATATCAAAAAAAAAAACTGTTTCAAACGTCATTTTGCATTAATAACGTAAACTACAATTCACCCGAAAAGTCACTCAGTCGTCACGGTGTGTCTGCTTACTCACGGACCTACCTTTACTCTTCTTAAGATTTGCTAAAGATGTATAGATCCCGTGAAAACATTTTTCTTTCCTACCTTCGGGATGTAACTGAATGGAACGGAAAATCCCATTAACACTAGCACTGCACATCGAGGAATTTTACAGACTTTAACACCTTTTCGAAAATGAAAAAAAAATGTAGCAGTTGTGAATAATTACATCTTTCGGTGTTAAATACTGTAAACCCCTCACTACACTGTACACAGTCCACACACTCAGTTGGTTCGAGAAAAGCAACGCGAACTACTGATTTTTCCGCGGTAAAAATGATGTATAAACGGTTTTCGAAAAAATAATTGACCGCGACTAGCACGTTACCACGACGGCGACGTGCAGAGACTGGTCCGTCAACGTTGTGATTAGAGAAGACGCGCTGATAAGATTTCGAAATCCGCACTAAAAAATTTGCCTCGGGCGATTTACTAATCTCGCGCAGTTTCAACCACCGGTGCGATTAAACACGGGAAGAATTCAATTGGAGGACAAATGTAAGTTTTCGCAATTTTAAAATATGTAAAGGCTATCTGAAAAATGGTGATGTGGCCATCATGTTACTTTCTCCGACTTGATGGTATCATTTATATTTACGTTTTCATGGTTTATTTTCAATTTAAATCATATTTTAAATGTACATCGAGCGGATGAAACTGACGTTTAAAACGTCAAAATTATGAAAGATGGAAAAATTATACTTCAAATTCAAAAACTAAAGAGATTTCGAAAAAAACTAATTCTTCATAAATTGTTCATTTTGGCATTCTCTACAATTATTATTAACATAAATTTGCTGTAACTATTAGAGTTTCGTAATTATATACCAAAATAATAATCTTTAAAAAATCTTTAACTCGCTTCAAAATTATTGGATTTTCAAAAACCAAAATTATTTGAGTAGAGTGTCATTTTCCCAATAAAGATTGATTTTTGTGTAATTTTTCCGATACGTTTACTATTTTTTTCTTAATTTTTCTTCCTCCGATGTACAAATTTGACGCAGTGAAAATCAAAAATTTCAAAAATCTGTAACTCGCTTGAAAATTATTGGATTTTCAAAAACCAAAATTATTTGAGTAGAGTGTCATTTTCCTAATAAAAATTAATTTTTGTGTAATTTTTCCGTTACGTTTACTATTTTGTTTCTTAATTTTTCTTCCTCCAATGTACAAATTTGATGCCGTGAAAATCAAAAATTTCAAAAATCTGTAACTCGCTTGAAAATTATTGGATTTTCAAATACCAAAATTATTTGATTAGAGTGTCATTTTCCCAATAAAGATTGATTTTTGTGTAATTTTTCCGTTACGTTTACTATTTTTTTCTTAATTTTTCTTCCTCCAATGTACGTGAAAATCAAAAATTTAAAAAATCTGTAACTCGCTTGAAAATTATTGGATTTTTAAAAACCAAAATTATTTGAGTAGAGTGTCATTTTCCCAATAAAGATTGATTTTTGTATAATTTTTCCGATACGTTTATTATTTTTTTCTTAATTTTTATTCCTCCAATGTACAAATTTGACGCCGTGAAAATCAAAAATTTTAAAAATCTATAACTCGCTTGAAAATTATTGGATTTAAAAAAACCAAAATTATTTAAGTAGAGTGTCATTTTCTCAATAAAGATTAATTTTTGTGTATTTTTTCCGATACGTTTACTATTTTTTTGTTAATTTTTTTTCCTCCAATGTACGTGAAAATCAAAAATTTCAAAAATCTGTAACTCGCTTGAAAATTATTGGATTTTTAAAAACCAAAATTATTTGAGTAGTGTCATTTTCCCAATAAAGATTGATTTTTGTATAATTTTTCCGATACGTTTATTATTTTTTTCTTAATTTTTATTCCTCCAATGTACAAATTTGACGCCGTGAAAATCAAAAATTTTAAAAATCTATAACTCGCTTGAAAATTATTGGATTTTAGAAAACCAAAATTATTTAAGTAGAGTGTCATTTTCCCAATAAAGATTAATTTTTGTGTAATTTTTCCGTTACGTTTACTATTTTTTTCTTAATTTTTCTTCCTCCAATGTACGTGAAAATCAAAAATTTCAAAAAGATGCAACTCGCTTGAAAATTATTGGATTTTAAAAAACCAAAACTATTTGAGTAGAGTGTCATTTTCCCAATAAAGATTAATTTTTGTGTAATTTTTCCGTTACGTTTACTATTTTTTTCTTAATTTTTCTTCCTCCAATGTACGTGAAAATAAAAAATTTTAAAAATCTATATCTCGCTTGAAAATTATTGGATTTTAAAAAACCAAAATTATTTGGGTAGAGTGTCATTTTGCTAATAAAGATTAATTTTTGTGTAATTTTTTCGATACGTTTACTATTTTTTTTTCTTAATTTTTCTTCCTCCAATGTACAAATTTGACGCCGTGAAAATCAAAAATTTCAAAAATCTGTAACTCGCTTGAAAATAATTGGATTTTAAAAAAACCAAAATTATTTGAGTAGAGTGTCATTTTCCCAATAAAGATTAATTTTTGTGTAATTTTTCCGTTACGTTTACTATTTTTTTCTTAATTTTTCTTCCTCCAATGTACGCGAAAATCAAAAATTTCAAAAATCTGGAACTCGCTTGAAAATTATTGGATTTTAAAAAACCAAAATTATTTGAGTGTCATTTTTCTAATAAAGATTATTTTTCATAATTTTGACGTTTTAAAGGTCAGTTTCATCCGAGTTTAAACAACGCTCTATGAACATTTGAAATATGATTTCAATTGAAAATAAACCATGGAAACGTAAATATAAATGGCTATGATACCATCAAGTCGGAGAAAGTAACATGATGGCCACATCACCATTTTTTTGTATCATTGATAGTTTCAGAGAAAATCGATAAAACTATCCTGAATTTTTGATCTTTGTTAGAACCTCAAAAGTTTTCGCGGTCTAACTTATGTTTTCATCATTCATGGGCGTGAAATATCAGTGAATAAGGCTCGTGGGCCTCTCAGGCCCAACGTTTTCTCTGTAGGGTTAAATAGGTTTTTCCCGTTGCGGCAGGTAAAAAACGGGGTCTTTTAACATTCCCCTTTAAATGAATAATAATTGTAGAGAATGCTAAAATGAACAACTCGTAAACAATAAGATTTTTCGAAATCTCTTTAGTTTTTGAGTAAACTGACCATTAGTATTTGAAGTAAAATTTATAATTTTCATGTTTCATAATTTTGACGTTTTAAACGTCAGTTTCATCCGCTCGATGTACATTTAAAATATGATCTAAATTGAAAATAAACCATAAAATGTAAATATAAACTATGATACCATCAATTCGAAGAAAGTAACATGATGGCCACATCACCATTTTTTAGTAAAATTTGAATCGGCCCTCATTCTAAAAATCAAAATTTTCTAAACTAAACGTGAAATCCTCGCAATCCTCACGGTCTCCTCTTCCCGCCGTCTGTTAAATGGCACTCTGAGTGTTGCGCACATTAAGTCCCCCATCCCGTTTAATCGGATCAGCAGTTAATGCTCATAGACCCAAAGCGAAGATACCACCAGCTCCCGCCCCAATCTGATAGCCCCTGAATTGCGTAGCGGAGGGTCGGTGTGAGTATTCAATTAAGATTCTTTGTTTCAGATGTGCACGGCCGAATAAAATCCGAGAGGAGCGCGAAAGACCTGGACGACGACGACATGACGGACGACGACCGCAAGGACGACCTCCTGGGCAATCACATGCACCACATCCTCGGCAACACGTTCGGCCTGAAGCCGGAAATGAAGACTTCCGACTGCGGCGTGCCCCTCCCCCCCTCGAAGCCAAAAATTTGGTCGCTCGCGGACACCGCCGCGTGCAAGACACCGCCGCCCCCTCCCCCCGCGCAGCAGCAGCAGTGGATCGGCAGTAACGGGTTCGCGTTGCCTAGTTCCAGATACGGCAGCGGCGGTTTCTTGCCGAGCCACTGTCAGCAGGGTTTCCCCGATGTACAGACTGACACACCCCCGCAGACGCCGCCGAGTATGAAATTGCCCAGCGTCGCCGGTAATCTCCTGCCAGGCCAAGGACCCTGCATATCCGCGCCGTCTTCGGGGAACAGCGGATACTCCCAATCAAGCTTCCTCGGCGGTTTCGGCAGACTGCACTCACCTCAGCGGTCGCAGGCACCGCAGGGCGCGCAAATGTCCGCCCCCAGCACGGACAACGCCGCCTTCAAACCTTTCTACAAGAGGTAAACCACCCCCAAAAAAAAAACCCACAAACCTGCTAACATCCGCGATTTTACAGCCCTCAGAGCATGAACGGGGGTTTCGTGTCACCAGTGTGAGCCGCTCCTTGCTGGACCGTCTCTTAGGTAAGTGCCCACGCTAAATTCTAAATTCTAAATTATTCTCAATGAGGAATGCCCGCTATCGCCACCTCTCTGACATTGACAAATGACGCCAGATTTTGATCAGTGAATGGTCCTACTGCGCGGTCGACCGCTAACTAACCCGCGAGTTACTCAATCGGATAAACCTGTCCCAGTATTATTCGTATGCCTGCACCCCGCCGTGAATCCATTGTTTCAAATCAATGTGCTTTCTACACACCCTCGTGCCATTCATCATTCAGCGCATTACGTACACGTTGATGCAATCAAAAAATTAATTCTTCGAGAGGCGAAAAGAGCGAAACATCGGATGGCGCGCTAATTTATCTTCGCGGAATCCTCCAGATTTATCGGGCACCGGCACGTCCTCCTCGTTTCATTACGGCAAGCGCGAACGCAATTAATTCATTTACTGTCCCGTTGATATATACGTAACAAGTTGGAGATACGATCTAAAGATATAATTCCATATTTCACTGTTGAACCTTAACGTGGCATTAATTAAATCTAAAGGTGAAATCTTATTTTTTTAACGCAATAATTACAAAATATATGGTGTGTTTATTTTTATTTTTTTAATTTAATTCACATTAACAACATTCTTGATAAAACATTGGGTTTAAAGTGAGATTTTGTCAATTTCCTGACACGTGTCATAAAACATGTCAACCTGCTCGTAAATCGACAAATTGCATCTTACAAAGAATAAAGAGAGTTTTTTGATTTTGAATATTCGTAAGACATCATTTTGTAAATTAACAGGCAGGCTTTGATTATTATATTATCAGTTTCCTGACACGTGTCAAAAAACATGTCAACTTGCTCGTAAATCGACAAATTGAATCTTACAAAGAATAAAGAGAGTTTTTTGATTTTGAATATTCGTAAGACATCATTTTGTAAATTAACAGGCAGGCTTTGATTATTATATTATCAGTTTCCTGATACGTGTTTCGACAATTTGCTCATCATTCTCAAAAAAGTACAAGAACCGACCACAGTTATTTACATGTACTCCGTCGAGAATGGCGTGCAATTGTCGAAACACGTGTCATGAAACATGTCAACCTGTTCGCAAATCGACAAATTGAATCTTACAAAGACTAAAGAGAGTTAAATAAAATAGAAACAACATTACTTGTTGCAGAAAGTATTAAATAAATTAAAAAACAAAACGAAATATAGCCTGAATATATAAATATTCAACCTGTTCGTAACTCTGCAACCAAAATTAAGTCTTACTAAGACTATAAACAAAATATGTTTAATAAGTTATTTGTTTATAGTCTTAGTAAGACTTAATTTTGGTTGCAGAGTTACGAACAGGTTGAATATTTATATATTCAGGCTATATTTCGTTTTTTTTTTAATTTAAAGAGAGTTATTTGATTTTGAATCTTCGTAAGACAATTTTGTAGATTTTAGAGCAGGTTTTGATTATTATATTATCAGTTTCGACAATTGCTTGCCATTCTCAAAAAAGTATAAGAACTGACAACAGTTATTTACTTGTACTCCTTTTAGTATAGCGAGCAATTGTCGAAACACTTGTCATAAAACGTCAAACTGCTCGTAAATCGACAAATTGAATCTTACAATGACTTGAGTTATTTTATTGTGAGTCTTTGCAAAAGATAATTTTGTAGATTTACGAGCAGGTTTTGATTATTATATTATCAGTTTCCTGACAAGAATTTCGACAATTGCTTGTCTTTCTCAAAAGGATATTAGAACCGACGACAGTTATTTACTTGTAATCCTTTGAGAACGGCGAGCAATTATCGAAACACGTGTCATAAAAAATGTTAACCTATTGATAATCGACAAATTGAATCTTACGAAGACTAAAGAGAGTTATTTGGTTTAGAATCTTTGTAAGACATAATTTTTTGGATTTACGAGCAGGTTGAATAGCATACAGGTTCGCGATATGATGTAGAGTTGTACCAAGCACTCGAGGCGTGTTGCGCAGTGACCATCTTAAATTCAATTTGTTGCCGCGTTCTCCGAATACTCTCTCACACTGCGCAAACTTTACCTTCACACGTCTCGAGTACTCGGTAATACTGTAACTTCGCACAAGGATCGAAGACGAATACCGCACCCTATTTCTTTTACATTAATTAGATGTGGTTAAAACATGGTGAATTTTTCAATTCCGTTTATACCTATGTGAAAATAGATGGATGATTTATTGAACACTTACTACGATTTGGCCTATAGTGAGAGACTTTTCGGACACCCTGTATATTGTTCTAGGACTTTAGTACTTTATTTTATGCTATGTTTCACTTACCAGGTGTTAACTTGTTCTTTCCATTACAATTTCGATTTGAATTTATGCTTTGTGGATTCTGTTATAGCTTTTTTTTTTATTGAAACAATATTGAGTGATATTGCCTTAGTTACGATATGTCATAACATACTTATATTTCCCTAGGGAAATATGAAGTGCTCATATTTCCCTTGGAAAATATAAACATCAAAAAAAATGTCATTAGGAGCTTCTCGCAAGAATTATTTTAATTGCTCTCGGGACAACACCTCTGATTTCTTAGGAAGGTATCCTTTATGGATTTTACAGCTTTGGATTTTACCGGAATCAAACATTCACGGTCTTTCGTCGCTTGCGTTAACACATAGTTTGACATTTCACCAATTTATGAAACAACAAAACAAATCAAACCAGCCAACTATGATATTTACAAATAAGGCCCTTAGCAACGTTACCAATCCGATAAATTTAAAAATTTACAATCCAATATTTTCCCATTTACAGAACAATATTCTTTCAATCAGAAAAAAAAACTATTGATTACAACACGGGAAATATGAATACATTTCATCAAATATACTATTCATATTTCCCTAGTTGTAATAATAGCTATATCAGCTAACAATTTTAAACGGCTCCTCCTTGCATTGTTAAATTTTTACATGATAAATAAATTATAGATAAGTTGCAAACGAAATATTTCTTGGTCTTCAACGTGAGTTTTACACAAACAATAAGTGATGTATCATCTTTTGTGAAGTATTTTTAAATTATTCTTACACCATCTGAAACTCGTTTATTCCTGCTTCATCCCAATACATAATTGTTTTATTTTTAAGAATATTTTGGATAAAAATTTTTTTTTGGAATGAAATAATCAATATTTCGAAATCAATCATTGTGAACAATAACTGCCCATATAAAATAATCGAACGAGAAGAGTAAAACTCTCGATTATCCGCTTTACGAGTTATCCGCGGTCTTTCCTTCCTTTTTAATCCCAATTAGAGCGACAAACTGTTAAGCTACGCGCACACTTGTCCGAATCGGACGGACGGCACGCATCGGAAAAAATTGCTTAACACAGCTGTAAACGAGTCAAGCAATTTTATCCGTTGCGTGCCGTCCTTCCGATTCCGGCAAGTGTGCGCGTAGCTTTAAGGTAAGTGGAAGTCATCAGCGAAGGTCAATTTGCCACTTCTACACACACCCACATCCGATTCTCCTAACAAACGCATCAAAATGTGCTTTTCTGTCAAAAATGAAAATTGTTCAAAAGTATTTTCGTGTTGATTTGTCATTTTTGGCCATTTTGTGGATAATCCGCTGAATTCGCTTATCCACAGTTGTCGCGCCACCAAATTCCGCGAATAATCGGAAGTTTACTATACAGTGGGCGCCTAAAGCATGGAGTGTATTCAGTAAAACCGAAATAAAATGTTTTTGGAAAAAATCCTCGAACAGGTCGATTTTCTTTGATAAAAATACACATTTTTGGATGAAAGTCGACTTTCAGTCATCATTTGTTATTCAATTCAATTTATTTATTTCCAAAAAGAAAGTATATTCATGTGTGAGTCAGCAAAATTTGTATTGTACCTTGAAAAGAACCCTTATTGAGTAATGACGTTAGCCATTTTGTTTTTAAATGACAACCCCCAATTTTTGTTGTTGATTTTGAGAGATCTTTTCATTGTCGAACTGGCACTATAAAAATATTGCCATCTTGCATAAGAAATTTTTCGAGTAAATGACAATTCAAGGTGAGAACCCGATATTTAGAGTTTTTGCAAAATGACCTTGTTTCAGCGCTTGTAGCAATTTTTCCAAACAACAATAATCTTGACCTTCCATTTAATACAATATGGTTTCAGCAAATCAGCGCATCCCCACACTAGGCGCGTTTTTTTTCGAACATGTGGAAATTCATCTTGAACATTTTGAATTTTTTCCAGGCTAAATTTGCGCATTCATCTCTCTCGCGGGCTATTCTATCGGTCCTCACCTGCCAATTCACCTATACGCAAAGCGTAAAAAAAACGCGCATAGTGCGGAGGTGCGCCATCTTGCTGAAACAATTTTGTATTATGTGGATGGTCAAGATCATTTTTGTTTGGAAAAAAAAGCGCTGGAACACAATCATTTTGCAAAAACTCTAAATATCAAGTTCTCACCTTCAATTGTCATTTACTCGAAAAATTTCTGATGTAAGATGGCAACATTTATATACTTCCAGTTCGACAATGAAAATATCTCTCAAAATCAAAAACAAAAATGGGGGGTTGCTATTTAAAAACAAAATTGATGACGTCATTACGTCATGACGAAACAGATGACTACTGAAAATCGACGTTCGTGCAAAAATGTGTATTTTTATAAAAGAAAATCGAGGATTTTTTTAAAAATATTTTATTTCGGTTTTACTGAATATATTCCATATTTTACGCGCGCACTGTATATAGCTATACATGTGAAACATATTTTCAATAGTCAAAATAGTTAAAAATATATTTCTTTCGGAAAAACGGTGTTTCCTTTTTTTATAATTGATAATAAATATATTTGGCACAATTTTGCCAGTAACGCATGCCCGAGTCATGCTCGGGCGTGTATGTTAAGGGGTAAAAATTCATAGAACATCCCATCCCTAGATTTTGAGGTAATTCCAGGCGAAAGAACAGATTGTTATTTTTTTATTGGCACATCTTCTGATTACTCAATTTTGATTTTGCTTTATGCTTTTTAAAAAATCAACACCCCACCCCGTCTCTAGATTTCAAGGCAATCTTCGGCGAAAGAACAGATTTTAATTCTTTAAGTGTATGCATCATGTAGAGCCGTCTCGAAATGTCGTGACACCTGGAGGTAAAGTTTACGCAGAGTGAGAAAGTATTCGGGGAGAATGCGATAACAAATCTACTCGTGGCCGCATCACCGAATTAAAGATGAATCATCGCGACCGATTCTGTGTCTATATTTACATTATGATCACTGAATAATTGTGAGCTCTTGAAATTTAAGATGTTCTCTGCGCACTGTGACACGACATTTTGGGACGGCTATAGCTCGTTAATGAACATAAAATAATTGCTACATAATTATGAGTTTCCGGCTCTTGAAATTTAAGATGTTCACTGCGCACTGTGACACGACATTTTGGGACGGCTATAGCTCGTTAATGAACATAAAATAATTGCTACATAATTATGAGTTTCCGGCTCTTGAAATTTAAGATGTTTACTACGCACTGTGACACGATATTTTGGGACGGCTATAGCTCGTTAATGAACATAAAATAATTGCTACATAATTATGAGTTTCCGGCTCTTGAAATTTAAGATGTTCACTGCGCATTGTGACACGACATTTTGGGACGGCTATAGCTCGTTAATGAACATAAAATAATTGCTACATAATTATGAGTTTCCGGCTCTTGAAATTTAAGATGTTCACTGCGCATTGTGACACGACATTTTGGGACGGCTATAGCTCGTTAATGAACATAAAATAATTGCTACATAATTATGAGTTTCCGGCTCTTGAAATTTAAGATGTTTACTACTCACTGTGACACGATATTTTGGGACGGCTATAGCTCGTTAATGAACATAAAATAATTGCTACATAATTATGAGTTTCCGGCTCTTGAAATTTAAGATGTTCACTGCGCGCTGTGACACGACATTTTGGAACGGCTATAACTCGTTAATGAACATCAAATAATTGCTACATAATTATGAGTTTCCGGCTCTGGAGATTTAAGATGTTCACTGCGCACTGTGACACGACATTTTGGGACGGCTATAGCTCGTTAATGAACATAAAATAATTGCTACATAATTATGAGTTTCCGGCTCTGGAGATTTAAGATGTTCACTGCGCACTGTGACACGACATTTTGGGACGGCTATAGCTCGTTAATGAACATAAAATAATTGCTACATAATTATGAGTTTCCGGCTCTGGAGATTTAAGATGTTCACTGCGCACTGTGACACGACATTTTGGGACGGCTATAGCTCGTTAATGAACATAAAATAATTGCTACATAATTATGAGTTTCCGGCTCTTGAAATTTAAGATGATCACTGCGCATTGTGACACGACATTTTGGGACGGCTATAGCTTGTTAATGGACATAAAATAATTGCTACAAGTGTGAAAATTTCAAAATTTTTCATAAGCTGTAGAAAAATAAAAAACAATACCTCAGCGGTAGATTTTGTTAGTCGCAGGCAATGCAATAGAATATTTTTGATTTTGAACAGTTCTAACAAAACAAGTGCTGTGATGAATATGATGACCGACGTGGTAATTTATAATTATGGATGATTAGTTGAGGTAAAATATAGTGATTTTTTTTTTATTTAAGAGTTTCAAGTGAAAAATTTTCAAGATTTACTCAAAACTGATTCCGCCTCCTACTTCTTCAAAAACAGTAAACAATCCCTATTTTTGATAACAGATTATGATTTTTTTTAGTGTGCACATCTAGCTCATTAAAAATTAAAATAATTGCTGCAACTGTGAAAGTTTCAAAACTTTGCTTAAAGTGGATTCTGCCTCATGTTTGAAAAATCGGAAAAATTCTATATTTTTTATTTTTATTTTTTTAATTTGCCCATTTCTACTAAAACAAGTGCTAAAAGTGTGAAACTTCCAAAATTTACTCAAAACTAATTCTGCCTTAACCACCATTGGTGACGCAAATTGAATGGTGACGCCGGTCTCACGCAGTGGGGTTTTCAACTGAAGATTTTTCGAAACGTGTTACTAATAGTTCATGTTTTTTTTTTAATTTATGCTCTTTGGCAATAAAACAAATATATTTAATCAATTTAAGCTCTGCAATGCGGCAACAAAAAACCATAACGCCATAAGTTATTCGACGCACCCGGCCTCACAGACCTGTAGGTCACCATTGGCGGGTTAATACCATTAAGAAAAATATGAAAAAAAATTCGTAATAATGAAATTTACATTATATTTTTGGTTTCCTGCACCATTTCCTGCTCTCTAATTTTGTGTTTTCTTTTCATTTTGGAATGGATCATATTGTCCACGTGAATAAATCTTATAGCTTTTTACATACAAATTAAATGCACAATTTAAAATTTTTCACCGATAGAGCCCATTCATCACCTTGACTATGCTATGGGATACAAACAACAATTACGCAACTGCAATAAACACTTGTTGTTTAAATGGTTCTTATTAATCCATGTGTTCGAATAAATGAACAATGCATTTTTTTAACCTAAACAAATCAGCTTGAATTAGAGATGTTACAAAGGGTTGTAGATGGACCTCATCTAATTTTATATTCTAATTAATACTTTAATGTGCAGGGTGAATCCCGTAAATATATTATTATTATTATTAATAATTTTCACGAGCAGAAAAATAAACAATTTCCTGTTTAACCGTTGTTTTCGGTTCAACTGGTTAGACTCTAGAATATGGCCTTCCCTACCACCCTTGAGTTCAATTAAACTTCAACTACAAATATTATTTTTGCTAGACCTTATCACTCCATGTTTTCCAATCAACGGCGGATGAAAATAAGCAAAGTTCGGTTTTTGTTGAAATTGCTAGAAAAGATGGTGGGTGGGTCCTATCCAGTGTCGGCTGACGGCGTGACTCATAGTACGGCCTGCTGAAGTAGAGGTAGGTCAAGATATAGTACAATCGCGCAGAGGTGGCAGTGACTCAACGCTCCATGTTGCCTGAATTAAGTTTCTAGTAAACGTATGTCCATAAAATAATTCGATTCAGTCTAGGCGGGAAATTTTAAAATTCTCGAGCGTACAAATTTTTTCCCGACGAAACTTTGCGAGTGCATTTTTCGGCAATCGGTAAAGACAACTGGAAATTGGTCATTAAATTTAACTTTTTATTAATGAAATGGATACAATCAATTCAGCTCTTAACTAAATCGAAATCGGAGACGGTCAAAACCAGATACAAGCACGTGAATTTTAAGGTTAGAATAGATAGAATGAGAAAAGAGATACGTTGCACTTGGCCCTTGAATTTACATATCGACACGTTTCGTATTTCATTTCGATTTTCTTAAGCATGCGAACGAGTATACATATTTATCCCAAAAACATGTTTTTTTGATTTTTTGGATTTTCAAAATATTGTTTTGCGGTTCGATCAACATTTTTTTTAGTTTTTTGGATTATCAAAGCATTGTTTTCCGGTTCAACTGGCTGGACGATGTATTAAGGCCCATGCACAATAAAAAACAAATTGAACAATTTTTCAGGGCAGCAAAATCAACATTTTTTTAATTTTTTTGATTTTCAAAGCATTGTTTTGCGGTTCAATCGACATTTTTTTAAATTTTTTTGGATTTCCAAAGCATTGTTTTGCGATTCAATCAACATTTTTTTCAATTTTTTTGGATTTTCAAAGCATTGTTTTGCGTTCAACCGGCTAGAGGATGTATTAAGGCCCACCCATCATAAATTACAAATTAAACAATTTCTTAGGGCAAAAAAATCAGCATTTTTTTTTGATTTTTGGAATTTTAAAATCATTATATTTCGGTTCAGTTGGTTGGATCATGTATTAGGACCCACCCACCATAAATTACAAATTGAACAATTTTTTAGGGCAGCAAAATCAACACTTCTTTCAATTTTTTTGGTTTTTCAAAGCATTGTTTTGCGGTTCAATCAACATTTTTTTGAATTTTTTGGATTTTCAAAGCATTGTTTTGCGGTTCAATCAACATTTTTTTTCAATTTTTTAGATATTCAAAGCATTGTTTTGCGGTTCAACCGGCTAGAGGATGTATTAAGGCCCACCCACCATAAATTATAAATTAAGCAATTTTTTAGGGCAGAAAAATCAGCATTTTTTTTTGATTTTTGGGATTTTAAAATCATTATTTTTCGGTTCAACTGTTCAGATCATGTAATAGGGCCCACCCACCATAAATTACAAATTGAACAATTTTTTAGGGCAGCAAAATCAACACTTTTTTTTAATTTTTTTGGATTTTCAAAGCATTGTTTTGCGGTTCGATCAACATTTTTTTGAATTTTTTGAATTTTGAAAGCATTGTTTTGCGGTTCAACTGGCTAGAGGATGTATTAAGACCCACCGACCATAAATTACAAATTAAACAATTTTTTAGGGCAGAAAAATCAGCATTTTTTTAAATTTTTTTGATTTTCAAAGCATTGTTTTGCGGTTCAATCAACATTTTTTTTTAATTTTCTGGATTTTCAAAGCATTGTTTTGCGGTTCAACTGGCTGGACAATGTATTACGGCCCACCCACCATACATTACAAATTAAACAATTTCTTAGGGCAGAAAAATCAGATTTTTTTTGATTTTTGGGATTTTAAAATCATTATTTTTCGGTTCAACTGATTGGATCATGTATTAGGACCCACCCACCATAAATTACGAAATTGCCCAATTTTTAAGGCTAGCAAAATCAACATTATCGAAGAACTGTTTTTCGGTCCAACTGGTTAGACTTTGTGTTATGGCCCACCCACCACCGATTCAACTGGTTGTATTATATAATAGGGCCCACCCACTATCTTTCAATTCGCCTTCAATTAAAAATTTTTTAGTGGTATTTATCAATTCTTGTTGTGTAATTATTGAACAATAAAATTTTGTTTAGCCCAAACACAGTTTTGCTTCAGTTAAAATTGTTAACGGAGGGGGTGGGTGGGTCCTATCCTATCCTCGTACCCCACCACCGATTTAGTATTGTATTTTATAACATGGCAACATTTTTTTGGATTTTTTTGGATTTGCAAAGCACTGTTTTACGGTCCAACTGGTTGGACTTTGTGTTATGGCCCACCCACCCCCGATTTAACTGGTTGTATTATATAATAGGGCCCACCCACCATCCTTCAATTCGCCTTCAATTACAAACAAACATATTTTAGTGGTATTTATCAATTCTTTGTTTGTAATTATTGAACGATGAGTTTTTTTAGTCTAAACACAGTTTTGCTTCAGTTAAAATTGTTAACGGAGGGGGGTGGGTGGGTCCTATCCCATCCTCAGACCCCCCCACCGATTCATTGTTGTATTTTATAATATGGCCCACCCAACACCCTTCAATTCGTTTTCAATAACAAACAAACATTTTTTTTATGGTATTTCTCAATTCTTGTTTTATAATTATTGAACCATGACATTTTGGGGGCGGGCCCTGTCCTTTCCTCGTACCCCACCATCGATTCATTGTTGTATTTTGTAATATGAACCACCTACCACCCTTCAATTCGTTTCCAATAACAAATAAAAAAAAAATTTGTGGTATTTATCAATTCTTGTTTTATAATTATTGATCAATGAAATTTTGTTTAACCTAAACAAATTTTTGCTTCGGAGAATGGTGGGTGGGCACTATCCTATCCTCAAATAAATCAGTTAACGATACAAAAGGGTTTTTATGCATAAATCGATTTGCAAAAGAAACTGAGTTATCAATTGCTTCTTTCTTCTTCTATTTTTAGACCTGGAAAACATTACTTTTTGGTTACACGCTACCCACGTGTTAATTTATTAACAACTATAAACATTGTTCTTTGGTTTTCCATGTTTTATAATAAATTAATAGTGCAAGTCAGCTTAACCTCAATAATGGTTTGTGGTTTACATTAACGCTGGCAAAAAGGGCGGAGGGTGGGCACTTCCACCTCAACAATTTAGACATAAAACGAAGGTTTTTAGCTAGTGTGGGTGGGCACTATCCTATCCTCAAATAAATCAGTTAACAATAACAAAGGGTTTTTATGCATAGATCAATTTGCAAAAAAATTAAGTTATCAATTGCTTCTTTTTTCTTCTATTTGTACACCTGAAAAACATTATTTTTTGGTCAGGCTGGTTTGATCGTGGATGGGCCCACGCGCTAAATAAATAAATATTGTTTTTTTGTGGTTTTCCCCAATCCATGTTTTATAATAAATTAATAATGCAATTTAGATTAACCTAACAATGGTTTGTAGTTTATATGAACGCTGGTAAAAAAAGCGGAGGGTGGGCACTTTCACCTCAACAATTTTGACCTAAAACGAAGGTTTTTACCAGTTGCCCAATTTTCAAAAGAAGTCAATTTACGATTAGCTTCTTTTATTCCTTCATTTTCTTTTTTTAGAACTGGGAAATCCTTGTTTTTTTTTGCTTTGGTCCGTTAGATTGTCGGAAAAAGTGATGGGTGAGTTGTATAACAACCCTCAATCGGTTTATCATAAAGCAGGGTTTTGTTGGTTTATTTGCAAGATTTTTTTCTCCCCTCCCGCTCATCAAAACCCTACAAAGATCGTATCAAAATTGTTGGCACAAAACTTTGAAAAAGTTTGAAAATCCCTTCTGTGATAAATAATGATTTATGTATCGAGATTCTAATATTTTTTATCACTTGAATGAGACTAATAAATACAAATACAAACGCATCTGATTTGATTTCATTTTATCACTTACCCGTAAACGGGACGTCACTGACAAATCCTGGCGGGAAGACCTCTCAGTCGACAGCCTGTTGCTGGAAGAGGAAAAAGAAACCAGTTAAAAATTTAAATATACAAATAATCTTCTTAGCAAAACAGATTAAGGCTGTTCGATCATCTCGAAAACTGCAGCGTTTTTGGCACTTGGCTCGCAACTGATTGCGACGTGATCGTAAAAAATGATGTAAGAATATTTTACACAGGGTTACATAAATAATGAATGTTGGTTTCTAAAGAATTATATTTTTTATAAGTATTTCTGATTAAGCGTAATTTAGTGTTTAAAAATAGGTATTTTGAACATTAAATAAAATTTAAATAAACGCTGAAAATCTAAAATATTTTACTATAGAGGCACATATTGATTCTTTGGTAATAAAATCCATTAAACCAAATTAGTTTTACCTGAAAAATAAGGACGAAATTACGTATGAGCTAAATCGTTCCGCGAGATATTTTAAATTTTTTTTCTGGAGAAAATAGTTCCCACACAACCGTATTCAGGCATATTTAGAAAACCGATTTTAGTCGATTTTTCAGGATATTTAGCGTATTTCAAGTTTATTGTCTTCCCGTTGCCATGGGATTTTGGTTGCGGGACGAACAGTCTTAATTTTAGATAAATGTTAAATGTCAAGTAATTTATTAGTTAATGTAAAAACCCTTCAGTTTTAATTTACAATCAACTATCGACAGGTAACAACTCCCCTCGCCCTAAAATATTCAGTTTAGATTCAATAAACGCAAAATAAAAAAAGATTACAATCAATAATCTCGTTTATAATTGGTACGAAGGCGCGAAGATCGAAATTATTTTATTATCGCCAAATTTCCCAAAGATCGGTCTCCACCACAGCCACATTGATTAATGAGAGTCACCGCGTATATTTATTTAATTGACAATCATGAGATCACCAAGACCTTTTTTCCTTAATTTATCTCCGACCATTACGATAAATTAGACAAATGTTATTTAGATGGAAAGATAACCGCGTGTCCGATAATGTATTAGCTTTACGAAATCGTCGCTCTCGTTAATGTAAATTTATAATAATCCAATGTTAATTGGAACGGTGATTAATGGCCACTCTCTGTTTCTTGTTGCAGGTTACCTGAGGAAAAGTCTGGCTGTCCGGAAAATTGGGCAAAGTGCAAGATATAGTTAATTGTGTGAGTGAAGCGAACTCGCGTGCAATCCGTTGTATATTTTGTGTAAATGCATTTATTTATATCTGTGATAAAGAACAAAATTATGTCCACGAGCTAGTGTTGTCCATTTTGGAATGGGATTCTTCTTCTGTTTTATTTTTACGTTCATTTTTTTTTTGGGTAGATTCTTGAAGATATAAAATGCGCGCACCTTTGTTTGTAAACCTGTTGTGTGCATCACAGACCGCCGAAGGATCGAAGGATTCTCTTCACAGCGCCGGTCCTGCTACATCACACCTTTTTCATTGTTATTTTAATATTATTATTAATTAGAGAAATTGTTGTGTATAAAGAGATCATATCATGGATTTGTATTATTATTATAAACTAACAGCTCTTAGTTTTTTTTTTCTCTATCTCCGGCGTCTCGCCGCAAATTGTACATTAACTTTATTTGTTTGTAAATAGATCAGTGTGAATAGAAGTATATTATTATTATTATTATATAATTATCATTGTCTTAATTAAAACATTAACAGAGACTACTATCGAAGATGCTGCCTTTTATTATGACTATTGTTTGTTTGTTGTTAACCTTCCTTTCTTCTCACCACCTCCGCGCGTGAATCTGGACAGGATCCAGATTTACACGCTTCATAAATTATTCAACGCCGTCAATTTAAAACCACTTCCAAAAAGAATATTTCCAGCGGATAAAAAAGCGTCCGGACTTTCTTTAAATGGAATTTGTTGAATTCGTTTTTAACACAGACCGCTAATAACTGTTACATGTGTTTTCTCTTATCTCTATTTATTAGCCGCGGTGATGATTATACTAAATCACGCCGTCGTTAAGTTTAACAAGAGATAAGGAGTCTAGATCTGTGATGACGTCTTGCAAAATGGGTTTAAGAGTTAATGAGAAATAATTGCTTTCGATTTGTCTGCGATTGCCGACAATTTTTTTTAAAAAGAACTCGTTGGTGATGAAAACTAAAATCGAAAGCCGCGGGTTGTAAAAATTTAAAGAATTTTCAACTTGGTTCATATCTTGACTACATGGTAACGGTCGCAACTATAAAGTAATAAAATGATATTTTAACTTGGTCACAAAATAAAGTTATTTCTTGATGTTGATCACGTAAAAATACATCTTTTTCGGTAACAATCATGCACGTTTTGTAAGTTATCATAACCTTGGCACAAAGAGTTTTTGAAAAAAAAATTATTTGAAAAAATTTGAAAAAAATGTTTAAATAACCGTTTTATATCAAAAACACAATTTTTGCAAGATTTTAAATGAATAACTGTTCGAATCTTGGTCATTTTAAAGTTACATCAAGTAACGGAACTTGATTTTGAGAATAAAGTACAAATAATGTTTGAATACCAACCGCAATAGTTATATTTGAAAAACAAGTGCCGTTACGATTTTTCAAAATTTTTAATGAATAACCACAAAATACAAGTTATTTCTTGATATTGATCATGTCAAAATGCATTTTTTTCGGCTACAATCATGATGGTTTTGTAAGCCATCATAACACACAGTTCTTGCAAAAAAAAAATTGAAAAAAAAAATGTTTGAATAACAGTTATATCTCAAAAACACAATTTTTGCAAAATTTTAAATGAATAACTGTTCGAATCTTGGTAGTTTTAAAGTTATATCGAGTAACGGCACTTGATTTTGAGAATACAGTACAAATAATGTTTGAATACCAACCGCAATACTTATATTTGAAAAACAAGTGCCGTTACAATTTTTCAAAATTTTGAACGAATAACCACAAAATACAATTTATTTCTTGATCTTGATTATGTAAAAAATGTATTTTCTTCGGCTACAATCATGACGGTTTTGTATGCCATGATAACCTTGGCACAAAGAGTTTTTGAAAAAAAAAAATATATTTGAAAAAAAAAATGTTTGAATAACCGTTTTATCTCAAAAACACAATTTTTGCAAAATTTTAAATGAATAACTGTTCTAATCTTCGTCATTTTAAAGTTATATCGAGTAACGACACTTGATTTTGAGAATACAGTACAGAGAATGTTTGAATAACAACCGCAACAGTCTCAAAAATAAGCGCCGTCACTTGATTTTGAGAATTCAATACAAAAAATGTTTAAATAACAACCGCAACAGTCTCAAAAATAAGCACAATTCTTAGAAGACTGAATGAATAACAGTTACAATACAAAAATACATTTTTTTAATAACACCAACAGTTTAAAATCAAATACAATGACACTTTTTGCAAGATTGTAAGTTGATTGTTATTCTTTAAAAAAATTGAAAGAATTGTTCAAAGAAAATAACCACAAAATACAGGTTATTTCTTGATGTTGATCATGTAAAAATACATTTTCTTCGGATTCAACCATGACGGTTTTGCAAGCCAAATTTGAAAAAAAAAAATGTCTCCAAATTTGAAAATAAAATCAAATACAATGATATTTTTTTTTGCATGATTGCAAGTTCAAACTTTCAAACCGGTCAAGATATTTTTATTCTTTCAAAAACGTGGAAGAATTGCTCAAAAGAAGTCTTCAGGCCAAGGTATGCAATGACGGCTTACAAAACTCTCATGACTGTAACAGAAAATGAATGCTTTTTTCGTATCATCCAAATCAAGACATGAAAATTCAATTTGTAACACTGATCAAGATATGATATCAACCCTTTTGTTTCCGAACTGTTCCTGTTTAGAAAAATGGAATTTTTTTTTACTGCTAAGAACATCGTTGGGCCACGTTATTCTTTCAAAATCTTCGAAAAAATTGCTCAAGAAACTCTAGGGGCCAAGACATGCAATGAAGGCTTACAAAATTCTCATGACTGTAACAGAAAGTAAATGCTTTTTTTATATTATCCACATCTAGACTTGAAAATTCAATTTGAAACACTGTTCAAGATATGATGTCAACCCATTTGTTTTGTTTCCTCACCGTTGCTGTTTAGAAATAAGCAACTGCTAGGAACATCGCTGGGCCATGTTATTCTTTTAAAATCTTGGGAAAAAATTCTCAAGAAACTCTTGGGGCCAAGATATGCTATGAAGGCTTACAAAACTGTCATGACTGTAACGGAAAGTAAATGTTTCTTTTATATTATCCACATGAAGACATAAAATTCAATTTGGAACACTGATCAAGATATGATGTCAACCCATTTGTTTTTTTTTTGTGTCCACACCGTTGCTGTTTATAGAAATAAGGAAACTTTTTTTTACTACTAGGAACATCGCTGGGCCACGTTATTCTTTCAAAATCTTAGAAAAAATTGCTCAAGAAACTCTTGGGGCCAAGATATGCAATGAAGGCTTACAAAACTTTCATGACTGTAACAGAAAGTAATTTTTTTTAAATAATTTTTATATTATCAAGACATACAAATTCGGGACACTGATCAAGATACCTATTTGTTTCCACATACTGTTAAGAAATATAGAAACTTTTTTTTACTACTAAGGACATCGTTGGGCCACGGATCAAAATCGAGTGCCGTCACTTAAATTTAAGATGTATCTTTCAGAATACCAAAGATTGTAACTGTTATTCATTGAAAATGTAGCAAATTTTTGCTATTTTTGTTTAAAAGCTCTTAGAGGCAAGGTGTGAAAAGATGGCTTACAAAATATTACAGTGATGAAAAAATATTTTTTTTTTATATGATCAGCACCAAGAAAACAAAAAAAAAGTATAATCTTATTGAGATATTAACCAATATCTCATAGTAACCTATTTATTCTCGCATTATTTTTATTAATATTTTTTTTGAATTTTTACATTTTTATTTTTTTCTACATAGCGCAATTAAAAAGCATTTTCATTTTTATTAATGAAAACTTCTTTGGGAAACAGAATTTGTTTGCTCTTCACTATGTTTTCGGAGTAAATTACAAACATTTTCGACGGGAGGACTTTTTTTTTAGCTCTTCGCCATGTTTTCAGATTATATTGTAAAATTTTCGAAGTGAGGACAGAAACATATCATTTACTTTCCTTTAATTGAAATCTCGGGCAAATGTGGGTTAATTTATCAAAAATAAAGGGCCAGTTCGTGCCGTCACCTATTTGCTCCTTCGTAAATTCCGTTATAAAGAACTGTTCCTACTTTCTAAATTTTTCTTTCTATCCCTTGACTACATGATAAGCGTAAGCCGATTTATAGACTTGCGCTTGTTTCATTTTCTCAAAATTCCCATCCGTTAAAGTCATATAGTTAAGTTCATGTCGCCACAGCATGATCTTAAAATTCACAACATTTTGCCTCATGATGAAAGTCGGAAAACACCTTCTTGAATGTCTTCTTTTTTCGGCCACAGGCCATCCACTCCGTCATATAAGCCTTTCTTAAAATTTCCCATGTCTCTCTCCCTTATGCCTTCTGGAGCCAGTTTTTGAGCGCGATGTGCTTGATATCATCTGTTTGTCTTCTCTTTTTCTACCTTGTTCTCCATATGCGATACCCAACATCAGTGGCGGCTCGTGAAATATGTTGATGGTAGAGCCACTTATACAATATACCCCCTCCTTTTTTAAAGAAAGAAAGAGCGATTTATCTTCCTAGACCAAAATAACTGGCGAAAAATTGTTTTAAGAATTAATTTAAAATTCTTGCCGAGCTTGAAACTACAGATAGTGCCATGGCTCCTTGGCTCTAAATAATGAGCCGCCCCTGTCCAACACTGATCTCTATGAAGTCGTTAATCTGTTTGAGTTTTACTAATGTCATTATTGCGATATCATATGCTGTCACTAGTAGTATCTCGTAAACTTTTCGTTTTAGATCCTCGAATGTTGTAAACAAGCGTTTCTCAAACTTTTTTGGCCTTTTAAAGCATCGAATATTTTACGGAGCCCCAAAATAAACAAAACCTGGTGTGACGTACATTCATCATACAAAAATAGTCACAGTATTGATTTTACTGTAATTTAATGAGAGGTATGAAATTGTTTTTTTTTTAATTTCTAACCAACTCTTTAATGTCAGGCTTGATAGAAGATGAATGTCAAGTTCATGCTGAGAATTCCGTTTCACACAAGTACGTTGTTGGAAACGGGAGAAGAACAGTCTTTTAGCAAGAGGATATTCATCACGAACCCTGCACCAAAAATCACCAAGCGACAGTGTTTTGAAGAACAAAACAGTGATTATCATGCTTTCTAAATAGCTGCAGATGCAAACTGCTGCTACTGTCGACGAAAAAATAGCCCTTATTGTTGGCCACTTTTATCCCACCGCAGAAAACTGGACAATCAATTTAGACCACATTCTGTGTAAAAAAAGGTAACCTCAGGACAAAATATAAAAGTTGAACCATGTCCAACTTTAACGATGTCTACGGAGTTTTGTCGACTAGATCCAACATAAAGGCATTAAGATTTGATCAATTCCCTATGCAGGACTCGAAGAACGAAGTTGCTACGACGATTTGGCACCAAGTTAAATTTTTCCGACTCCGTGGACATCGTCAAAGTTGGACATGGTTTCCAGAAAACACTTTTTTTTCACGGAGGCGCTAGAGGTGGACAGAAGGGGTTACGCTCAAGTTGGCATGCATGAATTTAAAGAAGACACTTCAAAGTTCTTCGCCATCAAAGATTCATTGAAATCGATTGAAAATACGCCGAGTTATGGCGGGTCGAAATTTCACGAATTTCAAGTGTTTCATTTTTTTCCCATCAGTATATTTTGAATGTATTATTTTTATTAAGAATTTAAAGCTTTTAACAGCTTTCGTATATTAAGCAACATGAGTCATGCGAACATTTAAAACCTTCGATATATTTGGCCAATGTTGATTTATAAATTTTACTGACAAGTATTTTTATCCAGTGCAATAAAGTCCAATGTGCATAACCTGCATATCGCGTATAAAACCAGACAAAGGCTAACTTTGTCGAACACACCTTATTTTAATTATGTAATTTCACTTTTTCCAAATCAGCTAAAAAACTATTCCCAAGCATTTAAATCTTTCTCAAAGCCAATTTGGTTAAAATTAGAAATAGAAAATAAAATATACAGAGGCTTTGGCAGAGTACAGACGCATCTATACAGGAAATCACCAGGTAGAACATTAGGCCCACCAGTAAAGCTTTTGTTAAGTATTGAAAACACTACCGCGTGATATCTGCAATTCTTCGGAAATAACGATTTAGATGTCTTAGTTCTGGGTTTGAAATAAGAAGGTTCCCTAAAGCAGGGAAAAAAATAATCGAAGAAAGGGAAGAAGTATGATTATCACCGACAAACCCGAAAAAACAAAGTTTTCAGAAGTAGAAAGAGAAACTAAAAGTAAGTAAGAAAGAAAAAAACAATCCGTAGCAAGAAGCCGCGAATTGTTCCCATCGAAGAGTTGCGTAGAATTAACTGCGCCAAATTGCCCTGCGCCTAATTGTCAAAAAAAAACTGTTTTTTTTTTAAATTGAATTTATTATATTAATTGTAGATATTTCAATCTGTATTTTTAGTAGCCTAGTTTTTAGGGTGTTACACAGTATTTTTAAAGTCGGAAGTTTTTAATTTGTATATTTGTAAACTGATTAAATCCCTTACGTACATTACACCAACAAAATTATGAATGTTTAACGTGATGGGAGACGGATACATCTACAATAATAATTTGTACCTCAAAATCGGGGGACGGAAATTTACGCGGTACTTGTTAATGCATCAAGTCCGAAACGAACATATCCGACTTTTTGTTTGCATCTAGAAAATCTCATCTAGTATCAACATTTTTATTCACTTCGTAGATTAACACGTTCACTGAGTTATGGGGAACATGTGTCCCGTCGTGGACTTCAGTATTTGGCGGAATAGAATTCTATCGAACGAACGGAGGTTGTAACTTTGTCGTACTATGACGGAATTAAAAGTTTTTTGGTACCGATCACTGATTAATATTAACTCCATTCGGTTTGCAGTAACACAATAAAAAAATGTTTTTATATTATTATTTATATTATTAACACAAAAATCGCAGCCGCAGTGTACTTGTTAAAGTAGCGCAGTGTTCTGTTCCGAGCCACGTCACGAAAGGGTTAATATTCCTCTGAAGTGACGAGCTTTGTTGCACCCACTCACGAAGGATCTCGTAATCGATGGCCAGTTAGGCTGCGCCTAATTAAGTTCTGACAAATATTATAAGAGTCTGTGATGTATAGTTAACAGTTAAGCTGTTTGTATATAAATTCTGTTAGATTTGTAGATACGCAAGTATCTAGAAAGGACAGTATCTGCACAGGTAAGAACGCCGTGGTAAATTTATCGTGAAATAAGCACGCCGTGGAGGGATATTATCTGAAAAGCTAAAGACCTTTTATTAGATGTTAATGGTGGTGTGTAAGCTCGAAATACAAACATATTATATATTCCAACTTTCCAAATAAATTTATTACGTTTCAGCTGATAAGAGCGGTTGCACAAGTATTAACAAGGTGGAACACACACACACACACCACATACACACACGACATGCGACAAAAGTCGAAAACGAAAAGTCGAGATTAACCTTTCCGTGTTAAGTATGACAGGCTCGTGTCAGCACCCCATTTCGATGGTGTCGCGCCCCCATCGACCTCGCCGGCATTACAATAAATTTTCGCCGAATACTTTTACGAAATTAACATATTTAAATATGTTTGAGCAGAGAAAGTAGCGATGGCTATCGTCTTGCGACCACTTTTGTGGATAATGGACACCTCGGGGCAGTCTGGTGTGTGTGTGTGCGTTGTACGCCAGATATCGGGTGGATCGGGATGGCAGGGAGTCCAACCCCGCGACCAGACGGGCCCCCGAGTTATTTATGGCATCTCCCGGCCGACTACTTATTGTTTGGCCACCTTTGTCAGCCTTATCTACAGATGTATCTGCCGTTTATCTTTTTTGTAAATTTCGTGTTTAAAACATTTCGAGTTTATTACCGGTGTCGTTTCGGAATTTATCTATTCATCATTTTTTTACCAATTTGTTATTCCCGTTGTTCTATTATAAATGCACATATTTATTCCTATCATCGGAGGATTTCAAAAAGACTTCAAATGGATTCATAATAAACTTTTATTAAGATGATAAATTTATCAAAAGTTACTGAAATTCTGAAATCAGACGCTTATGCTCGGCGCAGCGCGGCGTAAGTGCATAAACGTTGTGTCAGTTCAATTAGAGAATACGCTATCAGATGTACATTTTGTGAACAAAAAGGTACCCCAAGGATCGAAGCTGGGTCCAAAAACTAATCCTGGTGTACATAAATTGCATCTGTCATCACATAGGAGAAATATCTTATTATTTGGAGATTAACCGGGAAAAGTTGCTTAAGGACGTAAATGGTGTGAATTATAATATTTATTCTCGAGCAAATGATTAAAATATCGCTAAATAAAAATAAATAAATCGGTAACATACATATCAGCAGTTGTTGATTTAGATTTTCCAAGTCCATGAGAACCACGAATTATTATAGAATCATTCTCAAAAAGCATACTTACTCGTCAATTATAAAAATTATAAAACACGTAATTACTCGGCGAATTGCAAAAATGAAAAATATTATAATAATATAAAGGACGAACTCATTATCGAGTTTAGAATAATTTTTAGCATTCCATTTGTATGCAATAATTATGTTTTCCTTCAAAATATTTCACATAAATTACGACAATTACAAAGCAAAGTCATTATTGTATTTGTGTAAACATCAAAGAATCTTGCGATTTATAATATGTATCACATGATATTTTACTTTTTCTATTATGTATAGTTATTTTCACTGGGTAGCTAATCAACATTCTTTACCATTTTCTATTTATTTCAGGTATTCTGCATCCGTATTTCCCCTTTTCCGAGGTATTTATAATTAATAATAATATTGTACACTTGGCATTGTTTGCTAATTCCGATTTGTCAATGCAACTCAATTGAACTAGGAAATCGAAAAATGCACTGAATAATTAAAAAAAAATTAATCCAAAAAATTACTCCAAAGTTTCCATAAATAAATAAATAATTTCTGATTTCCTATAAAAACAATTGCCATATCCTACGTGAGAACAAAACAAAAACGTTTAAAACTCGAACTGAAAAAATAAATAATGCATTCAACGGTTTGAAAAAATGTGAAAAATTAATTAAGCTGAGAAATATTCTTCAGAGACTCAAGATCCAACAATGCATTTATGATTTTCTGCAAAAGCAATTGCCATATCCTAGGTGAATACAAGACAGCAACGCTGCAAATTTGAAATGTTAAAAGGAAAATTGTTATAAAGTAATAAACCGAGAATTTTGCTTCAGACTTAAAATTCATTAATGAACGATACATTTGTGATTTTCAGTTAAATTAATTGGCATAATTAGAAAGAAAAACAAACAAGAAGGCATCATAATTATTGACAGTTAAAAATCATCATTTTAACCGTTGAAAATTACAATTACTCTCAATTGAAAATCACCCTTTTTGGCAGTTGAAAATCGCTATTTCTGGCAGTTGAAAATTGTTATTTTTTGATAGTTAAATAACATTATTTTTCACTGTTAAAATTAATTATTTTTGACAGTTAAAAAACACCATTTAAATCGTTGTAAATCACAATTACTCTTAGTTGAAAATCACCATTTTTGACAGTTGAAAATCCACCATTTTGACAGTTGAAAATCAATATTTTTGGCAGGTGAAAATCCATATTTTCTCCTGTCCAAATTCAATATTTTTCGACAGTTAAATATCACCATTTCAACCGTTGTAAATCACAATTATTATCAGTTACAAATCACCATTTTTGACAGTTGAAAATCACTATTTCTGGTAGTTGAAAATTATTATTTTTGATAGTGAAATATCATTATTTTTAACTGTTGAAATTCAATATTTTTGACAGCTAAAAATCGCCATTTTAACAGTTGAAATTCACAATTACTATGAGTTGAAAATTACCATTTTTGACAGTTGAAAATCATTATTTCTGGCAGCTGAAAATTATTATTTTTGATATTAAAATATCATTATTTTTCACTGTTGAAATTCATTATTTTTGACAGTTAAAAATCACTATGTTAACTGTTGAAAATCACAATTACTGTTAGTTGAAAATCACCATTTTTGACAGTTGAAAATCAACATTTTGACAGTTGAAAATCATTATTTTCCACTGTCCAAATTCAATATTTTTCGACAGTTAAAAATCACCATTTTGACCGTTGTAAATCACAATTATTATCAGTTGAAAATCACTATTTCTGGTAGTTGAAAATTATTATTTTTGATATTAAAATATCATTATTTTTCACTGTTGTAATGAATTATTTTTAACAGTTAAAAATCACTATTTTAACTGTTAAAGATCACAATTACTGACAGTTGAAAATCACAATTTTTGATAGTTGAAAATCACTATTTCTGGCAGTTGAAAATTATATTTTTATAGTTAAATATCTTATTTATCACTGTTAAACTTAATTATTTTTGACAGTTAAAAATCACCATTTTTGACAGTTAAAAATCACAATTACTGTCAGTTGAAAATAACCATTTTTGTCAGTTGAAAATCACCACTTTTGACAGTTGAAAATCACCATTTTGACAGTTGAAAATCAATATTTCTGGCAGTTAAAAATCATTATTTTCCACTGTGCAAATTCAATATTTTTCGACAGTTAAAAATCACCATTTTAACCGTAGTAAATCACAATTATTATCAGTTGAAAATCACCATTTTTTACAGTTGAAAATCACTATTTCTGGTAGTTGAAAATGATTATTTTTTATATTAAAATATCATTATTTTTCACTGTTGAAATGAATTATTTTTGACAGTTAAAAATCACTATTTTAACTGTTATAGATCACAATTACTGACAGTTGAAAATCACAATTTTTGATAGTTGAAAATCACTATTTCTGGCAGTTGAAAATTATGTTTTTATAGTTAAATATCATTATTTTTCACTGTTAAACTTAATTCTATTTGACAGTTAAAATCACCATTTTTGACAGTTGTAAATCGTTATTTCTTGACAGGTGAAAATCACTATTTCTGGCAGCTGAACATTATTATTTTTGATATTATAATATCATTATTTTTCACTGTTGAAATTAATTATTTTTGACAGTTCAATATTACTATTTTAACTATTAAAAATCACAATTACTGTCAGTTGAAAATCACAATTTTTGATAGTTGAAAATTATTTTTTTCTAGTTAGATATCATTAATTTTTACTGTTAAACTTAATTATTTTTGACAGTTAAAAATCACCATTTTTTGATAGCTGTAAATCACAATTTATTGACAGTTGAAAATCACTATTTCTTGACAGTGGAAAATCACTATTTCTTGATAGTTGAAAATCACTATTTCTGGCAGTTGAAATTTATTTTGTTGTAGTTAAATATCATTATTTTTCACTGTTGAAATTCATTATTTTTGACGGTTAAAAATCATCATTTTAACCGTTGAAAATCACGAATACTGTTAGTTGAAAATCACCATTTTTGACAACTGTAAATCACAATTTTTGATAGTTAAAAATCACTATTTCTGGCAGTTGAAAATTATTATTTTTGGTAGTTAAATATAATTATTTTTCACTGTTGAAATTCGTTACTTTTGACGGTTAAAAATCATCATATTAACCATTGAAAATCACGAATACTGTCAGTGCCAAAAATGGTGATTTTCGACAGTTGAAAATCATGATTTTTGACAAATTGAAAATTATTATTTTTGATAGTTAAATATCATCATTTTTCACTGTTGAAATTAATTATTTTTGACAGTTAAAAATCACCATTATTGACAGTTGAAAATCACTATTTCTTGACAGTTGAAAATCACTATTTCGGGCAGTTGATAATTATTTTTTTATAGTTAAATATTATTATTTTTCACTGTTGAAATTCGTTATTTTTGACAGTTAGAAATCACCATTTGAACCGTTAAAAATCACAATTACTATCATTTGAAAATCACCATTTTTTACAGTTGATAATCATTATTTCTTGACAGTTAAAAATTATTATCTTTGATAGTTAAACATTTAAAATTTTTGTCTTTTGACTTTAGCAAAGTCTGTTAAAATAACATCAACCTGGGACCGGTTATCAAGCGCACCAAAAATAAATTTTGTAAAATATACTAAATTTGATGTTCATGATTTCATGTTGTCTTGTTGTGATAATGTTAAAAATAGAGAAACTAAGTTGATTGGCAATGATATTTTCAAAGTTGCTAAGAATTGAGATAGGCCTACAATTTGTCATAGTTCCTCTATCGCCTGTCTTAAAAACGTGCGATTTTCCACATTTGCGGAAGAATACCGATAGTAATGATAAGGTTGAAGATATGTTTTAGAGGTGTAATCAGATTATAAATGCAATCACTGACTAAAAAAGCAGGAAATTTGTCAGATCCTGATGTACACTTATTCCTCGTGCTCTTCAACGCTTCAATAATATCTTTTCTAGAAATGTTCACTTTTTCATTATATTCAACACTAAAATATTTTTTGGTAATATAATTCATATAAAAAAACAAATCGAAAAAAAACGTAAATGGCTAGGAGAAAACACTCACTTCCGGTCTATAACTAAATTTTAGCTAAAGCTTTTGAATTCATCGGTTAAAAAAGTGAGTGTACCTCCAAAATAAACGGTAATTATTATTATTTATTGTAAAGCATTTGATTGAGTTTTAATATGTCGCGGTGACCAAGGATAGAATAGGAATCAATAATAACAGGAAGACTTACCTGAAAGTTTCAGCAGTTCACTGTTTGGTTCAAATTCGTCCCACAGTACTGTTCTTAAGATTAGGTGGGACATTTATTTAACGCCCTGTGTATTAAATAATTTCGTTTTCTTGCGAAATTTCTGAATCATCACGTACACTTGATTCTGGCAGTGACGGCTCGCGGGATGATTGATGATACGGCCGAGATAGCAGAGGTGGCAATACAGATAGCCAGATAGATCGGTTGCATCTATCTGCATTACCACCTCTGCTACCTCGGCCGTACCATGAATCACCCCGTGAGCCGTCACTGGATTCTGGTCTATTTGAACATGTTAGTATGAAACACAGCAATGGAAGTTATAAAGAAAGTCTGGCGTATAAGCAATTCTGCGTAATGACTTTTCAATCTTCTTGCAGAATCTCCGTTTAACTTCATTTCTGAAAACTAAGTTCTGCACTTTCATCAATATAATATTACAATTTCTACAGCAATGAGATTTTAAGAAAACTAGTAGGTTGTAAAGTCCCTTTAACATTGATATCTACCTAAGGAATTTCTTAAATGATGTTTTGCAGAGCAGAAATTTCACGGTTGAATGGAGGTTGTAAGTTCGTATTAGTGGGAAACGTTTTAATGGGAGCGAGAGCGTGTTTGCCGGAATTTTAATTAAAATAAGCTGAATTAAGTAATACGAACAGCATGTAAGAGCGTGTATGAGGTGTTGTTGCACTTCTGACGGCGACGGCTCTTCGCCACGTGGGCGGTAAATGGTAAATACTCGTGTTTGTTCTGCTCGTTATGGCACGCAAAGGACTGCTCTCTACACCCCAACGATAGAAGACTGCGAAAGAATATAATAATATAACTTAAGTTGTATTAAAGTTTAAATTCATTTTAGCAGGCGTATAACAAGTCCATTATCAACTAAGACCATCAGATACAAATAAAGACACATTCCACGGATAAATGTTCGATAAATTAATTATTGGCTATTAAAATCGACTAAACAACTTCAGAGTGTTTTGAAATATGTCAATTTGAAGTCCGTGGCGCGTTCACAGGAGAAAATTCGAAAACGTAAAATTACGAAAAAATCAATTTTCCAACCGATAGCCTATTAATCGGCTTTTTGTTGCCGATGCTTACCGACCGATCACCTATTAATCGGCTTTTATATCCCCAACACGATCAGACGTGCGTATGCTGTTGATCCGCTAGCGGTCGGTAAAGTGTTAATAATCATCCTAGGCCCATAAAGTGTACCTTTTTCAACAGGAAAACGAGAAAAATCGATTGCCGTTTTAAGCTCTTAGATAGGTAAAATAGTAAAAAAGTTTCTAAAATTTTAGAAAAAAATCGATTTTTCAGATTTTGAATAGCCGTAGCAGCTAAACGAAGACTCCAAATCGAACACGGATTTCAAGTCAGAGCTTCAAGCGAACACTTAATTCCATGTTGAACAACGCTATACTCTGGCCGCGCTATGAAGGCGTCTGAGAAGATAAAGAAGGGTCGGAAGTGGTTCTTAAAACGTTACAGATAACTTTGGAGGTAAATGTGCATGCAAGCCAACATCTCGTGTTCGCTTATTGAGAACCTCAGGCATTTGAGACGCATAATAGGCACATGAGGGCTGTCCAGTGCGGCCAGACTTTATATGTTTTATCTTGGGCAAATGAAAATTAAAGATAAAGTCCTACTGCAATGTATTATGCTCCAGTGACTTCAAATCTAGTGATGTTCGTTTTTTTATAATTCAGCTTTTGATTGCATCATTGATTCACCTCAATTAATATGAGAAGATAAATAAAACTTTTTCTCGCCACTCACTGATGGCTTAATTTCTTCAATACTCTCCAAACCTACAATAAAATAAAAAAAAGATTTGAACCCGAACACGAATACATTTCTTATTTAAATTTTCGAGCACGACACGCCTATAAATTCGGGCCAACTTCCGGTGATAATTTATGCCCCGATTTCATTGTCCACACATTGAAAATGCGCGTTATAAATCTTAAATTTTAAATGGCACTATAGCGTGCGAGAACCTGATGCCACAAAGAACGTTACTGAATGAATGTGTGTGTGTGTATATGGTTTTTTCTCTTTTTTTTTACTTAGTTGTTTTTCTTTTTATTGAGAGTGTTTTTTGGGTGTGTATAGTATGAAGTGATATGGGACTACCGGCTGACGTTCCGTGATGTTTACGAGCTTCGAACACGAAATCTCTTCAGTGGTTACCCATTCTAAATGTAAGCACATCGTGTGTGTGTGAATAAATGTATAAACAAATTCGTGTTGATTATGACTTCATTACGATTTTATTGGCTGCTGTAGAAATTTATGTAAACAATATATATTCAATTGGTTATAATGAAGAAGACAATTGCGACTATTATTACATTCTAATCTGTAATTAAAATTTTACTATGATAAATTTGGTTAAAACATAGTTTTGAATGGATTTATTATTGAGATTAGTCATTCTTATTTCGTCGCACTTCAGCAACTGTTCTGGATTTACAAAGCTATTTTATGTAAGTCAAAGCTCTATTAACCAGAAAATAAATGACTAAAATTCAGGTCATTCAAACATTGCCACATTGGGACCGAATTAATGAATGTATTGAAAATTTATAATCAAGACGAAAATACAAATATTTGTTTAAGTGTGTTATAGATATAAATTAACACCCACGTTATCATCAACGATTTACCTCTCCCGATATCTCCCCAGATTTAGAATTGGAATTAAACAATAACACCGAGCGTTGGTCTTCCTTTTGTAGTTTGTTTGGCTCGTGATTGTCTTATTTGGTTTCTCAATTGATTTAATATGGTGCCATAACGAAAGCTGGCAGGACTGCTGCGGTTTGGCCGCACCGTCTACCTGCGGTGCACGTGGGACGAAGATCGTCCACCGGAGACTCATTAATATAACCACTTGTCCACACAATTAAAATATATAATCGTATTTGAACAATTTATATTATTGATCGTCGATTAATAGCGGCCCCCGCCCATTCATCTTCTCCTATTCATGTTGCCACAAGCTACAGCTACAGTTATACATTCATGATGTTTGGGCTTCATACTTCAGAGACACCCAAGGCCGTTCCTGGGTTGTTGGACGCCCAGGTGCAAAAATAATAATTAAATATATATTGGGGGACCGCTGTGGCCTAGTGGGTAGCGCTCCTGCTTCTGGGCCTCGTGGTCGTGGGTTCGAATCCCATCCGGGCGGTCACTTTTTCTGAATGAAAAATGGCCGTACGGGTCCATGGATGTTTAGTGGTTGTCCTTTCATATCAATATATGAATTTATTATAAAAAATCGGTTGTGGCAGAATAGCCAAGTAGCTTACGCCAATTTCCCTAATATCATTCAATCTCCTTAACCCGAAATCTCATCAACCATCCTTCCTTTAAAAAAAAAACCACAGGAGGTTGCACTAAGATGGGACCAAATCGCGAATTTGTGCACATTTGTATGCGCTCGGACTTGTCTCACCTTTATGCAATTTTTCGTCAATACGTAGTTCTTGTGCGTAGGGGTTATTTTACTATTGGGTGTATTCTGTTGGGTAATAAACTATTATTATTATTATTATTATATTACAAACAGTATTTCATCTATTGAAAAGTAGGGTATTTTTCTTGTTCTTTTTGGATTAACTTAGAATTTACTGAACTTTTAGTTTTATTAGGAGTATTTAAGCAAAAGTTCGGATTCTATTTTTTCTTTTAATTTGCATTTTCATAAAAAAACAAAAATATATAATCATTGCTCAGACAGAGATTTCATCAGATATTAAATACGTCTAAAGATGTGCACTTTGTTTAATAGTGTATAAATATCATTGTAAATATCAGCACCAGCCACAAAGTTATTCTTCTTCCCTTTTTGGATGCAATTGACGAATTATTATGGATAAATCTAATTTATTGTATTCTCGTAAATATATCTCTCTATTGATAATAATGCAAGGTTCCTCGGCCTTTCCTGTAACATCGACGATTTCAGATAATTTTAGATCAGTTTTAATTTGGAAAAACTCCTTTCCCCTGGTGCTACCGTTACGGGAAGAGTTAAACAAATTACAAATTCGTAATGCCACAGGGAAATTAGGGATTAAAGAAATTAATTAATTGTCTATTATGTACTCTAAAGTAATTAATGGTTTTGTTGGTGTGGGAAATATTTCTCTAAAACTTGACATTTCGTTAAATAATTCAATTCCATTTAAATAATTCGTCACAACACCATCTAAGTTTATTTGTAAAAATATGTATTTGCATTAAGAACAATTTCAATAGTAAAACTAGCCCAAGCGCACATGCCATAGAAGTTTTTGAAGAAACCAAAAACTTTGTCAGAGGTCCACTTGGATAATTTTTTTCTTTTATTTTTAACTCCTTTATTTTTTTTTGCCTTTTACCACGAGCTGATATTTAACTATCAAAATATTAATTTTCAACTGCCGGAAATAGTGATTTTCAACTGTCAAGAAATCGTGATTTTCAACTGTCAAAAATGGTGATTTTTACCTGTCAAAAATAACGAATTTCAACAGTAAAAATGATGATATTTGACTATCAAAAATAATAATTTTCAACTGACAGAAATAGTGATTTTCAAGTGCCAAAAATTGTGATTTACAACTATCAAAAATGGTGATTTTTACCTGTCAAAAATAATAAATTTCAAGAGTGAAAAATAATAATATTTAATTATCAAAAATAATAATAACAACAGACAGAAATAGTGATTTTCTACTGTGAAGAAATGGAGGATTTTCAACTGACGGTAATTGTGATTTTTAGCTCTCAAAAATAATGAATTTCAGCAGTGAAAAATAATTATGTTTTACTGTCAAAAATAATAATTTTAAACTGCCAGAAATAGTGATTTTCAACTGTCAAGAAATGGCGATTTTCAACTGACAGTAATTGTGATTTTCAACGGTTAAAATTGTGATTTTTAACTGTCAAAAATAACGAATTTCAACAGTGAAAAATGATGATATTTGACTATCAGAAATAATAATTTTCAACTGTCAGAAATAGTGATTTTCAACTGTCAAAAATGGAGATTTTCAAATAATTAATTTCAACAGTAAAAAATAATGATATTTAACTATAAAAAAATAATTTTTTAATGCGAGAAATAGTGATTTTCAACTGTCAAAAAATAGTGATTTTCAAGTGCCAAAAATTGTGATTTACAACTATCAAAAATGGTGATTTTTAACTGTCAAAAATAATTAATCGCAACAGTGAAAAATGATGATATTTAACTATCAAAAATAATAATTTTCAACTGTCCGAAATAGTGATTTTCAACTGTCAAAAATGGTGATTTTTAACTGTCAGAAATAATTAATTTCAACAGTGAAAAATGATGATATTTAACTATCAAAAATAATAATTTTCAACTGTCAGAAATAGTGATTTTCAACTGTCCAAATGGTGGATTTTCAACCGTCAAGAAATAGTCAATTTTCAAGTGTCAAAAAATGGTGATTTTTAACTGTCAAAAATGGAGACTTTTAACTGACAGTAATTGTGCTTTATAACGGTTCAAATCATGATTTTTAACTATCAAAAATAATTAATTTCAACAGTGAAAAATAGTGATTTCTAACTGCCAGAAATACTGATTTTCAACTGTCCAAATGGTGGATTTTCAACCGTCAAGAAATAGTCAATTGTCAAGTGTCAAAAAATGGTGATTTTTAACTGTCAAAAATACTTAATTTCAATAGTGAAAAATGATGATATTAAACTATCAAAGATAATAATTTTTACTTGTCAGAAATAGTGATTTTCAATTGTCAAAAATGGTGACTTTCAACTGACAGTAATTGTGATTTATTACGGTTAAAATGGTGATCTTTAACTGTCAAAAATAATTAACCTCAACAGTGAAAAACTATGGTATTTAACTGTCAAAAATAATAATTCTCTACTGTCAGAAATAGTGATTTTCTACTGTCAAAAATGGTGATTTTCAACTGACCGTAATTGTGATTTATAACGGTTAAAATGGTAATTTTTAACTGTCAAGAATAATTAATTTCAACAGTGAAAAATGATGATATTTAACTATCAAAAATAATAATTTTCAACTGTCAGAAATAGTGATTTTCAACTGTCAAAAATGGTGATTTTCAACTGACGGTAATTGTGATTTATTACGGTTAAAATGGTGATCTTTAACTGTCAAAAATAATTAACCTCAACAGTGAAAAACGATGGTATTTAACTGTCAAAAATAATAGTTCTCTACTGTCAGAAATAGTGATTTTCTACTGTCAAAAATGGTGATTTTCAACTGACGGTAATTGTGATTTATAACGGTTAAAATGGTAATTTTTAACTGTCAAAAATAATTAATTTCAACAGTGGAAAATGATGATATTTAACTATCAAAAATAATAATTTTCAACTGTCAGAAATTATGATTTTCAACTGTCAAAAATGGTGATTTAATAATTAATTTCAACAGTAAAAAATAATGAAATTTAACTATAAAAAAAAATGCCAGAAATAGTGATTTTCAACTTTGTCTATTAAAGACAAATTGCACCAATAGTGCACCAATATTCACTTAAAGAATTGGCTAAAAATTATGCATTTTTAAATTCCAATAAAAAAACAATTATTTATCTCAGCTGGCAACAAAAACACAACTGTAAAAAAAATAGAAAATACACATAAATGCGTCTTAAAACCAAATTCAGAAGAAAATTGGATTAATTGTTAGAAAAATTGTTATTCAAGTTATTCAAGAAATTAGCTTGAAAGTCACAAAATCCATCTAAAAATAGTGCACTTTCGATTCCTCATAAAACAGCTGATGTAGTCCAACAAAACCGCAATTCTCAAAACATGACTAGGAAGAAATGAAAATTACAATTAACATTAGAAAAGCTGTGCAAACTTAAATACTCGAAGAATTAGCTTTAATATTGTAGATTTCTTAAAAAAAAACGCATTTTTGATTACAATTAAAAAATATTGATTTGTCCCAACCGAAAACCAAACCTTTACTTGGAAGATAGAATTTGCATTTAACATTCGAGAAATTGTGCGAAATCAGTTACTCGAGGAATTAGCTTCAAATTCACAAATACAATCTAGAAAATAATGCCATTTTAAGTTCTAATCAAAACTGTTACCCCAGCGGGAAATAAATTTATAATTGTCAATTTTTTTCTTATAAGAGATGTAAATTACATTCAACATTAGAAAAGTTCTGCAAAATTGATTACTCGAAAAATCAGCTTAAAAATTGTAATTGCGATCTAAAAATAATATAACTTTAAATTCTAATTAAAAAAAATTCATTCTAAAGACAACTCGGAAGAGACAAGGATTGCGATCAACGTTAGAAAAATTCAATGTTAATTTCTCAAGTACAGAATACCATCAGCTTCAATGTGGCGCCGATACTTACTCATCATTTTGTGATTTTAAATTAAAAGCTTTACAATGTTAGAGCTACTCTTTAGGCTAGCAATTTGTTTAGTTCCAATTACTATTGATTCAAATTTTTGTAGCCATACATTAATTTTTTTTAACTATTATTTCCATCAACTCTCCATAAATAAATGTGACCGCTTTAAAATACAAGCAAAAAAAAACAAGAAAATATTAAAGCTATCGTAATAAGCATACATCCAGTTAATTTTATAACAACGAATTTTAATTACATATCGTGCACTTCCTCGAGCAATTACCGTAAGTCATGCTCTCTCCCAAGAAGTGCACTCTCCGAGAACATTACATCAAATTAATACGATGTAGGGAAGCACGTGTACAAACTGATGTGGAGTTGGTCTCGTGATTTCGTGTAATTAAAACTCGGAAAAGAATCTCCGCAGGTGTACACACTATTAACGCCAACTTAATCATTTGAGCTTGTTAAGAAACATTATTTTCGGAATAATTCATTTTGTAATATGTCTATTTTAAATGATAATTTTTATCCATTAAAATTTTTACTGCTAACGAAAACGTTTTGATCAACACACGTTCCTCTTTCTAATTGAATTCTACCTCCCATCGATATATTAAAGATCATTGCGGGGCGAAGAAAGTGGTTAATTTCGGATTCGAAATATTTACGCGACAACTAATGATGCGCGCGAACACCTACCAACACTGGGTACCTATTCAAAATATTGACAAAAGAATACGGTAGGTTATTCGTAAGGTTTCTTGCTACGAAAGTTCCATTTCGACGATACATACTTTGTCCTGTATATTGATTAAATCTATCGCTTCTGATTCGTTTTTTTTTATAGAGTGAGTTAAGGTACAAAATAGTTTCCATACTGATTTAATCTCAAGTAGCCTACGTGCAAAATTTTCACATGAATTTTATTGTTACGTATGCAACCATATTCACATAGGTGTGTACATATGGTTGCATACGAAGCATCCCATAAGGGAGAAGACAGACGTTAACAGCGAACACGTTTCCTAAAATTATGCCTAAAGAAGAGGTTTGGAAAATTCCAGCTCTATTGCGCCAGAGATGGGTGTGTAAAGAAAAACAAACAGAATTCAAATTGTTACAACTTCAAGTAGATATTATTGCTACATATGCAACCATATTCATGTAGATATCTACATATGGTTGCATACAAAAGAGCATTCCATTAGAAGTTAACAGCAAATACGTGTTATTAGCAGTGACGGTTCGCGGGTTTTTTTCTGGTACGGCCGAGGAACAAGAGGTGGCAATACAGATAGGTAGGGTCAGTTGCAGAAACGGCTGTATTACCACTGGGTATTAGTTATCTAAAATTATGCCAAAAAATTGATACCTCCAGTGATGGGCGTACAAAAAAGACAACAACAATTCAAATTGTACACTAAGTGCCCAACTTTCGTGAATATGATTGTTACATATGCAACCATTTTTACGTAGATATGTACATATGGTTGCATATAAAAGAGCGTACTATTAGACGTTAAAAACAAACACGTTTTATTAGTTACCTAAAATTATGCCAAAAAATTAATATATGATGAGCGTACAAAAAAGACAATCAGATTTCAAATTGTACCACAAGTGCCCAACTTTCAAGTTGATATTATTGTTACGTATGCAACCATATTTACGTAGATCTGTACATATGGTTGTATACAAAAGACTATTCCATTCGACGTTAACAGCAAACACGTTTTATTACATACCTAAAATTATACCAAAAACATGGATATGCCCAGTGATGGGCGTACAAAAAAGACAAACAGGATGCAACTTGTACCCAAACTGCAGAACTTTCAAGTGGATAGTATTGTTAGATATGCAACTATATTCACGCAGATCTGTACATCTGGTTGGATACGAAATAACTCATTTAAAAAAATCGTATTATTATTTACATAGGATCATTAACATTAATTGATGGTTATCACCTCTCACTCATAATTTTGAATTAGGCGTTGATTAATGCGCATAGATTAATAATTACAAAATCCCCATTAATAATTCACGCCACTTTTTCAAGCGTACAATCATTAAAAGTATAAACATGCACATTTTGTAAGTGGATAAATAAAATATAAGACGATTTTTTAACCGTGTCAATTTCAATTAAATCCGGACGGGAAACACGGACGCTCGCCAGTAAATCTATTCCGAATTTACATTTTAAAATTTTAATGTACGAATATTGCGCGGCTTCAATTTTAGTTGGCAGTACAAAATTCGCAGTCATATACATAAATCAGCGCTATTTTCAGTTTTCGTCCATAAATTAACTTTTATACGGGCGTTTAAAATAATCATCGCGGCCCTAACACAAATATTAATGAAGTATCGAAATATTTGTCCGAACTTTTTTGTTAAATTGTTTAGAGCTTACACCGTGCATATTTCATAACCGCTGACATCTGGTGAATAAATAAAACGCTGTGTTCTCCATTCTTACACATTGATCACGAATAATTTTGTTATAAATCATTTCTACACGGTGTTTTATCATTGGTCTGTGCTCGGTGTGAACGAAAGTTTAAAAAAAATGGATGTGTACCAGGACAAGGTAACAAATAACGCTTAAAGTTATTGCAATTCTGTTTCGAAAATATCATGTAATATATTACTTTGAAAATCTGCATTCTTGTAATATTCATGGGAATATAAAAATTCAATAACTTTAATTTATAACAGTCTTCTTTCTAAAGTTTTAGCAATGGTGTGGCTGGAATGAGCAAACCTAAGTCTACCTTTAAAATGAGGAGTTTTTGAACCCTGAAAAATACAAAATAAATATATTTCCAATTTTTTATATTTTCGAGTTTTCTTTGCGCCACGGCCTTCAAATTGTCATTTGTCATACTTTCTGAAGGGTCTCGAGGGGATCTTTACGGTGATGTATAGAAACACCGAATCGAACCAGTGGTTTCTTTAGGAAATCGTTTTAAATGGAATTTCTGAGCAAAATTAATAAGTGGGACCCTTATATAATTTTTCAGGTTTTCGTCAAAAATTTTAAATCGCCAATTTTAATTGAATCCGAGTAATTTGCACCCAAGGATCACAGATTTGAAAACCGCGTTCGATTTGGATTTTCCGTTTGGCCGCTGCGGCCAAAGTCTGAAGAAATCAATTTTTTTCAAAATTTTTCATTAAGCTCATGGTGACTTTTGCATTTATTCTAGATGAAATTGTTTAATGGCAATAGATTTTGCTCGTTCTTCTGATAAGGAAAAGGTAATACATGAAGGTCTACGATGATTTTTCAAAAATTTGTTTTTTTTCCATTTTCGAGTTTTCTTTGCTGACGGCTTCAAATTGACATTTTTTCTTGCGAAAGTACATTTTCTGAAGCGACTTGAGGGGATCTTTCCAGTGATGTATAGAAATCCCGAATTGAACCAGTGGTTTTAGGCGTTATTGCAGGACTTTTTCAGTACTTCTTTTCAAGACGCTTTTTAGTTTTTCAGGACAATTTCTTTAGATTCTTTTAAGGACCTTTTTAAGGACTTTTTACAAAGCCTTTTTTCAGAAATTTTTGTTGTTTTCAGGGCATTTTTTCAAGACTGTTTTTACAGGACAATTTTTTATGATCATTCATTAGGATTCTTTTTTTAAACTTTCTTCAGGACTTATTTTAGGAATTTCTTTCAGGATTTTTAGGACTCTTTTTCGGAACATTCATTTCTGGTATTTTGCATGAAGACTATTTTTCGCGGCTTTTGTCAGGACCCTTTTTTCAAGGCTTTATTTCAAGGCTGTTACTCCAGGACTCTTTTTGGGACTTTTTTTAGACTTAAGAACCCCTTGTTCAGGACTTCTTTTCAGCATTCTTTTCAGAATTTTCTTCATTATACTTTTTTTCAGAATTATTTTTTTCGGGATTTTTTTTCAAGCCTTCTTTACAGGACGTTTTTAAGTACTATATTTCAGGAGAAGAAGACACGTTTTAGGAACTATTTGAGTCGTCAGATTTTACGGATCAAAGATTTAACACGAAAAAAAAAATACTAAGTGTGCAGTTGCAAATTTGTCTAATTTATAAAAATTGGTAAAAAATATGTCCAATGAATTTTTTTAAATTTATTTCAGTAAACATCAACAACAATCATTTTAAAATTTATTTTAACTATTTGAGTCGTCAGATGTTACGGATGAAAGATTTTACACAAAAAGAAGAAAATAGTGCGCGTCTGCAAACTTGACTGATTTTTAAAAATTGGTAAAAAATATACACAATAAAATGTTTTCATTCAAATTTCTTTAAGTAAACATCAAGAACAATCATTTTCAAATTGATTTTAACCCTTGATCCTTCTATCGAATTTCGCGTTTTCGCCAAAAATTAAAAATCGCCAATTTTAATTGAATCCGACTAACTTGCACGGAAAGAGCACAGATTTGAAAACCGCGTTCAATTTGGAGTTTTCGTTTAGCCACTAAGGCCGTTCAAACTCTGAAAAATCAATTTTTTTTTAAATTTTCTAAAATGCTCATGATGACTGACTATTTTTTTTGCTATTGAAGATGGCTGAAATTTTTTAACGGCAATCAATTTCTCTCATGAAAAAGAAGGTATACTTCAATGGTCCACGATGATTATTAAAAAAGTTGCATTTTTATAAAAATTTCCATGTACTTGTGTATTTTTTCATGTTTTCGTCAAAAATTGAATATCTCTAATTGAAACCGACTAATTGACGTACGAGGAGCACAGATTTGCAAACCAAATCGATTCGGATTCTTCGTTTAGCCGCTGCGACCGTTCAAAGTCTGAAACAAATTTCTAAATTTTTTCTAAATTGTGTAAAATTTTCAAAGTGAAAGGCTAACTTTTTTGCTATTTAAGATAGCTGAAATTTCTTAACGTCGATCGATTTCTCTGTTTTTTCTGATGAAAAATAGATACACTATAGTGGTCTACGATGATTATTAAAAAAGTTGACTTTTTCGTGACTTTATTCAAACACTTAAATTAACATTTATACACTATGAGGTTATAGGCGTTACTCCGTCCGGGCTATCGACCTGAGGTCTTTCTGCGTTCGATTTGGAGTTTTCGTTCTTCCGCTACTGCCTTTCAAAGTCTGAAAAAATCGACTTTCTTCAAAATTTTCTAAAATTTTTAAACTAACTTTCCAACTTTTTTGCTATTTAAGCTGGCTGACATTTTGTAACGCCAATCGATTTTTCTCGTTCCTCTGATGAAAAAGTGTACCTTACTTTGCCCACGATGATCATAAAAAAAGTTGATTTTTTCGATTTTTTTTAAATTTTCGTGTTTTCTTTGCGAACACACCATAGGCTTCAAATTCATGAGATCTTTACAGTGACGCATAGAAACTCTGAATCGAACCAGTGGTTTCTAAAGAAAATCATTTCAAATGTAATTTTTGAGCAAAAGTAAGAAGGGGGACCTTTGTGTAGTTTTTTTATGTATTCGAAAATATTTCAAATCGCCAATTATATATAAAACCGACTAATTTGCACACAAGGAGCACCGATTTGTAATCTTCGTTTAGCTGCTACTGCCGTTCAAAGTTTGAAAAATCGATTTTTTTTCTAAATTTTCTGAAATTTTCAAACTGACATGCTAACTTTTTTGCCATTTAAGCTGGCGAAAAGTTTATAACGCCAATCAATTTTCTCGTTCTTCTGATGAAAAAGAAGGTACACTTTAATAGACCACGATGATTAGTAAAAAAAGTTGATTTTTCCATTTTTTTACCATTTTCCGGTTTTTCTTTGCCAACGCGCCACGACGTTGAAATTGACATTTGTTCTTGTGCAAGTACATTTTCTGATGGGTCTTGATTGGTTCTTCACATTGACGTATATAAACTCTGAATCGAACCTGTGGTTTCTTCAGGAAATCATTTTAAATGCTTGGGTTAGTTTTTCAAGTTTTCGTAAAAAATTTCAAATCGCCAATTTTAATTGAATCCGACTAATTGAGAAGGAGCATTGACTTGAAACCCGCGATTCTTCGTTTACCCCATACGGCCGCACAAAGTCTGAAAAAATCGACTTTTTTCAAAATTTTCTAAAATTTTCAAACTGACTTGCCAACTTTTTTGCTATTTAAGGTAGCTGAAATTTTTTAACGCTAATCGATTTCTCTCGTTTTTCTGACGAAAGAAAGGTATGCTTTAATAGTCTACGATGGCTATTAAAAAAGTTGAGTTTTTATTTTTTTTCCATTTTCGAGTTTTCTTTGCGAAAATTCAAATTGACATTTGTTCTTGCGCAAGTACATTTTCTGTTGGGTCTTATTTAAAGCTTCACAGTGATGGGTAGTGACAGCTCCGAATCGAACCAGTGGTTTTTTGAGGAAAATGTGGTGGCCACATCACCATTTTTAATTTTAAAATGAGTCACGCACTTTTTGTTGATTATGGTCTAATTTTATTAATTTTGTTTTTTCTCATTTTATTATTAATCAAAATAATTTTTATTTATTAGCAAACTAGAATTTGCCCTCCAGACGCATAATTTTTTTTTAAAGAAAATTACCTGAAACTAATTTTTGCGTTGTTTTTAATTGTTAAAAAAATTGTGTGGTAGATAAGTGATTTTTTTTTATTGGCAAATTAGAATTTGCTCTCAAGACGTATAATGTGATTTTTATTTATTAGCAAATTAGAATTTGCTCTCCAGACGTTTATTTTTTTTTTTTTTAAAGAAAATTACCTGAAACTGATTTTTACGTTGTTTTTAATTGTTAAAACAATTGTGTGGTAGATAAGTGATTTTTTTTTATTGGAAAATTAGAATTTGCTCTCCAGACGTATAATTTTTTTTTAAAGAAAATTACCTGAAACTAATTTTTGCGTTGTTTTTAATTGTCAAAAAAAATTTGTGATAGATAAGTGATTTTTATTTATTAGCAAATTAGAATTTGCTCTCCAGACGTATAATTTTTTTTTTAAAGAAAATTACCTGAAACTGATTTTTACGTTGTTTTTAATTGTTAAAAAAATTGTGTGGTAGATAAGTGATTTTTTTAATTAGCAAATTAGAATTTGCCCGAAAGACGCATAATTTTTTTTTTAAAGAAAATTACCTGAAACTAATTTTTGCGTTGTTTTTAATTGTTAAAAAAATTGTGTGGTAGATAAGTGATTTTTTTTTATTAGCAAATTAGAATTTGCCCGAAAGACGCATAATTTCTTTTTAAAGAAAATTACCTGAAACTAATTTTTGCGTTGTTTTTAATTGTTAAAAAAATTGTGTGGTAGATAAGTGATTTTTTTTTATTAGCAAATTAGAATTTGCCCTCCAGACGCATAATTTTTTTTTTTTTAAATTACCTAAAACTAATTTTTACGTTGTTTTTAATTGTTAAAAAAATTGTGTGGTAAATAAGTGATTTTTTTTATTAGGAAATTAGAATTTGCTCTCCAGACGTATAATTTTTTTTTAAGAAAATTACCTGAAACTAATTTTTGCGTTGTTTTTAATTGTTAAAAAAATTGTGTGGTAGATAAGTGATTTTTTTTATTAGCAAATTAGAATTTGCCCGAAAGACGCATAATTTTTTTTTAAAGAAAATTACCTGAAACTAATTTTTGCGTTGTTTTTAATTGTTAAAAAAATTGTGTGGTAGATAAGTGATTTTTATTTATTAGCAAATTAGAATTTGCCCGAAAGACGCATAATTTTTTTTTAAAGAAAATTACCTGAAACTAATTTATGCGTTGTTTTTAATTGTTAAAAAAATTGTGTGGTAGATAAGTGATTTTTTTTTTATTAGCAAATTAGAATTTGCCCTCCAGACGCATAATTTTTTTTTTTAATTACCTAAAACGAATTTTTACGTTGTTTTTAATTGTTAAAAAAATTGTGTGGTAAATAAGTGATTTTTTTTATTAGGAAATTAGAATTTGCTCTCCAGACGTATAATTTTTTTTTAAGAAAATTACCTGAAACTAATTTTTGCGTTGTTTTTAATTGTTAAAAAAATTGTGTGGTAGATAAGTGATTTTTTTTATTAGCAAATTAGAATTTGCCCGAAAGACGCATAATTTTTTTTTAAAGAAAATTACCTGAAACTAATTTTTGCGTTGTTTTTAATTGTTAAAAAAATTGTGTGGTAGATAAGTGATTTTTATTTATTAGCAAATTAGAATTTGCCCGAAAGACGCATAATTTTTTTTTAAAGAAAATTACCTGAAACTAATTTTTGCGTTGTTTTTAATTGTTAAAAAAATTGTGTGGTAGATAAGTGATTTTTTTTTTATTAGCAAATTAGAATTTGCCCTCCAGACGCATAATTTTTTTTTTTTAAATTACCTAAAACTAATTTTTACGTTGTTTTTAATTGTTAAAAAAAATTGTGTGGTAAATAAGTGATTTTTTTTATTAGGAAATTAGAATTTGCTCTCCAGACGTATAATTTTTTTTTAAGAAAATTACCTGAAACTAATTTTTACGTTGTTTTTAATTGTTAAAAAAATTGTGTGGTAGATAAGTGATTTTTTTTATTAGCAAATTAGAATTTGCCCGAAAGACGCATAATTTTTTTTTTAAGAAAATTACCTGAAACTAATTTTTGCGTTGTTTTTAATTGTTAAAAAAATTGTGTGGTAGATAAGTGATTTTTATTTATTAGCAAATTAGAATTTGCCCGAAAGACGCATAATTTTTTTTTAAAGAAAATTACCTGAAACTAATTTTTGCGTTGTTTTTAATTGTTAAAAAAATTGTGTGGTAGATAAGTGATTTTTTTTTATTAGCAAATTAGAATTTGCCCTCCAGACGCATAATTTTTTTTTTTTTTAAATTACCTAAAACTAATTTTTACGTTGTTTTTAATTGTTAAAAAAATTGTGTGGTAAATAAGTGATTTTTTTTATTAGGAAATTAGAATTTGCTCTCCGGACGCATAATTTTTTTTTAAAGAAAACCAGAAGCTATTTTTTACGTTGTTTTTAATTGTTAATTTTTGCTCACACGAATTGTGTGGTAGATCAAATAAATGGCGATCCGGATGAGTGGCAGAATTTGAGGAATGCGCTAGTTAAAATTCGATTCACGCAAATCCCGAAGAAAAAGCCAATCAACTTCGGTAATAAAGTGTAACCGCGCAAAACAATAGAAATTCCAAAATAGTCGACGAGGACATGCAAGAAGTACAATAAGTCGTCGGGGGCCCCGGAGCCCGGAGACCGGGGTCCGGGCGCCCCCCGCCAATGCCCCAATGGCGCCGGCTGCATTCCCCACGTGCCCCGATAAATCACGTTGGCCCCCAACGTGCGTCTCACGAGCTCACAAACAATGAAACAATAGGGGGAATAAAACACAGCGACATCACTTTGTTTATTCCGTATAATTGTTGGCGTGCATGCTCTTGCTCTTGCTCTTTGCTTTAAGGCGAGATTGATGGAAGATCTTTACTTCTATTTCACTTGGCTGCTTCGGAATCACTTCGCCGCGCTGCCATCACGAACTTGTTGTACGGTAAGGCTTCGTGTTCTCTAGGAGTTACGATGTGACGTTCATTTCTCATTTATTAGGACCCATAAATTATTTTACCGTTCTTGCTTATGTAAATTACCAATGCGACCAGAAAACCGACGGGGGAAATGCTTTTTCTCCACTCTAGTGGACTACTACTACTACTCTACGAGAGACCGTAAAATTATTGCTCCAACACCTGACCACCACCCTTACAACTCACATCAACGCCCACTTGATTTACCTGATTAATTAACACCCCACGTTTTCAACGCTACATATAAATAAGAAACCATATCTGCAGGTAGAATTACCTCTCACAATAACAAAAATCTGATTTGAAGTGTAAATAAAAGAATAATACTGGGTATTCTATCCTCCATTGATAATTGCTAGTATTTATACTTATCATACGGTTAGAAATACAGTTCGACCCGTTCGAAAAATGAAACATTTTTGGCACTCAGCTCGTAAATGATTGTGACGTAATCGATAAGAATTACGTAATAATATTTTACGCAGGGTTACACAAAGTATAAATGTTGGTTTCTAAAGGATTATTTTTTTTATAAGTATTTTTAATAATGTGTAATTTAATGTTAAAAAATAGATATTTTCAACATTAAATAAAATTTAAAGAATCGCTGAAAATCTAAAATGTTTTAAATTCAATAAAACGAAATGTAGCCTGAATATAAGAATATTCAACCTGTTCGTAACTCTGCAAGCAAAATTAAGTCTTACTAAGATTATAAACAAATAACTTATTGAAACAACTACTTCTCTGGCTAGTGATGTTTTACTATAGATGTTTTACTTTGATCATCCTTTTATTTTATTAAAAAGAAAATTAACCATTTAACAAACCGGTAAAAATACCATGCTATTATTTATTACTCTCGACATAATATTTACATCGAAAATTCACTTTCTGATGTTTCCTATTAGGAAAGGGGGACGGTTAAGTGCGGCCCCGGGGGTAAACTTTTGAGACAAACTTTATAAAAGCCGAGTAGAGAAGAGGGTCGATACACGTCAATGCACAGATGCGAACTTGTGAATAATTATGTTTGAATCAATTATAACAACAATTTATCATACACGGTACTGGGCCGTGCCTCTCTGCCTCCATTCCGACGTCATCGCATCAATCATACCCCGGATTCATTACCGCTCTTGCTCTTGCTCTCCTATCAAACATTCAAATTCTCTCTGTGTGTGTGTATACTATTTCATAAATTATCGAAATATTATGAAATTTCAGCCGTGTACCGTAATTACTCACAAACACTTAACAGTTAAGTTTGTTGGTTTACACTTACTGTGAGTTAATGTGATTGATATTTTCTTGATATCACGAAACCAGTCGAAGTATTTGATAAATACGTTGCTTAAATTTCATCACGATTTGTTGTATTTGTAAACTAATATACGAGTATCGGGCGAGTAACTACAATGACGAAACATCAGGGATTTTTCGGAGCTTAGGGCTTATTGAAATCTAACGAGACCCAATTTTTTTGTTAATGAAGATTCTGCAAAAAACTGAAAACACCCCATCTCTAGATTTTGAAATAATTCCCGTTGAATAGAGCAGAGTCAATTTCTGAAGTTACACATTTTCATAAGTGATTAAAAAATAGAAAAACAATAGCCATCACTTCGAAACTTTCCAAATTTACTTAAAATACGTTACTCTCTAAGATTCTGTAAAAATCTGAAAACACCCCATCTCTAGATTTTGAAATAATTCCCGTTGAGCAGAGCAGAGTCAATTTCTGAAGTTACACATTTTCATAAGTGATTAAAAAATTGAAAAACAATTGCCATCACTTCGAAACTTTCCAAATTTACTTAAAATACGTTACTCTCTAAGATTCTGTAAAAATCTGAAAACACCCCATCTCTAGATTTTGAAATAATTCCTGTTGAGCAGAGCAGAGTCAATTTCTGAAGTTACACATTTTCATAAGTGATTAAAAAAATAGAAAAACAATAGCCATCAGTTCTAAACTTTCCAAATTTACTTAAAATACGTTACTCTCGAAGATTCTGTAAAAATCTGAAAACACCCCATCTCTAGATTTTGAAATAATTTCCGTTGAACAGAGCAGAGTTAATTTCTGAAGTTACACATTTTCATAAGTGATTAAGAAATTGAAAAACAATTGCCATCTCTTCGAAACTTTCCAAATTTACTTAAAATACGTTACTCTCGAAGATTCTGAAAAATCTGAAAACACCCCATCTCTAGATTTTGAAATAATTCCCGTTGAGCAGAGCAGAGTCAATTTCTGAAGTTACACATTTTCATAAGTAATTAAAAAAAATGAAAAACAATTGCCATCACTTCGAAAATTTCCAAATTTACTTGAAATACGTTACTCTCGAAGATTCTGTAAAAATCTGAAAACACCCCATCTCTAGATTTTGAGATAATTCCCGTTGAACAGAGCAGAGTCAATTTCTGAAGTTACACATTTTCATAAGTGTTTAAAAAATTGAAAAACAATTGCCATCTCTTCGAAACTTTCCAAATTTACTTAAAATACGTTACTCTCGAAGATTCTGTAAAAATCTGAAAAGACACCATCTCTAGATTTTAAAATAATTCCCGTTGAACAGAGCAGAGTCAATTTCAAGTTATAATTAATCAGCGAGCGTCGCTTGAACATAAGTGATGATTCATATTCATTTCGGCGGTACGGCCACACGGAGATAAGTTTATCGCGTTCTCTCTCTGTGTAAATTTTATCCCCAGATGACACGAGATTTTGATTCGGTAAAACATACGATTGTGTGACTAGTATCGGTAATTGTAGTATGATCAGTGACGGATTTACGAACTGTCGCAGGAGGCGCGCCTTGGACCTCATAAACTCAGGGGGCCTCAAAACTTGTAAAAAAAATGTAATCTAAATTTTTTATTCGCTAAAAAAAATAAGATGAAAACTATAATTGTTTTTCGTTTTCTAGCCTTATAAATTGTGAAAAAAATAGCAAAAATTAATTAATTAGGTATTTTCTAATTTAAATTGCGTTTACTATGAGCAGATCCAACCTATTTTGAACATTTTTCCAAACTAAAAAATACATTTTTTTACTTTTCTGGTCTATAATTATGAAATGACATATTTATAATATAAATCTATCCAACCCTTAGACCACGCCACAGAGATTCTTACTTTACACTCGCAAAACCCTCGCTTGTATTCAAAAGATTGGAGTGTGAAATACGGTCCACCCACCGCCCGTCACTTGCACTTAAACGTACCTAGAAAACTCTTTTTATTTTATTTTATCTAGAAAACTCTGTTTGAAAAAACTAATTTCTTAGTCAGGTCACGAGAGATGTAATAATTTCAAAAGCATAAAGAAACAGCGTTACTGGGAAAAATTTAAATGAAATAGAGGGTAGTGGGTGGACTTTATATCACTCTCCAATCTCTTGAACAGAGTTTCTATAAATGAAAACGTTTGTTAAAGGCTTGTCAATTAATTTAAACTTGCAAAACCCTCCTTTGTGTTCTTAGGATTGGAAGGTGGGATAGGGACCACCCACCGCCCTTCATTTTCACTTAAACCTAACTTAGAAAAAACATTTTTTTAGTTAGATCACGAGAGATGTGATAGTTTCAAAGCATAAAGAAAGAGCGTCTGTGGGAAAATTTTAAATGAAACAGAGGGTGGTGGGTGTGTCCTATCCCACCCTGCAACCCTTTCAACACGCTCCGGAGTTTCCATAAATAAAAAAGTTTATCAAAGATCCAAAAAACCGTTAGACTATTTTCTAATCGACTAATTTACACTTGCAAAACCCGCGTTTGTGTTAAATATATTCACAAAGCCAAAAACATCAAGGCATTTTAGTACAATTTTTAATAATTAACAATTATACTAAATTGATTTTTACTAGAATTTTTTATAACATGAAATGTAACCGCGAGCTTGCAATAAATTCTTTAAGTTACATTAATGCAAAACTGTAAACTACAAAGTTACCTTGATATAATGTAATCAAAAAATCTTCTAATAAGCATATTCCTGTTTATAATCATCCGACACGTGATGTTGGAGTGTTATCTTTTGAGAAATTGCAATATTAAAAATATATTGATGACACAATCTGTCAAGGAGGATAAGGATAAGCGCGCGATTGCGTTATAAGAGGGTCCTCCCTCTCGCTCGCCACGAAGGCCGGATTGGGAAAAATACCGTTGGGACGCCACTAGTGTCCATATGTCAGCATGTCTGGCCAAACAGGCAACGAAACAATTACTTATTGTCAGCTCCTTTAAAGATAATAACTCATCATTTTGACAATTGATAAATTGAAACTGGAAACGTGCGCACATACGTTCTGCTTAATTGAGCCTCGAGATTATGCACGTCTTCTTGTAAGTCACTATTGGAATTATTGATTTTACTGACTTGACACAAGATTTTACACAAAATTCATTAAATAAATAGAAAAAAGACGAAATATAGCCTGTATAGGTAGGTAAATATTCAACCAGTTCATGACTAAAATTAAGTTTTACTAAGTCTCTAAAACGCTTAAATGTTGAGGTTAATGATTTTTTCGCAGAATTCAAATTTGCAATATAGCATTCCATTTAAAATAAGGAAGTTGTTGTCAACTATACGACGAAATCAATCTTGAAAATATTTTCACTGAAAATAACACCCTCGATTACATGAAAACGCCCGAAAATGTCAGTATAAAACATTGAATGTTATTTTAAATCAGCGTGCACAGAATACTCTCGATTAATTAAAAATGTAACCGAAGAAAGTGTACATTTTTTGTTGTCGGTGCCATCAAGTGGGCCATAAATCTGAATGGTTTAAATTTTCATTGAGCCTCGGAGCGTCTCCTTTGGCAGATGACATGGTTAATTTGGTGTAACCGAATACTGTATATTTATGTGCCATTAGGAACGGACCGACACCGGGACTAAGTAATTGTACAGCGTCGTATAACTTCCGGAACAATATTTTATGATCCTCAGCGATCCCTCGCATTACTTAACCATTCCGTTTAAGTGAAATAAAATTTTACGGCCGGCCCATATGAAATATTTGCGGTTCCACGATTCAACCCTCGGCGGGATCACTTACCATAAAAATGGAACGTAAATAGAAATAAATGAAAACTTTTTTTTTGCATTTGTTAGGATAATTTAAAATAGATCTTCGTAAACTATTATTTTAATATAATTCATTCTAAAATTAAATTCTAGAACCTTAACAAATATTGAATTAAATAAGTAATTGTGGAGGCTTTTACTTCGTGATACATTTGGAATAATTCAAATAAAACGAATAACTTTGTTGGTATCACTTTATTAACTATTCCAAGTTAATAAAGTGATACCAACAAAGTTATTCGTTTTATTTGAAATATTTAATTATACCAAAGAAATCTGCATTTGAAATAATTATTAGCTATGGCCTTCTAGTCAGGTAGCATACCAATTATATTTAATAAACAAAAACAAGAACACGAATTAATTTTTACACTAAGTAACGCAATAAAAAAAAATGGTAACAATGATAATAAAGTGCTCCTCCTTTATATTTCACCGGGAGCATGTTTGGTTTGTAAATAGTGCACCTTATGACAAATGGAATGAAATACGCGAGCCATTAAAGACATAATGCACTGCTTTAACCAGAATTTTACAGCTAAAGAGCTTCCGTTCCCGTCGTTTCTCTCGAGTCTCGGCGAAGCCGAAACGCGGAAGTTGCGAAGTAAAAACTCGTACTTGTTCAGTTGGATACACCGGGATGTTTCACAGTTATATATCTTTAAAACATGAAGAGGGAGATTAAAAGTTTAATAAAACTTAAACCAGTTTAAATTAAATAATTGTGTACATCTGGAAATACACGATAAGTTGATAACTTTAGAGCCGGATATTTTACGGGCGCCGCTTATCGCTCTCTCTCTCTCTCTCTCTGCCACATCCCTTTGTCTTATTTTGTTTTGTTTTTAACTAAGTAAATGTGTATTCAAATGTTGTTGCTAATTTTTCAATTCAGTTTAATTATGGGATAATTTATGTTGATTTTTTTACATTAGGAGAGAATAATAAAAGCTCCCAGAATGAATTAAGACTACTACAACTGTTACTTTTTAAAGAGAAGCAACAGCTAGAGATCATCGTAAATGAAAACTGAATTACAATGCTTATATACTTCGATCAATGGTTCTTTGCGTGAACCTACCTTCGACAACATTTTCATGCGTTTACTCTCTCTATGATGAATTAAAATAGACGCAATCGTGTGTGTACGTATGTCATCCAAGTCTTCGGTAATGACGCACACACAAAGATCCATTGATCGAACTATATCAACTTAATACTTAAATATGCACAAAACTAGGCTGTAACGGGCTTATCGCATCTTAAAATGCGCGTTAAACATTTTCGATGAAAGCTACAAATAATTTATTGAGAGCTGACTTTATTTAGAAACGATACAGTACGAATTATCCCAAGTTTGGAAAGTTTTATATCTAATCAGACATTAATTAATCTCGAATAAATTTTGAATCATTTTAGAAAATTTTAAGTCAAAAGCAATTCTTTTTAAATTTTTTTATCAAGCCACTAAATTGATTACAATTTTCGCAGCTCACGTCCTGTTCACATTTTCTCAAAAGTTACTGACGAGTTATTTGCAACTTTTTTACTGTCAAAATTTAGTAGGCATTATGAGAAATTTGAAGATATTGTTTTTATTAAGGGTTGTCAAAATGAGGCACTTGTCGGAATAAATAGTATAAAATTATGAAACCAACCAAGTGACTCATTTTATCAACCCTTAATATTAAAAACGTTTCACCACGTGATACAAGAGAACCAAACTCAACAAATGTTGTGTTTATGTATTTGTTATCAAGTCACAAAAATTATAACTATTTTTAAAACTTTACTCTCTATTCACATAAAATGATTCCTAAATCTACTGGGATATAACTTGTGGCTTTTCACGAAATAAATCTCGAATACATTTTAAATGAATTTAGAAAGTTTCAAGTCGATCGCTATTGTTTTTACATTTTTTTTCAAGCTACTAGATTTATTACAAGTTTTGACAACTTTACTCTCTGTTCGCATAAAATTATCCTGAAATCTACTGGCATGCAACTTGTAACTTTTTACGGAATAAATCTCGAATCAATTTTGAGTAAATTTGGGAAGTTTTAAGTCGGTGGCAATTGTTTTTATATTTTCTTCAAGCTACCAAAATTAATATAATTTTCCACAACTTCACTCTTTATTTACATAAAATTATTCCGAAATCTAGTGACATACAACCTGCAACTTTTCACGAAATAAATTTCGAATATATTTTGAGTAAATTTGGAAAGTTTTAAATCGTCCGCAATTGTTTTTCTATTTTTTTCAAGCTACTAAAATGATTACATTTTTTTCACAGCTTCAATCTCAGTCCACGTCAAATTATCCTGAAATATAGTTGCATACAACTTGTAGGTTTTCATGAAATTAATTTCGAATATATTTTGAGTAAAATTAGAAAGTTTCAAGTTGATGGCAATTGTTTTTACATTTTTTTCGAATCAACAAAATGATCACAATTTTTCACAACTAACTTCACTATTTTTTCCCATGAAATTATCCTGAAATTTAGTGACCTACAACCTGTAGCTTTTCACAAAATAAATCTAGAATATATTTTGAGAAAATTTAGACAGTTTCAAGTCATCTGTAATTGTTTTTCAATTTTTTTTTTCAATCTATTAACAATATTAAAATTTTTCACAACTTTAGTGTCTGTCCACGTCAAATTATCCTGAAATATAGTGGCACACAACTTGTAACTTTTCATGAAATTAATTTCGAATATATTTTGAGTAAAATTAGAAAGTTTCAAGTCGATGGCAATTGTTTTTATATTTTCTTCAAGCTACCAAAATTATTATAATTTTCCACAACTTCACTCTTCAAAAAAAAATATCCTGAAATCTAGTGACATACAACCTGCAACCTTTCACGAAATAATTTTCGAATATATTTTGAGTAAATTTAGAAAGTTTCAAGTCGTCGGCAATTTTTTTTCAATTTTTTTTCAAGCTATTAAAATTATTACATTTTTTCACAACTTTAGTCTCAGTCCACGTCAAGTTATCCTGAAATCTGGTGGCATACAACTTGTAGTTTTTTTATGAAATTAATTTTGAATATATTTTGAGTAAAATTAGAAAGTTTCAAGTCGATGGCAATTGTTTTTATATTTTTTTCGAGTCAGCAAAATGATCACAATTTTTCACAACTTCACTATTTATTCCTATGAAATTATCCTGAAATTTAGTGACCTACAACCTGTAGCTTTTCACAAAATAAATCTAGAATATATTTTGAGTAAATTTAGAAAGTTTGAAGTTGTCGGCAATTGTTTTTCTATTTTTTTAATCTATTAAAAATATTTTAATTTTTCACAACTTTAGTCTCTGTCCACGTCAAATTATTCTGAAATGTAGTAGCATACAACTTGTAACTTTTCATGAAATTAATTTCGAATATATTTTGAGTAAAATTAGAAAGTTTCAAGTCGATGGCAATTGTTTTATATTTTCTTCAAGCTACCAAAATTATTATAATTTTCCACAACTTCACTCTTAAAAAAAAAAAAATATCCTGAAATCTAGTGATATTCAACCTACAACTTTTCACGAAATAATTTTCGAATATATTTTGAGTAAAATTAGAAAGTTTCAAGTCGATGGCAATTGTTTTTTTATATTTTCTTCAAGCTACCAAAATTATTATAATTTTCTACTACTTCACTCTCTATTCCCATAAAATTATCATGAAATTCAGTCAACTACAACCTGTAACTTTTCACAAAATAAATCTAGAATATATTTTGAGAAAATTTACAAAGTTTCAAGCCGTCAGCAATTGTTTTTCAATTTTTTTTTCAGGCTACTAAAAATATTAAATTTTTTTACAACTTTAGTCTCTGTCCACGTCAAATTATCCTGAAATCTGGTGACATTTAACTTGTAGTTTTTTATTAAATTAATACCGAATATATTTTGAGTAAAATTAGAAAGTTTCAAGTCGTTGGCAATTGTTTTTATATTTTTTTCGAGTCAACAAAATTATCACAATTTTTCACAACTTCTCAATTTATTCCCATGAAATTATCCTGAAATTTAGTGACCTACAACCTGTAGCTTTTCACAAAATAAATCTAGAATATGTTTTGAGAAAATTTAGACAGTTTCAAGTCGTCGGCAATTGTTTTTCAATTTTTTTTTTCAAGCTACTAAGAATATTAAAAATTTTTCACAACTTTAGTCTCTGTCCACGTCAAATTATCCTGAAATATAGTGGCACACAACTTGTAACTTTTAATGAAATTAATTTCGAATATATTTTGGGTAAAATTGGAAAGTTTCAAGTCGATGGCAATTGTTTTTATATTTTCTTCAAGCTACAAAAATTATTATAATTTTCCATAACTTCACTCTTTATTCACATAAAATTTTGCTGAAATCCAGTTACATACAACATGTAACTTTTTACGAAATAAATCTCGAAATGTATTGAGTAAATTTAGAAAGTTTCAAGTCGTCGGCAATTGTTTTTCTATCTTTTTTTTCAAGTTACCAAAATTATTACAATTTTTCACAACTTTAGTCTCTGTCCACGTAAAATTAAACTAGAATCTAGTGATATACAACCTGTAGCTGTTCACGAAATTAATCTCGAATATATTTTGAGTAAATTTAGAAAGTTTCAAGTCGATGGCAATGATTTTTATATGTTTTTTCTAGCCACTAAAATTATTACAATTTTTTTACAACTTTACTCTCTGTTCATATAAAATTATCGTGAAATCTAGTGGCATACAAGTTATAGCTTTTTCCGAAATGGAACTCGAATACATTTTGAATAAATTTAGAAAGTTTCAAGCATTAAAAATTCGCCCACGCAAAATGACCATCGCCGCCCAAAAGAAACACTGTCCCAGTCCATCAAAGACTATTTCAGATTTCCTGAGAAAACCGTTAGTTGGATTCGGAGTTATGACACGTCACTGTAAAGACTCCAAAAACTAACAGTTAACCACCTGTTGCGTGCCTAAGCAAAGATATATACACCATCGTAGGTTATATTTCACGGGAGTGAAAGCTATACAATGGAGCCCTGAGGAATATTACTCGTCAATTCAGTCGTACCTTGCTGGTCACCATCGCCAATCTTCGCCAAACTGAATGCTTTTCTCAGCTCCACCAAACAGCCTGAAGTCTGCCTCTTGGAGAAGACACCGGCCACAGAAGCTTTCGTCCCTTCAAGTTCCGCCCTTTGATGTCTTCGATGATCCTCTTCACCTCAAGGATCACATCGACCATAGACCTGCCGTTTCCCAAGCCGACTTACTTACTCAATGACAACTCTGAGTCTGTCCGCTATCAACTCTCTCCTTCTATCAGACATATAGGTCTGTATGCGCCAGAGTCCACCTTAGAGGAGCACCAACCTGGCGACTTTTCGGCTTTTGGGTATACTTCTTCCCTGAGGCTCTGATTTATACGTGACAACGACTGTTGTGGATTGTACACGACCGCCTTCTGTATCCCCATACCATCCGACCCTGTGGCTTTCCGGCGCGGAAGATATTCTACGGCTTTTCGCAAGGAGTTTTGCCTCAGTCGGTTCAGCCTCCTCCATAGTGGTAGTTCATATGCAGGCCCAGCCGAAAAAAGCACCCATACAACCTCCCTTGCGCTTCCGGGTACCATAGCCTCTGCGGAAGGAGAACTGACCCCAGTTTTCGTGTAACGACAACACAGTAGGGTTGACCCCATACATCGGGTTCCACCTTCGAGCGAAGCCCTTCTGCGTCTGATTTCTAAGCACAGCTTTGTACACCACTCCAAGGTGTACAAAATGAAAGAACTTTTTGCAAACTTTTTGTTAACGAATTAAAATTGTGGATAGTTACAATTATCCGTTTCTCAAGAGATTCGAGCTTTCAAAACGTTTACTTGCAACGGTTTTAGATGTAATATCACGTGGTTAAAACAGTGAATTTTAAAAATCCAGTTTAATGAAATGAAACATTGGAGAAAACTACCTTTGAGTACAAAATCAATACATTGATTATTTGAAAATTAAATGATGAAGAAAAAAAATGTTCGATGCCAGAACTGAAATTTGCATATATCAAGAATTTGTAATAAGTCCAATATTGAGCGGTAAGGAAACGTACGTGATGAAAAATGGATGGATTAATGTGGGTCCATTTCAGGCGAAGGTTTTGGTAGTGTATTTGTATGTTTGTTCAACTAAAAGCATAGATCATAGATCACACACTGGTCGCGGGCGAAAGACATTAATAACGTTATTGTAGTTGGGCAGAAGGAACATAGTGCGTACAGAAACTACAGAACATTTTTTTTTTTTATTTGGGACTTGGGCAACGGAGTGACACGCCCGGGGCCCGAGAGTACGCATTCTTCTCGGAATTCCCGTTGCGGCCCCCCGCGGTAGGAAGGAAGTGCCCCCCAGAGCTATGCCCCTCGGCCCTCCTACAGCTAAGGCCACTCTCTAAAATAAGCCATAAAATACGAAAAATGTCAATGCGAACCAAATTAAGATTTAGGCCGGCGCTCATATTTATTATCATATTTCAGTTGTAAACACTACAGGTTATCAATTGTGAACGCGGCCCGGTCGCAGTCGGCGGTGGCGATCGTAAACAGCGAATAACGACCATTGCTGTCCCTCTTAATTATTATTAAACTTATTCATGGCTTTGTCGACTTATTCATACCTACAACCGCATCGACAGACAATAAGCAATACTATATAAATAAAGGGTAAAACGGGTAAGCAATTAATTGTCCGAGGACGACACAAATCGTATTCAACATTTCAATTAAAAAGATTATCTCAGGAATAAGCTTAAATAACGCAGACGGCATATTTGTCATTGATTTGGTGTAGAAAATAAGTCTACGCTCCGTGGTAAAGTTTGCAAGTTTCCAAAAAAATGTATAATTTTCCATATAAACAAACTGTTTTTGTAACCAGGGAGTCCCAAGTTTGTGCAACAAATTTTTCGAACATAGAATAGTTGATAAATAAATAATTCTCGATTTACGCGATTCATCTGGACAGAAAAATTACCGCGTTAATCGTGTAGTGATAGTTAATATAAAAGTAGAAGCCTCCAGTATCAATTTTAATTAAAAAAAAAATCACTCCATAACCATTTATACATTCGATACCAGTCAATGTTAAATTCTAAATTTACACTTTCTTCTGTATGACATCAAGAAAATAAATCAGTACATTTAATTAAAATTTCCAAACCGGCGTAATCTAAAACCGAAGCTAAAAAGTTGATAAATCAATGAAGCTCCTGCAGATGTCACCGTCATAAATTACCCAATGTCCTTGGTGTAATTATTCAAGAATGCGCCAATTTCTAATGTCCGAGAGAGAAATCTCAGCCCAAATTAGGTTGTAACCTTATCGTATTACAAGAAGTCATCGCTCTCTGTCGCATTCGCACATTATTCTTTCGAAACTAAGGCGACAACCCGAAATCTGTCTGACAGCATTGTGCTTGTATTTACATAGAATATCTTTGTCGACAAACATTTTCCTTACAGAAATTTCACGGTGGCCTCGCAGCATGGGGTGTTTCTGTTTTCTTCACACGGGCGTAACTGACCCAGAGACGTATTCATTATGCGCGTTTCGAAAATTTCCTGGGTGTTCCCTTCCTCGAGTTTGTTTGCGTTTGAATTATATCTGCAAGCGTTGGATCCTCCCTTTATGATCGCCCTCTAATTTTACGTTTCTTTGGCGCAGGTAAAAAAAGTCAGGTATGAATGAATGAAAGTCGGATACAAAGGAAATTCGAATTATCTTTCATGATGTTTGCAAATACGTGATAAATATGTGACATCAGTTATTATACTCGGGCTTTTGTTCTGCTGACACCATTCAAGTGATCTTGGTTTACGTTTATATCCACTTTGTGGGTACATTTAAGGTATGTATGGAAGTATTGTTGAAGGTGATATTAGTGATTGTATTTGTTGGGATAATTTTTATTTTGTCTTGTACTATCCATCCGAATTATGGGCCCTTGACATTTGTCTTAGTTGTCTCTTGGTTATCCGACCCTGGACTTTTGAGATCAATTTTTAGAATAAATCTAGTTTCCTTCAAATATCCAATTTTAAGGATGAGATATTCGAACATTCGTAATGTTAACCCCAACTTTAAAGTATTATTTAAGTTTAACATTTATACGCTTTCACGTGAGAATATCACAAAATCTACATACAGAGTGTCAACGGTTTTTCACAAAATCGTAATCTCGAATGTATTTAGAGTAAATTTGCAAACTATTAGGTCGGTGACAATTGTTTTTGTATTTTATTCGAATCGCCAAAATTATTAGAAAATTTCACAAGTTTAAGCTTCTTTTGTATGAGAATATCACAAAAAATAGATATGGAACATACATACTTTTTCACGGAATAATCGTCTTGAATGTATATAGAGTAATTTTGGAAATTTTCAAGTCGATAGCAGTTGTTTTTATATTTAATTTGAATCTTAAAAATTATTACAAAATTTCCAATTTCTACGCTTTCACTTGAGAATATCACAAAATCTACATACAGATTGTATACGGTTTTTCACGAAATCGTAATCTCGAATGTATTTAGAGTAAATTTGCAAACTATCGAGTCGATGACAATTGTTTTTGTATTTTATTCGAATCGCCAAAATTATTAGAAAATTTCACAAGTTTAAGCTCCTTTCATATGAGAATATCACAAAATCTAGATATGAAACATATATAGTTTTTCATAGAATAATCGTCTTGAATGTATGTAGAGTCATTTTGGAAATTTTCAAGTCGATAGCAGTTGTTTTTATATTTAATTTTAATCTCAAAAATTATTACAAAATTTCAAATGTCTACGCTTTCACACGGGAATATCACAAAATCTACATACAGTGTATACGGTTTTTCACAAAATCGTAATCTCGAATGTATTAAGAGTAAATTTGCAAACTATCAAGTCGGTGACAATTGTTTTTGTATTTTATTCGAATCGCCAAAATTATTAGAAAATTTTACAATTTTAAACTTCTTTCGTATGAGAATATCATAAAATATAGATCTGGAACATACACAGTTTTTTACGGAATAATCGTCTTGAATGTGTTTAGAGTAATTTTGGAAATTTTCAAGTCGACAGTAGTTGTTTTTATATATTTTTTTCAAACCATAAAAAATTTCAATTTTTTTACAATCTTACCTTCTGTTTGCAAGGATTTCGAAATCTAGAGATTGGGGATTTATAAATTCTTCTAAAATTTGAATTACAAGTGTATTTTTAGTAAATTTGAAAAGTTTTAAGTCGATGACAATTGTTTTTGTATTTTATTCGAAGCGGCAAAATGATTAGAAAATTTCATAATTTTAAGCTCATATCATTTTCATATGAAAATATCACAAAATCTAGAAATATAACATATATAGTTTTTTACGGAATAATAGACTTGAATGTATTTGGGGTCATTTTGGAAAGTTTCAAGTCGATAGCAGTTGTTTTTGTATTTTATTCGAATCGCCGAAATTATTAGAAAATTTCACAATTTGAAACTGTTTTCATATGAGAATATCACAAAAGCCTAGATATGGAACGTATACAGTTTTTCACGGAATAATACTCTTGAATGTATTTTGAGTAATTTTAGAAATTTTCAAGTCAATAGCAGTTGTTTTTATATATTTTTTTCAAGTCATAAATATTTTCAAAATTCTCACAATCCTAGCTTTTGTTTGCAAGGAAGTACTTCGAAATCTACAGATAGGGTGTTTATAAATTTTTGCAAAATTTTAACTATATTTGTCTTTTTAGTGAATTTGTAAAGTTTTAAGTCGATGACAATTGGTTTTGTATTTTATTCGAATCGCCAAAATTATCAGAAAATTTCACAATTTTAAGCTCTTTTCATATGCAAATATCACAAAATCTAGATATGGAACATATGTAGTTTTTCACGGAATAATAGTCTTGAATGTGTTTAGAGTAATTTTGGAAATTTTCAAGTCGATAGCAGATGTTTTTATAAATTTTTTTCAAGTCATAAATATTTTTAAAATTTTCACAATCTTACCTTTTGTTTGCAAGGGAGTATTTCGAAATCTAGAGATGGGGTGTTTATAAATTTGCAATATTTTAATTATATTTGTCCTTTTAGTGAATTTAAAAAGTTTTAAATCGATGACAATTGTTTTTGTATTTTATTCAAATCGCCAAAATTTTAAGCTCTTTTCATATGAGAATATCACAAAATCTAGATATGGAACATATATAGTTTTTCACGGAATAATAGCCTTGAATGTATTTAGAGTAATTTTGAAAAATTTTAAATCGATAAGCAGTTGTTTTATATTTTTTTCAAGCCATAAACATTTTCAAAATGTTTACAATTTTACCTTTTTGTTTGCAAGGGATTATTTCGAAATCTAGAGATTGAGGGTTTATAAATTCTTCTAAAATTTTAATTACAATTGTATTTTTAGTAAATTTGAAAAGTTTTAAGACGATGACAATTGTTTCTGTATTTATTTCAAGCCACCAAAATGTTTTAACATTTTTACAATCTTCCGCCCTATTCTCAAAAGATTATCCCGAGGGTATTTGTAGATTTTTGCAGAAAAATAATTATGTCTGCGTTTTAGGGAAGTTGTAAAGGTTCCAAGTCGATAGCAATTGTTTTTGTATTTTTTTTTCAATCCATAGAAATTTTTACAATCTTACCTCTTGTTTGCAAATAATATATAATTGTCTTTTTATTGAATTTGAAAAGTTTTAAGTCGATGACAATTGTTTTTGTATTTTATTCGAAGCGCTAAAATTATTAGAAAATTTTACAATTTTAAGCTCTTTTCGTATGAGAATATCACAAAATCTAGAAATCTAACATATAGTTTTTCACGGAATAATAGTCTTGAATGTATTTGGAGTCATTTTGGAAAGTTTCAAGTCGATAGCAGTTGTTTTTGTATTTTATTCGAATCGCCGAAATTATTAGAAAATTTCACAATTTGCAATTGTTTTTATATGAGAATATCACAAAAAAATAGATATGGAATGTATTATGTTTTTTCACGGAATAATAGTCTTGAATGTATATAGAACAATTTTGGAAATTTTTAAGTCGATAGCAGTTGTTTTTATATTTTTTTTCAAGCCATAAAAATTTTCAAAATTTTTATAATCTCACCTTTTATTTGCAAGGGCTTATTTCGAAATCTAGAGATGGGAGTTTATAGATTTTTGCAGGATTTTAATTATAATTGTTTATTTAGTGGATTTGAAAGGTTTTAAGTTATTGCCAATTGTTTTTTATTTTATTGGAATCGCCAAAATTATTAGAAAATTTCACAATTTAAGCTCCTTTCATATGAGAATATACCAAAATCTAGATATAGAAGATATATAGTTTTTAACGGAATAATAGTCTTGAATATATTTGGAGTAATTTTAAAAATTTTCAAGTCGATAGTAGTTGTTTTAATATATTTTCTTCAAGCCATAATTTTTTTTAAATTTTTACAATCTCATCTTTTATTTGCAAGTGATTATTTCGAAATCTAGAGATGGGGGTTTATAGATTTTTGCAGAATTTTAATTATAATTGTTTTTTTAGTGAATTTTAAAAGTTTTAAGTCGATGACAATTGTTTTTGTATTTTATTCAAATCGCCAAAATTTTAAGCTCTTTTCATATGAGAATATCACAAAATCTAGATATCTAACATATATAGTTTTTCACGGAATAATAGTCTTGAATGTATTTAGAGTAATTTTGAAAATTTTTAAGTCGGTAGCAGTTGATTTTATATATTTTTTTCAAGCCATAAAAATTTTCAAAATTTTTACAATCTTGCTTTTTGCTTGCAAGGGATTATTTCAAAATCCAGAGATGGGGGGTTTATAGATTTTTGCAAAATTTTAATTACAATTGTCTTTTTAGTGGATTTGAAAAGTTTTAAGACGATGACAATTGTTTCTCTATTTATTTCAAGCCTCCAAAATGTTTTAAAATTTTTACAATCTCCCACTCTGTTCCCAATGGATTATCCCGGGGGTATTTGTAAATTTTTGCAGAAAAATAATTACGTCTGCGTTTTAGACAAGTTTTAAAGGTTAATTACTTCGCGAGTTGTGAATTTTTGAAAATTTTAATTTTCGAATTGTGTACTACTCGAGTGAAAATTCAAAAAAAAATATATATAAAATGTGTCGACGAAATTCTGCAAAAATTAAATTAGATTTACAAATCATCGTTTCATCAAATTAAATAGAGTTTTTGAAAATCCACCGATTATTTCGCGAGTTGTGAATTTTTGAAAATTTTAGTTTTCGAATTGTGTAATACTCGAGCAAAAAATTAAAAAAAATATATAAAACGTGTCGACTATATTCTACAAAAAATAAACTAGATTTGCAAATCATTTTATCATCGAATTATGTGCAGTCGACTAAATTCTACAAAAATTAAATTGGATTTGCAAATCATAGTTTTATCAAATTAAGTGCAGTTTTTGAAAATCCACCAATTATTTCGAGATTTGTGAATTTTTGAAAATTTTAGTTTTCGAATTGTGTAATACTCGAGCAAAAAATTAAAAAAAAATATAAAACGCATTAGCTAAATTCTACAAAAATTTAGCTAGATTTGCAAATTATCGTTTTATCAAATTAAATAGAGTTTTTGATAATCCAGCAATTATTTCGCGAGCAGTGAATTTTTGAAAATTTTTATATTCGAATTGTGTAATACCCGAGTAAAAAGTTTAAAAAATATATAAAACGTGTCGACTAAATTCTATAAAAATTAAATTGGATTTGCAAATCATAGTTTTATCAAATTAAGTGCAGTTTTTGAAAACCCACCAATTATTTCGAGAGTTGTGAATTTTTGAAAATTTTAATATTTGAATTGTGTAATACTCGAGCAAAAAATTATAAAAAATATATAAAATGTGTCGAATAAATTCTACAAAAATTTAATTGGATTTACAAATCACCGTTTTATCAAACTAAATAGAGTATTTGAAAATCCTCCGATTATTTCGCGAGTTGTGAATTTTTGAAAATTTTAGTTTTCGAATTGTGCATTACCCGAGCAAAAAATTTAAAAAAATATAAAACGCATTAGCTAAATTTTACAAAAATTTAACTGGATTTATAAATCATCGTTTTATCAAATTAAATAGAGTTTTTGATAATCCGCCAATTATTTCGCGAGCTGTGAATTTTTGAAAATTTTTATATTCGAATTATGTAATACACGAGCAAAAAGTTTAAAAAAATATAAAACGTGTCGACTAAATTCTACAAAAATTAAATTGGATTTGCAAATCATAGCTTTATCAAATTAAGTGCAGTTTTTGAAAATCCACCAATTATTTCGAGAGTTGTGAATTTTTGAAAATTTTAATATTTGAATACTCGAGCAAAAAATTATAAAAAATATATAAAAAGTGTCGACTAAATTCTACAAAAATTTAATTGGATTTGCAAATCACAGTTTTATCAAACTATATAGAGTTTTTGAAAATCCACCGATTATTTCGCGAGTTGTGATATTTTAAAAATTTAAGTTTTCGAATTGTGTACTACTCGAATAAAAATTTAAAAAAAATATATAAAACGTGTCGACGAAATTCTACAAAAATTAAATCAGATTTGCAAATCATCGTTTTATCGTTTTTGAAAATCCGCCAATTATTTCGCAAGTTGTAAATGCATGCACCAAACAGTGCAAGAGATTGCGAAGAGGACCGCTGTTCAGCGCGATCGCGCTCCTTGGGACTCAAAGAGTTTATTAGAAGCCCATAGTGGTAATGTGCGATTTCGATGGGACACCCTGTATATTGTTTCAGTGTTAAAAATTATTTCTAGGAACGTGCATTTTTTTTAAATAATAAATAACAATCAATAGACATACTGACACAATTAAAGAAAATTAGCGATAAATAAACGCGCCTCAGTTATCGAAGCAATAACATGACGGTTACATTTGATTTAGTTCTCCCGTTAATTATTTAATAACACGATTTAATGTTTATTAATTGCGTTTCCACCAGTAAACATATAAATTACAGAAATTATCAATTAGCGGTTTATTAATTTTATGTGATGTTTATACCATTTATTTAATTACTAAAAAAACGCTATTTCATTTGAGCAGTATAAAGTTTTTAGTTTTGCGAAGTTAAATTATAATTATGAAAATTTTGCAGGGGAAATGTATATAAGCGGAGAGAGTGTCATCAATCATCGTTAATGTATGCATTCAGACTCTTTTATCGGGTAACACCTACGAACCCCAATTTAAACCATTAGGAAACTTTGTAAGTCTTCGAGTCTAACATCGAGTCATTTAAATTCAATTCGTTTATGAATATTTAAAAGAAATTAACATTAACACGGAGTAAGTTCACGAGTGCCATGCTAGAGTGTGTCAGAGGTGTTTGACGTACTCCAGGAGTGTATTCATAAAACGCAACGAAAATTCCTTAATTTATGATAAATACGCACAGAGACACTTTAATAATTAATTAAATTGTTTTAGTTATTGAATCGGAGTCTGTAGAAGCAACACGTGTCCATTTTTGATGAAAATGTGATTCAGAAATTGAGTCTCCATAGGTAAATACATCGTATTATGTATAAACTTCAGATATCTCGATCTCTCATCAACCATTATTGGAGGACTTTCTGAAGATGAAGAGTATTTAAGGGTTTTTTATTGTTAAAAAAGAAGGATCGTTGACGGGAATTCGGGTTTACGAAGTGCGGGGTGATTTGGAATTGGCGTAAGCATCTAGCTATTCGGCCACTAACGATAATTAAGTTTTTTTTAAGATTTCATTTTAATAATGAATGGGACCAGACATCCATGGACCCGCACGGTCACTTCTTCGTTCCGAAAAAGTAACCGCATGGATGGGATTCGAACCCTTGACCACGAGGGCCGTGAGCAGGAGCTCTACTCACTAGGCCAACGCGGCTCCATTCAAGGGTGTTAAAATAATTTTCGACATAGACATCTTGACAAAAATAAAAAATAGGCGCCTACGATTTGGGGTCGATAAGAACCGCAATTCATCAAAGATCCCAAAGTCGTTGTAGTCTCCTGTTGGCGTTAAAATCTGCAACAAAATAACCTCCATTTTTACGCGTTGATATCTCTTCAACTGATAAACCACGTAACTCAATCTTCCTGATGACATAAAAAATAATCAACTCTTACGCTTAGAGTGGCATTCTTCGCTGGCAGATTATTAGCATCCGGCCTGTGCACACATAAAATATTCCTGATAAACAGACGCGATCGCGCAAATTCGCTTACATTCTCGGAACACGAAATTATCAACGTGAGACCTGCGATAAAACCGGCCTTAACAAATTCAATCGTTAATTACCTCGACCTGGGGCTTAATTAAAAAATTACTACCGCTCTCCTCATGTTTGTTGTGACGGGGGACGTTTTATTTTATGTTGCCTTTATGGCGGGAATCGCTCACATGACGACGATGATGCCATCGGGACCTTAAGAACTAGTGTTCGAATATGTTGAATTTATTATGTTATTACGTTAAAAGTGGCCGTAAAAAGTCGAACGTATATATGGGAGATCCGCCATTGCCGATACGCACAAACTTGGGTTTATTACGGGTATTAACGGGGATTCATAAAATAAGCAACCGTTTACACCACTACTGATATCAAGCACGTTTAATGTTGCCATAAGCGCTGCAATATAGTACCGATCGTACACAACACAACATGTATTAGTTTGTTTCGATTTTTCTAAAAATAAATCAAGAATTTTCATATTTCTAGCAGGAAATTACAGTTGAATGGTTGTAGTAGGTAAAATGGTGATGTGGCCATCATGTTACTTTCTCCGACTTGATGGTATCATAGCCATTTATATTTACGTTTTCATGCTTTATTTTCAATTGAAATCATATTTTAAATGTACATCGAGCGTTGTGTAAACTCGGATGAAACTGACGTTTAAAACGTCAAAATTATGAAAGATGGAAAAATTATACTTCTAATTCAAAAACTCAGTTTACTCAAAAACTAAAGGGATTTCGAAAAAATCTTATTCTTTATAAGTTGTTCATTTTAGCATTCTCTACAATTATTATTAACATAAATTTGCTGTAACTATTATCGTTTTATAATTATAAAAATAAAAATGATTTTATGAAAAATGTTTTCAAGCAACAGATTTCATTTCTTTGTTGTCTTCAAAGTTTGTTTAAATGTTTTTGTGATATTTTTCATATTTAAGAAAAAATTGGCAAATAACAAAAAACAGTTAAGGTAAACGCCCACTTCCGGTGTACAAAATTTTACCAAAAGTTTTTCAGTTCTTCAGATTATCAAATAAGACATACGTTCAAAGGTTCATATCAATTGCTCTATTAGTTTTTGAGATACAGCGCGCACAGACAGACACAAACACGCACGCACAGACACACACAGACACAAAAAATAAATTCCAGAAATTGTTGAAATGGCATCTAGGGACCCCAGAACGGATATTTCCGAATAAAAAAAAATTTGAAAAAAATCACGATTACAATACTTCGTAACGGAAAAAGTAATAATTGTTTATAACAAATTGATGATTTAGTGGAAGATAGAAAGTTATACTGCCAGTTATTTTTTTATTTTTATTTACCGAACTAGTTTTAACATGTTTAAATGTCATCTTCAGCGGAAAAACTATTAGAAATAATTTACAAAAATTTAAATTAGAAGTTACAATTTAAAGGTTATTTAGTAAGTTGGGGCTTACAAATTGATAGGTACGTACTCATATTAAATTACATAATCAAGTGGGAACTCGCTTGATATAGTACGTAAACCTAATTGAGAGATAAATATATAAAGAAAGAAACCCAGAACTCTCTTATTTCTATCAGAGAGTATGTGTGAATTGTATCGAAATTAATGCGAGTAGAACTACTAGAAAATTTTGATCTGCGCATGTCGCATGAATGGTATGGGCGGTTACACAGTCCCGTTGAAACCAAATCCCTTCCTTTTCCTCATCAGTCGAAGTATTATAGAATTACCTGACCAGTTGTAGATAACGTTCACTATTGATTGTGTTTGGCAGGGAAATAATTAATTCTCTTTCGAGACATAGCACACGATACTGCCATCTGTTGGACGTGAAGGCGAGATCTCTTCTTGAGGCGGCCACAGACTCAGCAGTTTTGCTCGTCCGGGTAAAACGGTCCCAAAACCGAGGTGTCTGGCTTCTTGCCAGCGTTCAAAAATATCTGCCAACGCTTGATTTTTTTAAAGTATATGTGCAAGTCGGTCAGTGTGTAGCTTCACTGGATGTTCGGCGAGGAGGCTACGGAAGAAAATTTGACCAAAATAGTAGCGAAATATTTGCTTCCTCTGTAGGAGTAAGTAGTGCAAAATGAGCGGCATCTCTGTCTTAGCCTCCTCTACGAGCCGCCGCTGCTAAGTATGATTATTTGTCCATCCGCATCACTTGGTTCCAGTCATAATATATTTAATAGATTGTCTTCCTTTAAGCAACCACTTTTTAGCCCATTTTGAACGTTTTGTTACTTTGATCACCTGCTAAGGTGATCGTGGTGATCGCTAGAGTTTCAGAGAAACTGGACGAAAAGAACGGGCGGATGTTTACTTTCCTCGTTCTTACCAGGATGGGCAAAACTGCTCAAAAATAAAGAAATCTGTAGCTACCTTTTTTCAGTTCATGGCCAAAAAATGCGTGTTTTGTGCATTCACTTTCAGCGTCCAGGTAAAACCGAGCCTCCTCTGATCAAAACCAGTCGTTCAACTCGTCGAGATCAAGCATCGCATGTTCCATCGACTACTGACATTGCGCAGCAAACATTTGTTAGGATTTTCTCACAGCTGCATGGTATAGTAATGCCAACGAGAGCTGGGAATGACTCATTGCCTATAAATGCATGGATTAATATTTAGAAGATGTATGTTGTAAAAATCGAAAATATATAGATGTAACTGGGGTTGCACATAGGCAACATATTCAGGATTATGGTGAATCCCTGTAAATTTAAAAAAGCGTGGATCGGAGCGATGTCGGACTCAAAAAGTTTCGAAACGTGAATCCAGTCATCAGGAAAATTGTGCTTTATGACTACATCGACGACAATTTAACACGAATTTTTGGCGAAAAGTTTTAGATAGACTTCTAAATATCACTCTCACTTTGGCTTCAATTGTCGTTCCTTCCTGGGAATCTCTAGTGATCTGTATTGCAAAAATTGTACGAAACTCCAACGGGTACAATGAAATATCTCAGTCCTAAGATTCAAAATTAAATGATCGATAGCAGGGCAGCTCAAAGCAGACGTATTTAAGGAAATTGTGGAAGTGCTATTTTATTTTTATTTTGGACACAACTCAGGACACGACAAAGGTCGACCAGATCGGTTCAGTTTTCCCATATGTAAAAGTCGCAAAATGTGACAACCAAATGATACATTTCAAAATCGAGGAAGCTTTTGCTGGTTTCTATCCAAGTGCAGATCATTCAGTCGAGGGATTAGAGAAATTCATTTTTTTAAACTCTTACAGAGAAAATTATTCCGATTTTTTCCGGTATGTGAAAGTCGCAAAATGTGACAACCAAGTGATACATTTTAAAATCGAGGAAGCTTTTGCTGGTTTTTATCCAAGTGCAGATCATTCAGCCGAGGGATTAGAAAAATTATTTTTTTTTAATTCTACAGAGAAAATTATTCCGATTTTGAAATGACGGGTGTACAAGTGGATGAATGCTCTTGAGTAAGAGCCATCGGCAAAAGTTGTGCACTGCGCCGCTCATAATCTTAACTTTGTCATAAATGACGTTGTTAAAGGAGTTCATTTTTCGATATTGTTGGAAAAAAGTTTTGGGCATTTTTTTGGTATTGGCGGTAAACTTTGAGATTTAGTTTAAAATCTCCTGTTAAAAAACTTGCACTCAATCATTGGTCATCGTCGGGTACTGATCGCGAAACTTGAAGAAAAGCGTGAGGTAGGCATTTCAAAATCGAGTATTCATCGCATTTTGAAGCGCGCAAATTGAAAGAGTTACATTCCAAGATTAATCCAAGCCCTCAGTAAAGATGATTATGATTGTAGAGTGAAATTTTATGAATGGTAGCAAAATGTGCAGAGTTTTCATACAAGATTATTTGGAGCGATGAGGCAACATTTAAATTAAACGGGTTGATCAATCACCACAATTACAGTTACTGGGTATTCATATTACATTATCATTTAAATTCACCAGGAGTTACAGTGTGGTGTGGATTGTCAGCGCGGGGTTTATTTGAACCATTCTTTTTTGATAACACTCTGGTGCCGTTTACTTGAATTTGCTGCAGAAAAATATCATGTCAAGTATTCGTGAGCAGTTTGAGGATGAAGAGGACTATTATTTTCAGCAAGATGGAGCACCTCTCCACTATCACCGTGATGTGAGAGCTTATCCCAAATGAACATCTGCCGAAGAGATGGATTGGGCGAAGAGGTGCCACCGACTGGCCTCCGCGCTCTCCAGACCTCACGCCACTAGATTTTTTTTAAGGGAAATCATCGGCAACATTAGATCAATTGAAAGCGGAAATTGATAGAGGATGCAACGGAATTTCTAATTAAATGATTTCCACGTTTGCCATTCCATTGCTTCGCGTAATCAGCAATGTTTGTCACAAAATGGGCGACTAAATACATTCCACATTTGTCTTCTTTAATTTGTACTCTTAATCTGTAGTCCATCTAAATATATACTGTTTTTATAATCACGCAAAGTGTGTATACATTTCTTGGGACACTCGGTATTGTAGAGTTCTTAATTCTCTTTACAGTAAAATAATTATTTGGCAAGAGTACTTATCCTTTCCTTTAAAAAGTAGAGTTTTTAATAGCATTTTATCCATTATTACAAACTTCTTATCAGTTTTAAGAAATTCACGCAGGTGACCGAAATAGACTGATCTGAAATGTCATACTATTTATTAAAAAATAAGGATAGCTACTTGTTTTCTAGATAGTAAAATTAATCAAAAATTGCTATTAAAAACGACACTTTTTAAAGGAAAGGATAGATATTGACTGTAAGGAGAATTAAGAGCCCTACAAAAGTTGTGTATTAAAAAAAATCAAATTCCATTTAAAAAAAATTGTCGAAAACTCAGAGATTAGTGACGTCCTAATTTTTCAAAGTGCGTCGGACTTACTTTTTTGAGTTATCTCGGTGGGAGCGCGTCGGTTCCGTATTTAAAAAAGACTGTGTATATTTTATTTTTGTTGTGCATTATTTAAATTTATATGTTGGATTGATGAGGCTGTTACTTGGTGAAATTACATAATATGTGTGGTAAAAAAAAACACGTGTGTTGAGAATTTTCACAAATTTTTAATGTCGAAACACTGCGACATATGTTTCGCCACACAGTGGATTTTCACTTTTTTTTTTAATTTCATCTGCCTGATGAAGCCACTGTGTGGCGAAACATATGTCGCAGTGTTTTGACATTAAAAATTTGTGAAAATTCTCAACATATATTTATATGCTGTTTTTGTTTCTGTATTTTTATGTTTCATAAAGTAGACATGAGAAGAGCTTATCGTATTTCTTTTAAATATATAATGCCGCATGACCTGAAATTATTTTTTTTACAGCGCTTCTATTTCATCATTCATCCTTCCACACCGGTGCCAAACCATCTTGTTACGCAACTGGCATTACATAATAGATGGCAGAGATGCTGCGGCACCACAATACAACATACGTTTCCTAAAGCTCCATTGACTTCTACATTAGAAGTACGTGAAGTATTCTTATTTCTTTCTAAGAAATATAATATGAAAAGACATGTCACTTTAGGGCATTTCTCAAACAAGATGATTCATACCCACCTCTCGTTACCGCAAGAAACCCCACCCACTCTAACCAGACAACCTGCGCAAAGACTTCTGCGGAATTGAGCATTGCTGCATTAATATCCGACATACTCACATTTTTCTTGAATTTGTCCTTATCCTTATTTCTCGCGTAGAGCTTACCCGTTGCACAACAACGCCCTCTAGTGCGCTACTATTCAGTTTTCGCTCCTACATTGCTATGTACTATGTACAGTATTGCCGAGCACTCGTGGCGTATGGAGCTAACGTTTGCGCAGAGTGAGACAGTATTCGGAAAACGCGAGGAATGCGATAACAAATCTCCGAAGACAATTGAATTTAAGATTGCCACTGCGCAACACGCCTTGAAAGCTTGTTACAACTAACTCAGTTTCGTTACGTAATTTTACAGGATGATAATTCTTACCTCCAAGCTGATGAGGTGTTGTGCACAGGTTCCTCGCCACGATCTGTCACCTGTAATATAAGAAAAGCCGGTTAGAATATTGGCGCCGTGGGTTGCGTGATTTTTCAACCACTCTGCATCTAATGTGCGATTGGGGACATTTCTTAAATCTTAAAACAACGTTCTAACAGGTACACCCACCCTTCAATCGTTTAAAAAGAAGCCAAAGATCCAGGGTCGGATTATCCATAAGGCAGTTACCTAGGGGCGTAATCAGCTTGGGGGGGGGGGCGTCGGATGGATAAAACCAACCAATTTTCATTTTTGATAATTATCGATAAAAAAATTTAAATGTCACAAATAATATTGTATTTATTCTTTTCTGAACTAGAGACTAAGTGATGTCAAAGGGAGAAAAATCAATAAAGAGAAAAAAAAAATGTAACATGTATTGGAAAAAACAAGACAAGAAGTACCTTATATAACAATTAAAAAAAAATAAAATTTCATGTAATATTATAATATCAGTTTAGTTTAGTTATAGCGGAGAAATCTTCGGAGACATCCTCCATCGAAGAACAGGCTTCCTCTTCAATAGCTGATGCTAGTAGTATCACTAGCATCAAAACGACAAATATTATACTCTTAATTGTTAATGAAGAGTCAAGTTGAGTAGCATCTAAAAAGATGCAAACTGTATCGAAAGAAGAAAATGGAGAAGAACAAGAAATTGCTGGTTGAAGGTTAATCAGCAAATCAATACTTCAATACAAGAAACGACCCAGCCGAGTGGCAAACAGGGTGTTCAATTGCAAAGCGAGTCATAGGGATTTACATGTAAAATTTGAAATGTCTTAATATTGGCTTCTCTAATTATTTGACAGTATCAGTCTTCTTAAATTATTTTTAAAGCTTTTTAAGCTGAATGATTTGGTACCTCACTCAATAGTTTCTGCAGAGTATTTACCGAGATATTTGCAAAAAACTTTACCATCATTTTGAATTAAAAAGAAAGGTTTGCCATGAAATCATAATGGCGGATATTTCATTTTGTTGTAAAAAGTGACAGTTACTATCACATCGCGATTTACAATCGGCCGTGTATTCTACACAAGAAAAAGTGTTTATAAGTAAATGGTTTTACTCAGGTACTATTTAAGAAGTGTAAGCGATTTGTTTAGTGTTGAATTTCGGAAGAAGGCAATAGCCAGTAAAAGTACTATTCAATGAGTATTAAAAATAATGTAAGTAGACCGATATTATAAAATAATTAAGGGAGCCAATTATATGTAACACATTTTAAATTGTACTTTTGCTGGATATTGCCTTCTCCGGAAATTCACGTACAGTTCTTAAATAGTACCTGAGTAAAATGTTTTAATCATAAATACTTCTTCTTATGCAAAATACCCGGCCGATTGTAAATCGTAATGCGACAGCAAACGTCACTTTTTAGAACAAAATGAAGTGATTTTTTGAAAATTTGTGTAATACACGAGCAAAAAATTAAAAAGAAATGTAAAACGTGACGACTACATTCTACAAAAATTAAACTAGATTTGCAAATCATTGTTTTATCAAACTAAATAGAGTTTTTTAAAATCCGCTAATTATTTCGAAAGTTGTGAATTTTTGAAAATTTTAGTTTTCGAATTGTGTAATACTCGAGCAAAAAATTTAAAAAAATATATAAAACGTAACGACTAAATTCTACAAAAACTAAATTGGAATTGCAAATCATCGTTTTATCAAACTAAATAGAATTTTTTAAAATCCGCTAATTATTTCGAGAGTTGTGAATTTTTTAAAATTTTAGTTTTCGAATTGTGTAATACACGAGCAAAAAAATAAAAAGAAATATAAAACGTGACGACTACATTCTACAAAAATATTAAACTAGATTTGCAGATCTCCTTTTATCAAATTAAGTGCAGTTTTTGAAAATCCACCAATTATTTCTCGAGTTGTAGATTTTTGAAAATTTTAGTTTTCGAATTGTGTAATACTCGAGCAAAAAATAAAAAAAAAATATAAAACGTGTCAACTAAATTCTACAAAAATTAAATTGGATGTGCAAATCATCGTTTTATCAAACTAAATAGAGTTTTTTAAAATCCGCTAATTATTTCGAAAGTTGTGAATTTTTGAAAATTTTAGTTTTAGAATTGTGTAATACTCGAGCAAAAAATTCAAAAAAAATATAAAACGTAACGACTAAATTCTACAAAAACTAAACTAGATTTGCAAATCATTGTTTTATTAAATTAAGTGCAGTTTTTGAAAATCCACCAATTACTTCGCGAGTTGTGAATTTTTGACAATTTTAGTTTTTGAATTGTGTAATACTCGAGCAAAAAATTTAAAAAAATATATAAAAGGTGTCAACTAAATTCTACAAAAATTAAATTGGATTTGCAAATCATCGTTTTATCAAATTAAATAGAGTTTTTAAAAATCCGCTAATTATTTCGAAAGTTGTGAATTTTTGAAAATGTTAGTTTTCGAATTGTGTAATACTCGAGCAAAAAATAAAAAAAAAATATAAAACGTGTCAACAAAATTCTACAAAAATTAAATTAGATTTGCAAATCATTGTTTTATCAAATTAAGTGAAGTTTTTGAAAATCCATCAATTACTTCGCAAGTTGAGAATTTTTGAAAATTTTAGATTCAAAATTGTATAAAACACGAGCAAAAAATAAAAAACAATATAAAACGTGTCGACGAAATTCTACAAAAATGAAATTAGATTTGCAAATCATCGTTTTATCAAACTATATGATGGATTTGAAAATCCACCGATTATTTCGCGAGTTGTGAATTTTTGAAAATTTTAGTTTTCGAATTGTGTAATACTCGAGCAAAAAATAAAAAAAAAATATAAAACGTAACGACTAAATTCTACAAAAATTAAACTAGATTTGCAAATTATTGTTTGATCAAATTAAGTGCAGTTTTTAAAAATCCACCAATTATTTCTCGAGTTGTGAATTTTTGAAAAATTTAGTTTTCAAATTGTGTAATACTCGAGCAAAAAATTTAAACAAATAATATAAAACGTGTCGACTAAATTCTACAAAAATTAAATTATATTTGCAAATCATTGTTTTATCAAATAAATTGAAGTTTTTGAAAATCCATGAATTACTTCGCAAGTTGTGAATTTTTGAAAATTTTAGATTTTCTTTCCTACTCGTGGAAAAAGTATTACTTTACTCACTCATTGCATAAATAACTATTAATACATTCCCAATTTTAATATAAATCAAAAGAATATCATTATCATCGTGAATACACAAAAAGCTCCCTCAATTTTTGTTTTGTTTCAATGTCGTTCTTTACAAGATTACATTTCACATATTCAAATTTGCCCGTAATATCCGTACATTGTGTGCCCGGATCAGGACCGGACCGTCCCTTTTTGTGTAACGGAAACCCACCAGAAGAGATCGGCGGTAATCCGATCTGTTTCTAATTAAAAGTCGACATCGACAGTCGTCCGCGTATGATAATTTGTCGACAATGAAACAACGCATTCATTTCGATTCGAGAGTAAAGCTCGCGAGTAGGCTTTGTGTACCATCATCACTGATGGTGGACCACCCAGGATAGGTCGGGCTCCCCAAAGATCCTACCATAAATGTTACATAAACATTACACCGAATTGATATATTTCGATATGTGAAAAGAGAGAACCGCTTCGCGTGGATTAATTTTCGGTTTAATCGCTCATTCGTTAATTTATGTAAACATGTGAACATGCGGGTACGGGTTATTTAAAGGCGCATAAAACTTTATTTACAGGAGTGCCAATTAGCGAATTTGTGGCGTGGTTAGGTGATCGAGGAAGTAATTAATTAATAGTTTTATTAATTGGACATGTGCATTAAACCGTCTGGGGGAAATAACAAGAAGGAATTGCGAATCCATCAATGAATTCGAGTCTTGTACCGAGCCTTGGTTTGACAATCATTGGCCAACATCACAAGATTTTGGTTTTAACAGGAATAACAGTAATCTTACATAGCGAATAAAATGTCTAAATATTAGTGTGACTAACTATTTATTAAAAAAAATATGTGGAATAATGTATAGCCCTACCAAAATCTGGTGGTACATTGCGCAGTGACCGCTCAGAGGTTTTACCGGTTCTACAACAGCGCCCTCTAGTGGGCCCATATAATGGTTCAATCCCAAATTGGCCAGTTGCGCCGTGGCAAATGGGCGGGCGTAAGGTGGGAGACGACCATCGGTATATTACGGAATGCGTTCGTTTGGGACACTCAATGGCACAAATGATCATAATCTGTTGAAAACGGTGAGGCACGCACGTGTCTGGCGGCAAGCGTACGAGTCCACTTTCTCTACACTGGTAATAAACCACCCGATTTTTGTCTCCGATTGTACTCGGGCAATTGAATGCTCCTCTCGCTCAGATTCTCGGTGCGCCCCCCATAACCAGTTTGACTTTGAAGACCTGTACATTGCTATATAATTTCGATTCGTCTTTGAATAACCCACCCCTCCCAGAAGTCTCTACCCTCTTAAGGTAATCACGCTGTTTATACATTTTGAGTAAATTATAAAACCTTAATAAGTTCCGGTCGCATGGACACCCCATGTAACAGGTATCCTTTCCAGAGTGGTCTCGTCTACAGTATTGTAATGAGGAATAATAAAAGGTGGTTATTATCTCGGTGTTGATATCAGAACAAGTTGACAAATGGTGTATAAATTGAAACGAAACCCAAATGATATTTTAATGTGACATGATAGTTATTACAGGTGTGGATGAATGGGTTGAGTGAAGGATGGAGGTGGGGGCGGGGGAACGGTACGGGTATATAATGCAACTGAGCCAGTCGGTCGGGTATGTCGGGTCGGACGGGTCGGGTCCGAATCGCGCTTCATTTGTCTTGCGACCCGTCATCTATCTAGTACAGATCGGACTGCGATACAGCGGACATTTTAATGGGCAAACCATGTCCAGGCCCCGTATTAAGCAAAACAAAAACGACACATCAATTAGGTTGCTTTTGGACACTGCTTTTTTTATGGGTCCCCCCCCCCCCCGCTCTTTACATCCGCGGCTATATGTTTCTCTTTATACGTATTGACCTTAGAAGAGATATTTATAAATGGGAATGCCACTCCGCTCGGGCTGTTATCACTTACAACCGAAACGACATTTAAATGCAATGTTTATTAATTATTTGTAAGTCGGGCCCCGATATCGTGGGCCATTACCAACAGATTTCGGTCAATTAAATGACTTACATTATTATCAATTAGGATTAATCGCTACATTTACTTTTCAATAAACTAGATATAAATAATGATGCAATGTTTTCCATTAGGAACATTTGTTTTCTAATGACTCATTTATCTACTTGCTTGTCTTACAAACTATTTTGTGTTGTGTTATTCAATACAAACAAAAACAGCGTAAAGTATACTAATGGTTAATAGTATCAATTAATTTAATTGAAACGAGGAGTTGTCTGTGCGAATTAATCGGCAGACAACACGATATGCATGAATGCTGTATTTTGGGTTGCACAATTTAAGTATAAAAATTTCACTATCGATTTTTTTTGAACCGAAAATTAGAAATGTATTTCGATCGTTTTTAATTAAGTTTACCTTAAACATTAAACTTTGACAAACTTTTACTCTCATACATTTATCAAATTGTAACATTTATTGTATTTCTATTCGATTTAGGTGGAAATTTTTGCCTCATAAATCTATTTGTGACTAAGACCTCAAAAAATCAATCACTATTGTATCATTTAACCCGTCATTGGTGACGCAAGCTTGACTTTGATCAATGGTGACGCCGCTCTTTGACAATAAAACAAAGATATTTAATCAATTTAAGCTCTGCAATGCGGCAGCTACTCGAAATTGCAACAAAAAACTATAACGGAGAATAAAGTTATTCGACACACCCGGTCTCACAGACCAGTAGGTCACCACTGGCGGGTTAGTCAATTAAACAGAAAACAAATGCTTGGCAAAGTTGATTTTTTCGATTTTTTCCATTTTCGAGTTTTTTTTTGCTGACACGTCACGGGCCTCAAATTAACATTTGTTTGTACTTCCGCAAGTACATTTTCCGAAGAGTCTTGAAGGGATCTTTCCAGTGACCTATAGAAACTCCGAATCGAACCGGTGGTTTCTTCAGGAAATAATTTCAAATGCAATTTTTGAGCAAAAGTAACCCTTCTATAGTTTTTCAGGTTTTCGTTAAAAATTAAAAATCGCCAATTTTAATTGAATACGACTAATTTGTACGCATGGAACACAGATTTGAAAATCGCATACGATTTGGATTCTTCGTTTAGCCACTGCGGCTGTTCAAATTCTGAAAAAATTTCCAAAAAGTTCATGGTGACTTGCCAACAGTTTTGCAAATTTTTCTAATTGAATTGTTTTAACGCCAATCGATTTGTCTCATTCTATGGTCTGATGGTCTACGATGATTATTAAAAAAGTTGATTTTTCGATTTTTTCAATCTTCGAGTTTTCTTTGTTGACATGTCACGGGCTTCAAATTGACATTTGATCTTACGCAAGTACATTTTCCGAAGGGTCTTGAAGGCATCTTTCTAGCGAGGTATAGAAACCCAAAATCGAACCAGTGTTTTTTTCAGGAAATCATTTCAAATTCAATTTTTGAGTAAAAGTACGAAAGGTGGTTTTTCAGGCTTTCGTTAAAAATAAAAAATCGCCAATTTTAATTGAATATAACTAATTTGTACGTATAGAACACAGATTTGAAAATCGCGTTCAATTTGGAGTTTTCGTTTAGCCGCTACGGCCGTTCAAATTCTAAAAAAAAAAATTTCAAAATTTCATGGTGACGTGCTAACTTTTTTGCAATTTTTTCTAGATGAAATTTTTTAACGCCAATTGATTTAGCTCGTTTTTCTCATGAAAACAAGGTTTTACATAAGGGTCTACGATAATTATTAAAAAAGTAGATTTTTTCGATTTTTTCCATTTTCGAGTTTTCTTTGCTGACGCGTCACGGGCTTCAAATTGGCATTTGTTCTTGCGAAAGTACATTTTCTGAAGCGTCTTGAGAAGGTCTTTCCGGTGATGTATGGAAACCCCGAATCGAACTAGTGGTTTCTTCAGAAAATCATTTCAAAGCCAATTTTTGAGCAAAAGTAAGAAGGGTCCCTCTTCAATCGAATTCCACGTTTTCGACAAAAATTAAAAATCGCCAATTTTAATTGAATCTGACTAAACTGCACCCAAGGAGCACGGATTTGAAAAAGCCGCTACGGCCGGTCAAAGTCTGAAAAAATCTACTTTTTTCAAAAGTTCATGGTGACGTGCTAAATTTTTTGCAATTTTTTCTAGATGAATTTTTTTAACGTCAATCGATTTAGCTTGTAGGTATTACATAAGTGTCTACGATGATTATTAAAAAAGAAGATTTTTTTGATTTTTTCCATTTTCGAGTTTTCTTTGCTGTCGCGTCACGGGCTTCAAATTGACATTTGGTCTTGCAAAAGTACATTTTATAAAGCGTCTTGAGGAGGTCTTTCCGGTGATGTATGAAAACCCCGAATCGAACTAGTGGTTTCTTCAGATAATCACTTCAAACCCAATTTTTGAGCAAATTTAAATGTTTGCTTTAATAAATTAAATAGATTGTAGAATCATTTGTTTATATTCAACAAGTTGTATAGTAGGATAGCACCCACCCAGTACCGCTCTACAAGTTGTATTGTAAGATAGGGCCCACCCACCATCCTCCTGTTTAATTTCACATTAGCTACAAAACACTGTTTTGTTTAAATGCATTTTTTTACCTTAATTATTAGAAATCATAACAAAAAATCGTGTTTGTAGTTCAAATAGAAATGTAAACGAAGGGTGATGGGTGGTCCCTATCCTACAATCAAAAACAGTAGAATCTCTAGGTTTCACATGTGTTAATAAGAGAATAGAAGAAACAACTCATTGGAATGTTTGCTTTAGAAAACCAAATAAATTATAGAATCATTCATTTATGTTCAACTGGCTAGATTGTAGGTTAGGGCCCACCCATCACCTTTCTGATTAATTTTACATTAGCTACTAAACACTATTTTCTTTCAATGCATTTTTTGTGTCCTTAATTACAGAAATTCGTCAGTGATAACAAACTCGTGTTTGTAGTTTGAGTAGAAATGCGACTGGAAGGTGGTGGGTGGGCCCCATACCAGGTAGTGGGTGGGTCCCATACCAGGTGGTGGGTGGGTCCCATACCACAATCCATACATTAGAACCTAAGGCAAGGGTTTCTCGTGTTGAATGAATTTGAAAGACAAAAATTGTAAATGTTCTTTATTTGTAAAATCGGTTGTTTGTAAATCATCTGGCTGTATTTTAAGATAGAGCCCACCCACCATCCATTATTCACATTGTAACTAAGCTGGGAAGCAATATTTTGATTAAATGATTTTGTTTTTTGTGCTTTTATTATTGAAATGGGGACAAATCTGCAGAAAATGGAGTTTACAGTTTGCATCAAAATTGAAATGGAGGTGGGTGGGCCGTATCCCACAATCCATCTAGTTGAACGTAATGTAAGGGTTTGAAATATGTAAATAAGTAAATCAACATAACACAATTTTAAATACTGGGACGTACGTCATTTTATTACCCAGTAACCATGGATTACAACACCAACAACAATTTTAATGTTTGTCTTTTTACGTTAGTTAATTTTTATTTGTAAAATCATTTGTTTATATGCAACTGGTTGGATTGTAGGACAGGGCCTTTTTAGGGACATTTGGATTTTACTAACCACCACAATCCTATTTAATTTTACTTTAGCAACAAAATACTGTTTTGTTTCATTGCATTTTTTTAAACATTCATTATGAAAATGAATACAAATCATAATGAAACAGTGTTTGTTGTTTGAGTATAAATGTGCACGGTGAAGGGTGGGTTTTATCCGGTGGTGGGTTGGCCCAATCCCATAGTGGTGGGTGGTCCCTATCCCATAATCCAGATAGTAGAACCTAAAGCAAGGCTTTCAGGTATTTAAGTGAGTAAAACATTGGATTTTTTAAACTAGTTTATTTACACAATCAGTTGTTTATGTTCATCTGCTAATATTGTAGGATAGTGCCCACCCATCGGTTACCTTTTACCTAAGATACAGAGCAATGATGGGGCTAAATGATTTTCTTTCTGGTCCTTCATTAGAGAAAGGAATGGAATAATTCCGATTCCCCATGGTCTAACTGTATCTGCTGTAGTGAGGCGTAAAAGTCCGAAACCGGTCTGCAGTTTGCGTGTAATGGGGGTCGTCTAACTAGCGCAGTGATGAGGTTTATGGTTTATGGGAGTCAATTGTGCATTGGCTGATATTTTAATCGACGCATTTTTCGATGTTTTTGATATTAATGCCTTTATTGTTTGTATGTTATTACATTTCCCCATTCAAATATTTCTAGTTCTGCATAGAACTGGCACCACTGCTCCAAGTATTCTTTACTTGTTTTATAAAATTCAGTGATCGATCAGTTGATGTATCGAGCCGCTCGATCTTTTGCTCGATCAGCTCGAGCGGCTTGTGAAGATCGAGCGGCTCGTAAAGATTAAGCAGCTTTGATCGATCAAAAGATCGAGCGGCCTAAAAGATCGAGTCGCTTTGACCGATCAAAAGATCGAGAGGCGTTGATCGATAAAAAGATCAAGCGGCGTAAGAATATCGAGCAACGTTGATCGATCAAAAGATTGAGCGGCTAGTCAAGATCGAGCAACTAGTAAAGATCGAGCGGCTTGAAAAGATCGAGCACTCTTACTTTCAGGCGATCTGCTCGATCAAACAATATATCAAAAGCAAATAATTAAAAAAAATTTAAGGGTCTCTTACAAAACTAATTAACGAATTTAACTAAGCCATTTGCTATTTTAATAAAAAATAAAAACTACATTTAATTGTTAATGTTAATACAATTTGAATGTATTTCTAAGAAGGTCGTGAGATCAAAACTATCTATAATATATAATTAAAATATACTGCAGAAAAAAAATGAAACACATAAAATTCGTCAAATTTCGACCATTTTCAAATCGTCATAACTCGGCGTATTTTCTATCGATTTTAATGAATCTTTGAGGGCGAAAAACTTTGAAGTGTCTTCTTTGAAGTCATGCATGCGAATTTAAACGTTAGCCCTTCCACCCCCCTCCAGCGCCCCTGTGAAAAAAAAAACGTTTTTTTCTGGAAACCTTGTCCAACTTTGACAATGTCTATGGAGTTGGAAAAATGTTGTCGACTCGATACACCATAATCGAGCAGCGTTGATCGATCAAAAGATCGAGTGGCTTGAAAAGATCGAGCGGCTCGATCATTTGCAAAGATCGAGTACTCAATCTTTTTTGATCGATCTTACCCATCACTAGGTGTGAGGATGGTCTTGAGATTTTTTATTACTACAGAAATGGTACTAATTCTTTCGTCGATGAGATCCTTGATGATCGATATTCGATTTTCTATGTCGGATTTTAGTATTTCTTGATTTTGTGCGAGGGCGATGAGGACAATCTAAAGCCGGTTTCTCGTTTGTCGATGATGAGGAACAATAATTTAATGCTTTCGTTCCCTATCGTCTATTACTGCATTGATAAGTCCTAATAATCAGTAATTTGTGACGAGGAACGATAATTTAATGCTTATTTAATTAAAAACTTAATACATAAATTTGAGACACTTGTTGCAGATGCATGAAATAAACAAATATTCAGGTTATATTTCGTCTTTAAGATAGATTATTTGTTTTAAGTTTTTAAATGTATACCTAAAACAGATAATTTATCTTCCCTTAACGCTCTACTAATAACAACCTTGATTAATACCAGTGTTACCAACAATGCTGATGCATAATCTCCTGTCATCTCCTATTTATGATTGCATAACATATTTGTTGTATACAATTGATAAAACTAGTAGAGCATTTAACAATTTTCAATTTTTGGTAGTACAGTCAACTCACTAAAATTGTCAATCTTATTAATTTCCATCAAACAAGAAGGGGCACCTAAAAGCAAACTAAAAAAAAGAAACAATAGAACAGGATGATGGCGCCAGACCTTGGCACTAATGAAGGTAAGGTCCCCGTAATCCGAATCCGGACCTGTTCCGGCTATTACGGCCAGCGGGTCATAAAGCGTAGACAGTGAAAAGGTGGACTGAAAACTGAAATCTGAAACCCAAGACCGCAAGACCGATGAGCTACGGTCATAACACTGACGTTTATTGGCGTTCTTATTGCTGAATTGCTGCCGTTCTGCGAACACTCAATTTCTTGTACAAGTATAAATAAGAGGCAGGAAACACCAAGCATCTAATGTGATTCCCGATGATTCGAAATAGAGTTATTGGTTTATGGTCGACCTAAGGGTTTCGTATTACAAATGAGAAATACGCTTAATGGCTTTAATATATGTACTTGCGTACCTATTGCTGGTTTATTTTTAAATGGCCAATTTCAAATAAGAAATTAACAAATAAAATAATTATGTTATTATTTTGACAGTTGTGACATTCAAGGCTAAGTGTTTTATTCGAAATTGTGTGAGAATATTCATTATCCAAAATCGGGTGTAATAATCGAATTACAGTGGTCATTTGAGCCATGTAATGTTGCTCATTACCCCCTAGTGAGAGAATAAGTTTCGTTCACGGAATGCATAGATCCTACATGGGATTTTTGAAATATTTCAAATTGTCATCACGTACATCAAAATTTCTTGTCAAAATTTTATAAACATTATTTCAATGTTTAATGCAATTACAGACGATTTTGGAATTTTTTTATATTATACTCATGTGGAATTCCTCATTAGTCCCTTAAGAAAATTACTCGTGAGCTCGCAGAGAACTTTTTCTTGCGGGACTACATTCGTATATTCCACATTCGTATAATAAATAACTATTCTGTAACAAGTGTTACTATGATTAAAATTGATTTCAGAATACTTAAATTCGACAGTGGTAGCGGAGACAATATATTATTATTATTAATAATATAGTCGTAAATTATTCAAACTACACCGGATACACAAGTACAGGAAGTTAAAATATCTAGTGCTAATTTCAACTTTTGGTCATGCACAGATTATTCCACCACTCTCCGGACGATTAGAATATTTTGCGTACCTCAACCTAAACTTTCCCTTTTCCGAAATCCTCGAGAGGTCGTGCTTCTTCCCGCAAGTACGTAACGAGCCCACTCGAAATGCATCTGTCCGTCGTTATCTAAACTAAGTGCAACGTAACCGATGTCAGAAATTAAGGAGATGCAACGCGTATACCTCTTCAAGATAGAGACAGGTGTAACAATGCTGTAATGTTTTGTACCTTATCTAAATGTAAAAGGGCAGACGTTGGGAACGGAACGGAACGAGACGGTCCTATGTCTGTCCGTGAAATTCTTCCCAGGAGATATCTGGTCAATTTTTAACCTGGGCACTAAAATTTGACAGCCTCTTTGATAAGGAATGTAATTAAAACCAGTAATTTTACAAGGGTCGTTGTTTTTAATACCTTCTGCGGTCTCGAACATGTTTTCCGTTTCGGACGCGCCGGTTGTACCCGAAACGGTTATCGTTGATAACTTGATTGATTTGAGGGAAAATTAAATGACATTTTTAAGAGGATAGAGGGAATGCAAAAATTATACCGTGTTTTAAAATCATTCAAAATTGAGGAATTACTTACAGAAAATAGAAGTGAAATTTAAGTGCTGGCTCACTCCATTTTACAACCACTACGTTTATACCACAATGATGAAATTTTAACACAAGAAAGTCGAAGAATGTAGCTGGCAGGGGCGGCTCGTTATATAGAGCCAAGGAGCCATGGCACTACTTGTAGTTTAAATCTCAGCAAGAATTTTTAATCAACACTTTTTCGCCAGTTACTTTGGTCTAGGAAGATAAATCGTTCTTTCTTTCTTCAAAAAAAAAAAAAACGGGGGGATATATTGTATAAGTGGTACCATCAACATGTTCCACGAGCCGCCACTGCTCATGGTGACTTGTCAACTTTTTTGCAACTTTTTCTAGATGAAATTCTGGACTTCATTTTCAAGACTTTTAACAGAAATTTTCTATTCTAATGTATTTTTTGGAGCGTTTTTGAAAACTTTATCCCGAATTTTATTTTTCAATACAATTTTTTTCACGGTATTTTTCAGAACTTTATTGGAATTTTTTTCGGGACCCTTTTCTCAGGACTCTTTTTTCCAGGACTTTTCTATTCTAAGACCTTTTTTAAATATTTTTTGAGAACTTTATCCATGTTTTCTTTTTGAGAATCTTGTTTTTCAAGACAATTTTTTTCAGGACTATTTGTTAGGGAGTTTTTTTCCCTACAAAGGGATGTTTTTTGGGATCCTTTTTTCAGGACTTTTCTATTCTAAGGCCTCTTTTTTAGTATTTTTTGAAAACTTTAACCCGGATTTTTTTTTTAGAATTTTGGTTTTCTCTTTTTTCCAGGACTTCTCTATTTTAAGACCTTTTTTCAATTCTTTTTGAGAACTTTGTTTTTCAAGATAATTTTTTTCCGGACCATTTGTCAGGGCATTTTTCAGAACTTTTTTTATGGACCCTTTTCTCAGAACTCCTTTTTCTGGAATTCATTTTTCAGGACATTTTTATCGTGATATGGTTTTCAGAACTTTTTTTCAGTAATTTTTTTTCAAGACTTTCTTTTTCGGCTCCTTTTTACAATACTTCTTTCTTTGGGGCTTTTTTCGGGACTTTTCAAGACTTTATATTTTGTATTCTTTTGCAGGAATTTTTTCAGGACTGTTTTCGAGATTTTTGTCCAGAATTGTTTTAAGGCCTTTGCCTTTGCAGTACATTTTTTTCGGGTCGTTTTTTCCAGAACTTTTTTAAGACTATTTTTGGAACTTTTTTCAAATATTTTTTCAGGACTGTTTTCGCGACGTTTTTCGGGATTTTTTCAGGCCATTCTATAGAACTTCTTTTCGGGATTTTTTCAGGTCTTTTTCGCGATTTCTCAGAAGATTTTTTTCAAGATTTTTTAGAGGCATTTTAGAACGTTTTGATTACTTTTTGGAATTTATTTAAAAACATTATTTTTCAAAACTGACTTTCTTTAGGTCTCTTTTTCAAGATTTTATTTTCAAGGCTTTTTTTTAACTTTTCTCAGTACTTTATATTCAGGACTGTATTTTCAGGACTTTTTGAGCGTCTTTATAGGGATTTTTTTTCGGGACCCTTTTCTTGGGATTCTTTTTTTGGATTTTCTTTCAGGACATTTTTATCGGGACATTGTTTTCAGAACTTTTTTTAAGAGTTTTTTCAATAATTTTTTTAAGATTTTTTTTTCGTCTCCTTTTTACAAGACTTTATTTTCTGGATTCTTTTGCAGGAATTTTTTTAGGACTGTTTTTGAGACTTTTGTGCAACTGTTTTAAGGACTTATTACAGTACATTTTTTTCGTTTCCAGAACTCCATCCACGATTTTTTTAACTCTTTTTAGAACTTTTTCAAATCTTTTATAGGGATTTTTTTTCAGGACTTTTTCAGGCGAGGTTTTTCGGGATTTTTTCAGGCCCTTCTTTAGAACTTCTTTTCGGGACTTTTTCAGGTCTTTTACAGGAAGATTTTCCAAGAGATTTTTCATAGGCCTTTCAGAGCCATTTTCAGGACATTTTGGGATTTAATTTTTTAATTTTTTTTTTCAAAACTGACAAAAAGCATCAGGACCATAGATAAACTATTAATTAAGGTTGAAAACTCAAGCAATAGAATTGGGAAAAAGTGTTAGTACCAAATTTAGCGCCACCTGATCTTTGATCGTGGACTTTTTTTAGGTCTCTTTTTTTCAAGATTTTATTTTCAAGGCTATTTTCAAGACTTTTCCCAGTACTTTATATTCAGGACTTTTTCAAGATTTTTTTCAGGACTATTGCAAGAATTTTTCAGTACTTTACGCCGTAATTAGAGATCATTGACACTAATTTTCTTCTAATCAGTTATGTTACGCTTGCTAAATTTTTGCATTTGTATTTATCCAAACATACAAAAATTAAATTCATTCCTTGAATAGACTATTGTACACCATAAAATATAATGAATTCATATTAACACCACGAATAAATCAAAATGTTCGAGCTTGTACGTCGATTTTTTTCTTCTGCATAAATTTCCCATGCGTTTCTGTGTGGAAATAAGAGATAAATCTTCATTTTTTATGTGTCGATTTCCCATAAGTCAGGTGTTCCCGTTGATTGTATATCAAGTTTGTCATTATTTATTGGTATCGGTGTGAATAATTTCGCACCTTGTCAACAGAAATTTATGGCGATATCTGATACGTTATTAGAATAGCGAATAAATCTTTAGTTATTGCAGTTTATGTTAATGCCGCGGCATAATCTGTATCGAATATTCGAACAAAGCCGTGTGTTTCTGCCACCATCATTAAAATAAAATAAGTCAAGGTAAAAGTAAATCCGATAAATCATTTACAAAATATTACTGTTTTTCGACTTTTTTTAATAATCATCGTAGTCCATTAAAGTAAACTTTTTTTCATCACAAGAACGAGAAAAATCGATTAACGTTAAAAAATTTCATCGTAAATAGCAAAAAAGTCAGTTTGAAAATTTTTAATCAAATAAACGTATTTAATAAATTAACTCTTAAAACCATGTACAAAAATAAACTAGTAAATAGTTTAATCCTAGAAAACTGGAGTAATATAAACAATTTATGAAATACTGATGAACTTAATTAAATAAATCTCATTATTTTTTCATTTTATTTTAAAGCTACTTAAAATAAACTACTGATTAAATTCAAACATATCACAAACCTACTAGAAAATATAATACGTTTCCCTTCAAGAAGTATCGAAATATTCTGAAGGAAAAAAAATGAAACACTTGAAATTGGTGAAATTTCGACCATTTTCAAACCGCCATAACTTGGCGTATTTTCAATCGATTTTGATGAATCTTTGAGGGCGAAAAACTTTGAAGTGTCTTCTTTAAAGTCATGCATGCGAAACTAAACGTAACCCCTTCCGCCCCCCTCTAGCGCCCCTGTGAAAAAAAGTGTTTTCTGGAAACCATGTCCAACTTTGACGATGTCTACGGAGTTTTGTCCACTCGATCCACTATTAAGGAATTAAAAAGTGATCAATTCCCTATGCAGGACTCAAAGAATGAAGTTCCTACGACCAGTGGCGGCTCGTGGAACATGTTGATGGTAGAGCCACTTATACAATAACCCCCCCACCCCCCTCCTTATTTAAGAAACAACGATTTATCTTCCTAGACTGGCGAAAAAGTGTTTTAAGAATTAATTAAAAATTCTTGCTGAGCTTCAAACTACAGGCAGTGCCATGGCTTCGTGGCTCTATATTACGAGCCGTCCCTGGTTATAACTTATTAAAAAATTATTGGAATTGAAGAAGTTGCTTATATTCTTAAAATATAATAATTAAGGAGTTGTATAGAATTATTTCAGAATTTTTAAATAATTTTTAATATAATTTATTCATTTTAGAAAATGCTCAATTTTGAAAGCAATTAAAAAATGCTTGTTTAACAACGAACAGTTATAACTCGTTAAAACATTATTGGAATTTAAGAAGTTGATTATATTCTTAAAATATAATAATTGAGGAGTTGTATAGAATTATTTCAGAATTTTTAAATAATTTTTAATATTTTTTAATTATGTTAGAAAATGCTCCAATTAAAAAATGCATGTTTAACAACGAACAGTGATAACCCATTAAAAATATTGTTGAATTTAAGAAGTTGATTATAATCTTAAAATATAATTGAGGAGTTGTATAGAATTATTTGAGAATTTTTAAATAATTTGGAATATTTTTTATTTATTTTAGAAAAAGCTCAATTTTGAACGCAATTCAAAAATGCACGTTTAACTAAGAACAATTATAACCCATTAACAAATTATTAGAATTTAGGAAGTTGATTATATTCTGAAAATATAGTCATATGGGAGTAGCATGGAATTATTTCAGAATTTTTAAACAATTTCTACTATTTTTTATTTATTTTAGAAAATGCTCAATTTTAAAAGTTTTAAAAAATGCTTTAACAACAAACAATTATAACTCATTAAAAAATTGTTGGAATGTAAGAAGTTGATTATATTCTTAGAATATAATAATTTGAGAGTTGTGTAGAATTATTTCAGAATTTTTAAACAATTTCTACTATTTTTTATTTATTTTAGAAAATTCTGAATTTTAACCGCAATCAAAAAATGCCTTAACAACAAACAATTATAACTCATTAAAACATTTTTGGAATGTAAGAAGTTGATCATATTCTTAAAATATAATAATTTGGAAGTTGCGTAGAATTATTTCAGAATTTTTAAATAATTTCTACTATTTTTTATTTATTTTAGAAAATGCTCAATTTTAAACGCAATTAAAAAATGCTTTAACAACAAACAACTATAACTCATTAAATAATTGTTGAAATTTAAGAAGTTGATTATATTCTTAAAATATAATAATTTGGAAGTTGTGTAGAATTATTTCAGAATTTTTAAACAATTTCTGCTATTTTTTATTTATTTTAGAAAATGCTCAATTTTAAACGCAATTAAAAAATGCTTTAACAACAAACAATTATAACTCATTAAAAAATTGTTGGAATGTAAGAAGTTGATTATATTCTTAAAATATAATAATTTGGAAGTTGTGTAGAATTATTTCAGAATTTTTAAATAATTTCTACTATTTTTTATTTATTTTAGAAAATGGTCAATTTTGAACGCAATTAAAAATTCTTGTTTAACAACAAACAATTATAACTCAGTAAAAAATTATTGCAATTTAAGAAGTTGATTATATTCCTTAAATATAATAATTTGAGAGTTGTGTAGAATTATTTCAGAATTTTTAAACAATTTCTACTATTTTTTATTTATTTTAGAAAATGCTCAATTTTAAACGCAATTAAAAAATGTTTTAACAACAAACAATTATAACTCATTAAATAATTGTTGAAATTTAAGAAGTTGATTATATTCTTAAAATATAATAATTTGGGAGTTGTGTATAATTATTTCAGAATTTTTAAACAATTTCTACTACTTTTTATTTATTTTAGAAAATGCTCAATTTTGAACGCAATTAAAAAATGCTTGTTTAACAACAAACAGTTATAACTTATTATTATAACTACAGGTAGTGCCATGGCTCTGTGGCTCTATATAACGAGCCGCCCCTGCCTACGACGATTTGGGTGATATCCTTCAGCCAAAATTTGTATCTTTAGTTAAAAATTATGAATTATAAATTTCAATTGCATCAACGCTATTAAATCGCAAAATTAATAAATATATATTGAAATGAATTAAATCGATAGAAAACAATGGAGCGTAATTTTAAAAGTCGAATTGATACCATCAATATATTATTTTACATCTATAATTTGCAATCGCATGTCTATCGCATAATGGAAATAATATTTTACATAAATGCGACACGATAATTCTATTACATTCCAACATTTCATATTTTTATTATTCCGCATATACAATTTAAATTATTGACTACCGTCCAATATACGTATTTCAATTTTCACATATTTCCAACGGCATCAAAAAAAACAACACACACACAGGGCACACAATTTATAAATATAAATGTAAATATTAAATTTTACTGTCAAATATGTAATACGGTCTTTTATAAATGCACTATTTCATGGCAATTTAATTGATCGTTATGTGAGGGATTGGTTTTTTAACGACTACTTTGAAGTAAATGAGCATTTAAAATAATAAATGTAATTTTCTCGGCGGTCTCCATCGACAGAGAAAAGATTATATTTCACTTAGAATCACCTTAGTTATAGTGTTAAATGGGCCGTGGCCGGTAGGCGCCATTCCGGCCTTTGTGTTTCACCTGAGACCCGAGAAGGTTTTCTACCCTTTCAATTAAGAAGTCTATCCGAGAATGACTATAGAGGCGATGACTAATTTCTTTCAATTACTTTGTTCAAATCAATCAAATGAAATGTTCGATTCGATTCAAGATGTTATTTGTTTAGTCTTTACAAGATTGTTGGCACAGGGTTGTATTTGAATAGTATCTATTAGTAGTGCCTGCTGTAGGGGTTATGAAGCCCCAAAACAAATTTTATTTTAACTTTCTCCGTTACGAAGTACGAGAAAGTATTGTGATCGTAAAATATTTTTCTAAAAATTTTTTTAACGGAAATATCCATTTTGATGTCTTCAGAGGCTATTTCAACGATTTTTGGAAAAAAATATATTTTGTGTCCGTGTGAGTGTGTGCTGTCTGTCTGTTTGTCTGTCTGTCTGTCTGTCTGTTTATCCGTGTGTGTGCCCGTCTGTCTGAACTGAAAGACTTTTGATAAAATTTCGTGCCCCGAAAGTGGGTGTTTTTTTATAATAATTTTTTAAATATGAAAAATATTACAAAAACATTTAAACGAACATTGAAAATGACAAAGAAATTAACATTTGTCCGAAAATATTTTTCGTAAAATCATTGTTATTGGAATTTTTATTTTATTTTTGTTTTATAATTCCGTGGCTTGGTGCTAAAACGGCCAATGTCACAATCTTAATGTTTGGAGTTAATCAGTACATTAGATTATTTTTCTCAATATCTTTAATATGCTGAAAGGGCCACTGTCTAGTTAACCAATAGCAGATTTAGAAAACTTTTACATTACAAAAACTGCAAATAAAACAATTTTTAATAAAAAATTTTACCTCAATTATCTCAATTGTAAAATATTTGACTTAGGCCTTTTTTGCACCAAGCCACAGAATTATAAAATGATAACAGTAACATCAAATTTACATTAATAATAATTGTAGGGAATGACTTTTTGATTCACCCCATTGAGTAGCAATCGAAAGGATGTTTCAATCCGGTCAATTCCACTTATGTATCAACGGATCTACGTTACCATTGGTCGGCTGGTGGACGGTTAGTGGAATGAAACAATTTAAAATTGACAATAAGAGAACCCACACAAAACGGCTCAATAAATCCTCAAACACGCATTTCCCACCTCTCCATCACGTGGATGCTGCAGGATGGCCCCACATTGGACAAAATAAGTTACTGAGCAACTTTACGCCAGCCATTGAAGCACTTCTCGTCGGTTGTACACACATTACTCGATAGGTGGCAACACAATGTTGATGATGGATGCATGTGAAATCATTATAAATACGTTCCCACTGACCACTTGCAACAATATAATCATTAATTAAGGTATTATTGTCGGCAATCCATAAATACATTAAGATACTCGGATTAATTTTTGTTGATTTTAAGAAGTCGTATACAAATATATAATATATAAAATATCAAAATTATTAATCCATCAAAAAACCGTTTAGGGTTCAAATATTTAAAATTCTCAACCCAACGTTTATTGTCGGCAATCCGTAAATACATTCAGATACTAGGATTCATTTTTGTTGATTTTAAGAAGTCGTATACAAATATATAATATAAATAATATCAAGATTATTAATCCATCAAAAAACTATTTAGGATTCAAATATTTAAAATTCTCAACTGGTGGAAAAAAAATTAAACACTTGAAATTCGTGAAATTTCGATCATTCTCAAACCGCCATAACTCGGCGTATTTTCAATCGATTTTGATGAATCTTACACTTCGTCAAAGTTGGACATGGTTTTCTGAAAAAAAAACATTTTTTTTCACAGGGGTGCTAGAGCGGGGCGGAAGGTGTTACGCTTAAGTTCGCATGCTTGACTTTAAAGAAGACACTTCAAAGTCTTTCGCCCTCAAAGATTCATTAAAATCGATTGAAAATACACCGAGTTATGGCGGTTTGAAAATGGTGGAAGTTTCACGAATTTCAAGTGTTTCATTATTTTTTTTAACCAGTATACAATATGGTGTGTTAAAAGATATAATCGCAGTCGCCTATAAATTGTTTTTCAACTTTTTCTTCGAGTGTGTATAATGGCCGACTTGAAAATTGCTAAATTTAAATTCAAATTAAATTATCTTGTAATCTACGCAAAACATATTTTATATTTTTTAGAAGACTATCTAGAGGCATCTGTTTTAACTAATTTTGGAAAATTTAATGTGCTTAGAAATTGTTCTTCAACTATTTCTTCGAATGTGTACTTGAAAATTGCTACTTTCAAACCCAAATGAAATTATTTTGTAATTTAGGGAGAACGATTTTTCTATTTTTTAGAGGATTGCTTAGAAGCATCTATTTCAAGTAATTTTGGAAAATTTCATGTGCATAGCAATTATTTTTAATTTTTTTCTTCGAATGTAATTAATGGCTGATTCGAAAATACTAAATTCAAATTCAAATGAAATTATCTTGTAATCTCTGCAAAACGGATTTTCTAATTTTTACAGGATTACATAGAGGCAACCGTGCTAAGTAATTTTGGAAAATTTCATGTGCATAGCAATTGTTTTTCATTTTTTTCTTCAAATGTGATTAATGGCTGATTCGAAAATACTAAATTCAAATTCAAATGAAATTATCTTGTAATCTCTGCAAAACGTATTTTCTAATTTTTATAGGATTACATAGAGGCAACTGCGCTAAGTAATTTTGGAAAATTTCATGTGCATAGCAATTATTTTTCATTTTTTTCTTCAAATATGATTAATGGCTGATTCGAAAATACTAAATTCAAATTCAACTGAAATTATCTTGTAATCTCTGCAAAACGTATTTTCTAATTTTTATAGGATTACATAGAGGCAACTGCGCTAAGTAATTTTGAAAAATTTCATGTGCATAGCAATTATTTTTCATTTTTTTCTTCAAATATGATTAATGGCTGATTCGAAAATACTAAATTCAAATTCAAATGAAATTATCTTGTAATCTCTGCGAAACGGATTTTCTGATTTTTACAGGATTACATAGAGGCAACTGTTCTAAGTAATTTTGGAAAATTTCATGTGCATAGCAATTGTTTTTCATTTTTTTCTTCAAATGTGATTAATGGCTGATTCGAAAATACTAAATTCAAATTCAAATGAAATTATCTTGTAATCTCTGCAAAACGTATTTTCTAATTTTTATAGGATTACATAGAGGCAACTGCGCTAAGTAATTTTGGAAAATTTCATGTGCATAGCAATTGTTTTTCATTTTTTTCTTCAAATATGAATAATGGCTGAGTTGAAAATTACTAAATTTAAATTCAAATTAAATTATTTTGTAATCTAGGCAGAACATATTTTCTAATTCTTACAGGATTATGTAAACATCCATTTTGAGTAATTTTGGAAAATTTCATAAGCATAGTAATTGTTTTTCAACTTTTTCTTCCAATGTGAATAATAGCGAAATTGATAATTGCTAAATTCAAATTCAAATAAAATTATCTCGTCTTCAAGGTAAATCATAATCTCCAATTCTTATAAGATTATGTAGAAGCATCTATTTTAAGTAATTTTGGACAAATTTATGTGCGTAATAATTATTTTTCATGTTTTTTCTTTGAATATGATTAATGACTGATTCGAAAATGCTAAATTCAAATTCAAATAAAATTATCCTGTAATCTAGGCAAAACGTATATGCTAATTTTTACAGGATTACATAGAGGCAACTGTTTTAAGTAATTTTGGAAAATTTCACGTGCATAGCAATTGTTTTTAATTTTTTTCTTCATTCGTAAATAATGGCTAACTTAAAAAATGGTGATGTGGCCATCATGTTACTTTCTCCAATTTGATAGAATCATTGTTATTTATGATTTATTTTCAATTTAATACATATTTTAAAAGTAAATCGAACGTTTTGACTCATTCTTTATAAGTGGTAACACGCTATTTTTTTTTACTATTGAAGATAGCTGAAATTTTTTGACACCGATCAATTTCTCTCGTTCTTCTGATGAAAAGGTGTACTTCAATGGTCTACGATAAATATTTAAAAAGTTGATTTTTTCGATTTTTTCCATTTTCGAGTTTTCTTTGCTGACGCGTCACGGGCTTCAAATTGACATTTGTTCTTGCGAAAGTACTTTTTCCGAGGCGTCTTGAAGGGATCTTTCGAGTGATGTGTAGAAACCCAGAATCGAACCACTGGTTTCTTCAAGAAATTATTTCAAAGCCAATTTTTGAGAAAAGGTAAGAAGGGGGGACCCTTGGGTAGTTTTTCAGGTTTTCGTCAAAAAATTTAAATCGCCAATTTTAATTGAATCCGACTAATTTGCACACGAGGAGCACAGATTTGCAAACCGCGTTCAATTTGGAGTTTTCGTTTGGCCGCTACGGCCGATCAAAGTCTGAAAAATCAATTATTTTGTAAATTTTCTAAAATGTTCACTGTGACTGACTAATTTTTTTGCTAATGAAAATAGCTGAAATTTTTTAACGGCAATCAATTTCTCTCATCTTTCTGATGAAAAATAAGGTATACTTCAATAGTCTACGATGATTATTAAGAAAGTTGCATTTTTTAACAAACTTCCTAGGGGTTTACTCGTGTCTTTTTCAAGTTTTCATCAAAAATTATTAATCTCTTATCAGACTAATTGACGTACGAGGAGCTCAGATTTGAAAACCGCGTTTAATTTGGAGTTTTCGTTTAGCCGCTATGGCCGTTCAAACTCTAAAAAATCGTTTTTTTTTTATTTTCGTGGTGTCACACTAATTTTTCTGAATAAACGAAAGATGTTACAACGCTGAATGTAATCATTGTTAATCGTCGAATTATTTATTAACTACAATTTTATCAGACTCAAGAATCGCAGGTATCGGTCTACATTTTGATGGTACAACGTGTGCCATGCAATAAGGAAGACATTAGTTTCGGGAGCAGAAATGTTTAAAATTCTTGTAATATTTTTTCGGCGGATGGCGTCGGAGAGGAAAGAGCGGCCCTAAGCGCTGTGTCGGATTGAAACATTAATAAAAAAGAAGCGTGAGTTCGTGTGGTGACAGAATTATGAGGTACACGGGGTTCGGAGTGAGGTATGGAAGTAGCGGATATATCTGGGGTTCTGCGCGGTGCACTGCGCACCGCGGGGACTGTTCCACCTTCATAAATATGTATGTCCCAGGAAATTATACGTGTAGATGCGCGATAGATATCAATATGCATGTAAACATTCTGCGCCCCATGTTAGCTCTGAGTTATTAGATTCCTGTATGGGAATGTATCACTTCTCGACTCTCCTTCGCATAAAATATATTATACAACCATTTACTATTGCGTTTTCTTTATACTTTTCATAATGGACGTAACAAATATCCGAGGTATTTATGTGGACACTAGAGGAAGACTGCAGGACAAATTGCGCTTGTATGGTTGGGTGCCTAAAATGAATCCTTTAATCTCACAATTTTTTTTTTATATAAACACAAACATTTTCAATATTTTTTTTTTCATGAAAAAATGTTCATTTCTTTTTTGTCTTCAAAATTTCTTCAAATATCTTTCATATTAAAAAAATTATTGGAAGGCAAACACCCACTTATACGATATACCAAAGCTTTTCAGTTGTTCAGATTGTCAAATAAGACTTACGCTCAAAGTTTTATGTTAATTCATGCATTAGTTTTAGAGATACAGCGCGAAAGTAAAAATAAAAAAAACAAATGATTTTTTTTTGTATTTCATTAACATTGTATTTATCATATTATGGATGTAATGATGTAAGCATAAGACTTATATCTGCCTCTTGATTTTTAACACCTGTTGAAATCTCCATGTTAAATTATACGATTCAACGCATAAGCGACGAACCCAAAATTCAAATTATTGCATTTTTATGCATCTTAACCCTTCGTGGTCCTATTTAATGTAATAAGTGAGGATTTCCAATTTCAACAATATACCGTTTTTAAATTGTTTTCTTTTAATTTGCAGTTATCCATAATTTAAATCTCGACGCACACTTCATAAAGTTTCCAAAGTCGAAAACTCGAAACTCACCGCACGAAACCATTTACATGTATTAACTACATTTTCTCCGAACGGCCAATAAAAAGCACATAAAACGTCCTCCCGAGACGCACAAGTGAAATTAATTTATAAAATGGTAGAATAATCATAAGAGCCGGAGATAACGGCTTAATTAAATATCTACGGCGTGTATCTCGAATAATATCGCGGCAATAAAACTGTAAACACGGCAATATTTGAATTCCTAATCCTTATCTACACACGTTAAATACAAGTTCAAATACTTAAAGATCAGTCAAAATATTTGAGCACGTCACTTAAAACATCAAAGGCCGACGAGGAGATGGGGGCCATCGGCGAGTGGTAAAATCTTTATGTAAATTCGTCACGTCTTCGTCGTCGCTCCGAAACACCAAGAGTTTAAATCAATACTCTTCAATCTGGTAAATTCAGGCATGAAATATTTACTTGCGTGTTTAATGCAATTATTTTAGTACGTTTTTATAATGAGACTTTCGGCATGAGTGAGAACATACCGGGCAACCTAGGGATCTGTAAAAGCCCCATAACTTGTTTGCTATTTGAGATATAGACTTCTAGTTTTCTTGAACTGGTACCCACACTTATTCTACATATTTTAAAAATATGTATGTTTTTGTACAGGGTGTCCCAATATACATAACAGAATAAAGTTATGTTTTTTTAAATGGAACACCCTATATTTTATACTTTATTTTCAACCCTCTTGAGAAGCTGATAAAAATAGTATAAGATAGTATGGGTCTATTATGGACGGTTGGTCAGTTATGGGCAAATTTGTGGCAAAAACATGTACACATTGAAAACATTGCAGAAGCGTTCCTAGCAAAGATTGCTTCATTTTTTATACACTAGAAAATTTCCCACATCATAAAGAATAATACACATCGGCTTTGGTTATCTTTTATTCATAGTGATATACTGGGTGTCAACATACGCAAAACAATGGATAACTATTTTTTAATGGAACACCCTATATAAGTTGCCACCAATCTATGGCATTTTTAATAAGCTTTCCAATAATATACAGTTTGCATAACAAAATATTAAGGATTCTTGAGATTTATCAATAAAAAACATATTTCTTTTGCCACCTTCCGCTAATTTTTGGATTTTTCGCCAAAACTATGGATTTTCAGGAAAAATTATAAGAGACCAAAGCTGTAGAGCGAAAAATTTCCGATCGACATAGTTCTTTTAACTTTTAAGATAAGGCATGCATTGCCCGCCAGAGCGCGCAAAATCGTGACCGTATATGCATTTTAGCGTTTTTCTTTTCAATTTTTTTATTAATAAATTGCACTATACTTTATTTTCCGCACCCTCTAGCGGAAAAACGGGCAATTATAGGGAAATTAAAATGGCCCATATCAGTTGAAAATGTTCCGCTCTACAACTCTTAATAGAAGCAATTTTTGCCAAAAATGCACAGTTTTCGCTAAAAATGCAAACTGAAAATGTATGTATCAATTTTTGCGTTTTTTGTATTTTTAGCGAAAACCATGCATTTAAGGCAAAAATTGCATCTTTTAAGAGTTGTAGAGCGGAATTTTTTCAATCGCTGTAGGTCATTTGAATAATTCTATAATTACCCGTTTCTCTGCCAGAGGAGGTGGAAAATAAAGTATAGTGCAATTAATTAACAAAAAATTTTAGAAAAACGCTAAAATGCATATACGGTCACGATTTTGCGCACTCTGGCGGGGAATACACGCATTATTGGAAAAGTCGAAAGACCTATGTCGATCGAAAATTTTCCGCTCTACAACTTTGGTCTCTTATTATTTTTTCAGAAAATACATAGTTTTGGCTGTAAATCCAAAAATGAGCAGGAGGTTACAAAAGAAAAATGTTTTTATGGATAAATCTCAAGAATCCTTAATATTTCATTATACAAATTGTACATCATTGGAAAGCTTATTAAAAATTTCATGCATTGGTGGTAATATATATAGGGTGTTCTATTCTAACTAAAAATGAAATTGAAGCTACGTACCTATGTGGAAACTGTAGTCCTAATAAGATGGTGATACAGCTAGTAAAACTTGCTGCGGGAATGATTGATAACGAAAAAAAAAAAAAACTAGTTCTTGATCAAGAAATGTGAATTCAGCGGCGTTGAAGCTATAATTTTGGGAAAACAATTAACTAACATACATGATACAACCTGTTCATGGTGAACGATAAAAATCAATTTTACGGGGCAATTATTTTAGCTTTCAGAACTTGATATTTGCCATGAATAGTCCTAACAAGACGGTGATACAGCTAGTAAAACTTGCTGCGAGAATAATTGGTAAATGTGAAAAAAAAACTAAGGCGGATTTTGTCACCGTGAATAAAGATTACTTATTATTATTATTATTCGATTGGTAAACTGTAGAGATTGATAATGGTCATGAAATGTGTTTTCATCGACGGCAATTTTTTTATGAATACAATGAATTAATATAAATGATACAACGTGTTGATGGTGAGCAATAAAAATCAATTCTACAACAATTATTTTGGCTTCCAGAAATTGATAATGGTCAAGAATTGTAGTCCTTACAAGACGGTGCTATAGCCAGTAAAACTTGCCAACTGTTTCTTTCGCCTATTTGTGGATATCACTTACAAAAATGCAAATAAAAATAGCAAATCTATAGCATATTTTTGCTGAAAATGTTTTTTTTTTAACTCAATATTTTTTTACTACTCTCAATCGATTATCTTAAAAACTAGTGATGGGGTATTTTGAGTTTTCTGCAGAATTATCAAGATTAATGTATTTTGAGAAAATTTGGAAAGTTTCAAGTGACTTGCAATCGTTTTTTTCTTTGCTTGTAATGAGAGCAACTTTGGAAAAATTTTACGAACTGTTCTCGGTCTATTATCTTTAAAACCAGTGATGGGATGTTTTGAATTTTCTGCAGAATTATCAGAATTAATGTATTTTGAGTAAATTTGGAAAGTTTCAAGAGTCACAGTTGTATTTTTTAGCTCGGAATGAGAGCAACGTTGGAAAGATATTGTGGACTGTTCTCGGTAGATTTTCTCGAAAACTAGTGAAGTTTCAGTCGAAATTATTAATGACCATGAATTTACCTAACGTCGAATATAAACCTGCTTTTAAATGACTCATCAATATACGATATTTGTTTATTTCAAAACCATTGTATTTTTCGTACCAAAAAACTGCCATTTTGAATTTTGAAATTCTGATGTAAGAGCGACATCAAAAACGTAAAAAACGGCTGATTTTTTGGGGCAGGGATTTGGCTGTATGGACGTGCGATGTGGAGCTATTGAGTGGCCAACTCGGTCCCCAGGCTTTACACCCCTTGCATTTTCTTACGCAGTCGTTTAATGTCAATAAACCCGAAAATCGAATAGATTTGAAGGAACGAATTCAGAAGGAATTACGTAATATCGGTCCAGAAATAATTGCCAGAGTACAGAATGAATTTATTTGGAGATTAGGACATTGTCAAGAATACTTAAAAAAAACATTTGCACTGAACCTGTTAAGGGTTTCTAATCAAAATCATCGCAACTTTGATTCTTGAATTGTGTGTGGTTTTAGTTGTGTTCCAGTATTTAAAATGTAATGTGAATCGGACGTGTTAATTACACCGTTAAGCCAAACACTATCAGAGCAGGTGTGTGTTACGTTGGGACTTGGGACAGATGCGCGTACGACATTTCCCCCCAAGATAAGAAATATTAAGAAATCCGAGGCTATACACTAATTTAGTGTATCATCGTGTCGCGGCAGGTGGTGTTGCAGTCACATACACACACACAGACAGTCTATTTAGAATATTAATTCTGGATGTGCACTCGCAGGTTGACGTCGCCGCGGCCTGGCATGTGGTCTTTCCCTCCGCCTTGGGGTTCATGAGTTATGGCGACGTTTGCCACTGGATGATATCTCCATGACTGTGCTTGCTTAATTATTGAATGGGCCGGTGGACAAGGCTGTACAAACGTATTCCAATTGTCGCGACATGAGTTTCGGACAATAAACATATTTTAACCGGCGTAACATTTGTGCTGGAGATGCTGAAGAAACGCGTATGGTTTATGGTTTTCTTTCTAACAATTGTAGAACATCGTGCCCATCCACAAACAAATGTTGGTGGCGGTGCGCGATTAGCGAAGTTTGATTTGTATTCAGCGGTAATTTCCGGTAATGCAGACATGCCCGACACGTGTAAACCGCTATGTCGGACCGGACATAGCAGGAATCGCTTCCGTTTATCTTTAATAAATCGTCGGTCCGGCGATTAACACCCACCGCACGTCCCATGCCCAGTTAATCCCTCGGCCCCGAAACCACAAAAATCCCAACTTATCCCGATTTACGAATACGACCGGACACGCGATCCGATGACAAACTAAACTGAATACAACCGATTCCATGTATAATTCAGTAAATTTCAATTTATACAAGTGGAACCGATTCAAATCCAATTCTAATATATGAATTTGCGAGTTCCATGATTGTTTTATGTAATGCACACACGTATTTTCCATTATGCGGACCCGAATCGATATCATACCGAATTTACTGAATACATGCATGTTGCGAAATTGCATGGAATTAGTTATGACGATGAGAGTGTGGCACACTTCGCCTCTACAATATTGAACTTCAATTGCGTAATTAGATATACATGTTTCGGTGTGCATAATTCATAACCGCGGGCGATCGGAGTTACGCGGTTAAAAAGTTCAAGCTCAAATTGTCATTCGATCGTTTTGATGGATTGTTGCTCTTTTATTAACGAATCGCGGCTGGCAATTAGTGTGTCGTGTATTTTTTTCAAAATGAATAACCGACAACGTAACTAAGCATTGCATCCATGGTTACAGGTATCGTAAGTGGCTGATAACATTCGTGGTGTTTGTTGTCCTTGGCGACGGAACTTAATTTTTACTTACGGACCTAGGAAAATAATAAACAGAAACGTAACGCTCCAACATATAGGCGAGCAACACATTTTCGTCTATACCTATAGCATCGGCATCCTTTTTACATAACCACTGCTTAAAAGAGTCGTAACAGTACACATATCTTTTTCGATTTTGTCGGTAACAGGTTCTAACACGCAATATTCGCAGCTTTTTTTTGCATCCATGCCAAAACTGTCACTGGATTGACACAAACAAACAAAATTCGACATTGTTTTCTCGGTTGCTGGGTTGCCATGGGACGCATAGGTGACTATAAAAATTTTAATCCCAAATGTTACAAGCCGTATTTTACAATATTTTCTGATCTTCTTTAAGTATTATATTTCCGGTAGAGGAAAAAAATTAATAAGCAACACGGAACGTAATGACAATTAACATTTTCGGCAGGCGACGTATTCGTCTACCTCAAATGTTAATACGTCCTTACGTTAATTGTTGCTTAAATAACTATTATACTGGGTGTCCGAAAAGTATGGAATATCCCGTATAGCTCAGTAAATATCCACTTTAGAGAAAAAAGTTTTAAATAGAAGTTATTTGACACTTGGTTATCCACCATCTTGTATATATCAATTTTATTTTTTGCTATAAACAAAAGCGCAACGAATAACACTTACATTTTTTTAAATGACAAGGCACATATTTTTTACACTCATTTGACAGAGTTTTTGTTCTCTTTTCAACGACATAAAACTTGATTACCTTTATCTAAAAAAAAATCAATAAAAAGAAAATATCTTGGATATTTATTTTTTGTAATATCAAATTGTTTAACAAATGAGTAATATAATTAAACTAAACTTACAGGAAATATTCAAAGTGTAAACCATTCATGATTTGACAATGGTAAATTCGGTTTTTAAATACTGCATGTACGATTTGATCAATGAAAATAAATATCCAAGACATTTTCTTATTTTTCTTGAAATTTTTCTTATGTAAAGGTAATCAAGTTTTATGCCGTTGAAAAGCGAAAAAAAAACTCTATCAAATGAGTATAAAAAATATGTGCCTTGTCATTTAAAAAAATGTAAGTGTTATTCGTTGCGCTTTTGTTTATAGCAAAAAATAAAATTGATATATCCAAAGTGGTCGATAACTAAGTGTCAAATAATTTCTATTTAAAACTTTTTCTCTAAAGTGGATATTTACTGAGCTATATGGGATATTCCATACTTTTCCGACACCCTGTATATCAAGGCACTATTTGCAAACTGTTATCGATTTGGAGTCTTAAAAAAAAATTTTTTTTTGTAAAAAAAATTGCTGCTTTAGCTAGCTGAGATTTTAAAACAGCCATAGATTTTTCTCGTTCTTCTGATGTAAAAGAATGTACACTTGATTATTAAAAAAGTTGATTTTCCCGATTTTTCACATTTTCGAATTTTCTTTGCGACCGCGCCACGGGCTTTAAATTGACATTTGTTCTTGCCCAAGTACGTTTTCTGATGGGTCTTAATGAGATCCTTACAATGGCGTGTCGAAACTACGAATTCATCCAGCGGTTTTTACAGTAAATCACTTCAAACGCAATTTTTGTTTTTCAGGTTTTAGTCAAAAATTTCAAATCGCCAATTTTAATTGAATCCGATTAATTTGCATACAATGAGCACAGATTTGCAAACCGCGTTCGATTAGGATTCTTCGTTTACCCGCTACGGCCGTTCAAAGTTTAAAAAAAATTGTTTTTTTTTTTAATTTGTGAAAAAAGTGACTTGCCAACTTTTTTATATATAAGATAGCTAAAATTTTTAACGTCAATCGATTTCTCTCGTTTTTCTGATGAAAGAAAGGTACACTTTAATGGTCTACGATGATTATTAAAAAAAGTTGATTTTTTCGATTTTTTCCATTTTCGAGTTTCCTTTACGACCGCGCAACGGGTTTTAAATTGACATCTGTTCTTGCACAACTACATTTTCTGATAGGTTTTAATACGTATAGAAACTCCGAATCCAACCAGTGGTTCTTTTAGGAAATCATTTCAAATGCATTTTTTGAGCAAAAGTTTTTCATGTTTTAGTCAAAAATTTCAAATCGCCAATTTTAATTGAATCCGCTTAATTTGCATCCAATGAGCACAGATTTGCAAACCGTGTTCGATTTGGATTCTTCGTTTAGTAGCTACGGCCGTTCAAAGTCTAAAAAAAATGACTTTTATCAAAATGTTCGAAAATTTGTGAAAAAAGTGCCTTTGTTCTATATAAAATAGCTGAAATTCTTTAACGTCAATCGATTTCTCTCGTTTTTCTGATGAAAAAAGGTACACTTTAATGGTCTACGATGATTACCAAAGAAGTTATTTTTTTCAATTTTTTCCAATTTGTGAAAAAACTGACTTGCCAACTTTTTTCTATATAAGATAGCTAAAATTTTTTAACGTCAATCGATTTCTCTCGCTTTTCTGATGAAAGAAAGGTACACTTTAATGGTCTACGATGATTATCAAAAAAAGTTGATTTTTTCGATTTTTTCCATTTTCGAGTTTCCTTTGCGACCGCGCAACGGGTTTTAAATTGACATATGTTCTTGCGCAAGTACATTTTCTGATGGATCTTAATACGATCTTTACAGTGACGTATAGAAACTCCGAATCCAACCAGTGGTTCTTTCAGGAAATCATTAAAAATGCATTTTTTGAGCTAAAGTTTTTCATGTTTTCGTCAAAAACTTCAAATCGCCAATTTTAATTGAATCCGGTTAATTTGCATACAATGAGCACAGATTTGCAAACCGCGTTCGATTTGGATTCTTCGTTTAGCAGCTACGGCCGTTCAAAGTCTAAAAAAATTGACTTTTTCTAAAATTTGTGAAAAAAGTGACTTGCCAACTTTTTTCTATATAAGATGGCTAAAATTTTTTAACGTCAATCGATTTCTCTCCTTTTTCTGATGAAAGAAAGGTACACTTTAATGGTCTACGATGATTATTAAAAAAAGTAGATTTTTTTCAATTTTTTCCATTTTCGAGTTTTCTTTGCGACCGCGCAACGGGTTTTAAATTGACATCTGTTCTTGCACAACTACATTTTCTGATAGGTTTTAATACGTATAGAAACTCCGAATCCAACCAGTGGTTCTTTTAGGAAATCATTTCAAATGCATTTTTTGAGCAAAAGTTTTTCATGTTTTCGTCAAAAATTTCAAATCGCCAATTTTAATTGAATCCGCTTAATTTGCATACAATGAGCACAGATTTGCAAACCGTGTTCGATTTGGATTCTTCGTTTAGCAGCTACGGCCATTCAAAGTCTAAAAAAAAATGACTTTTATCAAAATGTTCGAAAATTTGTGAAAAAAGTGCCTTTGTTCTATATAAGATAGCTGAAATTCTTTAACGTCAATCGATTTCTCTCGTTTTTCTGATGAAAAAAAGGTACACTTTAATGGTCTACGATGATTACCAAAAAAGTTAATTTTTTCAATTTTTTCCAATTTGTGAAAAAACTGACTTGCCAAATTTTTTCTATATAAGATAGCTAAAATTTTTTAACGTCAATCGATTTCTCTCGTGTTTCTGATGAAAGAAAGGTACACTTTAATGGTCTACGATGATTATTAAAATAAAGTTTATTTTTTCGATTTTTTCCATTTTCGAGTTTCCTTTGCGACCGCGCAGCGGGTTTTAAGTTAACATCTGTTTTTGCACAACTACATTTTCTGATGGGTTTTAGTACGATATTAACAGTGACGTATAGAAACTCCGAATCCAACCAGTGGTTCTTTCAGGAAATCATTTCGAATGCATTTTTTGAGCGAAAGTTACAAGGGGGAACCCTCGCGTAGTTTTTCATGTTTTCGTCAAAAATTTCAAATCGCCAATTTTAATTGAATCCGCTTAATTTGCACACAATGAGCACAGATTTGCAAACCGCGTTCGATTTGGATTCTTCGTTTAGCAGCTACGTCAGTTTAAAGTCTAAAAATTTTTTTTTCCAAATGTTCTAAAATTTGTGAACTTTTTTCTATATAAGATAGATGAAATTCTCTAACGTCAATCGATTTCTCTCATTTTTCTGACGAAAGAAAGGTACACTTTAATGGTATACGATGATTGTTAAAAAAGTTGATTTTTCCAATTTTTTCCATTTTCGAGTTTTCTTTGTAACCGCACAACGGGTTTTAAATTGACATTTGTTCTTGCACAACTACATTTTCTGATGGGTTTTAATGCGATCTTTACAGTGACGTATAGAAACTCCGAATCCAACCAGTGGTTCTTTCAGGAAATCATTTCAAATGCATTTTTTTGCAAAAGTTACAGGCGGGGATCATTGCGTAGTTTTTCATGTTTTCGTCAAAAATTTCAAATCGCCAATTTTAATTGAATTTAACTAATTTGCACACATTTGAGCACAATTTTGCAAACCGCGTTCGATTTGGATGGAGTCTTCTCAAAGCGGCTCAAAGTCTGGAAATTCGATTTTTTTCTAAAATTTTCAATTTAACATGCTAACTGTTTTCAAAGTAAAAAATGATGCTACAGCCTTAGTTTACAAAGCACAATTTTATCATAACCTAATTACGTTTTCTTGATTATTTTTTACAGTAAAGTTACAGCGTGTCCCATTTTAAATTGCCACCCCAAATACCTCGAAACTTGAGCAACAGTGCAAAAAATGTTTCAGATAAAAGATATAGGGTTCAGAGGGGGACATAAGCTAATGACCTTTAAAGTGACCTTGCCGTTAATTTTCAAGGTCAAACGAAGGTCAACTTTGATTTTTCTAGTAGAATCCCCTATTTTTTTATTACGGGATCGTATTCTACGGGAAAAAATACAAACTTTTTGTAAGAAACGTTTTTTTTCAATGCTTTTTTTAAGAGTTTTTTCACGAATGTTGTCCGTCATGTTGTTTGATTCATGCATTCCCAAGGTACGAGAGCAGAGCAACGCGAGGACGATGGGCAGTCCAGTCTATGAGTGGCCAGCAAGATCTCCGGATCTTACACCCCTTGTCTTTTTCATCTGTGGACTAGTCAAGGAGACTGAAGCTCCGACAACAGTGCAGAACATGCAGGCGAGGATTTTCAGGGTCAATGATGTGCAAAATCCCATGGGAAACCTCCATGTGGTGCACATCTGGTGACGCTAATGCTGAGGGTAATGAATCACAGCCTGAGATTTCAAACAACATGGACAAAATTCGTGAAAAAAGTCTTTAAAAATGCATTAAAAAAAATCGTTTCCTACAAAAAGTTTGTAGTTTTTCCCGTAGAATACGATCCCGCAATCAAAAATAGGGGGTTTTATTTAAAAAATCAAAGTTGATCTTCGTTTGACCTTGAAAATTAACGCCAAGGTCATTTTCAAGCTTATCAGCAAATGTCTCCCTCCGAACCCTACATCTTTCATCTGAAACATTTTTTGCCATGTTGCTCAGATTTCGAAATATTTTGGGTGGAAATTTAAAATGGAACACCCTGTATAACTCGGCAGCATGCATTTGTACAAAAATGATCTTAATTTTTTATTATTATCAAGATGTTAACATTTTAGAATTGCACAAATATCTTCTTTTTTTTGGCATAGGTTTGACCATTCAGCCACTAACGATGCAAATATCTTACTGACATAATAATCTAAAACAGGACTTATTGAATATTACTTTTTAGCTAAAACTAATAAAACGTTTTATTTCCCCAACAACGAATTTCTGCCGGTTCATGTAGCAGTAAACTCAATTTGGTTCCACCTCATGTTCGTCACCATCGATAAGAAGTATTCGAGTAAGAATGCAACGAAATTTTCGACATAATTTATAATCCGAGCAAACGTGCAACGGCACAAATAGAAATAGGGGGGGCTGGGGGGAGGAAAATGATAAAATCAGAAAGTGGATTTTAGTGAACATAAAACGCACATAATTCCTTTCGGCAACTCGCGTCCTCGAGAATAGATTTATTAGAACGGGCTGAACGGAAGCAAAAGTTCCTCTATTATAGCTTGCACACATAATTGAATATATAAAGCGAGACATTAAATTTAATATTCCATAAAGTTAAACAAATTCATAAGCTAAACAAAACATAAACCGAGGCCAAGTTTTGATTTATTCGACTCTTGGATTTCCCAGGCGCGACAATTCCGGAGTCGTCGTCGTAGTCGCGGAGGCGGGGAGGGGGTCGCACGAGGGAAGGGTTGAATTTTATTAAAACAACTTGTTAATTCAGAAGTGTTTGGAACTTTGCAAGAGACATATTGCTATAGTGTGAAGTAAAACTTGGCACAACTTTACGTTTACTTGTTGGAAATCAAGGAGACGAGCGGCGGAGCGAGACGCCGACTGTTTAGGGATTGGTCGGGGGTGGCGGGGGGGTGGGGTTGATACACTTCCACTTCGGGAACACTACCCCCTTCGCAATAAGTTACACTAATTAATATACATCAACGCATAAACGCATTAATTAAATAGGAACTAATAATGATCGAACCAAGTGTTGCTACACAATAACTCTCAGATATTGTGTATAATTATATATATTCTCCGGCAACTTATTATACTGGGGGGAGGGTTACGTCGACGAACTTTACTGCCATGCCGGCTTTCGGTGAGCACGTTTGTTACATAATGCTATATCCAACACACAATTAAATATCTTTAAAAAATTGTGATGTGGCCATCATGTTACTTTCTCCGACTTGATGGTATCATTTATATTTACGCTTTCATGGTTTATTTTTTTTTTAATCCTATTTTAAATATACATCCAGCGTTTTGTAGATTGCCAAATTACAACCAGAAACAGAATTTCACCATTTGAAACTTACATTGAACGATTCAAAATTTTCAAAAAAATTAATCTCGCAAGGAATTCGCTTCAAAGTTTCAAAATTCATCCACAATTAAACACATTTTTGAAATCCCGTAAAACAATTGACAAATTACAACCAGAATCAGAATTGCAACACTAGAAACTTTCTTTCAAAAAAAATTGGAAACTGCATTGATCGATTCGAAAATTTCTAAAAAATTAATCACACGAGGAATTTGCTTCAAAATTTCAAAATCCATCCACAGATAACACATTTTTAAAATCCCGTAGACACAATTGACAATTTACAGCCAGAAACAGAATTGCAACACTCGAAATTTTCTTTGAAAAAAATTGAAAATTGCATTGAACGATTCGAAAATTTCTAAAAAATTAATCACACAAGGAATTTGCTTCAAAATTTCAAAATCCATCCACAGATAACACATTTTTAAAATCCCGTAGACACAATTGACAATTTACAACCAGAATCAGAATTGCAACACTCGAAACTTTCTTTGAAAAAAATTGAAAATTGCATTGAACGATTCGAAAATTTCTAAAAAATTAATCACACAAGGAATTTGCTTCAAAATTTCAAAATCCATCCGCAGATAACACATTTTTAAAATCCCGTAGACACAATTGACAATTTACAACCAGAAACAGAATTACAACACTCGAAATTTTCTTTGAAAAAAATTGGAAATTGCATTGATCGATTCGAAAATTTCTAAAAAATTAATCACACAAGGAATTTGCTTCAAAATTTCAAAATCCATCCACAGATAACACATTTTTAAAATCCCGTAGACACAATTGACAATTTACAACCAGAAACACAATTGCAACACTCGAAACTTTCTTTGAAAAAAATTGAAAATTGCATTGAACGATTCGAAAATTTCTAAAAAATTAATCACACAAGGAATTTGCTTCAAAATTTCAAAATCCATCCGCAGATAACACATTTTTAAAATCCCGTAGACACAATTGACAATTTACAACCAGAAACAGAATTACAACACTCGAAATTTTCTTTGAAAAAAATTGGAAATTGCATTGATCGATTCGAAAATTTCTAAAAAATTAATCACACCAGGAATTTGCTTCAAAATTTCAAAATCCATCCACAGATAACACATTTTTAAAATCCCGCAGACACAATTGACAATTTACAACCAGAAACAGAATTGCAACACTCGAAACTTTCTTTGAAAAAAATTGAAAATTGCATTGATCGATTCGAAAATTTCTAAAAAATTAATCACACAAGGAATTTGCTTTAAAATTTCAAAATCCATCCACAGATAACACATTTTTAAAAGCCCGTAGACACAATTGACAATTTACAACCAGAAACAGAATTGCAACACACGAAATTTTCTTTGAAAAAAATTGAAAATTGCATTGAACGATTCGAAAATTTCTAAAAAATTAATCTCGTAAAGAATTTATTTTAAAATTTCAAAATCCATCCACAGATAACACATTTTCAAAATCCCGTAGACACAATTGACAATTTACAACCAGAAACAGAATTGCAACACTCGAAATTTTCTTTGAAAAAAATTGAAAATTGCATTGAACGATTCGAAAATTTTCAAAAAATTAATCTCGAAAAGAATTTGTTTCAAAATTTCAAAATCCATCCTCAATTAAACACAGTTTTGAAATCCCGTGGAAACAATTGTCGAATTACAATCAGAAAGAGAATTGCAACACTCGAAACTTTCTTTGAAAAACAAATTGGAAATTACATTGAGCGTTTCGAAAATTTATAAAAACTTAATCACACAAGGAATGTGTTTCAAAATTTCAAAATCCATCCACAATAAACACAGTTTTGAAATCCCGTGGAAACAATTGCCGAATTACAATCAGAAATTGCAACACTTGAAACTTTCTTTGAAAAAAAAATTAGAAATTGCATCGAGCGTTTCGAAAATTTCCAAAAAATTAATCACACAGGGAATGTGTTTCAAAATTTCAAAATCCATCCACAATAAACACATTTTTAAAATTCCGTGGAAACAATTGCCGAATTACAATCAGAAAGAGAAGTGCAACGCTTGAAACGTTCTTTGAAGAAAAAATGGAAATTATGGAGCGATTCGAAAATTTCCAAAAAAATAATCACACACGGAATGTGTTTCAAAATTTCAAAATCCATCCACAATAAACACATTTTTGAAATCCCGTGGAAACAATTGCCGAATTACAATCAGAAATTGCAACACTTGAAACTTTCTTTGAGAAAAAAAATTGGAAATTGCATCGAGCGTTTCGAAAATTTCCAAACAATTAATCACATAAGGAATGTGTTTCAAAATTTCAAAATCCATCCACAATAAACACATTTTTGAAATCCCGTGGAAACAATTGCCGAATTATAATCAGAAAGACAAAACTGACAAAACGTCAAAATATGGAAAAATTGTACTTCAAATTCAAAAAGTAAGTTTACTCAAAAACTAAAGCGATTTCGAAAAAAACTTATTCTTTATAAGTTCTTCATTTTAGCTCTGCAGTTATTATTAACATAAATTTGCTGTAAGTATTATCGTTTCATAATTATAAACCAAAAATAAAAAAAAATTAAAATTTACTCGAATAATTTCTAATTTTTTTACTATTAAAAACAGCTGAAAATTTTTAACGCCAATCAATTTCTGATGAAAAAGAAGGAGTACTTCAATGGTCTACGATTAATATTAAAAAAAGTTGATTTTTTCGATTTTTTCCATTTTCGAGTTTTCTTTGCTGACGCGTCACGGGCTTCAAATTAACATTTGTTCTTGCGGAAGTACATTTTCCGAGGCGTCTTGAAGGGTTCTTTCCAGTGATGTGTAGAAACCCGGAATCGAACCAGTGGTTTCTTCAGCAAATTATTTCAAAGCCAATTTTGGAGAAAAAGTAAGAAGGGGGGACCATTGGGTGGTTTTTCAGGTTTTCGTCAAAAATTTTAAATCGCCAATTTTAATTGAATCCGACTAATTAGCACACAAGGAGCACGGATTTGAAAACCGCGTTCAATTTGGAGTTTTCGTTTGGCCGCTACGGCCGTTCAAAGTCTGAAAAATCGATTTTTTTTTGACAATTTTCCAACATGTTCATAGTGACACACTATTTTTTTTACTATTGAAGATAGCTGAAATTTTTTAACACCAATCAATTTATTCTGATGAAAGAGAAGGTGTACTTCAATGGTCTACGATAATTATTAAAAAATGGTGATGTGGCCATCATGTTACTTTCTCCGACGTGATAGTATCATAGGCATTTATATTTACGTTTTCATGGTTTATTTTCAATTGAAATCATAGCGTTGTGTAAACTCGGACGAAACTGACGTTTAAAACGTCAAAATTATGAAAGATGGATAAATTATACTTCAAATTCAAAAACTCAGGTTTGGCATCCAGGGACCCTAAAACGAATATTTCCGTAAAAAAAAAAATTTGAAAAAAAATCATGATCACAATACTTTCTTGTAATTCGTAACGACGAAAGTAAAAATACTCAACGGAAAAATCAGAGATAAATCTATGAATTAATGGAGAACACGAACCCGAATTTGTTGCATCAACAAAGTTGTTGTAATGTTAAAGAAATGTTATCGCAAAAAATAGTCCACAGGAATGAAGCCCATCGTACAGGGAAAAATGCCCATGGGGTCTGATGCTCAGGCAAGATGTTTACAGAAAAAATACCCAACGGAAAAATTAGAGATAAATGTATGAAATCATGGAAAACCCGAACAAGAAATTGTTGCATCAACAAAATTGTTGTAATCTTAAAAAAAGTGTTATTGCAAAAAAATAGTCCACAGGAATTAAGCCCATCGTACAGGGAAAAATGCCCATGCGGTCAGATGCTTATAAGACGAGATGCGTACAGAAAAAATATCCAACGGAAAAATAAAATATAAATCTATAAATTAATGGGGAACACGAACAAGAGTTATTGTGGTCTTAAAAAATGTTATCGATAAATTTCGGTGGTTCTTGGAAAGAAGCGCAGAGGAAAAAAGTCTACGGAGAAAGAGACCATCGGAAAGAAGCCCATGAGAAAACTCACGCGGAAGAGGCGCTTGGGGTCAAATACCCACAGGAAAAATATCGAACAAACTGTTTACCAAAATCAAACAATAGTTATTTGTTTAACAAGGGAATAAAGTGGCAGATTTACTGACGCGGCTGGAGTTGCACCGTCGAGCGAGCGTGAATGACAAAAATTATACAAAACAAACAACTGCAATTGTTTTTTATAGTCATTGTTCATATGATTAATTAATTTTTCACTTAGTTATTAGTCATTGTTCATGTCTAACTATTATTTTTTTAAATAAAATATAAAATTCTCAAGTGTTTTACGAGGTCTTTTAGCCTGCCGATTCTGACATTGCATGTTTTTATGGTCATTGTTTCATGGCTAACCATTACTTTTTTAAATACAATATAGAATCCTCAAGTAAATCATATAGTGTGAATATAAAATTTGTGGCTATGACAAAATCATATGATAAAGAAACCTTAAGTAAAGAGTAGGCTACTGTCACTGGAATATCAAACAAAAATTACAATATCTTTCTGTCACTATTTAGAAACTAATAATAATATCGTTCCCGGTATAAAGTTGAAATTGACACACGAGCTGTTTATCAGTGTTCCATCCATTTGAAATAATCAATGCTCACCCCTCCGCGCGCGTGTGTGTATCCGCAGGAGGACCCGAGAGCTGTATCATGCTATCATCCCCCATCTGGCGCAAATTGAAAAGTGATTTTTTTTCCAAACCCCCACTTGTGCGTTTTGCGTTTTCCGAGGCACAGACGTTTTATTCGGGCGGCCGATACGCCGGAGGGATTTGCCTTTTTTCTCCCTCGGTCGCCAGTGTGCGATTGATTTCATTAAAAATATAAGGTTACCCTAGTTGGTCTCGCAATTAACGGCTTGATGACTGCTGTCAGAAAATAAAATCGGTGCTAACACATCGGGGATTAACCCCGCACTGCAGCAAACAAAAATCTAAAATGTAAATAAATTTTACAAAAACGATATATGTGGTTCAAGAAGTTATTTATCTTTAGTCATTTTTGAAAATTTAGATTACATTTTTATTGAATTTATTTAATGCATCTGCAACGAGTGAGGGTTTGCAAATTTTAAATGTAAATATTGAAAAAGCATTCCAAAGCAATTTATTATATTATAAATGCCACTTTCCTACTAAAATAATTCCTTTGCAGGAAAGCAAATTAATTAACCTAATCTTCCTGAAGAGACAGAGAGAGAGAGAGAGAGAGAGGATATATTTATTGAGACACTTTTACATATGACCTCAACAGGCAATTAAGTAGGGATCCTCCTATATTATCTAAAATTTGGGAATGTGTATTAAAGTCTTGCTTAACTTAATAGAAAAACACAAATCATGTCTTTGAAATATTGGATAATAAAGAACAGATAGATTTGATGTGCTGCGATCTGTCTAAAACTTTTGATACCGTTAGTTATTATGTATTCCTTCATAAATCGGAGGAATAGCTGTTATACCTTACTAAGCAAATTCAATTTGTAGTCTGGAAATATACCAGATCAACAAAATTTGATATACAGCACAGGGGCGGCTCGTTATATAGAGCCAAAGAACCATGGCACTACCTGTAGTTTCAAGCTCAGCAAGAACTTTTAATCAATTCTTAAAACACTTTTTCGCCAGTTACTTTGGTCTAGGAAGATAAATCGTGATTTCTTTGTTGAAAAGGAGGGGGGGGGGGCATATTTATAAGTGGCTCTACCATCAACATGTTCCACAGGAATGAAGCCCATCGTACAGGGAAAAATGCCCATGCGGTCAGATGCTTACTAGACGAGATGCTTACAGAAAAAATACCCAACAGAAAAATAAAATATAAATCTATAAATTAATGGGGAACACGAACAAGAGTTATTGTGGTCTTATAAAATGTAAAGATAAATCGTGATTTCTTTGTTGAAAAGGGGGGGGGGGGCATATTTATAAGTGGCTCTACCATCAACATGTTCCACGAGCCGCCACTGATACAGCATGGTGTCCCACAAAGATTTATTTTGGGACCTTATTTACAACTGCAGACTTACCTTTATGCAGATGATATTTTTATTTTATAGAGAGAGAAAACATCTTTATTCTGAGACACTAACCTATTTTTACATTATATACAATTTGAAGTTTTAGGGGTGTCTGTCCGGGCTATCGACCTGAGGTGTTTCTGCCCTGTTTTTTTTTTATATTATTTTATATTTTATTGAACTAGTCTGCACGTAAACAATGTACCTGCGAGACTACAAGTACCATTACGAATTCAACAAAAATTTCAAGATTTCTTTGCGCTCAATCTAAGATCTAATTTTGTACACTAATAATGTTATTGCTACACAAGTTGAAAAATCTCGTAACTCCGTCCTCGCCCCGCACCCAACGAAAAAACAATATAAACATTTCGTAGTTCACACCAAATAAACAATAAAGTCGTACTCTCTTAATGACATTTTATTTGACATAATAAAATTACGGACCGTCCCGCCAACGAAACCGTTTACGATACCATAAATAAGTCGGACGCACATAAATAGCGTCCGCATCCCATCCATGAAGAACTACCAAAGAATATAAAAGAAAAAACAAACATACGAAATGTCTTCGACGCCGTAGGAACTGAATTATTGCCCATATAGATAAATTAGAGACTAGGAATGTCTAATGTGTTTTCAAGAAGTATCGTCGTCCCGTCCCGTGATACATGCTGTTTATTAATAAAATTAATTGTCCGATTCTAAATTATATTCCTGACAATTGTGACGTGCGCCATTTATTACATGCCTAATGCTTAATGTTGATTAGCTGCGTGATGTTAAATATGTTGACGGTTTGTAATTCGATTTAATTAAGTGTTCATACATTTTGTTGATTCATTTCTTTATTCCAGTTGTAATCCTTTTTTAGATGGTTGATAGAATTTAGATTAAGAAACGTACGATAATACCAGAATCCCATTTGTAACATGTTTTTAACAAAATAAGCGAATCGTACTGACAATGAGTGAGTCGGCAACTTAAATATAAGTTGAGTAAATTATACTGCAAAATTTGTTTTCGTGTTTATTTTTTACACCAAGAAATTTTACATCATTTGGTGCAATATGCGAAAAACGAGAAATTAATTTGCTAGAATTTACTTGGAATAAGCACAAAATACAATTAAACGTTCGCACTAGGCACGCGCCCCTGGCCTCAACTATACGAAGGCCTCAAAAAGCACCCGCTACGATCAAAATAATTCTCGAACATCAACTCGTGTGTATAGTCTGGCCGCGCTACGATGGCAACTGAGGTGATTATCTTGGGCCACCCTCATTTGCGTGCTGTGCGCGGTGTCGAGTGCCTGAGGTTCTCAAAGCGAACATGTTGGGCTGCATGCATATTTTTATTTTCAAAGTTATCTGTAATCATTCAAGAACCACTGATTTATAAATGCAAGCCGATACTGCACCATCACCTCAGATGCCATCGTAGCGCGGCCAGACTATATTGGTGCGCAACCAAACAAAGTTTAAGTTCCAAATGTATTGAGATAATTTAATCGAACCAGGCAACATTTAAAAATTCTTACTCAACTTTTTATAAATTAAAAAAATATATATCGCAATAGATAACAACAAAGGGTTTCAGTTTTCTTTAACAAATGAATATCGAATTTAAAAATAAATGCCGTAATTGATAAAAACGAAGATTCAGTCGAAAAAAGTTCTTCTGTAGTGCCTAATTTATCGTCAAATTTTTAAGTAATACAACTTCTAAATGCGTTGGAAGTTGTCAATTAATTAAATGTAAAAATATAGTATAAGAAAGTTTCTTGCAGATTATTTGTAGCTTTTACAGAAAATGGCGAAAATTAAATTCTGTCTGATTTCTAAACTTTAAATGATTCTAATATATCAATACATGACATCATTAACCTACAACCTACGAGTACTCCTCGTGTTTAAATGTTCGGGCCAAACACAACGACCACGAGCATATCTCGTGGCGCGCCGCTTGGGCCAATCACATCGAGCACGAGCTCAACTCGTGGCGAGCCGCTTGGGCCAATCAAATTGAGTACGAGCTCAACTCCTGGCGCATCGCTTGCGTTAGTAGTGCTGCACAATGAATGCATTTTCTTGCGAAACAGAATTTTTTGAAGTCCATATTTTACGTTTTCAGTTGTGCCATGAAAAAGCATGAATTTGTGCGCATACAATTGGGCACGCCAGTGCCTCAGTCGGACAGGTTTCTACTGCTGCATTCAAACGTAAGGAAAGTAGGCGAAAGGGTTAATATTTATTACAAGAGTTACAGCTATAAATTATATAACTTTATTTGTAAATTAAAGTTTAGCTTTTTTGAATTTCTCGTTTTTTCAGTTCACAGCTCGAGTGTTTTGCTTCTAGGTGGGATATATTATTGTTTTATTAATGCATAAAATATTAGTTATAGATATATTATTTGATAAGATTGAGGCAAATATCTGGAGTGATTTATTAAAAAAAAAAATAGATCGTCAATTTTGGTTTTTCGACTTTATTTTTTAAGTGGTGTGGTGTGGTGTTGTTTGTGAATGTTATATGGTGGGGTAGTTGTTTCGTTAAATTGTTAAAGATTATATAGTTTTATATATAATAATTATATTAATATTAATATTAATATTAATATTCATGTAATACAATGTAATACAGCGACATAATGTAATGTAATGAATAGTTTGACATGTGTAACCGGTAGATGGAATAGCACGTAATAAATATTATTATTATTATTATTATTATTAAGGCAGGGCCGCGCCAAGCGGGGGTGTTAGGGGTGCCCAGCACTCGGGCGGCTGGCCCGGTGGACCCGAAACATCGATGCTAAGAACCCTCTTAGCTTGGCGCCCACTAATTTTATTGGTTTTTACAATTTGCAAACAATTTATTTAAAATCGGTGCTCGTGAAAAATATCAATCCACCTAAAATACTTTTTTTCGTAATACGTACGTTCGCAAAATGGGAGATGATTGTTTATTCTTTGCGTACGGATGCAAGCGCGAAATCCGCGAACGTATCTCTTTGTTTATATCGACATTCTTTCTTTCTAAATAATTTTGAGATGGTGTTCATTTTCTCTACCCCCCTCTTTACATTGAAAGGGGGCGGCAATTTTTTCCTCGCACCCCGACGGCATGATACCTTGGCGCGGCCTTGTTTGGAGGTATTTAATAATTTTGAAGCGATTAATTTTGCACAATTTTTGAATTCCCAGTTTTTAGTTTTGCACATTTTTTTAAATCGTTGAATGCAACTTTATTAATTCTTTTAATCAATTAATTAATTCTTTTGATTTTATTAATTCAGACTGTTGTGGAAAAAAAAACCACACACATGTTGAATTAAATTATTTTTTTGTGTCAAAAAAATTCAGATGACAAACACTGACTTTTCATAGCAACTACTATTTTGACGATTTTATTTTCGAATATTTGTTCACAATTTTTAGGCTATATTTCCTGTTAAACTAAAGAGAAAACACCTTATTCCATACGGTGGAATAAGACAATTCTTTTTCTGAAACATGCTCGATGACAGATATGTTAAAAAAACTTTTGGTCTCAACGTATCAGTGGTATTGAAATTAGCAGAAAGAATCAATGAAGAAAATGTGCTCTCATTTTCGATAATTATTTCTCAAATTATAATCTTTTGAGGTACTTATAGCCCGTAAACAGGGAACGATTTCTCATATTTTTATTCTCCATTTAGGAGTCCAAAAGTCATGTCTCGGCGTTTCGTAAAACTATTTATTTTCTAAGGTGTCCCAAATAATAGTTATTTATTCATTTTTGTACGCTACCGGAAAAATTGTAAAACACGGCTTTTGATATACACAAACGAAACAGATGGGTTATACGTTTCTGTATGAAACGATTTTCGTCAACACGTTTAAACGAAGAAAATACGTTTAAACGTTTAAAAACCGCTTGCTAACTAAGAACACGTTTATCCGTGTACACGTGTATCCGTGTATTAACGAGTCGTAGCTTGGACTGGACAATTTTTGCTCATTATTGCGTACTTTTTAGTCACTAGTGTTTGACGTGTGACATCATCGGCAATTATTTTAAATATTTTTTTTTCCTTTACAGCTCTTGTAGAGCTCTTAATTCTCTTATCTTTACAGTGGCATATTTTTTTGCAATTGATAATTTTGAAAGAAATTTGTCTAATGATCAATTTTGCACAATTTTTGGAATCACTGAGAACAATTTTTGCTATCACTTCATTTATTAAGTATATCAAATGTTTTATTGGTAAATTGAATGTTAGCTATTTTTGGATTTTGTAGATTATTTTAAAGCAAGCTTCGCAAATAATTGATTTTACACAATTTTTCTAATCGCAAAAACCAATATTATTTTTTCAGTTCGTGCGTTAAATATTGTGTGGAATATGTCAATTCTTTTTATTAACCCGCCAATGGTGACCCTACTGGTCTATGAGACCGGGTGTGTCGAATAACTTTATTCTCCGTTATTGTTTTTTTGTTGCAATTTCGAGCAGCAGCCGCATTGCAGAGCTTAAATTTATTAAATATTGTTAATTTATTATTAAAGAGCATAGATTAAAAAAAAAACATGAACCATCAGTAACACATTTCGAAAAATCTTCAGTTGAAAACTCCGGTGCGTGAGACCGGCGTCACCATTAAATTTGCGTCATAATAAAATCTGAAGCGAATTTATCGATTGATTAATTTTATACAATTTTGAGAATTTTTAAATGCAATTTTGACTTCATCACATCATATTTTATTCGTTGTGGCATATTAATTGTTTTGTTAGTTGCAATGTTCGTTTCTCAAATTTATCTTTCAAGTTGTTTTATTGGTAAAATATTGATTTTCTTCTGGGATTCGATGATTTGAAAGCGTTATTCTTAGGTGATTAATTTTGTACATTATTTTAAGCCGCTGGAAACAATTTTAATTTCTTCAAGTATTGTGATTTTATTATCAGGTTAAATGTGTCACCGGTTTTGTTGAAAAATCAATTTCATCACAAGAATAATTTTTGTATCCAATCGAGACATTTGAAGATCACAGGGGAAGAACGATTTATGTCCATTTGTCACCAAAATGGCGATTGGAACGCCATCTGTTGCATTTTTAGGATTACTAAACATTGACAAATCATTAACGCGGAAAATCGGTTCTCCCCGAGAGTTATTAGACTGTGAATATGGGCTGTGTATACTTGCTCCTGAAAGTTCTCAAACATTTAAATTCGTTTTTCTCAGAATCAGCTTCCATGGACATGTACTGTTCTTCCCCCTAAGTCTTCATTTGTGCGCGAGAAATGAGTTCACACTGGTGACACCAGATGGCGCATTCGTATATCTGGCATTTCGGCTCTCATATTTGAATTTGATAATTTACTGAACAGAAGTAGTAAATCGTATTTATCGTGCAAGGAAGAAGTTGGCGTATTTGGCTTGGTGCATTCTACACATAAAGAAATTAGTGATAAGTTTCAAGTGAGTAATCTATCAGCGGCGGCTCGTGGATCTTCGCAGAGGAAACTGACAGCAGTGGTGTATTGGAGGGGGAACGTGGAGGAACGATGTTTTTTCAGAAACGGAACGCGTTCCGGTACTTTATTTAGTAGTAATTTTTTAATTTCAAATGAAAATTATATTTTAAATTTACGAATTTGGGAGTTTTTGTAGTACACTATAAGTGTACAGTGTACTACATAAAACTAATAATATCTTTAACTTCCTTATTTTTATCTTTTTCGAATTTCTTATTTTTGTGTTTGTTAATATTTTGTATAGTAAGAATAAAAATAGAAAAGCTTACAAGGAAAACAAGATGATCTCCGAAAAACTTTCAGCAAGCTACTTGTGGAAAGTCGCGGACTATATTTTGCTCTCACCATGCGCTCGTTCCCTTACTTCTTATTTTACCAATACACCACTGGCTGACAGAGATGCAGCTCGTGCTGCACTACTTATTCCTATAGAGAAAGCAAATATTCCGCTACAGTATTGGTCAAATTTTCTTCCGTAGCCTCCTCGTCGAACATCCACCAGCCGCCGCTGTAATCTACAACTACTAGCTCCACTGAAACTCAAAGCCTACTAGCAGTTGCTGGCGCCTCATTGCTTTTGTCGGTCTGGAAAACCCTTTAACTTTTAACAAGGAAGGGTGATTGATAGAACCAGAGATAAAAGGGAGCAAAACACCAAAGAGCTTCCCAAGGAGTATGTCCAAGTACCTCTAAACCCGTGGAGCTAAGTAAACATCCCCTTTGAAACAAACCCACACCTTAACTTTCACGTCTTGGTACACAAAGAAATATTCTTGTAAAACATACATACCAAAAAATTAGTTATATCTACTTTTTTTCAGATTTGAGCTTGATGCCAATTGTATTATAAATTCAGAAATTCTATATTCTACAACAATATTCACGTTCTTTCGGTATTGGTTCACAAAGCTAATTTTCCTCCCCTTCTACTGAATCAGGTAGATTATTATTTTGTTCAACGTTTTCAATGATTTTTTCAAAAAAATCTAACTTTTCATCATCTTGCATTGATCCCCAAAGCAACTTTAAAATCGTCTGATTTTTTAGATTTATGAACTCCTTTAGCGGCATCATTTTTTTTTTCTAGTTTTATGACAGATTTGCCTAAACCCAAGCACAAATTATAATTTTCCTCTCCTCTAGCTACCGTAGTTCCATTATTTTGTTTATCAATAACAAATCTCTCTATGGAAAATTTAGAATGTCAAGACTGTACTCCTTTTAAGCAATTTTTGGCATTTTTTTTCCAGCGCTGTAATATTTACAAATCTCTCTGCCATCGAAAATTTGAAATGCCAACACTGAACACCGTTTGAGGAATCTTTGGCAACTTTTTTCGAGGACTGTAATAGTTATTTATGCAATTAATTATCATTTCCGTTATCTGTGTATTATTAAATCTCTGCAGAATCAACGATTTTACATTTCAATTGCAATTTTCTGTAATCGTTTGTAAAGATAGTGAAGAGGTGGTCTAAACCATAAACGCATAATCTATAAGCTATAGTGAGTGCGAGCAATCAATAAATTAGAGCGAACGATGTATTTAACCGGAAATTATAGTCGAGTTTGTAAAGGCGGCAGATATCGCCAAGTTTAACATTAACGCGAACGTTGTAAAGATATGAGTAGTTAAAGAAGCGAGGTCTAACAACGACCATTCAAGATAGGCAACGGCCGTCGCCTGGGAAAGTAATCAACATCTCTAAACGCGGGATCGGCACGAAGAACCGAAGAACCGGATTATCAGGACCAGTCCCTGCGACTTCCGGAGCTCTGGTCAGGTAATCACTCACACCTGACGCGTAATCACAAAGAGGCGGTCACCGGGACTGCATCCTAATGAGAGGAGGCCTCCCATCTGACCACACAGCATCCCATTGGTCAACCTCGATCGCGCATTATATGGACAAGATCTAAAAAAAAAAAGTAACACACGATCTTACCATCTTAGATGCCATGGCCTTTTAACAAAGTCTTGATATGTGACGCGAATGCCGATATATTCGCCAACTTCTGGTGACTAGACAATGAGCGCTCTCTCGCTCTCTCCTCCTTTTTCCGAGAGTCAATTGACCGAATCGCGCTTTTAATTGTGCCGCCTCTCTCGCCCTCGCCCTTTCTCTCTGCCTCCCCTCAAAGTGTATATATATACATCAGCAGACCGTTTCCCGTTTATTGAGCGTTAAATGCATTTTAATTCAATTTCTCCTGCCCCTCGAATTAACCGACGCTCAATTAAGTTATTAGGGCCGCCACCCAGGGCTGTGGTCTAGACATAAAAATAATACCCAGTGAAATATTTATTGTCAAAAAATCTTGAATGTAAATTTAAAGTGAATAGCTGGTAATACCCTTTCGTCTCTCGTTAAATCAACGCTATCAATCTGATAGTTACTTATTTCGTACGTCAATAATAACCAGTCGTACTGTAGATAAACATTTTCAACAATCAATCGATTCTTTTATCTACTAGCAATTCAATCATGTGAAATAGGTAACACAACTCCATCATGAGAAAGCCTTTAATAAATATTTTTAGAGCTGGCCACATTGACATGTATCCCAGGCCAAAAGAAAATAGCATATAGTGTATCAAGGGCCGAAAATAGGCTTTAGCAACCCGTCGCTAAAAGTGAAGGGTTGCTAAAGCATTTTGGCCTGAGTTACACTCGATATTTTTTCGCCTGCCTTAAGTAAAAACAGTGTTTCATAAAATTTTATATCGCGCACCATTGAACTGTCACTGTCAGATTTTTGCATAGCCTACTCATATTCAGCGGAAGGTTGTCTAGATTATACATAGATACGCTAAATCTTAGTTTCGACCTGATTTTTATTGCCGAAATATATGGTTTCGGTAGAGGCAGGCGAAAAATGTTATTTGGACATCAAGGCCGCGAAATCATTCTTTAGCGTGCTGAGAGAAAGATTGTCGTAGTGACATAAATCTTTTTGAAACAGAACTACAACAGTAATAATGCATGATGATACCACACAAGCCACTCAAAAGTTTTGGTGATACGTAAGAGTGTAGATTCGGGTCTGCAGGAATCACTTAATAAAGAATCATTGGGGGGTTTCAGGATGGGAATAGTCATGACATTGCTGCTGGTGGTATCAATGAAGTCACTATCAACACACTAAGCGTTAACCCTTTGATTCACAAGCAGCGCGATTGCGCTGTTGAGATGTCTTCTCGGATCGATAAAGACAAGCGCTATTGCGTTTTTTGACCATGTGCTTCCAACGACCCCAGGGACCCAATGGGTTAAATACAGTGGTGTATTGGAGGGGGAACGTGGAGGAACGACGTCCCGGCACCTTTTTTCAGAAACGGAAGCTTACAAGGAAAACAATAGTTTGCTTAAAATAAGATGATCTCCGAAAAACTTTCAGCGAGCTGCTTGTGGAAAGTCGCGGACTATTTTTTTGCTCTTACCATGCGTTCCCTTACTTCTTATTTTACCAATACACTACTGGTTAAATATGAGTTGCAATCATAGGTAGATTACTAAGCATTGGATAAGTAGAGGAGTCTTCGCCCGTTGCAGTATTCGTTGTGGACTTAAGGGCAGTTTCCTGTTCAATGGTAAATGGGTTTGGTAGGGATGCATTTTAATTTTTAGATAAACCATAGTGGACAGTTACTAGTCGGGTGGATCATTTAAGTTGTTTTCCGCAATGACTTCATCAAGGAGTGCTGATGTTCTATTTATATTGTTTTGTTGAGATACTTCACCATATTTGATATGAATAGAAAATATTAAACGTAAATCGTTTAATTAGCTGCAGTTTATACCATATGTATAAAAATTATTTAGATAAAGGGTGGCTTTGTATTTCGGAACATACGTGGCAGGTTTGATACGTCGCATCAAGTCTTCGCCACCAGTTGTTCAAAGAAATTAATTGACATAAAGTCAACAACGTGCTGAACTAATCTAAGACCGTGATTTTGTTTATCATGGCCATGCCTTATCTAAACATTGTTTATACATATGGTATTAAAATATAAATAAATTAGATAATTATCAATTTAATTATTTGCTATAGTTTTAATTTGCTTAATGATTCTGAGAACTAAATACGTTTTTGCCTTCCTTTGGTCTTGTGATAGTGCAGAGATCTTCTTGACTTCGATAATTTTTTTATGGGATTGATTGATTGATTACACTTTGTACAGCCCTTATATCTCCCTCCACTGGTCACGTGGTTCCTTTTGTATCAGTGCTTTTTTCAGGAAATCATTTCAAATGCAACTTTTGAGCAAAAGCAAGAGCGACCCTTTGCGACCAAAAATCTAAAATCGCCAATTTCAATTGAATCCGACTAATTTACATACGAGGAGCACAGATTTTCAAACCGCGTTCGATTTGGAGTCTTTGTTTAGCCGCTACGGCTATCGACTTTTTTCAAAATTTTCTACAATTTTCAAACTGACTCGTCAACTCTTTTACAATTTAAGATAGCGGATTATTTTTAACGCCAATCGATTTCTATCGTTTTTCTAATGAAAAAATGGTACACTTTAATGGTCTTCGATGATTATTAAAAAAGTTAATTTTTAAGATTTTTTCCATTTTCAAATTGACATTTCTTCATACGCAAGTACACTTTTTGAAGGGTCTTGATGAGATCTTTAAAGTGACGTATAGAAACTCCCAATCCAACCAATGGTTTCTTCAGGAAATCATTTCAAATGCAATTTTTGAGCAAAAGTAAGAAGGGGGGACCCTTGGGTAGTTTTTCAGGTTTTCGTCAAAAATTTAAAATCACCAATTTTATTTGAATCCCACTAATTTGGACACAAGGAGCACAGATTTGAAAACCGCGTTCAATTTGGAGTTTTCGTTTAGCCGCTACGGCCGTTCAAAATCGGAAAAAATTGCCGTTTTTCAAAATCTTCTATAATTTTCAAACTGACATGCTAACTTTTTTGCTGTTTAAGCTAGCAGTCTACGATGATTATTGAAAAAAAAATGATTTTTTCGATTTTTTCCATTTCCACAATCTTTTTCAGAATTTTTCTTTTATGAACAAAATTAAATTAAATTTAATCGTTTTTCGACAATTCCAGTCGTTGTGAGAGCGATCCACGTCAAATGAAATTTTGCTTGTCTCAGTTTCTGTAAGTCTCACAAATACTTTTTATGAAAAAATAGCGTTTAGAATGGGATTCTAGGCTTGAAAAAATACAAAAATAAATTTTTGAAGAAATTAAAAATTTAATCGTTTTTCGGCATTTCCAGCAGTTGTACGAAAGAAATTTTGCTTGTCTCGGTTCTCTTTGTATGGTAATTCTTGCAAGACTTTTTTTAGGATTTCTTTAATTATATTATTTTAGGATTTTTTTTTAATTACATTTTTTTCAGGACTCTTTTAGACTTTTTTTGCCAAGACTTCTTTCCTCAGGTCTCTCAGGTATCTTTGAGGACATTGTTTTCGGGACTTTTTAAGGACTTCTTTTTCAAGGTTTTTTTCTAAGATTTCTCAAAACTTTTCATTTCACGACCATTTTCAAAACTTTTTTCAGATTCTTTTTCTGAAGAAACTTCATGACTTTTTCAGGAATATATTATAATTTTTTCCTCAGAACTTTTTTCAGGGCTTATTCAAGATTTTTCAGTAGTTTTTCAGGTATTTTTTAAGGTTCTTTTTAAAGAATTTTTTCAAGATTTTTTTTTTTTGAGACTTTATTTTAAGGACTCTTCTTTCAGAATTTTTTTCCGGACGTTTTGTCAGAACTTTTTTCCAAGAATTTGTTTTCTTTCGGGACATTTTTTCTGATTTTCTTGAGGAGATTTTTTCAATGCCTTCTTCTAGACTTTTTTCGGAACCTTTTTAAGGATTTTTTTGAGTTATTTTTCTCAGGAATTTTTCTGGACTGTTTTTGTTGGGAGTTTTGTCAGGAGATTTTCTTCGGTTTTGGTTTTATTCAGGACTTTTTTCCAGGACTTTGCTTCTTGGTATTTTTAAGGACTGTTTTTAGGACCTTTTTTGGGACTCTTTTAAATACTTTTTTCTGCAGCCGTCCCGAAAATACAACTTTCGGTATGATTTATTAAATCGAAAGTACCACTTTACAGAAATCGTACGGAAAGTAGTTATTTTCGGGAGGATTTTGTTTCACTTTTGGAACGATTTCTTTACTTTCGGGAGGATTTTTGTTACTTTCGGAAGGATTTTTGTTACTTTCGGGACGATTTTGCGTATATATGTAGGCGGCCTTGACACAAACATTAACTTCGTATTTAATTATGACAGCGCTTGTCATATAAAATTCGTGTGTTTTTGCTTTTTTTAACATAAAAAAATGGCTGCAGAAAAAATATTGTACTTGTAACACGTTCCAAAAGTGATTTTACGGGACTCGCAGGATTCCTGGACGAGCCGTAGGCTTCCTACTCATCCCGTAAAATATCACTTTCGGAACCTGTTATGTAAATTACTATTTTAAGGACTTTTCTTCAAAATTTTTTATAAAATAAGATAAGATAAGAATTTATTAGTCTGTTCAGGACTTTATTTTCAAAACTTGTTTTATGAATCTTTTTAGCACTTTTTTCAAGATTCTTTTTCAGCATTTTTTTCAAGATTCTTTTTCAATACTGTTTTTCAAGACTATCTCATAGGACTCTTTGTTCAGAAGCATTTATTTTTCGGACTTTTTTTTTATCTATTATACTTTCTTTCACAACTATTTTTCAGGCCTTTTTTTTCAGGATTTTTGAATACCTTTTTTCAGGGTTTTCAAAGGAATTTGTTTCTGGTCTTGCCAAAGGCATTTTTTCAGGACTTTCCTTTTTTTGGGTTCAGGACTATTTTTTCTAAAACTCATTGTGGGGCTTTGTCAGGTTTGTTTTAAGGTTTTCTTTTCTCGACTTGTTTATGACATGTTTTGTCAGGACTGGAGATGGTAACTCATGAGTGAGTTGACTCTTAGAAATGAGTCGAGGAGTAAAGTGACTCATGCAGTTTTACAAGTGAGGATCTTTTTTATCATTATATTATAAAATATAAAATTTGTGAGGAGGAGACGCTTTTATTTACTTTTTAGTTTTTGCTCATCAACATTTTGTGGGGTACAGAGTCGACTTTTTGTAAATATCCACCATCTAGAATATGGTATAATTATTTGGGAAAATTCAATTCATTTCCAAAATACTTTTATGTTTAAATTTAATTTAAATTTAAACCAAAAAAAATTGGAGAAGGCTGGCTTCATCTCGAGGAGTGGTCTTCCTTTTTCTTCCATATTTTCCTTTTCGCTGCACTTCAACAGATCCCGTCTCTCTCTCTCCTGCTTTAATAGTTTATTTACAGCACCCAAACTCACACCACATTCCATTGGAATGCTTCTCTGTGGGGCGGCTCGTTATATAGAGCCTAGGAGCCAAGACACTACAGGACGTCAAACGTAACTTGCCGTTGCGCAGTGGGAAATTGTGGGCGGAACCTTCGAACGGCGCTCTCAATAGATTTCCCGAAGAGTTCGAGCGCCTGGTACATTATTGGAGGAGAGCGGCCGATAGAGTTGTAAATGAATAGCGCACGCGAAGAATATATGCTTGCTTATTATAGAGACTGTACTCGGCCGGCTGTAGAGAGAGAGCTTTCGCTTGCTCTCTGCGCGTCTGGCCAACTTACATTTGCCGTCCTGTACTTGTAGTTTCCAGTTCAGCAAGAATTTTTAATTAACTCTTAGAACACTTTTTCGCCAGTTACTTTGGCCCAAGAAGATAAATCGTTCTTTCTTTCTTCAAAAAATGAGGGGGAGTATGTTGTATAAGTGGCTCTACCATAAACATGTTCCACGAGCCGCCACTGGCATTTAATTATGTTGGATTATGTTGGACAGTGTCAAATAAAGATATTGATGATACATTAGTAACCATGCAATTACTTCCTTACTTAAAATTCACTCTACAAATAAATTATTTCCAACAATCCAATTGATGACAATCTCCAACGGTTTCCTAAATATTCTGTAAAGGAAAAAAATCATCTAGAAAAAATAGAGCTGCCTTTGGTTGCGATCCGTATCAAAATAAAGAAATCCTTTTTCGCCTTATACGCGGCTTCCGGTCCCGCTTATTTTTTTCAACGCATCCGGTTGTCTTCTAGCCGCTACATCTGATCTTAACTCATTATGGTCGGAAGACTCCGCGTGCATATTTTATAAATAATCTTTAACGAATATTACACGGAATTATCTTTTTATCTGTGTCTATTATTTAATCGGCGGACTAATTAACAAGCGGGAAATTACGGTAAATGCGTGTGATGGGTATTATAAAATCTCGGTCTTTTGTATAAGTGTTAAGTTGGTGTAATTTATTTATTTGTTGATGGTATCTTTTTATAATCTTAATTTATAGAGTAATTTTTATTGCGTTGGTTTATGTGCTTTGTTATGTTATTGATATTTTTTTTTATTTATAAAATTATCGGAAAAACAAAAAATATTCGGTGTACCAAATTTTACCAGAAGCTTCTTCGGATTTTCAATAATCTGAATTCAAAGTTTTATGTTCGTTCCTGTATTAGTTTTTGAGATGTGATGCAAGTACAGACACGCTCAGATTGTACATATATTGGAAAGTAAATCGATCAGAAAAAAATGTTCCGCTCGGACGGGGAATCGAACCAACTCGATTAGAGATGCAGTAGGCAGATGCTCGCGCTGTTATCTACTACACCACCAAGCCGCCATGAATGGATGTATGTAAATAAACTGTGGAATTTAAGCACTTATAAAATAATAATATACGTGCCCATTGCTCAGCGGCGGCTCGTGGATTTTCGTAGAGGAGGCTAAGACAGAGATGCCCCTTTGGTTTCAGAATCGTGTAAAGTATGTTTCACATGAAATAGGAGATGACAAAGTCTATGATCCAGGACCATCAACTGTTCTGGAAGATTTCAAGTCGTGAATTTTTAGTGCTCTGCTGATTACTCTTGAGAGGAATCAAACATTCCGCTTCTGTTTTAGTCTAATTTTCTTCTGTAGCCTCCTGGCCGAACATCCACGAGCCGCCAAATTTCTATTCTATGAAACACACAAATACCTCATCCCTTCGATTATTTCTTCGCATTTTATTTGAGCTTACAGTCAAATATTAAAACTATAAATTAAAATTCTACAAGTGAAGATCCACCGGTGCTAGAATACTAGAATAGCACACTTTCAACTTGACTTTCGTCTGCACAAATCTCATAATTGTTGTATTTGTCCAATACAATGAAAATAAACAAATTAATCACTTTACTTTATAGTCGGTAATCTTTGATGTAACACATTAATCGCAAGTAAAACAAATTAAACAAAATTTACCAGTCGAGGAAATAGCCGGAGGAGTCTAGCTGTTATATAAATGTCCACTCGTAAATAAAGATGCACTATCGCACGATAGGGTGTATGAAAAGTGCATTATCGCGCTTCATTACGTCGGAATAAATTAATTTGTCCTCATTAATTAAGTCATGAGTCGCAAGCGTAATAAGTGATTGACCGTCGAACCGGCAATATGTTTTAAATGTAATACACATGTAGTGCGGGAATTACGCAATTTCTGCATAATTACAATCATATCACGCTTAATTAAGGACGTGAATTTAATTAACACTTGTAGATAAACACATTTCTATTGCCGCGATAATAATGTTAATTTGTAATGAAGTAACGACTATTGTTACTGTCCTTTTCAATTAGGAATATGAATAGATCACTTAAGCGTATAAATGGTACCTACGGAGTCAAAATTAGACACTGGATTTTTTAATTTACCCGATACGGGGGTGTTTTGGGGTGTAAAAATAAGGTCAGTGGGCCCAGAACCCCTCCGCCCTCTCTGGGGGTTTAAAAAAATTAGTCAGTAAAAAATAATTTAATTTAATTTAATTTATTTACGGTAAATCACCTTTCTACAAATAACGTAATAATCTTTTACATATAAAAATAATATTTAAAAAAAATATTTTTTTTTACCCCCAGAGGGCAGATGGGGTTGACGGTTGACGACCATGGGGACCATATTTTTATACCTCAAACCACCCTCTTATCGGGTAAATTCAAAAATCGAGGGATATGGCTGTTTGACTATCTTCTTAACCGTAGGTACCCTTTGGTGAGGTTCCACTAAAAAAAAATTAAGCAATCGCCCTCGAAGTTCACTTTTGATGTAAAATCATCGCTTTCACGGTTAAAAATAACTCAAAAACTAGGCAAGGGATATTTTTGGATTTTGATCGATATCACTATTATAATTTTTCGAACACCATTCCTACTGATTATTATGTAAAATGACTTCCTGAATCGGAAAACGAGGGTCATATTCGGATTCAGGAGGTCATTTTACATAAGAATCAGCAGTGATGGTGTCGGGGCCAATTTTCATGCAGACCAGTGTATTCCATAAATTTGCTAATTAAAAAAAAATTAATTTATTGTTATTTTTTGCTAATTTAGTAGCTTCATGCAATTTAATTGCAATATTGTTTTGAGCTACTTTTTGTTGTTAGTGTGATTGCTTTAATTATAAGTTAAGAAACTCTCAATTACATTATATTTTCTTTTTTCTTTTAAGCTACTTAGTTTTTATATATTTTTTCCCTGTAATAAAATGTAAGATCTGTTGGGAAATAAACATATTATTATTATTATTATTATTATTCGTAGAACATTTCATTGTCAATTTGTGTGCCAAATTTGGTGATGTTACACCGAGATAATTTCGAGATTTACAAGCAGAAAACAAGGAAAGGACGTATTTTCGGATTTATATTTATTTCCAAAGAACGTTAAATTGTCAATCTGCGTGGAAAATTTGGTGATGTTCCTCGAAAGAAATTTTGAGCAAACTAGGAGAGCTATATTTTTGGATTTCAAATGATTTTTAAAGAACATCCAATTCTCAGTTTTTGCACCAAATCCGGTAATGTTCCTTTGAGAGAACTTCGAGCAATCTCTCTCGAAGTAATGTTTGATGTAAAATCATCACACTATTACAATTAAGTCAAAATGATTCGAAAACTAGGGAAGGCATGTTTTTGGATTTTTATTTCTTTCCAAAGAACATTAAATTGTCTATCCGAGTGGAAAATTTGGTGATGTTCTTCCAAAGGAATTTTGAACAAACTACGAAAGATATATTTTTGGATTTTAAATAATTTCGAAAGAACATTCAATTCTCAATTTTTGTACCAAATCCGGTAATGTACCTTTGAGGGAACTTTGAGCAATCTCCCTCGAAGTAATCTTTGGTGTAAAATCATCACACTATTACAATTAAGTCAAAATGATTCGAAAACTAGGGAAGGCATCTTTTTGGATTTTTATTTATTTCCAAAGAACATTAAATTGTCAATTCGCGTGGAAAATTTGGTGATGTTCTTCCAAAGGAATTTTGAGCAAACTAGGAAAGATATATTTTTGGATTTCAAATGATTTTCAAAGAACATCCAATTCTCAGTTTTTGCACCAAATCCGGTAATGTTCCTTTGAGGGAACTTCGAGCAATCTCCCTCGAAGTAATGTTTGATGTAAAATCATCACACTATTACAATTAAGTCACAATGATTAAAAAACTAGGGAAGGCATGTGTTTGGATTTTTATTTATTTCCAAAGAACATTAAATTGTCAACCAGCGTGGAAAATTTGGACATGTTCTTCCAACGGAATTTTGAGCAAACTAGTAAAGCTATATTTTGGATTTCAAATGATTTTCAAAGAACATTCAATTCTCAGTTTTTGTACCAAATCCGGTAATGTTTCTTTGAGGGAACTTCGAGCAATCTCCCTCGAAGTAATGTTTGATGCAAAATCATCACACTATTACAATTAAGTCAAAATGATTCGAAAGCTAGGGAAGGCATGTTTTTGGATTTTTATTGATTTCCAAAGAACATTAAATTGTCAATCCGCGTGGAAAATTTGGTGATGTTCTTCCAAAGGAATTTTGAGCAAACTCGGAAAGATATATTTTTGGATTTGAAATGATTTCGAAAGAACACTAAATTCTTAGTTTTTGTACCAAATCTGGTAATTTTCCTTGGAGGGAATTTCGAACAATCACCCTCGAAGTAATTTTGGATGTTAAATCATCACACTTTCACAATTAAATAAAAACAATTTTTTATTTACAAAGAATATTCAATTTTTAATCTGTGTGCCAAATTTGGTGAAGTTCCACCGACAAAGATTTTTGTTGGTGGATTTTTATGAATTGCCAAAGAACGATAAATTCTTAACTTGCGTGCCAAATTCAGCGATGTTCTGCCGTAGGAATTTGGTGCAACCACACTCGAAGTTAATTTGTGTTCTTTGCATAAAATTACTTGGTTATGCGGTCGAGCGAACTCGCTTGTTTTTCGACGGATCTTTGTACAATTTCATGAAACCGTTTAAGAGATATCTGACAGTCTTTTGTTTGCATACAAAATACTCGGTTATGCAGTCGAGCAAACTCGCTTGCTTTTCGACGGATTTTTGAAAAAATTTCAAGAAGCCGTTTAAGAGATATCCGAGAATCATTTGCAATTGATTCAATTGAGATCGTCTTCAGAAATCGGTAACTTGCTTGCTTTTCGATGGAAAAAAAAATTGTTTTGTGTTATTTATTTAACTAGAATAATACAGGCTATATAGAAACAGCATATAAAATACAAATATTTAAACGTTAATGAATTCCTTGAGGTTCAATCTTGTCATCAATATTTGGTTCATAGTTTGATTTTTTTTAAATTTTATGCACATTTCTGATTTTTCTTCAGTTGTCACTTTCGAGGCGTGCCACCAAAAATCCTTTGGTGTGCTACCTAGTAGCACGCGTGCCCAGGCGCGCACCCAGGCTTTAGCTACCGGGCGTAAGCACGAAATTCAAAGAGATTTCCGTGATGGAAATTGATCGGTGAGAGTCAGTAAGTGAGTCAGCGATTAGAAACAAATGGGGTGAGCAATCTCTCTAATACGAAAAGCGAACTTCATTAAATGACCGCATACGAGTGATCATTCTAATACGAAATGCAATTCACATCTACTACGATATGCGAAGCTCTAATACGAAATGTAAACACACAATTTATATCGGAGTAATCTGCTACGAAATGCGAAAGGAGGTCTCTCGGCTGCTCTTAGCGCTTTTATTGAGCCCCCAATGACTATCAGAAATAATGATTAACATAAGTTTGCGGGTATTATAGAATGTACTGCATAACCTCCGGACGCTCTAAGCGCTGTGCACTTGGTTGTATAGAAAGGGGGCCTCTCACCTGCTCTTAGGGCTTTGATTGAGCTCCCAATTACTATCAGAAATAATGACTAACATAAGTTTGTGGATATTATTGAATGTACTGCATGACCTCCGGACGATCTAAGCGCTGTATACTTGATTGTGTGGAAAAGGGGTATGTCGGCAGCTCCTAGAGCCAGGGCCGCGCCAAACTGGGGTGTTAGCGGTGCCAACCGCACCCGGGCGGCAGGTCTTGGGGACGGCAGACCTAACAGCCCTCTTACCTTGGCGCCCACCAAATCTTATTGGTTTTTGCAATTTTCAAACTATTTATTTAAAATTGGCGCTCGTAGAAAAAATTAATCCACCTAAAATACTTTTTTTCGTAACACGTACGTTCGTGAAATAGCAGATGATTGTTTATTCTTTTCGTGCGGATGCAAGGGCGCGAAATCCTTGAACGTATCTCTTTGTTTATATCGAAATTCTTTCTCTTTAAATAATTTTGAGAGGCGCCGATCAATGGTGTTCAAAATTTCCACCCCCTCTTCATATTGAAAGGGGGTGGAAATTTTTGCCTTGCACCCCGGCGGCAACATACTTTGGCGCGCTCCTGCCTAGAGCCCCCAATTACTATAAAAAATAATGACTAACATAACGGACGTTATTGAATGTTCTGCATGACCTCCGGACGCTCTGACCGCTGTATGCGTGGTTATGGAGATAGGGGGTCTCTCGGCTGCTCCTAGCGCTTTGATTGAGCCTCCAATTACTACACATAAGTTTGTGGACATTATTGAATGTACTGCACGACCTCCCGATGCTCTAAGCGGTGTGTACTTGGTTGTGTAGAAATAGAGTCTTTCGGCCACTCTTAGCGCTTTGATTAAGCCCACAATTACTATCAGTAATAATGACTAACATAAGTTTATGGGCATTATTCAATGTACTGCATGACCTCCAGACGCTTTAAGCGCTGTGTACTTTGTTGTATGTGAAAAGGGTTTTTTAGAGCTCTCATTGAGCCCCCAATTGATATCAAAAATAATTAATAACATAAGTTTGCGGATATTACTGAATCCACTGCATGACCTCTGAGCGCTCTGTACTTGATTGTGTGGAAAGAGGGTCTCTCGGCTGCTTTTAGCACTTTGATTGATTCCCAAATTACTATCAGAAATAATGACTAACATAAGCTGAATGTTGCATGACCTCCGGATGCTCTGAGCGCTGTGTGCTTGGTTGTGTAGAAACGGGATCTCTCGGCTGTTCTTAGTGCTTTGATTAAGCCCTCAATTACTATAAGAAATAATGACTAACATAAGTTTGCAGACATTACTGAATGACTGCATGATCTCCGGACGGTCTGGGCGCTGTGTGCTTGGCTGTATAGAAAGGGGGTCTTTCAGCTGCTAAGCACTTTGATTGAGCCCCCAATTACTGACAGAAATAATTACTAACATAAGGTTGCAGACATTATGTACTGCATGACCTTCTGACGCTACGGGCGCTGTTGTGTAGAAAGGGGGTCCCTCGGCTGCTCTTAGCGCTTTGATTGAGTTCCCAATTATTATCAGAAATCATGACTGAATTAGTGAATGACTGCATGACCTCCGGATGCTCTGAGCGCTGTGTGCTTAGTTGTATAAAAAGGGTGTCTTGCGACTGCTCTTGGTGCTTTGATTGCGCCTCCAATTACTATTAGAAATAATGACTAACATAAGTTTGTGGACATTTTTAATGTTGTGCATCACCTACAGACGCTCTAAGCGCTGTGTGCTTGATTGTATAGAAAGGAAGTCTCTCGGCTGCTCTTAGCGCTTTCATTGAGTCCCCAATTACTATCAGAAATAATGTCTAACATAACTTTGTAAACATTATTGAATATTCTGAATGACCTCCGGACGCTCTAAGCGCTTGTGTAGCAAAGGAAGTTGCTTTGTAATTTTTGGTGGTAAGATTGCTCTCCTAATTGAAGTGTGTCGCTACGGTCTCCGTTTGCTTAAGTTATTAAGATCGAGTGAAACATTCATCGACAACAAACCAAGCGACCGACTTCTAAACCTCACGTCGTTAAATAACTTTGTATGACTTTACTTTCTCAGAACCTTGCTTTAAGATCGACAACTTGATTTTGAAAATTGAAAATCTTCGGACCTACAATAAGATTCTCATTTACCATTTACCATTCTTTTGAGACTTTCGAATGGAGCCCTGCGCGGGTCGTTTTTTTTAATGCCCGGTCCTGCACTCCAGAGAATAAACGATTTTTGAATGCAAGTTTTCTTCTTAGCAGAAATTATTTTCGGCCTTTTGCGCTGACACACTTGATTGGCTGATAAAATAGAGCGAATATTTTTCAAATTAATTTCAAATTCTATGATCTGACGGCAGCGGCGGCTCGTGGATAATCGGCGGGAAAGAAAATTTGATCCTAACCAAAGCGGAATATTTACTTCCTCTACAAGAGTAAGTAGTACTACACGAGCGGCATCTCTGGGGTTTCACGAGACTCACGATTTTCAAAACATTCTTGACGAGATCTCGTCAAGAATGAAGACGAGATCGAGACAAAATCTGGAATATTTACTTCCTCTACAACAGTAAGTCGTACTGCACAAGTGGCATCTCCAGGGTTTCACGAGACTCACGATTTTCAAAACATTCTTGACGAGATCTCGTCAAGAATGAAGACAAGATCGAGACAAAATCTGGAATATTTACTTCCTCTACAACAGTAAGTGGTACTGCACAAGTGGCATCTCCAGGGTTTCAGGAGACTCGATTCTCAAGACATTCTTGACGAGATCTCGACAAGAATGAAGACAAGATTGATTCAAAATCTGGAATATTTACTTCTTCTACAACAGTAAGTAGTACTGCACGAGCGGCATCTCTGTGGTTTCACGAGACTCACGATTTTCAAAACATTCTTGACGAGATCTCGTCAAGAATGAAGAAGAGATCGAGACAAAATCTGGAATATTTACTTCCTCTACGACAGTAAGTAGTACTGCACAAGTGACATCTCTAGGGTTCCACGAGACTCGATTTTCAAGACGTTCTTGACGAGATCTCGTCAAGAATGAAGACAAGATCGAGACAAAATCTGGAATATTTTCTTCCTCTACGACAGTAAGTAGTACTGCACAAGTGACATCTCTAGGGTTCCACGAGACTCGATTTTCAAGACGTTCTTGACGAGATCTCGTCAAGAATGAAGACGAGATCGAGACAAAATCCGGAATATTTACTTCCTCTGCAACAGTAAGTAGTACCGCACACGTGGAATCTCTAGGGTTTCACGAGACTCTCCATTTTCAAGACATTCTTGACGAGATCCCGTCAAGAATGAAGACAAGATCGGGGCTATAAAATCAAGACAAGATCAAGAACTCATTGTCGAGAGTTTTCAAGATCGAGAAATGTATCGAGAATTTCTTGATCTTGATGAAAATATATGCATAATAATTATGAAAAAATACTGTTCTTCAATGATTACAAATTAGACAGTGGAAAAAATCTATGTATGACAAAATGTATTTATTTTGAACATAAACACACTTATAAACTAACACAATATTTAAAAAAAGCCCTTCGCACGTACCTCTTAGAAAATGTATACTATAGTTAAGATGAAATGTCATAATTACTTTTTTCTATCCGCAATTGTTACGTTATTTAACCTGACGCGTCTAAAATGTATTTACTCGCATACTTGTAAACATTCACAGACAATAAATCATTATTATTATTATTATTATTATAAGTATAAAACAAATGAACTGTTATTCAAAACATAAATGAATAGAAAACTATTTTTTCAATGTATTTTCTCCCATTTAATTCATAGAAATTTTACAATTTTATTGCAGGCACTCCTCTGAAAACAACAGGAAGTAACCTTTTTTGAGGGGCCAAGAGTTTATGGACCCAATAATTGTGATTTACGAGATTCAGGCCGTATGGTTAGTATCCACAAAGCATCCTTAAGCATCAAGAAGTTTCTCGAAATCAAGACAAGAAATTAACGTCGAGATAAGTAAGGCAAGATAATTCAAAATTCTTGTCTCGATTTTCAAGACAAAAAAAGAGTACCACATTCTTGTCTTGGTAAAACCCTAGGCACATACTTGGCTTAGTGAAACCCTAGGCATCTCTGTCCTAGCCTCCTCTACGAAGATTCACGAGCCGCCGCTGTCTGTGTGCAACCTAATAAATATATATCGTAGCGTACCGCGTCTCTAAAATAATCGTGAATATGCCATGGAAAATCATTTGATGGCATCGCGGATAAAATTAAATTAAGGTGAGTGTAGCGTTTGCCGGAGTCCATCAAATAACCGCAATTTCCGAGTTGTGCACACTGCCATAGATTGACGTCATAATAATGATGAGAGCGACATCTAGTTCAGTGACTGGAAACGATTGTACGGACCAGTACACCCATTCAACTAGATGTCGCTCCGAATATTACCACAGCTTTGTAGAAGCAGATAATGATTAAGCAATATTTTCATACTGTAATATTCAGTGACGGTTCGCGGGTTTTTTTCTGATACGGCCGAGACAGCAGGGGTGGAAATACAGATAGGTGGGGCCACGATGCAATCAGCTTGCTACCTCGGCCGTACCAGAAAAAAACCCCGCGAACTGTCACTGAATTTTACAGCATGAAAATATTGCTTAATCATTATCTGCTTCTATAAAGCGGTGGTAATATTCGAAGCGACATCTAGTTGAATGGGTGTAATATTTAGTGGATTGTAAAATGCAATATTTTCCCGCTCTGTTTGAAATCATTAAGAATGATCCCATTGTGCCATTTGCAGCGTGCGTGCGTGTATCTGTTACAAGGCGCGACAATTATAAAAAGGAGCGACGACGCACGGTTGCCATAAAATCAAACTTAATTATACCGTAAGTAAAAACAAACAAAGCGAACTCGCGCGCGCGGGCTCGTGTACAATACTTTATTATCCTTGAAGAGTTTGCAAGTTTCTGTCAGATAGTGGGGAATCATCAATCTTCATAAGATTAATGTAGAAACTTGAGCAGCAAGCAGATCGCGCATCTGACAATGTTTCATCAACATCGAGAGCAGCGTGTCGCGATATTGGATGAGCGAGAGAGAGGGGGATAGGCGAGCGCCGAGCGGCAGACCCGCGAACTAGAAGGTAACCACTACTCCTCTACTCCCCCCCTCCCCACCTTCGGGTGTAATAATAAGGTAGGTAAAAGCGTGACGATTGCTCGGTGCTGCCATCGGTGGGATTTTTATGAACTTTTTGATAATTTTTTTGCATCATTTTTTTTTTTTGTAAAAATTTATTTTCGTGAATGGTGGGTGCGGGGTGCGCACGGGTCGTCTGCAGAGGTGCGAACAGTCGAACAGCGGTTAGACACGGGGATGATGTGCACACGCGGTCGATCCATCACGGGATCGTGCGGATGGATGTGGCGCGAGCGATTGGGCGATACGAGGGGGCGGGGCGAGGCGGTACCGGCGGCGCGCTCTTCAATCCGCCGTCGGCTCGTGGTGCAGAGGGGAAAAATGCGCTGCAGGAGGGGACCAGAAAAAGAAGTAGGGCGCAATTTTTAGTGGTGGTGGATCAATCGGTCCGCCGAGGGGAGGCCACAAAAATGTATCTCAGAAAGAGCGGCACCGTCCCAGGAGAAAAGCAGCCCCGCCACTGACTGCCGCCACTCGCGACGATTTTTTACTGATCGCCTCGACTACTGCGCTTGTGTTGTGTGATCGCGACAATTTGTCGCCGTTAAAAGAATTCCGTGACATCAGTAGTCGCGTTCTGTCGGTGGCAAAAACAGGACTCGTCGGAGACGCTCTGACCGCAGAAGACACACACCACACCGACCCCCCCCTCCCACCGACCCCACTCCGCTCCACCCACTGGGCAGACACCTCGCAAAAATCATACCCGACAGAAAGAAGCATTCGTTCAACCGCAATTATCACCTGGTGCGCTGTTACAGATTATCATAAACGCGCCGCTGCTACTGTATTTTTGCCTTTTACCATTTTACCGACGACTACTACGACGACAGTTACTCTCGCGCGGGTCACGTGGTGAAGACATGCGGCTAGTGTAGTGTGCAGTGCGTGCAGGAAGCCATGCTTCCTCTGGCGACGACTCAGTGAGTGCAACAGTGACTGGGCACACCATGTCCCAGTTTGGCTTCCGAGCATCGCCGAATACTCAGGTACACCCAAAACATACTTAACTCTGAGCCCTGCGCGCCACTTGGTTTCCTTTCCTCCACACGAGATCACCACCACCACCACCCCATCTCGTGCTCGTGTTCGAATCACCCGCCGCCTAGAGACCGCCGACGCTAATTATCCAAAACGCTCCTCCGATCATCCTCGTCCAACTTCAACTGCATCCGCTCAGCCTCAACATCTATTACAATCTCTAATCACGTTTCGACGCCAGTTCTTTTTTGACACAATTTTCAACAACTGTCACCTCGTGCTTGTTTTAATTTACACGACTATTGTTTTCCGCGGCCGCCTTGATTTGAACGAGTATCGTTTCAAACTGGCTTTTAATTTAACGACAAGCGTAATTAGATAGTATTTGCCAATTAAAAAGGAAGTTTTTAGCTACCAAAAAATTGTTTCTAGTTTCTTGCGAAAATAATCTGTTGTTGAGAAACAGTTTATGAGCAAATAAATAACGCTTGCCGCGAAATACGTCTATATATTTATTTTCAAATTATCCCTCGTAGTTTTATTTGTACAGTTTGGGAAAACATCGTGCCTATTTATAAATTCTCAAATATTTTTTAGACAGCAGTCAACTCATATAAATTGTTTGTATATGAATTTATATGTATTTGCAAATTATTTTATACGTATTTTGTAAGCAATGCTAACTAAGATAAATAAACTAAACCAAACTAAATCAAACTAAAATGAAAAAAAGTGTTTTATTGATATAAAAATATGTATAATGAAGTAGAATACATTTTTGGACTATTTTCAATGTAAAACTTTCCTGGCTAATTTGTTGATTTGTGATTATTATAACCAGAAAAATTGACGTAAATAATAATTGTCAAATTGGAAGCGATTTTTAGAGGAATTTAATTGAATAATATTTGCCATTGGCTCATAAAACTAGTGTTTCTCTAATGAGGGCAATAAATTAAATTATTATTTAATAATAACAAAACAGTTTCCTCCATGACGCTAATTTTATATTTTTTGTTTTTTCAAATCGTTAAAAATTTTAGAATAACAAATATTTGTGAATCGATTATATCGAAAATGCCATAATAGGGCGAAACTAGTCGAGAATTTTAAACATGAGTTTTTATTTTAATATCTATTTAATATTACTATCCTTAATTATCTTGTCGTTTAAAACGAACCTAAATATTTTACTTTTTTTAAATCCGAAAAATATTATTAAATTTAAAAATACATCAAATTTACGAAAATTATTATAAAAAACTTTTTAAATCTAAACTACTTTCCTGGCCACGACGGATATTTATAACCGAAATATTAGACTTTTTTAATTTTAAATACAAAATTTTGAAACGTATTTCTATATATGGAATTTAAAAATGCGTAAAATTTACGAAAAATAAAACAAATAACTTTTGAAATCGAAACTACTTCCCTGGTCATCCCACGACGGATATTTAATAAGAACCGAAATATTAGACTTTTTTGAATACAAAATTTTGAAACGTATTTCTATATATGGAATTTAAAAATGCGTAAAATTTACGAAAAATTAGTATTAAAAACTTAAAAAACAAATAACTTTTGAAATCGAAACTACTTCCCTGGCCATCCCACGACGGATATTTAACAAGAACCGAAATATTAGACTTTTTTGAATACAAAATTTTGAAACGTATTTCTATATATGAAATTTAAAAATACGTAAAATTTACGAAAATTAGTATTAAAAACTTTAAAAACAAATAACTTTTGAAATCGAAACTACTTTCCTGGCCATTCCATGACGGATATTTAATAAGAACCGAAATATTAGACTTTTTTAAATACAACATTTTGAAACATATTTCCATATATGAAATTTAAAATTACGTAAAATTTACGAAAATTAGTATTAAAAACTTTAAAAACAAACAACTTTTGAATTCGAAACCACTTTCCTGGCCATCCCACGACGGATATTTAATAAGAACCCAAATATTAGACATTTTTAATACAAAATTTTGAAAAATATTCCAATATATAAAATTTAAAAATACGCAAAATTTACGAAAATTAGTTATAAAAACTTTAAAAACAAATAACTTTTGAATTCGAAACTACTTCCCTGGCCATCCCACGAGCGGTATTTAATTATACAACAGAAATTTGCATTTCAAAATTATGATACATTGATTTTGGATTGTTTTTTTACATCCTTTTTTTACTCTGTTTTTAATGAAAAACGTTGCTGGATGATTTTTATCCTATTAACACGTTGGCTGCCGTGAGCATCACCGGTGATGGTTCACCTTGGTCAGTCCTCTCTTTTGTTGAAGTAAACTCAATTATTTTTGTACTAAGAATATATTTTTTTGTGGCTTTGCGCCTCGCCTTGGTGATCAACCATTAGCCAACAACAATTTTTGTATCGGTATAAATTAGAAATGAAATGAATAAATGAATAGTGTAAGACGAAAACAACAACCGCGGATCCGAGCGAATATTTCTCGACCCGAAAAATCTTTCGCCCGGGCGGCGAATCGAACCGCGATGCAGCAAGTAGATGCATATGCGGCATCTAAAAAAGAATTTGATTTAGTTCCTTGTAAGCCTAAAGAATAATACAAATTCAATTTCTTTACATTTATTTATTTATTTCTATCTGGGCACATGGGGGTGCCATTTTCTTCTTATGTGGACAGCCGAAGTGTTAAGGAAATCAATTAAAATAATATTTGCTGGTTGCTAAAAGACCTACTTCACTTCACTGGGCTCCATCTAATGGGGGCAATGAATTATTATTCAATATTTGCCATTTGCAAATAAGGACACGATTTCCTGTCATGTTGGATTTTATTATTTCATTTAAAAAGAACCCAACAAATTGTTATTCTAAAATATAAACTTTATTCCCATAGAGTTTGAAAAAAATTCTAATAGATAAAATTTGAAAGTTAATAATAATAATTTATTGGTGCCAGCAACAATTGTTTTACACAAGTCAAAAAGGAGATAAGTTATATAATATAATAATCATTGATTATTAAAATTAAATATAATTATATAATAAAATTTAACATAAATAATAACACAAGATCATTTTTTGTAGACGAAAAATGTTTGAAACTTTCCCAATAATGAGTCATTGTAAAATAAAGAAACTGAAACTACTTTCATTGCTAATGCCTCGGTAGAAGTTTTGCATGTCAAAAATTTTAGCTTTTAATATGACATTGATTTTTGGTTTTTCAAATATCTGTTTGTATTCAGTTTTTAATAAAAAACGGATGGATGATTTTTTTTTTGTGCATTGGCTCTCATCCTTTCATTGCATTAATTAGACTTTTCTGGATGATTTGCTTTTTGATAAACTCTTATAAGAGAAATTTACTAAAATACTATTTGTCATTTGCATTAATATCCCATTTATGGAGTGACAAAACATCTAAGCTAGAGTCTCCAGCAGTGGCGTAGCATAGGGCCCGCAGCAATTTCTATCGATTAGAGTAAAAATGTAGGCACCGTTCTTTAATTTCCTCGGTGGGGCCCAAAATTTATTACGTTTGCTGTCGCATTACGATTTACACTTTCTACACAAGAAAGTATTTCCGGAGAAGGCAATTGTAATATTTTATATTTATTAATTACATTTGGATGCGCTCTAATCAAACACGTGTGTCTCTCTCGGGATACATTTAAACAACTAGATAAAAAGTCAACGATGAAAATACAATACAAGAGTATTTTAGTCTGCTCGTAGATGGAGCATACGTGCAAATTTTATAATTAAATAAATCATATCATGACAGCAATAACCAGCAAAAGTACTATTAAATGAATAATGACTACTTTACTATAAATTTGAAATGTGTTAAAATTCGCTCCTTTAATTATTTTGTAATATCAATCTACTTACATTATTTTTAATACTCATTGAATAGTACTTCCGCTGGGTATTGTCTTCTTCGGAAATTCAACACTGAACAAATCACGTACACTTCTAAAATAGTACCCGAGTAAAACCATTTACTTATAAATAAATACCTTTTCTTGTGTAGAATACACGGCCGGTTGAAAATCGTAATGTGACAGCGACTGTCACTTTTTGGAGAAAAATGAAATATCCGCCATTATGATTTCATGGCAAACCTTTGTTTTTAATTCAAAATTATAGTAAAGTTTTTTGCAAATATCTCGGTAAATACTTTGCAGAAACTATTGAGTAAGGCACCAAATCATTCAGCTTAAAAAGCTTTAAAAATAATGTAAGAAGAACGATACTGTCAAATCATTAGGGGAGCCAATATTAACACATTTCAAATTTTACATGTAAATCTCTACGGCCCGCTTTGCAATTCAACACCTTGTATACAATATACCTAGGATTTCTTCAGAGAAATATTCGCAAAAAAATAATGTACTTACATTTACGCCCATTTACATATTAAGGTGTAGTTTGTGTTTGTTTAAGAATCATATTCATTATTTTGAACGAAACCCAGATTATCACGAATACATACACGACATCGTAGTCGGGCATGACACGGCCCAGTTTCAAATTTTCATAATTGTCTTATTCTTAAGGATAGAGTATTTAATGACTTTAAGAAAAAAAACTAAAAATATATCCATTTAACAATATATATTATTATATCGTGTGAGCCACAAAATTTTGTTTCAGAGTTGGATGTGAGATAAATGAGGTATGTCGCAGATTATTACGTCATGAGGCTAAATTTTAAAAACTAAATTAATCTCAGACATGACTGCTGTGTTTCTCTCTCTCAGGCATGGCCAACTCTGAAACAAAATTCTGTGGCTCACACCTTAGTATAGATGATTATTTTTTGTAATGTTTAATAATGAAACATTTTTTTTTTACTTGTTAAATATCTATTGATTTTTATGGATTAATAAATGTATTATTATTATTGCAATTGCTATTATCAAGTTAAAAATTTGACCAAGTTTAAAACAAATATCTAAAATATTCTGATTTGAGCATCATGTAACTTTCTCCGATTTGATGGTGTAGAAGGAATTTTTATGATAGAGAGAGACAATACATTTATTGAGATACAGATGACCTCAACAGGCAGGCAATTGATTTTTATGATATTTTGCATATTAATCGATTTTTTCATCGCATTCTTTATAAGTTGTTCATTTTGGCATTATCTACAATTTTTATTTGTAAAAGTTTGATGTTACTATCATCATTAATTATTACAGAACAAAATAGTATACATTTTTCAATTTTAGAAATTAAACTTAATTGAAGAATTCACTATATTTTAACCACAACTAGTTGTGTCAGTTTAGTTATGGATTGCCTTGTAGAAACGGTCGCTACCATCCTCTTCACTACTTTTATTTTTTTCTCTAAACTCCAAGAGTTTATTAAGTATTCAAGCCCTTTTTGTTATCTTCTACATTTACATAAAGATTTTTGTAATATTTTCTATATTTCAATTTTTTTTTTGATTTCATGAAATATATTTATCAACAAAGGATGTGCAGGTGACGGTCGCTACCATCCTCTTCACCACTTTTAATTTTTTCTCTAAACCCAAAGAGTTTAGTAGGTATTTATTCAGGAAAGTCTAAGATATCGGAAGACGTCATATTTTTGAATTCCATTTTACGCCGGTTCTAAGGTTTCTCCACTTTATTTAGCCTCTACTTCTTTGGCCAGCTTGTTTCACAAGTTTTTCTAGCGGTCATTGCATCCACGATTTCCTCACTCATTTGAACATCAGAATCGAGCCTTTTGCCAAATTGGTTGTTGAGAAAAAAGACTATATACTGCAAGTATAGTCCAGTTTTGAAGGGTTAGAAATAAGGGCGAATTGTGGTTTTTGGACGAAAAGAATTAAATTGAACAAATTTCGAGGGCCAGAAAGTCTCACTTAACCTCTTCACGCCCAGGTTGCCACATATGGCAACAAGCAAAAAAAGAAAATAAAAACATTGTACAAAAAATTGCTCCTTTAGCGCCATCTATGGAATATTTTTTTCATATTTTTTTGCATAAATGGGAAAGTTTGTCACAGTGAAATAATATTTCGTAGAAAAAGGCAACAACAACAAAGAAGTAATTTTTCATCAACTCTGGGATTAAATCAAAGCAGCATGGGCGCGAAGTAGTTTACGGTTTTTGAGGGTGCTAAAACGATTTCTGAGGGATAGAAGTCTCCGAAGAGGCCCCCTTGGGGACTTTATGATGACTCAATACTCTCAAAAACGTCGTAAGAGGATTAAAAACCGGTCAAAAATTACCAAAGTCGCGTATTTCGACGTTTTTCGACCTTTTGCACCACTTGAAAATTTTTTGGTAATACATCATTTTAAAGGTAATGAAAAATGCCAAAAGATACAGTTTTTAGATTTTCCGTCGCGAAAAAAAAAACGTGCCGAAAATCACGTTACAAATATTGAAATGGCCGCCAGTTTTCGGTTATCGAGCCGAAAAATCTGAAAAGAAATTAGCACACGGAGGCAGATAAATGTGCTTTCGAACACCGCAACCCGCATGTTAAAATATTATCTCTAGCTCGAGTTATTCCAAAAATACTGAAAACCCGTTTTTTTAGCTTTAGCGGGCTGTAAATTTAGGAGGCTTGGTCTTTTTTGATACCGAATCGAATGCTCCAAGTCCGGTCAAAATTCCGGACGGGGAACTTTTCACCATCTTATAGGGCCATGCCCTTTGGAAGTTTCGAGTTTATAGCAATTATGTTTATATTTTTTCATTCGTTTCGTAAAAAAATACAATTCAAAAGTTCTGCTCACGGAATGAAGTGAAAGAGTGTGTTCAGATTTAACAGCTTCATGAAATATAACAAATATTGGTTGAGGAATAAAAAAAATCAAAATCCCGGACGGATGCCCATTATTACAAACTCATTCAACTTCATGATTCTGCAAAAATCTAAATGGGAAGACTGAAAGACCTCTGGTAAAAAGCCTGTTGAGGTCATTTGTAAAAGTGTCTTAACAAATGTATTGTCTCTCCGTCTCTTTCTCTGAAAGGGTTCCTTTGCTAGATTCCAAAATAATCGCACGAGAACGTCGTCGAATCGTCGTTTAGAAGTTGGATGGTCGAGCGTGTGCCTGTTAGATCCCAAATATTGTGGGTTCGATGCTCGGACGCCCGGGAGGAACATTTTTCAGTACGAGAAATATTCGCTCAGGTCGCGTTGCATTATTTATTTGTTTATTTAATTTCAATTACATATATAAGACATACAAATATTTTCTGTTTTATTGATCATATAAAAACATGTTTAATAAAGTAGAAGCTGCCTACATAACAAATATTTGCTGTTTCAGCTTACAGAAACAGCAAATATATAGTGGTAAGTTATTGTGTCATAAATACAAATACTACCAATAGAAAAAAATGTTTAAAATTCTGAACTAGTTTTACTTCATCAGGGCATTTAAATAAATTTATTAGCCCAAAAATACAGTATGGAAATAATTTTCCATAAAAGATGAGAGTTTTAAGTTGTATAATAATTGTTTAATAAACAATATGTTAGGTTAAGTTCCGACATTTGTCTGAAATTATTGAGCAAAGAGCAATTTTAGTGGTTTAGCCAATTTTTTCACAGTTTTCTTTCAATTCACAATTTTAGTTCTTTTGTAGAATCGTACTTTTTACAACAATATTATTGGTATTTACAATCTTGAAAGTGCAATTAGTTACAGAAATATCGGAATCTTAAAATATGTTTCTTTCATTCCACATTTTTTACTTTCTTCGTTCGAAGTACAAGAAAGTATTGTGATCGTGTTGTGTATCTTTCATAATTTTGACGTTTTAAACGTCAGTTTCATCCGAGTTTACACAACGCTCGATGTACATTTAAAATATGATTTCAATTGAAAATAAACAAATAAAATATAAATGGCTACGATACCACCAACATGATGGCCACATCACCATTTTTTTAATTTTTTGTACAATTTCTCACGTTATGTAGTACTTTTTACAATGATTAAAGGAATTTAAAATAAATTTAAATCATTTCTCACGCTATTTAGTATTTCTGTAATATTATAGTTATTTGTGCTTAAATAAAAGTCAATTTTTAATAAAATTACCTTTTTCAAATTAAAATACAAAGGAAATTTGAATTATTCATTCCAATGATAACACAAACAATGGGCAAATATTATTGTGCCACGAAGTATCAATGCCATTTAACTGTGTATATAGGATGTAGTGTACCAAAGGTGACCGTAGAGGATATGACAGTTTGTAATAATTACTTTATTCTAATTAATTTAATTAGTTACAGTAACGTTCATCTCTTGTCCATAAATAACAACAAAATTTCTGAACAGATCGTTACGTTCCTAAGAAACTGCAAGATTCAGTTGTAAATGCGTATCCTCTCGTTTGTTGTTAACCATTTTGTGCTCCAAACCTTTCCGTGGACGTTTCTGTATTGTGAAATAAAAAGCGTTATGATAGACCCTTAACGACAAGAAAAGTGACCCAGTCTTATCCTAACCGCCCTGAGCTGGCCATATGGACTTGCATCCGAGGCCAAAAAAAAAAGTTGCAGTAACATTCAATTTATTAAATTGATTGATCTGAAAAAAATGATCAATGCAATATCATATCTACAAGGTGGAGAATACAACACATCTGTCACATGGTATTATGTACACCAATCAACCACAGAGATTTAACCTGAGTGATTTATTCAGCGACGTGATTTATTTTTTGAAAATGACCCGGTTTCTTACAAATTATGACCATTTTTTGTGGCGTGGGGATTAATCGTTCGGCCACTACCGAAATATCTATGTATCTAGTTGTATGAATATGAAATTAAGTGAATAATGAAAGGCACGGACCCGAGCGAATATATCTTGAAAATCTTCGCTCGAGCGGGGAATCGAACCCACTCGACTTGGGATGCAGCAGGCAGATTCTAGCGTTCTTACTCACTACACCATCAAGCGTCTTAAAAAAAATTTAAAAAGATTAATTTTAAATCAGTTTCATTCTTAGAATTACTCGGATCAAGTTATTTTAAACTATTTCAGCTGATATTCATAATTATTTAATCATTTATTGTGACTGGTCAAACAGCATCTCAACCAAAGCCATTAAAGAAGATACTCCATGATCACATTATAGAATATTTATACAACTTCCATCAACCCAAATTGAATCCTCCAACCTGATAAAATAGACCCATACCTCCACAAGTAATCAATCATTCCGTTCACGATTCATAAATTTAAATCAATAAACGCCTCATTATCAAAACAGTGACCCGACAATTAGACAGCGAAAAAAAAAGACGACATTGTGCTCGTATTTCGGCCTCCTTCGAGCACCTGAATTAATTTGTAGTTACCATTAATGAACGCATGTTTTTCAGTCTATAATATGTCGCGGATATTTCCATTACAAAATGTATTGAATCGACATGAAATTTTTATTATAATTAAAATCGCTTAGCACACAATACACCGCCGGTTTTTTTTTTATCGTGTTAAGGTTATTTAAAATTATGTATATGCGTATGGACAGTGTGTATTGTGTTTCCGGGACATATTTTAGGGTAATGCGATAATTTTATGGTGGTTTTATTTATAGTCTTATCGTTTAGGAATAGGAGTTTGTGTGGAGGGACATGTGTGTTTATTAATTATTTATGTTTTTTTTTTTAGTGTGGAAGTTATTAATTAGGGGAATTAGGGTATCTGGTTTTGTATTACAGGAAGTGAGCTTGAAGTCGGCGGTTGTGTTTGTTTGTAAGGAATAGTGTTTTGTAATCGAATATCCTTCTGACAATATTTTAACTTTTTCCATACAAAATGATTTTTTTGCAAATACAAACTGATGGAAATATTTATTTTGAGGTCGCACGAGGCGATTGCGACCAGTTTTATTTTCTTTTAAGTATTGTGATTGTGAAAATGAAACGAAATATCCATTTTGCGGTCTTTAGAGATAATTTCCACAATTTTTAGAAACAAATGTTTTTGTCTCAAAAACTAATACAGGAATTGAAATCGAACTTTTAATATAAGCTTTATTTGACAATCCAAATAAAGTTTTTGGTTTTTGAGTGTTTTGCTTAACAGTTTTTTGTCTTTTTACTTTCTCCGTTATGAAGTACGAGAAGATCGTGATTTTTTTTTCAAATTTTTTTTTACGGAAATATCCGTTTTGGGGTCCCTAGATGCTATTTCAACAATTTCTGAAAAAAGAAATTGTGTCTGTGTGTGTGTCTGTATGTGTGTATGTGTGTCTGTGCGCCCTGTATCTCAAAAACTAACAAAGCAATTGATATGAAACTTTGAACATACGTCTTATTTGATAATCCGAAGAACTGAAAAGCTTTTGGTAAAATCTCGACCACCGGAAGTAGGTGTTTACCTTAACTGTTTTTTGTTTTTTGTCAATATTTTCTTAAATATGAAAAATATCACAAACACATTTAAACAAACATTGAAGACAACAAAGAAATGAACATCTTTGCTTGAAAATATTTTTCATAAAATCATTGCTATTCGAGAAAATTTTTTTTTTTTAATTTTTGGTTTGTAATTATGAAACGATAATAATTGAATGAATAATAATTGTAGAGAATGCCAAAATGAACAACTTCTAAAGAATAAGTTTTTTCGAAATCTCGTTAGTTTTTAAGTTAACCGAGTTTTTGAATTTGAAGTATAATTTTTCCATGTTTAATAATTTTGACGTTTTAAACGTCAGTGTTATCTGCTCGATGTACATTTAAAATATGATTTCAATAAACCATGAAAAAGTAAATATAAATGGGAATGATACCATCAAGTCGGAGAAAGTAACATGATGGCCACATCACCATTTTTACTTTTTCCGTATAAAGTGATTTTTTTTCAAATACAAACTTATTTATTTTGAGGTCGCATGCGGCGATTGCGACCAGTTTTATTTTCTTTTAAGTATTGTGATTGTGAAAATGAGACGAAATATCCATTTTGCGGTCTTTAGAGATAATTTCCACAATTTTTAGAAACAAACGTTTTTGTCTCAAAAACCAATACAGGAATTGAAATTCAACTTTTAATATAAGCTTTATTTGACAATCCAAAGAACTGAAAAAGTTTTTGGTTTTTGAGTGTTTTGCTTAACTGTTTTTTTGTCTTCTTTTAAGTTGGTTTAATGTTTCTATAAATTAGGTTTTTGAGAAACGAGAATAAATACAATTAAAGTAAGAAGAGAGCCTAGTTTTTACGCAAACAATATTTATTATAGCTGATTAAGTGTTTTAACACGTTGCCAAAGTTGGACGTTTTTTGCCCAAAAACGAGTTTTTCTTGTTCGGAGGTTGAAGGGTTCGAAAAGGGATCATTCCAATCTGAGACTACCAAAATGAGATTTTTTCCCATAAGAATCATCAAATTTAGTTGAAAAGTCGCTGAGTTATGTGCGATAAACCTCAAAATGCACTTGTTTTTCAAACACCCATAACTTGGTGCCAAATCGTCTTAGGAACTTCTTTCTTCGAGTTCTGCATAGGGAATTGATCAAATTTTAATGCCTTTACGGTGGATCGAGTCGAAAAAATTTTTCCAACTCCATAGACATCGTCAAAGTTGGACATGGTTTCATGAAAAAAACATTTTTTTTTCACAGGGGCGCTAGAGGGGGGGGGCGGAAGGGGTTACGCTTAAGTTCGCATGCATGACTTTGAAGAAGACACTTCAAAGTTTTTTGCCCTTAAAGATTCATCAAAATCGGTTGAAAATACGCCGAGTTATGGCGGTTTGAAAATGGTCGAAATTTTTACGAATTTCAAGTGTTTCATTTTTTTCCTCCATGAATCTTAATAAAAAAACTAAAAATCTTAAAACTCGAAGGCTAATCGCGAGAACAGAGCTTATGGTAATTTTAGAATTGTGAATATTCCCGAGTAACAAAAATACAGAAAAATATTACCACAAAATTAAAACTTAAAAAGCAATCCCAATAAAATATTTTTTTCGGATTTCGAGATAGTAGCCTGGAATTAAAGCGTAGTTCTTTGAATGGTAAAAAAATATTAAAAAAATTGCCACGAACCTATTTTTTTTTTTTTAATATACAAAATCAATTTTTTCTGTGATTTTTTTTTATTTTTCCTTGTATCTAAATTTACAGATCTGTTAGGAAATAATCGTATTATTATTATTGTTATTATTATCTCAGCATTAGATTTCGAGATAATCGCCGGCGATTACAGTGCAGTTCTTCGAATGGTAAAAAATATAAGAGCAAAAGCCACAAACCTACTTGTTAAAATCAACCAAAACCAATTTTACTTCACGATTCAACCAAAAATCTCAGAACTTCGTGTCACTAAATTTCGATATAATCGCCGAAGAATCGTGACACAGTGGTGTATCCAGGAGGTTTCAAAGGGATGGAGACACTCGAAATGAATATTAAAAAGAATTTAATGAAAAATTGAAGAACAAAAAATCAACATTTATTTTTTTAAATGCCACCGCTGTCTTGGAAAGTTTACGACAGATTAAAAAAAATCTACGCTCAACATAGTTGGGGTTGGGGCAATCGACTCCATTGCTCCCACCCCCTTAATCCGCCAGTGGTACGGTAATTTTGTAATTGCGAATTTTTTCGAGGGTCTTGCATCTCACCTTCCGTCTTATATAGCTCAGTTACTAATTAAGTTAGGATTTCGATATTTTGTAGAATATATCTGTATCCTATGATGCATTTCAGTAAAATATTTTTGATTATACAGGGTGTCCCAAAAAAGCGTGACGTCATGATGATATATTTTTTTAAATTACATGCTATGTATTTTATTGCTTATTTGGGTACCTTTTACGGTTGCCTACATACTCCTATAATTTTATTGGAATCGATTCAGGGATATCAGCAAAATAAAATTAAAACTAAAAAAATCAGTTTTGCACTATTGTTTTAAAAAATGAATAAAAAATAAAAATAGTGCCTTGTTAATAAAATCATACAAGGTACTTATTAAATAAGGTCTGATAGTCCCGTTAACCAAGTTTGATCGATATGAATTATACAGGGTGTCTAAAATTTAGTGTCAAACATTTCAAACTTTTAAGCACTTTATTTTTCTTATTTTAAATTGGAGCCCCTGTATATTTTTATGTCATTCCATGCGGAATTAAAAAACAAACATTTTTCCTAATAACAACCCTGTCCCAATTCCTAACGCATTAAAAGTTATTTGCAGACAACTCGTTTAATCGACCATTTCAATAGCCATTTTACTAAATAAAAATCGAAGGTGGCTTTGAAAAACAATTTATTGACATTAAAATTTAACTAAGTGACAAGAGACTATTTTGACTTTAGTAATGTAAACGTTTAAAGCATTGTTAGCATACGTTCTTTATACTCAAGAATAATATTTTGTCATGGAAAAAATAATTATTGAGTACAAAGAGCTTAAATTAACAATACTTTAAACTTTTACATTACTAAAGTCAAAATTCTTCTAATTCAGTTTAAGACGAATCTCATAAACTTCAAACACACCAATCAGTATTTGATTATAAAATAATATTTTTTATCCAAAGGTTACGAGTAATCAATACATGTTCAATTTACCTTCCGACGGTAACTGGATTATTTTAAACCTTGATGTTTTAATAACGCGAAAATACGCGATGGAGATTTTATAGTCGACTGCTTTATTATATTTTATTATAAATTTCGTTCGCGCACGATTTTTGTGATATACGCTTTATTAATTGCGTTAAAGTGTTGTGTTTAAGCGAAAAGAAAAAAAAATGTATAACATTGCGTGTCGTGCAACGTCGTATTAATGAATATTTGTATTTGTTACTCGTGTTTCAAACATTCATTACCGAACGCGATGTGAAATGAGTTGTAAAATTTAGTTTTATTGAATTTTCACGGAAAAATAATTCTTATTTTTTTGCGTAGGCGATTAGACGTTCAACCACCAATATTTTATAACATATTAAAAATAGAGAACTTAAGCGAAATATTTGTATAACGATAGGATTAACAAGGTTTAGGTTACTCTTCGCATTAAATTAAGGAGAAAGCTATTACTGAATTTTAACGGAATACTTCTTATAGTACAATCGCGCAGAGGTGACAGGGACTCATCGCTCCATGTTGCCTGAATTAAGTTTCTAGTAAACGTATGTAAAATAATTCGATTCAGTTTAGGCGGGAAATTTAAAAATTCTCGAGCGTGCAAATATTTTCCCGACGAAACTGTGCGAGTGCAATTTTCGGCAATCGGTAAAGACAACTGGAAATTTGTTATTCAATTTAACCTTTTTATAAATGAAATGGATACAATCAATTCTGCTCTTAACTAAATCGAAATCGGAGACGGTCAAAACCAGATACAAGCACGTCAATTTTTGAGGTTAGAATAGAATAGAAAAGACTTACGTTGCACTTAGCTCTTGAATTTAAATATCGACATACGTTTCGTATTTCATTTCGTTTTTCTTAATCATGCGAACGAGTATAGATATTTATCCAGACGCGATGATTAGATCGAAAAAGGATGAGTCATTGTCACCTCTGCGCGATTGTACTATAGCTGCTAGTTATGAAATAAAAATTTGAAATTTGGCACACATGTGTAACTTGATATATTCTTTAAGAATAGTGATAAAAAAAGTAGGGTTGCCATTAAAAAAAAATAATCGATGGCGTCATATCTCAAATTTGGGACACACTGTATAAAATTTTATTACATCAAAAAGAGCGCAATTTAGAATACCAATCGACCTGAAGCTTTCTTTAATTTACTGAATTTATTCCAAGTTAGAGATTCGCCCTGTATAAATACTATCGTTTAATTTTCAAGCAAATCTTCATGAAATTTTAAAATGCAATACTTTGCACCGCAAGAATGGTAATAATTATCACTACCTTGACACTCCTTCATTGTACATTGTTGTAATCAAAGAATGCCCATTAAATTCAAAAATACCCTTTTTTATTTCCCAATACGGCACTGATAATAAAGACATTTAACCACATCGTAGCATATATTGTTTAACATTTTAACAACTTAACAACCAATAGTAGCGCATTACGAACAACAACGTGATAACGGTACGAACAATGTCGAGTTGCGAACCGATCGCACGGTATATATTTATATCGGCGCGGGTACTATTTTTATAGAAAAAACCGCGCGGAATTCTCGTCGAGAAATTGCCACCGCCTTTGTCCTTGGTGGTCATTATCAAAATTCTTCGACTGTTTGAGCATATGCCCTCACATGCCTAAGCAAATTTATCGACAATTGGTGCAAACAATATGCAAAAATGCAAACATAAATCATTTTTTTTTATCAGCTGCGATTTGGTGTGATTATCTCGAAATTTAATTATGGGGTGTTTTGAAATTTTGATTTAATTATGAAGCTGAATATATTTTTAGTAAATTTGGAAAGTTTCAAAACTGTGATTATTATTTTTGTATTTTTTTAAATCATCGAATTGTGACCAATATTACCATAAACAACAAGGTGTATTCTCATGTGATTATTTTGAAGTTTAATGAAAGGCAGCCTGGAGATTTCGATTGAATTATGAAGCAGAATCTAGTTTGAGTAAATTTGAAAAGTTTCAAAACTGTGGCGATTGTTTTTATATTTTTTTTAAACCCTCAGAAAGGAAACAACTTCGACATAACCACACGCTGTGTTCTCTTGTGATTATCACTAACTGTAGTTAAGGGGTGGTTTTGGATTTTGCATGGAATATAAACCAGAAACTGTTTTGAGTAATTTTGGAAAGTTTTAAGTTGTTGGCGATTGTTTTTATATTTTTTTTAAACCATTAGATATTGGGCAACTTCAGCATGACTACAAGTTGCCTTTTCGTGTGATTATCTCAAAATCTAGTAATGGGGTGTTTTGAAATGTTGATTGAGTTATAAAGCTGGATATATTCTGAGTAAATTTGAAAAGTTTCAAAACTGTGGTGATTGTTTTTATATTTTTTTAAACCCTCAGAAAGGGGACAACTTCGACATAACCACACGCTGAGTTCTCTTGTGATTATCTCTAACTGTAATTAAGGGGTGGTACTTGATTTTGCTTGGAATGTAAAGCAGAAACTATTTTGAGTAATTTTGGAAAGTTTCAAGTTGGTGGCGATTGTTTTTATATTTTTTTAAAACCATTAGATATTGAGCAACTTTAGCATGACTACAAGTTGCCTTTTCGAGTGATTATCTCGAAATCTAGTAATGGGGTGTTTTGAAATTTTCATTGAGTTATAAAGCTGGATATATTCTGAGTACATTTGAGAAGTTTCAAAACTGTGGTGATTGTTTTTATATTTTTTTTAAACCCTCAGAAAGGGAACAACTTCGACATAACCACACGCTGTGTTCTCTTGTGATTATCTCTAACTGTAGTTAAGGGGTGGTTTTGGATTTTGCTTGGAATGTAAAGCAGAAACTATTTTGAGTAATTTTGGAAAGTTTCAAGTTAGTGGCGATTGTTTTTAAATTTTTTAAAACCATTAGATATTGAGCAACTTCAGCATGATTACGATTTGCGTTTTCGTGTGATTATCTCGAAATCTAGTAATGGGGTGTTTTGAAATTTTGATTGAGTTATAAAGCTGGATATATTCTGAGTAAATTTGAAAAGTTTCAAAACTATTGTGATTGTTTTTATATTTTTTTTAAACCCTCAGAAAGGGAACAACTTCGATATAACCATACGCTGTTTTCTCTGGTGATTATCTCTAACTGTAGTTAAGGGGTGGTACTGGATTTTGCTTGGAATGTAAAGCAGAAACTATTTTGAGTAATTTTGGAAAGTTTCAAGTTGTTGGCGATTGTTTTTAAATTTTTTAAAACTATTAGATATTGAGAACTTCAGCATGATTACAAGTTGCGTTTTCGAGTGATTATTTCAAAATCTAGTAATGGGGTGTTTTGAAATTTTGATTGACTTATAAAGCTGGATATATTCTGAGTAAATTTGGAAAGTTTCAAAACTGTGGTGATTGTTTTTATATTTTTTTAAACCCTCAGAAAGGGGACAACTTCGACATAACCACACGCTGTGTTCTCTTGTGATTATCTCTAACTGTATTTAAGGGGTGGTTTTGGATTTTGCTTGGAATGTAAAGCAGAACCTATTTTGAGTAATTTTAGAAAGTTTCAAGTTGTTGGCGAATGTTTTTATATTTTTTTAAAACCATTAGATATTGTACAACTTCAGCATGACTACAAGTTGCCTTTTCGTGTGATTATCTCGAAATCTAGTAATGGGGTGTTTTGAAATTTTGATTGAGTTTTAAAGCTGGATATATTCTGAGTAAATTTGAAAAGTTTCAAAACTGTGGTGATTGTTTTTATATTTTTTTTAAACCCTCAGAAAGGGGACAACTTCGATATAACCACACGCTGTGTTCTCTTGTGATTATCTCTAACTGTAGTTAAGGGGTGGTTTTGGATTTTGCTTGGAATGTCAAGCAGAAACTATTTTGAGCAATTTTGGAAAGCTTCAAGTTGGTGGCGATTGTTTTTAATTTTTTTTAAACCATTAGATATTGAGAGCAACTTCAGCATGACTACAAATTGCGTTTTCATGTGATTATTTCAAAATCTAGTAATGGGGTGTTTTGAAATTTTGATTAAGTTGTAAAGCTGGATATATTCTGAGTAAATTTGAAAACTTTCAAAACTGTGGTGATTGTTTTTATATTTTTTTAAACCCTCAGAAAGTAGACAACTTCGATATAACCACACGTTGTGTTCTCTTGTGATTATCTCTAACTGTAGTTAAGGGGTGGTACTGGATATTGCTTGGAATGTAAAGCAGAAACTATTTTGAGTAATTTTGGAAAGTTTCAAGTTGGTGGTGATTGTTTTTAAATTGTTTAAAACCATTAGATATTGAGCAACTTCAGCATGATTACAAGTTGCGTTTTCGTGTGATTATCTCCAAATCTAGTAATGAGGGGTTTTGAAATTTTGATTTAGTTATAAAGCTGAATATATTCTGAGTAATTTTGAAAAGTTTCAAAATTGTAGCGATTGTTTTTATATTTTTAAAAACCTGAAGAAGGTGGACAAAGTTTTAAAATCCATCATTCATGCCCATCCGAGATTCAAATCCTGGTGCGCTATGCTCTGTGCCTTCAAGACGAGATGTTTTTACTTTATCGTTAAGTACAGGAAAGTATCGTGATCGTGAATATTTTTTCAAAAATTTTTGAACCGAAATGTCCCGTTTGCGTCTATTTCAAGGATTTCTGAAAACAAATTGTGTCTGAGTTCCTACCTGTGCCTGCTGTGTCCCAAAATCTGTTTTGAGGTCCGTCCTTAGTGGTGATTTCTGAAAAAGAAAAAAAACATGTCTCTCAAAAACTAATGCAGGAATTAACATGAAACTTTAAACATAAACTTAATTTGACAATCCGAAGAACTGGAAAGCTTTTGGTAAAATTTTGCACAGGGGCATTATTTCCCTTAACGGCTTTTCGTTTTTTGCCGATATTTTTTTAAATATGAAAAATATTACACAAAACATTTAAATAAATTCTGAAAACAACGAGGAAAGGAACATTTTTTGTTTGAAGATTTTTCTCATAAAATTAATTGATTCAATTTTTTTGTTATTTTTGGTCTGCAATTATGAAATGATAATAGACAACAAACGTTGCTGTTCACATTTTTGCTTTAATTTTTTTTTCATAAAATGAATTAATTGATTTTTTTTTTGTAATTTTTGGTCTATAATTATGAAATGATATTAGACATCAATTTTCGTTGCTGTTCACAATTTTGCTTGAACATTTTTTCATAAAATTAATTGACTGATTATTTTTTATAATTTTTGGTCTATAATTATGCAATGATAATATTCAACATCAATTTTCGTTGATGTTCACATTTTTGCTTGAACATTTTTTCATAAAATTAATTGATTGACTTTTTGGCATTTTTGGTCTTTAATTATGAAATGATAATAGACAATATCAAACGTTGCTGTTCACATTTTTGCTTTAAATATTTTTTTCATAAAATGAATTAATTGATTTTTTTTGTAATTTTTGATCCATAATTATGAAATGATCATGGACAACATCATTTTTCGTTGCACTTCATATTTTATCATAAAATTAATTGATTGATTTTTTTTGTAATTTTTGGTCTATAATAATGAAATGACAATAGACAACATAAAATTTCGTCACTGTTCACAATTGCAAACTTCTCAAAACCAAATAAAGATAATGTAATATTGTCATTTCATTCCTCCGTGTTACATGTTTCAACCAAAGCTATTGTTATTTTATAAAATTATCGATTATAAGTCACAACAATGCAAAGTAGCACAAGTTAAGTATTACTCACACGACAGTAATGTTTTGCACGTCCACACGTGCATACGCTCGTAGCGGTTCTCTATGTGTATATGGGCACCAATGGTACTCGATTTATGCGGTAGAAAAAGGTCATAAGCGCCGTTTTGAAAATATCACGTGACAGGAATGGCCGTGTCGGCGAAATTAATTGACAGATAAATAAGGTTTTTTTTTTTCGTTCCACTTATATAGCAGGTAAACAGCTAATAATAACTCCGCTGCAAACGTACGAACATTTCATTTGCACCTACTTGGCTCTTTCTGCGGGTTTATGGAGATGTTGGGGAAATGATAACATCGGTGCGAACGGTCAAAATTGAAAATATGAACGAAGAATGTCTAAATTAACATAAGGATTGTAAATTTGCATCGGTATTCCGTGTATATTTTAGGATTTGAAAGAATGGTAATATTCGTGTAATTTTTAAGCCTAAATGGAGAGTTTTATTGAAATCCTGAAATATATATGAAATACCAATGCAAATTTACAATTCTTTTTGTTTATTTAGATGTTCTTCATTCTTATCTTCAATTTTCACCGATGTTAACATTTCCCAACAACTCCAGAATTTTTCAAACAATTCTTTATAGCAAATTTTTGCTAATAAAAACGGGTTTTAGGATGTGCAGCAATTTTCAGTTGGAGTTATGAATTTTTGAAAATGTATTTTTCTTACTGACGAACACTGGATTGCAAAAAATTAATAATCAATATGAATCGCAGGGATAACATTCTGTAAAAATTCAAATTACTTCACAAGACGTCGATCTTTCAAAATAATTTTGGTTTTTGAATATGCAGCAATTTTCAGTCGAGTTATGAATGTTTGAAAATTTATTTTTTTCAATGGCGAACACTCGAGTGCAAAATATTAAAAATTAATATGAAACGCAGGGATAAAATACTACAAAAATTCAGTTTACTTCATAAGGCGTCGATCTTCCAAAATAACTTTGGTTTTTGAAGGTGCAGCAATTTTCAGTTGAGTTATAAATTTTTGAAAATGTAATTTTTTTCAATGACGAACACTCGAGTGCAAAAAAATAAAAATTAATATGAAACGCCGGGATAAAATTCTACAAAAATAATTCAGTTCACTTCACAAGACGTCGATCTTTCAAAATAATTTTGGTTTTTGAAGGTGCAGCAATTTTCAGAGTTGAGTTATGAATTTTTGAAAATTTATTTTTTCAATGACGAACACACTAGTGCAAACAAATAAAAATTAATATGGAACGCAGGGATAAAATTTTACAAAAATTCAGTTCACTTGACAAGACGTCTATCTTTCAAAATAATTTTGGTTTTTTAATGTGCAGTAATTTTTAGTCGAGTTATGAATTTTTGAAAATTTATATCTTTTAATGACGAACACTCGATTGCAAAAAATGAAAAATTAATATGAAACGCAGGGATAGAATTCTGCAAAAATTCAAATTACCTCACAAGACGTCGATCTTTCAAAATAATTTTGGTTTTTGAATGTGCAGTAATTCTTAGTCGAGTTATGAATGTTTGAATTTTTTTTTTCAATGACGAACACTCGAGTGCAAAATATTAAAAATTAATATGAAACGCACGGATAAAATTCTACAAAAATTCAGTTCACTTCACAAGACGTCGATCTTTTAAAATTATTTTGATTTTTAATGTGCAGCAATTTTCAGTCGGGTTTTAAATTTTTTTAAATTATTTTTTTCAATGATAAACACTCGAGTGCAAAATATTAAAAATTAATATGAACCGCAGGGATAAAATTCTACAAAAATTCAGTTCACTTCACAAGACGTCGATGTTTTAAAATTATTTTGATTTTTTAATGTACAGCAATTTTCAGTCGGGTTTTAAATTTTTGCAAATAATTTTTTTCAATGACGAACACTCAAGTGCAAAAAAAATAAAAATTAATATAAAACGCAAGAATAAAATTCTACAAAAATTCAGATCAATTTACAAGACGTCGATCTTTCAAAATAATTTTGTTTTTTGAATGTGCAGCAATTTTCAGTCGACTTATGAATTTTTGAAAATTTATTTTATTCAATGATGAACAGCCGAGCGTAAAAAATTCAAAATCAATATGAAATGCCAAAATAAAATTTTACAAAAATTCAAATCGCTTCACAAGATGTCGTTCTTTCAAAATAATTTTGGTTTCTGAAGGTGCAGCAATTTTCAGTTGAGATATGAATTTTTGAAAATGTTTCTTTTTTTTCAATGACGAAGACTCGACTGCAAAAACTTAAAAATTAATATGAATATTCTATAAACATTCAAATTACTTCACAAGACGTAGATCTTTCAAAATAATTTTAGTTTTTGAACGTGCAGCAATTTTCAATCGAGTTCTGAATTCCTTTCGATGACGGAGTGTCCATAATAAAATAAAAATTAATATGGAACGCAAGTATAAAATTTTATAAAAATTCAGTTCACTTCACAAGACGTCGATCTTTCAAAATCATTTTGGATTTTGTGTATGCAAAAATTTTCGAACAAGTTACGAATTTTTGAAAATGTCTTTTTTTTAATGTCGAACTCTCGAATGCAAAAAATTAAAAATTCATATTCCCAACAAATCGACGTCATGCGAGGCCGAGTCCGTCAAGGAATCGATTGTCAATATTTTTAAGGTATGTCAGGGAAATAATGATAAATTTACATAGTGTAAATCAGACTTTTGCGTAGAACACACGGTGACTGTGGGCGTTTTTACAACTTTATCTGTGGAATGAATAGACAATAGCTACTTCGGTTTGTTTTAGTCAAGTTTTGGTTTTAAAGGGCAACATCAAGAATTTAATCATGATGAAGATTAATAGAAATTTTGGTCCATCAGGTATGGACAAGAAAAACAGAAGCAGCATCAGACTTACTGCTTCGACTTCCTAGGCACTTCTGATACAAAAACCTTCTTGGATAATTCTGATACAAAAACCATCTTTGATACTTCTGATACAAAAACCATCTTTGATACTTCTGATACAAGAACGTTATTTAATACTTCTGATACAAAAACCTTATTTAATATTTCTGATACAAAAACCCGCTTAGATACTTCTGATACAAAAACCTTTTTAGATTCGTCTGATTAAAAATCTGACTACAAAACGGAAACGAGATTTTAAGTAAATACCTCTGTTTTTCTTCGCCCATATTTTGGTTTAAAACGGTGACATCAAAAGTTTAATCATGATAAATACAAATTTTGTGCATCAGCTGTGGCTAAGAAAAACAGAAGCAGCAACTCAAGTTTTGCTGCCGTTTATTTAGTTTGATTTTGATCTTAGGAGTTTAATCAAGATTAATAAAAGAAGGACCAACAGGTGTAGCCAAGAAAAATAGAATCAGCAAATCTCTGATTTACTTATTATGATTAAACTCTGTAAAAATATTACCGAGTAATATAAAAACCTGCGCTTATTGCAAAAAATCTTCAAAAGCTTAAAGAATAATACAATCTGACTCGTAGCATTCCAATTCCCGAATAGTAGTGAAAAATATTTGTCAATTATTTGTGGGTGGGAAAATTGTACGAATGCACGAATGCTGAAGCACAAAGGTGACAAAGAGTTTGCGGTTGCTCACTTTATTCTTTCCTGTCGCGCAGAAGGGAAACTTGCCCATAATCTCTTAATTCAACACAAGCGGCGCCCTAAATCTGTATTCAAAGCGATCGGTGCGCCCCTCCCTTCTCCCCCCACGGCCCTGAAAACATTAAATCCTAGAGCCGATATTAATAGATTTACCTATATATGTATGAAATAAAGCCTGCGAGGCGTATAATATGGAAAAGCAGTAAAAAGGCCATTCGAATGACAAAGCCGACCTTTGCCACTATCAAAATAGGATCTGTCGCGAGCGATTTTGGCCCTTTTCAGGGGCCACTCGACGGTGTTTTCCTTTTATTCGGCATTAAATATAATTCAGCAGCTGGCTGCACCCCTCCTTTTGCTTGCTGCACGTGAGTGTGTGTTAGTGACGCCAAATTTCACCCATCAAAATAAATATTAAATCGTTATAAATCACCGGGGGCGCATACATAGAGGATGGAGGAAGGCCACTTTTTTATTGGAGGGGCCGTGTGCTTCCTGGAGTGATTGATTATACCTAGGAAGGGCTTAATTCTGTGGTTGGGGATGGCCCTCCTTTTTTATCTAACCACTTCCGGATGATTTTAGTCGGAACAGAAATTCTTCAGCGAGTAATTAGAATTTGTTTTTATTTTGGATATTTGGGTAGACATAGTATTAAAATTGGAAGTTTAGGTGCAGATGCCTTTAATAAATTTGAATTATTTTAAATATTGGAAAATTGGAAACTCTCTTTGCAGATACCTTTAATACATACAGACTATACGGCCGGGTTTAGGAAGAAAACAGTAACTGCAAAAAAATTGAAAATGGATATGAGCACCATTGTTCAAGTTTCTTTTATCAGTTTACAGTTGAAAAAAAAAATAATATAAAGGTATCCTATCCAAATTATAAATCAAAAACAGTTTTTTCGACTTTACTCTGATTGTTTTGTAGTTACTGCGCTCTTCCTAAGGACCGCAGAATAATTACGAATGGGATGAAAATTTGACATGTTCAACTTATTTTTCGCTTTTGTGAATGTGAATTGTATAGTACTAACCAAACAAGAGCTGGATATGACTCATCTTGTTTGAGAAATATCCTTTAATTACATCTTTTCATATTATATTTGTTAGATAGAAATAACTATATTGCACGTACACGTTCAAAAACCTTTTTTTTAAGATCGACGTCTTGTGAAGTGAACTGAATTTTTCTAGAATTTTAATCCCTGCGTTTCATATTAATTTTTAATTTTTTGCAGTCGAGTGTTCGTCATTGAAAAAAATAAATTTTCAAAAATTAATAACTCGACTGAAAATTACTGCACATTCAAAAACTAAAATTATTTTGAAAGATCCACGTCTTGTGAAGTGATTTGAATTTTTGTAGAATTTTATTCTTACGTTTCATATTAATTTTTAATTTTTTTGCACTCGAGTGCTCGTCATCGAAAATATTACATTTTCAAAAATTCATAACTCGACTAAAAATTGCTGCACATTCAAAAACCAAAATTATTTTGAAATATCGACGTCTTGAGAAGTGATTTGAATTTTTGTAGAATTTTTTTCTTACGTTTTATATTAATTTTAAATTTTTTTCACTGGAGTGTTCGTCAACTCGATTGAAAATTGATGCATCTTTAAAAACCAAAATTATTTTGAAAGATCTACGTCTTGTGAAGTGATCTGAATTTTTGTAGAATTTTATTCATTCTTATGTTTCATATTAATGTTTATTTTTTGCACTCGAGTGTTCGTCATTTAAAAAAATAAATTTTCAAAAATTCATAACTCAACTAAAAATTGTTGCACATTCAAAAACCCAAATTATTTTAAAATATCGACGTCTTGAGAAGTGAACTGAATTTTTGTAGAATTTTATCCCTGCGTTTCATATTAATTTTTAATTTTTTACACTCGAGTGCTCGTCATCGAAAATACTATATTTTCAAAAATTTATAACTCTATTGAAAAAAATTGATGCATCTTTAAAAACCCAAATTATTTTGAAAGATCGACGTCTTGTGAAGTGATTTGAATTTTTATAGAATTTTATTCTTACGTTTCATATTGATTTTTAATGTTTTGCTTTCGAGTTTTCGTCATCAAAAAAACTACATTTTCAAAAATTCATACCTCGATTTAAAATTACCACATCTTTAAAAACCAAAATTATTTTGAAACATCGACGTCTTGAGAAGTGATTTGAATTTTTGTAGAATTTTATTCTTACGTTTCATATATTTTTTTTAATTTTTTGTACTCGAGTGTTCGTCATTGAAAAAAATAAATTTTCAAAAATTCATAACTCGACTGAAAACTGCTGCATCTTCAAAAACCAAAATTATTTTGGAAGATCGACGGCTTGTGAAGTGATTTGAATTTTTGTAGATTTTTTTTTCATATTATTTTTTTATTATTTGCACTCGAGTGTTCGTCATTGAAAAAAAAATAAAAAATTCATAACTCGACTGAAAACTGCTGCACATTCAAAAACCAAAATTATTTTGAAATATCGATGTCTTGAGAAGTGATTTGAATTTTTGTAGAATTTTATTCTTACTTTTTATACAATTTTAAAGTTTTTGCACTCGAGTGTTCATCATTGAAAAAAAAAATAATTAAAGAAAATTCATAACTCGACTGAAAATTGCTGCACATTCAAAAACCAAAATTATTTTGAAATATCGACGTCTTGAGAAGTGATTTGAATTTTTGTAGAATTTTTTTCTTACGTTTCATATTAATTTTAAATTTTTTGCACTCCGAGTGTTCGTCATTGAAAGAAACTACATTTTTAAAAATTCATAACTCGATTGAAAATTACTGCGCCTTCAAAAACAAAAATTATTTTGAAATATCGACGTCTTGAGAAGTGAACTAAATTTGTGTAGAATTTTATCCCTGCGTTTTATATTAATTTTTAATTTTTTGCGCTCGAGTGTTCGTCATCGAAATACTACATTTTCAAAAATTCATAACTCGATTGAAAGTTGATGCATCTTTAAAAACCAACATTATTTTGAAAGGTGGACGTCTTGTGAAGTGATTTGAATTTTTGTAGAATTTTATTCTTACGTTTCATTTTAATTTTTAATTTTTTGCACTCGAGTGTTCGTCATTGAAAAAAATAAATTTTCAAAAATTCATAACTGGACTGAAAATTGCTGCATCTTCAAAAACCAAAATTATTTTGAAATGTTGACGTCTTGAAAAGTGAACTAAATTTTTGTAGAATTGTATGCGTGCGTTTCATATTAATTTTTAATTTTTTGCGCGTCATCGAAAATACTATATTTTCAAAAATTCATAACTCGATTGAAAGTTGATGCATCTTTAAAAACCAAAATTATTTTGAACGATGGACATCTTGTGAAGTGATTTGAAATTTACCTGTTCGAGGATTTTTTCCTCAAATTTTATTTCGGTTTTACTAAATATATTCCATACTTTGGGCGCGCATTTACATTTGAGTAATGTGTGTTTTATTTTGTAGCAAAGGGTAAGTTTCGGTGTTTATCCGAAAGAACGCAATAATTTCCCAACTAGGGCATGATGCATGGTTAAGAAATTTGTTCAACATTTTCAAGGACTTAAATTTTAACATCTCTTGAACAATAATTAGTAGGGAGCAAAAATCCACAACTGATGCAGTTTTCAGCGCTTGAGATAAAATAAAAAGCGATAATTCTTTAACTCTTATTCCTTTAGAATTTATTTATGCAGCAATTTTGATTAATTTTTATTCGCTGAAACGACGAAAGTGTTTTCTTTTTAATGTCTAATTAAATCTTAACCTCATCAGGGACAGAAACATGTTTGTGCAGTTTTAAGAAAGATGTTTCTGCTGTTGAAAAGGTTAAGATTAAATTAGGCAGTAAAATCAAAACACTTTAGTCGTTTCACCCAATAAAAATTAATTTGTGCATGTTTAAGAAAAATGTTCCTGTCGCTGAAAAGGTTAAGATTTAGTTGGACAGTAAAAAAATGAATAAAACCTTATAACAATAAGTAAAAAAAAAACTCAAATACGTCATTTATTCGAATGGAGCAAATAAATATTCCAACGCGAACACCTCATTAGAGGGAGCTTACAATGTAAATAAATGTAAAATAAGTACTAATAACCGAAAAAAAACAAAAACGCATTGCGATTTGCATACATTACTTATTTATAATTTGTTAACATAGCACTGCATAATGTAATACTTTTATATTCGCTGTAAAAAAAATAGATAAGAAATACAGGCGCACCATACAATTATAATATTATTTAAATAAAATGGAGGCAAATTAGTATTTACTTGTGTTTAATTACGCGAAAGCTATTATTAGTCGATATATAGATATTTAGCGGCCTTCGTGAACACGAATAACTTACGGAAAAACATGTTTATGGAAACGAACGCGTGGCGCGTTTGTTAAAGTGATTGTTTAAAATTTTTGTTGAACCAGTTTCAGGTTTGAAAAAGTTGGGTTTAAATATTCGCTGTAAAAATTCGGTTGAGATAAAGATAAAGTAAAAAATCGGAATCCTGGGGTATTATTATTTTTACTCCATTCGCAAAATTTTGTGAATTTTTTCTAACTTCTGACAACTCGATTAAATTGACGAGTAAAATGTCTTCGATAAAACACTCTTTTGTAGGTTAAAGTACGAAGGACGATGGATCCCACTTTTGTTGTGGGTTATTAGAAAGAAATCGTCGAGTTTTAAAATGCTATATTTTTTAAAGTCGCTGCAGAATGAAAAATGAAGAGTTAGTAATTTCTGATTTTCCTGAAAATGTATTACAGCGAGAGTATAAGAATGGAATCATTAAAACTTTAGTCGTTAGCAAACAACGCGGATGCGAAGAATGATGTATTATCTATTATCCAGGATTAATTATCTCTTCCTAATTTCCGCATAATTAGTCTTTACTTCATTCCATCTTTGTCTCGTCCCAGTGCTTACATCAGCCCTATGCACCACTTATTAAATCTCTTCCAAGTATAATCCAATCATTTTAATTCAATATCAATAATTACCATAATGATATCAGCTGTAATACATAGTTATATTTGTTAATCTTTAAGTAATGTTGAAAGCCATTTTTTTTTCGACAAATTCCAGTATTAATTAAATTTGTTGCAGATGCATTAATTCCAAACGAAAAGCTTCATATTTCTAAATGTTATTGAAATTCGTAAGTCGATCACAAAGCATTTTAAAATACACATACAAGAATTCGATTCCAAAATATAATACATATCTTAGAACGAGCCATCGATCGAGTCCTTCAGCCCTGTTTTAAAATTTCTACCTAAACCTTTAATAAAAGTTCTGACCTTCCCAATTATTTCCACGGCTTATGTTTACATTGTAAAAATTCATGCCGACTTTTTAACACATTAAATTAGTGTATTTATAGTTTTGGAAACCATCGACTGTTCACAGTTGGCACCCGAAATCACATTTCCGGGAAATTTGAATAATTCATTTTTATCGGAACGCATTACGCGCGCGCTTTCTCGAAGGGGAGAAAAAGGAAGTTATAAATTCAATTAATACATTACGGATTCGTATATTTAATGATGGCGTCATGTGCAGTTTATGGTGAAAACATGTCGGATGGTTATCTTTTGTTTACGATCGGTAGATAGTTTTGTTTCCTTAACGTTTCGTACAAAAATTGCTTCTCATAAAAAAAAACTGAATGAATTAAAATTAAAATAACAGAATACTAATTAATAATATGTTACGGTCCTGGTTTGTATTAATAGTTGCCGGGATATTATTAATGGAAACCGAATGAAGAGGTTAAATTGGTTAATTTATAAGAATTAATCGCGTGAATCGAGGATTATTAAAAGTAAATGTAAAAAATTGAAAAACAAATTATATTTCACTCCAAAAAAATTCAATAAAATCTGTATACTCCGCAAATGTTTAGAATTTAAGGTTATCCAAGAAATTTCACTCTAATTTAATATCGACACGATTTGTGATTTTTTTTTTAAATTTGGAAACGTAAAATTTCACACCATAAAAAAATGTAAAAAAATATTTCACTCTAAAAAATTCAATAAAATCAGTATACTCCGCAAATGTTTAAAATTTAAGGATATCCAAGAAATTTGACTCTAATTTAATATCTACACGATTTTTGATTATTTTTTTAAATTTTTAAACGTAAAATTTCACACCATAAAAAAAAATGGAAAAAATATTTTCACTCTAAAAAATTTAATTTAATCAGTGTTTATAAATGTTTAATATTTACAATTATTGAAGAAATTTTAATCTAACTGAATTTTCAAATAAATTATGTTTTTTTTTCAATTTGGAAAAATAAAAAACCTCATGATAAACTTTACAAATTTGAAAAAAACATTAAATTTTACTTCGGATGTTTAGAATTTAAAGATATTTAAGAAATTTCACTCTAGTTTAACATAGGCATGATTTATATTTTTTTAAATTTGGAAACGTAAAATTTCACATGATAAATGTAAATAAATTGAAAAAAAATTAAATTTCACTCTAAAAAATTTAACCCAATCAGTATACTCCACAAATGTTTGAAATTTATGGAAATTCAAGGAATATTGCTCTAACCTAATTTTTAAACGTGTTATTATTCTTTTAAATTTAGAAAATTAAAATATTACATAACTTTTAAAATTTGAAAATAATTATTAAATTTTACCATAAAAAAAAATTCAATGCAATTAGTCTACTCCACGAATGTTTAGAATTTAAGGGCGTTCAAGAAATTTTACTCTAACTTAATTCTGAAACGAGTTGACATTTTCAATTTGGAAAAGTAAAATTTTACATGATAAACTTTAAAAACATTAAATTTCACTCTAAAAAAATCCATAAAATCAATACACTCCACAAATGTTTATAATTTAGGAATATTAAAGAAATTTCACTTTAATTTAATATCTCACGATTTATGATTTTTTTATTTGGAAAATAAATTTAAAAAAAATTGATAAAAATATTAAATTTCACTCTAAAAAAAATCCATTAAATCAATACTCTCCACAAATGTTTAAAATTTAGGGATATTCAAGAAATTTCACTATAATTTAATATCTGCACGATTTATGATTTTTTTTTTAAATTTGGAAACGTAAAATTTCTCATGATGAATTTAAAAAAAATTAAAAAAAATATTAAATTTTACTTTAAAAAAATTAAATTCAATTGGTAAACTCCACAAATGTTTAGAATTTAAGGGCACTCGAGGAATTTTACTCTAACGTAATTTTAAAACGTATTATAATTCTTTTAAAATTGGAAAATTAAAATATTTTATGATAAACTTTAAAAATTTGAAAAAATATTATATTTTACTCTAAAAAAATTCAACTGAATCCATATACTCCACAGATGTTTAGAATTTAAGGATATTCAAGAAATTTTACTCTAACTTAATTTTGAAACGACTTATGACATTTTCAATTTAGAAAAGTAAAATTTTACATGATAAACTTTAAAAATGTGAAGAAAATATTAAATTTCATTAAAAAAAAACACTTAAATCAGGATACTCGACAAATATTTAGAACTTAAGGGCACTCAAAGAATTTTACTCTAACTTAATTTTGAAATTGGTTAATATTTAGTTAAATTTGGAAAATTAAAATATTACACGACAAACTTTCAAAATTTGAAAAAATTATTAAATTTTACCCTAAAAAAATTCAATAAAATTTATATACTCCATAAATGTTAAGAGTTTAAGGAGATTCATGAAATTTTACTCTAACTTAATTTTGGAACGGCTTATGACATTTTTATTTCGGAAAAGTAAAATTTTACACGAAAAAAAAAAAAAAAATTACTTTATTAAAAAATCAAGAAAATCAGTACACTCCACAAATGTTTGGAATTTAAGGATATTCAAGAAAGTTTACTCAAATTTAACATGCACACAATTTAGGATTTTTCAAATTTGGAAACGTGAAATTTTACATGATAAATTTAGAAAAAAAAAAATTAAATTTCGCTCAAAAAAAATTCAGTTCAATCGGTATACTCCACAAATGCTTAGAATTCAAGGGCATTAAAGGAATGTTACTTTAACTTAATTTTGAAAGGTGTTATTATTCTTTTAAATTTGGAAAATTAAAGTGATACATGATAAACTTTCAAAATTTGAAAAAATGATTAAATGTTACATTAAAAAAATCAATCAAGTTAATATACTCCACAAATGTTTAGAATTTGAGGATATTTAACAAATTTTACTCTAACATAATTTTGACACGAAATATGATTTTTTTCAATTTGGAAAAGTAAAATTTCACATGATCAACTTTAAAAATGCAAAAAATATTAAATTTCACTTTATACAAAAATCAAGAAAATCGGTATACTCCACATATGTTTGGAATTTAAGGATATTCCAGAAATTTCACTCAAATTTAACATGGAGACGATTTATGATTTTTTTAAATTTGGAAGCGTAAACTTTTACAAGACAAATTTAAAAAAAATGAAAAAAATATTAAATTTTGCTCTAAAAATTTCAGTTCAATCAGTATACTCTACAAATGTTTATAATTTAAGAACATTCAAGGAATTTTACTCTAACTTAATTTTGAAACGAAATATTAATTTTTCAATTTGGAAAAGTAAAATTTTACATGATCAACTTTAAAAATGCAAAAAATATTAAATTTCACTTTATACAAAAATCAAGAAAATCGGTATACTCCACATATCTTTGGAATTTAAGGATATTCAAGAAATTTCAGTCAAATTTAACATGGACACGATTTATGATTTTTTAAATTTGGAAGCGTAATATTTTACATGAAAAATTGAAAAAAATTGAAAAAATATTAAATTTCGCTCTAAAAATTTGAGTTCAATCAGTATACTCCACAAATGTTTAAAATTTAAGGGCATTCAAGGAATTTTACTCTAACTTAATTTTAAAACGTGTTAATAACCTTTTAAATTTGGAAAATGAAAATATTACATGATAAACTTTCAACATTTGAAAAAAATATTAAATTTTACCCTAAAAAAATTCCGTAAAATTAGTAAGCTCCACAAATGTTTAAAATTTCAGTATACTCAAGAAATTTTACTCTAACTTAATTTTGAAACGAATTATGATTTTTTTTTTAATTTGGAAAAGTCAAATTTTGCATGATAAACTTTAAGAAATTGAAAAAATATTAAATATCACTCTAAAAAAATAAAATAAAATCTGTACACTCTACAAATGTTTGGAAAGTAAAGAAATTGAAGAAAATGTACTCTAACTTAATTTTAAAATGACTTATGATGTTTTAAATTTGGAGAAGTCAAAATACATTCAAATATGATACATGTTTTATTAAATTTACCTGGTTTTAACATGAATAATTAATAATTATCGGTAAGTGTAATTAATCACATGGAGCAAATGAAGCGGTTTGTATTAATCATTTCCGGTAACTATTAATAAAAACCGGATTTATTAGATGCATTTTTAGAAGGTGAAGAATATTACCGTTTCAATTTATATACAGAGTCTCTAAAATTGACTGTATACGGAAAAGTAAAGATGATTATATATACAGGGTGTTTCAGAATTCCAGGCCACTATTTTAGGGATCTGTTCTCTCTTTTTCACAAAACAAGCAATAAAGTTCGCATAAACTTAATTTACATTTATTGGCACGCAAGAAGAGCTAAGAATCGGTGCAAGGAAGCTGCAGCAACTAGCTGTCCTATTGGTCGTGATGCTAGAGGACTTGTTAGAAAAGCGTGTAATTTGTTTATCGCTAAATTCTGCATTTAACAAAACTGTTGCCACTTTTGAACAATTAATTTAAGGGATTTAATTTATATTCTAAAAACTTAGTAGCTTTTAAGTCTTACTTGTTCACACTCGACCTGGTGCTTATAGCCAAATAATGTTATATATTTTAAGATAAGGATTACTTTACTTCATAGAAATGTACATTTTAGTTATTTTGTATTTTTCAAGGGCGATGTCCCGTTAATAAATGTATTATTATTATTATTATAATTACATTTATTTAATGCATCCGCAACGAATGAGGTTGTTTTACTGTTAAATAAATATCTGTAACCTTCAATACCTCCAGGTTTTAGGGTTTTTATCCATGCAGTTTTTTTTATATATAGTTTGATGAGCTCTGTCATCTTCATCTCGTGCTTTCACTTTCACCACATGAAGATGGCAGAGAGTTCCATGTGCAAACAAAACGCAAATTCCGCTGTTAAAGACCCAAAATCCTATAATATTTTTTTAATTTCATTGAAATTTATGAAATAGGTACTCCAACAAAAATAGTTTTCGAAATTCCAGTATTCGTATTTTATTATAAAGTTGAAAATATTTCTGCACAGTTCGAATGAAATTAGCATCGTGGCATTTTAGTGGATATAGAATAAGACTGTTGAGAGTATTTAGCGTGTGTATAAAATTAGTACAATAGAAAGAGGCGTGTTTGATGCATAAAACCCTTATTCCGTGACAATGCTCCCCCATTTCGGCGTTTCACCTATAGTTATCTCCCCTAAAACGTCTTAACCAACAGGACGAGAGTAGTCGTAAAATTATCTCAAATTACATTAACATCTCATCCCCTTAAGTTGGCCGACAATAAGGGCGAGATTCGTCACGGATGCGCGCACTCGCACCCCGTGTATTGCGAGTGAGTAGCGAACTGTAATAACCGCATTATTTATTTACCCCCTAGCTGTATATACATTCGCCGATGCCGTTCGCCATTATTAAAAATAAATCTGCCTCCTTTTTTTTCACACCTCTCTTCTTGCCCCTGAATGGGAAACTATTTAATAGATTACTTTCGGGGATGCGTACGTTACCAGGGGTGGCGCATTTAAATATTAAATGGTTGGGGTCGCGTTTCCTTTTTTCCGGGTTATGAACCGTTATTTTTGTATTAGGCTTGTGTGAATTACGAGTTACTAAATGTCTCTTGTTGGTTTTGGAATTGCGGCAGTGGGGAGAACGTACCTATTACAACCCTGTGCGAATGACCAAAGTTGTGAAAGCACCCTATAAAAAACCACTGAGGATGGTAGCGACTGTCACGACGTGGTATCCATAATTAAACGGAAGTATAAAATTCATCAAGTATTAACGACTTGAGTCGAGATTATTTTAAAGGACGAAAATGGCAATTTAACTCGATAGCAATAATTTAGTTGCATACTTTTGTAAAGTTATTAAACTGCCAATAAAGGAATTTAACATGTAAAACCATTTTGCTGATTGCACATTACATTTCCACCGAATCATTAATCGCAACATCGTGCATCGCGTAGTTTTTGTTTGAAACAATTTTGACGACAACGATCTGTCACTTTTGTGACAACTAAAATGTGTTTATTAATTTTGTTGGTGTTTTGATTGTTGCAGAGCGCGGTATCATCGGGACCTAGTCAATCGCCCCCAGTTCCAGCATCTAGTATGGCAGTGACGTCTTCGGCGCCGACCCCGGGGAGTCCCCCGACGACGCAGAGGTGCTGCGACACGGGGCGTCCCCTGTTCACGGACCCCATAACCGGCCAAAGTGTATGTTCTTGTCAATACGAGCTCCTCGGCTATCAGCGACTCGCCGGAGGAGTGCCCGGAATACCCGCGCTGTCCATGTACAGCGCCCCTTACCCCGAAGGCATGGCCGCCTACTTCCCTGCCCTGGGCGCGGACCAAGCCCCATTCTACACCTCAACGGTAAGAAGTTTTCAACAACAAATAATCATTACAATATTCTCTCATCGCACACCTTGAAATTTAATCGTAAGATTTTGATCTGTTTTCTCTTAAAAATCTGTATCAAGTCAACAGCAATAAACCCTTTAAAAGCAGTGTTTCCCACACTTTTTTGGAAGTTCATGGAACACTCTAATAGAACTCTAAGGCTAAAACTTTATCTTTTGCTTGGAATATGACGACTCCTTTCTCTTGCATAGCCAAACGTAATACAATTTAATTTGCTAAATATATCAGCAAAGTACGTCCAGAGAGCCTAGTTGTCTGATAATTCAAACTTGTGGTCGTTGAAATACTTTCCGAAGTTAAAAAACTCGAACAAGAATTTTACATTTTTATAGCCACCTAACTTCTGTATTTAGAATTAAGATGGTGTGAAGACTATTCATATTTTCGCACAAGGCTGAAAACACGTCATTGCAAAGGCCAGCTTGGTGACGAAGAACCTCTGAAAGTTTGGGTCCGAACACACTTTGGGAAACTCTTCTTTATAGTCAGCAGGTGAACATTGCTACTTCTGGTACTCTAATATTTGTACCGATGATGCAGGAAATTTTGAAATAATCTACCCGAGTAAAAAATATAATAATGTAGATATATATTAGAGGGACATTTCTCTAATTTATTGAAGTTATCCACCAACTTTAGGAGAATATTCAGCAAGCGACGATTATAACAATAATGTAATATTATATTATTAAACGAGTGAGAAAGTTGGCCATTGCCACGAGGGTGAAGTTTGTAACACGAGCCGTTGGCGAGTGTAGCAATTCACCAGAGTGGCAATGGTCAACTTGCTCACGAATTTAATACTATACTTTTTCGCATCATATGAAATAATTACACAAAGATTTTTCTGTTTGTATTAAATTATAACGAAAAAATTGTCTATTTGAAAATTGCGGCAGTTTGCTGACAAAAAAACAAATCGTAACCATAGTAACAACTAAACTGTTGAGACAGTAAAATTGTCATCATGACATTGGCTGAAACCTGTTGGGCAATGAAACCGCTATCATTTCATTGGACGTCACCTGTGGAGAAAATAATTCGGCCGAATAATGGACAACTTTCTCAATCAAAAACGATTTAACAACATTTATATTATTAAATAAGATGCGAAAAACATAAGTTAAACGACACACGCGGACCGGTGTCGTTTTTATTCATCTCGTCGGCATAGTATATTTCTTGATGGGGAAACAATCATTACTATGGAGTTAAAAAAACTTCAAGTTTCCGTTAGGTTAGAAACACCAATACGGCGACATCTATTGTCTTAAGCGTCGTGCGAATTTCTCTAATTGAATGCCAAAATCGAAACTGGTTCGCAGTTGTAATTCGATGGGGAAACAAAAATAACATTAGAAAGGGAACTCATTTTTTTCAAGGTGAAGCATTTGTAACTATTCTCTCTAGATCTGGATGGTTATTTCTATCTGAAAGTTAAGGACTTGTAACTAATATAGTCTCTCTGAGTCTGCAACTGTGTTTTTTTTACAGTGCGGAACAGTCAAATGGAATAAATTCGGTATCTCAATGATGTGCATTTTGATTAAAAATACTGCAATAAGTCAGCTAGAATCCCGTGGTTTAGTTTTAATACCATATTTTTCACACAAGAAAGAAGTGTAAGATCAGATGATCGTGGCGGTCATTCTATCGATCCTCGCCTCCCTATCTAACGATTTGGAAATATGAATTCGAGGTACTGCGCCGGACATTGAGTTGGTAATGTGGAGGTGCTCCATCCTGCTGGAACCATATCAAATTCACTGGAACTTGTGGGTTTGCTTTAGCAGGATAAAGTTAGCTAATGTTGGCAGAATTGCTAAATAAATACCCTCAATGAAAAAGGGAATTTGTGGGTTTGCTTGAGCTTGTTGGTACGATATTATTTTGGAGAAGTGCTCCTCCATTCAAATTTCCATCAATGAAAAATGGACCAATGACTTGGTTTATAATTATTTTTGCCCAAACATTGACCTTTTCAGGTTTTTGCGTATGTAAATCTCTTATCAAGGAGAATTTTCTTTAGACCAGTGACGACCATTTTGTCTATTGACATGGCTATGTCGTGTAACAAAAAACAAAAGATTGTTGTTTAAACTTTCCATCATTTGTTCACAAAAATACGTGTTCTTCTATCAATATTGTCTTCCATGAGTTCCTGAGTTAGTATCATTTTATTCTGTAGTGGATGAAGTAACATAAAGTAATTTTCCTTCACGGTATTCCTTAAAAATGTCTGAATTCTGTTTAACATTGAAAAACAGCGCTCAGTTGACATTGGTATCGTCACTAACGATTTTAAAAGTTTAAGGTTGTTTGAAAAAGTGCTACGCATCTCTTTTAAAATTAGTGATGAAACTAAAACTTTTCCAGAAACATCCCGCAATTCTTCTCATACACACAGTTCAGCCTTCAATCTACTTTTTTCCCAAATAAGTATAAAAAAATGGTGATGTGGCCATCATGTTACTTTCTCCGACTTGATGGTATCATTTATATTTACGCCTTCATGATTTATTTTCAATTTAAATCATATTTTAAATGCGTTTTGTGGACTCGGATGAAACTGACGTTTAAAACGTCAAAATTATAAAAGATGGAAAAATTATACTTCAAATTCAAAAACTCACTTTACTCAAAAACTAAAGAGATTTCGAAGAAAACTTATTCTTTATAAGTTGTTCAGTTTGGCATTCTCTACAATTATTATTAACATAAATTTGCTGTAACTATTAGTTTCATAATTATATACCTAAATGAAAAAAAAAATTAATAAATTTTTTTCTCGAATAACAATGATTTTATGAAAAATGTTTTCAAACAATATTAACTCATTTCTTTGTTGTCTTCAATATTTGTTTAAATGTTTTTGTGATATTTTTCATATTTAAGATAAATTGGCAAAAAACAAAAAGCAGTTAAGGTAAACACCCACATCGGGTGTACGAAATTTTACCAAAAGCTTTTAAGTTATTCGGATTATCAAATAAGACGTATGTTCAAAGTTTCATATCGATTGCTCTATTAGTTTTTGAGATACAGCGAGCACAGACACACAGACACAATTTTTTTTCGGAGAAAGTAAAAAACGAACTATTTTACAAAGAAAATTTAAACTTTCTTGTGATATTCTGTAAAATTTAGGTGTAATAAATTGTAGTGAATTACTTGCGTATTTAAATTTCATAATTCCAACGAGAACACGATCTCAAATAATTTTTCGTGAAAACTTTAGTCGAAATAATTATTCTAAAAACAATGTGTTAAATCGTATAAGAAAACTAGCTAATTTAGTTTGTACCTCCCCTTACTTCAAGCTTTTTGTTGTTTCATATCTAACTAAAATTGTTAAATCCCTCGTTATACCGGGTGACCCAGCGATCTGTAAAAGCCCCATAACTTATTTGCTATTTGAGATATCGACTTCTAATTTTCATGAACTGGTACCCACACCTATCCTACATATTTTAAAAATATGTATGTTTTTGTACAGGGTGTCTCAGTATAAATAACAGATCAAAGTTATGTTTTTTTAAATGGAACACCCCATATTTTATATTTTATTTTTAATCCTCTTAAGAATCTGATAAAAATAATATAAGATACTATGGGTCTATTATGGACGGTTGGTAAGTTATGGGCAAATTAGTGGCAAAAACATGCACACATTGAAAATATTACAGGAGCATTCCTAGCAAAGATAGCATCATTTTTTATACTCTAGAAAATTTTCCACGTCATGAAGAATAATACACATCGGCTTTGGTCTTTTTGTGTTCATACTGCTATACAGGGTGTCAACATACGCAAAACAATGGATAACTATTTTTTTTCAAATGGAACACCCTATATACGTTGCCACCAATCTATGGCATTTTTAATAAGCTTTTCAATGACATACAGTTTGTTTAACAAAATATTAAGGATTCTTGAGATTTATCCATAAGAACATTTTTCTTTTGTTACCTCCTGCTCATTTTTGGATTTTCAGCTAAAACTATTCATTTTCTGTAAAAGTAATAAGAGACAGAAGTTGTAGAACGGAAAATTTCCGATCGATATAAGTCTTTCAACTTTTCAGATAATGCGTACATTGCCCGCCAGAGCGCGCAAAATCGTGACCGTATGTGCATTTTAGCGTTTTCTTTTCAATTTTTTTATGAATAAATTGCACTATACTTTATTTTCCGCACCCTCTAATGAAAAAACGGGAAATTATAGGAAAATTCAGATGACCAATATCGATTGAAAATGTTCCAACTCTTAATAGAAGCAATTTTTGCCCAAAATGCATAGTTTTCGCTAAAAATACAAATTGAAAATGTTTGTATCAATTTTCGCGTTTTTCAATGGTTTTTTGAATTTTCAGCGAAAACTATGCATTTAGAGCAAAAATTGCTTCTATTAAGAATTGTAGAGCGGAACATTTTCAATCGATGTAGGTCATTTGAATTATTCTACAATTACCCGTTTTTCCGCTAGAGGGCATGGAAAATAAAGTATAGTGTAATTAATTAATAAACAATTTGAAAAAAACTCTAAAATGCATATACGGTCACGATTTTTCGAACTCTGGCGGGCAATGCACGAATTATTGGAAAAGTCGAAAGACCGATATCGATCGAAAATTTTCCGTTCTACAACTTTGGTCTCCTATTATTTTTTCAGAAAATGGATAGTTTTGGCTGAAAAAACAAAATTGAGCAGGAGGTGACAAAAGAAAAATGTTTTAATGGATAAATCTCAAGAATCTTTAATATTTCATTATACAAATTGTACATCATTGTAAAGCTTATCAAAAATGCCATGCATTGGTGGCAAGATATATAGGGTGTTCCATTTGAAAAAAAATAGTTATCCATTGTTTTGCGTATGTTGACACCCTGTATAGCAGAATGAACAAAAAAGAACCAAAGCCGATTTGTATTATTCTTCATGATGTGGAAAATTTTGTAGTGTATAAAAGATGATGCTAGCTTTGCTAGGAGCGCTTCTGCAATTTTTTCAATGTGCCCTTGTTTTTGTCACAAATTTGCCCATAACTAACCAACCGTCCATTATAGACCCATGGTATCTTATACTATTTTTATTAGCTTCTCAAGAGGGTTGAAAATAAAGTATAAAATATAGGGTGTTCCATTTAAAAAAACATAACTTTGTTCTGTAATGTATACTGGGACACCTTGTACAAAACCATATATATTTTCAAAGTATGCAGAATAAGTGTGGGTACCAGTTCAAGAAAACTAGAAGTTGATATCTCAAATAGCAAATAAGTTATGGGGCTTTTACAGATCGCTAGGTCACCCGGTATATTAATTTTTGATTGATTGCTGCATATTTAGTGTTAATATAGTAATTTTACATGTTTCTAAGTTCTATTTTTTCTCTCTCTTTTCTTTAAGGTTCATATATTTATATTTGTGTTTAGCTAATGTAAATAGGTTAACCCGTATAATAAATAAAAAAACTAAATCTCGTTCTTATTTGCTCAACAATTGAATGACAAATCTCCAAGGCTTCTCTTTGCGTATTTTGTCTTTTCTGGGGAGGTGGTCCGTCTTCTGAGAATTCTAATTCGAATTCTGCAATAATTTCATCGTGTATTTTTTATAGTGCATTTTCAAAAAATTTTAAATCGTTCTTCACCTTACCAGTATCGGTATTTTTCTTTTGAAGCTGATTGAACATTATCACAACAGAGGGCACCTTTTTATGAAAACATGTCAGCCAAAATACAAAACCTTTGTGTTTAGCTTGTTCAATCGTCCAAGCCAACTTGATATTTTCAATCATTTATCAACACTTTTCTATATTCAAAAACCGTGTTGAGTCCGCGAATGAAAATCCCATCTTGTTTGTGATGACCGGAATAAGCGTCTCAAGAATTTTTGTCCAGAACTTTCGTTCTTTGTAGGGAAGCAGAAATAAAAGAGCAAAAAGGCTTATTCCGTAATGATCAAATTTGATTTATAGTGTATGGCGCGTAACTGATTTTCTAGACTAGAGTCCTAGATTTAGGCAAAGCTTGTCCAACAAGTGCACATCGTTGTCGCGCGCTCGAGATGATCCAGAATTTGTTTGGCACGTTCAGAGCGTGATCTCTCCTGCACCCCCTAACCGCGCACTACCCCGCAGTGGCCCATATTTTAACGAAATTCCGTGCCAGATTGAAGCTGGCAGCGTCAACAGTGCGCGTCGCACCGTTGCGCTGGAAAACAAATGCAGGCGTTGTTTAACATTTAAAATGGCGAAAAAGTGTTTTAAGATTAAATTAAAAATTCTTGCTGACCTTGAAACTACAGGTAGTGCCATGGCTTCTTGGCTCTATACAACGAGCCGCCACTGGTTTAATTAGGTCAAATGTTTTACCGCCAAAAATCTGGCTGAAGCAAGCAATTTTGTATACTAATTTTTGAAAATAAAGACTTAAATAATAATAATAAACAATCCACCTTACACTATTGCGTAAAGTAATGGATAATTATATCAATTAACACGTTATAATTCAATTGTAAATGATGAATATAGTTTTTCACACAAACTTTCAGGATGTTTTCTCCTGTTTTCTTCCTTGCGGTTAAAATTACTTCAAAATAGAAAATTTTCTTCTAGCTGGCTACACCGTACCCTAGCGAACTCATTGATTTTGTAGTGAATTATTTTAAAGACTATACATTGCACAATAGCGTTAACGTTTCAAGTTTTGTGGTGAAACTGGGTTACACAGAATAAGATAAATCGAAATTAATTAACGAGCACGAGAGGTGAGTTTCACAACGGAACGATCACGTACGTATGCACACACAGAAAGATATTCCCCGGCAGAAGTAATTTAAAATCCTAATATATGAGAACTCATGGGAGTAAAGCAACACATCATAATACCTGTCATGGCATTGTTAAACCACAAGCATCTTGTGATTAATATAATAATCCGTAATGAAGTTATATAGACACGTCCCAATCCTGATTTATGACAAAACACATTTCATTCCGTGTACACGTAATCTTCAGTGTGTTTATACACACATAGCGCACAAGGACTGTTCTCTCTCGTGGTTAATCCCCAGAGCCAAGATTCACAATGACCACATTCATATTCATAAAGCACACCGGACACATAATTAAATTTTAACTGTCATGTTAACTAAATTATTCCGTTTAGCTCGCCTCTAACACTAACCACACACACACATGCTCTTCTCATCCACTCACTCTCGACTTTACAAAAGAATTTAAAAAAGCTGTAAATTACGCGAAACCTACCAACTTTTATAACCGTCAAAACTTTTAATTACGTACACTACTCACACCTTTTTAATAAACATTAATAGCTCCCCGCATTACGGTTACGTGCATCTCTTCGCGTTGCTTTCTATAAACAACTCGTAAATTATCATTCCTTGTCGACTACCACGATTCATAAATTATGGCCACTTCCTTATTTGATAAACACATGTCAATTTATAACGGATTGTTAAGCACATGCAAGCCAAAGCTGACTGGTGGGTCTTGATTTTTAAGCTTTTTTCTGGCGCGGACTATTCGTCACTCAGAAGTGTACGTAATGACAAAATGATAATGAAACACGAATGTTACGCGAGCGTGAATAATAAAATATTAGTAAATAAAGGTTGTGAGTGTAAATGAGTGCACACGACTAAAATCTATGGCCCCGTGCAGAGTATATACAGCGTACAGCATGCAGCAACAAACAAACACCGTTTCCGGAACGATTTCAGTTGCATTAGTTTCCGCTACACGAAGTACAAAATGCACGTAACACAACACAAATACACACACAAATAGAAAACTGTTTGCATTTATTAATAAACGCCGCTTTATTTAATGATGACCGCTTCGCATGGATCTCGTTATTTACCGGGGGATTATTGCCGGCGTCCGCTAATGGACGATTTTAAATAGTGTTTCCATGCGTGTATTGCGGTTATTGATTTCGAACACGGCAATAGATATCATTTCAATATATCATGAATATGTAATTTTGTAAGTCACGTTCAAATAATTGTCCATGGGTTTCCGTTATGTCAAATGTCAGAGCGCGTGCTTGTTTATGTATTCGGTATTAACCGGAGTATTGACACGGAATACGAAATCTATTCCCATCAACAATACTCGCCCACTGCGTGAAAATACTGTATTTCTTGCAAAAAAATTAATACCTGTTCTGAATGCATTTTCCGCAAATGGCGGGAAGAAAATGAGGGATTAAATGTACATTTTTCAGTAGAGGGCGGCAACTTGTTAAAATAAATATCAACAAACTCACAGTACTCATCCCATACACTTACTAGAATATAATGCGTACAATGTATTCAACGCTTATGCATTATACCTCATTTAATAACCAGGCGGACTAAATCAAATTTTAGCCGCGAAAATACGTCGTTGTTATTGGCCAAACACAGGCTCAAATCGCTAAAACAGCAATGGCCGTTGTTATGATCAGCTGATCTGTCACCGTTACTTGTCTCTCACCGGTTCCACGTGTTTCTCCTCAGTTTTTGTGTTTTTAGCCAGTTATTTCTCCCGTTGATAGTGTAAGAATCGATTCTTTTCATCCCGCGATTTTCTTGATAATAGTTATTTTATTTTATTTTAAACTATCGATGTATACCCAGGACAAGTTTGGTGTCATTTTCATTAGAATTAATTTATGTGTTGATATAATTGCTGAATAAATGTTATGGGTAAACTAATTCGAAATAATTTAATTTTTACCGCCAAAACATGTCTGGTTACTTTTCTGGTAACTTTTTATAGTGTAAATGTGACTTTCGCCATTAGTCCGCCTGGTTATTAAATGAGGTATAGTAACATCGAGGAATAGAACAGATACGCGTGTGCGCTTCCTACCGCCTATTCCGAGCAGCGCTTCGCGTTTATGTTAAAGAACAGCTGATGGTTCAGTGCGCTAGCGTCGATTCCGAGCAACGGTCAATAATAATGTTCGCGTTTATGTTAAAGAACAGTTGCTCGATCGATGCCATGACACACGGTAAACTGATAAATCACGTTCGTACATCGAACCGTAGCACAACTTTAAAATTCGTCCCTTGTTTTACTAATTGGAAATACAATTTCTCTATGCCGGTATCAAATCTATGTTCTTATTCAACGTTGGATGAACATGTGTCTCGATCTAAGTCGATACCGAATACGAAAATAAACGCAAACGTGATTACGCCCGTTTATTGCAATGCAATACATTGATTTTGTGAAAATTTAAGATGATTCTCTAATGATTTGAAGTCCTGCTTGTTATAAAACTTGTTAGTGATAGGACTAGTTATATTTCATTTTTATCGATTAATTGCGGATTACCTAACAATTATCTTATTTTATATTGTTTTATCCTTAAGTTGTAGATTTCTCTATAATAAGGCACTGCCTGTTGAGGATTAAATTAATTAAATTAAATTGATATTAGTTAAAGGACTCGCAGATGATTTTCATTCACATCCAACATTCGGATGAATCGACTACTCATTTGCATACGTTTATAAAAAAAAAGAGATATATCAAAACGAATTAATGGAGAAAAGAAAATTTAAAAAAAATAAGCGCACAATTTATTTCGTTGAAATCTCCATGTAAATCAATGCGAGATTTGCAGAAGCGACGAACCCAAAACGCACATAATAAACATAAGAATAGACGGTGTAACGTCAGGGTTGTCATAATATTATTTATTTATTATTATTACACTATTTACAATAGTAATTAACATATAGTTAAAGTATGGAATAAATTCAGTAAAACCGAAATAAAATATTTTAAGAAAAAACTCTCGAAGAGGTCGATTATCTTTGATAAAAATATACATTTTTGCATAAAAGTTGATTCTCAGTCGTCATTTGTTTTTGACCCCATATTTTTGTTCTTGATTTTGAGAGATCTTTCCATTGTCCAACTGGTAGTATAAAAATATCGCTAACTTACATCAGACATTTTTCGAGTAAATGACAATTGAAGGTGAGAACCCGATATTTAGAGGGCGCTTGTAGCAATTTTTCCAAACAACAATGATACAATATGGTTTCAGCAAGACGGCGCATCCCCGCAATATGCTTGTTTTTTTGACAATTGCTTCACGAATAGGTGGATAGGCAGGCGAAGACCAATACAATATCCCGCGAGAGTATGAAATGAGCAGAATTAGCCCAGAAAATATTCAAAATCTTCAAGAAGAATTTCTACATATTCGAACTATGGATGGTAGTTCAAACATTTAATTTAAGAATTGCATTTGTTTGCTAAAGACGTTTTTCTTAGTTTGTGTTAACAATAAAATTTACAGTTTCTCTCTTTCAAAAATTTATTTTAAATTTTATATTTTGGTTTTGTTTTTTCAGTTTTTTTTTGTTAGTATTGCAATATAATCTAATGTGTTTAATTTGCTCCACTTTTATGTCCTCTATGGAGTTTATTTGTTCTATTTTGGAATTATTCTAATTTTAATTCTTTCTCGTGTATGATTTGTTTGTTATTTTTTTTACAATTTTGTAGTTGTTTTCTTTATGATATTGTAGCAATATATTAATAATATTTTTATATATGAAAAATATTACAAATATTTAATTATTTAAACAAACATTGAACAGGGATTGCAAATTTACCATCTTTTCAATTTTCGGTAATTCGGTAAAAAAATTACCAATAATTTTTAAAACTACTAAGAAACGTTTCGAAGAATCTTCAGTTGAAAACCCCGGTGGGTCACCATTAAATTTGCGTCACCAATGGCAGGTTAAATTATATTTTGAACATGAAATAAAAATAAAATAAAAGTTAGAACAAATTTCTAAAATTATATAGCTACAAATAAAAAGGTTGAACATTTTTACCTCAAATAAATATATTAACATCATATTGATCTAAAGGGTTGGGATAAAGTATGGAACCAAGTAAATATCTTTAAAACAAAAAGGGCTAAATTTATGAAACTTTGCACACATAACGCATCTGATGCCATATTTTTTGTTACTACTGTACTTCCGGTTTCACCGGAAATACCGTCAACTTTTTCAATTTAAATGGGACACCCTGTATATTTTTACATTTTCGAATATATACTTTTCCAACAATTGCAATGATGTATGGTTCGGTGGGTGTGTGACTCGTAGTTTTTTAAATATTAAATAAAATAATTCTACATCGAGTTGGCTTTTTACATCTTTTTACACTGTTTTCTGATAAAACAATTTCGTGTTTTTTACGTTTTCTGTAACTGACAGATAGTATCCATGTGAAATATTAACATTGCTGTTCAATTTTGGATGAACTAACTGAACGTGAAAAAATTACTTTGTTAATGATGGTTAGTTTTGGAGATTGATAGAGATCTCCACAAGATGCATGCAATATTTTTAATACAAAACTCCATGAGAGAAATTCTAATATTTATTAATGAAAATTTTTAAGGGTTGAACAAAATTGTTATGAAATTCACAAATTTCATTTTTTATTATTTTATTTATTATTTAAAAAAAACAGTCCAAACCCTATATCATTGTAATTGTTGAAAAGGTGTCTATTTGAAAATGTAAAAATATACAGGGTGTCCCATTTAAACTAAAAAAGTTGAGGGTATTTCCGGTGAAACCGGAAGTACAGTAGTAACACAAAATATGGCATCAGATGCGTCATGTGTCATTATACTTGTCTGCAAAGTTTCATAAATTTAGCCCTTTTTGTTTTAAAGATATTTACTTGGTTCCATACTTTATCCCAACCCTGTATATCTGTATCTCACTTGCTGGTAACTGAGTTACAGATATTTTCAAAAATTTATTCAAATGGCAATCAGACAAACTATCTGTAAAAACAATTGCTATATCATAAGTAGAAACAGTGCAGTAACAAGTAATGGAAAAAGGAAAAATGCACTCAACGATTTGAAACTTTGTAAAAAATTAATTGATCCAGGAATTCACTTAAAAAGCTCACAATCTATGAAGAAACATTCCATTTATTATTTCCTGTAAAAAACGATTGCTATATCCTAAGTAGAAACAAAACAGCAACACGCTCAAATTGAAACAGAAAATCAAATAATGCACACAACAATTTGAAAAATTGTAAAAAAATCATTGATCTAGGGATTTATCCGAAAAGCTTAAAATCTATGAAAAAACATTGCATTTATCATTTCCTGTGAAAACAATTGATGTGTAAGTAGAAACAAAACAGCAACAAGCTAAACTTAACTGGAAAAACAAACAACGCACTCGCGATTTGAAAAATTGTAAAAAATGCATTTATCGAGGAATTCATTTAATAATCTCAAGATCTATGAAGAAAAATTGCATTTATCATTTTCTGCAGAAACAATTGCTATATCCCAAGTGGAAACAGAATACTAACAAGCTACATTGAACTAGAAAAACGAACAAAGCACTCAACGATTTGAAAAATTGCAAAAAAATTCATTGATCAAGGAATTTACCTAAAAAACTCAGGATCTACGTCGAAATATTGCATTTATCATTTTCTGTAAAAAACAATTGCTATATCCTAAGTAGAAACAAAACAGCAACAAGCTAAACTTAAACTGGAAAAACAAACAATGCACTCCACGATTTGAAAAATTATGAAAAAATCATTGATCAAGGAATTAACTTAAACATCTCAAGATTTACGAAAAAAACATTGCATTTATTATTTTCTGTAAAAACAATTGCCATATCCCATCTAAAAACAGAAAAGCAACACGTTGAACTTAAACTGGAAAAACGAGAATGCACTAAACGATTTCAAAAATGATAAAAAAAATCATTGATCAAGGGATTTATTAGAAAGATCTATGACGAAATGTCCTGTAAAAACAATTGCTAAATCCTAAGTAGAAACAGAACAGCAATAAGCTAAACTTAACTGGAAAAACAAACAATGCACTCTGCGATTTGAAAAATTGTAAAAAATTAATTAATCGAGGAATTCATTTAATAATCTCAAGATCTATGAAGAAACATTGCATTTATCATTTTCCAAAGAAACAATTGCTACATCCCAAGTAGAAACAGAATACTAACAAGCTTAACTGAACTAGAAAAACGAGCAATGCACTCAACGATTTGAAAAATTGTAAAAAATTAATTGATCAAGGAATTCACTTAAAAAGCTCAAGATCTATCAAGAAACATTGTATTTATAATTTCCTATCAAAACAAAAGAATGCATGCTGCGTTGTTTGCGACTGTACGTATGCTCACGTTTACGTAATAACGGGAAGATCTCGGTCGATGTCCATTGATGGCACTGCATCAAAAAGTCGCCTTGTGAAGGCAGGGGTACCCCAAGGATTCATATTAGAACCCACAATATACAGAGTGTCTCGTTACGAGTGAGCCAAGCGAAAACAGGAAGGAAATAATGTTATTCCGAACAGAATAAAATAAAAATAACAGAGCAACCTGTCAATTGTTGCCATCTTTACTATTTTCCGAGCAGTGACAAGCAACATTTTTAATAATATCGTTCCTACCATGTCAAACTATCGAATGTGAAAAATTCGTATTTTCATATTCAATACCCTGCTCTTGCATTGGGGACGATTCCCCTTGTGGCAAAATCTCGAATCTGTAGCCCCTAAAGCAGAGGTCGCCAAAGTGGTCTATATAGACCCCCGGGGGTCTATTTAACAAAAGTAGTGGTCGATCTGTCAGGGGGTCTAATGGGGGTCGATCCCAATCGGGGGTCGATTGGGGGTCGAAGGAAAAACAAATGTAAAAAATTGAAAAAAATGTAAGGAGTTATAAACCTCAATTATTTTCATATTTTCCGCTAGTGAACATGAAACCTTTTTCAGTGGAAAGGTTTTATTTAGAGGAAATGTATGAATATATATTTGGATTCCGCGTTTGGAAAAAATTATTAAACTATTTTAGGTCATCGTCATTTATGTCTTTATGTATAATTTTTTTAACGAATATCATTATTACAGGAAATACAAGCCATAAATATCAATCATTCTTTTTACAGTCCCAAAGTAGTCAATACACACATTTTTTACACCCGTGGATAGGCTATCAAGATTTGTTCAGTAGTTACAGCCAAAAGACAAAAATATGGATAATTTTTAAAGAGCGAGTTCACAAAAAAATACTTTTGTGGGGGTCGATGGAGATTTCGAAAAATTATATAGGGGCCGATGATCAAAAAAGTTTGGCGACCCCTACCCTAAAGAAAGGCTGGAAATGTCTTGCCACAAGGCGAATCGTCCCCAATGTTAAAGCAGGGTATTGAATATGAAAAAAAACGACTTTTTCACATTCAATAGTTTGACATTGTAGGGACGATATGAATACAATAATCAATTCAATTCGTCCAATCCATTGGCATGTTTAGTCAATTTCTTGCATAGTGGGACGGTGCTCCATCGTGTTGGAACCACATCCTAAGCCGTTATGGAAGAGGCTGGCAAATCATCTAAAATAGCTTCAGAGACATTTTGAAGGAAGAATTTAATAAATTTATACTGAAAGTAGAAAACAGTATCGTAACCATTGAAAAATCTCTCGATATCGGTAAGAAATCGGACATATGTTTATTTGAACTTTTCTGTTCAAAACAACATTATACAGTACGTTTTTTTTTTATCGTGGGCCATAGGATTTTACATGTTAAAAATTATACCTTGTTTTAATGCATATTTCAACATATAATTTTAAAGCAAATTTTAGTTAGTAATAAATCAATTATTTTTCCACATGATGCGCTTAATTAGATTACCTTAAACATGTTTTATGCCATTAAAAAATGAAATTAATTCACTAATCAATCTGACATTTCAGAAATTCAAGGTACTTTGATTATGTTTGCTCAGTTATTTATTTTAAATAATTTCATTTTTTAATGGAATAAAACATGTTTAAATTATTCTGACTAGCGCATCATGTAGAAAAATAATTGATTTATATTACTAACTAAAATTTCCTTCAAAATTTTATGATAAAATATACATTAATAGAAGGTATAATTTTTAGCATATAAAATCCTATGGCCCACGATAAAAAAAATACCCTGTATATTTCCTGTTTACGCTTGGTACACTCGAAACGAGACACTCAATTCTAATAACGAAGCGATGAACATCTTTCGTTTGTAAATATTGTTTAAAAAATTATTGATTTTCGAAAAGAAATATGAGTTGAGTTTTGGTCACATTTGGTCTATAATAATAAATCACATTTCCAAATAATTGTATAGAATGCTAAAATGAACAATTTATATAGAACATGTTTTTTTTTCTATTAGTTTTTGAGTAAACTAAAATTATTAGAATTTGAAGTTTAACACGTTGAGTGCCGCAATGTATTAAAAAAAAATCTCAAAAGGCCGTTATTTTTTTATCGCAATAATTGATTAATAAAGTTTTAATAGATTCCGGGAGACGAAAGTGGCATTACACGGCAAATTTGTTCCGTGGAACGTGTGAGACGACGTATGAACAAATAGTGTTCAGAATGGGATTCTAGACTTGAAAAAATACGAAAATAAATTTTTGAAGAAAATATAAATTTAATCAAATTTAATTGTATTTATAAATTTAATCATTTTTCGGCATTTCCAGCAGTTGTACGAACGATTTACGTCAAAAGAAATTTTGCTTGTCTCAGTTTCTGCAAGTCTCACAAATAAATTTTATTAAATAGTTAATAAATAGTGTTCAGAATGGGATTCTAGACTTGAAAAAATACAAAAATAAATTTTTGAAGAAAAATTAAATTGAATCGTTTTTCGGCATTTCCAGCAGTTGTACGTCTCACGCGGCGTGTATGTCCAAAAAGTGCGTGAGACCATGTTGGGACCATGTGGCACTCAACGTGTTAATTTGCCATTTTCAAACGTATTAGATTCTACCAAACGCGCGATGTACATTTAAAATATCATTTAAATTGAAAATACATCATGAAGGTGTAAATATAAATGGCTGTTATATCATTAAATCATTCAATACGGCCTGTAGGGCCATTATTTAGTTAGTAAGTTATATTTTTGTTCTTGTAACTGTTGGGCTAATAAATGAATTATTATTATTATTATTATTATTAAATCGGAGAAAGTTTGATATTTTTTTTTAATTTGAAAATAAAATAGTATTTTACGGCGATGTTAGCAATCATGTTTTACATCATCCCGAGTACAAATTTAGAGCAATTACATGACCCATTGGCAATAATCCGCCTCGGCGGATTGCGAAAGTTGTCAGAGCAAATAACAATGTTAACATCGGTGGTGAATGCAATTTTGGCACCATCCTCGAATCCTTGGGCCAACGTTGACGAAGACAAATTCCTGATATTGTCGAACGCACAAACACAACTCCGAGCCAGCTGCTCCCGCTCTAATTAGATATAATACATATTCCGACAACTAAACAAATTCGAAATATAATTACGAGCAATAATTGCCCACCATTCCACGAAAAGAAAATAATTAGCCGAGTGAGGGAGATAAGGTGTAGCGGTAAAGAATGCAGCAAACCATAACCATAACAGAAACTCGTTATGTTATGCAATCGGTGTGATTCAACATATATTAATTACCACATTTGCTGCTAACCAAGAGTTCGGGGGGGTCAGAAGTCAATGTTTAAAATTAGTTAGACGTGTTGATATCGTTTTATCACTTTTCGGCGTACAATAACGTTTTGGTGTTTGAATTCAATTACAGGCGGCCGGATTGGAGCTGAAAGAGAATTTGGCGGCGGGGGCCGCGTCTTGGCCCTATCCCTCCGTCTATCATCCCTACGACGCTGCCTTCGCTGGATATCCCTTTAATGGGTAAGTTTTAATTATTGCATTATATATTAGCGACGGATGCCCTTTTTCCTCTTCCTCCCTATTCCCGCCGTCCTGAGGGGATCGGTGTTTAATGGTTGGGGTGTTCCCCGGTGGTTATCGGTCTCACGGATAAACGACATGGTTCACCCGGCGTATTTATCTTGACCATTAGAAATTAACATGTTGAGTGTTGGGGTTTAATCAAGGATGAAATTGATGATTATATTGTTTTCGACAATGTGGTGAAACAATTTTTGTTGAGCAATAACATATTTTGAAACCTTACACTGCGGCAGTGCTTTATTACAATTAAAAGAATTACAGATTGTACAGGTAATGGTTATTTAAGCAACAAGGAACGTATTGTCATTACGTTCCGTGTTGCTTATTATTTTTTTTTCCGCTACCGGAAATATAATACTTAAAAAAGATCAGAAAATATTTTAAAATGCGACTTGTAATATTTGGGATTAAAATTTTTAAAGTCACCTATGCGTTCTATGGCATCTCAGCAACCGAGAAAACAATGTCGAATTTTGTTTGTTTGTGTCAATCCAGTGACAGTTTTTGCGGGCGTGGATGCAAACGAAGCTGCGAATATTGCGTGCTAGAATCCGTTACCGACAAAATCGAAAAAGGTATGTGTCCTGTTACGACTCTTTTAAGCAGTGGTTATGTAAAAAGGATGCCAATGCTATAGGTGTTGCTCGCTTATACGTTGAAGCGTTACGGTCCTGTTTATTATTTTCCGTAAGTAAAAAATTAAGTTCCGTCATCAAGGACAACAAACACCACGAATGTTATCAGTAGAGTCCGGATTTATATTTTATTACATGTTTTATTTGCTCTTTCGTATGGAACTGGCGAATTGTATCTATACGTTTCTCTCGGAAATAAATCCAGTACCAAGTTTTATTTCGCATATAACTTAATATTTCGAGGTTTTGTCACATTCAACTTATTTTAGCATATATCCGCATATAACTACATATAAAGTCAATATTTCCATTAATTGTAATTGATTTTGTTGTAATTTATTGATCAATTTGCGGGCGTAGAATTTTTTTTTATGAAATCGTATAAGATAAATTTACGGGATTCCCCTAACTAGCGAACGTAACCTCGTGTCATGTAGATATGTATATATTATATTATTTATATCGAATAAGGAGATTTCCCCATAAGCAAGTTAAGCTAGTACGCCTATGCAGATGACACTCGATGCAACCGTACCCGGTAGAGATGGGAAAATGGGTTCACTGTCGGGAACGGTTCCGAACCGATTTACTGACTGGATGAACCGGTTCCTTGGAGCGGTTCACCGGTCTTTTCTATAGTTATGTACCAGAAATGAGTTGCAGACTTCCAATTAATTTAAAAATATATAATATGGGTATTCATAGTGTGGCCACAACTGTAATATATTTTACCGACTTATATAAAAATTCCAGCCATAGGTTTCTCGGCGCATCTACCAAAATTGGGTGCGATTTTTAAATTTTATTTGTGTAGTGCCTTTCTGCGGCTGTATTTAGCAAACACAAACGGTCAAAAAAACACTAAAATTTAAAATATATATACAGGGTTGGGCATATGTGTCGGAACACCTGATTTCAATCTAAACGTCTGTTGTTTTCTTATTTCTTTAAAAAGAAATGTGTATAGTTTTATTTATTCTATTCAGTGACGTATTTTGATTTTCTACAGCTACCCTATTTTTCGAGATATGACGTCATCGGCAGTTTTTTTGATGGATCACCCTGTATATTTTTACATTTTCAAATAGACACCAATTACAATGATATATGGTTTGGTGGGTGTGCGACTTGAGTTTTTTTTAAATAATAAATAAAATAATAAGAAATGAAATTTGTGAATTTCGTAAAAATTTTGATTTATAAATATTAGAATATCTCTCAGGGAAAGTTGCATTAAAAATATTGCATACATCTTGTGGAGATCTCTACCAATCTCCAAAACTAGCCATCATTAACAACGTATTTTTTTTCACGTTAAGTTAGTTCACCCAAAATTGAACAACAATGTTAATATTTCACATGGATATTATCTGTTAGTTACAGAAAACATAAAAGCACGAAATTGTTTTATCAAAGTAAACAGATGTAAAAAGCCAACTCGATGTAGAATTATTTTATTTAATACAGTCGTACACCCACCAAACCATACATCATTGCAATTGTTGGAAAAGTATCTATTTAAAAATGTAAAAATATACAGGGTGTTCCATTAAAAACAACTGCCGATTACGTCATATCTCAAAAAATTGGGTAGCTGTAGAAAATCAAAATACGTCACTGAATAGAATAAATAAAGCTATACACATATATTTTTAAAGTAATAAGAAAACAACAGACGTTTAGTCAGAAATCAGGTATTCCGACACATATGCCCAACCCTGTATATATATCTAACAGCTCATCAATCCACGAGTAGTGTTTAAAAAAATCTCAAAAAGGGCATTGCAAAAACAAATATTTTATTTTCCCAATGCCTTCTTGCAATTACATTTAACAATTACAAAGTGTCAAAAAACCGCGACGATTTAACAGAAATCCGTAGCTGGCACATAAAACAAGGGCATTACAAAAAAAAATTCGCTAAGCTTTTTGCCCGCCGAGAAATCTATTATTTATGGATAACTTCTCGTCGGTATATATTTTAACTTTTTCTGTATTTTATACTTGATAATATGAAGAACTGAAAAGCTACTGGTAAATATTTGTAAACGGGAAGTGGGCATTAAATATTTACTCCGTTTTTTGCACGTTTCTGATATTTCTAAATCAATTGATTTTTAAAATTACAAGTTTTAGGCTTCTGCTATTTTTTACATTATCATATAATTTTCACATTTTCTCCTCTCTGGTAGCACATCGATTGTAAATATAAATCAAATCTGGTAGATTTTTAAACTTTGAACATTTATTTACTCTTGTTCCTGTTCTCAAAAATAATCGGGAAAGCAGAAAAATGCACACCCGGTATATCATACTCTTCTCAATTTTTAGAATGAAATAAATTAATTCAAAATTGTATAATTTCTTTATTATGAAATTATAAAATATATTGTTTTTTTTTTTATATTGCGGGTTAATTTATTTTTCATTTATTTAATCTAAAAGAAATACCAAATTTAACTACTGTTAAAAGACTTCATGATAAATTATTGTAGAAATTGGACTTAAAGTCGAAATAAAAAAAAACTGATTTTGACTTAAAGCCGTTAAGCCTCTAAAAAGAATGTCAAATTTAACTAAAGTCAAATGACTTTATGATACATTATTGTAGAAATTTGACTTAAAGTCGAAAAAAAAGACTCATTTTGACTTAAAGCCGTTAAGCCTTTAAAAAGAATGTGAAATTTAACCAAAGTCAAAAGACTTTGTGATAAATTATTGTAGAAATTTGACTTAAAATCGACAGAAAAAAGACTCATTTTGACTTAAAGCCGTTAAGCCTTTAAAAAGAATGTGAAATTTAACCAAAGTCAAAAGACTTTATGATAAATTATTGTAGAAATTTGACTTAAAATCGACAGAAAAAAAGACTCATTTTGACTTAACGCCGTTAAGCCTCTAAAAAAATGTCAAATTTAACTAAAGTCAAATGACTTTATGATAAATTATGGTAGAAATTTGACCTAAAGTCGACAGAAAAAAGACTGATTTTGACTTAAAGTCGTTATGCGTCTAAAAAAATCTCAAATTTAATTAAAGGCAAAAGAGTGTGTCCAAATAAATGTCGAAATTTGACTTACATTCCACAAGCAAAACAAAGACAAATTTTTACTTAAAGAAAAAATGTTAAATTTAATTAAACGTTTCCACATTTTCATTTAAAATTCCAAATGTAAAACTTTAAGTCAAAATTTAAGTCTGGACTAAAAAAAAAATTACGAGAACCGCATGAAATTTCTTCGATAAGTTTGCGATAACTTCAAGCGGTTCTCAACGGGAATGCTACCTGCAAGAACTTCATGCGGTTCCTGGTATGAACCGCATGAAGTTACCGCGGAAATTCCATGCGTTTCGAGGTGTGAACCTCTTGAAGCTATCTACGGTTCATAGTAGGAACCGCATGAAGCTCGTGATTCACTGTATGAAATTTTCGCAGTTAACCTCTCTTGGAACTGCATGAAATTTCATGCGCTTTTACCGGGGCGCTTCTACAGGTAGGGATACGCGTCTGGTTTTCACTCTTGAAGAAAAAGCCAAGTACATATTAAAGAGCAGAGGAACCGCGGTTCCTTTTGTGCGAACCGGTTCCTGAGCGCTCTTTGCTAAGAACCGGTTCATTGAACCGGTTCCTGAACTGTCTGCCCACCTCTAGTACCCGGTAATTGTACTTGGCTGGAAGCTGCTTTATTCTACGCCATTTTGAAAAATTGGAAAATATTCTTAATTTTAATGATGAAGAATCGGCAGTACTTAAAATATGTAAATATTGTGTTGTATGTATAAATATTTTGCAACAATTAGCTTTTATTGCTCATTTTTGCATCTAAATAACTTCAATCAAGAATTTGGAAACAGCTCAAATGCCTTTAATTGAGGCTTTTAAAATTATTGAAGAACTGTACCAAAATTTAAAACTAGTTCCCTAACTTGCGTATTATATCGAAATCCGGGATACGAAAAAATTAAAATGATTTGTGGAATTTTGAAAGGCGAGACTGAGGAGGACATTATAAATTTTAACATGAACTCCATGTCATTTAACTTTACCTAAAATGAAAATCAAAATCAAATCTTGGTTCTACATTGTAATTCCAATAAATGAATTATCATCGGCTGCTGTTCGTATTTTTTTTATTTTGCAACATTATTTTTAATTAAACCGCATATAAAATCCATATTTGAATCATTTTGTCGTATATATTAGCTAATTTTAAGCGCATATAAACAAATTATAATGCCTCGTTAGCGCATTTAAAAAAATTATAAAGCCTTTTTTTAACGCATATAAAAAAAATATAACGCCTTTTTTAGCGCATATAAATCCGTACTTTAGTTATCAGCCACTTACGGTACCTGTAACCATGGATGCAATGCTTATTTATGTTGTCGGTAGCGGAGAAACGGTATTTACAAATCTCCTAATTGTTGTATTTCGAAGTAAATAATGATTTTAACCAATTTAGAAAAGCCCGCTTGATATCTTCGCCATGGACTTCGATTACTAGCATAAATGTCCTTTAAAATATTAATTGAAATTTTTTAAATATCTCCTTATAAGGAGCAGTAAACAATGCCCTTGAAATTTTAGGAAGCAATATTTTGCTTGAATTTCCATCACCGATATTTAAAAGTGTCAATAACAATGGCAAATTAACTATTTGACATGTATACTAACTCTTAACAAGTTTGTTGAGACCAATTAAAAAACTTTCAAGCTTCCACACCACCGTATCTAATGTCTAAGTCTAAAATTTGTTTCATTTCAAACCCTTTGAGGATCATAACAGGATATGTGTTATTGCGATTAGGTTAAACTCTAATGTAATACAAATTGTATGTATTGGAACTACACATACTTTGATGATATCTCGTCATTGCTATGACTGTAGTTTTAGAGTTAAGATCTTATACAGTGTGGCGCAATATGTATTGACGGTTTTTAAAACGCCAATGTTCGAATATGATTAAAGAGGAGAGTATAATGAATGGCTTCAATTATTCCGTATTTTATGCAGTTTCGCGTTTTATGGATCCGTGGCCAGTGAATCAATGCAGCTTTTGCGTCAAGGCGTATCACCAATCGGAGTCTGTCATTGAAGTGCAACGACAATTTCGTGAATATAATGGTAGAATTCCTTCACGCAACACAATTTTGTTTGTAGGTTGTAAGTTTTCGTGATTATGAAAGTGTACGAAATGATTATTTTGGGTTCGTAAAAACCAGAGATCGTAGAACGAGTACGACAGGCTGTAACAAGAAGTCCAACTCGATCAGCAATGGATTGGGCATTACAGGAAGAAGTTATTCGAGTCGAATTTTACACGAAGATCCACGATTTCATCCGTATAAAATTCAAATTATTGATAAAATTTTATATAAAAGTTGATTATTATTTGATTTACTTAAGCTGCATTGATTCACTGGCCACGGATCCATATAGGCTAAACTGCATAAAATACGGAATAATTTAAGCCATTCATTATACCCTCCACTTTAATCATATTCAAACAGTGGCGTTTCAAAAACCGTCAATACCCTGTATAAGCTTATTTTTTATTTCGAAGTACAAAGATGTCCAGTTTATTTTTATTCAACCAACTGGAAGGTGATGGAAATATCATTTTTACACCTCCGTCTTTACGACCACTCTTACAATCCAATCGTTTCTTTCCGATCAACCTCACCGAACTCAATCTGTACACGCACACATCATTATCCCCCGTAAGTGATATTGAATGATTGAGTGGCTCCGATGGTTCGATGTTTGGGTGTGATGGGATGAGCGGCGGCAATTCATCTTTGTTTCTCGCGAGTTGTTTTTTGTTGGATTTTTTTTTTCGAAAATGTAAAAAACACGCACACAACACAACTAGTTAAATTAACCACCTCGTGTTCCAACACGTAACATTACAAATGCGGTGATTGATGGCTTACTACCGTGGGCTTGCCCCGCGCCGCCGCCGCCGCTGCCTCGTATCATCATATTTCAAATGAATGTATCTTGTTTTAGAAAATTTATACATACGTACGCCTGAACTCCAAAGGCCAGCGATAATTGAATTTAATTACTCATAATTATGTCAGGCGAGATAAGATAATTCGTATTCAACAATTATAAACATACATTCCGGGAACTGTTTTTTTATTTTTTATTTTGTTTAATTCCGTTCTTACAAAGTGAAATTGGAATGCAGGTATAGGTTTCGGAAGTGTAGCTATGATTTCCTCATACAGACACATATCATAATATATAAATTGAATATATGGCGACGTGACGGAGCGTTGGCCCCATGGGAAGCACGTGAACGGAAGACCCAAACCAATTACAACTTATTGTCACCGCTACAAGACATAGCTTCTCCTTACATGCTCATTGCAGCCGTACGTAGAATGTCTATTAAGAGTGACTCATGTGCCTCGACGACCGGCATGCAGATTTAGTGTTATGGCGTTCGTGATTGATTATCGGGCAATTCGGGATTACCCCCGAATAGATAAATTATCGCCGCTTTATTAACTCGACAACACATGCCTAACAGTGTTTCTTATTTACGTAAATTCCGAAATTTATTTTCGCCTGTCAATAAATTGGACGGCTTTATCTCCTCTCCGGTCTTCTTCATGAATATTCCGCGAATAGCCTTAGTAACACGTATATTTGTTCTATATTTTGTATCATTAGTGATAATTTTGACCTTGTTAAGGTGATTGCATTCACTAAATAAGTTAAGGGAATTGTTAGATAATACTCCTATTTGTTATGTAGGAAACTTCGTTATACATGCTTTTATATGGAATAAAATACTTTTTACTTTGTATAACACTTTGATTTATTGATTTGACTGCAGTTTTAATAATGGCAAGCTGAGTTGCGGAAACTGCAGTCAAATGAATAAATCAAAGTGTTATGCAAACAAAGGAAAAAGTGTTTTATTCCATAATTTAAAAATACGAAAATTTTCGAGACAAGTAATCCTTATCATTGTCAACTGAATTATACCAAAACTAAAGTAAAATTTCCAAAAGTAAGAGGTTCAGATGACAATAGAAGTTATATGTTTACACTTTTCGCTCAGACAATAAAGATAAAATGCCTAAGCTAAAGAACGATATAAATTTTAATGCCAAGATGATAAATTTGTGACCATTTAATCAATGGTAGAAATGTACTCCGATTCATAAAGACCCAACGGCTAAGATAATTCGGATACGTGGTTAGAATGGAAAAAACAAGCTTGTGCAAACAGCTTGCGGACACACAAAATTCAGAAACATGCGGCAGCACCATTCCATCGAGCCTGTAATCGAATCTAATGTGGTTTAGACTTTTGGAGAACGCTAGAGTTATTCAACTTTAGACCGTTTTCAGTAGTATTCCAGTTGCACAACGTGTCAGGGTCATTTTGAAGGTTGGTGCAGTCACGAGATTCCTTTGCCCTGCTATAAATTTTAAGGTCGTCAGCATATAATTGATAGTCTCATTTAAGACGGTTCCCCGCATCATTTATGAACATATTAAAAAGCAATGGTCCCAGGGCGAATCCTTGGGGAACACCGCTGGTTGCAATACGGTCCGTGGATTTAAAGCCCTTAAGTTCAACATAGTTGGAGCTTGAGGTTAAATAGGACTTAATAAATCAAGCCATAGTGAGCAAAGCAGCCTTCTTAAATTACGTTAAAATACACGTTTCTTCATTAACTCTTTGCTGCACGAGATTTCACCAGTGACGGTTTGCGGGGTTTTTTCTGGTACGGCCGAGGAACAAGAGGTGGTAATACAGATAGGTAGGATCAGTTGCAGAGACTGCTGGCTGCGTGACCGCACCTATCTGTATTACCACCTCTTGTTCCTCGGCCGTACCAGAAAAAAACCCCGCGAAGCGTCACTGGATTTGACACATTTTAAAGGGCCCTCTCTTCTCTCCGTTGGCGTTAGAAGTGTTAAAATGAAGTGGGGATATGTGGGTCATAATTCACGTCTTTCTTCAGCTTCGTACGTAAAGATTTGTAAGTGGTCCATTTTGTGTACCCATGAGTCGTAACTTGTTTACATTTGGTGGTTCAAATTGTAGTTCTATATGTAGCAAAGAGTTAAAGTACATACTCTGCACAATTATTCCTTTAAAGTAGGGATGATACAACCTGTGATTTTTCGGATGCAGTTGCGTACCTGCGTACAAAAACCAAAACCCTTTTCCGGGAGAAGCCCGGCGGGGATGGTGCAAACTCTGCACAACTATCCTTGCTAATGTTTCAACCCTGTGAAGTAGGGATGGTACAACCCGTCATTTTGCGGAACAGTTCCAGGTACGCGCCCGCGTACCTGTTACAAAAATCAAAACCTGTCTCCGAGAAAAGCCTAACGGGGGCGGTGCATACTCTGCATACTGTCGTTGCTAAGGTTTCAACCCTGTATAGTAGGGAAGGTACACAACCTGTGATTTTTTCGGAACATGTCGGAACAGTTTCAGGTGCAAGCACGTACCTGTTCCAAAAACTAAAACCTGTGACCAACTACACCGGGAGAAGCCCGCGGGGTGTGGGGGTAGAGTTATCAAGTTACATTTACAATGTGTTTTCTTTTTGGCGATAATACAATTTATTTAAAATAGCTCAACAATCGAGGCAACACAAATTACTGGGTATTTTAAAATTATATTTACGATTAAATTAAAATAATTCAACCAATTTAGTCACCAGGCTTTCATATTTTGTGAAATTTTGAAGATTTGCAAGTAGTCAGTCAGTAGCGTAGTTGATTGGGTTCGGTATTTTAACATTAGATGTAACATTTAAAAAGAAGTACATGCGGTAAATAAAAGAATTAACTAAATTTTTAGATTGAGTATTTAATTTTAACTTCAAAAAGGCGCAATCACGCAGTCGCTCGTTGTTACATTTTTTTTTCATTTTCATGTTCCTTGATATAAAAATTAATAATTATTGAATTTTTGAAATTTTTTGGTATGCAATTTTTTTTTCTAGCTTTTCACAATAATTTTTGCAATTGGTAGACGATAGTAATTTGGATTTAAAAATATTGCGTAGGATTTTTTATTGAGGCGTAAATCAAGTTTGTATTTTTGCCCGTAGAATACGATCCCGTAATAAAAAATAGGGGGTTCCATTTGAAAAATCAAAGTTGACCTTCGTTTGACCTTGAAAATTAATGCCAAAGTCATTTCCAAGGTCACTAGCATATGTCCCTCTCCGAACCCTACAACTTTCATCTAAAACATTTTTTGCCATGTTGCTCAGGTTTCGAGATATTTGGGGTGGAAATTAAAAATGGGACACCCTGTATACAGGGTGTCTACGATAAATCCTTCTTTAAAAGGTTACGGGGTTTCCGTTGTATTGAAAATTTAAAAAAATCTTAGTCGCACGGTTGAATTAGTTCTCATGTGAAATATTCACTTCTGGTTCCACCGGAAGTAACACCAAATTTGCTAGTTTAAATGGAACACCCTGTATATTATTATATTTCTGGATTCCTCGTTTAAATTGCACCATGTTTTGTAGGAACGTTTGTACACTTATCTCTTTAAGTTTTCAAGAAAATTAATTATTTCTAAAATTTTAACCTCTAAAAGGCATCTTGAAATCTGTCTGCAATTTCTCTTCGGAATAAAATAAAAATATGATTTATATCTCCAATTATACTTAGAGGATGCCTCTATGCGTAAAATAATTGTAAACTGTCAAGTGTTATTCCAAGTGCCCTCTTGAATATCTCGTAATTCATTTTTTTAAATTAATCAAAATTAACAGTTTTCAATTATTTGACTCATAGAGGCATTTTCTAGGTACAATTAGAGATATAAATCATATTTTAATCTAATTTTTACAAGAAGTTACAGGCAGATTTCAAGGTGCCTTTTTGAGGTAAACATTTTAGAAACATTATCTTTTTTTGAAAACTAAAACAGATAAGTGTACACTCGTTCCTACAAAATATGTTGCAATTTAATCTAGTAATCCAAAATTATAATAATATATAGGGTGTTTCATTTAAAATAACAAATTTGGTGCTACTTTTGGTGGAACCGGAAGTGTTCGAAAGTTGAAAATATTTCACATGAGTTGATTCAACCGTGTAACGAGTTTTTTCTTCAAATTTTTAATTCAACGGTAACCCCGAAAACTTTTAACGATCGGTTTAGCGTAGACACCCTGTATATACTTATTAGAGATGGGCAAAATGACTCTTCAACTACTTAAATGGTCTGCAAAAGTTACATGGCTTCCTTAGATGTTAAATTCAGTTATTTGTGTGTTGCAACTGTAATTACTGTAATAACTAAGTAATTTTCAGAATGTCCTCTGTGATCTGCTTCACAAGCTCTGACTCACTGAAAACAATTGACTCGGAGAGGAGGCCATGACTCAGCTGAATAAATTATTTGTAAAAGTAAAAAGGTCCTCAGTGACAAAAATTATCCATTTTCTCCCGTGCACAAAGGGTCGACTCTTCGTGAAAATAAAAATATGTCGGCAAAATAAAGTGGAGAGCTAAGAAAAAGGTCCTCACTTCCAAAAATTTTAAAATACTTTTTCGTTCTACGCTGAGCTCAAAAAGACTTTCATATTTTCTGGCGAGTCACTTGGCTACCCACTCACTTCACTGACTCGGCTCTTTGAGTCGGCTAACTCAGGAGTTCTCTAATAAAGATACTCCATAAAGTCTCAATCAATTACAGTCACCTGGTATATACAGGGTATCTAACATGGGGTTGCGTATTTTAGGACTCAATAATAATCAAAAAACAAATTTGAAATAACTTTTTTGTTTTCGAGATTTTTTGAATTTGTTTTCTTTCTCAGTGAAATTATCGAAGGAATAACGGAGATGTGTTAACCAATTGGTCACGTCGAGAACCAACGGTATGGTGCCAAAATCTCATTAACAGTGGCATACTGAGAACATCTATAGCTATCCAATTTTTTTCTTTATAGAAATATTGCAAATTTCAGAGATTTCTGCTAATTATGTCTCCTCTAATTAAAAAAAAAATGGTAACCCCGCCTTTTATTATCCCTTATCGTTAGGTACTCCATTGTTCATAAAACAGTGTAAAAAGTTTGGTATCTAACATGACAAATCTTTTGAGCAAAACATTTTCGAATTTCAAAAATTTAAATTTAATTTCTGTAACAAACTAATCAAAAATTATCAAAAAAAAAATGTATAAATTGTCAACGGAGGTGTTCAAACTGTCTATCGTTGGCCACTTGACATTGGCCGTACACGCCTTCTATGGGACGTCGTATTGTCTCTTCATCAATATTTAGCATTTCCTCGAGTATACTAGTTTTCAGGTCGTCCAAGTCTTCGCTTATATAAAAAAAACATCAAAATCTCATCATCCGTATTGCTCAGCTAATGTTTATTGAATTTCTTTTAATCTCTGATCTTTGATTCACCTTGTATAAGTCATTCACATTTTAGCTCGCTTATTACAAATTTATGAAGATATTTCTGCATTTTCCTTTTATAAACGATATTTGGAGGGTAAATCTCGAAAGCGCATTAAATAAAGCAATTTTCGATGAAGGTGCTGCTAAAGTGAGCGGTTCCTTCCTGCCCGGCCCACTGTTATTCTCCTTGTGGTTTTTGTGGACGCAAGAAGTAAATTGATGGTTTTGTTAATAGACGGTTTGAATACCGCCAATCATCGGAGACACTTTAAGTATAAGGTATTACATTAAGAAGTTACCGATGTTGGTCGATAAAGGAGATCCGCGCCGACGATAAAACAGTTCACTGTTAACGAGGACCGCCGCCAGGTGCACTCTCTCGGAATCATCGACCATTTCTACACGAATACACACACACAGGCCATGGAAAAAAAACACCGTCCATCTGCTGCTGTCTTCTTATTTACATACACATAACGGATTAACTAATGTCCGGAGAAAAATGGGTGTAATTAAATATCGATACGTCATCTCGTATTTACATAAAACACTGGTATTGTGCGCCGGGGGTTCCCCAGCTCTGGTCTGTCAGAGTGTGATGGAACTCCCTAATGACTCTTGGGTCCTGGTTTGCTACTACCACTGCCGCCGATGATTATATATTGAATCTTTCATCACAAAAGGTGTCAAAGGCAGGAGGCAACTTGTGCTGTTAATGTGATGGGCCGATGTAAAAGGCTTTAGGGACAGGTAATCGATTTCTAGGGTGTTACGAATAAAAATTAGGAGATACAGTGTGTCTAAATAAATCAAACAGAAAGGTCGGATAGTGTTTGCTCTTTTATATACAAATTTGATTAAATGGTTGAAATGTTTTTCGTACGTCTCTAGATTAATCTAATAATGAATGCCAACCAGTGTGGGTGGGGGATCTTCGCAGAGGAGGCTAAAGATGCCGCTCGTGTTGCTCTATTTACTCTTACAGAGGAAACAAATATTCTGCTGCTATTTTGGTAAAATTTTCTTCTGTAGTCTTATCGTCGAGCTCCCACGAGCCGCCGCTGATGCAAACTATACATTTTAATGACGTTCATCAAAAAATATAAATCCTACTATAAGATAGATAATTTACGATATAAGTAACGTTATAAAGCTTTTTACATTACGAGGTCAAAGTTTGAAAGCAGTGGCGGCTGGTGAAACATGTTGATGGTAGAGCCACTTATACAATATAAACATGTATCTTTTTTAAATGATCGAAGTTTGAGGCGCGATTCTCATGATTCACGGAGAAGTACAAACTTCTTGTACAAACTTGTGCTACAATCTGTTTTCGCGTTATCCGTTCTCAACGGTTAAAAATTCTTGCTTAGCTTGAAATTACAGGTAGTGCCATGGCTCATTGGCTCTAGATTACGAGCCGCCCCTGATATGAGCCAACATTATAGAGTAAAATAAAAGTATTTAACGAAATTTGCAATTTTTATGATCGTTCCGACTTTCCATTTCTTTAAAATTCCATCCAAAAGTTTCCTCTTTAATTTTGATTAAAATAGAAAGCTCGGTAAAAAAATTCTTACGAACGGAAATATTTATTTGGAAGCAAATACATTATTTATTGAAAAAAATCAATATCGCGTTATAAAGTGAAGAATGTAAATTAAGAGATAGATGACGGGATTGATGATAGCCGGTGACCACGCGCAGCCTCATCATCAGCGCGTTTATTGGCACTCTCTGGAGCGGAAGCAATCTGCATGGCGCGCTCCGATTAGCAATTGCTATGGAAACAAGCTGATAATGCGATCAGTTAGCTGCGGGGGTGAGACAAGGTACACCCAGCCGCCCTCTATGATTTTTAAATTGTCCCCCCGGTGAAAGCCTCGCCACGGCTTGCATTTTAAATAAGCGCCATTTCAGTCTGCAAACACGGTTTCCTCTCCTAGTCAGATTGAAACGTTCCGCCCCGACGCTTAATTCTCTTCGACGCTTTCACAGACCTGACAGCTTTATTAATTTCTAACCATCCACACACAGCCCCTCTTTCCGAGATCATTCCATCCACGGAGCACACGAATCTGGACCGAGCAATCGGATATGGATACTAGATCGTATCTATCGACATTTTCACACTTCCCAGCACGTCCTCCTAATCGATCCGAGAAGAGGGGTAGCGTTGGAAAATTTAATTTTGATCTCGTCAATTCAGCAGTTCGACTACATCCGAAGTTTAATCTTTGATAAAAGTTAAGCGCCGTAATGGCGATCGCCTCGGAAATGGGATTCCTCTCTTTTTCCTCTTTTTCTTTGGTGTGTGTGTGTGTGTGTGTGTGGGTGTGGGGAAAAACACTCACCCCTTAACTCAGATTACAAGTCGTCTCTTTTACAACGGCAGTGTGTCTCTTTGTTACAGATACGGCATGGATCTCAACGGGGCGCGGAGAAAAAACGCCACCAGAGAGACGACAAGTACTCTCAAGGCGTGGCTCAACGAGCACAAGAAGAACCCCTATCCCACTAAGGGCGAGAAAATCATGTTGGCCATCATCACCAAGATGACCCTAACGCAAGTTTCTACGTGGTTCGCCAACGCGAGGAGGAGGTTGAAGAAGGAGAACAAGATGACCTGGGAGCCCAGGAACAGGGTCGAGGACGAGGATAATAATAACGACGACGACGACCATAAGAGTACAGATGGAAAAGACTTAATTGGTGAGTGGATTTAGTTTTATAGTGCCTTAAAAAAACATTATACATAAAAGTTATCGATCACTAAACCCTTGGGCCATATTTTGTCAGCTTGTTACTTTATAAAATCAGTCTCGTTACTTTAACGCGCCATTAATTGTATCCCAATGGTAAATGGTAACGGCTGCTTGTTCGATTTCAGGCTCGGGCCAACGATAAAATATTCCTTAGCCCTTTCAGCCCTGGATTTTAAAATTTGAAAAAAAAAGTTTGTTAATAATTATTGATGGGGAGCTTCTTAAGACCATAAATACCAAATTTGAACTCATTTAATTAATTAGTATAGGAATTAATTCGTGAGGCTTTGTTGAAGTGACATCTAGTGATAAACAGCAAAATTATGGATTGTCATAGTAAGTAGAGACTTGCGGTGGCAATTGCTACCACCAGGGCCGAAAGGGTTAATTTTGTTAATTGTTTGCATATGCCACTTTTTATTTATTATTGCCCATAGGTCCCTTCTTACTCTTGTCCAGCATTGTATAAATTAAATCCAGTTGCCTATTGATAATGAGCATATGGTGCTCAAAATGCTCAAAATGTGCAATTGCTGACAAAAAAAGTAAGACACTATTATAATCTAGTGCGCGTATTTCCTCTAAAATTTATTCATGTAAATGGCGCTTTAATGCCTATTCCATAAATGCCAATCAGGTCTATTCTGTAATTTATAACGCCTTTGTTAATTTCAAGGTCGGTGTTAAAATTATTTTAACAGCACTGCCTTATTATGTACAAACAAATTGGTAGAAACATTTTGCCCTTAAAATTAAACAAAATCACGATCAAATTAGAAACAACTTCACTTGTTGCAGAAAGCATTAGATAAATACAAGAAAACGAAATGTAGCCTGAATATATGAATATTCAACCTGTTCGTTAATCTGCAAGCAAAAAATTAAGTCTTACTAAGACTACAATTAAGACTTAATTTTTTGCTTGCAGATTAACGAACAGGTTGAATATTCATATATTCAGGCTACATTTCGTTTTCTTCTAAAATCACGATCATTTAAACTACACATTTGGAGATGGCTTTATTTTGAACATTAGTGTTTAAGTAATACAATTGGCAAATGAAGTATTAAACCCGGTATTGCTATAAAATTAAAGGCGGTAAGAACAAATGTATTATTTAAATTTATTAGGGGAAAATAAATAATTACTCATGTTATTTATTATTATAACATAAAGTACCTAGATAACAATTATTTAGTTTAGATGTAGTGTTGACATATTATTTCCTAAACTTGTCATCTGAAATAATATTAATATAGGGTGAAAATTTGGTTATATACAGGGTGTTTCAAAATTGATGCGAAAGATTTTAAAGGGTGATTGCCCATTAATATATTTTGTGAATCTTCATCTGTTTTTTTGCGGATCATTAAATATTCAAACGTTTGTCATTGCCGCAATCAGATATAATTTAATTTATAATTTTTGAGCACTTTCTTTGATTTTGTTTCTCTATATTTATATTTGAATTAATTTTTATTTCTATCTATTTTAATAATTTTCTTTTGTTAATTTGTATATTGGTTCTATCCGTAAATAAATGATGATTATTATTATTATTATTTCAGAAAAAATAAGGGTGGTCTTTCATTTGATTTTTTTATAATAAAACACTTTTAACTTTGTTTTGTATAACTTATATATTTATTTTTGTGACTTAAGTTTCGGTAATACAATTACCATTTTCAAACAAGAAGTCTTCTTGTTTGAAAATGGTAAAAGTCTTCTTGTTTGAAAATGGTAATTGTATTACCGAAACTTAAGTCACAAAAATAAATATATAAGTTATACAAAACAAAGTTAAAAGTGTTTAATTATAAAATGTATAACGAAGTAGAAGCCTCCAGCATAAACAATATTTAATTTTTTGTTCAAAACCCCTTCCTCTCCAAGTTACAGCCTTCTAAAGTTAAGGGCAAAAAATTGTTTTTGTTTCACTTTTTGATGATTTTTGTAACTCTAAAATGTTATTTATGTTAAATGGGTCTGAGCATTATTTTTTTTTTTATCAAACTATCAATTTTAGGAGAAAATGTCAATGTTGAATCCCTCCATTTAAATCAAATTTTGAAATAGAAAAATGTAGACGCATTAAAAAGTTCTATTATAGGGGTTCATTTTTCACCCCTTGTAATAACATTTTAGGGTTTCAAAAATCGTCAAAAAGTGCCATTTTATTCGAAACAGTTATCTGCCAAATTTTATTCTTCTAAATTCTTCCATAGTGGATATGTGAAACAAAAACATTTTTTTGCCCTTAAGTTTAGAGGGCTGTAACTTCGAGAGGAAGGGGTTTTGAACAAAAACAGTTATCTGCCAAATTTCATTCTCTCTACATTTTTTTTGGATATATGAAATAAAAACAATTTTTTCCCCTTAATTTATTTTCCTTTTCCTTTAATTGGAGGGCTGTAGCTTAAAGAGGAAGTGGTTTTGAACAAAAAATTATTATTATAAGTACCTCCCTCGAAAATCATTCGCATCAATTTAGAAACACCCTGTATATTAATTCTCTGAAAACAATTTATTTGAAAGTGAATTTGTCGAAAAGAAATTCTTCGAAAGTAAATTTGGTAATTATTTACCTACAGGAAGTACCTTCTAAATAAGTTTATTCGATGCGTTTTTACAAGAGAAACAACTTTTTCCTTAGGCAAAATCATTTCTTAAAAAGTTTTTAACAAAAAAAGTTTTACTTGTTTTTTTCACCGTATCTTCGAAAATATTGATTTTAGAGAAAAATGTTTCAGAGAAACACTGAAGCTCCCGAAAAGCTCTACGGAACCTAACTTAACTTAATCTAATCTAACCTAACCGAACCCAACCCAACTCAACCTAACCGAATCTAGTTTTGGGTTAGGTTGGGTTAAGTTAGGTTAGATTAAGTTAGGTTGGATTAGGTTTAGTGGCGGCTCGTTGATTTCCGTAGGTGAGGCAAAGACAAAGAGTCCATTCGTGCTGCACTATTTACTCTAATAGAGGAAGCAAATATTCTGTTGCTTTTTCGGTCAAATTTTCTTCCGTTGCCTCACCGCCGAACATCCACGAGCCGCCGCTGGTTAGGTTAGATTGGGTTAAGTTAGGTTGGATTAGGTTCAGTTAAGTAGAGCTCTTAGGGAACTTCAGTTTTTGTCTGAAACATTTTTTTCTAAAATCAATATTTTCGAAGATACAGTGGAAAAATAGATAATAACTTTTTAACAAACAATGAGCTTAATTTTGATATATTTACTTTCGAAAAAGTCCATTTCGAAAAATTTATTTTGTGAGATGTAAATACTGCATTTTGAAAAATTTGCTTTCCGAAAATTCCATTTCGAAGAATTGTCTTTCTAAATTGTATTTTCGAAATATTGCATTTCGAAGAATTTACTTTCCAAAAATTCAATTTTGAAGAATTGAACAAATTTTTTTGACAAACAATGAGCTTAATTTTCATATATTTACTTTCGAAAAAGTCTATTTCGAATAATTTATTTTGTGAGATGTAAATACTGGATTTTGAAAAATTTACTTTCCAAAAATTCCATTTCGAAGAATTGACTTTCTAAATTGTATTTTCGAAATACTGCATTTTTCGAAGAATTTACTTTCCAAAAATTCCATTTCGAAGAATTGACTTCCTAAATTGTATTTTCGAAATACTGCATTTCGAAGAATTTACTTTCCAAAAATTCCATTTCGAAGAATTGACTTTCTAAATTGTATTTTCGAAATACTGCATTTCGAAGAATTTATTTTCGAAAAACATTTGTTAAAAATAGTTTGATAAGTAGGTACGTGATTGACGCTTCCCAGAGTGTATAATAAAAATTCGAAAAACCTCTTTTCCAAGAATTGGCCATGTGACGAATTGGTTTTTGAAAAATATACTTTTGAAAATGTGTTTTCGAGAAATTTCATTTCGAAGAATTTACTTTGGAAAAGTTGCAATTCGAAGAATTTACTTTCTAAATTGCGCTTCAGAAGAATTTACTTTCGTAAATGAACAATCGAAAAATTAATTTCCTTTCGCAAGAGGTTTTTCAAAATAATGCATTTCAAAGAATTTACTTTCGAGAAACTCTTATTACGAAGAGTTTACTTTCCAAAATGTGTTTACGAAACACTACATTTAAAAAAATTTACTTTCAAAAAAATGTTTCAAACAACAACTGAAGCTCCTGAAAAGTTCAACCTAATCTAACCTAATATAATCTAACCTAATCTAATCTAACCTAACCTAACCCAACCTAACTCAACCTAACCTAACCTAGTTTTAGTTAGGTTAGATAACGTTATGTTAGGTTGGGTTGGGTTAGCAGATTAGGTTAGGTTATATCAGGCCATGTTCGGTAGAGCTTTTTGGGAGCTTCAGTTTTTGTCTGAAACATGTTTCTCTAAAATCAATATTTTAGAAGATACGGTGAAAAAACAGGTAAAACTTTTTTTGTTTATAATTTTTTTAACAAATAAGGAGTGGCGATTTTGCCCAAGAAAAAAGTTATTTGTCTTGCAAAAACGTGTCGAATGAGCCTATTTCGAAGGTGCTTAGGTAAATAATTACCGTAAATTTTTCGAATGCTTATTCTTCCAAAATAAATTCTTTGAATGATCAATTCTTCGAATGATCAATTCTTCGAAAATAAATTCTTCATATGAACAATTCTTCGAAAATACATTCTTCGTATGATCAATTTTTCGAAAAAAAATTCTTTGTATGATCAACTCTTCGAAATTAAATTCGTCGTATGATCAATTCTTCGAAAATAAATTCTTCGTATGATCAATTCTTCGAATGATCAATACTCCGAAGAGATTATTTTACGATTTTTCACTAAATAATTAAATCACATTGCCATTAAAAAAATGTTCATTTGTCGTCATCAACTTGATAATGACAGTAACACGTCGAAACACGAGTCGTGAATATTTGTTTAGATTTATATAACTTAATATTCTTCTCACGTTATATATTTTTTATAATAATCGGTTGTGGTTAAAACATAGTAATTTTTTGAATTCATGTTAATTGTCGATTACCACGAAGTAACAGTCGCACTCATCCTCTTTATATTTGATTTATAGTTGTTACCTTTTTCAATTCTTTGACATTTTTCGGGGTCCTTTTTCGCAGTCGTTTAATATTTTTTTGTTCTCGGTTTCATAAGTTTCATAAGTTGCCGTTACAATTAATGGCAGTTTTACCATTATGAAATCTACTAGTAACTGTATTTGATTTTAAGTCGTACATTAATTTAATAATGTATGTATACCAGACTGTAGTTTTACATACCTTTTACATCCATTTCGTTTAAAATAGAAGAAAACGCAACTGATTTAAGTATGTACGGGCTAAATTTTAAAACAAAGTTATAGGTTATGTTGTTGTTTCCGTTATGTGAGTTTACGCAATGCGCAGGCGCTTTCAGTGGCGTACAATCTTTTCTCCTTAATTTTGTATGTGTCGTTACTAACTTCACATTTGTTTTTAACAATTTTTTTCACAGTAAAACAGTAAAGTAAAATAGAGATTAATTCACACTAGACAAAAATAAAACATAGAAATACTGGATAAATTCCGAAGAAAGTGAATTATAATGTTTTGTTTTTATTAAATTCTCTTCACGTAACTCACAAACCAAATAATTAAATGTGTTTCTGTTTAAACACGCATTAATATTGATTTTGTAACATACTTATTGAGAAACCTACATACGACGGAGATTTAATGGATAAATATTATACAGATTCTCGGTTGAAATGGAAAGCGTATTTATAGTGACACTTTTACTCTTGTTCTTGCATATTATTTGTACACTTTTTTTTTTACTAAACTGTCTAATATATACAATAATTCGATCCGATATGCAGTGGCGTACTGAGAGCTTTTGCTACCTGGGGCGGTCTCCAATTTGCCGCCCTTTCTAAGTCAATCAAAATCAAGAGTCGGTATTAACAATTTCTGATATAAAAATAAAATCGATAAGGGGTGTTTAAATATTTGTATAGAAAATCATACAGTAGAATCAACTATGGAAAAGTAAAGTGAAATTGTTATGGTAGTTGTTTTTAATTTTTTTTTTACTAACTTGAACAATGTATAAACTGAAAATAAGACAAGTTTAAAAAATTTGTATGGAATTATAATAATTACAACTCATAATTATTCAGCAGCGCCGGCGAGTGTTAGAATGTAAATATAGACACCGAATCGTCGCGGAGATTTCTTATCGCGTTCTTTCCGAATACTTTCTCACTCTGCGCAAACTTTACTCCCGATGTGACACCAGATATTTGGAGGCCTATACCTTATTCAAGATAATATCTACCTATATGCCTGTACCATCTGGAAGATAATGCATTCACAATAAGTTTAAAATCATTCAAGTCTTGAATGCAAATACACGGGGATTTAATTGTTCTTGTTTTCTTTGTGTGATTACAGATTCCAAAGATTCGGGCACCGGTTCGAGCGAAGACGGCGATAGACCCTCGCACCCCAGACTGGCCCCGGACACGGGGAGCGAGTGGAGCGAGTCGAGGCCAGACAGCGGCCCCGACAGTCCGGAATGTGTATACGACAGATCCCACCCCGCGTTCATGCCCCCCAGATCATCCGGATCTCCACCCCAGCTGTCGGTCTCGGCGACGTCGAAGCCCCGAATATGGTCACTGGCGGACATGGCGAGCAAAGAGAGCAGCGACGGCCCCCCGCAGCAGTCCGCCTCTTCCTCCCTGTATTCCACGGCGGCGGGAAGGCTCGTCCCTCCCCTGGGAGGCAGACTGCCTCCCCCGGGCATACACACTTCACCCTACGCGCGCACCCACGAGTTCTACCGCAGCTTGTACGGCCCGGCGGCCGCTCAACACCTCTCTTCGGCCGGTGTCAGCGGTGGGGCTCACGACGTTTCCCTGCTGGAAAGCTACTCCAGGAGCCTAATAGGCACCAGCGGTGTCACAACGCCGGTCATATCCAAAGCGACGCTCTCCTCAACTTCCACGTCGAGCATCAGCGGCATCCCGCTGGGCCTGACGACGAACTCCTCCAGGTTATCCCCGTCGTCGACGTCCTCGCTATCTTCCGGTTCCGAAACGCCCCTGAAACCGGTGGCGCTGAATAAAGCCTGACCCCCGGTGTCGCTGTGGCCCTGATCTACCTCCGGAAGTGTACATACAAGAGTGGACAATAAAAAACAAGGCACTCGCCCCATGTAGTGTGCTCTGTACAGTCAATGTGATATACCTTTTGGTTCCTTAAGTTTCCGCCTGGACACTGGCTAGTTCATTTGTAAATAATACCCCGAGACTGCGCTCGCTCGCAGCAGTATAAAAAAAACAATTGTATCTATGTATGTAATTAGAGTAGACCAGTAAGTAAATCTTTGTTATTAAAATAATAAACCTACTAATAAGAATAATAATGCATACATAAAATTATAGAAAAAAAAACCTTGTATATTATTATACACACACGGCTATATTATTTCTTCTTTTGTATTAACATATCATCAGCAGGATACAAACGAACTCGACTTGTGTATTTATATAACTTACCAAATTTTACCAATAATTCGTGTGTTTAAGCTGCAATAAAGTAAAAAAATCGTTCATTATTTATAATACTGTCTTGTTTTTTCGCTCCGCATATCTCCTTTACGTATATTAACATAATTTCCGAATGTCTACGTCTATGTCTTCGGCCGAGTTTTTGTTAGCCAACAATAGACATATCCATACTACTAATATGAAGCGGACCACCATCGTGGGATGTCCATTCCGGACGGAACGTCTATATATCAGCTATATTCCTGGAATGTCTGCGACCGACCCGAACTGACGAAGGTAAGTCTTTCAATTTATTCTGTTATAACAACGGAAGAGGCGGTTTTCAATATGCTCGATGAAATCATATAAAAATGGTATTTTATCGGTGGTAATGCCGTATAATTGGGATTGTTTGGTAGTTAATTCATGAAATAACACGAATAAAATTTGTGCGCAATATTATAATATTAAAAATTATTCATAGTTTCTTTAAGATATCTTCACCCAGAGAGAGACACTTTTACCAATGACCTCAACAGGTAATTGACCAGAAGTCTTTCAGCCTCTTCGCCTAGATTGTCTTAATTTTAGCAAAAAGTCAAAAAAACTTTCTAGATATGTAGTTAAAAAAATCGAAAACAGATTATCACTCATTTTTCTGTAATTTTTAAAGCAAAATCGCTGCTCTATAAAATGTCTATTTTCGACTAGATTTTCTTAATTTTACCGAAAAGTTTTACAAAATAACATCCAGACGATATGTAGTTATAAAACAAAACAAAAATTCGAAAATAAATTATCACTAATTTTTCAGGAATTTTTAAACCAAAATCGCTGCTCTAGAAAATTCCCACATTCGATTAGATTTTTTTTTCATTTTGGCGAACAGTTTAAAAACAGAAACATTCTGGAGAGATGTAGTTATAAAACAAGAGAACAATCCGAAAATAGTTTTTTTCACAAATTTTAAAACAAAAGAAAAATTCGAAAATAAATTAATACTAATTTTTCAGGAATGTTTAAACCAAAATCGCTGTTCTACAAAATTCCCACTTTCGATTAGATTTTTTTAATTTTTTCGAAAAGTTTTACAAAATAACATTCTGACAATATGTAGTTATAAAACCAAAGAAAAATTCGAAAATAAATTATCACTAATTTTTCAGGAATGTTTAAACCAAAATCTCTGCTGTAGAAAATTTCTACTTTCGATTAGATTTTTTTTCATTTTAGCGAAAAGTTTTACAAAAAAAAAACATTCTAGAGATACGTAGTTATAAAACAAAAGAGAAAAATCCGAAAATAGGTTTTTCGAAAATTTTACATGCCACATCACTGCTTTACAAAATGCCCACTTTAAACTGGATTTCCTTAATTTTTGCGAAAACTTGTAAAAATATATATCTAGTAATAAAATAAGGAAAAAATCCGAAAATAAGTTATTCCGAAATTTTTAAGGCAAAATCGCTGCTTATAAAATTTCCCCTTTCGACTGGATTTCCTTAATTTTTGCGAAAACTTGTAAAAATGTATATCTAGTTATAAAATAAGGAAAAAATCCGAAAATAAGTTATTCCGAAATTTTTAAGGCAAAATCGCTGCTTATAAAATTTCCCCTTTCGACAAGATTTTCTTAATTTTAGCGAAAAGTTTTACAAAAATAGATTCTGGTGGTGTATAGTTATAAAACCAAAAAAAAATCCGAAAATATAATTTGACAAGTTTTTACGAATTTTTAAAGCAAAATCGCCACTCCACAAAATTCCCACTTTCGCCTAGATTTTCTTAGTTTTAGCAAGAAGTTAAAAATATTTTCGAGGTATGTAGTTTAAAAATTTGGAAATTAATTAATAATAATAATTATTTATTTACGGGTAACCCCTTTTACAAAAATAAACCCAAAATACAGCAATACAAAACTAAAAATAAATATTTAAATTAAGAAAAAATTATAAAAATAATTAAATAAAATACAAATTTGGTCACTACCTAAACTAAAATGTTACTAAATATAAATTTAGAAAAATAAGAAAATACATTTAAAAAAATGAAATACATGTTTGACACACAACATTTTTTACGATTTTTAAAGCAAAATCGCTGATCTACAAAATTCCCACTTTCGACTCGATTTTTTAATTTTATCGAAAAGTTTTATACAAAAACATTCTGGGGCTATGTAGTTATAAAACAAAAGAAAAATCCAAAAATACGTTGTCATTAATTTTTCCAAAATTTTACATCACTACTTTACAAAATGCCCACTATAAACTTTAAGAGAAATAGATTTTAAGAATATTCTGGTGATATTTAATTATAGAATAAGGGGAAAATCCTAAAATAATTTATCACCAATTTTTCAGAAATTTTTAAAGTCAAATCGCGACTATATTTTCTTAATTTTAGCGAAAAGTTTCACAAAAATATGTCCTGGAAATATGTAGTTATAAAACCAAAGAAAAATCCGAAAATAGATTATCACTAGGCATTTTTAAATCAAAATCGCTGCTCTATAAAATTTCCACTTTCGCCTAAATTTTCTTAATTTCAGCAAAAAGAAAAAAACATTCTGGAGGTATGTAGTTAAAAAAATCCAAAAATAGATTATCACTAGTTTTTCAGGAATTTTTAAATTAAAATCGCTGCTTTACAAAATTCCCACTTTTGCCTAATTTTCTTAATTTTAGTAAAAAATTTAAAAAAACATTCTGACGGCATGTAGTCACAACTCAAAAGAAAAATCTGAATATTGGTTATCACTAGTTTTTAGGAATTTTCAATGAAAAATTGCCCACTTTCGACTAGATTTTCTTAATTTCAGCAAGTTGATTTTTCTGTCATTTTTAAAGTAAAATTGAAGCTTAACAAAATTACCACTTTCGACTATATTTTCTTAATTTTGGCGAACAGTTTTACAAAAATACATTCTGGAAATATGTAGTTATAAAACAAAAGAAAAATCCGAAAATAGATTATCACTGGGATTTTTATTAAAAGCAGTCGCAGCTCTACAAAATTCCCACTTTCGCCTAGATTTTCTTAATTTCAGCAACAAGTTACAAGAAATCATTCTAGAGATATGTATGCAGTTAAAAAAATCCGAAAATATATTATCACTAGTTTTTTAGGAATTTTAAAATCAAAATCGCTGCTTTACAAAATTCCCACTTTCGCCTAAATTTTCTTAATTTCAGCAAAAAGTAAAAAAAACAACATTTTTGAGATATGTATGTAGTTAAAAAAATCCGAAAATAGATTATCACTAGTTTTTTAGGAATTTTTAAATCAAAATCGCTACTTTACAAAATTCCCACTTTCGCCTAAATTTTCTTAATTTCAGCAAAAAGTAAAAAAAAACATTCTTGAGATATGTATGTAGTTAAAAAAATCCGAAAATAGATTATCACTAGTTTTTTAGGAATTTTTAAATCAAAATCGCTACTTTACAAAATTCCCACTTTCGCCTAAATTTTCTTAATTTCAGCAAAAAGTAAAAAAAAAACATTCTTGAGATATGTATGTAGTTAAAAAAATCCGAAAATAGATTATCACTAGTTTTTTTAGGAATTTTTAAATCAAAATCGCTACTTTACAAAATTCCCACTTTCGCCTAAATTTTCTTAATTTCCGCAAAAAGTAAAAAAAAACATTCTTGAGATATGTATGTAGTTAAAAAAATCCGAAAATAGATTATCACTAGTTTTTCAGGAATTTTTAAATCAAAATCGCTTCTTTACAAAATTCCCACTTTCGCCTAAATTTTCTTAATTTCAGCAAAAAGTAAAAAAAAAACATTCTGGAGATATGTAGTTAAAAAAATCCGAAAATAGATTATCACTAGTTTTTCAAGAATTTTTAAATCAAAATCGCCGCTTAACGAAATTCCCACTTTCGCCTATATTTTCTAAATTTCAGCAAGTTGGTTTTTCTGTCATTTTTAAAGTAAAATTGCTGCTTAACAAAATTACCACTTTCGACTATATTTTCTTAATTTCAGCAAAAAGTTAAAAAAAAACATTCTGGAGATATGTAGTTAAAAAAATCCAAAAATAGATTATCACTAGTTTTTCAGGAATTTTTAAACCAAAATCGCTGCTTTACAAAATTCCCACTTTTGCCTAAATTTTCTTAATTTCAGCAAAAAGTAAAAAAAAACATTCTGGAGATATGTAGTTAAAAAAATCCAAAAATAGATTATCACTAGTTTTTCAAGAATTTTTAAATCAAAATCGCCGCTTTACGAAATTCCCACTTTCGCCTACATTTTCTAAATTTCAGCAAGTTGGTTTTTCTGTCATTTTTAAAGTAAAATTGCTGCTTAACAAAATTACCACTTTCGACTATATTTTCTTAATTTCAGCAAAAAGTTAAAAAAAAACATTCTGGAGATATGTAGTTAAAAAAATCCAAAAATAGATTATCACTAGTTTTTCAGGAATTTTTAAACCAAAATCGCTGCTTTACAAAATTCCCACTTTTGCCTAAATTTTCTTAATTTCAGCAAAAAGTAAAAAAAAACATTCTGGAGATATGTAGTTAAAAAAATCCAAAAATAGATTATCACTAGTTTTTCAAGAATTTTTAAATCAAAATCGCCGCTTTACGAAATTCCCACTTTCGCCTACATTTTCTAAATTTCAGCAAGTTGGTTTTTCTGTCATTTTTAAAGTAAAATTGCTGCTTAACAAAATTACCACTTTCGACTATATTTTCTTAATTTCAGCAAAAAGTTAAAAAAAAACATTCTGGAGATATGTAGTTAAAAAAATCCAAAAATAGATTATCACTAGTTTTTCAGGAATTTTTAAACCAAAATCGCTGCTTTACAAAATTCCCACTTTTGCCTAAATTTTCTTAATTTCAGCAAAAAGTAAAAAAAAACATTCTGGAGATATGTAGTTAAAAAAATCCAAAAATAGATTATCACTAGTTTTTCAAGAATTTTTAAATCAAAATCGCCGCTTTACGAAATTCCCACTTTCGCCTACATTTTCTAAATTTCAGCAAGTTGGTTTTTCTGTCATTTTTAAAGTAAAATTGCTGCTTAACAAAATTACCACTTTCGACTATATTTTCTTAATTTCAGCAAAAAGTTAAAAAAAAACATTCTGGAGATATGTAGTTAAAAAAATCCAAAAATAGATTATCACTAGTTTTTCAGGAATTTTTAAACCAAAATCGCTGCTTTACAAAATTCCCACTTTTGCCTAAATTTTCTTAATTTCAGCAAAAAGTAAAAAAAAACATTCTGGAGATATGTAGTTAAAAAAATCCAAAAATAGATTATCACTAGTTTTTCAAGAATTTTTAAATCAAAATCGCCGCTTTACGAAATTCCCACTTTCGCCTACATTTTCTAAATTTCAGCAAGTTGGTTTTTCTGTCATTTTTAAAGTAAAATTGCTGCTTAACAAAATTACCACTTTCGACTATATTTTCTTAATTTCAGCAAAAAGTTAAAAAAAACATTCTGGAGATATGTAGTTAAAAAAATCCAAAAATAGATTATCACTAGTTTTTCAGGAATTTTTAAACCAAAATCGCTGCTTTACAAAATTCCCACTTTTGCCTAAATTTTCTTAATTTCAGCAAAAAGTAAAAAAAAACATTCTGGAGATATGTAGTTAAAAAAATCCAAAAATAGATTATCACTAGTTTTTCAAGAATTTTTAAATCAAAATCGCCGCTTAACGAAATTCCCACTTTCGCCTACATTTTCTAAATTTCAGCAAGTTGGTTTTTCTGTCATTTTTAAAGTAAAATTGCTGCTTAACAAAATTACCACTTTCGACTATATTTTCTTAATTTCAGCAAAAAGTAAAAAAAAAACATTCTAGAGATATGTAGTTAAAAAAAATCCGAAAATAGATTATCACTAGGCATTTTTAAAGCAAAATCGCTGCTCTACAAAATTCCCACTTTCGCCTAAATTTTCTTAATTTCAACAAAAAGTTAAAAAAAAACATTCTGGAGATATGTAGTTGAAAAAAATCCAAAAATAGATTATCACTAGTTTTTCAGGAATTTTTAAATCAAAATCGCTGCTTTACAAAATTCCCACTTTCGCCTAAATTTTCTTAATTTTAGTAAAAAGTAAAAAAAAAACATTCTGGAGATAGATAAAAATCCGAAAATAGATTATCACTGGTTTTTCAGGAATTTTTAAAACAAAATCGCTGCTTTACAAAATTCGCACTTTCGCCTAAATTTTCTTAATTTTAGCAAGTTGGTTTTTCTGTCATTTTTAAAGTAAAATTGCTGCTTAACAAAATTACCACTTTCGACTCGACTATATTTTCTTAATTTTAGTAAAAAGTTAAAAAAAAACATTCTGACGACATGTAGTCATAAATAAAAAACAAAATCTGAAAATTGGTTATCACTAGTTTTCAGGAATTTTCAATGAAAAATTGCCCACTTTCGACTAGATTGTTTTGGTTTTTACAGGAAAAGCAGTCTGCTCAGTGGCGGTTTGTGAATTTTCGTAGAGGAGGGATGCTACTTCGTCTCCATAACAACCAATATTTCCTCTTATTAAAGAAGCAAGTATCGGGCCATTGTTTTTTTTTTCTGTGGCCTTCCTTCTCTGCTAAACTTTTACGAGCCATCCCTGATCTAGCTACAGAAAGAAAGAAAAATCTCTAAAACAGGTCATCACTTGCTTTTACAGAATTTTCATCAAAATTATCTGCTTTTCAAAATGACCTCTTTCGACTAAATTTCTTTCATTTTTATGAAAACCTAAATATTTTAGTTCACTTTACAGGAAACATTCTAGACATATTAAATTAATCTATTTTTGTTATAATGAAAGAAAAAACAACGTATCCCAGTTGAAAATAAAATGGCAACACATTTGCATCTCAACTTTAGAAAAATTCTCAAAACATCACCTTAGGAATTAGCTTCAAATTCTGAAAATCTACTCTAAATTAATGTATTTTTGTCATGCTGGGAAATAATCATGGTAACCAAGCTGGTAACAAAATGGCAACACCACAAAAGTGAATTGGTGTAAATACAGTTATTAATATTAAACAAAAAAAACATTCGAAAATAGGATATCACTTCCTTTTTTGAATTTGCCGCGAAATATTGGCACCTATTGACTAGTCACTGAAAAATCTTTCCTGCCACGGACGGTTCCATAGCAGGAATGACTTCATCTATATCGAGCATACTCAACCTTTTTTCTCGGGCCACATACACATGACAGTTATTTCACACGGGCCGCAAATACGGATTATTGAAAAAGTGACTGCCCTTAAAAAAAATGCAAATAATTTTCTCTCGGCCAAAATACATTTTTGTTGCCTCTATTTAAACAAAAGAAAGTGGAAATCGGCTTGTTAGGTTAGGTTTTTTTGACTGCCTTTACCGGGCCTCTCAAAATTAACCTCAGTGCTCTGAAATATCAGAAAGTCATCTCTGGACACAGAATAGTTTTAGTAAATTTTGTACTTCTCAAGCAAAAAAAAAAAAAATCGGTCAAAATTTGTTTGTGTTGCCTCTAAAAAAAAAAAAAAAATAGGAAATCGGCTCTTTTCGTTTTATGGCACTTTCTGAAATTCGCATTTGTTGTACTCCACCTATTAGGTCTTGTGATGAAAACTAATATTACTCTCAGTGTAGAAATTAATTTTATTAACGATATTGACATTTCATCTATAACAGTTAGCAGTAGTATATAACTTTGGCATTTTAAAATGATCTACCTGACTAGTAACTGAAGGAAAGATTTTCTTGTTTCTTTGAAAGCCAACGCTCTACATATCTCTCCTATATACGTCAAATGTACAAGAAATGATGGTAATTTAATGCAATGCGGCATGTTTCCGATTTCAAAGTCTCCTGCTCGCATTCGCAAACAAATCAAGTTTAATTGTTCGATATTTCATATGACAATGCGATCATAATACGCGAGCAAAAACACGAGTTAGTGTCTCAGCACGTTTTGATGCATCGCTCGTCTCTCGGCATCATCGTAAATCCGGTGCACTCATAAGACAATGCGTTCATATAATTTTTTGCAGGTGATGAAAAATTCCCACGACGTTTATTTACCGTGATAAATCTTATTTTTTCAACAGCGCTGGCCGTGCATGATTTGTCTCTAAAAATGCGCGTAATTGTCTCCATGTGTTTTGTTAGGGAGCGGTGATAACACGTGTGTGCGTGTCTTTTATTTTTGGCTGAAGCACGCACTTAAAATATACTCCTGAATCGTATGTCACGGCGGGAATCCTTAGTAATGAGTGATAGTTTTTTTAGGTATGGAACTAAAATAGGTGTAATGCGGCCGTTGTTTGACATAGGTGTCAGCCGTAGAAACGGTCACTAATTAGCCGTGTGAGATATGCTCGGTTTTGGTTTTTGGAATGCGGCCGGTTGGCCATCATCCCATCCGCCCTCGCATTTCTGTTGTTGTCTGCACATGTTCAAAGTTAACTGCATTTATTACTGGCGATTAATAATGCGCCTGATGAATGTTTCATGCGGTGAAAAACAATGTCTCAAACAGGGAGTCCGCTGATGATGTTGTCATCAGTTGTCAACACAGACCAATTTAGCCCTATAAGGCCACGACCCACCGCTATAATGAAGATACCAACTTCTTGTATTTATTTATATGCCGCGATTTATGGAGTCAGTTTTTACCGTGGGTCGTCTCTTCGTCTAGATTCTAGAAGCGCCCCCGCTTGCGGCTAATTGACTCTCTTCTCGTGCCTTCGCCGTCATAAACATTTTAGCGCCGGTTCATATGGCCTCATAAACACTTATAAACTACGATTTTCACTTGGTCCATATTAACACATCTATAAGGCACCTCGCACATCCAACATAATACAAATTATCTGTTTATTTATTTATATAACTTTTGTCTCTTACAAGAACGGTTGAAATTGCCAAAGTTCTAAAAATACTTAAATTTTGGGCGAAACGAAACCCCGTTTGCACTCAGTTAAAATCCATGGTTACTAAATCAGTGAATAAACTAATGTCGCTCCGTTTGAACCGAGTTAATTTTTTTGCCATTGAAGATAGCTGAAATTTTTTAACGCCAATCAATTTCATAAAAAAGAAGGTATACTTCAATGATCCACGATACAACTGTTATGAATAAATCCCTAATATTACAATCAGCTCTAGATCAAAATAAAACTAGTGTAAACCGTACATCCAGGTGGTTTGCTACAAATAAGCTTACAATAAATAGTGAAAAGACAACTCATCTAACATTTTCTCTGAAAAGTCCGGCCAATATTCAATTAAATGTGAAATTTTTGTGATTTCATTTGGATAGCAAACTCACCTGGATTACGCACGGGGATGGCATCCAAAATATCTCGTAATATATTTCTACTACGACAACTAGCAAATTGTATCCACAAATCTAGTCTAAGATCCATATATTTTGCCATATGTGAGTCTTATCTAAGTTACGGTATAATAACATGGGGTCACTCAGCTATAACAACTCGCTTGTTTGGTCTACAGAGGAGAGCAATAAGAATATTGTCAGGCATGACATACAGACAAAACTGTAAAGAAGCATTTAGAAACCTAGGGATACTAACACTACCATCCCTGTACATATTGCAATGCTTAATATACGTCCACAAAAATATCAATAATTATTCCTTAAAGAACACAATACATGCTTACGAAACCCGAAACAATACGAATATAAATCTAGATCGCTCTCGTCTATCGAAATCTAGAAACGGAATGAATTACTACGGTCCAAAAGCGTACAATAAACTCCCTGAGTCTATCAGATCACTAAACGATAAACAATTCAAAATCAAAATAAAAACATATCTTTTGCAAAAAGTATTTTATATTTATAATATCGATGAAATTTTAAAAGATAACTTTGAAATGCCTTAATACCTGAATTGCTTTTCCCTGAAACATTCGTCTAGACAGTTATTATAACAAATATCACATAGTGCTTAATTCACCTTAGGTCACTTCCTAAATTGTCCATTTTTAAAATAATTTATAAGAAATTTTAACTAATTCGATTTTATAAAATCCTGTTCACTTTGTGAATTTGTACACACCTTTTAATATGTAAATGTTTCTGTTGCGTAAACATCGTATTATTTTATTTATATCAACAAAATATGTCTTACTATGTATTAACTGTTCTAATTTTAAATTGTCATTTATATATTTTCTAAACACTGGAGTTATATCTAATATTGTTAATCGACCTGTGTAATCTATTAGTAACACCAATAAAGAATTATTATTATTATTATTATTATTATTAAAAAAGTTGCATTTTTTGAGCAAAAGTTCCAAGGGCTTTACTTGTGTACATTTTCAAGTTTTCGTCAAAAATTAAAATCACCAATTTTAATTGAATCCAACTAATCTACATACAAGGAGCACAGATTTGAAAACCGCGTTCAATTTGGAATTTTCGTTTAGCCGCTACAGCCGATTAAAATCTGAAAAATTCGACTTTTTGAAAATGGTCTAACAAGTTCATGGTGACTTGCCAATTTTCTTGCATTTTTTCCTAGATGAAATTTTCTTTAACGCTAATCAATTTAGCTTGCTCTTCTGATGAAGAAAAAGGTATTACATAAGGGTCTCCGATGATTATTAAAAGAGTTGATTTTTTCGACTTTTTCCACTTTTGAGTTTTCTTTGCTGACGCGTCACGGGCTTCAAATTGACATTTGTTCTTGCGAAAGTACATTTTCCGAGGCGTCTTGAAGGGATCTTTCCAGTGATGTGTAGAAACACCGAATCGAACCATTGGTCTCCTCAGATAATTGTTTCAAAGCCAATTTTTGAGCAAAAGTAAGAAGGGGGGGCCCTTGAGTAGTTTTTCGGGTTTTCGTCAAAAAAATTAAATAGCCAATTTTAACTGCATCCGACTAACTTACATACAAGGAGCACAGATTTGAAAACCGCGTTCAATTTTGAGTTTTCGTTTAGCCGCTACAGCCGATTAAAGTCTGAAAAATCGATTTTTTTTGAAAAATTTTTAACATGTTCATGGTGACTTGCCAATTTTTTTGCATTCTTTCCTAGATGAATTTTTTTAACGCTAATCGATTTAGCTTGCTCTTCTGATGAAGAAAAAGGTAATACATAAGGGTCTCCGATGATTATTAAAAGAGTTGATTTTTTCGATTTTTTCCATTTTCGAGTTTTCTTCGCTGACGCGTCACGGGCTTCAAATTGACATTTGTTCTTGCGAAAGTACATATTTTGAGTCGTCTTGAAGGGATCTTTCCAGTGATGTGTAGAAACCCCGAATCGAACTATTGGTTTCCTCAGAAAATTATTTCAAAGCCAATTTTTGAGCAAAAGTAAGAAGGGGGGACCCTCGGGTAGTTTTTCCGGTTTTCGTCAAAAAATTGAAATCGCCAATTTTAACTGAATCCGACTAACTTACGCACAAGAAGCACAGATTTGAAAACCGCGTTCAATTTGAAGTTTTCGTTTAGCCGCTACAGCCGATCAAAGTCTAAAAATTCGATTTTTTTGAAAATGTTTTAACATGTTCATGGTGACTTGCTATTTTTTTTGCTATTGCAAATCTACATTTATGATGAAATTGCAAAAAAAAAATTCTACCTTTAACATAAACTTTGATTTTTGAAATTGAGTCAATTTTTGCGTGAATTGTGAATTTTTTTAAATTAATATTTTAAGTTGTTTAAATAAAACAAAAATCGAAAACAAAATTAAGTTCCTTAAATATTTTAATATATTTACAGAACGACTCCCTTTAATACAAACTTTCGAGCTTTGAAAATGTATTCATTTTTGAAAATTAATGTAGGTTTAAAAATGAAAATTCACTTGTTTTGTTTCACGAGAAACAAGTATATGACATATTTGAAAATTAATATTTATAATTGTTGAAGACTTGAACAAACAAATGTAAAATAAATAAATACTGATATATTAGAATTTCTGAAAAAATCTGCCTTTAAAACTGGCTTTAATTTTTGAAAATCTGCCAATTTCTCCGTGAGTCATGAATTTTTGAAAATTAATGTTTTAAATTGTCGGATAATTGTTGAACAAAAAAAATCCAAAGAAAATAAATAATCGTATGATGAAACTGCTTGAAATTGTAATATATTCAACTTTAGTTTAAACTTTTATTTTTGAAATTGAGTAATTTTTTGCGTGAATTGTGAATTTTTAAAAATTAGTATTTTAAGTTGCCGAACACTTGAACAAAACAAAAATCGAAAACAAAATTAAGTTCCTCAAATATTTTAATATATTTACGGTTGTACACATGACAAAAAAAAATACTGATATGATATAATTTCTCAGAAATTTTAGTATATTTGCAACACATCTGCCTTTAGAATTAACTTCGATTTTTGATACGTGTCAACTTGTGCGAGAGTTATGAATTTTTGAAAATGAATATATAAAGTTGTTGAAGAATCGTAATGCGACAGCAAACGTCACTTTTTAGAACAAAATTAAATATCGGCCATTATGATTTCATGGCAAACCTTTGTTTTTAATTCAAAATAGTTGTAAAGTTTTTAGCAAATATCTCGGTAAATACTCTACAGAAATTATTGAGTAAGGTACCAAATGATTCAGCTTTAAAAATAATGTAAGAAGACCGATACTGTCAAATAATTAGGGGAGCCAATATTTACACATTTAAAATTTTACATGTAAATCCCTATGGCCCGTTTTGCAATTCAACACCCAGTATACGGTTTGTATAGACAGTTATAACAAGTATAAACAATTTTTGTATATGGAATGCCTCCCGGTACGAACTAGTTTTTGCCGATGAACCTCTTGCAAACGTCGAATCCAATAATAAATGATAATTAGTATAATAATAAATAAATGCTAATCAAATGATTCAGTTCGTGTTATAAAACACAATGGAAGCATTCATGCAGAAACCGAATCGCAAACACGGCCTGAATAATAATGAATGGAGAGTCCATATTAAACAATGTAGACACAAAGTAATATAATATAAAATGCGTTTTTATCGTTTTTATCTCTTCCTCCGTAGATGAAGTTACAATTAAATAGACAGAAGATGCACTGTGGTTGTGTGTACACTTATACACGGATACAGACGGACACATGGCGACACATAAATACTCAATGAAATTGCAAGCTTGTAGCTTTTCTTTATGCTGACTGTTGGTGCAGCACTCATTATCTCCACTACCAGACACCTCTACCTCCGACCGGATGTGTGACAACTGCCCACGCCACGGCACACCATGGACACCTTGCACACACCGACTACCATTCTTATCTTTGATTAATTCCAACTCGTTTTCTCAACAAAACGTACAAACAGAATCAATCCCTCTTCCAACAAACACGACTACCTCTCTGCCTCTGCCTCTCGGCCCTCGAATTCATTATTTCAATTTCCAAAATAAATACATTTATCCATTTCCAAATTGTTGTTGTAAATTGATTCGCCCCAAAACATATTCTATAAAATAAACAAACAGCCGGGCCTACATATTTTCATAATTACGCCATTATTTGCCAAACGCTATTATATTATGGTAAATATTTATTTCCAGCCAGCCCTGCATTCATTAATAAATATAACGGAAATATATAAATCTCCAATTATTTTCTATAATCGAATGGCGCGTATCGCAAATATACAATGGACAGTTTTTTTTTTCGTTATCGCTAAATTGGGCTGAAATTCAGATTATAAAGCTTGAAATTAATATTTAAATAACACGCATTCGTCGTTAAATATTTTATAGGATACATGTTATTCAGAACAACTATCAATTTTGAAAATATTTTTTTAGAAATTGAGCCTAAAATATGAGAAAACATTAAAATGAACTAAATTCGCTTATTAAATTTTAATTGCTAGGCAAAAATGTTACTTTCTATGACTTGATGGTATCATAGTCATTTATATGGTTTATTTTCTATTTAAATCATATTTTAAATGTGCATCGAGCGTTTTGTAAACTTGGATGAAACTGACGTTTAAAACGTCAAAATTATGAAAGATGGATAAATTATACTTCAAATTCAAAAACTAAGTTTACTCAAAAACTAAAGAGATTATGAAAAAAACTTATTCTTTATAGGTTGTTCAGTTTAGCATTCTCTACAATTATTATTAACATTTTATATATTATATATATTATTATAAAAAACAGTTCAGGTAAACACCCACTTCCGGTGTACGAAATGTTACCAAAAGCTTTTCAGTTTTTCGGATTATGAAATAAGACTTATGTTCAAAGTTTCATATCAATTGCTTCATTCACACAAAAAAAAAATCCAGAAATTGTTGAAATGGCATCAAAACGGATATTTCCGTAAAAAAAAATTGTTGAAAAATTTTTCACGATCACACTACTTTCTCGTACTTCGTAACAGAGAAAGTAAAAATAATAAATAACAGTTCAAAAGGAAAGTCAAACTTATTTTTACAAAAAAAAAACAACAAAACAATAGTCAACAGTTCATTCAGTTGAAAAATTAATATTGGAAATTTAAAATGAAAATAAAATTAAAAATCCATATTTAATCGACACATTAATATGTTCTTCAAATTTCCTTCTGATTCATTCTTTTATCAGTCAATATAAGTTTTAATACCAAAAAATGTAGTTTCCACCAGCGGCGGCTCGTGGATGTTCGGCGGTGAGGCAGCGGAAGAAAATTTGACCGAAACAGCGACGGAATATTTGCTTCCTCTATAAGAGTAAGTAGTACAGCGCAAGCGGCATCTTTGTCTTTGCCTCCCCCTACACAGCTAGATTATGACAATGGCTATAACGTGAAATCATAAATGTTTCGTTTTTATGAATTTTGGGTTCTTCAAACAACCTTCTTACAATTTTTCAAGTCTTCGAATGCCCTCCTCGCTTTACTAGTTCTATTAGAAAAAGTTACTCTTTTATACACAACTTAATTATTGCAATTGTTTAAACATTAAACCAGAAATGAATATTTTTTACGGATTTTAAGTTTTTGACAAAACACAATTTTTCAAATCTTTGAATGCATTTTTGGTTTCTCCAGTTCAAGTTTGGATTGTTGTCGTTTTATTAACAGCTAGAATATGGCATCAGTGATGTATTGCTTTTTATGGATTTTGAGCCTTCGAATAAAAATTTTCTATTAATTTTTCTTTTAATTTTTCAAATCATGCATTTTGAGTATTTCCAGTACAAGTTTAGAATGAAGCCGTTTTTGCAGCTAAATTATGGCATTTGTTTTTACGTGAAATGTGAAGAGTTTTGCATTTTTATGGATTTTCGACTAAAAATTCTCCATAAATTTGTTTTTTACTTTTTCACATCTTTGCATGCAATTTTAGTTTTTCCGGTTCAAATTTAAAATATTGCCGTTATGTTAACAGCTAAACTATGGCATTTGATTTTACGTAAAATCGAAAAAGTATTGAGTTTTTATGGATTTTCGATTAAAAATTCTCCATAAATTTGTCTTTTACTTTTTAAAATACTTGCATGCAATTTTAGATTTTCCGGTTCAAGTTTAGAATGTTGCCGTTATGTTTACAGCTAAAATATGGCATTTGTTTTTACGTGAAATCAGAAAAGTATTGTTTATTTTTATGGATTTTGAGCTCTTCGTTCAGTTGATATATTTTAAATGTTTTTCAATTTTTGAATGCATTTTACGTTTTTCCTAGTTTAAATTTGGAATGTTGTCGTTTTGTGCACAACTGGATGTTGGACATTATTTCAATGTGAAATCGGAAATATATTGTTTTTTTTATGGATCGTAAGCGTTTGAAGCCAATTTCTTCATTCATCATTTTTTTTACAATGCTTTAAATCGTTCAATGCATTCTAATTCGAGATTGAGGTGTTGCCATTTTGTTTACACTCAGGATGTGGTTAAATCAAATTTGTATTGTTTTCTGTGCGTATTTTGAGCTTTTGAAATAAATTGCTAAATTATTTAATTTTTTATAATCTTTGAAATCGTTGAATGTAAATTTTGTTTTCCTCGTTTAAGTTTGGATTGTTGTCATTTTGCTTCGACCTAGGATATGACAATTGTTTTTTTAAGTGAAATCAAAAATGTGGGTTTGAGGTTTTGGAGAAAATTTCTTAATTTTGCAATTTTTCAAATCTTCGATTGAAATATTAATTATTCTAGTTCAAGTTCAGATTGTTGTTGTTTAGTTTTCTTCTAGAATACTGCAGTTGTTTTTATGTGAAAGCAGAAATATTTTATTCTTTTGTTGATGCTAAGGTTCTGAAAAATATTTCTTAATTGATCACTTTTTTACAATTTTTTAAATCTTCGATTTATATATTTATTTTCCCTGATCACGTTTAGATTGTTGTAGTTTTGTTTTCATCTTGCAATTGTTTTTATGTGAAATTAAAAATAAATTATTCTTTTGTGGATTTTGAGATTTTGTAAAAAAATTCTTAGTTGATAATTTTTTTGGAATTTTTCAAATCTTCGATTGTAATATTCATTTTTCCCAGTTCAAGCTTAGATTGTTGTCGTTTTGTTTTCATCTCGAACATTGCAATTGCTTTTATGTGAAATCAAAAATATATGATTACTTTGTGGATTTTGACGTTTTGAAGAAAATTTCTTAATTGATTATTTTTTTACAATTTTTTAAATCTTCTATTGCAATATTAATTTTCCCAGTTCAAGTTCAGATTGTTGTCGTTTTGTTTTCATCTCGAACATTGCAATTGTTTTTATGTGAAATCAAAAATATATGATTATTTTGTGGATTTTGACGTTTTGAAGAAAATTTTTTAATTGCTCATTTTTTACAATTTTTCAAATCTTCGATTGCAATATTTATTTTCCCAGTTCATGTTTAGATTGTTGTCGTTTTGTTTTCATGGCAATTATTTTTATGTGAAACCAAAAAAATAAATAATTCATTTGTGGATTTTGAGGTTTGGGAAAACATTACTTAATTGATCATTCTTTTGTAAATTTTAAAATCTTCGATTGCGATATCCATTTTCCCAGTTCAAGTTCAAGTTGCCATCGACTTGAAATTTTACAATTTTACATTTATTTAAAAATACATTATATACAGGTATATATGAACATTTGTTTACACCCCACCCCAAAAAAGAAGGTATGTATACTTCAATGGTCTGCGATAATTATTGAAAAAGTTGATTTTTTCGATTTTTTCCATTTTCGAGTTTTCTTTGCTGACGCGTCAAGGGCTTCAAATTGACATTTGTTCTTGCGAAAGTACATTTTCCGAGGCGTCTTGAAGGGATCTTTCCAGTGATGTGTAGAAACCCGGAATCGAACCAGAGGTTTCTTCAGGAAATTATTTCAAAGCCAATTTTTGAGATAAAGTAAGAAGGGGGGACCCTTGGGTAGTTTTTCAGGTTTTCGTCAAAAATTTTAAATTGCCAATTTTAATTGAATCCGACTAATTTGCACACGAGGTACGCGGATTTGAAAACCGCGTTCAATTTGGAGTTTTCGTTTAGTCGTTAGGGCCGTTCAAAGTCTGAAACATCCATTTTATTTTTTTATTTTCTAACAATTTTTTACTATTGAAGATAGCTGAAATTTTTTAACGCCAATTTTATTTTTATTAAAGTGGTATATCGTGGCCGGAAATCTTAGAAAAACTTAAAAATCGACTTATTTTTCTTAATTTTACATTGAAAATAATTGCGAATAGTAAAGTACTGATAGTAGTGGCAATTATCTAGGCATAAGTAATTGCATTTTAACAGCGGAAAAAAATCGAATCCTTCTAATTAGCAACTCTTTGTTTCACTTTTACCCACAAAACGATGTAAACATGTTTGTTAATATTTCACAACTTTAACGTGAAAATTGAAATCCCATCCATATCTTCCCATGCGTCGCAACAGTGGCATTACATAATCGCCCGCATGTAATATTTATAAATTATTAAAAAGGAAAGGAAGTCATTTTTCCACGTGCGGGAATATACCAATTATTATAGCATACTATAATTTTATATGTTCTAATTACGCGCATTTATATCAACATGTGAATTTCAACAATTATCGAAGTACGCATTTGTGGATAATTTACATTACAGTTTCTGTTATTTTACATGCATTGCGAGATTTTCTGTTTTCATTGTTTCTTGGGTATCTGGAAGGCCGTAATTGCAGTCACGTGTTGGTGGACGTGTCGCGCATCTGAAATAAACGGCTGATGGTTTTCGCTAATTTGATAAGGGAATTAATTGTTTGTCAATTTAAGTATTTACAACGGGTGCTGTGCACAAACCAGAACCGGCCATGTTGAGTTCGTTATTTTTTTTTTTTTTGGGGGGAGTATCTGATTTTGGAAACCATGCTTTTACAGCGGTGAAAAATTTCAATGCACACGTGAATTTTTGTAAATATCCTATCATATCATGTGAGCCACAAAATTTTGTTTCAGAGTTGGCTGTGAGAAAAATTAAGAATGTCGCATATTATTACGTCATGAGATTAGAATTAGATTTAAAAAAATGAATGAATCTCAGACATGACTGCTATGTTTCTCTCTCTCAGGCATGACCAATTCAGCAACAAAATTCTGTGGCTCACACCTTATAATTCGGTATATTAGCCTATAATTAAGAAATTATAAGTCTGATAAACATCACTGGTTAACTTATTTTTGAGTTACGTAACAAATCATCAAGGAAAATAAAATTATGGTAACATAACAGCCGCAATGGATCATGACTGCGGAGGGCGAGAAACATGACAAAAATTTAATCTCACATAGCCGGGGATAAAGTAAATTCCAAGACAAAAGGAAAATTGAAAGAGCAATCCGCAAATTATTTTAGGAGTTGGCATACGGTTGGAGATCGCGCGAAGAATACAAAACAGGTAAGAGAAGAGGACGGAAAGAAAAGGGGAAGAGAGAAACGAACCATCGGATCTAATTTATATCAGCCCCACGCGATTCTCCGCCTGCTCCAGAACAAAGATACTGTTTTGTCTCATTAGCTTTATTAGGCAGCTAAGTATCTCTACTTGTACACTCATTTACCGTTCAAATTTATTAATTACTTACTCTCAGTAAGTTTACGTGAGCCCTATCTCCGGTAACAATAACGCATGCATTGTGTAAACTAGCTTTGCTTAATAATTAAAATAATTATGAACATAATAGCAAATATAATTTAGTTCATTAGATTTACGTGTGTGTGTGTGTGTGTGTTTGTGGCATCGCATGCACTTAATGCTAAGTGTGTAACATTCACATAAAAATAATCTTTTAGGTAAATCATCAGCCGAGTTCGCTGCGCTTATCGCGTCCATCATTTCACATAAATTCATACACACGTATTACTTTTTCTCCACTAATTAGACAATTGTTCAACCTCCTGTTTATAACATTCTAGCAACAATATTTCTACCTTTGGTTTGTTTTGGTTACACATTTGACAAAAGCATCTAAAATATTTTGGTCATGAAAACAACACATACTGTTCAAACCAGTTAGAAATTAGAGGGTTAATGTTTTGTATTATGTCGCAATTCATTGATACAATATTTTTATTACAAAAAAATTCACACAAAATACCCAATATTTAAAAAATGGTGATGTGGCCATCATGTTACTTTCTCCGACTTGATGGTATCATTTATATTTACGCTTTCATGGTTTATTTTCAATTTAAATCATATTTTAAATGTGCATCGAGCGTTTCGTAGACTCGGATGAAACTGACGTTTAAAACGTCAAAATTATGAAAGATGGGAAAATTATACATCAAATTCAAAAACTCAGTTTACTCAAAAACTAAAGAGATTTCGACAAAAAAATTTCTTCATAAATTATTCATTTTGGCATTCTCTACAATTATTATTAACATAAATTAGCTGTAACTGTTAGTGTTTCATAATTATATAGCAAAAGCCTTGAGGCTAAACATCTTCCTCCGATATAGTTTTTCAAAATTCATAGCCGCATTTTTAAACGAAAACCTTTGAAATTCGCGTTAAATTTGTTTAAAAAATCTTCTTTAAGCCGATACAGAGCTATTTTAATTAAAACATCTAAAGGGCCTCAAATCATAGAAACATTTCGAAAACGTAGGAAAATCCGGTCTTTGTCATAAAAATTCCAATAGCCAACTACAATTAAAAAGTGAGCTTAAAAAAAATCTCTACAAATGGGAAATAAAATTCAAATTTTTGGAAAATCTGCTGAAATCCATTGTGATATGTGGTAAGTCCTCAAGTTCCTAGATATTTCCATGCCACGTGTACTAGAAAGATGCGTGTGGGGGCTGTCATATGCCAATCGGAACTCGGCAGAGTGCGATAAATTATAACGACTACGTATCAATACAATTGTCGTTAGAATAAAGTTATTAAATTAAATAAAAAAACCCCACTACTACAACTACTTAAAATAAACGAACAAGATAGTCCGTACATTCTCGACACAATTGGGAAAATCGTTAATGTACTACACTAAGAACAAAAGTGGTCCCAATGTAGATCATTGGGGCACCCCATGTTCTAGCGGGCGCTTTAGAGAAACTAGACTACTCCATCCTCTTTGTTTGCACATAAAAATCGTGTTTACTTTAATAACGCAAGAGGTATGTTAACGCTTGTCTCAGATTGAATAAATCCAAGCGAAAATTTAGCATTAATCATATTTTTTGTTCATAATTTATAAATTATGATTATTAAAGCTGACTGCTTGGCTATCTGCCACTACCACGTGTTTGTAATTATACGGGGTGGAAACTTAAACTGGAACAAATTCGGTATTTATGAAATGAGAAGTTCCAGAAAAAAATGTTTGTTTTGTATTGGGCACTTTTTAGCGACTTAAAAAAATAATATAACATCACTAGTCTTTCACGTATGATGTCATAGACATTTTTTAAAAATGGAAACCATTTTTTTTATTTCTCTAAATTTGTAGCCTTTTTATTCTCTTTAGTTTTTAAACTGTGACTATGATCACATCGCAGAAAAAAAATATAAAAAACGCAGGAAAATTTTTATAAAAAATCGTCCTCAATGGCCGAAGTATCGCTTATTCAAAATCAATTCGGTTTTTGTAAATTCAACCATTTTCAATAGAGATATGGATTTTTGAAAATTTTCGTTTAAATTTTTTGAGCACTTTAACAAAAACATCGCAGAAGAAAATATCAAACATGCAGGCAAAATTCCATAAAAAAATCATCCTCAATGGCCGAAGTATCGCTTATTCAAAATAAATTTGGTTTTTGTAAATTCAACAATTTTTAATAGAGATATGGATTTTTGAAAATTTTCGTTTAAATTTTTTGATCACTTTAACAAAAACATCGCAGAAGAAAATATAAAACATGCAAGTAAAATTCTATAAAAAATTATCCTCAATGGCTGAAGTACCGCTTATTCAAAATAAATTTGGTTTTTGTAAATTTAACAATTTTCAATAGAGATATGGATTTCTGAAAATTTTCGTTTAAATTTTTTTAGCACTTTAACAAAAACATCGCAGAAGAAAATATCAAACATGCAGGCAAAATTCCATAAAAAATCATCCTCAATGGCCGAAGTATCGCTTATTCAAAATCAATTTGGTTTTTGTAAATTTAACAATTTTCAATAGAGATGTGGATTTTTGAAAATTTTCCTTTTCATTTTTTGAGTACCTGAACAAAAACATCGCAGAAAAAAATATTAAAAACGCAGGAAAAATTCCATAAAAAAATCATCCTCAACGGCGAAGTATGGCTTATTCAAAATCAATTCGGCTTTTGTAAATTCAACAATTTTCATTAGAGATATGGATTTTTGAAAATTTTCATTTAAATTTTTAAATAAATATTTAAGAAAATATAAACATGCAGGCAAAATTCTATAAAAAATTATCCTCAATGGCTGAAGTACCGCTTATTCAAAATTAGTTTGATTTTTGTAAATTCAACAGTTTCCAATAGAGATATGGATTTTTGAAAATTGTTGTTTTAATTTTTCGAGCACCTGAACAAAAAATATAAAAGCGCAGGAAAAATTCCATAAAAAATCATTCTCAATGGCCGAAGTATCGCTTATTCAAAATCAATTTGGTTTTTTCAAATTCAACAATTTTCAATAGAGATATGGTTTTTTGAAAATTTTCGTTTTAATTTTTTGAGCATCTGAACAAAAACATAGCAGAATAAAAATATAACAGCGCAATAAAAATTCCATAAAATATTATCCTTAATGGCCAAAGTATCGCTTATTCAAAATCAATTTGGTTTTTGTAAATTCAATAATTTTCAATAGAGATATGGATTTTTGAAAATTTTCCTTTTCATTTTTTGAGCACCTGAACAAAAACATCGCAGAAAAAAATATTAAAAAAGCAGGAAAATTTCCATAAAAAATCATCCTCAATGGCCAAAGTATCGCTTATTCAAAATCAATTCGGTTTTTGTAAATTTAACAATTTTCAATAGAGATATGGATTTTTGAAAATTGTTTTAATTTTTTGAGCACCGAAACCAAAAATATAAAAGCGCAGGAAAAATTCCATAAAAAATCATCCTCAATGGCCAAGTATCTCTTATTCAAAATCAATTTGGTTTTTGTAAATTTAAGAATTTTCAATAAAGATATGGATTTTTGAAAATTTTCGTTTAAATTTTTTGAGTACTTTAACAAAAACATCACTGAAGAAAATATAAGACATACAGGCAAAATTCTATCAAAAAATATCCTCAACGGCTGAAGTACCGCTTATTCAAAATTAGTTTAGTTTTTGTAAATTCAACCATTTTCAATAGATATGGATTTTTAAAAATTGTTGTTTTAATTTTTTGAGCACCCGAACAAAAAAATATAAAAGCGCAGGAAAAATTCCTAAAAAAAATCATTCTCAATGGCAGAAGTATCGCTTATTCAAAATCAATTTGGTTTTTGTAAATTCAACAATTTTCAACAGAGATGTGGATTTTTGAAAATTTTTGTTTTAATTTTTTGAGCACTTTAACAAAAACATCGTAGAAGACAATATCAAACATACAGGCAAAATTCCAAAAAAAAATCCTCAGTGGTCGAAGTAACGCTTATTCAAAATCAATTTGGTTTTTGTAAATTCAACAATTTTCAATAGAGATATGGATTTTTGAAAATTTTCGTTTTAATTTTTTGAGCACTTTAACAAAAACATCGTAGAAAAAAATATAAAAAACGCAGGAAAAATTCCATAAAAAATCATCCTTAATGGCTGAAGTACCGCTTATTCAAAATTAGCTTAGTTTTTGTAAATTTAACCATTTTCAATAGAGATATGGATTTTTGAAAATTTTCGTTTAAATTTTTGAGCACCTGAACAAAAACATCGCAAAAAAAAATAAAAAACGTAGGAAAAATTCCATAAAAAATTATCCTCAATGGCCAAAGTATCGCTTATTCAAAATCAATTTGGGTTTTGTAAATTCAACCATTTTCAATGGAGATATGGATTTTTGAAGTTTTTTATTTCCATTTGTTGAGCCCCTAAAAAAAGTAGGAGCATTTGGAGATTTTCGCAGTTTGGTTAATTAATTTTTTTTTTTCAGTTCATGAAGTTAGCAATTTCAAAATTGGTTTCGTGGTATTATTTCAAAATGTATGTTTAAATATTCGCACTGAATCTGAATATCTCGTCTAGATTTTAAAACAACTCTTTGAGAACAGAGCAAATCGTTATTTTGAAGATGAGCTTTTTCAAAAACATTTACTTTAAAATTTTCAAATTTACTCAAAATACATTCCACTTTACGTTTCTGCAACAGTCCAGGAATGCTTCTTCACTAATATTTGAAATAATCACAATTTCAAAAGGTGTCACGATGTTCGCTAACCGTGATCACTGTTTAAAATCACTGATATTAAAAAGCAGTAATCACTGGTAGCAACGTGACTTAAAAGTAGCAGTTTTGCCCATTTCTAATTCCGTCGACAACAACTGGGGAACGGATTGGTCTTACAGCAGCACACCAAGGTCGTCGTTGATGGAGAAACGTTTTTTAAGAGCGGGAGTATACCAACTAAAAACTCTCCTCAGAGTAGAGCGGAAAGAGACCGAACCTTGACCGTGGTCAACCCCAGGGGAGCGATGGAGAAACGGAATTTGACTATGCCTTTATAAACAAATCATGTAACTGTTAGGATAGAAAAACAATTAGGGTGACATCTGTCGCCGAAAATGTTACAACGTTCTAAAATTATAATATATCGGCGATAGATGTCGCCCTAATTGTTTTTCTCTCCTAACGCTTACTTGATTAGTTTATCTTGGGGGGCACGTTGCGCCGCTCCGTCCCACCAACTTAGTGGACGCCCAGCTTTTGGGGCCGAAATTCAGAAAATTTGGTGTATTTTAAATTGATTAATCATCAAGGTCAAAAAAAGTTGACTTGTGTGTTTTAAGAAGTAATAAAAAATTCTTGCTGAGCTTGAAACTACAGGTAGTGTCCTTGGCTCTATATAATAATAATAATAATACATATATTACGGTAAATCACCATTTTACAATTAAATATACAACATACAATTTGTGAGTGTATTTACAGCAATATGATGAGGCCGCACCTATATGTATTACCACCTCCGCTACCTCGGCCAATTATGTTTTCGAATTTGAAAATTATTAGCCAACTGATTGTAATATATCAATTATAAAAATAATTTTTTTTTCAACTTTCTTAAATTAAAGTTTAATAATGACACGATTGCAGTATTGTTTTCGGGTTGTGTTTAAGAGCTTTTAATGGACATGGTGACGGTTGTGTGTCGGTGGCGTCGCGACGCATGTCGTACACATGTAGAGCAGAGCAGCGTACAATTAATGTCGGATGTAATGCACGAGCACACGATCACACGAGCAGAGGCTTTGTCTCCTGTTGTTTATGGCTTATTGCAGCCGATATAAAAGCTATTGATTCGGAACGATTACATGGCCAGTCGTGCCTCGGACCGTCGACTGATGTATGCTAGCTTTCGATGAGCTTTATGGCTCCAGATATCCCAAGCAAATCACCCTGTAATATCCTATTCATATTTATACGCCATTATATATGGACACTTAATAGAAATAAATTGTCCCATAAATTGTTGCGCAATAACAACGTGCAACATTCCGGACGATTTCCATTTCCTAGTCCATCAATTTTAAATACCATCGTTGTTGGTTTCAACTTTTACTCACATAATTCTCTCTCTATATAGCCATGTATAGCTTATTAGCAATTTTTCCATTTGCAAGAATCTCAATACCTCAAAATAAACTAATACAAGTGTTTACCAGTTCAGACCATAAAACAGCAATAGAATTCAAATTTACATATCTCACACTCACAGTAGTTAAGCAGTTGAAATCTCGAGGCGATATAACGACAGTTATTTATATTCAATTAGTCAAGTCGGTTATTCGTAATGCCTTAATCTCACTTCCATAGCCATCCCTATGTACACATGTAGTTAATACCAACAACAGATATGTATCAAGCCTTTCTGATGCGTGACGCACTAATTACACATATTGTGTCTAATTGTTTATGTGTACACGTATCAAAACGACGTGATGTAACCCAAGAAAACTGCAGATATTAGCATTGAATGATATTAAATTATGTATCAACGAAAAAAATGATTTAATCGCTTTGGAAAAAAGTACGTTTTAATTACGAGTGTTGGCGTGGATCGCTTCCGCCAGATTTGCCCCATTGATACACTTGCCCAGCGACCCAAGTGATATAATTAAAATCGTAATTAAATATATTCGGAACGTTAAGGTAATACAAAAGACCCGGTTTGTAGATTTCAATAATTATATATGAAAATGAAAATTTTATCGCGGTTTTAGTTTAGTATTAACATTCATTATGGTTTGTAAGCGTTAATTATTTTAATGAAGTCTTAGTTGGCGGATTAACAAAGTTGGTAAAGTTTATATTTCAAACTGCTCTGGTTAAGCAGGCGGAACGATGAACAATATTTTCTGAAATTATTTTTAATTAGCTTTTAAGAGATGGGCAAAACTGCTACTTTTAAATCACGCTGCAACCTGTGGTTGCTCCTTTCCAAGATCATTATTTTGAAATAAAATCATTAACCAATAGAGTTATGGATTTTTAAAGATTCTCGTTTTAATTTTTTGAGCACTTGAATGAAAACGTCGCAGAAAAAAATATAAAACGCGTAAAAAAAATTCTTAAAAAAATATCCTAGATGGTCGAAGTATTGCTTATTCAAAATAAAGTTGGTTTTTGTAAATTCAACAATTTCCAATAGAGATATGGATTTTTGAAGATTTTCATTTTAATTTCATGAGCACTTGAATGAAAACATCGCAGAAAAAATATAAAACGCGTCGAAAAAATTCCTTAAAATAATATCCTCAATGGTTGAAGTATCGCTTATTCAAAATTAATTTGGTTTTTGTAAATTCAACAATTTTTAATGAAGATATGAATTTGTGAAAATTTTCGTTTTAATTTTTTGAGCACTTGAATGAAAACATCGCAGAAAAAAATATAAACGTGCAGACAAAATTCCATAAAAAATCATTCTCAATGGCCGAAGTATAGCTAATTCAAAATTAATTGGGTTTTTGTAAATTCAACAATTTTCAATAGAGATATGGATTTTTGAAGATTTTCGTTTTAATTTTTTGAACACGAATGAAAACATCGCAGAAAAAAATATAAAACACGTAGAAAAAATTCCTTAAATTAATATCCTCAATGGTCGAAGTATCGTTTATTCAAAATTAATTTGGTTTTTGTAAATTCAACAATTTTTAATAGAGAAATGGATTTTTGAAGATTTTCGTTTTAATTTTTTGAGCCCTCGAATGAAAACATCGCAGAAAAAAATATAAAACGCGTAGAAAAAATTAATTAAAATAATATCCTGAATGGTCGAAGTATCGCTTATTCAAAATCAATTTGGTTTTTGCAAATTCAACAATTTTCAATAGAGATATGGATTTTTGAAGATTTTCGTTTTAATTTTGTGAGCACTTGAATGAAAACATCGTAGAAAAAATATAAAACGCGTAGAAAAAATTCCATAAAATAATATCCTCAATGGTCGAAGTATCGCTTATGCAAAATTAATTTGGTTTTTGTAAATTCAACAATTTTTAATTGAGATATGAATTTTTGAAAATTTTAGTTTTATTTTTTTGAGCACTTGAATGAAAACATCGTAGAAAAAATATAAAACGTGCAAACAAAATTCCATAAAAAATCATCCTGAATAGCCGAAGTATAGCTAATTAAAAATATTTTGGTTTTGGTAAATTCAACAATTTTCAATAGAGATATGGATTTTTGAAGATTTTCGATTTATTTTTTTGAGCACTTGAATGAAAATATCGCAGAAAAAAATATAAAACTCGTAGAAAAATTCTTCAAAATAATATCCTCAATGGTCGAATGATCGCTTATTCAAAATCAATTTGTTTTTTGTAAATTCAACAATTTTCAATAGACATATGGATTTTTGAAGATTTTAGTTTTATTTTTTTTTTGAGCACTTGAATGAAAACATCGCAGAAAAAAGATAAAACGTGCAGACAAAATTCCATAAAAAATTATCCTCAATGGCCGAAGTATAGTTAATTCAAAATCAATGTTGTTTTTGTAAATTTAACAATTTTCAATAGAGATATGGATATGGAAACGCGTGGAAAAAATTCCATAAAATAACATCCTCAATGGTCGAAGTATCACTCAACCAAAATTATTTGGTTTTTGTAAATTCAACAATTTTTAATAGAGATATTAATTTTTGAAAATTTAAGTTTTATTTTTTTGAGCACTTGAATGAAAACATCGCAGAAAAAATATAAAACGTGCAGACAAAATTCAATAAAAAATCATCCTCAATGGCCGAAGTATAGCTAATTCAAAATCAATTTGTTTTTTGTAAATCCAACAATTTTCAATAGAGATATGAATTTTTGAAGATTTTCGTTTTAATTTTTTGAGCACTTGAATGAAAACACCGCAGAAAAAATATAAAACGTGCAGACAAAATTCCATAAAAAATCATCCTCAATGGCCGAAGTATAGCTAATTCAAAATCAATTCGGTTTTTGCAAATCCAACAATTTTCAACAAGGATATGGATTTTTGAAGATTTTCGTTTTAATTTTTTGAGCACTTGAATGAAGACGTCGCAGAAAAAAATATAAAACGCGTAGACAAAATTCCTTAAAATAATATCCTCAATGGTCGAAGTATCGCTTATTCAAAATCAATTTGGTTTTTGCAAATTCAACAATTTTCAATAGAGATATGAATTTTTGAAAATTTTAGTTTTATTTTTTTGAGCACTTGAATGAAAACATCGCAGAAAAAATATAAAAAGTGCAGACAAAATTCCATAAAAAAACATCCTCAATGACCGAAGTATAGCTAATTCAAAATCAACTTAGTTTTTGTAAATTCAACAATTTTCAATAGAGATATGGATTTTTGAAGATTTTCGTTTTAATTTTTTGAGCACCTGAATGAAAACATCGCAGAAAAAAATATAAAACGCGTAGAAAAAAATAATTAAAACAATATCCGCAATGGGTCGAAGTATCGCTTATTCAAAATTAATTTGGTTTTTGTAAATTCAACCATTTTTAATGGAGATATGGATTTTTGAAGATTTTCGTTTTAATTTTTTGAGCACTTGAATGAAAACCAGTTAATAATAGAAATATGCCAAAGTATTTTGAAAACCTTCTACTCTCCATCATTTTCAAGTTGCAGAACGCAGTGCCCTCAGAACCCTAACCAAACTCCGCCACCCAAACAATCCCATATTTAACCCTTCTAACGATGTCCTGTACTCCACTACTAATATCATCCACATTTCAGAACGCACAAGATCTCGCGCTGTTAAGTTTTCAAACAACCCAACCAATATTCGTATCCTCAACCAATTCTGTACTCCCCGCAACCTTAATATCCTCCCTAAACGTAAGTTCCCTCCCCAAACATTACATCAATACATTTCTTCATTTCATCCTTCATCATCTAGCGATTAACCCACTTGATATAGACTGTGAAAGACGGGCCGAAAGACATTATATGTCGATAGCCCATGAGACAAAATAATTCTAAATTGTAAATATAGATGATGTATAAATGTAATACTCTGTCAATAAAGATAATGTATATATAATGAAAACATCGCAGAAAAAAATATAAAACGTGCAGACAAAATTCCATAAAAAATCATCCTCAATGGCCAAATTATAGCTAATTCAAAATCAATTCGGTTTTTGTAAATCCAACAATTTTCAATAGAGATATGGATTTTTGAAGATTTTCGTTTTAATTTTTTGAGCCCTTGAATGAAAACGTCGCAGAAAAAAAAAATAAAACGCATAGAAAAAAATCCTTAAAAAGTCATCATCAATGGCCGAAGTATAGCTAATTCAAAATAAATTTGGTTTTTGCAAATCCAACTATTTTCAATAGAGATATGGATTTTTGAAGATTTTCGTTTTAATGTTTTGAGCCCTTTAATGAAAACGTCGCAGAAAAAAATATAAAACGCATAGAAAAAAATCCTTAAAAAGTCATCGTCAATGGCCGAAGTATAGCTAATTCAAAATCAATTCGGTTTTTGTAAATCCAACTATTTTCAATAGAGATATGGATTTTTGAAGATTTTCGTTTTATTTTTTTGAGCACTTGAATGAAAACATCGCAGAAAAAATATAAAACTTGCAGACAAAATTCTATAAAAAATCATCCTCAATGGCCGAAGTATAGCTAATTTAAAATCAATTCGGTTTTTGTAAATCCAACAATTTTTAATAGGGATATGGATTTTTGAAGATTTTCGTTTTAATTTTTTGAGCCCTTGAATGAAAACATCGCAGAAAAAAATATAAAACGCGTAGAAAAAAATAATTAAAACAATATCCCCAATGGTCGAAGTATCGCTTATTCAAAATTAATTTGGTTTTTGTAAATTCAACAATTTTTAATGGAGATATGGATTTTTGAAAATTTTAGTTTTAATTTTTTGAGCACCTGAATGAAAACCAGTTAATAATAGAGATATGCCAAAGTATTTTGAATGTATATTAAAATGTACAAATTGCTGTTAATACTACACTTTGTGAGGGTGAAAAAAAAATAAGTACACACCCAGATTCACACATCAAAATTTCATTTCAAGTTTGTCAGATTTCTAATTTGTTTGTACAAATTTAATTTTGTATAAAAACCTGAGGAACAGGATGCATGTTAATAACGATTACTCGAACTCTCGAGTTCCCTTGAAAATTCCCATAACTGTCAATAATTCCACACGGTGGGGCATCATACAAATTCAATTAATACGTCGGGTAATTTACATAATTAAGGCAGCCCCCGGCGCTTTATTACATTAAAAAATCTAATGCCGCCGAATTAAAGGTTTGTTATAAATTGTAATTTTAATCGGATTCCCGATCGTCGAATTAATTGGTCGTGGCCGGACCGAGCCGCACGCTGCAGAAGGCCCCCCCGCCGACGCCGCTTATTATTTTCCACTTTTATCGCCCGTTTCTGCTTAAACCTTAATTAAGCTTTCTATAACTTCATCGATTCGAAATTATACTTTTATTGACTATAAGAATCTCGTTGGTGTTATTACAATATTTGTAATTAAAGTTGTGCAGGTACAAACGATTAATAGTATTCTATTGATTTTTAATTGTAAGGTGTCTTACATAAGCTGATTTAATTTTCTTTTATAGTTTTAATATGACTGAAAGATAAATAATATTTTTTGTAAAAATGGGCAAATTTGTGCCAAAACAATTTTGAATTTCCAACTTTGAAAATGTTTATCTCTGGAAATGCAAGGGAACTCTTTTTTTAAAGTATCAGGAACTATAGTACTAACCCAAACACATCTTAAAACTAGTTCAGAACTATTCGATAACAATGTTGGGGTGCGGTGTCAAGTTGGCACCCCATTTTTCAAAAAATTCCTGACATCCCAATTTTACAGAACTCTTTTTAAAAAGTTGATAGTACTTCTAGATACATCAAAAGTAATTGAGAACTCTATTCAGAACTATCAGAACTCTTCATTGGGATGCCAACTTGACACACTCATATTAATGATAACTATTATACATATTAATTATTTCTTAATTTGCATGAAGTGATTTTATAATTTAAACAAACACACAATAATATATATTTGTAAAAAAAATATAAAAGTGTTTATTTAGCCTGTTCTCGTATAAATACGATTCGTGTTTGACTCGCTCGCACTCAGCATATTCCTCCCGAGCCATACTTTCTGATAACACGACAAAGCACTACATCACATCGAGGATGATAGTATGAAATATATTTTCCGACGCTTGTATTATATATTTCCATATTGTAGAACATAAATATATAAATATACGCAGGTATAATAATACATTTGTGAAGTGGAGAAGTTTATGGGCTCGGGGCGGCATTAAATTGTCTCCAAAACTGCGGGGGCTCGCATTCTTATAGGATCCCGGCCTTTATTTTAACACAAAATACGATCATCACAATCCGCACCGGCCATACTTAATATCGGAACGTGTAAACAAGACTTTATATCTGTTTGGAACGCGGTTCTTGTATGTACACACGTACACGCTCTTTATCTTGAATTATCCTTCGGGTTTCTTCTAGGTGAGATACTGTTAAGGTATGGTATAGCAGGTGCTCACTATTTTATATGTGCACTGCAAATCTTATAAACAACTTTATTATTTGTTTTAGGGCCCTTTTTGTTTTTTGTAAAATGTAATAAATTAATACCATCACAATATACGATTAACACAATTTAAAAATCCAAGACTAGATGAGAAAAAATGGTGATGTGGCCATCACATTACTTTCTCCGATTTGATGGTATAATAGTTATTCATATTTATATCATATTTTAAATCGAGCATTTCACATGATCGGATGATACAGTCGTTTGAAACGTCAAAATTATGAAAGGTAAAAATTATGTTTCAAATTCTAATAATCTTTACCGTAAGTTGTAAAAAATCTAAAAAAAAGTCCTCAAAAAAGAGTTCTGATAAAAAATATTTGAAGAAAAAGTCCTCGAGAAACTGTTTTGGAAAATAAAGTCTTGAAAAAAGAGTCCAGTTAAAAAGTTGTGAGAGTCGTGAAAAAAGTCTCGATAAAAGTACTGCAAAAAGAGTCCTGAAAAATTAAGTCATCATATAAAACACCAGAAATAAATGTCCTTAAAAAACCCAGAAAGAAGTCCAAAAAAGAGTCCTAAAAAAGTCCCGAAGGAACGTCTTTACATGAATCCTAAAGAAAGTCCTTATAAAATATCCTGAAAAAATGTCTTAAAAAAACATTTCTGAAAATATCCTTAAAAACAAACATTAAAAAAGACTGAAGAAATTGTCCCGAAAAAAATCCCAAAAAGGGTCTTGAAAATAAGTCCTGAAAAATAATCCTATAAAAAATGTTCTAAAATATTGAATCTAAAAAACTCCTGTAAAGAAGGCTTCCCGAAAAAAATATTCTGAAAAAAATGAAGAAAATTCTGAAAAATATCCTGAAAAGAAGTCCTGAACAAGAAGTTCTTACGAAAGTTTCGAAAGAGTTAAAAAAAAAGTCGTGGGGGAACAGTCCTCGAAATAAAGTCTTCAAAAGAAGAGTCCTGACAAAAGCCGTCAAGAAAAGTTCAGAAATAAATTCGGGACTCCTAAAAAGTGCTGAAAGGAAGTCCTAAAATAAGTCCTGAAGAAAGTTCAGAAGAAGAGTCCTGATGAAATATAAAAAATTGTCTTGAAAAATTGCCCTGAAAATTACATCTTTAAAAAAAATTTTTTTTTTTTAAGGAAAGATGGTGACAGGAATTCGGGATGAGGAAGCGCGGATGATTTGGGAATTGACGTAGCCAACTAGGGCATTCTGCCACAACCGATAATTTGTATAATAATCATTGATAATGATGAAAGCGACATACACTTAACATCCATGGACCGGCACGGCCATTTTTCGTTCCGAAAAAGTGACCGCGCGGATGGGATTCGAACCCACGACCACGAGGCCCGTAAGCAGGAGCTCTACTCACTGGGCCAAAAAATTAAAAATTAAAATTTCTGAAAAAAAAAAACATTGTAAAAAGTCCTTAATAATATCTGAAGAAATTGCCCTCAAAAAGAAATCCAAAAAAGAGTCTTGAAAAAAAGTCCCGCAAAAAGGCCTAAAATAATTCTTGAAATTAAAATTCGGTAGATTTTAAGTTTTACTTGTAGATATTGTTTTAAATAGGCCATCATTTTTTTAATTTTTATTTCATAATATAGTACACGTAAACATGTAAACATTTTATAAATTTAGCATAATTATTGAATATTTAAGTATCAACTAACACCATCATTAATAATAACCTGACTAACCCATGGATGTTGTCTTCTTGGAAATTAAATTAATTTCAATTTGAAAAAGATCCAAAAAGAAGTCATGAAAAAAAAATCCTAAAAAATGTCATGAAGAAAAGTCCTTATAAAATGTCCTGTAATAACAGTCTTAAAAAAACATTTCTGAAAAAAACCTGTGAAAATGTCCTTAAAAAAAACATTAAAAAAGACTGAAGAAATTGTCCCGAAAAAAATCCCAAAAAGGGTCTTGAAAATAAGTCCTGAAAAATAATCCTATAAAAAATGTTCTGAAAAATTGGATCTAAAAAACTCTTGTAAAGAAGGCTTCCCGAAAAAATTATTCTGAAAAAAATGTAATGAAGAAAATTCTGAAAAAAATCCCGAAAATAAGTCCTTAACTTAAGAAAGTTCTCGTCTCAAGAAAAATTCCTCAAAAAAAATCCTGTTAATAAGATTTTAAAAAGAAATCCTGAAAATGAAGGCCCTGAAAGTTAAAAAAATAAGTCTTTCTTAAAAAGTCCTGAAAAAGAATCGTCGAAGAAAGGTCTTTTAAAAATGTCCTTAAAGACATCAAAAAAGTTCTGAAAACATTGTCCTGAAATCCCAGGCTAAAAAAAACAAAAAAACTGTTTGGAAATACGAAATTTTACCAAAAGCTTTTCAGTTCTTCAGATTATCAAATAAGACGGATGTTCAAAGTTTCATATCAATTGCTCTATTAGTTTTTGAGATACAGCGCGCACATTTACAGACTGGTATGTAGAGAAAAAAATGGTGATGTGGCCATCATGTTACTTTCTCCGACTTGATAGTAGCATTTATATATATACGCTTTCATGGTTTATTTTCGATTTAAATAATATTTTAAATGCACTAAACTCGGATGAAACTGACGTTTAAAACGTCAAAATTATGAAAGATGGAAAAATTATACTTCAAATTCAAAAACTCAGTTTACTCAAAAACTGAAGGGATTTCGAAAAAAGCTTATTCTTTATAAGTTGTTCATTTTGGCGTTCTCTACAATTATTATTAATTGAATTTACTGTAGCTATTATCGTTTCGTAATTATAAACCAAAAATTGAAAAAAAAAAATAAATTTGATTTTATGAAAAATGTTTTCAAGCAAAAGATGTTCATTTCTTTGTTGTCTTCAAAGTTTGTTTAAATATTTCTGTGAAATTTTTCATATTTAAGAAAATATTGGCAAAAAACAAAAAACAGTTAAGGTAAACGCCCACTTCCGGTGTACGAAATTTTACCAAAAGCTTTTGAGTTCTTCAGATTATCAAATAAGACGGATGTTCAAAGTTTCATATCAATTGCTCTATTAGTTTTTGAGATACAGCGCGCACAGACAGACACACACACACACAGACACACATACAGACACAAAAAATTTTTTTCCAGAAATTGTTAAAATGGCGTCTTGGGACCCCAAAACGGATATTTCCGTAAAAAAAAATTTTGAAAAAAAAATCACGATCACAATACTTTCTCGTACTTCGTAACGGAGAAAGTAAAAATGGTGATGTGGGCATCATGTTACTTTCTCCGACTTGATGGTATCATTTATATTTATGCTCATTCAATTTAAATCATATTTTAAATGTAAATCGAACGTTTCGTAGACTCGGATGAAACTGACGTTTAAAACGTCAAAATTGTGAACGATGGAAAAATTATACTTCAAATGCAAAAACTCAGTTTACTCAAAAACTAAAGAGATTTCGAAGAAAACTTATTCTTTATAAGTTGTTCATTTTGGCATTCTCTACAATTATTATCCGAATAAATTTGCTCTAACTATTATCGTTTCATAATTATAAACCAAAAATTTAAAAATATGAGATTTTTTTTTTCTCGAATAATAATGATTTTATGAAAAATATTTTCAAACGAAAGATGTTCATTTCTTTACTATATTCAATATTCATTTAAATGCTTTTGTGATATTTTTCATATTTACAAAAATATTGGAAAAAAACAAAAAACAGTTAAGGTAAACACCCACTTCCGGTGTACGAAATTTTACCAAAAGCTTTTCAGTTCTTCGGATTATCAAATAAGACGTATGTTCAAAGTTTCATATCAATGGCTCTATTAGTTTCACACACACACACAGACACAATTTTTTTCCAGAAATTGCATCTAGGGACCGAAAAAAAATTTGAAAAAAATTTCACGATCACATTACTTTCTCGTATTTCGTAACGGAGAAAGTAATAAATACAATAGTTGAAATTGAAATATTCCTGAATACTGTAAGATGCATTTTTACATACATAAATAATTCACCATCACAATATGTTTTGTTTATTAATTGTTAAATGAAAACAAAGATTTGCGTTTAAAGCTTCCCTTCTGAATGCTAAAATAACGGTAGAAAACGTTACCAATAAAGTCGGTACGCTTCCATAAAACTGCAGGATAGAGTTTGCATGGCTGTCGGGCATCAGAAAGGGGAAGCGAGAGGGGTTTATCGCCCGTTTTCACAAATTCCGCGATGACTTCTGCTCAAACAACAATCCGGTCGTCGGATTTTCCTAAAACTCAATTAACGAGTCATCTTACTAAATGAAAAGTGATTGAACGTGTCACTGCAATCAAGGAAACAATTCGAGAGCGCCATTAAAAGTGACGATTGAGATGGAAATTACCTCGACTGGTCCGTGGAGATAAACAGTGCACAGTGGTGGGCTCCGAGATAGACACCGGACCAACCCTCACCATCCACCCCCCTCGCCTGTGTTCACAATTAATCAAAAGAGAATTGACGGAATGAGTTTTAATTACTTCGCAAAGCAAAGTCAGTCGACAGACGCCGACTCGTTGTGTTACCCTCACCCCTTTTTTAACCCAGATGACAAAAAAAAATTCATAGCGGTTTCACCGATTGTTCTCTGTTACAATTAAAAAAAAATACGCGCCTGCTATACCGATAGGCAAATTGAATTCCAATCGCGGCAGGAACACACTTTCGTCATTATAAAATCAACTTATTACCACAATTACTTAAAAAAAAAAAAAAAATAAACGTCACTTACTGTTCCACATCAGTGACAAACTCCAGACGTACAGTACAATCGATTGATGGGGAACACAAATTATTTCGATAGATTAAGATTAAATACGCCATATATTTATAAGAATTATTTTGCGAATTGATTCCCACTTTTACGAAAAGTTTAAAGCATTGTTAACTTAAGCACTTTGTACTCAAGAATTATTTTCTCCATGACAAAATATTCTTGAGCTTTAAACGTTTACATTACTAAAGTCAAAATAGTATCTTGTCACTTTGTTAAATTTTAATGTCAATAAATTGTTTTTCAAAGCCATCTTCGATTTTTATTTAGTAAAATGGCTATTGAAATGGTTGATAAAACGAGTTTTCTGCAAATAACTTTTATGGCGTTAGGAATTGGGACAGGGTTGTTATAAGGAAAAATGTTCGTTTTTCAATTCTGCACGCAATGACATAAAAATATACAGGGGCTCCAATTTAAAATAAATAAAATAAAGTGATTTTAAGTTTGAAATGTTTGACACTAAATTTTTGACATCCTGTATAATTCATATCGATCAAACTTAGTTAACCTGACTATCAGACCTTATTTAATAAGTACCTTGTATGATTTTATTAACAAGGCACTATTTTTATTTTTTATTAATTTTTTAAAACAATAGTGCAAAACTGATTTTTTTTAGTTTTAATTTTTTTTTGCTGAGATTTCTGAATCGATCCCAATAAAATTATAGGAGTATGTAGGCAACCATAAAAGGTACCTAAATAAACAATAAAAAACATAGCATGTAATTTAAAAAAATATATCATCATGACGTAGCGCTTTTTTGGGACACCCTGTATAATCAAAAATATTTTCCTGAAATGCAACATAGGATACAAATATATTCTACAAAATATCGAAATCCTAACTTAATTAGTAACTGAGCTATAGAAGACGGAAGGTGAGATGCAGGACCCTGTGAACATACTTCCGGCAGGGATCGAACCTGCAATCTCCAGATTGCTAGGCTGGAGCGCTGCCAATTTCTACGAAATACAAAATTATACGAATGAGAGGGTGTGCATGTGATCTGGCGAGACCGAAACTTTGAGGCTTACAACTGGCAGCACCAGAAATTTTACCAAAAGTTTTTCAGTTCTTCGGATTATCTAATAATCCTTATGTTCAAAGTTTGTTGCTAATTTATGTATTCGTTTTTGAGATAGAACCCCTACAGAGAATGACAATATGGCGCCGAGAAAAGAGGTTAAAATGTTAGCTCTTTGTAATAGTTGCAAAACACAAATATTACACTTAAATTAAATAATTTCTTGCTTTATTTGTGATAATAAAAATCATGTTTTGTGTGTGCTGAGATCTTCCACAATTCCGAAATCAAAGAATTGGAAATGTTCTACAAAGTTCTTCTTGGAAATGTTCTACAAAAAACAAAATTCCAGAAAACACGAATTTATCGGATATACATAACAAATTCGATGAGCTGCATAAAGTAAATGAAAAAAATACAGGAAGAATTATCCAGTCTGAAGGTTAATCCGAATAATCTAAATTGCCGGCCACAGTCTTAAATTCTAATAGCCGGGTGATGGCTCCCCATGAATCCAGCAATAAAAGATAAACGAGGTTTTATTTGATAGGAGGTGTATTGCGGATTTGTGCTTTCTACATAAGTTAATTAATGGCCAGTTAGATTGTAGTGAACTGTTGGAACAAATATCATTTGCAATACCTGTTAATGATAGAAGATCTAGACACGCTAATGTATTCAAGTTAAAAACACATACAACTAATTTTTCACAAAATAACCCGATCAGTAGAATGACAGGTAAAGCAAATGATATGTGTAAGTTCCTATGGTTTGAATTATTTGACTCTTCTTTTGCCAAATTTAAGAGGAATTTAAATAATAAATTGTAGCAGGTACCCTTTTGTTTGCTACTTAGTAGATGTTTCATTAGTATGTATTTTTGTTTTATTATTACAACTAGTAATTAAGTGATTTATATTTATGTTTATGTTTGTATGTATGTATATACATATATATATTTACTTATTTTTTTTTGTATATAACTTTTTATAGAAATGGTTTTCCGTGAATAAACGTATTATTATTATTATTATTATTATTATATAAAAACCAAAAAAACTCTTTAGGTATGTGGCAAATGTTTTCCTATGTTGGTTTTACCTCTGAAAAAAGGCATCTTTTGAAAGATGATTTGCCCTGTTCTCGAAAATAATCATTTTGAAATAAAATCATATGGAGTTTTGAAAATTTTCGTTTAATTTTTTGATCACTTGGCCAAAAACATCGCAGAAAAAAATATAAAACGTGTAGGCAAAATTCCATAAAAAAAATATCCTCAATGACCGAAGTACCGCTTATTCGAAATCAATTTGGTTTTTGTAAACCCAACAATTTTCAATACAGAACAATTCTTTTGAAGATTTTCGTTTTAATTTTTTAACACAATAGAGATATGGATTTTTAAAGATTTTTGTTTTAATTTTTTGAGCACTTGAATGAAAACATCGCAGAGAAAATATAAAACGCGTAGAAAAATTCCTTAAAAAATATCTTCAATGGTCGAAGTATCGCTTATTCAAAATCAATTTAGTTTTACTAAATTCAACAATTTCCAATTAAGATATGGATTTTTAAAGATTTTCGTTTTAATTTTTTGAGCAGTTGAATGAAAACATCGCAGAAAAAAAATATAACGCGTAGAAAAAATTCCTTAGAAAAATATCCTTAATGTTCGAAGTATCGCTTATTCCAAATCAATTTGGTTTTTGTAAAATCAACAATTTCCAATAGAGATATGAATTTTTGAAGATTTTCATTTTAATTTTTTGAGCACTCACTTGAATGAAAACATTGCAGAAAAAAAATATAAAACGAGTAGAAAAAATTCCTTAAAAAATATCCTGAATGGTCGAAGTATCGCTTACTCAAAATCAATTTGGTTTTTGTAAATTCAACAATTTTCAATAGAGATATGGATTTTTGAAGATTTTCGTTTTAATTTTTTGAGCACTTAAATGAAAACATCGCAGAAAAAAATATAAAACGCGTAGAAAAAATTCCTTCAAAAAATATCCTCAATGGTCGAAGTATCGCTTATTTAAAATCAATTTGGATTTTGTAAATTCAACAATTTTTAATGGAGATTTGAATTTTTGAAAATTTTAGTTTTATTTTTTTGAGCACTTGAATGAAAACATCGCAGGAAAAAATATAAAACGCGCAGACAAAATTCCATAAAAAATCATCCTCAATAGCCGAAGTATAGCTAATTCAAAATAAATTTGGTTTTTGTAAATTCAACAATTTTCAATAGAGATATGGATTTTTGAAGATTTTCGATTTAATTTTTTGAGCACTTGAATAAAAACATCCCAAAAAATATAAAACGCGTAGAAAAAATTCTTTAAAAAAATATCCTCAATGGAAGAAGTATCGTTTATTCAAAATCAATTTGGTTTTTGCAAATTCAACAATTTTTAGTATAGATATGGATTTTTTAAGATTCTCGTTTTAATTATTTGAGCACTTGAATAAAAACATCGCAGAAAAAAATATAAAACGCGTGGAAAAAATTCCTTAAAATAATTTCCTCAATTGTTGAAGTATCGCTTATTTAAAATCAATTTGGTTTTTGAAAATTCCACATTTTTTTAATAGAGATATGGATTTTTGATAATTTTTTGTTTTAAGTTTTTGAGCACATGGCCAAAAACTTCGCAGAAAAAAATATAAAACGTGCAGGTAATATTCCATAAAAAATTATCCTCAATGGCCGAAGTACCGCTTATTCAAAATCAATTTGGTTTTTGTAAATTCAACAATTTCCAATAGAGATATGGATTTTTGAAGATTTTCGTTTTAATTTTTTGAATACTTGAATGAAAACATCGCAGAAAAAAAATATAAAACGCGTAGAAAAAATTCGTTAAAAAATATCCTCAATAATCGAAGTATCGCTTATTTCAAATCAATTTGGTTTTTGTAAATTCTACATTTTTTTAACAGAGATATGGATTTTTAATCATTTTTCGTTTTAATTTTTTGAGCACATGGCCAAAAACATCGCAGAAAAAAATATAAAACATGCAGGCAAAATTCCATAAAAAATTATCCTCAATGGCCGAAGTACCGCTTATTCGAAATCAATTTGGTTTTTGTAAATCCAACAATTTTCAATACAGAAAATCTTCAAAAATCCTTTTGAGGATTTTCGTTTTGATTTTTTAACACTTCAACAAAAACATCGCTGAAAAAAATATAAAACAAGCAGGCAAAATTCCATAAGAAATCATCCTCAATGGCCAAAGTATCGCTAATTCAATATAAATTTGGTTTTTGTAAATTCAACAATTTTCAATAGAGATATGGTTTTTTGAAGATTTTCGTTTTAATTATTTGCAATAAAAAATTGGGGGTTCCATTTGAAAAATCAAAGTTGATCTTCGTTTGACCTCAAAAATTGACCCCAAGGTCATTTTCAAGGTCATCAGCATATGACCCCCTCCGAATCCCACAACTTTCATCTGAAACATTTTTTGCCATGTTGCTCAGGTTTCGAAATATTTGGGGTGGCAATTTAAAATGAGACCCCTGTATATTGTTTATTGTTTTCCCGTCATCGACAACTGTGGAATGGCTTTGACTTACATTGGTCTCATCATCAGACTACAGTCGAGGTTTTTGTTTTGATTTCACATTTGTATCTAAATATAACTAGATGTGACAGAGAAAACATTTATCAACTTTTTTCTACCGCCCTCTATTTAATTTTCCAGTCATCAGAAAATGCGGATCGGTTTTGACCTACTTTGGTCTGATCAGCAGAGTGCAGCCGTAGTTTTTATTTTCTTTTCACGTTTGTAAATATAACTACATGAGACAGTGTAAACAATTACTAATACTTTTTTCCGGGGTAATACCACAAGAGGTTAGAATTTAGCCGGATAAATTTTATTTTTTTCTACGAGCCAATGAATTAAGATGGAAAAATTTTACCTAATCACATTTCATTCAAGAACTTTGCGATGAAATGACAATTGTTTAAAATAATATTAATCCTGCCAAAGTGGTATTTGTTTGTTGTATTAGTTTTTATGTTTAAATTTAATAATCCTTTTTTTAAATTTAATTTTAATTTAAACAAAAAACTAACCACCAAAAGGTCACCTACAATACATATATAAACTCAGAATTTAGAGACGAATTCAATTGTGTCAAAATATACAGGGTGTTCTCTTTGAAATACAAAAGTTAATATAATTTCCAGTTAAACTGAAAATTGATTTTTTTATTAAAACTCCACATATTGGCACGTTTTATTCCCAAAAAACACTGTACAAAATTTCATAAAGACATGTAAAAATGAAAATGATATTTGGGGTCCACCAGAATTCAGTTACACCCGGTATACTAATCATTTTCAAACTAAAGTAAATAGAGAAACAAGTATTTATACTGAATTAAATAATGAGGACAAAGCCAAATAAAACTGATTATTAATTATGGAAAATTCCAGATTACGCTTCACTATACAGGGTGTTTCAGAGCTCTGGGAACTGTCAATCACGTGCTTATTTTTCAAAATTTCGAAAAATGTTTTATACAAAAGTTGTGTATAATAGTGAGCTGCACGCCCTAAAAATATTTAAATTTATACAGGGTGTCTCATAACAAAGTTACAGACCAAACTTATGTTATTTTAAATGGAACACCCTGTATTTTTTGTCATTTTTTAATTATATGGAGCAAATAAAGGTGAGTTACTTCAATACTCCCTATACCTATTGTTTGCCGTTTTCGAAATATTTGAAGATTTGTTGAAATGCATGGTCTGGGTGAAATTTTATTTTTGCCCCAGTGATTGACGTTGAACGATTAAAATGATTTTAATTATTTGCTTGAAAGCTCGAACCATAGAGCCAGCCATGATTTCATACAAAAAATTATACAGGGTGATAAAAAAAATGCGGTAGAAAAACGCAACTTATAAAGTTGAATAACTTCGTTTTTTCAAATGGCACACCCTGTATTTAGTAACGTATTCTCAAGTAGAATCCAATCATCTTTCATATTATAAAAATTATTCCAGGTATGATAATCGCCGAATACAAGAAAACTATTGAGATTAGGAACAGGGAACCCTTATACAATCTGAAACATGATTCTACTTAAGAATACGTTACTAAATACAGGGTGTGCCATTTGAAAAAAACGAAGTTATTTAACTTTATAAGTTAGGTTTTTCTACCGCATTTTTTTTATCACCCAGTATAATTTTTTCTATGAAATCATGATTGGCTCTATAGTTTGAACCTTCAACCAAATAATAGAAATGATTTTAATCGTTCAACGTCAATCACTGGGGCAAAAATAAAATTTCACCATGCATTTCAACAAATCTTCAAATATTTCGAAAACGGCAAACAATAGGTATAGGGAATATTGAAGTAACTCACCTTTATTTGCTCCATTTAATTCAAAAACGACAAAAAATACAGGGTGTTCCATTTAAAAAAAACATAAGTTTGGTCTGTAACTTTGTTATAAGACACCCTGTATAAATTTAAATATTTTTAGAGCGTGCAGCTGACTATTATACACAACTTTTGTATAAAACATTTTTCGAAATTTTGAAAAATAAGCACGTGATTGACCGTTCCCAGAGCTCTGAAACATCCTGTATATTACATATGTATTAAAAAAAATCTCTCCTTTCGGTATTGGCCGTTGGAGGAGTTGGTAGGGGTCGGACACGATATCCAACACCACCACCGTACTCAGCATCCTCGAAAACGGGGGAAAGTGTTTTTTTTTTTCTGCAAGGGAATCGGGTTATGCGCATTTTACCCGTTTTGGGGGTGGTTTTGGCTGTTTTGAGGGATTGCGCAACCCTTAAGAGAAATTCTAACACCGCCATCGTGTTCAGCATCCTCGAAAACGGAATTCCGGCTCAAAATATTTACATGTTCGTCCGACTCACACACACACTACTACAGTGCACTAGTCAGATGATTGAAAATCGATAATTACCATGTTTAAGATAATATTTCCGGGATGCATAGTACACGGGATTTTTATCCACTTGTAATATTTTCTAGTCCGCCGTTTTAAATACAGATTTTTATACAGGAGTTGATTATCAGGTCAAAGCAGGTCACCACAATGATTGTTTTTTTACATCTTTTATATTATTTCACGTAATATACAAATTTTAAAACACTAACCTTGTCGATCCTCCTGTGTCTGTCTTGCGTTTCTTATAACATGCCACCAAACTTCGCGCCAATGTTTCTTTTTTCTAATAAACACGTCCCACTAAATGCGCGCACAATTTTTACACCGATACAATTGTTAAAATATTGAAAATGAAAGAACGAACGTTAAAAAAAATCACGCACGGTTTAGAATGAAGAGATGGCGTTGACCGTAAATAAGACAATTGCGCGCCACGGCCTATGTCGTTGCATTTGCTCAAAAACATGTAAACAAGTGACGGCATAATCACGTGATCGATCGATGGAATATTGATTATTTTATTACCCCGAACGCGCCTCTCTCCTAGAGTCAACGAATATGCTCGCAAGTCGTTTTCCTGTGTAAATATTATACGGTGTGTTTCAATAGTTTTTAATCGAACCGGTGTGGAAATATAGAGAGGAGGCCATCAACAACAATCGGTGCAAGCAGAACATGAATGGAGAATGAAAAAGGTAAGTGTTTTATCATTTTTTCCGCTACCGACAACGTAAATAAGCGTTGCATCCATAGTTACCAGTGACGGTTCGCGGGGTTTTTCCTGGTTCGGCCGAGGAAGAAGAGGTGGTAATACAGATAGGTAGGGTCAGTTGCAGAGACGGCTGGCTGCGTGACCGCACCTATCTGTATTACCACCTCTTGTTCCTCGGCCTTACCAGAAAAAAACCCGCGAACCGTCACTGATAGTTACAGGTACCGTAAGTGGCTGATGACATTCGTGGTGTCGGTCAGCACAAATACCACCACAATGATTTTTTTGTACATCTTTTATATTATTTCACGTAATATACAAATTTTAAAACACTAACCTTATCGATCCTCCTGTGCCCGTCTTGCGTTTCTTATAGCATGCCACCAAACTTAGCGCCAATGTTCCTTTTTTGTAATAAACACGTCCCACTAAATGCGCGCACAATTTTTACACCGATACACTTGTTAAAATATTGAAAATGAAAGAACGAACGTCAAAAAAAATCACGCACGGTTGAGAATGAAGAGATGGCGTTGACCGTTAATAAAACAATTTCGCGCCACCGCATACGTTGTTGCATTTGCTCTTACAGTAGTGCCGAGTGCGCAAAAAAGATGTAAACAAGTGACGTCTAATCACGTGATCGATCGCTTGGATATTGATTATTTTATTACCCCGAACGGGCCTCTCTCCTAGAGTCAATGAATGTGCTCGCAAGTCGTGTTTTCCTGTGTAAATGTTATACAATTTCTACCGGTGTTTCAATATGTTTTAATCGAATCGGTGTGGAAATATGGAGAGGAGGCCATCAGCAACAATCGGTGCAAACAGAACACGGAGGATGAAAAAGGTTAGTGTTTTATAATTTAAATTTATCTCACTATCCGACAATGGCGGAACTTATGTTGTGCGTATGCAGTTAGGAATTGGGGTCTATTACACCCCAACCCCCACAAGCCCTGATTTTTTAAGCGGCGTAATTAACACATTACAAATAACAATTACACACATGTTAACACCCATGTCTGCGAATAATTAATTACCACGGTAATTGCTAATTCTTGATTACTCATAATAATACCTTATTAACATTTATCGCTATTTACAATTCAGATATTGGAAAGCATGTGATCACGATTTAAATAATTTTTTAAAATTACGAATATCGGCAATAGTGGAAACGTAAATTAATTATGCTTTTTTTATGGCTGTGTTAACACAAATTTACGAATCTATATGAATTTAGTGTTAATTGTTACATCAGCAAGTCGTTCTGCGGGTGCTTAATTATGTCTCGGAATTAATTAGTGGATTATTTTTTTCGGCAATAAAACGCTAAATTATTTAATTACCTGCGTACTCCAAACAAACAACTTGTCCATTCGTGTTTTGGAATGTGTGAAATTAATAATTTATTGCTGTTTTGTAAATTGATTTAAAAAGGACTAATTAGCGGATTCGTAAATTCAAATTTAATGTTTGAATTAAGTATTAAGGAAATCGAAAAATGGGTGATTTTTGTAATTTTTTTTTTGCATAAAATATAAAACTTATTTAAAATTGAGTTAGTCTATGTGGTAGCGTGTATTCTCATGAATGTAAAATTAATTTTATAAGAAAAAATATTAGTAATCAAAAAAGATACAGCCATCCTTTTGAAGGCTGAAAAATGGGTGATTTTTGTAATTTTTTTTTGCATAAAATATAAAACTTATTTAAAATTGAGTTAGTCTATGTGGTAGCATGTATTCTCATGAATATAAAATTAATTTTATAAGAAAAAATATTAGTAATCAAAAAAGAGACGGCCATCCTTTTGAAGGCTGAAAAATGGGTGATTTTTGTAATTTTTTTTTTGCATAAAATATAAAACTTATTTAAAATTGAGTTAGTCCATGTGGTAGCGTGTATTCTCATGAATGTAAAATTAATTTTATAAGAAAAAATATTAGTAATCAAAAAAGATACGGCCATCCTTTTGAAGACCGAAAAATGGGTGATTTTTGTAATTTTTTTTTTTCATAAAATATAAAACTTATTTAAAATTGAGTTAGTCTATGTGGTAGCGTGTATTTTCATGAATGTAAAATTAATTTTATAAGAAAAAATATTAGTAATCAAAAAAGATACGGCCGTCCTCTTGAAGGCTGAAAAAAGTTGTTATTTCGGATTTTTGTTCTTGAAGGCTGAAAAATAACATGTACACTAACTATTTTATAGTTATATCGTTATATTTATCACGAAATATAACGATAAAAGAAAAATTGTTTGATTTGGGTACATTGATACATACAGTGTGAGTAAAAAGAGATTTCTTTGAAAAAGTCCTTATTTTCGAAAATGAACTTAACAGTGAATGTAATATGTATGTAATATATTTCTCGTCAGTATTATAACAAAGATAATGAAATAATTTGAATACATTGTTTTTATAATCAACAAAAATAAAAACTAATAATTCAGCACACAGAAAGTATTCGATCACTCGGTTTTTATTTTTTTATTCAGTTCATCGATTGCACCAACTTTTGCATGATTGTTGATGAGATGGAGTTCCATTCTTCCTGAAAAGCTATTTTTAATCTATTTTTAAGCCTGTCTTTTCCTAATAGCATCTGCAAGAGTTTTCCATAAATGCTCAATAGAATTAACATTCGGTGATTGAGGAGGTGTATGTAATAGTTTGGGAACATTATATAAAAGCCATTGCTTCATGTTATATACTGTATGCTTAGAATCATTCTCCTGTTGAAAAATACGTTTGTCAGCAATTCCCAATTTCTCTGCACTGCCATGAAGATTTTTCTTTAAAATCTCTATGTACACTTTGTTATCCATTATACCATCAATTACCCATTTCTGTAGTGCTGATACACACCCAAACAAGTACAGAAACGCCACCGTGTTTAACTGTCGGTATAAGATTTTTTGGGTGCAGCTCCATATTTCTTTTCCATCACACCATGTGTCTGTCATCGGATCCAAAAATATTTGTCTGAGAAAATAACGGTGATCCACTATTCATCCGTTTTATTGAGGTGTTGTTTCGCAAATTCCAATCGCTTACTGCGATTGGTCGCATTTACCCAGAACTTTTTCCTGGCAACATGGCCATGATATCCATTCTTTTTCATCACATTTTGAACAACGATAGTGGAAACATCTATAGCGGGATTATTTAGTTCGTCCACAATCTTCGGATCACTCATTTTTGAATCCGGCTTTATTTGATGAATAAAAAAAAACCTTTATTGGCATAATTGTACACTCTATATACAAGTACTATTCTTCCTCGTCTCTCCTTTCCCTTCACCTCCTGTCCTCCTTCTCGCGTCCCACTTTCTCCAGTGTCTTTACCCCAGCCCCATCGTCCCTCACCCTTCTGTTTCCTTTCACTCCCACCCATTCCTCACGAATAATAATGAAGACTTGTGGTTGGCCGTTCCTTGGTTATTTTAAACTGTTTTTCTTAAACAAAAACGGTTCATTTTTGATCGGACTGTTGATCGAAGTCTACCAATGAACTAAGCAATTTCCCGGAGAGATTTGTACTGATTACGTAATTTAAAATTAATTTTTCGCTTGATTTCTTTCTTTTGCGACCCATTTTGTTAAAATAATGCAATAAGACTGATTGTATTGAATGTATTTCAAGGACTACATTGAGAAGGGGAACACACCAATTATAAACAAAAGAGCTCCACGTAAACACTTGTGTTAGCGGTTTTGGAAGCTTAATTTCTCAACGGTACGAATATTTTCTACGCGGTGAATTAATATAAGTTTTCATTTTTGTTGAATATAAAGACGATCTATTCAAAGTTTTTTATTCTTTTTATTACAATATTAATGAGAAATATATTATGTATTACATTCACTAAAAGAACTTTTTTAAATAAGAACTTTTTCGAAGAAATCTTTCGTGTACGAATACTTTTTACATTCACTGTATGTATATCTATTTCAATGTCGGACAAGCCCTCAGTTTCTCCACTGATACTTAACTGGATAAAATCGATTTAAAAAATAAGACGTTCTTAAAGTGGTGCACCAATAATAAATCGGGCCCTAAAATCGTAAGGTCGTACGTGTAACAAGTTATAAACAGAATCGAAATCTAAAAGTGGTCATGTGTTTGCGGGTGATAATTCCATAGTCTAGCTAGAATAGTTGTGAAAGTTACAGAAGCACAAATGAGTTAATACTAAATAATATCCTTGTCTCTCCGCCCCATTAGAATACTCAGATGAAAAGAGAGAGTTATTTTTAAATGCAACTCGATCAGAATGAATGAAATGTATCGTATTTATAGTCTGAATATATCAGAGATATCAGCTCTACTAGAAATTAGGCCAACAACGCAGCAGAGCTATAAAACAAGATATCGACAACGCACATATCAGTGTCAACATGTTCACACAAATTTGAACTATACAAGTAATCATCATCTTTTGAGGTTGAATATTAGTGAATTAAGAAATGTACATCTGTGATGTTACTTAACACGTTGACTGCCATAGCCTTGCAAACTGCATTAGAAAACTACGAGTATCCTCGTTGTTGGCAGCCAACGTGTTATAATAATACAGTTACATAGAATATTTTATTACTCCAGTCTAATTACCCATTAAGATGGGCACACACGATAAGGTTTGCCTTCTAATCCGGGAGGCAAACCGCAGCATTGGTGGTTAGATTGTCCCAAGGGCAAGACCTGAACTATCGCCCTTCAAAAAAACTGTCAGCGCTTTAATAACGACTAAAACCAGCTGCAAAAATGTAGAATGTATGTCTAAGCCGAGAGCACAGGTTTAACCTCCCCGGTTTAGTGGCCGGAAGGTAATCCTTATCATGTGCCCACATTTATAACATTCTTAAAAGAATTGATGTGTAACTTATTTGACATCTCGAATACCCGTTCTTTTATTATCAATAACATGAAATCGCTTTCACTCGATCTGTTCCACCGGTTTTAAATGTTTCTTTCTTATCGGCAGGTTTCTTCCTAAGAACATATTTCATATTAACACATTCACTGCATTAAGGGGCAAACGTGTCCTGTCGTGGACCTCTGTATTTGGCAGAATCGAATTCTATCGAACTTCACTACAGGCGGAGGTTATAACTTCATCGTATTTTGATGGATGAACTTGTTAACCTACATTTTCTTTAACCACTTAATTCACTCGACTGTGTATAGCCAGGCTAAACTGAATAACTCTCGCTCACCCTGATTAGAATTTTGTTTTCACGGAGGAATTCAGCATTGAATAGTTCGATACAGATTAACGCTTAACCCTATAAAATTACATGAACATTTTATTATTAAGCCCATCCACTTAAGAAGTCTTATTTAATTTGATATTTATAGCGACCCAGTAAACGCGTTCAGTCGTCACACCGTTAGACTATCACTATTGCATTTTAATTGTAATATATGCACGAGCACAATGACCTTGAAGCCGCTTTACAACAATCCGGGAACAGGAACCAATTCGCATGTTGACATACATAACTAATAACTAATTTCCGGTGACGGGAACGAGAAGCTGGGTATATTTTCGTCCCCGTTCCCGTCCTCGTTACTATTCAAGGGTTGTTGTGAAGGCACGTTTATTACGAGGTTAGATGGGTTGTCAACGTTACGTTGCCAATCTAAGAAATGTATAAATTCGTTTCGTGTCACAAATCATTAATAGAAAATATCTACTTATAAATAAGAAGTACTTAATGAAGGGGATGGTTGCGACCGTTATTACGTAGTAAACCATAATTAAACTGAATTGTAAAATTAACTTCAGAGTAGATTCGTTGGAGAAACCGAGCGTACGATTGATGTCAATTTGACGTTTATATATAATAACAATTGACTGTTTCTGTACTTCGAAATAGAGGTTCGCAAAATATTTCTGTACTTCGAAATAGAGGTAAGTAATAGAATATTACTAACCTCGAAGAGGGAATCGCTAATTTCCCAACTTTTTGGAGGTTAGATAATAAATAATTTCTGAATTAATTAAGCGGTCTACGGCAGTAACATTTTTTTGACCTACTAAGAGTCTCGCGTCATGAATTTGGAAACGTGCTTCATTTTTCAATAATCTAAAGATTTTAAAACAAAATAAAATTACACCACCACTAATTAATGTCATATTTATTCACGAATTTAAGATGTGATTAATAATATTTATTTCCGCTATTAAAAAATCTTTTAATGCACATTAAAATATTATAATCCATAAAATAAAATTCCGGATTAACGGATCTTGTTAATTACGTCCAAAAACTCGGTGATAAATGAAGCTAATATTGTATCGGCCCATTTACTTTCCTTACCTTTCAAATAAAGCAAACACGGGCCTAATTATACACACACACACACACACAAAATTATAATTATCCATATTAAACGTAGTGCTGATTTAATTAATTTGCCCATTTGTAATTTTTAATGCAATAATTCATTTCATAAATTTCAAACAAACAAAAGAACAATTCTCGGTCAAGCACCTTACACGCTTTGAAATAATTCGGAATATGCTGCCAGTTATACAGTGTGTTTAAAAAAGAAATTAATCGCAGTCGTGGTTTCAGGAGGGGGAGGGGGGGTGTCAAACCGACTAATTGACGTACGAGGAGCTCAGATTTGCAAACCGCGTTCAATTTGGAGTTTTCGTTTGGCCGCTACGGCCGATCAAAGTCTGAAAAATCAATTATTTTCTTAAATTTACCAAAATCCTCATGGTGACTGACTAATTTTGTTGCTATTGAAGTTAGCTGAAATTTTTTAACGGCAATCAATTTCTCTCGTCTTTCTGATGAAAATAAAGTTAAATTCAATAGTCTACGATGTTTTTTAAGAAAGTTGCATTTTTTAACAAATTTCCAAGGGGTTTACTCATGTCTTTTTTTCGTGTTTTCATCAAAAATTAAAAATCTCTAATCCGACTAATTGACGTACGAGGAGCTCAGATTTGCAAACCGCGTTCAATTTGGAGTTTTCGTTTGGCCGCTACGGCCAATCAAAGTCTGAAAAATCAATTATTTTCTTAAATTTTCCAAAATCCTCATGGTGACTGACTAATTTTTTTGCTATTGAAGTTAGCTGAAATTTTTTAACGGCAATCAATTTCTCTCGTCTTTCTGATGAAAATAAAGTTAAATTCAATAGTCTACGATGATTTTTAAGAAAGTTGCATTTTTTAACAAAATTTTCAAGGGGTTTACTCATGTCTTTTTTTCGTGTTTTCATCAAAAATTAAAAATCTCTAATCCGACTAATTGACGTACGAGGAGCTCAGATTTGCAAACCGCGTTCAATTTGGAGTTTTCGTTTGGCCGCTACGGCCGATCAAAGTCTGAAAAATCAATTATTTTCTTAAATTTTCCAAAATCCTCATGGTGACTGACTATTTTTTTTGCTATTGAAGTTAGCTGAAATTTTTTAACGGCAATCAATTTCTCTCGTCTTTCTGATGAAAATAAAGTTAAATTCAATAGTCTACGATGATTTTTAAGAAAGTTGCATTTTTTAACAAAATTTTCAAGGGGTTTACTCATGTCTTTTTTTCGTGTTTTCATCAAAAATTAAAAATCTCTAATCCGACTAATTGACGTACGAGGAGCTCAGATTTGCAAACCGCGTTCAATTTGGAGTTTTCGTTTGGCCGCTATGGCCGATCAAAGTCTGAAAAATAAATTATTTTCGTAAATTTTCTAAAATGTTCACTGTGACTGACTAATTTTTTTGCTATTGAAGTTAGCTGAAATTTTTTAACGGCAATCAATTTCTCTCGTCTTTCTGATGAAAATAAAGTTAAATTCAATAGTCTACGATGATTTTTAAGAAAGTTGCATTTTTTAACAAATTTCCAAGGGGTTTACTCATGTCTTTTTTTCGTGTTTTCATCAAAAATTAAAAATCTCTAATCCGACTAATTGACGTACGAGGAGCTCAGATTTGCAAACCGCGTTCAATTTGGAGTTTTCGTTTGGCCGCTACGGCCGATCAAAGTCTGAAAAATCAATTATTTTCTAAAATTTCCTAAAATGTTCATGGTGACTGACTAATTTTTTTGCTATTGAAGTTAGCTGAAATTTTTTAACGGAAATCAATTTCTCTCGTCTTTCTGATGAAAATAAAGTTAAATTCAATAGTCTACGATGATTTTTAAGAAAGTTGCATTTTTTAACAAAATTTTCAAGGGGGTTAGTCATGTCTTTTTTCACGATTTCATCAAAAATTAAAAATCTCTAATCCGACTAATTGACGTACGAGGAGCTCAGATTTGCAAACCGCGTTCAATTTGGAGTTTTCGTTTGGCCGCTACGGCCGATCAAAGTCTGAAAAATCAATTATTTTCTAAAATTTCCTAAAATGTTCATGGTGACTGACTAATTTTTTTGCTATTGAAGTTAGCTGAAATTTTTTAACGGCAATCAATTTCTCTCGTCTTTCTGATGAAAATAAAGTTAAATTCAATAGTCTACGATGATTTTTAAGAAAGTTGCATTTTTTAACAAATTTCCAAGGGGTTTACTCATGTCTTTTTTTCGTGTTTTCATCAAAAATTAAAAATCTCTAATCCGACTAATTGACGTACGAGGAGCTCAGATTTGCAATCTGCATTCAATTTGGAGTTTTCGTTTAGCCGCTACGGCCGATCAAAGTCTGAAAAATCAATTATTTTCGTAAATTTTCTAAAATGTTCATGGTGACTGACTATTTTTTTTGCTATTCAAGATAGCTGAAATCTTTTAACGGCAATCAATTTCTCTCGTCTTTCTGATGAAAAAAAGTTAAATTCAATAGTCTACGATGATTATTAAGAAAGTTGCATTTTTTAACAAATTTCCTAGGGGTTTACTCATGTCTTTTTTTCGTGTTTTCATCAAAAATTAAAAATCTCTAATCCAACTAATTGACGTACGAGGAGCTCAGATTTGCAATCCGCGTTCAATTTGGAGTTTTCGTTTGGCCGCTACGGCCGATCAAAGTCTGAAAAATCAATTATTTTCGTAAATTTTCTGAAATGTTCATGGTGACTGACTATTTTTTTTGCTATTGAAGATAGCTGAAATTTTTTAACGGCAATCAATTTCTCTCGTCGTTCTGATAAAAAAAAAGTTAAATTCAATAGTCTACGATGATTATTAAGAAAGTTGCATTTTTTAACAAATTTCCAAGGGGTTTACTCATGTGTTTTTTTCGAGTTTTCATCAAAAATTAAAAATGCTTAATCCGATTAATTGACGTACGAGGAGCTCAGATTTGCAATCCGCGTTCAATTTGGAGTTTTCGTTTGGCCGCTACGGCCGATCAAAGTCTGAAAAATCAATTATTTTCGTAAATTTTCTAAAATGTTCATGGTGACTGACTAATTTTTTTGCTATTGAAGATAGCTGAAATTTTTTAACGGCAATCAATTTCTCTCGTCTTTCTGATGAAAATAAAGTTAAATTCAATAGTCTACGATGATTTTTAAGAAAGTTGCATTTTTTAACAAAATTTCCAAGGGGTTTGGTCATGTTTTTTTTCACGATTTCATCAAAAAATAAAAATGTCTAATCCGACTAATTGACGCACGAGAAGCTCAGATTTGCAAACCGCGTTCAATTTGGAGTTTTCGTTTGGCCGCTACGGCCGATCAAAGTCTGAAAAATCAATTATTTTCGTAAATTTTCCAAAATCCTCATGGTGACTGACTAATTTTTTTGCTATTGAAGTTAGCTGAATTTTTTTAACGGCAATCAATTTCTCTCGTCTTTCTGATGAAAATAAAGTTAAATTCAATAGTCTACGATGATTTTTAAGAAAGTTGCATTTTTTAACAAAATTTCCAAGGGGTATGGTCATGTTTTTTTTTCACGATTTCATTAAAAAATAAAAATCTCTATTCCGACTAATTGACGCACGAGAAGCTCAGATTTGCAAACCGCGTTCAATTTGGAGTTTTCGTTTGGCCGCTACGGCCGATCAAAGTCTGAAAAATCAATTATTGTCGTAAATTTTCCAAAATCCTCATGGTGACTGACTAATTTTTTTGCTATTGAAGTTAGCTGAAATTTTTTAACGGCAATCAATTTCTCTCGTCTTTCTGATGAAAATAAAGTTAAATTCAATAGTCTACGATGATTTTTAAGAAAGTTGCATTTTTTAACAAAATTTCCAAGGGGTTTGGTCATGTTTTTTTTCACGATTTCATCAAAAAATAAAAATGTCTAACCCGACTAATTGACGCACGAGAAGCTCAAATTTGCAAACCGCGTTCAATTTGGAGTTTTCGTTTGGCCGCTACGGCCGATCAAAGTCTGAAAAATCAATTATTTTCGTAAATTTTCCAAAATCCTCATGGTGACTGACTAATTTTTTTGCTATTGAAGTTAGCTGAAATTTTTTAACGGCAATCAATTTCTCTCGTCTTTCTGATGAAAATAAAGTTAAATTCAATAGTCTACGATGATTTTTTAGAAAGTTGCATTTTTTAACAAAATTTCAAAATTTTCACGATTTCATCAAAAAATAAAAATCTCTAATCCGACTAATTGACGCACGAGAAGCTCAGATTTGCAAACCGCGTTCAATTTGGAGTTTTCGTTTGGCCGCAACGGCCGATCAAAGTCTGAAAAATCAATTATTTTCGTAAATTTTCCAAAATCCTCATGGTGACTGACTAATTTTTTTGCTATTGAAGTTAGCTGAATTTTTTTAACGGCAATCAATTTCTCTCGTCTTTCTGATGAAAATAAAGTTAAATTCAATAGTCTACGATGATTTTTAAGAAAGTTGCATTTTTTAACAAATTTCCAAGGGGTTTACTCATGTGTTTTTTTCGAGTTTTCATCAAAAATTAAAAATGCTTAATCCGATTAATTGACGTACGAGGAGCTCAGATTTGCAATCCGCGTTCAATTTGGAGTTTTCGTTTGGCCGCTACGGCCGATCAAAGTCTGAAAAATCAATTATTTTCGTAAATTTTCTAAAATGTTCATGGTGACTGACTAATTTTTTTGCTATTGAAGATAGCTGAAATTTTTTAACGGCAATCAATTTCTCTCGTCTTTCTGATGAAAATAAAGTTAAATTCAATAGTCTACGATGATTTTTAAGAAAGTTGCATTTTTTAACAAAATTTCCAAGGGGTTTGGTCATGTTTTTTTTTCACGATTTCATCAAAAAATAAAAATGTCTAATCCGACTAATTGACGCACGAGAAGCTCAGATTTGCAAACCGCGTTCAATTTGGAGTTTTCGTTTGGCCGCTACGGCCGATCAAAGTCTGAAAAATCAATTATTTTCGTAAATTTTCCAAAATCCTCATGGTGACTGACTAATTTTTTTGCTATTGAAGTTAGCTGAAATTTTTTAACGGCAATCAATTTCTCTCGTCTTTCTGATGAAAATAAAGTTAAATTCAATAGTCTACGATGATTTTTAAGAAAGTTGCATTTTTTAACAAAATTTCCAAGGGGTTTTTGGTCATGTTTTTTTTCACGATTTCATCAAAAAATAAAAATGTCTAATCCGACTAATTGACGCACGAGAAGCTCAGATTTGCAAACCGCGTTCAATTTGGAGTTTTCGTTTGGCCGCTACGGCCGATCAAAGTCTGCAAAATCAATTATTTTCGTAAATTTTCCAAAATCCTCATGGTGACTGACTAATTTTTTTGCTATTGAAGTTAGCTGAAATTTTTTAACGGCAATCAATTTCTCTCGTCTTTCTGATGAAAATAAAGTTAAATTCAATAGTCTACGATGATTTTTAAGAAAGTTGCATTTTTTAACAAAATTTCCAAGGGGTTTGGTCATGTTTTTTTTCACGATTTTATCAAAAATTCAAAATCTCTAATCCGACTAATTGACGCACGAGAAGCTCAGATTTGCAAACCGCGTTCAATTTGGAGTTTTCGTTTGGCCGCAACGGCCGATCAAAGTCTGAAAAATCAATTATTTTCGTAAATTTTCCAAAATCCTCATGGTGACTGACTAATTTTTTTGCTATTGAAGTTAGCTGAAATTTTTTAACGGCAATCAATTTCTCTCGTCTTTCTGATGAAAATAAAGTTAAATTCAATAGTCTACGATGATTTTTAAGAAAGTTGCATTTTTTAACAAAATTTCCAAGGGGTATGCTCATGTTTTTTTTTCACGATTTCATCAAAAAATAAAAATCTCTAATCCGACTAATTGACGCACGAGAAGCTCAGATTTGCAAACCGCGTTCAATTTGGAGTTTTCGTTTGGCCGCTACGGCCGATCAAAGTCTGAAAAATCAATTATTTTCGTAAATTTTCCAAAATCCTCATGGTGACTGACTAATTTTTTTGCTATTGAAGTTAGCTGAAATTTTTTAACGGCAATCAATTTCTCTCGTCTTTCTGATGAAAATAAAGTTAAATTCAATAGTCTACGATGATTTTTAAGAAAGTTGCATTTTTTAACAAAATTTCCAAGGGGTTTGGTCATGTTTTTTTTCACGATTTTATCAAAAATTCAAAATCTCTAATCCGACTAATTGACGCACGAGAAGCTCAGATTTGCAAACCGCGTTCAATTTGGAGTTTTCGTTTGGCCGCTACGGCCGATCAAATTCTGAAAAATCAATTATTTTCGTAAATTTTCCAAAATCCTCATGGTGACTGACTAATTTTTTTGCTATTGAAGTTAGCTGAAATTTTTTAACGGCAATCAATTTCTCTCGTCTTTCTGATGAAAATAAAGTTAAATTCAATAGTCTACGATGATTTTTAAGAAAGTTGCATTTTTTAACAAAATTTCCAAGGGGTATGCTCATGTTTTTTTTTCACGATTTCATCAAAAAATAAAAATCTCTAATCCGACTAATTGACGCACGAGAAGCTCAGATTTGCAAACCGCGTTCAATTTGGAGTTTTCGTTTGGCCGCTACGGCCGATCAAATTCTGAAAAATCAATTATTTTCGTAAATTTTCCAAAATCCTCATGGTGACTGACTAATTTTTTTGCTATTGAAGTTAGCTGAAATTTTTTAACGGCAATCAATTTCTCTCGTCTTTCTGATGAAAATAAAGTTAAATTCAATAGTCTACGATGATTTTTAAGAAAGTTGCATTTTTTAACAAAATTTCCAAGGGGTTTGGTCATGTTTTTTTTCACGATTTCATCAAAAAATAAAAAGGTCTAACCCGACTAATTGACGCACGAGAAGCTCAGATTTGCAAACCGCGTTCAATTTGGAGTTTTCGTTTGGCCGCTACGGCCGATCAAAGTCTGAAAAATCAATTATTTTCGTAAATTTTCCAAAATCCTCATGGTGACTGACTAATTTTTTTGCTATTGAAGTTAGCTGAAATTTTTTAACGGCAATCAATTTCTCTCGTCTTTCTGATGAAAATAAAGTTAAATTCAATAGTCTACGATGATTTTTAAGAAAGTTGCATTTTTTAACAAAATTTCCGAGGGGTTTGGTCATGTTTTTTTTCACGATTTCATCAAAAATTCAAAATCTCTAATCCGACTAATTGACGCACGAGAAGCTCAGATTTGCAAACCGCGTTCAATTTGGAGTTTTCGTTTGGCCGCTACGGCCGATCAAAGTCTGAAAAATCAATTATTTTCGTAAATTTTCCAAAATCCTCATGGTGACTGACTAATTTTTTTGCTATTGAAGTTAGCTGAAATTTTTTAACGTCAATCAATTTCTCTCGTCTGTCTGATGAAAATAAAGTTAAATTCAATAGTCTACGATGATTTTTAAGAAAGTTGCATTTTTTAACAAAATTTCCAAGGGGTTTGGTCATGTTTTTTTTCACGATTTCATCAAAAAATAAAAATCTCTAATCCGACTAATTGACGCACGAGAAGCTCAGATTTGCAAACCGCGTTCAATTTGGAGTTTTCGTTTGGCCGCTACGGCCGATCAAAGTCTGAAAAATCAATTATTTTCGTAAATTTTCCAAAATCCTCATGGTGACTGACTAATTTTTTTGCTATTGAAGTTAGCTGAAATTTTTTAACGGCAATCAATTTCTCTCGTCTTTCTGATGAAAATAAAGTTAAATTCAATAGTCTACGATGATTTTCAAGAAAGTTGCATTTTTTAACAAAATTTCCAAGGGGTTTGGTCATGTTTTTTTTCACGATTTCATCAAAAAATAAAAAGGTCTAACCCGACTAATTGACGCACGAGAAGCTCAGATTTGCAAACCGCGTTCAATTTGGAGTTTTCGTTTGGCCGCTACGGCCGATCAAAGTCTGAAAAATCAATTATTTTCGTAAATTTTCCAAAATCCTCATGGTGACTGACTAATTTTTTTGCTATTGAAGTTAGCTGAAATTTTTTAACGGCAATCAATTTCTCTCGTCTTTCTGATGAAAATAAAGTTAAATTCAATAGTCTACGATGATTTTTAAGAAAGTTGCATTTTTTAACAAAATTTCCAAGGGGTTTGGTCATGTTTTTTTTCACGATTTCATCAAAAAATAAAAAGGTCTAACCCGACTAATTGACGCACGAGAAGCTCAGATTTGCAAACCGCGTTCAATTTGGAGTTTTCGTTTGGCCGCTACGGCCGATCAAAGTCTGAAAAATCAATTATTTTCGTAAATTTTCCAAAATCCTCATGGTGACTGACTAATTTTTTTGCTATTGAAGTTAGCTGAAATTTTTTAACGGCAATCAATTTCTCTCGTCTTTCTGATGAAAATAAAGTTAAATTCAATAGTCTACGATGATTTTTAAGAAAGTTGCATTTTTTAACAAAATTTCCGAGGGGTTTGGTCATGTTTTTTTTCACGATTTTATCAAAAATTCAAAATCTCTAATCCGACTAATTGACGCACGAGAAGCTCAGATTTGCAAACCGCGTTCAATTTGGAGTTTTCGTTTGGCCGCAACGGCCGATCAAAGTCTGAAAAATCAATTATTTTCGTAAATTTTCCAAAATCCTCATGGTGACTGACTAATTTTTTTGCTATTGAAGTTAGCTGAAATTTTTTAACGGCAATCAATTTCTCTCGTCTTTCTGATGAAAATAAAGTTAAATTCAATAGTCTACGATGATTTTTAAGAAAGTTGCATTTTTTAACAAAATTTCCAAGGGGTTTGGTCATGTTTTTTTTCACGATTTCATCAAAAAATAAAAAGGTCTAACCCGACTAATTGACGCACGAGAAGCTCAGATTTGCAAACCGCGTTCAATTTGGAGTTTCCGTTTGGCCGCTACGGCCGATCAAAGTCTGAAAAATCAATTATTTTCGTAAATTTTCCAAAATCCTCATGGTGACTGACTAATTTTTTTGCTATTGAAGTTAGCTGAAATTTTTTAACGGCAATCAATTTCTTTCGTCTTTCTGATGAAAATAAAGTTAAATTCAATAGTCTACGATGATTTTCAAGAAAGTTGCATTTTTTAACAAAATTTCCAAGGGGTTTGGTCATGTTTTTTTCACGATTTCATCAAAAAATAAAAATGTCTAATCCGACTAATTGACGCACGAGAAGCTCAGATTTGCAAACCGCGTTCAATTTGGAGTTTTCGTTTGGCCGCTACGGCCGATCAAAGTCTGAAAAATCAATTATTTTCGTAAATTTTCCAAAATCCTCATGGTGACTGACTAATTTTTTTGCTATTGAAGTTAGCTGAAATTTTTTAACGGCAATCAATTTCTCTCGTCTTTCTGATGAAAATAAAGTTAAATTCAATAGTCTACGATGATTTTTAAGAAAGTTGCATTTTTTAACAAAATTTCCGAGGGGTTTGGTCATGTTTTTTTTCACGATTTTATCAAAAATTCAAAATCTCTAATCCGACTAATTGACGCACGAGAAGCTCAGATTTGCAAACCGCGTTCAATTTGGAGTTTTCGTTTGGCCGCTACGGCCGATCAAAGTCTGAAAAATCAATTATTTTCGTAAATTTTCCAAAATCCTCATGGTGACTGACTAATTTTTTTGCTATTGAAGTTAGCTAAAATTTTTTAACGGCAATCAATTTCTCTCGTCTTTCTGATGAAAATGAAGTTAAATTCAATAGTCTACGATGATTTTTAAGAAAGTTGCATTTTTTAACAAAATTTCCAAGGGGTTTGGTCATGTTTTTTTTCACGATTTCATCAAAAAATAAAAATGTCTAATCCGACTAATTGACGCACGAGAAGCTCAGATTTGCAAACCGCGTTCAATTTGGAGTTTTCGTTTGGCCGCTGCGGCCGATCAAAGTCTGAAAAATCAATTATTTTCGTAAATTTTCCAAAATCCTCATGGTGACTGACTAATTTTTTTGCTATTGAAGTTAGCTGAAATTTTTTAACGGCAATTAATTTCTCTCGTCTTTCTGATGAAAATGAAGTTAAATTCAATAGTCTACGATGATTTTTAAGAAAGTTGCATTTTTTAACAAAATTTCCAAGGGGTTTGGTCATGTTTTTTTTCACGATTTCATCAAAAAATAAAAATGTATAATCCGACTAATTGACGCACGAGAAGCTCAGATTTGCAAACCGCGTTCAATTTGGAGTTTTCGTTTGGCCGCTACGGCCGATCAAAGTCTGAAAAATCAATTATTTTCGTAAATTTTCCAAAATCCTCATGGTGACTGACTAATTTTTTTGCTATTGAAGTTAGCTGAAATTTTTTAACGGCAATCAATTTCTCTCGTCTTTCTGATGAAAATGAAGTTAAATTCAATAGTCTACGATGATTTTTAAGAAAGTTGCATTTTTTAACAAAATTTCCAAGGGGTTTGGTCATGTTTTTTTTCACGATTTCATCAAAAAATAAAAATGTCTAATCCGACCAATTGACGCACGAGAAGCTCAGATTTGCAAACCGCGTTCAATTTGGAGTTTTCGTTTGGCCGCTACGGCCGATCAAAGTCTGAAAAATCAATTATTTTCGTAAATTTTCCAAAATCCTCATGGTGACTGACTAATTTTTTTGCTATTGAAGTTAGCTGAAATTTTTTAACGGCAATCAATTTCTCTCGTCTTTCTGATGAAAATAAAGTTAAATTCAATAGTCTACGATGATTTTTAAGAAAGTTGCATTTTTTAACAAAATTTCCAAGGGGTTTGGTCATGTTTTTTTTCACGATTTCATCAAAAAATAAAAATGTCTAATCCGACCAATTGACGCACGAGAAGCTCAGATTTGCAAACCGCGTTCAATTTGGAGTTTTCGTTTGGCCGCTACGGCCGATCAAAGTCTGAAAAATTAATTATTTTCGTAAATTTTCCAAAATCCTCATGGTGACTGACTAATTTTTTTGCTATTGAAGTTAGCTGAAATTTTTTAACGGCAATCAATTTCTCTCGTCTTTCTGATGAAAATAAAGTTAAATTCAATAGTCTACGATGATTTTTAAGAAAGTTGCATTTTTTAACAAAATTTCCAAGGGGTTTGGTCATGTTTTTTTTCACGATTTCATCAAAAAATAAAAATGTATAATCCGACTAATTGACGCACGAGAAGCTCAGATTTGCAAACCGCGTTCAATTTGGAGTTTTCGTTTGGCCGCTACGGCCGATCAAAGTCTGAAAAATTAATTATTTTCGTAAATTTTCCAAAATCCTCATGGTGACTGACTATTTTTTTTGCTATTGAAGTTAGCTGAAATTTTTTAACGGCAATCAATTTCTCTCGTCTTTCTGATGAAAATAAAGTTAAATTCAATAGTCTACGATGATTTTTAAGAAAGTTGCATTTTTTAACAAAATTTCCAAGGGGTTTGGTCATGTTTTTTTTCACGATTTCATCAAAAAATAAAAATGTCTAATCCGACCAATTGACGCACGAGAAGCTCAGATTTGCAAACCGCGTTCAATTTGGAGTTTTCGTTTGGCCGCTACGGCCGATCAAAGTCTGAAAAATTAATTATTTTCGTAAATTTTCCAAAATCCTCATGGTGACTGACTAATTTTTTTGCTATTGAAGTTAGCTGAAATTTTTTAACGGCAATCAATTTCTCTCGTCTTTCTGATGAAAATAAAGTTAAATTCAATAGTCTACGATGACTTTTAAGAAAGTTGCATTTTTTAACAAAATTTCCAAGGGGTTTGGTCATGTTTTTTTTCACGATTTCATCAAAAAATAAAAATGTATAATCCGACTAATTGACGCACGAGAAGCTCAGATTTGCAAACCGCGTTCAATTTGGAGTTTTCGTTTGGCCGCTACGGCCGATCAAAGTCTGAAAAATTAATTATTTTCGTAAATTTTCCAAAATCCTCATGGTGACTGACTATTTTTTTTGCTATTGAAGTTAGCTGAAATTTTTTAACGGCAATCAATTTCTCTCGTCTTTCTGATGAAAATAAAGTTAAATTCAATAGTCTACGATGATTTTTAAGACAGTTGCATTTTTTAACAAAATTTCCAAGGGGTTTGGTCATGTTTTTTTTCACGATTTTATCAAAAATTCAAAATCTCTAATCCGACTAATTGACGCACGAGAAGCTTAGATTTGCAAACCGCGTTCAATTTGGAGTTTTCGTTTGGCCGCTACGGCCGATCAAAGTCTGAAAAATTAATTATTTTCGTAAATTTTCCAAAATCCTCATGGTGACTGACTAATTTTTTTGCTATTGAAGTTAGCTGAAATTTTTTAACGGCAATCAATTTCTCTCGTCTTTCTGATGAAAATGAAGTTAAATTCAATAGTCTACGATGATTTTTAAGAAAGTTGCATTTTTTAACAAAATTTCCAAGGGGTTTGGTCATGTTTTTTTTCACGATTTCATCAAAAATAAAAATGTCTAATCCGACTAATTGACGCACGAGAAGCTCAGATTTGCAAACCGCGTTCAATTTGGAGTTTTCGTTTGGCCGCTACGGCCGATCAAAGTCTGAAAAATCAATTATTTTCGTAAATTTTCCAAAATCCTCATGGTGACTGACTAATTTTTTTGCTATTGAAGTTAGCTGAAATTTTTTAACGGCAATCAATTTCTCTCGTCTTTCTGATGAAAATAAAGTTAAATTCAATAGTCTACGATGATTTTTAAGAAAGTTGCATTTTTTAACAAAATTTCCAAGGGGTTTGGTCATGTTTTTTTTCACGATTTTATCAAAAATTCAAAATCTCTAATCCGACTAACTGACGCACGAGAAGCTCAGATTTGCAAACCGCGTTCAATTTGGAGTTTTCGTTTGGCCGCTACGGCCGATCAAAGTCTGAAAAATCAATTATTTTCGTAAATTTTCAAAAATCCTCATGGTGACTGACTAATTTTTTTGCTATTGAAGTTAGCTGAAATTTTTTAACGGCAATCAATTTCTCTTGTCTTTCTGATGAAAATAAAGTTAAATTCAATAGTCTACGATGATTTTTAAGAAAGTTGCATTTTTTAACAAAATTTCCAAGGGGTTTGGTCATGTTTTTTTTTTCACGATTTCATCAAAAAATAAAAATCTCTAATCCGACTAACTGACGCACGAGAAGCTCAGATTTGCAAACCGCGTTCAGTTTGGAGTTTTCGTTTGGCCGCTACGGCCGATCAAAATCTGAAAAATCAATTATTTTCGTAAATTTTCCAAAATCCTCATGGTGACTGACTATTTTTTTTGCTATTGAAGTTAGCTGAAATTTTTTAACGGAAATCAATTTCTCTCGTCTTTCTGATGAAAATAAAGTTAAATTCAATAGTCTACGATGATTTTTAAGAAAGTTGCATTTTTTAACAAAATTTCCAAGGGGTTTGGTCATGTTTTTTTTCACGATTTTATCAAAAATTCAAAATCTCTAATCCGACTAATTGACGCACGAGAAGCTCAGATTTGCAAACCGCGTTCAATTTGGAGTTTTCGTTTGGCCGCTACGGCCGATCAAAGTCTGAAAAATCAATTATTTTCGTAAATTTTCCAAAATCCTCATGGTGACTGACTAATTTTTTTGCTATTGAAGTTAGCTGAAATTTTTTAACAGCAATCAATTTCTCTCGTCTTTCTGATGAAAATGAAGTTAAATTCAATAGTCTACGATGATTTTTAAGAAAGTTGCATTTTTTAACAAAATTTCCAAGGGGTTTGGTCATGTTTTTTTCACGATTTCATCAAAAAATAAAAATGTATATTCCGACTAATTGACGCACGAGAAGCTCAGATTTGCAAACCGCGTTCAATTTGGAGTTTTCGTTTGGCCGCTACGGCCGATCAAAGTCTGAAAAATCAATTATTTTCGTAAATTTTCCAAAATCCTCATGGTGACTGACTAATTTTTTTGCTATTGAAGTTAGCTGAAATTTTTTAACGGCAATCAATTTCTCTTGTCTTTCTGATGAAAATGAAGTTAAATTCAATAGTCTACGATGATTTTTAAGAAAGTTGCATTTTTTAACAAAATTTCCAAGGGGTTTGGTCATGTTTTTTTTCACGATTTTATCAAAAAATAAAAATGTCTAATCCGACTAATTGACGCACGAGAAGCTCAGATTTGCAAACCGCGTTCAATTTGGAGTTTTCGTTTGGCCGCTACGGCCGATCAAAGTCTGAAAAATCAATTATTTTCGTAAATTTTCAAAAATCCTCATGGTGACTGACTAATTTTTTTGCTATTGAAGTTAGCTGAAATTTTTTAACGGCAATCAATTTCTCTTGTCTTTCTGATGAAAATAAAGTTAAATTCAATAGTCTACGATGATTTTTAAGAAAGTTGCATTTTTTAACAAAATTTCCAAGGGGTTTGGTCATGTTTTTTTTCACGATTTTATCAAAAATTCAAAATCTCTAATCCGACTAATTGACGCACGAGAAGCTCAGATTTGCAAACCGCGTTCAATTTGGAGTTTTCGTTTGGCCGCTACGGCCGATCAAAGTCTGAAAAATCAATTATTTTCGTAAATTTTCAAAAATCCTCATGGTGACTGACTAATTTCTTTGCTATTGAAGTTAGCTGAAATTTTTTAACGGCAATCAATTTCTCTCGTCTTTCTGATGAAAATGAAGTTAAATTGAATAGTCTACGATGATTTTTAAGAAAGTTGCATTTTTTAACAAAATTTCCAAGGGGTTTGGTCATGTTTTTTTTCACGATTTCATCAAAAAATAAAAATGTATAATCCGACTAATTGACGCACGAGAAGCTCAGATTTGCAAACCGCGTTCAATTTGGAGTTTTCGTTTGGCCGCTACGGCCGATCAAAGTCTGAAAAATCAATTATTTTCGTAAATTTTCCAAAATCCTCATGGTGACTGACTAATTTTTTTGCTATTGAAGTTAGCTGAAATTTTTTAACAACAATCAATTTCTCTCGTCTTTCTGATGAAAATGAAGTTAAATTCAATAGTCTACGATGATTTTTAAGAAAGTTGCATTTTTTAACAAAATTTCCAAGGGGTTTGGTCATGTTTTTTTCACGATTTCATCAAAAAATAAAAATGTATATTCCGACTAATTGACGCACGAGAAGCTCAGATTTGCAAACCGCGTTCAATTTGGAGTTTTCGTTTGGCCGCTACGGCCGATCAAAGTCTGAAAAATCAATTATTTTCGTAAATTTTCCAAAATCCTCATGGTGACTGACTAATTTTTTTGCTATTGAAGTTAGCTGAAATTTTTTAACGGCAATCAATTTCTCTCGTCTTTCTGATAAAAATAAAGTTAAATTCAATAGTCTACGATGATTTTTAAGAAAGTTGCATTTTTTAACAAAATTTCCAAGGGGTTTGGTCATCTTTTTTTTCACGATTTTATCAAAAATTCAAAATCTCTAATCCGACTAATTGACGCACGAGAAGCTCAGATTTGCAAACCGCGTTCAATTTGGAGTTTTCGTTTGGCCGCTACGGCCGATCAAAGTCTGAAAAATCAATTATTTTCGTAAATTTTCAAAAATCCTCATGGTGACTGACTAATTTTTTTGCTATTGAAGTTAGCTGAAATTTTTTAACGGCAATCAATTTCTCTTGTCTTTCTGATGAAAATAAAGTTAAATTCAATAGTCTACGATGATTTTTAAGAAAGTTGCATTTTTTAACAAAATTTCCAAGGGGTTTGGTCATGTTTTTTTTCACGATTTTATCAAAAATTCAAAATCTCTAATCCGACTAATTGACGCACGAGAAGCTCAGATTTGCAAACCGCGTTCAATTTGGAGTTTTCGTTTGGCCGCTACGGCCGATCAAAGTCTGAAAAATCAATTATTTTCGTAAATTTTCCAAAATCCTCATGGTGACTGACTATTTTTTTTACTATTGAAGTTAGCTGAAATTTTTTAACGGCAATCAATTTCTCTCGTCTTTCTGATGAAAATAAAGTTAAATTCAATAGTCTACGATGATTTTTAAGAAAGTTGCTTTTTTTAACATAATTTCCAAGGGGTTTTTTGGTCATGTTTCTTTTCACGATTTTATCAAAAATTCAAAATCTCTAATCCGACTAATTGACGCACGAGAAGCTCAGATTTGCAAACCGCGTTCAATTTGGAGTTTTCGTTTGGCCGCTACGGCCGATCAAAGTCTGAAAAATCAATTATTTTCGTAAATTTTCCAAAATCCTCATGGTGACTGACTAATTTCTTTGCTATTGAAGTTAGCTGAAATTTTTTAACGGCAATCAATTTCTCTCGTCTTTCTGATGAAAATGAAGTTAAATTCAATAGTCTACGATGATTTTTAAGAAAGTTGAATTTTTTAACAAAATTTCCAAGGGGTTTGTCATGTTTTTTTTCACGATTTCATCAAAAAATAAAAATGTCTAATCCGACTAATTGACGCACGAGAAGCTCAGATTTGCAAACCGCGTTCAATTTGGAGTTTTCGTTTGGCCGCTACGGACGATCAAAGTCTGAAAAATCAATTATTTTCGTAAATTTTCCAAAATCCTCATGGTGACTGACTAATTTCTTTGCTATTGAAGTTAGCTGAAATTTTTTAACGGCAATCAATTTCTCTCGTCTTTCTGATGAAAATGAAGTTAAATTCAATAGTCTACGATGATTTTTAAGAAAGTTGCATTTTTTAACAAAATTTCCAAGGGGTTTGGTCATGTTTTTTTTCACGATTTCATCAAAAAATAAAAATGTCTAATCCGACTAATTGACGCACGAGAAGCTCAGATTTGCAAACCACGTTCAATTTGGAGTTTTCGTTTGGCCGCTACGGCCGATCAAAGTCTGAAAAATCAATTATTTTCGTAAATTTTCCAAAATCCTCATGGTGACTGACTAATTTTTTTGCTATTGAAGTTAGCTGAAATTTTTTAACGGCAATCAATTTCTCTCGTCTTTCTGATGAAAATAAAGTTAAATTCAATAGTCTACGATGATTTTTAAGAAAGTTGCATTTTTTAACAAAATTTCCAAGGGGTTTGTTTGGTCATGTTTTTTTTCACGATTTTATCAAAAATTCAAAATCTCTAATCCGACTAATTGACGCACGAGAAGCTCAGATTTGCAAACCGCGTTCAATTTGGAGTTTTCGTTTGGCCGCTACGGCCGATCAAAGTCTGAAAAATCAATTATTTTCGTAAATTTTCCAAAATCCTCATGGTGACTGACTAATTTTTTTGCTATTGAAGTTAGCTGAAATTTTTTAACGGCAATCAATTTCTCTTGTCTTTCTGATGAAAATAAAGTTAAATTCAATAGTCTACGATGATTTTTAAGAAAGTTGCATTTTTTAACAAAATTTCCAAGGGGTTTGTTTGGTCATGTTTTTTTTCACGATTTTATCAAAAATTCAAAATCTCTAATCCGACTAATTGACGCACGAGAAGCTCAGATTTGCAAACCGCGTTCAATTTGGAGTTTTCGTTTGGCCGCTACGGCCGATCAAAGTCTGAAAAATCAATTATTTTCGTAAATTTTCCAAAATCCTCATGGTGACTGACTAATTTTTTTGCTATTGAAGTTAGCTGAAATTTTTTAACGGCAATCAATTTCTCTCGTCTTTCTGATGAAAATAAAGTTAAATTCAATAGTCTACGATGATTTTTAAGAAAGTTGCATTTTTTAACAAAATTTCCAAGGGGTTTGGTCATGTTTTTTTTCACGATTTCATCAAAAAATAAAAATGTCTAATCCGACTAATTGACGCACGAGAAGCTCAGATTTGCAAACCGCGTTCAATTTGGAGTTTTCGTTTGGCCGCTACGGCCGATCAAAGTCTGAAAAATCAATTATTTTCGTAAATTTTCCAAAATCCTCATGGTGACTGACTAATTTCTTTGCTATTGAAGTCAGCTGAAATTTTTTAACGGCAATCAATTTCTCTCGTCTTTCTGATGAAAATGAAGCTAAATTCAATAGTCTACGATGATTTTTAAGAAAGTTGCATTTTTTAACAAAATTTCCAAGGGGTTTGGTCATGTTTTTTTTCACGATTTCATCAAAAAATAAAAATGTATAATCCGACTAATTGACGCACGAGAAGCTCAGATTTGCAAACCGCGTTCAATTTGGAGTTTTCGTTTGGCCGCTACGGCCGATCAAAGTCTGAAAAATCAATTATTTTCGTAAATTTTCCAAAATCCTCATGGTGACTGACTAATTTTTTTGCTATTGAAGTTAGCTGAAATTTTTTAACGGCAATCAATTTCTCTCGTCTTTCTGATGAAAATAAAGTTAAATTCAATAGTCTACGATGATTTTTAAGAAAGTTGCATTTTTTAACAAAATTTCCAAGGGGTTTGGTCATGTTTTTTTTCACGATTTTATCAAAAATTCAAAATCTCTAATCCGACTAATTGACGCACGAGAAGCTCAGATTTGCAAACCGCGTTCAATTTGGAGTTTTCGTTTGGCCGCTACGGCCGATCAAAGTCTGAAAAATCAATTATTTTCGTAAATTTTCCAAAATCCTCATGGTGACTGACTAATTTTTTTGCTATTGAAGTTAGCTGAAATTTTTTAACGGCAATCAATTTCTCTTGTCTTTCTGATGAAAATAAAGTTAAATTCAATAGTCTACGATGATTTTTAAGAAAGTTGCATTTTTTAACAAAATTTCCAAGGGGTTTGTTTGGTCATGTTTTTTTTCACGATTTTATCAAAAATTCAAAATCTCTAATCCGACTAATTGACGCACGAGAAGCTCAGATTTGCAAACCGCGTTCAATTTGGAGTTTTCGTTTGGCCGCTACGGCCGATCAAAGTCTGAAAAATCAATTATTTTCGTAAATTTTCCAAAATCCTCATGGTGACTGACTAATTTTTTTGCTATTGAAGTTAGCTGAAATTTTTTAACGGCAATCAATTTCTCTCGTCTTTCTGATGAAAATAAAGTTAAATTCAATAGTCTACGATGATTTTTAAGAAAGTTGCATTTTTTAACAAAATTTCCAAGGGGTTTGGTCATGTTTTTTTTCACGATTTTATCAAAAATTCAAAATCTCTAATCCGACTAATTGACGCACGAGAAGCTCAGATTTGCAAACCGCGTTCAATTTGGAGTTTTCGTTTGGCCGCTACGGCCGATCAAAGTCTGAAAAATCAATTATTTTCGTAAATTTTCCAAAATCCTCATGGTGACTGACTAATTTTTTTGCTATTGAAGTTAGCTGAAATTTTTTAACGGCAATCAATTTCTCTTGTCTTTCTGATGAAAATAAAGTTAAATTCAATAGTCTACGATGATTTTTAAGAAAGTTGCATTTTTTAACAAAATTTCCAAGGGGTTTGTTTGGTCATGTTTTTTTTCACGATTTTATCAAAAATTCAAAATCTCTAATCCGACTAATTGACGCACGAGAAGCTCAGATTTGCAAACCGCGTTCAATTTGGAGTTTTCGTTTGGCCGCTACGGCCGATCAAAGTCTGAAAAATCAATTATTTTCGTAAATTTTCCAAAATCCTCATGGTGACTGACTAATTTTTTTGCTATTGAAGTTAGCTGAAATTTTTTAACGGCAATCAATTTCTCTCGTCTTTCTGATGAAAATAAAGTTAAATTCAATAGTCTACGATGATTTTTAAGAAAGTTGCATTTTTTAACAAAATTTCCAAGGGGTTTGGTCATGTTTTTTTTCACGATTTCATCAAAAAATAAAAATGTCTAATCCGACTAATTGACGCACGAGAAGCTCAGATTTGCAAACCGCGTTCAATTTGGAGTTTTCGTTTGGCCGCTACGGCCGATCAAAGTCTGAAAAATCAATTATTTTCGTAAATTTTCTAAAATGTTCATGGTGACTGACTATTTTTTTTGCTATTCAAGATAGCTGAAATCTTTTAACGGCAATCAATTTCTCTCGTCTTTCTGATGAAAAAAAGTTAAATTCAATAGTCTACGATGATTATTAAGAAAGTTGCATTTTTTAACAAATTTCCTAGGGGTTTACTCATGTCTTTTTTTCGTGTTTTCATCAAAAATTAAAAATCTCTAATCCAACTAATTGACGTACGAGGAGCTCAGATTTGCAATCCGCGTTCAATTTGGAGTTTTCGTTTGGCCGCTACGGCCGATCAAAGTCTGAAAAATCAATTATTTTCGTAAATTTTCTGAAATGTTCATGGTGACTGACTATTTTTTTTGCTATTGAAGATAGCTGAAATTTTTTAACGGCAATCAATTTCTCTCGTCGTTCTGATAAAAAAAAAAGTTAAATTCAATAGTCTACGATGATTATTAAGAAAGTTGCATTTTTTAACAAATTTCCAAGGGGTTTACTCATGTGTTTTTTTCGAGTTTTCATCAAAAATTAAAAATGCTTAATCCGATTAATTGACGTACGAGGAGCTCAGATTTGCAATCCGCGTTCAATTTGGAGTTTTCGTTTGGCCGCTACGGCCGATCAAAGTCTGAAAAATCAATTATTTTCGTAAATTTTCCAAAATCCTCATGGTGACTGACTAATTTTTTTGCTATTAAAGTTAGCTGAAATTTTTTAACGGCAATCAATTTCTCTCGTCTTTCTGATGAAAATGAAGTTAAATTCAATAGTCTACGATGATTTTTAAGAAAGTTGCATTTTTTAACAAAATTTCCAAGGGGTTTGTTTGGTCATGTTTTTTTTCACGATTTTATCAAAAATTCAAAATCTCTAATCCGACTAATTGACGCACGAGAAGCTCAGATTTGCAAACCGCGTTCAATTTGGAGTTTTCGTTTGGCCGCAACAGCCGATCAAAGTCTGAAAAATCAATTATTTTCGTAAATTTTCCAAAATCCTCATGGTGACTGACTAATTTTTTTGCTATTGAAGTTAGCTGAAATTTTTTAACGGCAATCAATTTCTCTCGTCTTTCTGATGAAAATAAAGTTAAATTCAATAGTCTACGATGATTTTTAAGAAAGTTGCATTTTTTAACAAAATTTCCAAGGGGTTTGGTCATGTTTTTTTTCACGATTTTATCAAAAATTCAAAATCTCTAATCCGACTAATTGACGCACGAGAAGCTCAGATTTGCAAACCGCGTTCAATTTGGAGTTTTCGTTTGGCCGCTACGGCCGATCAAAGTCTGAAAAATCAATTATTTTCGTAAATTTTCCAAAATCCTCATGGTGACTGACTAATTTTTTTGCTATTGAAGTTAGCTGAAATTTTTTAACGGCAATCAATTTCTCTTGTCTTTCTGATGAAAATAAAGTTAAATTCAATAGTCTACGATGATTTTTAAGAAAGTTGCATTTTTTAACAAAATTTCCAAGGGGTTTGTTTGGTCATGTTTTTTTTCACGATTTTATCAAAAATTCAAAATCTCTAATCCGACTAATTGACGCACGAGAAGCTCAGATTTGCAAACCGCGTTCAATTTGGAGTTTTCGTTTGGCCGCAACAGCCGATCAAAGTCTGAAAAATCAATTATTTTCGTAAATTTTCCAAAATCCTCATGGTGACTGACTAATTTTTTTGCTATTGAAGTTAGCTGAAATTTTTTAACGGCAATCAATTTCTCTCGTCTTTCTGATGAAAATAAAGTTAAATTCAATAGTCTACGATGATTTTTAAGAAAGTTGCATTTTTTAACAAAATTTCCAAGGGGTTTGGTCATGTTTTTTTTCACGATTTCATCAAAAAATAAAAATGTCTAATCCGACTAATTGACGCACGAGAAGCTCAGATTTGCAAACCGCGTTCAATTTGGAGTTTTCGTTTGGCCGCTACGGCCGATCAAAGTCTGAAAAATCAATTATTTTCGTAAATTTTCTAAAATGTTCATGGTGACTGACTATTTTTTTTGCCATTCAAGATAGCTGAAATCTTTTAACGGCAATCAATTTCTCTCGTCTTTCTGATGAAAAAAAGTTAAATTCAATAGTCTACGATGATTATTAAGAAAGTTGCATTTTTTAACAAATTTCCTAGGGGTTTACTCATGTCTTTTTTTCGTGTTTTCATCAAAAATTAAAAATCTCTAATCCAACTAATTGACGTACGAGGAGCTCAGATTTGCAATCCGCGTTCAATTTGGAGTTTTCGTTTGGCCGCTACGGCCGATCAAAGTCTGAAAAATCAATTATTTTCGTAAATTTTCTGAAATGTTCTTGGTGACTGACTATTTTTTTTGCTATTGAAGATAGCTGAAATTTTTTAACGGCAATCAATTTCTCTCGTCGTTCTGATAAAAAAAAAAGTTAAATTCAATAGTCTACGATGATTATTAAGAAAGTTGCATTTTTTAACAAATTTCCAAGGGGTTTACTCATGTGTTTTTTTCGAGTTTTCATCAAAAATTAAAAATGCTTAATCCGATTAATTGACGTACGAGGAGCTCAGATTTGCAATCCGCGTTCAATTTGGAGTTTTCGTTTGGCCGCTACGGCCGATCAAAGTCTGAAAAATCAATTATTTTCGTAAATTTTCCAAAATCCTCATGGTGACTGACTAATTTTTTTGCTATTAAAGTTAGCTGAAATTTTTTAACGGCAATCAATTTCTCTCGTCTTTCTGATGAAAATGAAGTTAAATTCAATAGTCTACGATGATTTTTAAGAAAGTTGCATTTTTTAACAAAATTTCCAAGGGGTTTGGTCATGTTTTTTTTTCACGATTTCATCAAAAAATAAAAATCTCTAATCCGACTAATTGACGCACGAGAAGCTCAGATTTGCAAACCGCGGTCAATTTGGAGTTTTCGTTTGGCCGCTACGGCCGATCAAAGTCTGAAAAATCAATTATTTTCGTAAATTTTCCAAAATCCTCATGGTGACTGACTAATTTTTTTGCTATTGAAGTTAGCTGAAATTATTTAACGGCAATCAATTTCTCTCGTCTTTCTGATGAAAATAAAGTTAAATTCAATAGTCTACGATGATTTTTAAGAAAGTTGCATTTTTTAACAAAATTTCCAAGGGGTTTGGTCATGTTTTTTTTCACGATTTCATCAAAAAATAAAAATGTCTAATCCGACTAATTGACGCACGAGAAGCTCAGATTTGCAAACCGCGTTCAATTTGGAGTTTTCGTTTGGCCGCTACGGCCGATCAAAGTCTGAAAAATCAATTATTTTCGTAAATTTTCCAAAATCCTCATGGTGACTGACTAATTTTTTTGCTATTGAAGTTAGCTGAAATTTTTTAACGGCAATCAATTTCTCTTGTCTTTCTGATGAAAATAAAGTTAAATTCAATAGTCTACGATGATTTTTAAGAAAGTTGCATTTTTTAATAAAATTTCCAAGGGGTTTGGTCATGTTTTTTTTCACGATTTTATCAAAAATTCAAAATCTCTAATCCGACTAATTGACGCACGAGAAGCTCAGATTTGCAAACCGCGTTCAATTTGGAGTTTTCGTTTGGCCGCTACGGCCGATCAAAGTCTGAAAAATCAATTATTTTCGTAAATTTTCCAAAATCCTCATGGTGACTGACTAATTTTTTTGCTATTGAAGTTAGCTGAAATTTTTTAACGGCAATCAATTTCTCTCGTCTTTCTGATGAAAATGAAGTTAAATTCAATAGTCTACGATGATTTTTAAGAAAGTTGCATTTTCTAACAAAATTTCCAAAGGGTTTGGTCATGTTTTTTTTCACGATTTCATCAAAAAATAAAAATGTATAATCCGACTAATTGACGCACGAGAAGCTCAGATTTGCAAACCGCGTTCAATTTGGAGTTTTCGTTTGGCCGCTACGGCCGATCAAAGTCTGAAAAATCAATTATTTTCGTAAATTTTCCAAAATCCTCATGGTGACTGACTATTTTTTTTGCTATTGAAGTTAGCTGAAATTTTTTAACGGCAATCAATTTCTCTCGTCTTTCTGATGAAAATGAAGTTAAATTCAATAGTCTACGATGATTTTTAAGAAAGTTGCATTTTTTAACAAAATTTCCAAGGGGTTTGGTCATGTTTTTTTTCATGATTTCATCAAAAAATAAAAATGTATAATCCGACTAATTGACGCACGAGAAGCTCAGATTTGCAAACCTCGTTCAATTTGGAGTTTTCGTTTGGCCGCTACGGCCGATCAAAGTCTGAAAAATCAATTATTTTCGTAAATTTTCCAAAATCCTCATGGTGACTGACTAATTTTTTTGCTATTGAAGTTAGCTGAAATTTTTTAACGGCAATCAATTTCTCTCGTCTTTCTGATGAAAATGAAGTTAAATTCAATAGTCTACGATGATTTTTAAGAAAGTTGCATTTTTTAACAAAATTTCCAAGGGGTTTGGTCATGTTTTTTTTCACGATTTTATCAAAAATTCAAAATTTCTAATCCGACTAATTGACGCACGAGAAGCTCAGATTTGCAAACCGCGTTCAATTTGGAGTTTTCGTTTGGCCGCTACGGCCGATCAAAGTCTGAAAAATCAATTATTTTCGTAAATTTTCCAAAATCCTCATGGTGACTGACTAATTTTTTTGCTATTGAAGTTAGCTGAAATTTTTTAACGGCAATCAATTTCTCTTGTCTTTCTGATGAAAATAAAGTTAAATTCAATAGTCTACGATGATTTTTAAGAAAGTTGCATTTTTTAACAAAATTTCCAAGGGGTTTGGTCATGTTTTTTTTCACGATTTCATCAAAAAATAAAAATGTATAATCCGACTAATTGACGCACGAGAAGCTCATATTTGCAAACCGCGTTCAATTTGGAGTTTTCGTTTGGCCGCTACGGCCGATCAAAGTCTGAAAAATCAATTATTTTCGTAAATTTTCCAAAATCCTCATGGTGACTGACTATTTTTTTTGCTATTGAAGTTAGCTGAAATTTTTTAACGGCAATCAATTTCTCTCGTCTTTCTGATGAAAATAAAGTTAAATTCAATAGTCTACGATGATTTTTAAGAAAGTTGCATTTTTTAACAAAATTTCCAAGGGGTTTGGTCATGTTTTTTTTCACGATTTTATCAAAAATTCAAAATCTCTAATCCGACTAATTGACGCACGAGAAGCTCAGATTTGCAAACCGCGTTCAATTTGGAGTTTTCGTTTGGCCGCTACGGCCGATCAAAGTCTGAAAAATCAATTATTTTCGTAAATTTTCCAAAATCCTCATGGTGACTGACTAATTTTTTTGCTATTGAAGTTAGCTGAAATTTTTTAACGGCAATCAATTTCTCTCGTCTTTCTGATGAAAATGAAGTTAAATTCAATAGTCTACGATGATTTTTAAGAAAGTTGCATTTTTTAACAAAATTTCCAAGGGGTTTGGTCATGTTTTTTTTCACGATTTTATCAAAAATTCAAAATCTCTAATCCGACTAATTGACGCACGAGAAGCTCAGATTTGCAAACCGCGTTCAATTTGGAGTTTTCGTTTGGCCGCTACGGCCGATCAAAGTCTGAAAAATCAATTATTTTCGTAAATTTTCCAAAATCCTCATGGTGACTGACTAATTTTTTTGCTATTAAAGTTAGCTGAAATTTTTTAACGGCAATCAATTTCTCTCGTCTTTCTGATGAAAATGAAGTTAAATTCAATAGTCTACGATGATTTTTAAGAAAGTTGCATTTTTTAACAAAATTTCCAAGGGGTTTGGTCATGTTTTTTTTCACGATTTCATCAAAAAATAAAAATCTCTAATCCGACTAATTGACGCACGAGAAGCTCAGATTTGCAAACCGCGTTCAATTTGGAGTTTTCGTTTGGCCGCTACGGCCGATCAAAGTCTGAAAAATCAATTATTTTCGTAAATTTTCCAAAATCCTCATGGTGACTGACTAATTTTTTTGCTATTGAAGTTAGCTGAATTTTTTTAACGGCAATCAATTTCTCTTGTCTTTCTGATGAAAATAAAGTTAAATTCAATAGTCTACGATGATTTTTAAGAAAGTTGCATTTTTTAACAAAATTTCCAAGGGGTTTGGTCATGTTTTTTTTCACGATTTTATCAAAAATTCAAAATCTCTAATCCGACTAACTGACGCACGAGAAGCTCAGATTTGCAAACCGCGTTCAATTTGGAGTTTTCGTTTGGCCGCTACGGCCGATCAAAGTCTGAAAAATCAATTATTTTCGTAAATTTTCCAAAATCCTCATGGTGACTGACTAATTTTTTTGCTATTGAAGTTAGCTGAAATTTTTTAACGGCAATCAATTTCTCTCGTCTTTCTGATGAAAATGAAGTTAAATTCAATAGTCTACGATGATTTTTAAGAAAGTTGCATTTTTTAACAAAATTTCCAAGGGGTTTGGTCATGTTTTTTTTCACGATTTCATCAAAAAATAAAAATGTATAATCCGACTAATTGACGCACGAGAAGCTCAGATTTGCAAACCGCGTTCAATTTGGAGTTTTCGTTTGGCCGCTACGGCCGATCAAAGTCTGAAAAATCAATTATTTTCGTAAATTTTCCAAAATCCTCATGGTGACTGACTATTTTTTTTGCTATTGAAGTTAGCTGAAATTTTTTAACGGCAATCAATTTCTCTCGTCTTTCTGATGAAAATAAAGTTAAATTCAATAGTCTACAATGATTTTTAAGAAAGTTGCATTTTTTAACAAAATTTCCAAGGGGTTTGGTCATGTTTTTTTTTCACGATTTCATCAAAAAATAAAAATCTCTAATCCGACTAATTGACGCACGAGAAGCTCAGATTTGCAAACCGCGTTCAATTTGGAGTTTTCGTTTGGCCGCTACGGCCGATCAAAGTCTGAAAAATCAATTATTTTCGTAAATTTTCCAAAATCCTCATGGTGACTGACTATTTTTTTTGCTATTGAAGTTAGCTGAAATTTTTTAACGGCAATCAATTTCTCTCGTCTTTCTGATGAAAATAAAGTTAAATTCAATAGTCTACGATGATTTTTAAGAAAGTTGCATTTTTTAACAAAATTTCCAAGGGGTTTGGTCATGTTTTTTTTTCACGATTTCATCAAAAAATTAAAATCTCTAATCCGACTAATTGACGCACGAGAAGCTCAGATTTGCAAACCGCGTTCAATTTGGAGTTTTCGTTTGGCCGCTACGGCCGATCAAAGTCTGAAAAATCAATTATTTTCGTAAATTTTCCAAAATCCTCATGGTGACTGACTAATTTTTTTGCTATTGAAGTTAGCTGAAATTTTTTAACGGCAATCAATTTCTCTCGTCTTTCTGATGAAAATGAAGTTAAATTCAATAGTCTACGATGATTTTTAAGAAAGTTGCATTTTCTAACAAAATTTCCAAAGGGTTTGGTCATGTTTTTTTTCACGATTTCATCAAAAAATAAAAATGTATAATCCGACTAATTGACGCACGAGAAGCTCAGATTTGCAAACCGCGTTCAATTTGGAGTTTTCGTTTGGCCGCTACGGCCGATCAAAGTCTGAAAAATCAATTATTTTCGTAAATTTTCCAAAATCCTCATGGTGACTGACTATTTTTTTTGCTATTGAAGTTAGCTGAAATTTTTTAACGGCAATCAATTTCTCTCGTCTTTCTGATGAAAATGAAGTTAAATTCAATAGTCTACGATGATTTTTAAGAAAGTTGCATTTTTTAACAAAATTTCCAAGGGGTTTGGTCATGTTTTTTTTCACGATTTCATCAAAAAATAAAAATGTATAATCCGACTAATTGACGCACGAGAAGCTCAGATTTGCAAACCTCGTTCAATTTGGAGTTTTCGTTTGGCCGCTACGGCCGATCAAAGTCTGAAAAATCAATTATTTTCGTAAATTTTCCAAAATCCTCATGGTGACTGACTAATTTTTTTGCTATTGAAGTTAGCTGAAATTTTTTAACGGCAATCAATTTCTCTCGTCTTTCTGATGAAAATGAAGTTAAATTCAATAGTCTACGATGATTTTTAAGAAAGTTGCATTTTTTAACAAAATTTCCAAGGGGTTTGGTCATGTTTTTTTTCACGATTTTATCAAAAATTCAAAATTTCTAATCCGACTAATTGACGCACGAGAAGCTCAGATTTGCAAACCGCGTTCAATTTGGAGTTTTCGTTTGGCCGCTACGGCCGATCAAAGTCTGAAAAATCAATTATTTTCGTAAATTTTCCAAAATCCTCATGGTGACTGACTAATTTTTTTGCTATTGAAGTTAGCTGAAATTTTTTAACGGCAATCAATTTCTCTTGTCTTTCTGATGAAAATAAAGTTAAATTCAATAGTCTACGATGATTTTTAAGAAAGTTGCATTTTTTAACAAAATTTCCAAGGGGTTTGGTCATGTTTTTTTTCACGATTTCATCAAAAAATAAAAATGTATAATCCGACTAATTGACGCACGAGAAGCTCATATTTGCAAACCGCGTTCAATTTGGAGTTTTCGTTTGGCCGCTACGGCCGATCAAAGTCTGAAAAATCAATTATTTTCGTAAATTTTCCAAAATCCTCATGGTGACTGACTATTTTTTTTGCTATTGAAGTTAGCTGAAATTTTTTAACGGCAATCAATTTCTCTCGTCTTTCTGATGAAAATAAAGTTAAATTCAATAGTCTACGATGATTTTTAAGAAAGTTGCATTTTTTAACAAAATTTCCAAGGGGTTTGGTCATGTTTTTTTTCACGATTTTATCAAAAATTCAAAATCTCTAATCCGACTAATTGACGCACGAGAAGCTCAGATTTGCAAACCGCGTTCAATTTGGAGTTTTCGTTTGGCCGCTACGGCCGATCAAAGTCTGAAAAATCAATTATTTTCGTAAATTTTCCAAAATCCTCATGGTGACTGACTAATTTTTTTGCTATTGAAGTTAGCTGAAATTTTTTAACGGCAATCAATTTCTCTCGTCTTTCTGATGAAAATGAAGTTAAATTCAATAGTCTACGATGATTTTTAAGAAAGTTGCATTTTTTAACAAAATTTCCAAGGGGTTTGGTCATGTTTTTTTTCACGATTTTATCAAAAATTCAAAATCTCTAATCCGACTAATTGACGCACGAGAAGCTCAGATTTGCAAACCGCGTTCAATTTGGAGTTTTCGTTTGGCCGCAACGGCCGATCAAAGTCTGAAAAATCAATTATTTTCGTAAATTTTCCAAAATCCTCATGGTGACTGACTAATTTTTTTGCTATTAAAGTTAGCTGAAATTTTTTAACGGCAATCAATTTCTCTCGTCTTTCTGATGAAAATGAAGTTAAATTCAATAGTCTACGATGATTTTTAAGAAAGTTGCATTTTTTAACAAAATTTCCAAGGGGTTTGGTCATGTTTTTTTTCACGATTTCATCAAAAAATAAAAATCTCTAATCCGACTAATTGACGCACGAGAAGCTCAGATTTGCAAACCGCGTTCAATTTGGAGTTTTCGTTTGGCCGCTACGGCCGATCAAAGTCTGAAAAATCAATTATTTTCGTAAATTTTCCAAAATCCTCATGGTGACTGACTATTTTTTTTGCTATTGAAGTTAGCTGAAATTTTTTAACGGCAATCAATTTCTCTTGTCTTTCTGATGAAAATAAAGTTAAATTCAATAGTCTACGATGATTTTTAAGAAAGTTGCATTTTTTAACAAAATTTCCAAGGGGTTTGGTCATGTTTTTTTTCACGATTTTATCAAAAATTCAAAATCTCTAATCCGACTAACTGACGCACGAGAAGCTCAGATTTGCAAACCGCGTTCAATTTGGAGTTTTCGTTTGGCCGCTACGGCCGATCAAAGTCTGAAAAATCAATTATTTTCGTAAATTTTCCAAAATCCTCATGGTGACTGACTAATTTTTTTGCTATTGAAGTTAGCTGAAATTTTTTAACGGCAATCAATTTCTCTCGTCTTTCTGATGAAAATGAAGTTAAATTCAATAGTCTACGATGATTTTTAAGAAAGTTGCATTTTTTAACAAAATTTCCAAGGGGTTTGGTCATGTTTTTTTTCACGATTTCATCAAAAAATAAAAATGTATAATCCGACTAATTGACGCACGAGAAGCTCAGATTTGCAAACCGCGTTCAATTTGGAGTTTTCGTTTGGCCGCTACGGCCGATCAAAGTCTGAAAAATCAATTATTTTCGTAAATTTTCCAAAATCCTCATGGTGACTGACTATTTTTTTTGCTATTGAAGTTAGCTGAAATTTTTTAACGGCAATCAATTTCTCTCGTCTTTCTGATGAAAATAAAGTTAAATTCAATAGTCTACAATGATTTTTAAGAAAGTTGCATTTTTTAACAAAATTTCCAAGGGGTTTGGTCATGTTTTTTTTTCACGATTTCATCAAAAAATAAAAATCTCTAATCCGACTAATTGACGCACGAGAAGCTCAGATTTGCAAACCGCGTTCAATTTGGAGTTTTCGTTTGGCCGCTACGGCCGATCAAAGTCTGAAAAATCAATTATTTTCGTAAATTTTCCAAAATCCTCATGGTGACTGACTATTTTTTTTGCTATTGAAGTTAGCTGAAATTTTTTAACGGCAATCAATTTCTCTCGTCTTTCTGATGAAAATAAAGTTAAATTCAATAGTCTACGATGATTTTTAAGAAAGTTGCATTTTTTAACAAAATTTCCAAGGGGTTTGGTCATGTTTTTTTTTCACGATTTCATCAAAAAATAAAAATCTCTAATCCGACTAATTGACGCACGAGAAGCTCAGATTTGCAAACCGCGTTCAATTTGGAGTTTTCGTTTGGCCGCTACGGCCGATCAAAGTCTGAAAAATCAATTATTTTCGTAAATTTTCCAAAATCCTCATGGTGACTGACTAATTTTTTTGCTATTGAAGTTAGCTGAAATTTTTTAACGGCAATCAATTTCTCTCGTCTTTCTGATGAAAATGAAGTTAAATTCAATAGTCTACGATGATTTTTAAGAAAGTTGCATTTTTTAACAAAATTTCCAAGGGGTTTGGTCATGTTTTTTTTCACGATTTCATCAAAAAATAAAAATGTATAATCCGACAAATTGACGCACGAGAAGCTCAGATTTGCAAACCGCGTTCAATTTAGAGTTTTCGTTTGGCCGCTACGGCCGATCAAAGTCTGAAAAATCAATTATTTTCGTAAATTTTCCAAAATCCTCATGGTGACTGACTAATTTTTTTGCTATTGAAGTTAGCTGAATTTTTTAACGGCAATCAATTTCTCTTGTCTTTCTGATGAAAATAAAGTTAAATTCAATAGTCTACGATGATTTTTAAGAAAGTTGCATTTTTTAACAAAATTTCCAAGGGGTTTGGTCATGTTTTTTTTCACGATTTTATCAAAAATTCAAAATCTCCAATCCGACTAATTGACGCACGAGAAGCTCATATTTGCAAACCGCGTTCAATTTGGAGTTTTCGTTTGGCCGCTACGGCCGATCAAAGTCTGAAAAATCAATTATTTTCGTAAATTTTCCAAAATCCTCATGGTGACTGACTATTTTTTTTGCTATTGAAGTTAGCTGAAATTTTTTAACGGCAATCAATTTCTCTCGTCTTTCTGATGAAAATAAAGTTAAATTCAATAGTCTACGATGATTTTTAAGAAAGTTGCATTTTTTAACAAAATTTCCAAGGGGTTTGGTCATGTTTTTTTTCACGATTTTATCAAAAATTCAAAATCTCTAATCCGACTAATTGACGCACGAGAAGCTCAGATTTGCAAACCGCGTTCAATTTGGAGTTTTCGTTTGGCCGCTACGGCCGATCAAAGTCTGAAAAATCAATTATTTTCGTAAATTTTCCAAAATCCTCATGGTGACTGACTAATTTTTTTGCTATTGAAGTTAGCTGAAATTTTTTAACGGCAATCAATTTCTCTCGTCTTTCTGATGAAAATGAAGTTAAATTCAATAGTCTACGATGATTTTTAAGAAAGTTGCATTTTTTAACAAAATTTCCAAGGGGTTTGGTCATGTTTTTTTTCACGATTTTATCAAAAATTCAAAATCTCTAATCCGACTAATTGACGCACGAGAAGCTCAGATTTGCAAACCGCGTTCAATTTGGAGTTTTCGTTTGGCCGCTACGGCCGATCAAAGTCTGAAAAATCAATTATTTTCGTAAATTTTCCAAAATCCTCATGGTGACTGACTAATTTTTTTGCTATTAAAGTTAGCTGAAATTTTTTAACGGCAATCAATTTCTCTCGTCTTTCTGATGAAAATGAAGTTAAATTCAATAGTCTACGATGATTTTTAAGAAAGTTGCATTTTTTAACAAAATTTCCAAGGGGTTTGGTCATGTTTTTTTTTCACGATTTCATCAAAAAATAAAAATCTCTAATCCGACTAATTGACGCACGAGAAGCTCAGATTTGCAAACCGCGTTCAATTTGGAGTTTTCGTTTGGCCGCTACGGCCGATCAAAGTCTGAAAAATCAATTATTTTCGTAAATTTTCCAAAATCCTCATGGTGACTGACTAATTTTTTTGCTATTGAAGTTAGCTGAAATTTTTTAACGGCAATCAATTTCTCTTGTCTTTCTGATGAAAATAAAGTTAAATTCAATAGTCTACGATGATTTTTAAGAAAGTTGCATTTTTTAACAAAATTTCCAAGGGGTTTGGTCATGTTTTTTTTCACGATTTTATCAAAAATTCAAAATCTCTAATCCGACTAACTGACGCACGAGAAGCTCAGATTTGCAAACCGCGTTCAATTTGGAGTTTTCGTTTGGCCGCTACGGCCGATCAAAGTCTGAAAAATCAATTATTTTCGTAAATTTTCCAAAATCCTCATGGTGACTGACTAATTTTTTTGCTATTGAAGTTAGCTGAAATTTTTTAACGGCAATCAATTTCTCTCGTCTTTCTGATGAAAATGAAGTTAAATTCAATAGTCTACGATGATTTTTAAGAAAGTTGCATTTTTTAACAAAATTTCCAAGGGGTTTGGTCATGTTTTTTTTCACGATTTCATCAAAAAATAAAAATGTATAATCCGACTAATTGACGCACGAGAAGCTCAGATTTGCAAACCGCGTTCAATTTGGAGTTTTCGTTTGGCCGCTACGGCCGATCAAAGTCTGAAAAATCAATTATTTTCGTAAATTTTCCAAAATCCTCATGGTGACTGACTATTTTTTTTGCTATTGAAGTTAGCTGAAATTTTTTAACGGCAATCAATTTCTCTCGTCTTTCTGATGAAAATAAAGTTAAATTCAATAGTCTACAATGATTTTTAAGAAAGTTGCATTTTTTAACAAAATTTCCAAGGGGTTTGGTCATGTTTTTTTTTCACGATTTCATCAAAAAATAAAAATCTCTAATCCGACTAATTGACGCACGAGAAGCTCAGATTTGCAAACCGCGTTCAATTTGGAGTTTTCGTTTGGCCGCTACGGCCGATCAAAGTCTGAAAAATCAATTATTTTCGTAAATTTTCCAAAATCCTCATGGTGACTGACTATTTTTTTTGCTATTGAAGTTAGCTGAAATTTTTTAACGGCAATCAATTTCTCTCGTCTTTCTGATGAAAATAAAGTTAAATTCAATAGTCTACGATGATTTTTAAGAAAGTTGCATTTTTTAACAAAATTTCCAAGGGGTTTGGTCATGTTTTTTTTTCACGATTTCATCAAAAAATAAAAATCTCTAATCCGACTAATTGACGCACGAGAAGCTCAGATTTGCAAACCGCGTTCAATTTGGAGTTTTCGTTTGGCCGCTACGGCCGATCAAAGTCTGAAAAATCAATTATTTTCGTAAATTTTCCAAAATCCTCATGGTGACTGACTAATTTTTTTGCTATTGAAGTTAGCTGAAATTTTTTAACGGCAATCAATTTCTCTCGTCTTTCTGATGAAAATGAAGTTAAATTCAATAGTCTACGATGATTTTTAAGAAAGTTGCATTTTTTAACAAAATTTCCAAGGGGTTTGGTCATGTTTTTTTTCACGATTTCATCAAAAAATAAAAATGTATAATCCGACAAATTGACGCACGAGAAGCTCAGATTTGCAAACCGCGTTCAATTTAGAGTTTTCGTTTGGCCGCTACGGCCGATCAAAGTCTGAAAAATCAATTATTTTCGTAAATTTTCCAAAATCCTCATGGTGACTGACTAATTTTTTTGCTATTGAAGTTAGCTGAAATTTTTTAACGGCAATCAATTTCTCTTGTCTTTCTGATGAAAATAAAGTTAAATTCAATAGTCTACGATGTTTTTAAGAAAGTTGCATTTTTTAACAAAATTTCCAAGGGGTTTGGTCATGTTTTTTTTCACGATTTCATCAAAAAATAAAAATGTATAATCCGACAAATTGACGCACGAGAAGCTCAGATTTGCAAACCGCGTTCAATTTAGAGTTTTCGTTTGGCCGCTACGGCCGATCAAAGTCTGAAAAATCAATTATTTTCGTAAATTTTCCAAAATCCTCATGGTGACTGACTAATTTTTTTGCTATTGAAGTTAGCTGAAATTTTTTAACGGCAATCAATTTCTCTTGTCTTTCTGATGAAAATAAAGTTAAATTCAATAGTCTACGATGTTTTTAAGAAAGTTGCATTTTTTAACAAAATTTCCAAGGGGTTTGGTCATGTTTTTTTTTCACGATTTCATCAAAAAATAAAAATCTCTAATCCGACTAATTGACGCACGAGAAGCTCAGATTTGCAAACCGCGTTCAATTTAGAGTTTTCGTTTGGCCGCTACGGCCGATCAAAGTCTGAAAAATCAATTATTTTCGTAAATTTTCCAAAATCCTCATGGTGACTGACTAATTTTTTTGCTATTAAAGTTAGCTGAAATTTTTTAACGGCAATCAATTTCTCTCGTCTTTCTGATGAAAATGAAGTTAAATTCAATAGTCTACGATGATTTTTAAGAAAGTTGCATTTTTTAACAAAATTTCCAAGGGGTTTGGTCATGTTTTTTTTCACGATTTCATCAAAAAATAAAAATGTATAATCCGACAAATTGACGCACGAGAAGCTCAGATTTGCAAACCGCGTTCAATTTAGAGTTTTCGTTTGGCCGCTACGGCCGATCAAAGTCTGAAAAATCAATTATTTTCGTAAATTTTCCAAAATCCTCATGGTGACTGACTAATTTTTTTGCTATTGAAGTTAGCTGAATTTTTTTAACGGCAATCAATTTCTCTTGTCTTTCTGATGAAAATAAAGTTAAATTCAATAGTCTACGATGTTTTTAAGAAAGTTGCATTTTTTAACAAAATTTCCAAGGGGTTTGGTCATGTTTTTTTTCACGATTTTATCAAAAATTCAAAATCTCCAATCCGACTAATTGACGCACGAGAAGCTCAGATTTGCAAACCGCGTTCAATTTGGAGTTTTCGTTTGGCCGCTACGGCCGATCAAAGTCTGAAAAATCAATTATTTTCGTAAATTTTCCAAAATCCTCATGGTGACTGACTAATTTTTTTGCTATTGAAGTTAGCTGAAATTTTTTAACGGCAATCAATTTCTCTCGTCTTTCTGATGAAAATAAAGTAAAATTTAATAGTCTACGATGATTTTTAAGAAAGTTGCATTTTTTAACAAAATTTCCAAGGGGTTTGGTCATGTTTTTTTTCACGATTTTATCAAAAATTCAAAATCTCTAATCCGACTAATTGACGCACGAGAAGCTCAGATTTGCAAACCGCGTTCAATTTGGAGTTTTCGTTTGGCCGCCACGGCCGATCAAAGTCTGAAAAATCAATTATTTTCGTAAATTTTCCAAAATCCTCATGGTGACTGACTAATTTTTTTGCTATTGAAGTTAGCTGAAATTTTTTAACGGCAATCAATTTCTCTCGTCTTTTTGATGAAAATAAAGTAAAATTTAATAGTCTACGATGATTTTTAAGAAAGTTGCATTTTTTAACAAAATTTCCAAGGGGTTTGGTCATGTTTTTTTTCACGATTTCATCAAAAAATAAAAATGTATAATCCGACTAATTGACGCACGAGAAGCTCAGATTTGCAAACCGCGTTCAATTTAGAGTTTTCGTTTGGCCGCTACGGCCGATCAAAGTCTGAAAAATCAATTATTTTCGTAAATTTTCCAAAATCCTCATGGTGACTGACTAATTTTTTTGCTATTGAAGTTAGCTGAAATTTTTTAACGGCAATCAATTTCTCTCGTCTTTCTGATGAAAATAAAGTTAAATTCAATAGTCTACGATGATTTTTAAGAAAGTTGCATTTTTTAACAAAATTTTCAAGGGGGTTAGTCATGTCTTTTTTTCGTGTTTTCATCAAAAATTAAAAATCTCTAATCCGACTAATTGACGTACGAGGAGCTCAGATTTGCAAACCGCGTTCAATTTGGAGTTTTCGTTTGGCCGCTACGGCCGATCAAAGTCTGAAAAATCAATTATTTTCTTAAATTTTCCAAAATCCTCATGGTGACAGACTAATTTTTTTGCTATTGAAGTTAGCTGAAATTTTTTAACGGCAATCAATTTCTCTCGTCTTTCTGATGAAAATAAAGTTAAATTCAATAGTCCACGATGATTTTTAAGAAAGTTGCATTTTTTAACAAAATTTTCAAGGGGGTTAGTCATGTCTTTTTTCACGATTTCATCAAAAATTCAAAATCTCTAATCCGACTAATTGACGTACGAGGAGCTCAGATTTGCAAACCGCGTTCAATTTGGAGTTTTCGTTTGGCCGCTACGGCCGATCAAAGTCTGAAAAATCAATTATTTTCTTAAATTTTCCAAAATCCTCATGGTGACTGACTAATTTTTTTGCTATTGAAGTTAGCTGAAATTTTTTAACGGCAATCAATTTCTCTCGTCTTTCTGATGAAAATAAAGTTAAATTTAATAGTCTACGATGATTTTTAAGAAAGTTGCATTTTTTAACAAAATTTCCAAGGGGTTTGGTCATGTTTTTTTTCACGATTTCATCAAAAAATAAAAATGTATAATCCGACTAATTGACGCACGAGAAGCTCAGATTTGCAAACCGCGTTCAATTTGGAGTTTTCGTTTGGCCGCTACGGCCGATCAAAGTCTGAAAAATCAATTATTTTCGTAAATTTTCCAAAATCCTCATGGTGACTGACTAATTTTTTTGCTATTGAAGTTAGCTGAAATTTTTTAACGGCAATCAATTTCTCTTGTCTTTCTGATGAAAATAAAGTTAAATTCAATAGTCTACGATGATTTTTAAGAAAGTTGCATTTTTTAACAAAATTTCCAAGGGGTTTGGTCATGTTTTTTTTCACGATTTCATCAAAAAATAAAAATGTATAATCCGACTAATTGACGCACGAGAAGCTCAGATTTGCAAACCGCGTTCAATTTGGAGTTTTCGTTTGGCCGCTACGGCCGATCAAAGTCTGAAAAATCAATTATTTTCGTAAATTTTCCAAAATCCTCATGGTGACTGACTATTTTTTTTGCTATTGAAGTTAGCTGAAATTTTTTAACGGCAATCAATTTCTCTCGTCTTTCTGATGAAAATAAAGTTAAATTCAATAGTCTACGATGATTTTTAAGAAAGTTGCATTTTTTAACAAAATTTCCAAGGGGTTTGGTCATGTTTTTTTTCACGATTTTATCAAAAATTCAAAATCTTTAATCCGACTAATTGACGCACGAGAAGCTCAGATTTGCAAACCGCGTTCAATTTGGAGTTTTCGTTTGGCCGCTACGGCCGATCAAAGTCTGAAAAATCAATTATTTTCGTAAATTTTCCAAAATCCTCATGGTGACTGACTAATTTTTTTGCTATTGAAGTTAGCTGAAATTTTTTAACGGCAATCAATTTCTCTCGTCTTTCTGATGAAAATGAAGTTAAAGTCAATAGTCTACGATGATTTTTAAGAAAGTTGCATTTTTTAACAAAATTTCCAAGGGGTTTGGTCATGTTTTTTTTCACGATTTTATCAAAAATTCAAAATCTCTAATCCGACTAATTGACGCACGAGAAGCTCAGATTTGCAAACCGCGTTCAATTTGGAGTTTTCGTTTGGCCGCTACGGCCGATCAAAGTCTGAAAAATCAATTATTTTCGTAAATTTTCCAAAATCCTCATGGTGACTGACTAATTTTTTTGCTATTAAAGTTAGCTGAAATTTTTTAACGGCAATCAATTTCTCTCGTCTTTCTGATGAAAATGAAGTTAAATTCAATAGTCTACGATGATTTTTAAGAAAGTTGCATTTTTTAACAAAATTTCCAAGGGGTTTGGTCATGTTTTTTTTTCACGATTTCATCAAAAAATAAAAATCTCTAATCCGACTAATTGACGCACGAGAAGCTCAGATTTGCAAACCGCGTTCAATTTGGAGTTTTCGTTTGGCCGCTACGGCCGATCAAAGTCTGAAAAATCAATTATTTTCGTAAATTTTCCAAAATCCTCATGGTGACTGACTAATTTTTTTGCTATTAAAGTTAGCTGAAATTTTTTAACGGCAATCAATTTCTCTCGTCTTTCTGATGAAAATGAAGTTAAATTCAATAGTCTACGATGATTTTTAAGAAAGTTGCATTTTTTAACAAAATTTCCAAGGGGTTTGGTCATGTTTTTTTTTTTCACGATTTCATCAAAAAATAAAAATCTCTAATCCGACTAATTGATGTACGAGGAGCTCAGATTTGCAAACCGCGTTCAATTTGGAGTTTTCGTTTGGCCGCTACGGCCGATCAAAGTCTGAAAAATCAATTATTTTCTAAATTTTCCAAAATCCTCATGGTGACTGACTAATTTTTTTGCTATTGAAGTTAGCTGAAATTTTTTAACGGCAATCAATTTCTCTCGTCTTTCTGATGAAAATAAAGTAAAATTTAATAGTCTACGATGATTTTTAAGAAAGTTGCATTTTTTAACAAAATTTCCAAGGGGTTTGGTCATGTTTTTTTTCACGATTTCATCAAAAAATAAAAATGTATAATCCGACTAATTGACGCACGAGAAGCTCAGATTTGCAAACCGCGTTCAATTTAGAGTTTTCGTTTGGCCGCTACGGCCGATCAAAGTCTGAAAAATCAATTATTTTCGTAAATTTTCCAAAATCCTCATGGTGACTGACTAATTTTTTGCTATTGAAGTTAGCTGAAATTTTTTAACGGCAATCAATTTCTCTCGTCTTTCTGATGAAAATGAAGTTAAATTCAATAGTCTACGATGATTTTTAAGAAAGTTGCATTTTTTAACAAAATTTCCAAGGGGTTTGGTCATGTTTTTTTTCACGATTTTATCAAAAATTCAAAATCTCTAATCCGACTAATTGACGCACGAGAAGCTCAGATTTGCAAACCGCGTTCAATTTGGAGTTTTCGTTTGGCCGCCACGGCCGATCAAAGTCTGAAAAATCAATTATTTTCGTAAATTTTCCAAAATCCTCATGGTGACTGACTAATTTTTTTGCTATTGAAGTTAGCTGAAATTTTTTAACGGCAATCAATTTCTCTCGTCTTTTTGATGAAAATAAAGTAAAATTTAATAGTCTACGATGATTTTTAAGAAAGTTGCATTTTTTAACAAAATTTCCAAGGGGTTTGGTCATGTTTTTTTTCACGAATTTCATCAAAAAATAAAAATGTATAATCCGACTAATTGACGCACGAGAAGCTCAGATTTGCAAACCGCGTTCAATTTAGAGTTTTCGTTTGGCCGCTACGGCCGATCAAAGTCTGAAAAATCAATTATTTTCGTAAATTTTCCAAAATCCTCATGGTGACTGACTAATTTTTTTGCTATTGAAGTTAGCTGAAATTTTTTAACGGCAATCAATTTCTCTCGTCTTTCTGATGAAAATAAAGTTAAATTCAATAGTCTACGATGATTTTTAAGAAAGTTGCATTTTTTAACAAAATTTTCAAGGGGGTTAGTCATGTCTTTTTTTCGTGTTTTCATCAAAAATTAAAAATCTCTAATCCGACTAATTGACGTACGAGGAGCTCAGATTTGCAAACCGCGTTCAATTTGGAGTTTTCGTTTGGCCGCTACGGCCGATCAAAGTCTGAAAAATCAATTATTTTCTTAAATTTTCCAAAATCCTCATGGTGACAGACTAATTTTTTTGCTATTGAAGTTAGCTGAAATTTTTTAACGGCAATCAATTTCTCTCGTCTTTCTGATGAAAATAAAGTTAAATTCAATAGTCCACGATGATTTTTAAGAAAGTTGCATTTTTTAACAAAATTTTCAAGGGGGTTAGTCATGTCTTTTTTCACGATTTCATCAAAAATTCAAAATCTCTAATCCGACTAATTGACGTACGAGGAGCTCAGATTTGCAAACCGCGTTCAATTTGGAGTTTTCGTTTGGCCGCTACGGCCGATCAAAGTCTGAAAAATCAATTATTTTCTTAAATTTTCCAAAATCCTCATGGTGACTGACTAATTTTTTTGCTATTGAAGTTAGCTGAAATTTTTTAACGGCAATCAATTTCTCTCGTCTTTCTGATGAAAATAAAGTAAAATTTAATAGTCTACGATGATTTTTAAGAAAGTTGCATTTTTTAACAAAATTTCCAAGGGGTTTGGTCATGTTTTTTTTCACGATTTCATCAAAAAATAAAAATGTATAATCCGACTAATTGACGCACGAGAAGCTCAGATTTGCAAACCGCGTTCAATTTAGAGTTTTCGTTTGGCCGCTACGGCCGATCAAAGTCTGAAAAATCAATTATTTTCGTAAATTTTCCAAAATCCTCATGGTGACTGACTAATTTTTTTGCTATTGAAGTTAGCTGAAATTTTTTAACGGCAATCAATTTCTCTCGTCTTTCTGATGAAAATGAAGTTAAATTCAATAGTCTACGATGATTTTTAAGAAAGTTGCATTTTTTAACAAAATTTCCAAGGGGTTTGGTCATGTTTTTTTTCACGATTTTATCAAAAATTCAAAATCTCTAATCCGACTAATTGACGCACGAGAAGCTCAGATTTGCAAACCGCGTTCAATTTGGAGTTTTCGTTTGGCCGCTACGGCCGATCAAAGTCTGAAAAATCAATTATTTTCGTAAATTTTCCAAAATCCTCATGGTGACTGACTAATTTTTTTGCTATTAAAGTTAGCTGAAATTTTTTAACGGCAATCAATTTCTCTCGTCTTTCTGATGAAAATGAAGTTAAATTCAATAGTCTACGATGATTTATAAGAAAGTTGCATTTTTTAACAAAATTTCCAAGGGGTTTGGTCATGTTTTTTTTTCACGATTTCATCAAAAAATAAAAATCTCTAATCCGACTAATTGACGCACGAGAAGCTCAGATTTGCAAACCGCGTTCAATTTGGAGTTTTCGTTTGGCCGCTACGGCCGATCAAAGTCTGAAAAATCAATTATTTTCGTAAATTTTCCAAAATCCTCATGGTGACTGACTAATTTTTTTGCTATTGAAGTTAGCTGAAATTTTTTAACGGCAATCAATTTCTCTTGTCTTTCTGATGAAAATAAAGTTAAATTCAATAGTCTACGATGATTTTTAAGAAAGTTGCATTTTTTAACAAAATTTCCAAGGGGTTTGGTCATGTTTTTTTTCACGATTTCATCAAAAAATAAAAATGTATAATCCGACTAATTGACGCACGAGAAGCTCAGATTTGCAAACCGCGTTCAATTTGGAGTTTTCGTTTGGCCGCTACGGCCGATCAAAGTCTGAAAAATCAATTATTTTCGTAAATTTTCCAAAATCCTCATGGTGACTGACTAATTTTTTTGCTATTAAAGTTAGCTGAAATTTTTTAACGGCAATCAATTTCTCTCGTCTTTCTGATGAAAATGAAGTTAAATTCAATAGTCTACGATGATTTTTAAGAAAGTTGCATTTTTTAACAAAATTTCCAAGGGGTTTGGTCATGTTTTTTTTTCACGATTTCATCAAAAAATAAAAATCTCTAATCCGACTAATTGACGCACGAGAAGCTCAGATTTGCAAACCGCGTTCAATTTGGAGTTTTCGTTTGGCCGCTACGGCCGATCAAAGTCTGAAAAATCAATTATTTTCGTAAATTTTCCAAAATCCTCATGGTGACTGACTAATTTTTTTGCTATTAAAGTTAGCTGAAATTTTTTAACGGCAATCAATTTCTCTCGTCTTTCTGATGAAAATGAAGTTAAATTCAATAGTCTACGATGATTTTTAAGAAAGTTGCATTTTTTAACAAAATTTCCAAGGGGTTTGGTCATGTTTTTTTTTCACGATTTCATCAAAAAATAAAAATCTCTAATCCGACTAATTGATGTACGAGGAGCTCAGATTTGCAAACCGCGTTCAATTTGGAGTTTTCGTTTGGCCGCTACGGCCGATCAAAGTCTGAAAAATCAATTATTTTCTTAAATTTTCCAAAATCCTCATGGTGACTGACTAATTTTTTTGCTATTGAAGTTAGCTGAAATTTTTTAACGGCAATCAATTTCTCTCGTCTTTCTGATGAAAATAAAGTAAAATTTAATAGTCTACGATGATTTTTAAGAAAGTTGCATTTTTTAACAAAATTTCCAAGGGGTTTGGTCATGTTTTTTTTCACGATTTCATCAAAAAATAAAAATGTATAATCCGACTAATTTACGCACGAGAAGCTCAGATTTGCAAACCGCGTTCAATTTAGAGTTTTCGTTTGGCCGCTACGGCCGATCAAAGTCTGAAAAATCAATTATTTTCGTAAATTTTCCAAAATCCTCATGGTGACTGACTAATTTTTTTGCTATTGAAGTTAGCTGAAATTTTTTAACGGCAATCAATTTCTCTCGTCTTTCTGATGAAAATGAAGTTAAATTCAATAGTCTACGATGATTTTTAAGAAAGTTGCATTTTTTAACAAAATTTCCAAGGGGTTTGGTCATGTTTTTTTTCACGATTTTATCAAAAATTCAAAATCTTTAATCCGACTAATTGACGCACGAGAAGCTCAGATTTGCAAACCGCGTTCAATTTGGAGTTTTCGTTTGGCCGCTACGGCCGATCAAAGTCTGAAAAATCAATTATTTTCGTAAATTTTCCAAAATCCTCATGGTGACTGACTAATTTTTTTGCTATTAAAGTTAGCTGAAATTTTTTAACGGCAATCAATTTCTCTCGTCTTTCTGATGAAAATGAAGTTAAATTCAATAGTCTACGATGATTTTTAAGAAAGTTGCATTTTTTAACAAAATTTCCAAGGGGTTTGGTCATGTTTTTTTTCACGATTTTATCAAAAATTCAAAATCTCTAATCCGACTAATTGACGCACGAGAAGCTCAGATTTGCAAACCGCGTTCAATTTGGAGTTTTCGTTTGGCCGCTACGGCCGATCAAAGTCTGAAAAATCAATTATTTTCGTAAATTTTCCAAAATCCTCATGGTGACTGACTAATTTTTTTGCTATTAAAGTTAGCTGAAATTTTTTAACGGCAATCAATTTCTCTCGTCTTTCTGATGAAAATGAAGTTAAATTCAATAGTCTACGATGATTTTTAAGAAAGTTGCATTTTTTAACAAAATTTCCAAGGGGTTTGGTCATGTTTTTTTTTCACGATTTCATCAAAAAATAAAAATCTCTAATCCGACTAATTGACGCACGAGAAGCTCAGATTTGCAAACCGCGTTCAATTTGGAGTTTTCGTTTGGCCGCTACGGCCGATCAAAGTCTGAAAAATCAATTATTTTCTTAAATTTTCCAAAATCCTCATGGTGACAGACTAATTTTTTTGCTATTGAAGTTAGCTGAAATTTTTTAACGGCAATCAATTTCTCTCGTCTTTCTGATGAAAATAAAGTTAAATTCAATAGTCCACGATGATTTTTAAGAAAGTTGCATTTTTTAACAAAATTTTCAAGGGGGTTAGTCATGTCTTTTTTCACGATTTCATCAAAAATTCAAAATCTCTAATCCGACTAATTGACGTACGAGGAGCTCAGATTTGCAAACCGCGTTCAATTTGGAGTTTTCGTTTGGCCGCTACGGCCGATCAAAGTCTGAAAAATCAATTATTTTCTTAAATTTTCCAAAATCCTCATGGTGACTGACTAATTTTTTTGCTATTGAAGTTAGCTGAAATTTTTTAACGGCAATCAATTTCTCTCGTCTTTCTGATGAAAATAAAGTTAAATTCAATAGTCTACGATGATTTTTAAGAAAGTTGCATTTTTTAACAAAATTTTCAAGTCTTGTCTTTTTTCATGATTTCATCAAAAATTCAAAATCTCTAATCCGACTAATTGACGTACGAGGAGCTCAGATTTGCAAACCGCGTTCAATTTGGAGTTTTCGTTTGGCCGCTACGGCCGATCAAAGTCTGAAAAATCAATTATTCTCGTAAATTTTCTAAAATGTTCACTGTGACTGACTATTTTTTTTTGCTATTGAAGTAAGCTGCAATTTTTTAACGGCAATCAATTTCTCTCGTCTTTCTGATGAAAATAAAGTTAAATTCAATAGTCTACGATGATTTTTAAGAAAGTTGCATTTTTTAACAAATTTCCAAGGGGTTTACTCAAGTCTTTTTTTCGTGTTTTCATCAAAAATTCAAAATCTCTAATCCGACTAATTGACGTACGAGGAGCTCAGATTTGCAAACCGCGTTCAATTTGGTGTTTTCGTTTGGCCGCTACGGCCGATCAAAGTCTGAAAAATCAATTATTTTCTTAAATTTACCAAAATCCTCATGGTGACTGACTAATTTTTTTGCTATTAAAGTTAGCTGAAATTTTTTAACGGCAATCAATTTCTCTCGTCTTTCTGATGAAAATAAAGTTAAATTCAATAGTCTACGATGATTTTTAAGAAAGTTGCATTTTTTAACAAATTTTCAAGGGGTTTACTCAAGTCTTTTTTTCGTGTTTTCATCAAAAATGAAAAATCTCCAATCCGACTAATTGACGTGCGAGGAGCTCAGATTTGCAAACCGCGTTCAATTTGGAGTTTTCGTTTGGCCGCTACGGCCGATCAAAGTTTGAAAAATCAATTATTTTCGTAAATTTTCTAAAATGTTCACTGTGACTGACTAATTTTTTTGCCATTGAAGTCAGCTGAAATTTTTTAACGGCAATAAATTTCTCTCGTTTTTCTGATGAAAAAAAAGTTAAATTCAATAGTCTACGACGATTATTAAGAAAGTTGCATTTTTTAACAAATTTCCAAGGGGTTTACTCAAGTCTTTTTTTCGTGTTTTCATCAAAAATGAAAAATCTCCAATCCGACTAGTTGACGTACGAGGAGCTCAGATTTGCAAACCGCGTTCAATTTGGAGTTTTCGTTTGGCCGCTATGGCCGATCAAAGTTTGAAAAATCAATTATTTTCGTAAATTTTCTAAAATGTTCACTGTGACTGACTAATTTTTTTGCTATTGAAGTTAGCTGAAATTTTTTAACGGCAATCAATTTCTCTCGTCTTTCTGATGAAAATAAAGTTAAATTCAATAGTCTACGATGATTTTTAAGAAAGTTGCATTTTTTAACAAATTTTCAAGGGGTTTACTCAAGTCTTTTTTTCGTGTTTTCATCAAAAATGAAAAATCTCCAATCCGACTAATTGACGTGCGAGGAGCTCAGATTTGCAAACCGCGTTCAATTTGGAGTTTTCGTTTGGCCGCTACGGCCGATCAAAGTTTGAAAAATCAATTATTTTCGTAAATTTTCTAAAATGTTCACTGTGACTGACTAATTTTTTTGCCATTGAAGTCAGCTGAAATTTTTTAACGGCAATAAATTTCTCTCGTCTTTCTGATGAAAAAAAAGTTAAATTCAATAGTCTACGATGATTATTAAGAAAGTTGCCTTTTTTAACAAATTTCCAAGGGGTTTACTCAAGTCTTTTTTTCGTGTTTTCATCAAAAATTCAAAATCTCTAATCCGACTAATTGACGTACGAGGAGCTCAGGTTTGCAAACCGCGTTCAATTTGGAGTTTTCGTTTGGCCGCTACGGCCGATCAAAGTCTGAAAAATCAATTATTTTCGTAAATTTTCTAAAATGTTCACTGTGACTGACTAATTTTTTTGCCATTGAAGTTAGCTGAAATTTTTTAACGGCAATCAATTTCTCTCGTTTTTCTGATGAAAAAAAAGTTAAATTCAATAGTCTACGACGATTATTAAGAAAGTTGCATTTTTTAACAAATTTCCAAGGGGTTTACTCAAGTCTTTTTTTCGTGTTTTCATCAAAAATGAAAAATCTCCAATCCGACTAATTGACGTACGAGGAGCTCAGATTTGCAAACCGCGTTCAATTTGGAGTTTTCGTTTGGCCGCTACGGCCGATCAAAGTTTTAAAAATCAATTATTTTCGTAAATTTTCTAAAATGTTCACTGTGACTGACTAATTTTTTTGCCATTGAAGTCATCTGAATTTTTTTAATGGCAATCAATTTCTCTCGTTGCATTTTTTAACAAAAGTTCCAAGGGGTCGATAGGCAATATCCAATCTTGCACATAATGTATTCAGCGTCACCAGCACCTGAATGATGAAGGTATACAAAAATGGAGGCCGAACCCGAAACGGATAAAAAAGAATTGGTCACCGATTTATGATGTTGTTGGGTTTGTTGAAAATTGAATGGACAAGTTTATAATAAATTAATAACTTGGAGATATCGGGAAATCAAATATCTCGGGGTGTCGTCGGGATGGCCGGTCAAAAGGGCCGCCGTTCCCAATCAACCGAATCTCGCCACTCACTCAAAATCAACGTTTATCTTATTTACGGTCCGTTGAGTTGCTCTAACATTATATAGGGCTTTATCTCGGTCGGTTATTTGGGAATTTTAAGTAGCTATTTATAATTGCCGCCTCTTCTTCGTCTTCGATTCTCACGCTGCGCCTCTTCGTCGCTTTTTTTGCATCCCAGATCATTTCTGGTATTTTAGTGGACAGTAGCGGAATCTTGGTACATCACTTTTAACTTATCTGGACTGCCGTTAAGACATCGTTAGTTTATTGCTCGTTAGGTTTTTGTTGATAACCGGCGGCCCCCGCCATTATTGGCCAAAGACCAGTTTTTTTAATGAATCAACTTGTTGGTATTTTTCGGGTAAAAGCATGCTTAATTCTGAGAATACCACGACGGCTCCGAAGAAAACGAAGAATTGGAGATTTCGTCGTAGATAGGTGAGCGCCTGGCTCGTACGATCGTTCGTGAATGAAACCGAAACCCTTTTTCGAAACGTGCCTTGTAATAAATTCACTCTATACAACCGTTGACAATTTTTACCTGGATAATTTTACACTGTAGATTTTAAACTTCCAAAATCAAACCATTTTTTTTAGAAATGTTCATTTTAGGTTTGCTCTCAACGTTAGTTAATTTTATTTTTCGCAACGTTTTGCGACCGGCCTCCCTTCCCGCTTCCAAGAAATTCAAATATTTTTCAAAAATTTGCTCCGCTCTCCCCTCGATCATACATTGTAAGTAATTGTATGTGCGGCAGTAATCTTCATCTGATACTAGTAATTATGCATGTATGAATTTTGATGTATTCAGTAGCAGTACATTTTATAATATAAGCAGTGTATAATTTTTTTTTTATGTAAGAAGATGTAAATGTGTACGCAATGAAAGAAGCGCCGTGTGCTTATTCCTGTGAGAATTGCTTCCATAATTTTTAATGTATAGATTGCGTTAAATTAATGATACGCTAACAACAGGAAGACGATCCCGCGCCTGCCATTATTCATTTAGCAGGATCGCAATCAATTATAAGAACAAGTTGAAATTTTCGCTGCGATTGTGATTGTTCCTCCGAAAAGGCTCGCACGTAAATCGGGCTTAATGCGGTTATAAGAGGAGCATTTTGTATTACGTTTTGAAATTGCAAAGAGCGCGAGAGGGGGAGAGAGTTAGTTGTATATATCGGTATAGCTTACAAACAATAGCGGCGTACTTCACCTTAATTAGAGCTCTCTCATATGGTAATAGCTGATGAAAGTTTAATTTTGCGTCGCTTGTGGCTCCGTAATTAGAACTCGCAAACACCAGGATTCAATAGCTGTTGGTGCTGAGCTCTTTGTGCAAAGATCTGCGTCGCTGCTAATTATCCCGCGTGAGTGTTGAACATAAACGACAAGATTAAGTCTATTAGGCGTCCTAACTCGCACAATTTGCATGCGATCTACTCTATATACTCTGTTCTCTCTGCTCTTTCCTCTTCCTCCGCTTTGCCACCTAAACTATGAATTTCGCGTCGAGCTTTACCGTGTTGGTGGAGGAGGAACCCATCCCCATCCCCATTTCGCTTTGGCTGTACGTACATCATGCGTCCCCTCGGGATTTCGGAAATCTTATAACGTCCCTTTATTGCTTCCTGATTCTGCCAGACTTGCTAATAACTACACTCCGGATTCATATTTATTTACCTACTACATTAGTGGTCATAAACTTTCAGATACTCTCAAAATTATTATTAATTTCTTACAATTCTTTTAATCGCCGATTACAATTTTCTTTTCCTCCGTTCAAATTTTGAGTTTTGCTATTTTGTTTCCAGAAATATGTTAATTATTTTAGCGATTTATCAAAAATAAGTTCATTCTGGATGGATTTTGAAATTTTAAAACTAATTCCGGAAGAGATACATTTTTGACAAATTTTTTAAAGCCAAATGCAACTTTCTCTTCTTTCGTTAAAGTTTTGAGAGTTGCTATTTTGTTTCTAGCTACGATAATCTAATGAATGAAAAATACATTCCGCGATTAAAACAATTATACAAAAATCATCACAACTGGAATTGACTTCAGAATTTTAAAATCCATCCAGAATGAACCGATTTTTAATTTTTTTAAAAGGATGTCAAAAATCGGTGCATTCTGGATGGATTTTAAAATTCTGAAGTCAATTCCAGTTGCGATGATTTTTTTATAATTTTTTTAATCGCATTTTTCATTCCTATAGTTTCAGTTTTAAGTGTTGCCATTACGTTTCCAACTGTGACACGTCAACGTTTCAAAAGCATTTCAAAAATAAGTTCAATGTTGATAGATTTTAAAATTTTAAAGCTAAATCAAGCAAAAATGTTATTTTTTCAATTTTTTCTCCAGTTCGAGTTTTGGGTGTTGCCATTTTGTTTCCAGCCATGATGTGTCAATTGCTTTAAGGGAATATCAAAAATAGGTTTATTTTGGATGGATTTTGAAATTTTGAAGCTAATTCCGGAAAAGATGAATTTTTGACAATTTTTTTTTATTCCCGATTACAATTTTCTTTTCTTCCATTCAAGTTTCGAGTCTTGCTATTTTGTTTTTAGCTGTGATTGGTTAATTTTTTTTTAAACTATGTCAAAAATCGGTTCATTCTGGATGAATTTTGAAACTTTGAAGTTAATTGCAGCAGCGATAATTTTTTTACAATTTTTTTAATTGTATTTTTCTTTTTCTTAGTTTCAGTTTTACGTGTTGTCACTATGTTTCTTGTTGTTATCAGTGGCGTATATGGAGGGAGGTTTGGGTTTATAACCCCATCCCCGAAATTTTAAAGAATAGCTACCAAGAATTTTATTTTATTTTAAATTATTAGCTGGTAAGAAAGTTCAAATCGACTTTTTTTGAAAATTCGAGTTTTCTTTGCTGACGCGTCACGGGTTTCAAATTGACATTTGTTCTTGCGAAAGTACATTTTTCGAGGCGTCTTGAAGTCGATTTTTTCCAGTAATGTATAGAAACCCCGAATCGAACCAGTAGTTTCTTTAGGAAATTATTTTAAAGCCAATTTTTGAGCAAAAGTTCCAAATACAAGTGTACTTTTTCAAGTTTTCATCAAAAACTAAAAATCAATAATTTTAACTGAATCCGATTAATTGACACACAAGGAGCACATATTTGAAAACCGCGTTTAATTTGGAGTTTTCGTTTAGCTGCTACGGCTGATCAAAGCCTAAAAAAATTGACTTTTTTTTAAATTTTTAACATGTGACACGCTATTTTTTTTGCTTTTGAAGATAGCTGACATTTTTCAACTCCAATCAATTTCTCTTGCTTTTCTGATTTTCTACTTCAATGGTCTACGATAAATATTAAAAAAGTTGCCTCTTTTGAGCAAAAGTTCCAAGGGCTGTAACTTGTATACTTTTTCAAGTTTTTATCAAAAATTAAAAATTACCAATTTTAATTGAATTAGACTAATTTACATACAAGGAACACGGATTTGAAAACCGCGTTCAATTTGGAGTCTTCGTTTAGCCGCTACCGCCGTTCAAAGTCTGAAAAATCGACTTTTTTTGAAAATTTTCCAACTTGATATGGTGACTTGCCAATTTTTTTAAATTTTTTCCGAGATGAATTTTTTTAACGCCAATCGGTTTTGATGAAGAAAATGGTATTAAATAAGGATCTAAGATGATTGTTAATAGAGTTGATTTTTTCGTTTTTTTCCATTTTCGAGTTTTCTTTGCTGACGCGTCACGGGCTTCAAATTGACATTTGTTCTTGCGAAAGTACATTTTTCGAGGCATCTTGAAGGGATCTTTCACCTGATGTGTAGAAACCCCCAATCGGACCAGTAGTTTCATCAGAAAATTATTTTAAAGCCAATTTTTGAGCAAAAGTAAGAAGGGGGACCCTTGTCTAGTTTTTCAGGTTTTCTTCAAAAATTTTAAATCGCCAATTTTAATTGAAACCGACTAATTGACGCACAAGGAGCACAGATTTGAAAACCTCGTTCAATTTAGAGTTTTCGTTTAGCCGCTACTGCCGTTGAAAATCGACTTTTTAGAAAATTGTTCATGGTGACATGATAATTATTTTGCTATTGCAGATGGCTGAAATTTTTGAAAAAGAAGGTATACTTCAATGGTCTACGATAAATATTAAAAAAGTTGCATTTTTTGAGCAAAAGTTCCAAGCGCTGTAACTTGTGTACTTTTTCAAGTTTTCGTCAAAAATTAAAAATCACCAATTTTAATTGAATCCGACTAATTTACATGCAAGGAGCACAGATTTGAAAACCGCGTTCAATTTGGAGTTTTCAAAGTCTGAAAAAATCAACTTTTTTGAAAATTTTCACACATGTTCATGGTGACATGCCATTTTTTTTGCATTTTTTCCTAGATGAATTTTTTTAACGTCAATCGATTTTTCTCGTTCCTCTGATGAAGAGGGGATAAGGCTCTTCGATGATTATTAAAAGAGTTGATTTTTTTCGATTTTTTCCATTTTCGAGGTTCCTTTGCTGACACGTCACGGGCTTCAAATTGACATTTATTTTTGCACAAGTACATCCTTCGATGCGTCTTGAAGGGATCTTTCCAGTAATGTTTAGAAACCCCGAATCCCACCAGTAGTTTCTTCAGGAAATTATTTTAAAGCCAATTTTTGAGAAAAAGTAAGAAGGGGGGGCCCTTGGGTAGTTTTTCAGGTTTTCGTCAAAAATTTTAAATCGCCAATTTTAATTGAATTCGACTAATTGACACGCAAGGAGCACAGATTTGAAAATCGCGTATAATTTGGAGTTTTCGTTTAGCCACTACGGCCGTTCAAAGTCTCGAAAAATCTACTTTTTTGAAAATTTTCAAACATGATCATGGTGACACGCTAAGTTTTTTGCTATTGAAGATAGCTGAAATTTTTTAACGCCAATCAATTTCTCTCGTTCTTCTGATGAAGGTGTACTTCAATGGTCTACGATAATTATTAAAAAAGTTGCATTTTTTGAGCAAAAGTTCCAAGGGCTGTAAGATGTTCATCGGCAATTAGAAAAGCAAAATTGAAATTAGAAACTGTAAATAATTTTTGTCAATTAAACTTTACGCGTCCGTTGTGCTAAATTTAAGGAAAAATAAAGAAATATTTTGTCGATTTGTTGGGATGGCGATTTGCCCTCAAATAACTTGAATAATGTGCACCCGGCTTAATATAAATATAAAAATTCTGATAGTTAATTAAATTTTGACAGATGGCTGTGTGTTTTTCATTTGTGGCTTCTGTTAGCAATTAGTAATTAGACTGTAAGGCCAGAAGTGTGCGAGCGAGAAAGAGGAGAGAAGTAAATGATGTGTTTCGGCGGCGTCGCGCTAAATTTGCGGCCGCGCGAGTTGAGCGATGTATGAAGGCGGATCCTTTGATACGGCTCTTTAAACAAACTCTTCTCGCCTAATAAAAATACGTCCAAGTGCAACAAAATATTTAGTCGGGAGAGAAGCGCACACGGGCGCGGGAATATTTAGATTGTGCGAGCGAGACGAGTACCTGTGCGCCTCCCTTATTAGTCAGAGCAGAGCCTTTATAGTAAAGGAAAACCGGATGTCGCAAAGCACTGACAAACGCACACTCGTTTATCATCGTAAAGTGGCATCAAAGGGGACGAGGCTTCTTCATCTTGTCCTAAAAATGTTATCGAGAGAAATGATGCGCAGGAAACGCTTGACAAATACTTGCTTAATTATTTTCCACGCAGACATATTGATGTCTCGGCTTTTACAATACGTTATAAGTTATAACGTTACGCGCGACGTAATTAATGAATGGAACGACCTGTCGAAGTAAGGTGATCCTTAATGGCGCATAGATGTGTCAAAGAACATTTATTTATGGTGGACATAAAATGCAATTACCTGGACGCACGGTAGCTACCTGTTATTTCTAGCACTGCGCTATTTATTTACTCTCCTTTCGCCTTTAAGGGTAGTCCGGCACGATACATCTTTACGATGATTGATATTAATATCATCCCAATCATAAATTGGATTCAAACGTAAAAACTGATCATTTCCGATGATTCAAAATTAAATTGAATTTACCGAAAGTTGGTTGTGTTTTTATTGTCAAAATTTGGATAAGTGGGGAAAGGTTTGTGATTGATTACCAGAGCTCGGTGGTTATTTGCAATCTTCTAGAACCTATTGATTGGTAAAGTTAACACTGTGTGATCTACTAGAATCAATTGAATAGTTTTACGTACATTCAATTCCTCTTCCATTAAATCTCTCCACCAGATCAAAAATCTCCGGGAAAACAAGGCATTTGATGCACAAGAGGCTTTAATTTTAGCAATACTGCCAAACATCCTGTTTGATTTATTTGTCTTTTCTTCAAATTCTGAAGTATCAAACCCCATTATTAAAATAATCGATTTTTTAGGTGATTCAATCTCCAATGAGTATAAATGATAAATTATACTTACATGCTTAAATGTAACATAAAAGAAGAAAGTAGTAATCATTTCGAAGGCGAAATGCCTTGAATATTATCACCATAATTTATTAGAAAATATGGATTAATTAGCAAGATTTTTTTTTTAATTTCAAGCAGCGTTAATGTTGGAAACCTTTTAGCAATTAAGTTGCTCCCGATTAAACGATCCGCTCGGAAATATCTCCGACTCGAGAAGATCATTACTCATAACGTATTTTAATGGAATATTTTTTTAATTGTGCGTAAAGCGAGACACATTTCTTTCAATTCCTTAAAAGCGGCAATTAATATCGTATGTGGAGCAAGTGCTTCTTTTTGATGGTGATTTGAATAAAATGGAAATTACAAGAGGCGTTCAAAGCCACCGATGGTACTATTTGCATTTTTTTCTGCTTATTAAGGCGCACAATGCCACATTAAATTGGAATTATGATCCACGTAAATTCCTGCGTACATTTTTCACGTTGAAAAATCACGAGCAGGTGTGTGTATCTGCGAGATCATAACAGTACATTAAGTCCAGTTTCCTGCGTGTTTTTGAATTATCATAATGCCGGTAAACGTGTGTATACAGCAGGAATCTTGAGAGTCGGTGATTAACATATGGAACAGGTGAAATATTTAATTTGTACACATTCGATTTGGTTAATTACGATGATTACTCCTGGATTTCTTTTCAATCGTTGTTACGGTGGTACACCAGGGGCGCGCATAGTGTGCACAGAGGCGTCAAAAATTTTGGACGAGGAGGAAAATATTTTGAAATTTTATTATTATTATTTATTAACCTAAACTAGGTATTTAGAAAGGCAATTTATGAATTGTTTGTTCCGATATTTTTACTTTCTCCGTGCAAAGTACGAGACATTGTGGAGAACGCGAAAATAAAAAAAAATGGTGATGTGGCCATCATCATCATAGCCATTTATATTTACGTTTTCATGGTTTATTTTCAATTGAAATCATATTTTAAATGTACATCGGGCGTTGCGTAAACTCGGATGAAACTGACGTTTAAAACGTCAAAATTATGAAAGATGGAAAAATTATACTTCAAATTCAAAAACTCAGTTTACTCAAAAACTAAAGAGATTTCGAAAAAACTTATTCTTTATAAGTTGTTCATTTTGGCATTCTCTACAATTATTGTTCACATAAATTTGCTGTAACTATTATCGTTTCATAATTATAAGCCTAAAATAAAAAAATATTTTTTTTTCGAATAGCAATGATTTTATGAAAAATATTTTCAAGCAAAAGATGTTCATTTCTTTGTTGTCTTTAATGTTTGTTTAAATGTTTTTGTGATATTTTTCATATTTAAGAAAATATTGGCAAAAAACAAAAAACAGTTGAGGTAAACACTCACTTCCGGTGTACGAAATTTTACCAAAAGCTTCTTAGTTCTTCGAATTATCAAATAAGACGTATGTTCAAAGTTTCATATCAATTGCTCTATTCGTTTATGAGATACAGCGCACACAGACAGACACACGCATACACAGACACAATTTTTTTTTCCAGAAATTGTTGAAATGGTATCTAGGGACCCCAAAACGGATATTTCCGTAAAAAAATTTTTGAAAAAAAAATCACGATCTCGTACTTCGTAACGGAGAAAGTAAAAAACACTGTGCCTGTATTATCTGTAAATAAATCATTGTGACTTATCAAGTGTATACTTGGTAATATAAAACGCAACTAATTTTGCACAATTGTTTTTCAAAGCCACCTTCGATTTTGATTAAATAAAATGGCTATTGAAATGGTTAATAAAACGAGTTTTTTGCAAATAACTTTTAATGCGTTAGGAATTGGGACCGAGTTGTTATTAGAAAAAATGTTTGTTTTTTAATTCTGCATCGAATGACATAAAAATATACAGGGGCTCCAATTTAAAATAAGAAAAATAAAGTGCTTTAAAATTTGAAATGTTTGACATTAAATTTTGGACCCCTGTATAATTCATATCAATCAAACTTAGTTAATGGGACTATCAGACCTTATTTAATAAGTACCTTGTATGATTTTATTAACACGGCACTATTTTCATTTTTTATTAATTTTTTAAAACAATAGTGCAAAACTGTTTTTTTTTAGTTTTAATTTTTGTTTGCTGATATCCCTGAATCGATTCCAATAAAATTATAGGAGTATATAGGCAACCATAAAAGGTACCCAAATAAGCAATAAAATACATAGCATGTAATTTAAAAAAGTATATCATCACGACGACACGCTTCTTTGGGACATCCTGTATAATCAAAAATATTTTCCTGAAGGATACAAATATATTCTACAAAATCGCAATCCTAACTTAATTAGTAACTGAGCTATAGAAGACGGGAGGTGAGATGCAGGACCCTGTATGACAATTTAATAAAAGTAAATGCAATTTATGAATTGTTGGTACGGAATGACAAATATAGCACAATCATAATTTAACAGTACTTAACCGGGAATTCACACGCCGGAAAATGCGGAGCAAACCTCCAACAGCGGTGTATTTATGAATATTTAATAGAATGTGGCGAAAAGAACAAATCGACGTATTTTTCAAACACATGTTCGCGTTTATATATTTTTAATATGTACACCGCCCATTATTTATAATCCAGAGTAATTACAGTTTATTACACTTACTAACCAGAAACGCTCATTAATTTACTAGATTTTTATTTTACAAGCAACTGGTCGTCACTCACAGACACAACAAATATTTATGAAATGCATTTAGCACGTGAAAAAAATGCATTGGCTAGAAATGAATTTACTGTTCGCGATGGACAAACAAATACTGGTGATGTGGTCATCATGTTACTTTCTCCGACTTGATGGTATCATTTATATTTACTCTTTTTATGGTTTATTTTTATTTTAAGTCATATTTTTAATGTACATTGAACGTTTGTAGACTCGGATGAAACTGACGTTTAAGACGTCAAAATTATGAAAGATGGAAAAATTTTACTTCAAATTCAAAAACTTAGTTTACTCAAAAACTAAAGAGATTTCGAAAAAAAATGATTCTTTATAAGTTGTTCATTTTGGCATTCTCTACAATTATTATTAACATAAATTTACTGTAACTATTATCGTTTCATAATTATAAACCAAAAATGAAAAAAAAAATTCTCGAATAACAATGATTTTATTAAAAATATTTTTAACCAAAGATGTTCATTTCTTTATTGTCTTCAATATTTGTTTAAATGTTTTTGTGATTTTTTTCATATTTAGGAAAATATTGGAAAAAAACAAAAAACACTTAAGGTAAACACCCACTTCCCGTCTTCTAAATTTTACCAAAAGCTTTTCAGTTCTTCGGATTATTAAATAAGACTTGTGTTCAAAGTTTCGTATCAATTGCTCAATTAGTTTTTGATATACAGCGCACACAGTCAAACACACACACACACACACACACACACACACAGACACCATTTTTTTTTTCAAAAATTATTGGAATGGCATCTAGGGACCCCAAAACGGATATTTCCGTAAAAACAAAATTTGAAAAAAATCACGATCACAATATTTTCTCGTACTTCGTAACGGAGAAAGTAAAAATGTTAGAAACAATCACATTCAAGGTGTTTTTGGATAATTTGCTGAGTAATTAGGATTAGGAGATTTGTTGGAAAATCTGTTGAAAACATGTTAGGATTCAAATTTTGAGAATTTAGCACAAATGAAATATACTAAAATACTAAAATACTAAAATTTAATATACACTTATTTTTAACATGTAAGTAATAATTAAATACGAAAACACACTAGTGGGAGCAGTGGCGGCTCGTGGAACATGTTGATTGTAAAGCCACTTATACAATATACCCCCCTCCTTTTTTGAAGAAAGAAAGAACGATTTATTTTCCTAGACCAAAGTAAAAGTGTTTTTCGAATTTATTAAAAATTCTTGCTGAGCTTGAAATTAGAGGTAGTGCCATTGCTCCTTGGCTCTATACAACGAGCCGCTCCTGAGTAGGAGTAAATGATTTAAGAAACGCATTTTTATTATTATTGGACCAGCCCTACACATTCAAAAGGGCAGCAAAACAAAATGGTAGTAGTGTTGGACAATTTGACGAGGTCCCCACCTTCAAAAAGCTTTATTTACAAAATAAAGGAAATTACTTTTTCAAAATGGAAAACACTTTGACGAGCAAAAAAGGTCCTCATTCAAAAACTTTTCGTGACTCAAATCGACTTACAAATTTCCACCAGGAGTACACGACTCCGGCACTCACTTCAAGGAGTTGCCCCTTTGAGTCGACTTACTCATGAGTTACCCACCTCTATTACAACTAGGTTTCGAATTAAGTAACGCATTTAAATCAATATATCAAATGTTCAACAGATCAACATAAGCAATAACACAATAACATACGATTTCAGGCGTTTCTTTAAATTGATTCAAGCTTACAAATGTAAAGTTGAATGTTTTCCGTTTATTCCATCTAATTTTATTTCAGAATTTTAGTTTTGTCAAATGTGTCTAGGTACACATTTTAACTTTCAACAACTCATAATACCTGTGGCGAGTGAGATCCATTAAAAATTAACGAAATTTAACGAGAAAGGTCGTCATAGCAGCAATTTGCACCGAATCAAGCAATCCAATCCGAAGGCATCAAAAACAATTACCGGCGACATGCGTCCGTAGCCTTATTGAATTTTAAGCTCGCGCGAAGGTAAATCTCGCAGACGTCACATAAATAATGAAGCAATAAGTTAAAAGCAAGTACGTGTAGGAAAAAGGCGCAAATTGAAAAATGATTAAAACTGCTCCTGACGCGAGCGTAAGGATGTTGGTCAAACACAGGCAGGCCGCAGCACTGAATTATTATATCCGTATTAAAATTAAGGGCAGATCCAGATACGTGGTCCTCGTGCTCGGGCTTCATTTCCTTGCGGCCTGCGGATGATATATCGTCTGGACAATTAACCCTTCCTGAGATAAACACTGGCTTGTTTTGGGGAAAGAGTGCCCTCTCCCGCTTCTGCCGACCGGAAAAAGGAGGGCCTGCGAGGATTTTTCCTTCACCACCAAAGGGCTTCTTTTGATAAATGCCCACCCGGGGTGTATTTATAATTCATTTTTTAAAAGAAATGCTCCCCTATTTTCATCGCCTACGTTCTTTAATTGCGGGTAAATGCTGCCTACAATATACAGTGGATGAATTCTATAAAATCATTGAGAAAAGTCTTTCAAAAAAATTCTCGATTTTTATTTTTTAATTATCATTTAGAGATGTAATAATTTCCAACCCCCACACATCAACCAATATGCGCTTGCAGCCCCAATTTTAAAAATTCAAATTGCAAAGTATCTCTTCTCATGCCTCTTTTCAAGTTAAATACATTTTATGAATTAAAAAAGTGTTTCAAAATTTGTTTATAATTTAAATTTACCAAAATGCATAGAAATGAAAGTGATGTACCATAAAAATACCTTAACGAGCCCCTAGGCGAGAAGACTTTGTGACCACGTTTAATCCTCGTAATGAATGTGAATTTAGACTTAGTTATTTTCAATACATCTCTGATGGCTAATGGTTTATTTACCAAAGCCAAAAATAGGAAAAAAAAATAAGTGACAATATTCAAGCAGGCGTAGATGCAGCTCTAGCAATAAAGGGTACGTGTATTGTTGTATTCTGAAGGTCACGATTCATGAATTATTCAGAAGTTATATTTTCTCTATGACGTAAGGGGAGACCATGGCAAGTTGCCACAATTTATAAGCAGTATTGCAGTCCCTTTCTATCGTTAGTATTTCTCGTGGATATATTTTTCCACAAAGAGGCTATAATCTCGTAATATGTATCCATGGCTACATTTTCCCACAAATTTGAGGCGATTGTAGCATTAGGCTTTAAAAAAAAAGTTCTGCCAAAGTACAATTTTGTGATAACCTGCCCCGCTCCGGGTTCATTGTTGCAGACATTGGGGTTAACTGTCATGGGTTATTTAGTTAAAGGCAGCAGGAAGTGCAGCAGCGTGGGCTATTAAGGCAGTATCAACCGCAAATAAGAGTGGAGATGTGAAGAAAATAAATTGAATAGGATCGGGATTGAACTTATCAAGGCAAAATAGATTATAAAGGAGGCGACAACGGAGAGCCTTGCGGGACACCTTGCTGGAGATGAATGATAGGGAAATTTTTACTTGCAGGAAAGGTTTGAAAGGAATTCATGGGCTGACACGATAAGCCAATGGGGCACATTTACTCAATGCCACGGCGAGTCAAAGGCTTTTTTGATATTGAGAAAATAGTGGACTTTGGACTGCTTTATTTGGACATTAGAGGTGAGAGTGGTAAGCGGTAGCACATTTGATTTTTAAGGAAGGGTTAAAGGATAAGGCATTTAACATTTTTTTGAAGGTTGGATAGTAAGCCGTAGCACAGTTGATTTTTACGGGAGGATTAAAGGATAAGGATTTGAAGATTTTTTTCTTTCTCTTTCAAATAATTTACTTATTATTGGAAGAAGGGCAATCGAACAGTATCACGTATGAAGGGTTGTTGTCTGGTTTAGGAATGCAGATAATTGCGCCTTTTTTCAATCACTGGGAAAATACGGATTTTGTTATCAATAGTAAATTTTTTAATATTTATGGATAGCTTTTTAAGGATAGAGCGAGGTATCTTATGCTCCCGGGCAGAGTTTGTACCAGAATGTAACATTGAAAAATAGTTTGTCTCATTTATTTTTCCATCGGTTATAGGTGTTGAAGGCTTAAAATCGTATACCATTAATCTACTGTGTCGTGAAAATTATAGTCAAGTAATTTTTTGAAACATTGTGTTTTACATTGCATATCATTGATTTGGTCTATTTGTCTTACGTGTGTTAAATTTTTCTTTCAAGAATCTGTCCTTGTTGAATTTAATGTGTCTGTATAACTGTCGCTTGTATTAGATAATTAGAAGGATGTATTCTTCTATTAAATTAACACAATTTTCACAATTCTTGCGAAGAAAATAATTTTCCTAGGCATGTACTTACGTTCAATGCGGATTACTTTAAAAATAGAAAAATTAAATAGATTTTAATTTCGAAACGACGACGGGTGCCTGTTGGTGTAAGCAGTAGAACGCCTGCCTCAAGATACCAAGCTTATGGGCTCGATTCTCATCCAGACTGCAATTTTGTAAGGAGAAGTAACCACATTGTTAGTAGCTTAAACGATAAAAACATACAAGGGACGGGGAAATTTTGTTTACTCCTTCCAATAAATAATCATGTACCAGTCCTACATGAAGCCAACAAATTTGATGATTAGTACTTCCAGTAGGAATAAAAACCAAATACAGCATTTTTTTACGAATCTAAGAGATCATAGAAAGGCAGACATAATTAGTGTTTTTAATAAGTTTTTCCTAGAGCAGAGAGAAAATAATAATCTGGGTAAACCCCTCAAAATAAGAACTGGATTGTTATGTGTTTTTGTCTATATTGTAAATTTATCGGATATGAGGCTGAAAAAATAATTATCATCAATTATCCATAAATAAAATCCTTAGTTATAAGACGAGATGTTATATTAGTAACATCAAATTATTCATGGCGGTATAGATGATCCAAATTTATTGATGCAAATCAATCTGCATGTGCCTAGATTTTCCAGTAGAAATTCTGAAATCCAGAATCCAATAAAGGGTAGAAAGGTAAATAAACTTAAATAATTATTTGATTAATTTTTCATGCGATTCATTTTCCTACGACGAATATTCCTAGTTAAATTTTGTGCGATGAATTTTCTGCGGTGAGTTTTTCATGAATCCAGTGAAGGCAATAAAGAATAGGTAAATAAATTAAAAAAATTATTTGATTAATTTTCCACGCGATTAATTTTCTTTCCTTTCCTTCATCGTTGAATTTTCTGCGATGAATTTTCTGCGGTGAATTTTCTGCGATGAGATTTCCGTAAATCCAGTGAAGGCAATAAAGGGTTGGAAGGTATATAAACTTAAATAATTACTTGATTAATTTTCTACGCGATTAATTTTCCTGCGACGAATATTCCTCGTTGAATTTTCTGCGATGAATTTTCTGCGGGGAATTTGCTGCTATGAATTGTCTGCGGTGAATTTTCTGCGATGAATTTTGTGTGATGAGTTTCCCCTGAATCCTGAGAAGGCTGTAAATAAACTTTAATAATTAATTAATTAATTTTCCTGCGACGAATGTTTCACGTTGAATTTTCAGCGATTAATTTTCTGTGATAAGTTTTCTGTGAATCCAGTGAAGGCAATGAAGGGTAGGAAGATAAATAAACTTAAATAATCATTTGATTAATTTTCCCGCGATGGACATTCCACGTTGAATTTTCTGCGATGAAATTTCTGTGGTGAATTTTCTGTGATGAATTTTCTGCGATAAGTTTTCTGGGATAAGTTTTCCCTGAATCCGACGAAGGCTGTAAATAAACTTAAATATTTAATTCAATAATTTTCCTACGACGAATGTTTTACGTTGAATTTTCTGTGATTCATTTTCTGCGATGAGTTTTCTGTGAATTCAGTGAAGGCAGTAAAGGATAGGAAGGTAAATAAACTTAAATAATTATTTGATTAATTTCCCATGCGATTAATTTTCCTGCGACGAATATTCCACGCTGAATTTTCTGCGATGAAATTTCTGTTGGGAATTTTCTGCGGTGAATTTTCTGCGATAAGTTTTCTGGGATGATTTTGCCGTGAATCCACTGAAGGCATTAAATAAACTTAAATTATTAATTGATTCATTTTTCATGCGATTATTTTTCTACGACGAATATTCCTAGTTAAATTTTCTGGGATGATTTTTCCGTGAATCCACTGAAGGCATTAAATAAACTTGCGATTAATTTTCCTGCTACGAATCTTCCACATTAAATTTTCTGCGATGAATTTTCAGCGGTGAATTTTCTGCGATGAGTTTTCTCTCAATCCAATGAAGTCTGTAAATAAACTTAAATAATCAATTTAATAATTTTCCTACGACGAATGTTTCACGTTGAATTTTCTGCGATTAATTTTCTGTCATGAGTTTTCTGTAGATCCAGTAAAGGCAACGAAGGGTAGGAAAGTAAATAAACGTAAATAATTATTTGATTAATTTTCCATGAGATTAATTTTCCTGCAACAAATATTCCACGTTGTATTTTCTGCGATTAATTTTCTGCGGTGATTTTTCTGCGTGAATCCAGTGAAGGCTGTAAATAAACTTAAATAATTAATTTAAAAATTTCCTACGACGAATATTCCACGTTAAATTTTCTGCGATGATTTTTCCAGTGTATTCTGTAAATAAAGTTAGAACTCATCGCAGAAAATTCAACGTGGAATATTCGTCGTAAGAAAGTTAATTGCACGAAAAATTAATATTCCGAAGTATTTTAAATAACCCGTACTGGAAGTGTGTGAACAATAAAAGGCTAAACTTACCCATCATAAATTTTAGGTTTTGTGACCTGATTACTCACAGGTGCCACCATTGGAACAAACAAAACATCAAAATACCTCGTGTGTATGAATGAGGTAACCAGTTTCTTGGGCAATATTATTTTAATTCCGGAGGTTTCGTATTCGATTCTAATTAAAATTGAGCACATATCAATATTTGAACTTTGCAAACTTATGCACGCTGTTAACAATGGTCATCGAATAATTACGTTATTTAAAATGTATGCGTTTCGGCTATTTACTTCCGGCTTGTTGAACCTTTAACTACGACGTTGAATTTATAATTTGATAACCTTATGCTCGACGCATATTAATCAAATGTTAATTTTTATGTTATTAATGTTACGTAAAATAACGTTTTGTCATTTACAAATTGTCACTACAATATCTTTACATATACAGAAATTTACAATATTTAGAAATGATAGTATGATTAGTCTGATAAATGCGTAGGTATTTTCGGGTTTTGAATTGTTTTTTTTTTACTTCGGATAGAGAAAGTAAAATGTATACTACTAAATTGTTAAATGTATATAGACAATAATATATTAAATTGCATTAATTTTTATTTCAAGAGACTATCGACCAGCGGGCTTTCTGCCATAAAATTTATATTTAGGTTAAGAATTTTCTTTCTTCACACTGATTATGTTATTTATTGTCGTCGAGGGGTTTTAATGAGGATGAAAATTTGACATAATTGCGAGTAGTGTTATAGATTTCCTCTTGCATTCTCACACTTTTCTAGCAATTAGTAAGTAATTGGAAGAAAAATAACATGACTTATTTCCATATACAAACTAATTATTTCAGAAGGAGAGAAATATGTTACTACACACAATAACGGACATAAAACAACACCACCTTTTAATGTGAGAGTCTCGTTACGATAATTTCAATATGGAATAAGGAATAACATGAAATACGGCTTCCCAAAGCGATAATATCCAATGGAGAAAAGAGGCTTGTTGGTTATAATAAGAGATGAGTATCTCGAGAGCAATTAAAAACGTAGATATCAAACATTACTTTAAGTAGAAAATAATTTGGCAATTGATATACGCAATCTAAATAAGAGATTGTATCTGAATTTACTTCTCGTTACGGCGCGGATGTGGGAATTGTTATTAAGAGAGAGCCAATTATGGGAAGGCGCATCAACGAAATAAAATTACAATTCGTTGTCGATGCGAACATAAAATCTTATTAAGTTAATATGAATAGCAACAATTCGTGCCATATAATTATGCAATAAATACGCACAAATATAGCTATAAACAACTTTATGCTTCCATTAATTGTGCGAGGGAAATATAAATTAGTGCTGAATTAGCTTAATAAAATTTATAAAATCCAAGCGGATTTTATTAAATTATAGAACGCCCGCAGAGGTCACCAATTTGCGGTCGAACCATAAGAACCGAACAATTATATATTCAGTGACCGATACTGCTTATAAAACCCAGTTGAACCCATAAAACCCAGCTACCAGCGGTGCTCATTTATTAACATTTCGCTCCATTACGCGCGATGTTTAAATATTATAAAGCTTAATATTTATTTACCAGTTCGGATCTAATTAAGTCCGTTACTGTTAAGTCGTAATTACAGTTTGATGCCGTATCGTTAAATTCTTTGATGTATGTCGAAATGGAAGAAAAGAAATGTAAATTAACACGTCATTATTTCACGTTTTGAGAGAGTCGCTTTGCATCTTGTATTTTTATTTACTCGCGTGTAAAAATTTTTCACGGTTCTTTCTCGAATACAATCGCCTCATTTTTTTTATCTGATGTCTCAATCGTTTGGACTACGATCTTTTTATTCCAATATTTGTCTTTAATTACCATTTTACAAGCCTTTGATTATGGACGATGTGAAATCTACACGTTTAAGCCCTTCATTCGCTCGAAAACTTAACGGAAACAAAATTCAATTTCTCATAAGAGATGTTTCGATTGCAATAAATAGTTTGTTCCTAATCTTTGGTCTTAGTAAGACTCATACTGTAGATCTGAAAGAGTTTGATATTTTTAAATTTGGTTTAAGTTAAGTAAAATAAAATATACAATTTTTATAAATCAAACTAGTTAGCTGTGTGAGTATACTCGTTATGAACACATTGGCAATATTTTGTGTTATGTTGAGTAGGTACTTCTCATATTGCCATTTCTTCATGACGAGTATACTCGCCAAAACCAGCAAAAAAGAAGAAATGGCAATATTTTCTGTTTGTATCTAGTAGGTACTCATTATTTTGTTAATGTTTTGTAGAATTAATTTTCAAGATAATGTGGCATTTTTGTCTCTTGTCTGCATTATCATTTACATTAAGACTTGACGTGTGTAAACAACTCTTGTAATAACATAAATAAACATATTATTATTATTTTATTATTACGAGTATACTCGTAACTGGTTAAATATCGCACTTTTTTATTAAAGTAAGGCTGTATAAATGAATTGCGAATAGTGGCAGACAGGACCGGCGGGCAACCGGGTATTCGCCCGGTGGACCAGGTATAAATAAGGCACGTGGGGCTGGTCGCATTGTCGGAACTCCGAAAGAAACTTTAATTAAATTTTAGGCAAAGCAAAATTTGATACGTATATCTATAGGCATAAAAAATGGTTGGATGAGTACAATTAATTTAAATTGCACTAAATGTTTTACATTATGACGTGAGACATGAAAATCGGATAATGCGTTTGGCAGTTGTGCAATTTCAAAAATCGTTACGAATTTAAAATCTTCAAACTTTAAAAAGTGAAAATTTTGCATTTTGTGATAATTTCACTAGACAATTTTGATGTTTAAAAACCAAATCGAAGATGTAAGTAATTATTTATTGTGACTAAATATAGATATCGTACGTTAAAATTTAAAACTTTTTAAAATCAAAATTGAAGGACGCGTCCTGGAATTGTACAAAGTAAAAAAATCAAAATCGCAATTTTTATTATTTGAACTATGAAAATGTGCAATTTTGACAAAATGCGAAACTTCACGATAAAGATTATGGACCTGTTTTTAACAAAACTGTACTAAATCCTCCACATTTTGACGTCCAAATCATCCAAATTTGTTTGTTTCTTACTTAAAAAATGGTGATGTGGCCATTATGTTACTTTCTCCGATGGTATCATCATTTATGTTTATACTTTCATGGTTTATTTTCAATTTAAATGTACACCGAACGTTTTGTAGACTCGGATGAAACCGACGTGTAAAACGTCAAAATGAAAGATGGAAAAATTATACTTTAAATTCAAAAACTCAGTTTACTCAAAAACTAAAGAGATTTCGAAAAAAACTTATTCTTCATAAGTTGTTCACTTTGGCATTCTTTATATTTATTATTAACATAAATTTACTGTAACTATTATCGTTTCATAATTATAAACCAAAAATGAAAAAAAAATACATACATTTTTTTCTCGAATAACAAGATTTTATGAAAAATGTTTTCAAATAAAATAAGCTCATTTCTTTATTGTCTTCAAATTTGTTTAAATGTTTTTGTGATATTTTTCATATTTAAGAAAATATTGGCAAAAAACAAAAAAACAGTTAAGCTAAACACCCACTTCCGGTGTACGAAATTTTACCAAAAGCTTTTCAGTTCTTCGGATTATCAAATAAGACGTATGTTCAAAGTTTCATATCAATTGCTCCATTAGTTTTTGAGATACAGCGCACACAGACATACACACACACACAGACACAAAAAAAAATTTCCAGAAATTGTTGAAATGGCATCTAGGGACCCCAAAACGGATATTTCCGTAAAAAAAAATTTTGGAAAAAAAATCACGATCACAATACTTTCTCGTACTTCGTAACGGAGAAAGTAAAAAATTCCAGAAATTGTTGAAATGGCATCTAGGGACCCCAAAACGGATATTTCCGTAAAAAAAAATTTTGAAAAAAAATCACGATCACAATACTTTCTCGTACTTCGTAACGGAGAAAGTAAAAAGTGAGATTTTTAATAATTATAATAATAATAATACATATATTTATGGGATTCGTCCTTTTAGATACAAAACATTTCAAAATACATTAGTATTACACAGATAAATAGTACCTCAAAATTAAAATAAAAAGACAGTACAACAATTATTTTAATAAAATTAGCCATATACGTTTATTTGCACTCTAACCTATACCCACAAATATCCACGCACTCCTACACAACATAAAACATTTTTTTTTTACCATTTTTGTTAATTTCACGAAGACATTTGCAATCTCTAATTCGTCATATTTTGGCCTTTGAATCAACAAATTCAAACGCGTGCAGTTGCGCAAAAAACAAAATTGCGAATTTAAAATCTATGAATATTTTGAGGTTTTGTGTTAATTCAACGAAAAAACATGAGAACCGGCTTTGTACAAAAGTTGCCACCTTTTGGCGCAAGTCATCAAAATTGGGCAAGGCGGTCGGCACAATATAAAAAAAAATCAAAATCGCAATTTTAAAGTTTTGAAAATATTTTTGTTATCCATTTTAAAACTAGATTAAATTTTCCAGATTTTGACGTTTGAATCTTCAAAATCAGACACAGCGATTTTAAACTTTCGATCATTGAAAACATGCAATTTTGAAATTCTGCGTTAATTTCACGAAAAAAAAATGTATGAACCTGGTTTTAAATTATACTACATTCGCCATATTTTCACGTTCAAATCATCAAAATTGGACAATGCTTTTGGCGGTTGTGTGGCGGTTATAGGACATGATGAAAACATCGGAATAATAAACAAAAAATAATACATGTTTTTGTAAAAAATGCTTAGTTTACGGGGCCGAAGATAAAGAATATATTTTGATTAAATTGCAAAACATAATCTATTTTGTGCAAATTTGGGTAGTTTTAAGTCTGTAGCATTAGTTTTTTATATTTTTTCAAGCTATTGAAAAGAGAGCAACTTAAAAAAACTATAAGCTGTGTTCATGAGTCATTTTCTCAAAATCTACTTAAGGATTTTTTGTTATTTTGATTAAATTACAAAACAAAATCTATTTTGAGTAAATTTGGGTAGCTTCAAGTCAGTGGCAATTGTTTTTGTTTTTTTTAAGCTATTAAAAAAAGATCAACTAAAAAAAAATATAGGCTGTGTTCTTACGTGATAATCTTAAAATCTTGTTGAGAGATTTTTCTCTATATTCATTAAATTACAAAGCAGAATCTCTTTTGGGTAAATTTGGGTAGTTTTAAGTCTATAGAAATAGTTTTTTATATTTTTCAAGCTATTGAAAAGAGAGCAACTTAAAAAAAACTATGAGCGATTATCTCAAAATCTAGTTAAGGGATTTGTTTGTTATTTTGATTAAATTATAAAACATAATCTATTTTGTGTAAATTTGGTTAGTTTCAAGTCACTGGCAATCGTTTTTATTTTCTTGTTCGAGCTATTAAAAAAGAGAGCAACTTTAAGAAAACTATAAGTGTGTTCTTGAGTCATTATCTCAAAGTCTACTTAAGGATTTGTTTGTTATTTTAATTAAATTACAAAACATAATCTATTTTGTGCAAATTTGGGTAGTTTCAAGTCAGTGGCAATTGTTTTTTGTATATTTTTCAAGCTATTGAAAAAAGAGGGATTTAAAAAAAACTCATTATCTTAAAATCCAGTAAAGGAATTTTTCTTGATTTTCATTAGGGGGGCGAAGGTAGAAATTTGCTCGGACTGGCAAATGTTGCCAGGCCGTCACTGATTGCGGTTAAAGAAAAAAAAAATCAATAAATTTCCCCAAATTGCACGGACCGAATGTTTATTTTTTAAAATTTTAATTCAATGAAATAGGACTATCAATGGAAGCGAACGGTGAATTCTCAACAGTAACAAGTGCAGAACGCAATAAATAGGATCAATTCTCTTGAAATTATTAATTTAATAAAATAAAACTTGAACGTAAAATTGGCGATTTTCCACGGTATATTTTAATAAAATATTATACCGTGCATAAAGTGAGTAAACTGTTCTCTTGGGCAAGGTGGCCGAAATTCCGTACCTCAAATTATTTGTTTGAACAAGTCGCAACAATGGCACATCTGCAAATCCCGGCTCGGCACTAAATCACACGTTTTATAAACAACCCCAATGTATCATTTGGAAAAATATTCGTTGTGAGCTGCGGTTTATTCTTGTACGCATTCACACTTTGGGCGATCGACGCCGCTGTACAAACACAATTCGACAGATTTACCACCTTTACAATGACACAGTCGACTCGAAAAAATTTTGAAATCTGTTCGTCTGCCTTTTTCTAAAAGTGTTTTGAAAGTTACTGAAACGGCGAATGGTAATCAATACTCAAAACAGGCGCGAGCTAAATTAAATAAAACTGCACAGAAAATCAGAAAGATGATTATTTCGAGGCTTTACAAAGTCTGGTTGGATACGGATTTTAGAAAAAAATACGATACTGTTCGTCCCAAAATCTGGTGTCACATTGCACAGTGAACATTACAAGAGAGGTGACGCCGGAAACTCATAATTATTCAGTGAACATAATGTAAATGCAGACACAAAATCGGTCGCCAAGTGATGATTCATCTTTAATTCGGTGGTGCGGCCACGCGAAGATTTGTTATCGCGTTTCTCACTTTGCCCCCAGGTGACGCTAGATTTTAGGACGACTCTACATAAGTCTTACAAAAAAATATAGGAAATTTTGAAATAATTTTATTCCAGAAATCTTTGAAATCGATTTCACGGACCCAAAACGGATACTTTTCAAAATTCAAAAATTTTTCACAATCACAATACTTAAAAATTAAAATAAATATTAGGAACTATACATTATAATTTCACCGTTAGCCTCTCAACATGTAAGCATTGCATTGGTAGTACGATGAATTCGTATACATTTCGAATATGAAGATCTCAAAATCCGTTCGTGTAATTTTTCTGTAGGAAGCGGAAATAACAGCGGGCACAGATTAAAATTATACGATTCCGTGCATGTGAATGTTGTAAAGTATATTTTAATTCCACCCAGTTAATTGAGTGTAAACGTCACACACAGGCGATGGTGAATATTTTCATAAGTCCATAAAAATAATGTCGCTGCGAAATTATTATTAATGAATCCAACAATTTATTGTAATTGCTAATAGCAATTACGGTTATGTAAATCGCGTTAACGCTATTACTAAAACAACAGTTTACTGTTTAGTTTGGGAATAATATATGCCAGGGCGGAAGATTAATAGCAATATCTGACATTGGTGACAAAACCACGTACAATATAACAGGGGGGGATTATATAAAATTGCTGTGTGCAAATAAATGCGTGCATGTATAATGCAGTGAGAACTGCAAACAAACAAACAAACAATATTAGATGTTCCCTTCTCTCCAGCTAAACACTCTAACACTCTGTCTAGTGTTAAGCGTGTTTCATGGTCTGTGCTGAATTTTACGAGGCTCGTCGACTCGAAAACTTGCCAGCAGAAAACGCCGCCGCTCTTGTAAACGCTACTTGTTTGTTGCATGCATAAATGCCTGCCTGCAATCATTTATATTTTCATATGCGCCGTATTTCGCGAAATACACGTCTTCACTTCACATCGCCGGCTTCATCTCGTTAACTACTCAATTCCAGCGGGGAATACGTTACCGTATTTCGAGATTATTGCTTTCGAAATATTACCTTTATGATTATCGGATTGTTTATTTAATTAGCAGGTGGATTTTGTTTATTGGTTTGACGTCGAAGAGTTCCAGACGGTTGACAGAAGCCACAATAAACATTATAAACTGTTTTTTTTGTTAAATTAGCATCTTGATTAGCCGGAGACTAAGAATTTGAAATCATTTTTTTGATTATCTTTAACCGTTCACGAGATATTCACCTATATGCCAAAAAACAAATGAAAACAAATACTGTGTTTTTGTAAAATTATCTTCTTGGAAAGCCGGCAAATAAGAATTTGAAATATTTTTTTGATTATCTTCAACCGTTCACGAGATATTCACCTATAAGCAAAAAAAACAAATGAGAGCAAATACTGTTCTTTGTTCAATTAGCATCTTGATTAGCCGAAGAATAGGAATTTGAAATCATTTTTTGATTATATTCAACCGTTTACGTGATATGCACCTATATGCCAAAAAAACAAATGAAACCAAATGCTGCTTATTGGTGAATTATCATCTTGTTAAGCTGGAGAATAATAATTTGAAATCATTTTTTGATTATCTTTAACCGTTCACGAGATATTCACCTATGTGCCAAAAAACAAATGAAAGCAAATACTGTTTTTTTTGTAGAATTAGCATCTTGATTAGCCCGAAAATAAGAATTTGAAATCATTTTTTTGATTATCTTCAACCGTTCACGAGATATTGACCTATATGCCAAAAAACAAATGAAAGCAAGTACTGTTTTTTTGTTGAATTAGCATCTTGATTAGCCGGAGAATAAGAATTTGAAATCATTTTTCGATTATCTTCAACCGTTCACGAGATATTCACATATATGCCAAAAAACAAATTAAAGCAAATACTGTTTGTTTGCTTAATTGGCATCTTTATAAGCCGAAGAATAAGAATTTGAAATGATTTTTTGATTATCTTCAACCGTTCACGAGATATTCACCTATATGCCAAAAAACAAATTAAAGCAAATACTTTTTTCTTGTTGAATTAGCGTCTTGATAAGCCGGAGAATAAGAATTTGAAATCATTTTTTGATTATCTTCAACTGTTCACGAAATATTCACCTATATGCCAAAAATCAAATGAAACCAAAAACTTTTTTCTTGTTGAATTAGCGTCTTGATAAGCCGGAGACTAAGAATTTGAAATCATTTTTTGATTATCTTCAACCGTTCACGAGATATTCACCTATATGCCAAAAATCAAATTGAAACCAAATACTTTTTACTTTCTCCGTTACGAAGTACGAGAAAGTATTGTGATCGTGATTTTTTTTTCAAAATTTTTTTTTACGGAAATATCCATTTTGGGGTACCTAGATGCCATTTCAACAATTTCTGGAAAAAAAAAATTTGTGTCTGTGTGTGAGTCTGTGCGCGCTGTATCTCAAAAACTAATAGACCAATTGATATGAAACTTTGAACATAAGTTTTATTTGATAATCCGAAGAACTGAAAAGCTTTTGGTAAAATTTCGTACACCGGAAGTGGGTGTTTACCTTAACAGTTTTTTGTTTTTTTCCAATATTTTCTTAAATATGAAAAATATCACAAAAATATTTAAGCAAATATTAAAGACAACAAAGAAATGAACATCTTTGGTTTTGAATATTTTTCATAAAGTCATTGTTATTCGAGAAAAAAATTTATAATTTTTTTTCATTTTTGGTATACAATTATGAAACGCTAATAGTTACAGCAAATTTATGTTAATAATAATTATAGAGAATGCCAAAATGAACAATTTATGAAAAATAAGTTTTTTTCGAAATCTCTTTAGTTTTTGAGTAAACTGAGTTTTTGAAGTACATTTTTCCATCTTTCATAATTTTGACGTTTTAAACGTCAGTTTTATCCGAGTCTACGAAACGTTCGATGCACACATAAAATATGATTTAAATTGAAAATAAACCATGGAAGCGTAAATATCAAGTCGGAGAAAGTAACATGATGGCCATATCACCATTTTTTCTTGTTGAATTCGCGTCTTGATAAGCCGGAGAATAAGAATTTGAAATCATTTTTTAAACATCTTAACCGTTCACGAGATATTCACCTATATGCCAAAAAACAAATGAAAGCAAATATTGTTTTTTTGTTGAATTCGCATCTTGATAAGCCGGAGAATAAGAATTTGAAATCATTTTTCGATTATCTTCAACCGTTCACGAGATATTCACCTATATGCCAAAAAACAAATGAAAGCAAATATTGTTTTTTTGTTGAATTCGCATCTTGATAAGCCGGAGAATAAGAATTTGAAACCATTTTTTTATTATCTTCAACCGTTCACGAGGTATTCACCTATATGCCAAAAAACAAATGACAGCAAATACTGTTTTTTGTTGAACTAGCATCTTGATAAGCCGGAGAATAAGAATTTGAAATCATCTTTGGATTATTTTCAACCGTTCACGAGATATTCACCTATATGCCAAAAATCAAATGAAAGCAAATACTGTTTTTTTGTTGAATTAGCATTCTGATAAGTTGGAGGATAAGAATTTAAAATCATTTTTTGATTATCTGTAAGCGTTTCGAAGAATAGAGTATAGTAGTTTATGTTGATGTTGATGTTGACGTTGACGTTGCAAAAAGGCGTTGGGTCGAAAAAAAAATATTCAAATTTTTATCGCATCATAAAAGCCGGTTCACTTGTTAACCACTGCGTTATGATATGCGGACGCGCTTAAATAAAATCCACTTTATGAATGCGTTGAACTTCACGCATTTTCTTCGTGCCATTAAAGCGTAATCAGAGTGTTTCTGTTTTTAAAATTAACACGTGTCTCGCTTTTGACCGCAAAAATATTCACGTTGCTCCGGTCGCATAAATTAATGATTAATACCAATGCATATTCATTCGATCAACTATTTCTTCGAATCATTAATTTATACTTTCCAACCATAACGATCCATTACATTCCAAATTTAGAACGATACAAAATCAATACATTAAAATCTCAAGAAGAATGCATTGGATAACAAAAAAAAACGTTTCAACTAATTAAAACACGATAATTGATATAGCTTTAATAGCAGCTATAAGCTACCGTCTTAACTGTTGTAACTGTTCCCCGTTGGGAAGCTATTAGGAATAATCTATAATGACATATTGCTAATGGAAACAACGTATTAACAAAATCTTTCACATGCATACACGCACACCGTTACCCAATCAGCATAACTTTTAGGGAAATGTCGGCTCTTTAAAGCCTCCATTAACTCCTAGATTACCACAAACATCTTGTATAATTATAAACTTTATATCCAAGAACATACGGGGAATGTATATTTCCGCAACAAGAAGTAGTAGGAACGGTAACCTCACATGAGAAATTGTTTCAAAAAAAAACGTTACTCCTTTTGCACAACAGTTTGTGCTATCAATGCGATCGTTCATTAATTATTTCTCAGTTTCACACGGCAATATAATTATGTAAACATTTGCATTGTATAGTTTATATTTTAATAAACATGTGTAATAGTCGTGTTTTTAAATTTCGCCATTTAAAACGGATGCTCCTCCGTCAGGTTTAATTATTAAACTTGATAGATTATGGAAAAAAAAAATCTAAATTTCAGGAGCGAATACGATTCGCATCAACATTCCTTTTTCAGGTCTTTGTATTAAATTCTATGCAGATGCAGAAACATAATTTTGTGAAGAAACGATGTATAGTTGTACCAAGTACTCGAGGCGTGTTAATGCGTTCTTTCGCGTTTTCCGAATACTTTCTCACTCTGCGCACGCGTCTCGAGTGCTCGGTAATACAGTAACTCGTGCTTGTTTTAAATATGAGTCATACTAGTTAAAAAAATCTCAACGCTTAATTTAATGTCAATGGCCAGAGGATCACGCTCGAATCACTCAAACTTGTGTGCGCTGGTAAACTGGAACGAAATTAATACTCAAGTTTATGGATGTATCGTACGAATCAATCTGGTTTTGGTAAGTTGTTAAAGCGGCGAAATGATACGGTATATGTGTGTATGTTGTACGAGGGGAGACAGTCGGTCGTCCCCGAGTAACAAATGTCTTAAGCAAACATGTGGCATATGAGATTGTCTCGTTGACTCCACTTGTTCGATATGAAATCATAACGAGAGCAGTGCAAATACGAGTTTCTAATTGAAATCTGGACTGCTATTGACCGTGCAAACACTTGTCCGCCACGATCAATCGCAACGACTTGTGCACTCTTCAAAAGAGCCGAACCGATACGGTTTTACCGCTTGGCTTTTCGCAAAACTTTGTTTCTCCTCGCTGTTTGTCCACTTTTTTATTTATTATTTATTACATTTGCATAATTAATTAATGCTGTTTTCAAAAATGTGGACAATTATGCCATATTTAAGAAAGCTTTCTGTAAAAATGTAGGTGTATTTATACTTATTCTTTATGTATAGTCATCGGGCCTGATTTACAATCTTGTAATTATTGTTTATCGTCGCGCAAATTGCCACTTAAGCCAATAAGGTCATTAAATCTATTAAATGCAACTCGACTCGTCTTATTTATAAAGAACGTCACGATCCGAACGGTGCTATATTTATTTATGCGGACTTTCAACTCGAGCATACATTACTGCATTAAAGCGTTACTACTTCTGGCTAACACAGTTTCTATCACGACAGTTTATGTTTAATGCTCGATAATTAACTGGAAAATGGCATTACTCGATCAACCCGGAGAGCGGTGAAGTAAATCGTATTCGTCAAGAAGCTGTTGAGAATAAATTGAATCGAAATAATGTTTTACTTTCTTCGTTATGAAGTATGATCGTAAAAAAATTTGCAATAATTTTTTCAAGGAATTTTTTTCTGTTTTAAGGTCTCTATAGGCGTTTTAAACGATTTCTGGTAAAAAAAAATGTGTGCATGTCTAAATTAGTGGTGCGCTAACCACTGGACCCCCCGGAACGGCTGCTAGAAAATATTTGTAGGTCGCCAAATTCAAAGAAATTTATTTGACAATAAAAAATATAAGCCTATAATAACTTGAAAATATTAGCAAAAAAATGGTGATGTGGCCATCATGTTACTTTCTCCGATTTGATGGTATCATAGCCATTTATATTTACGTTTTCATGGTTTATTTTCAATTGAAATCATATTTTAAATGTACATCGAGCGTTATGTAAACTCGGATGAAACTGACGTTTAAAACGTCAAAATTATGAAAGATGGAAAAATTATACTTCAAATTCAAAAACTCGGTTTACTTAAAAACTAACGAGATTTCGAAAAAAACTTATTCTTTAGAAGTTGTTCATTTTGGCATTCTCTACAATTATTATTCACATAAATTTGCTGTAACTATTAACGTTTCATAATTATAAAGCAAAAATTTAAAAAAATATATTTTTTTTTCTCGAATAGCAATGATTTTATGAAAAATATTTTCAAGCAAAAGATGTTCATTTCTTTGTTGTCTTCAATGTTTTTGTGATATTTTTCATATTTAAGAAAATATTGACAAAAACAAAAAACAGTTAAGGTAAACACCCACTTCCGGTGTACGAAATTTTACCAAAAGCTTTACAGTTCTTCGGTTTATCAAATAAGACGTATGTTCAAAGTTTCATATTAATTGCTGTATTAGTTTTTGAGATACAGCGCACACAGGCAGACACACAAAAAAATCACGATCACAATACTTTCTCGTACTTCGTAACGGAGAAAGTAAAAATCAAAAATTCGCTCATAAAAATCAATAATTCAGATTAAAAAACCAAAATTAGCTTTATGGGCAGATTCTGTTAAAAATATACCTGATCGAGTGACAAAATACTGCTTATGATTATGTCAAAAACATACACTAATAACATACATATGGCTGATATTACTTTGCAATAAATGATATTTCTCAATTAATTTTTTTTTTTCAGAGCACACTACAATTTTTATCAAAAAATCATTTGAACAAGATTTATTATATTTTTCTGGCATAAATATTGAATTTAAATCAACATAATGGACATAATTGGATTCAGGAAAACAATGTATAATAGTATAAAATAAGAAAAGTATATGCAGCCAATTAAAAAATTTAAAGTTGACTATTATTTGACAATGAAGTTAATTTTGAAAAAAAAATATAATTATTAAATATCATTTTATAGTATTCAAACGGCCATTGACTTTGTTTTTTTAATTCATTTAAATCGGTCAATAAATAACAGAGTTATGGCGTTGGGCGTTTTTATCGAACACCCGGTTTATGGAAAGAAGATGAAGACCAAAACATGATATCCGAAAACCGTGGTCGATAGCCTTTGAAAATAAAAATATACGCTATTTGTATATATTATGTATATAGTAATGTAAGAACGAATAAAGACCATTTAGTAGTATAAAAAATGTACTACTATGTTGCAAAATATAAAATACAGTTCTTTAAATAAGAACTCGAAAATACTGTCCAAAAAATTGCTCATAAAAGTGAATAATTCAGGCTACAAAATTTGAGATAAAGGCCAAAAACATCGAAAATTCAGACGCAAAATCGAAAACTTAGGCCTTAAATTTGGAGCAACGAAATTGAAAATACTTCCTAAGATCCAAAATATAAGCCAAAATAAAAATGTGGGTCTAAAATTATGTAGAAAGTTCAGGTAAGAAAATAAAATATAAATTCATTCTGAATAAATCAAAAAGTAGGTTGCAAAATTTACAATTCTTTCAATAAAAACTGAAAAATGAAAAATACCTGTCATTATTCAGGTTACAAAATCTAAAACATAGGCTAAAAAACGGTGATGTGGCCATCATGTTACTTTCTCCGACTTGATAGAATCATTGTTACTTATGATTTATATTCAATTTAAATCATATTTTAAATGTAAATCGAACGTTTTGACTTATTCTTTATAAGTGGTGACCAGTGGTGTATTGGAGGGGGAACGTGGAGGAACAACGTTCCGGCACCTTTTTTTCAGAAACGGAACGCGTTTATGTTTGTTAATATTTTGTATAGTAAGAATAAAAAATAATAAAAAAGATTACAAAGAACACATATCTGTAACCTTATGATTAAGATACTTTTGTTTTTGTTCATGAAGTTTGAAACAATAAATTTCTTGAAAAAAATAGTTTTGCATGCCTTCGTGTTATTGAGCAATACTTTTGTGTTAGAACTATTTCTTTTTTTTTGTTTTTTTTAATTCATTCAAATCGGTCAATAAATAACAGAGTTATGGCGTTGGGCGTTTTTATCGAACACCCGTTTTATGGAAAGAAGATGAAGACCAAATCATGATACCCGAAATACCGTGGTCGATAGCCTTCGAAAATAAAAATATACGCTATTTGTATATATCATGTCTATAGTAATGTAAGAACGAATAAAGATCATGTAGTAGTATAAAAAATGTTGCAAAATATAAAATACAGTTCTTTAAATAAAAACTCGAAAATACTGTCCAAAAAATTGCGCATAAAAATGAATAATTCAGGCTACAAAATTTGAGATAAAGGCCAAAAAATCGAAAACTCAGACACGAAATCGAAAACTTAGGCCTTACATTTGGAAAAAAGAAATTGAAAATACTTCCTAAGATCCAAAATGTAAGCCAAAATAAAAATCTAGGTCTAAAATTATGTAGAAAATTCAGGTAAAAAAATTAAAAAAAATATTCATTCTGAATATCAAAAAAGTAGGTTGCAAAATTTACAATTCTTTAAATAAAAACTGAAAAATGTTTAGTTTAGTTTAGTTTGGTTTCTTTATGGGTGTCTCCAACTTTCGTCTTACACAGGTCAGGAATACATGGTATAAATTTAATAATTGATAAATATAAAATAAAACATGCACGTAGGATTCACATTAAAATAATTAATACTATCTTAAATTACATTCTATGGCTAACACATTAAAACTTATTACTAGATACATATTGATAAAGTTCTATAGATAAAATTAATACAAATAAAATTGGCGAACACATTGAAATGAAAAATACCATTATCATTATTCAGGTTACAAAATCTAAACCATGGGCTAAAAAAATTGTGATGTGGCCATCATGTTACTTTCTCCGATTTGATAGAATCACTGTTACTTATGATTTATTTTCAATTTATATCATATTTTAAATGTAAATCGAACGTTTTAACTTATTCTTTATAAGTGGTGACACCCTAATTTTTTTGCCATTGAAGATGGCTAAATTTTTCTAACGGTAATCAATATGTCTCGTTCTTCTGATGAAAAAGATAATTATTAAAAAAATTGATATTTTCGATTTTTTCCATTTCCGAGTTTTTTCTTGCTGACGCGTCAAGGGCTTCAAATTGACATTTGTGCTTGCGAAAGTACATTTTCCGAGGCGTCTTGAAGGGATCTTTGCAGTGATGTGTAGAAATCCAGAATCGAAAAAGAGGTTTCTTCAGGAAATAATTTCGAAGCCAATTTTTGAGAAAAAGTAAGAAGGGGGGAGTTTTTCAGGTTTTCGTCAAAAATGTAAAATCGCCAAATTTAATTGAATCCGACTAATTTGCACACGAGGAGCACAGATTTGAAAACAGCGTTCAATTTTGAGTTTTAGTTTAGCCGCTACGGCCCTTCAAAGTCTGAAAAATCGATTTTTTTTGAAAAATTTTCAACATATTTATGGTGACACGCTATTTTTTTCAACTATTGAAGATAGCTGAATTTTTTTAACGCCAACCAATTTCTCTCGTTCTGATGAAAAAGAAGGTATAGACCATTGACTACGATAATTATTAAAAAAGTTGATATTTTCGATTTTTTCCATTTTTGAGTTTTCTTTACTGATGCGTCAACGGCTTCAAATTGACATTTGTTCTTGCGAAAGTACATTTTCCGAAGCGCCTTGAAGGGATCTTTCCAGTGATGTGTAGAAACCTGGAATCGAACCAGAGGTTTCTTCAGGAAATAATTTCAAAGCCAATTTTTGAAAAAAAGTAAGGGTCCCCCTTGGGTAGTTTTTCAGGTTTTCGTCAAAAATTTTAAATTTCCAATTTTAATTGAATCCGACTAATTTGCACACGAGGAGCACAGATTTGAAAACCGCGTTCAATTTGGAGTTTTACCCATGAAATTTTATGGTTTATGCTTGTATATTGTTCTATGTGGTGTATGTTTAAAAAAATAAATAAATAAACAAGAAAAATCGAAAATTTGTGTCTGAAAATAAAATTTGCGTACAAAAAATCCCAAATTTCAACAGTTAAATCAAAAATTTTGGCAAAATAAAGAATATTTAGGCCCAAAAATAAAAATATGGATCAAAAAAATTGAAATTACAGGTCAAAGATCTAAACTAAAAGCCAAAAGTGAATTCAGACAAAAAAAATCAAAAATTAAGTGGTTAAAATATTTAAATAAGTAATTGTGGAGGCTTTCACTTCGTGATACATTTTGAATAATTTAAATAAAACGAATAACTTTGTTAGTATTAAGTATAAGTTAATAAAGTCATACTAACAAAGTTATTCGTTTTATTTGAATTAGTTAAAATATTTCCCCTGACGATTATATTATTCTAAGTAATGTTAACCAAGTGTTTTAATTAATCAAATATTCTAAGTAAATATCAAAGTTTAACTTGAAACTATAAACCAAAGCCAAAATTAAAAGCAAAAATGTAAAATCGAGTAAATAACTTACAATTAAAACAAAAACCTTGTAAAAAAAACAGACCAAAAAATAAAAAAATCGGGTCTGGAAATAAAAAAATGGCGAATTGTCGGTGAACTGTGTAAAACCCGAAACCTACATATCCCGTCCGAATTCAAAAATCCTAACATGACCCTTAATCAATATTTATCCACCCTAAAACCACCCGCTCACCCTGTACCATAACCCACGTCTGCATACCGGGTATTTGATAAAAAAACTCCCAAAGCCATAACTCTGTTATTTATTGACCGATGTGAATGAACTAAAATTAAAATTCAATGGCCGTTTAAATACTAACAAATGGCATCAATTTTGAATTTTTTTCAATAATCACTTCATTGCCAAATAAAAGACAACTTAATTTTCTTAAAGAGGTGCCTATAATGTTTTAATATTATTACATTACAGTTTTAATTTCTACTATGGTCTTAATTTTAGTTTTAATTTTCCTTTTTCATTTATCATGTTTTCAATGTTTGCAAAAGGTGTAACAGTAAACAAATAAATAAATAAAATAAATTAGACATTATTATTGTGAATCTGATAATGCTAAATATGTTGCTTTTCGTTCAAAATTTTTGTGGAAAAAAAAATTAAATTAAATCTTCTATTTTAAATTATATTTTTCAAATTTATAATTAAGCGTGCCTTGGAAAAAAGTGACAAATGCCATTTGTCAATCAATTTTAATTGAATCCGACTAATTTGCACACGAGGGGCCCAGATTTGAAAACCGTTTATAGTCTGAAAAATTGATTTTTACTTTCTCCGTTACGAAGTACGAGAAAGTATTGTGATCGTGATTTCTTTTTCAAAATTTTTTTTTACTGAAATATCCGTTTTGGGGTCCCTAGATGCCATTTCAACAATTTCTGGAATTTTTTTTTGTGTCTGTGTGTGTGTGTGTGCGCGCGCTGTATCTCAAAAACTAATAGAGCAATTGATATGAAACTTTGAACATACGTCTTATTTGATAATCCGAAGAACTGAAAAGCTTTTGGTAGAACTTCCTACACCGGAAGTGGGTGTTTACCTTAACTGTTTTTTGTTTTTTGCCAATATTTTCTTAAATATGAAAAATATCACAAAAACATTTAAACAAATATTGAAGACAATAAAAATATGAGATTATTTTGTTTTAAAACATTTTTCATAAAATCATTGTTATTCGAGAAAAAAAATTATTTATTTTTTTTCATTTTTGGTTTATAATTATGAAACAATAATAGTTACAGCAAATTTATGTTAATAATAATTGTAGAGAATGTCAAAGTGAATAACTTATAAAGAATAAGTTTTTTTCGAAATATCTTTAGTTTTTGAGTAAACTGAGTTTTTGAATTTAAAGTATAATTTTTCCATCTTTCATAATTTTGACGTTTTAAACGTCAGTTTCATGCGAGTCTACAAAACGCTGTACGATGTACATTTAAAATATGATTTAAATAGAAAATAAACCATGAAAGTGTAAATATAAATGATGATACCATCGGAGAAAATAACATGATGGCTACATCATCATTTTTTTTTTTTTAATTTTGTAACATGTTCATGGTGACACGCTAATTTTTTTACTATTGAAGACAGCTGTAATTTTTTAACGCCAATCAATTTCTCTCGTTCTTCTGATGAAAAAGTATACTTCAATGGTCTACGATAATTATTAAAAAAGTTGATTTTTCCGATTTTTTCCATTTTCCAGTTTTCTTTGCTGACGCGTCAAGGGCTTTAAATTGACATTTGTTCTTGCGAAAGTACATTTTTCGAGGCGTCTTGAAGTGATCTTTCCAGTGATGTGTAGAAACCCGGAATTGAACCAGAGGTTTCTTCAGGAAATTATTTCAAAGCCAATGTTTGAGAAAAAGTAAAAAGGGGGGACCCTTGGGTGGTTTTTCAGATTATCGACAAAAATTTAAAATCGCCAAATTTAATTGAAACCGACTAATTTGCTCACGAGGAGCACAGATTTGAAAACCGCGTTCAATTTGGAGTTTTCGTTTAGCCGCTACGGCAGATCAAAGTCTGAAAAATCAATTATTTTTTTAAATTTTCTAAAATGTTCATGGTGACTTTTTTGCTATTGGAGATAGCTGAAATTTTCTAACGGCAATTTATTATTATAAAAATCACATTTTAATAATTTGAACTCTTACCGTGTTAAATCGCCCCAGTGTTTTCAAACCGGAAGGTGAATGAGTTGAGTAATTCGGCACCTCAAGGTAACTTTCTGTTGCAGATCTCGAATCCTTATCAGCGCGCCGCACCGACTGATAGCGTTGTTGGACCAGTTCGCACGTCGCCTTCAAGAAGAACGTGCAGATGTGATAATTTTTTTGAAAATCCGGAGTGAACATTTCCACCGCGGAAAACCCAGAAGGGTTTCATCGTGAGTCCGCGTTACTTTTATCAAACCCAGTGAGTGTGTGAACTGTTTGTGCGGGCGCTATGGTAACCGAAAGTGTTATTATAACGGTAACGACTAGTAACGTTTTGATTTTTGTTTTTATCACGAACGAACTTTTCTCAGTGTGTAGTGATGGTGTTAGCTCGGATTTTTCATTCCGAGCTATCCAGCTCGAAAAAAGAAGATATCTTCGCGTGATCTACAGGGCTACATCCGTAGCAAGTCAAGGGGAGTGAAGGTATGCCGAGATGCCGCTGTGACGCCTCGGTGAGTGTCTTTTTTTCGTTAATTTGCGGGTCGTGTTCGGTTGATTTTCACACTCGATGTAAGAAAATGCAACTAATTTGTCCGTTACCGGAAGCTTCAAAAGGTGGCGTGTATTATTATGACAGTAAACACACTAAAGTTGCTATTTATTCGCTCTCGCTGTCAGATTGTTCATATTTTTCGAATTTATCCATTGCTTCCTCTGTTACAATATTACATCCCTCAAATGGCCGCAGTAATTCGCTTATTACACCCGATTTTGGATAAACGCATTTAGTAAACACGAAATATACTGTGTTCACATTTTATTCTCGTCGCAGTAGGCTTTGTTAGGATGACATTTTTGCTGGTAGCAAAAAAGTTTCTAACAATTTGGTTATGCCATTGCCACCCTCAAGTATCAATAATAATTTTTTTAATCCGTTAATTATTATCAACCGCAAAGAACTCCAAATTGCTCAATGGCATAGAGGAAACAGCAATCGAATTTGATGTCATTAAGAACGAATGTTGGGCGATGGATGGAGATGGGGATAGAGAGGGATCGGCGAGGGCTTAATATTTGAAATGGTATTCAAATGAACAGTGCATAACTCACATCAGTCAGATCGCTCGACGAGCATCTGACATGAAGCACCATATAATTGACAGTTGTAGATGTACGGCCGGAGGGGGGCGGGGAGGGGGTCGCACTTACCCCCAGTGGAATTCGGGGGGCCGATCCGCACAATGCCGGCTATTGACTAACTTCAATACCCCAGTCAGAGATATTGAATTTTTCGCGTGATATACTCACCGGGATGCCTCGAATTCTTGGATCGCCGCGGATGAGGAATTGCTGTCAAACGGACGAGTTTCCAACGTGTTTGGTCAGCCAGATATTTCTCATATTAAACCCCCCGACATCGTATATTAATATACGCACCTCGGCGAGGATACATCCCTCGTTTAATGAAATTTCCTCGTGTTCACACACACACGTACAGGCATTAGTTAGAAAAGAAAAATTAATTGTAGTTGGCACATATGGATAATTAAATTTCATAAACACGAATAATAACCTGAATGTATGAACATACAACCTGTTAGGAAATCTACAAAATTGAGTCTTGCAAAGACCTAATTTTATAGATTTGCGAACAGGTTGTACATTCAAATATTCAGGTTATTATTTGTGTTTATGAAATTTAATTATCCATATGTGCCAACTACAATTAATTTTTCTTTTCTAATCTATCTATATTCATATATACTCGGGCCGTGCTATGAAGGCGTCTGAGGTGATAACTAGTCGGAAGGGTCGCCCTCATCAGAAGTGATTGGATATTTTGTTGCTTCACACTCACAGATGTTTACAGTTTACTTGCCAGCTATTGGTGCCACTATCCGATTCTCTTCATACATCAGTGGTTTTTAAAAGGTTACAGATAGCACCTCAGATGCCTTCATAGCGCGGCCAGACTTTATTCAGACTATACTCTATTCACATTTCATTCTCGCCGCAGTCGTGGTGTTTTTTGTCCTTATATTAACATGTTGTATTTTTGATGGTAATGATTGAACCTATAATTTCAATAAAACGTTGTCAAACAATACTTTTACATGTGAATGAGGGATATTAATTTTGATAGTAATGATTGAACCCATAACTTCAATAAAACGTCGTCAAACAATATTTTTATTTATGTGAATGAGGGATTCTATATAATACAACATTGTACTACAAAAAAAAATGCAATGACAACAAAATTGTTAGTAACTTTTTTACTTCCAACAAAAATGTCACCCTAACAAAACCTTCTGCGGCGAGAATAAAATGTGAACACAGTATATATTTCGTGTTTATTAAATTTATTGAATGTAACCACAAGTTTAATTTGTTAAACAAAAATAATAATTAGTATAGATATACATTTCTCCGTCTTCAGGCACCTACACAAACACATTCTTACATTTAATAGACTCCATAATAACTAGATGTATTCTAGATGTGCTCATTTTTAATGGAACAATTAGGCCCATAATTTGCGCAATTGATCTTCCCGTATTAATTTAATTTGCGGGTCTCCATAACGCCCAAGTGGACATTAAGCAAAATTGATGATCCTAACTGTTAGACAATTTGTATCACAATTAATCAATACACACCCCGACAATACAGCGGTGTAAACATCACTTAATAGTTTCTAATTTACTGACAACATCGATACTCCATCCTAATTACATACAGTTCAGTCCTCAATCAATATTTGCGTCGTATCTATTTCTTAAAACACCACAGTAATTAAAAAAATATATCATAGCTTCTATTATAATCATTAATGTACACATTTTTCTAGAGGGGAATGCCCCTTTTATATAATTAGTATATAAAAAAATCGGAAGCCACCAAAACTTTTCACAAAATCTACAAAAATGTGTCTTGTTATGACTACAAAACAAATTAGTGCTTTCAATAAGTTATTTGTTTTAAAATCAGTGCTACCAACCCTACCGAAATTTCGTTATTTCTTCCGATTTTGGTAGATTCTACCGATCTGCCGAAATAAAAACGAATCTACCGACTTTCTTAAAATAATGTAGTTTTAAATTAAAAGTATCTCATGCAATACAAATATTTTTTGCTAATATCTACCTTTAAAATATTTCACTAGTTCATTATCTAGCGTCCTATGGTCTACTACAAGAGCTACTACAGCTACTACAAGAAACTGTAACATTATCTCTTGTTTAACATCTAAAACGGCAGTTCAGAGACGCACGTAGAGGAATTATCTGAATCTGTTATTCGATTTTTGGAAATCTTCTCGCCTAAGGCCAAAAAAGAAAGACACCAACGCGAATTTTTCGTCATTTCGTGTGACTCATTAAGGGGGGACATCCCTCCAGGATTTTCAAAAAAGCCATTTTTCATGAATTTTTTTTTATTTCAAAATGCTGCACTTCGTGCTTTCGAAGTATTTTGGAGTTTCCTTTAAGAAATTATTAATTCTTTAAAACAAGGAGCAATAATAGTGATTCTAGTAGTTCGGAATCTAAAAGCCAAGACTGGGAAAAATACTCAATTTCAAGGTGGCGAATCTTGAAAAGCAAAAAGCGGACAGCAAGTCCGCATTGTGCAAGTTTATTAGAATTAATTTTAACAGAACACATGTAAACAAACAGATATGTTAACTAACTTTCCAGTTTTGCCTGAGGATGGCTTAAAGCTGAAACCGGTTGTAAATTAAACAAAATAAATTATTAAGTAAGTACCAACCATTGACTCGATAAATTTTTCAATAAAGTTTGGAATTTTTTTTTAACGGAAATATCAATTTTCTGGTATGAAAACGAAATAACGAAATTAGCCGTAATATTTACAAGAACACCAACAAAATTATTCATGGCAGCATTAGATGCTACGGAATGTATTGTAAAACTGGAAAAAAGCCACAGTGTTGAGACTTTCTAAATTTACTCAAAATTGATTCCTCTCTATAATTAGAATCTAAAAACATCCCTTCACTAGATTTAGAAATAATCGTACGAGAATACAGTTTATAGTAATACTGAATTTGCTTGCTTTTCCTGGTTTAAAAAAATATAAAAACAATTGCCACGGACTTGAAACTTTTCAAATTTACTCAAAATAGATTCTGCTCTATAATTCAATCATTATCTAAAAACATCCCTTCGCCAAATTTGGAAATAATCATATCAGTACACAGTTTATAGTAATGCTGAATTTCCTTGCTTTTTCCTCGCTTAAAAAAATATAAAAACAATTGCTGCAAACTTGAAACTTTAGAAATTCACTCAGAATAGATTTAGGTTTATAATTCAATCATAATCTAAAAACATCCCTTCGCCAAATTTGGAAATAATCATATCAGTACACAGTTTATAGTAATGCTGAATTTCCTTGCTTTTTCCTCGCTTAAAAAAATATAAAAACAATTGCTGCAAACTTGAAACTTTAGAAATTCACTCAGAATAGATTTAGGTTTATAATTCAATCATAATCTAAAACATCCCTGCACCAAATTTGGAAATACTCATACCAGAACACAGTTTATAGTACCGCAGAATTTCCTTGCCTTTCCCTCGTTAAAAAAATATAAAAACAATTACTCAAAATAGATTTAGCTTTATAATTCAATCATAATCTGAAAACATCCCTCCACCAAATTTGGAAATAATCAAACCAGAACACAGTTTATGGTAATGCTGAATTTCCTTGCTTTTCCCTCCTTAAAAAAAAATATATAAACAATTGCAACAGACTTGAAACTTTCCAAATTTACTCAAAATAGATTCAACTTTATAATTCAATCATAATCTAAAAACATCCCTTTACCAAATTTGGAAATAATCATACCAGAACACAGTTTATAGTAATGCTGAATTTCTTTGCCTTTCCCCCGTTAAAAAAAAATATAAAAACAATTGCAACAGACTTGAAACTTTCCAAATTTACTCAAAATAGATTCAACTTTATAATTCAATCATAATCTAAAAACATCCCTTTACCAAATTTGGAAATAATCATACCAGAACACAATTTATAGTAATGCGGAATTTCCTAGCTTTTCCCTCGTTTAAAAAAATATAAAAACAATTGCTACAGACTTGAAACTTTCCAAATTTACTCGAAATAGATTCAGCTTTATAATTCAATCATAATCTGAAAACGTCCCTTCACCAAATTTGGAAATAATCATACCAGAACACAGTTTATAGTAATGCTGAATTTCCTTGCTTTTCTCTCGTTAAAAAAATATAAAAGCAATTGCAAGAGACTTGAAACTTTCCAAATTTACTCAAAATAGATTCAGCTTTATAATTCAATCATAATCTGAAAACATCGTTTCACCAAATTTTGAAATAATCATACCAGAACACAGTTTATAGTAATGCTGAATTTCTTTGCTTTTCCCTCTTTAAAAAAATATAAAAACAATTGCTACAGACTTGAAAGTTTCCAAATTTACTCGAAATAGATTCAGCTTTATAATTCAATCATAATATGAAAACATCCCTTCACCAAATTTGGAAATACTCATACCAGAACACAGTTTAAAGTAATGCTGAATTTCCTTGTCTTTCCCTCGTAAAAAAAATATAAAAAAACAATTGCCACACACTTGAAACTTTCCAAATTTACTCAAAATTGATGCAGCTTTATAACTAAATCATAATCTAAAAACATCCCTTCACCAAATTTGGAAATAAGCATACCCTAACAGAGTTTATAGTAATGCTGAATTTCTTTGCCTTTCCCTCATTAAAAAAAATATAAAAACAATTCCAACTGACTTGAAACTTTCCAAATTTACTCAAAATAGATTCAGCTTTATAATGCAATCATAAACTGAAAACATCCCTTCACCAAATTTGGAAATAATCATACCCGAACAGAGTTTATAGTAATGCTGAATTTCCTTGCTTTTCCCTCGTTTAGAAAAAATATAAAAACAATTGCAACAGACTTGAAACTTTCCAAATTTACTCAAAATATATGCAGCTTTATAATTAAATCATAATCTAAAAACATCCCTTCACCAAATTTGGAAATAATCATACCCGAACAGAGTTTATAGTAATGCTGAATTTCTTTGCCTTTCCCTCATTAAAAAAAATATAAAAACAATTCCAACAGACTTGAAACTTTCCAAATTTACTCAAAATAGATTCAGCTTTATAATGCAATCATAAACTGAAAACATCCCTTTACCAAATTTGGAAATAATCATACCAGAACACTCTTTATAGTAATGCTGAAGTTTCTTGCTTTTCTTTAGTTAAAAAAAATATAAAAGCAATTGCAAGAGATTTGAAACTTTCCAAATTTACTCAAAATAGATTCAGCTTTATAATTCAATCATAATCTGAAAACATCGTTTCACTAAATTTTGAAATAATCATACCAGAACACAGTTTATAGTAATGCTGAATTTCTTTGCTTTTCCCTCTTTAAAAAAATATAAAAACAATTGCTACAGACTTGAAAGTTTTAAAATTTACTCAAAATAGATTCAGCTTTATAATTCAATCATAATCTGAAAACATCCCTTCACCAAATTTGGAAATACTCATACCAGAACACAGTTTATAGTAATGATGAATTAATTTACCTTTTCCTCATTAAAAAAAAATATAAAAATCATTGCAAGAGACTTAAAACTTTCCAAATTTACTCGAAATAGATTCAGCTTTATAATTCAATCATAATCTGAAAACATCCCTTCGCCAAATTTGGAAATACTCATACCAGAACACAGTTTATAGTAATGCTGAATTTTCTATTGTAAAAACAATAGCCACAGACTTGAAACTTTCCAAATTTACTCAAAAGAGATTCTGCTCCATAATTTAATTAAAATCTAAAAATATCTCTTCACCAATTTTGGAAATAATTATAAAACAACGTAGTTTACACTAACGCAGTATTTGATCAATTTTCTCTAGTTAAAAAAAAATATAGAAACAATTGCCACAGGCTAGAAACTTTCCAAATTTACTCAAAAGACATTCTGCTCCATAATTTAATTCAAATCTAAAAATATCCCTTTGTTAATTTTCAAAATAATTATAAAATAATATGGTTTACAGTTATACAGAATTTGATCATTTTCCCTGGTTAAAAAAACATACACAAACAATTGCCATAGAAATTTTCCAAATTTACTCAAAATACATTCAGCTCCATAATTTAATTAAAATCTAAAAACAACCCTTCACTAATTTTGAAAATAATTACAAAATAATATAGTTTACAGAAATGCAGAATTTAATCCGTTGTTTCCTGCTTAAAAAGAATATAGAAACAATCAACACAGCCTTGAAACTTTCCAAAATTACTCAAAATAGATTCTGCTCTATAATTTAATTAAAATCTAAAAACATCCCTTCTCCACTTTTGAAAATAATTACAAAACAACATAGTTTACACTAAGGCAGAATTTGATCAATTTTCCCTCGATAAAAAAACATATAAAAACAATTGCCACAGGCTTGAAACTTTCCAAATTTATTCAAAAGAGATTCTGCTCCATAATTTAATCAAAATCTAAAAACACCCCTTCACTAATTTTGAAAAAAAAAAAATACAAAACAACATAGTTTACACTAATGTAGAATTTGATCCATTTTCTCTGGTTAAAAAAAATTTAAAAACAATTGCCACAGACTTTTTTTCCTCAAAAGAGATTCTGCTCCATCATTCAATTAATATCTAAAAACATTCCTTTACTGATTTTCAAAATAATTACAACACAGTAGTGATGAATTTGCTCATCCAATTTTTTTAATTGTTTTTTATATACTTTTGGATTTTTGAGAAAAACGAAAACAGAAAATTTTTCACTTTTTTGGTCTCCAATTTTAAAATGATGATGGTTACATCTACATTATATGTATGTACAAAAATAGAAAATGAACAACTACCACTAGTTTTGACAATTTCGTTATAAATATCAGTGTAGTTCTTGGATGAAGCACAGATGGCGTTGCAAATTTTCCCGTGTTTTGTGAAGTGTAACGTATATTGAATTATTTTATGAAAATGTGCGTTTGGGAAAAAATGTTTTTGGAAAGGGGTTCCGTGGATAAAACACATTAGTACATTAATATTTGTAACTATTTCCATTATAAAAACTATTCGAAGCTATTCGTGAAGATGTAAACTTTAAGTCAAAAATAATGCTGATATTCCATTAACAGACAAAAATTTTAATGTGTAAATTTCTATGATGTATTGATATAATTATTTGTCCATACATCCATTAAGACATTTTATTAATCAATATGACCAGACATATTTTAATATAATAATATTCTGCTTTTATTATCGATCAAAATTATTGTTGAAAATATATTTATTATGTGTGTCAAGCTCTGCCAATAAAACATATATTTGACGTGCTTGTCTTGTTTTTAATTCCCGGTTTATGGGAAATGGACAGCGGGAAATAAAACGGTTCTATATATAATAAATTGTAATAAGTTTTACGAGCTCTTCCACTCCGCGAATAAATTTTTTATTGCTTCGACTAAAAATGTTATTTCGATGTGGAGGCGAAGGTCCATCTAATTCCACCGACTCGTCGTTATTTATTATCACTAGATGTTCCTACACCACATGTAATATTATTGATAAGAACAATAACAGTAATAGTATTAATAAGATCAATAATAATAATTTTACTCATGTCTTTTTTTCGTGTTTTTATCAAAAATTAAAAATCTCTAGTCCGACTAATTGACGTACGAGGAGCTCAGATTTGCAAACCGCGTTCAATTTGGAGTTTTCGTTTAGCCGCTACGGCCGATCAAAGTCTGAAAAATCAATTATTTCTTTTAATTTTATATCGATAAGAAAAATAACGAGAAAAATGTAATTAATCTTCGCATAATCAGAAAATTTTGAGAAAATAATTGCAAAAAAATTATACAAAGTTTACGCTTCCTGTATACATGAAATTTTTCCAACATACATAAATACAAAATTAACAAATGTTACAAAGCGCCATCGACCTAGTCCTTTCGCTCTTCCTTTCAAATTTGTCAGAACTTTCTAAAATTTGAAATGGGGTACTCATAAAGGGGGAGACTGTAGTTGTTTGACTTGTGAGTTAATTCCGTATTTTTTTTCCATGAAATTCTATTTGTATATTAACTCAAGTAAAACAAGACCAATTAACAGCAATAATGCAATCTTGGTTTAAATTAAATATTTCGTGGGTTGACAGTTTCATCCGAAATTTGTTATTTTGTCCTGGCCAATCTTTACTTCCGCTGGCCTCACCACGAATCGCACCACCAGCCGCCTCTGCTATCAAGTATGTCTACGGCTGTTTGCTTGTCTGTGTTGGTAGATGATTTAAATGAGCGATTTCAAACGACATTAAACAATACCTGAATGACCTATTGATCAAATTTAGTAAATTTCATGGATCTTGCTGGGCGAGTTATTTGATGAATCAATTATACGTTTATGAATTCGTCTATTTCGGGATGAAGCTTCACACGCGCGAAATGCAAATTGTCTCGACGGTGTGTGGTTGGTGTTTAGCATTTTAGGGTTGAGTGGCGCACATATTAAAATGAGATTGTGTAAAAGAGATGTTCCTCGTTTATGATTTAATAATGAATATAGAGTGTGAAAAGCTGATAAAGGACGGACGCGTGTCTGACCGATGTTTGTTATCAGACGATGTGCAGCACCACACCACACGAGTGTACGTATATACCGTATATACCACTTTATTAACAATATGTGGATTTAATTAACTCACGTCAAATATTTAAATTGGGCGAATATCAACATCAACTTAATTATAATATTTTAATAAAACATATGTCGCCCAGGATCCGCTAATCAACGAGATTCCTGGGAATCGAGACATTTATTTTAGGTAGCAACCAAATAATCGCAAAATATTAAATTTAAAAGAAATTCATATACTCCGGTTTAATTAACTGATGTTTTAATAAACAACCGAGTACAAAGGAACGAGAAAACGCCGACCGCATTATAATAACGCAATAAATTACGTTAATTACACGCTGAAGATGTGCGCTTATTGTTTAACATTTCATTAAAATTCACACATCATTTTGACACGAACACGTTTTCGGAACTTTGTAATATTTACGCATTCACAGTTACCGAAAAAAGAAAAAAATTGGCCCAGTGGGAATGTTCTCATAAACGCTTTGATTATAATTTTTTAGGTGTTAATGCGCAACTTCTATTAGAAGGTGCCTGCATTGCTCAAGCCCGATTACTAGATCATGTTCCAGTTCACATAAAAAATTATTATTAATAAGCAATACATCTTCATTAATTGGCGTTTTAAATAATTCATGTCATACCGTGTAATGCGGCTAATAAGCTTAATCTCCGTTGGAGAACACACAATGCTTTCCGTTTCCTAACACGTACTAATTAATGTCATAAGGAACGAAACGTGGATTTTAATTATAAATATTTATGTACGAACGCTGGTTTTCGAGCCTTCCTTAAACTCCTCATACATATTTCGGTGGGTAAATTGGGAGATGCGTTCCTCATGTGAATCGTAAGAATCAGTCTAGCATGAGCACCGTGTAGATAGTTAACGGATGTATCAAGAGACTAAGGTTTAAAATTTTATAAAATATTAATCCAAAATAGGCAGACTGAAAATAAACTTTTGAGATTGTGATAAATGTTTCCAAAGTATTCTTTGTTCAACTTAGCATACCAGAAAGTATCAGAAATCTGGACAAGGGGTGTTTCTTATTTTTATTAAATGTAGTAGGGGGATCCACTCCGAGTAACTTTAGAAAGTTTCAAGTGCGTGGCAATTGTTCTTCAATCTTTTTTTAATATTGATAAAGGAGTGACTTCAAAGTCGGCAAATGGTGTATTCAAGTGAGATTATTTGGAAATCTGGGCAAGGGGTGTTTCTGATTATAATTAAATATAGTAAGGGCATCTACTCCGAGAAACTTTCAAGTGCGTGGCAATTGTTTTTCATTTTTTTTAAATATTGATTAAGGAATGACTTCAAAGTCAACAAATGGTGTATTCAAGTGAGATTATTCGGAAATCTGGGCAAGGGGTGTTTCTGATTTTTATTAAATATAGTAGGGGCATCCACTCCCAGTAACTTTAGAAAGTTTCAAGTGCGTGGCAATTGTTTTTCAATTTTTTTTTTAATATTGATAAAGGAGTGACTTCAAATTCGGCAAATGGTGTATTCAAGTGAAATTATTTGGAAATCTGGGCAAGGGGTGTTTCTGATTATAATTAAATATAGTAAGGGCATCTACTCCGAGAAACTTTCAAGTGCGTGGCAATTGTTTTTCATTTTTTTTTAATATTGATTAAGGAATGACTTCAAAGTCAACAAATGGTGTATTCAAGTGAGATTATTCGGAAATCTGGGCAAGGGGTGTTTCTGATTTTTATTAAATATAGTAGGGGCATCCACTCCCAGTAACTTTAGAAAGTTTCAAGTGCGTGGCAATTGTTTTTCAATTTTTTTTTTAATATTGATAAAGGAGTGACTTCAAATTCGGCAAATGGTGTATTCAAGTGAAATTATTTGGAAATCTGGGCAAGGGGTGTTTCTGATTATAATTAAATATAGTAAGGGCATCTACTCCGAGAAACTTTCAAGTGCGTGGCAATTGTTTTTCAATTTTTTTTTAATATTGATTAAGGAATGACTTCAAAGTCGACAAATGGTGTATTCAAGTGAGATTATTTGGAAATCTGGGCAGGGGGTGTTTCTGATTTTTATTAAGTATAGTAGGGGCATCCACTCCGAGCAACTTTAGAAAGTTTCAAGTGCGTGGCAATTGTTTTTCAATTTTTTTTTTAATATTGATAAAGGAGTGACTTCAAAGTCGGCAAATGGTGTATTCAAGTGAAATTATTTAGAAATCTAGGCAAGGGGTGTTTCTGATTTTTATTAAATGTAGTAGGGGCATCCACTCCCAGTAACTTTAGAAAGTTTCAAGTGCGTGGCAGTTGTTTTTCATTTTTTTTTAAATAATAATAATAAACGAGTTACTTCAAAGTCGGCAAATGGTGCATTCAAGTGAGATTATTTGGAAATCTAGGTAAGGGGTGTTTCTGATTTTAATTAAATATAGTAGGGGCATCCACTCCCAGTAACTTTAGAAAGTTTCAAGTGCGTGGCAATTGTTTTTCCATTTTTTTTTAGTATTAATAAACGAGTGATTTCAAAGTCGGCAAATGGTGTATTCAAGTGAGATTATTTCAAAATCTAGGCAAGGGGTGTTTCTGATTTTTATTAAATCTAGTAGGGGCATCCACTCCCAGTAACTTTAGAAAGTTTCAAGCGCGTGGCAATTGTTTTTCAATTTTTTTTTTAATATTGCTTAAGGAATTACTTCAAATTCGGCAAATGGTGTATTCAAGTGAGATTATTTGGAAATCTAGGCAAGGGGTGTTTCTGATTTTTATTAAGTATAGTAGGGACATCCACTCCCAGTAACTTTAGAAAGTTTCAAGTGCGTGGCAATTGTTTTTCAATTTTTTTTTTAATATTGATCAAGGAATGACTTCAAATTCGGCAAATGGTGTATTCAAGTGAGATTATTTGGAAATCTAGGCAAGGGGTGTTTCTGATTATAATTAAATATAGTAGGGGCATCTACTCCGAATAACTTTAGAAAGTTTCAAGTGCGTGGCAATTGTTTTTCATTTTTTTTTTAATATTAATTAACGTGTGACTTCAAAGTCGACAAATGGTGTATTCACGTGAGATTATTTGGAAATCTGGGCAAGGGATGTTTCTGATTTTAATTAAATATAGTAGGGGCATCCACTTCCAGTAACTTTACAAAGTTTCATGTGCGTGGCAATTGTTTTACCATTTTTTTTTAATAATAATAAACGAGTGACTTCAAAGTCGGAAAATGGTGCATTCAAGTAAGATTATTTGGAAATCTAGGCAAGGGGTGTTTCTGATTGTTATTAAATATAGTAGGGGCATCTACTCCGAGCAACTTTAGAAAGTTTCATGTGCGTGGCAATTGTTTTACCATTTTTTTTTAAATAATAATAAACGAGTGACTTCAAAGTCGGAAAATGGTGCATTCAAGTGAGATTATTTGGAAATCTAGGCAAGGGGTGTTTCTGATATTTATTAAATATAGTAGGGGCATCTACTCCGAGCAACTTTAGAAAGTTTCAAGTGCGTGGCAATTGTTTTTCAATTTTTTTTTAATATTAATTAACGTGTGACTTCAAAGTCGACAAATGGTGTATTCACGTGAGATTATTTGGAAATCTGGGCAAGGGGTGTTTCTGATTTTTATTAAATCTAGTAGGGGCATCCACTCCCAGTAACTTTAGAAAGTTTCAAGTGCGTGGCAATTGTTTTTCTATTTTTTTTTTAATATTGATAAAGGAGTGACTTCAAAGTCGACAAATAGTGTATTCACGTGAGATTATTTGGAAATCTGGGCAAGGGGTGTTTCTGATTTTAATTAAATATAGTAGGGGCATCCACTTCCAGTAACTTTACAAAGTTTCATGTGCGTGGCAATTGTTTTACCATATTTTTTTTAATAATAATAAACGAGTGACTTCAAAGTCGGAAAATGGTGCATTCAAGTAAGATTATTTGGAAATCTAGGCAAGGGGTGTTTCTGATTTTTATTAAATATAGTAGGGGCATCTACTCCGAGCAACTTTAGAAAGTTTCAAGTGCGTGGCAATTGTTTTTCAATTTTTTTTTAATATTAATTAACGTGTGACTTCAAAGTCGACAAATGGTGTATTCAAGTAAGATTATTTGGAAATCTAGGCAAGGGGTGTTTCTGATTTTTATTAAATATAGTAGGGGCATCCACTCCGAGTAACTTTACAAAGTTTCATGTGCGTGGCAATTGTTTTTCATTTTTTTTTTAATATTAATTAACGTGTGACTTCAAAGTCGGAAAATGGTGCATTCAAGTAAGATTATTTGGAAATCTAGGCAAGGGGTGTTTCTGATTTTTATTAAATATAGTAGGGGCATCCACTCCGAGTAACTTTACAAAGTTTCATGTGCGTGGCAATTGTTTTTCATTTTTTTTTTAATATTAATTAACGTGTGACTTCAAAGTCGACAAATAGTGTATTCACGTGAGATTATTTGGAAATCTGGGCAAGGGGTGTTTCTGATTTTAATTAAATATAGTAGGGGCATCCACTTCCAGTAACTTTACAAAGTTTCATGTGCGTGGCAATTGTTTTACCATATTTTTTTTAATAATAATAAACGAGTGACTTCAAAGTCGGAAAATGGTGCATTCAAGTAAGATTATTTGGAAATCTAGGCAAGGGGTGTTTCTGATTTTTATTAAATATAGTAGGGGCATCTACTCCAAGCAACTTTAGAAAGTTTCATGTGCGTGGCAATTGTTTTACCATTTTTTTTAAAATAATAATAAACGAGTGACTTCAAAGTCGGAAAATGGTGCATTCAAGTGAGATTATTTGGAAATCTAGGCAAGGGGTGTTTCTGATTTTTATTAAATATAGTAGGGGCATCTACTCCGAGCAACTTTAGAAAGTTTCAAGTGCGTGGCAATTGTTTTTCAATTTTTTTTTAATATTAATTAACGTGTGACTTCAAAGTCGACAAATGGTGTATTCACGTGAGATTATTTGGAAATCTAGGCAAGGGGTGTTTCTGATTTTTATTAAATATAGTAGGGGCATCTACTCCGAGCAACTTTAGAAAGTTTCAAGTGCGTGGCAAATGTTTTTCAATTTTTTTTTAATATTAATTAACGTGTGACTTCAAAGTCGACAATTGGTGCATTCAAGTAAGATTATTTGGAAATCTAGGCAAGGGGTGTTTCTGATTTTTATTAAATATAGTAGGGGCATCCACTCCGAGTAACTTTACAAAGTTTCATGTGCGTGGCAATTGTTTTTCTATTTTTTTAAATAATAATAAGCGAGTATGTAACCCTTTAAAATTTTATCAAACATTGACACTAGGATTGCCAACTTATTTTGAAAAAATAAACGTAGCTTGTGTTTTGAATGATAAAAAAAGTGTTTCAGAGAAAAGTAATATTTTCTCTGTTCTTTAATCCTTTTCATAAACCATCTAATGAACTCCTTTTTGACACCACCGTTATTGATAGAAAGAACCGAAAAAAACATCAAAAAATCCGCTTAACCATCTGTATTGCTCCTAATATTATTTATATTTTTTTAATTGTTTGGGTTTACTCTCTTTGAAGTTTTTTTTGTAATTGTTTGGGTTTCATTAGTTCTGCTCTCTTTGGAGTCATATTCAGAGTCTGAATTACTTGCCATTTGAAATAATACAAAAGAAGTTTAATATACTTCTAAAGTCAATCATCAAAATCATAATGAGATAGAAAATAAATCGATATGAACATTATCATTTGACATCGACGGTCCTGATACTTTCCGTTCCAGTAATAAACAATTTAAGCGTGTGTGGGTGTGCGTTCCGTTAACTTTGTCTTCATCATAGCCTTCAACAAATCTTTCGAAAATTACGTTTAAGGCCGTTTGTTTCGTGCGACTCTAAATAAAGTATTTTCGCATATTTTATTTTTTTGCAAATTCACCAAAAATAAAGGATACGTTATTGTAAAGTATCGTTGGCAACCATAATCGATACCCTTATTTTATCTGGGACTGTTGGGGTAGACAAATTATAATGGGCAATGTTTATAAAATATTAATATCAAATAATTTTTTGAATTAACTCACTTAAGATATATTTTATGAGAAACTAATTATGCATTATGTCACTTCCCGTTATTTGAGATTCTTATTTTGTTTAACAACAGAAAACAAATCATAATTCTTCATTTTTTATGTACTGTTTAACATCCACACGTCTAAATAACTTTTTTCCCTTTCGTAACGATTCATCTGTTCCCGTTTTATTTAGAGAGGAATTTTAAAGACGGAAACTTGGAACAGGATGCGGATGCAAAGTTCCAATGCTCGCGAGGGAAGACAGTTTTATGGCACACGAACACTTTTTATGCCCTTAATGACATTCGCCTTAATTCCTCCAGATGCACCCGAAAATAATTATATACCACTAAAATGTAACAATTAAAAATAAAAGGAATAGAATCTAATAATAATAATTATTATTATTGATGGTCACAGGGAGATAATCTGTGCGTGCAATGAGAACTTATTTTGATGGAATTTTAAATGTATAATTTTTTTTTTAATATAAAAGGAAGGATGTTTGATGGAATTTCGGGTTAAGGAGAGTGAATAACTATAAGGGAATTGGCTTAAGCGATTTGCTGTTCGACCACTAACGTATATAAATTTTTGAAGATTTAATTTTAATAATGAATGGGACATATACTACACATCCATGGACCCGCACGGCCACTTTTTCGTTCTGAAAAAGTGACCGCACAGATGGGATTCGAACCCACGACCACGAGGCCCAGAAGCAGGAACGCCCCCATGTATAATTTTATAAAATAAAAATTCCCAGACTTCTTGTGGATAAATACAATCAAATAATTTTATATTCTTACACTGCTGGATCCAAGAGAAGACAAAATTAATTTAAATTTTATGTAGTATTATGTTAGTAAGACTTAATGCTGCAGTCACGAACAGTCTGAATATTCATATATTGAGGCTATTTTGCGACTTTATTACTTTTTATTAAATTTTTTGTTCATCAAATTCTTTGAATTTTTGTTACAAGTGACCTAACAAAATTATTTTTGTTTTTGTAATATATGTATTTAATATTTATCGATTATTTTCCAAAAGCAATAGGATTCGCAAGAAACCTCTTCTTGAGAAAATATTTTTTTTAGATTTTTTTTTTAATTCATATTTGGCTATCGCCTGGCCTTAGTATAATAACCATTGGCCATTAGAAAAAATATACCATCAAATCGGAATATTTTTCTTTTTCTGATGATGAGTATAATTTGTATTCATACATTATTACATGCTTTTACCATCTGATTAAAGCATCAGCAAAACAGGAGCACTGACATGCAATTTTCTTACATATATTGTAATTGCACACACTATGCAAATTCGTATTAATTATGGAAAGGATCGTACGTTTAATTTATATTGCATATATGTACCGATGTGGTCATAACTAAGAAGGAATATTTTTCTTTCATTTGCAAGTCGCGCATTGTATAAGTAATGTTAATTTATGCTCTAGTTAGAGAAAAATTCTCGTGTATGTATACTTTACACATTTATTTCCGTGTCGTTTTCTTCTCAGGCATTATTACCTTCGGTACAAGTCGATAACTAAGTACATTTATTAGCACACTGTTTTTTTTTCATTCTTTACGTCCGTGTGGTACGACGATAACCTGCATGCCATTTGTTTAGAATTTTATTTTATTATGTAACCGCGAGCATTTGCATTTTATTATTTACAACTGTATCCAGCGCATAAAGTTAATTAAAAGGAAATTTATAGAAAGGTGTTGAATTTTAATTGGTGCAAATTTATTCTTATGTTAATAGTTAAATTCATCATTTGAATACACAGTAAATTTTAATCTAGGTAACAAATAATTTATTTAATTCATTGAATCTCTGTAAAAATGTAATTATTTCCTTTATTTAATCATGTACTTTATTGTAGTAATCTTACTGAAATATACTTATTTATTATTATTATTAATGAGTCTGCAACGAGTGAGGTTTAAATTCTAATTATTAGTTTAGACTTTTCAGATATAACTGAAAACTTTGTAATCCATACGAGTGTTAACCTTTGGAATGTTTTCAACATGACTGATTTTTTTATTGAAATTCTAAATCCTATCTTGATTTTTTCTACAATTACGTAAAAATCGTGTTGTGCACCTCGTTAAACGATTTGTGGTCCGTTTTCATTACTTGACCTTAGACACTCGTGGTTTTAAGTGACGTTGCTGCGAGAGCAATACGTCATAGTAGAACATATGTCTATGATTTTATGGTCAGTAGTTGGTCACCGTAACTAATCGAGAACGGTTCTGTTCTTGACAATCCACACATGAATTATTCACGCGGTGGCTGAATCGAGGCAGGCGATCGCCGTTCATTGCAATTAGACAATAGTCGACAGATTTAATATTATGGATTGGGCATTTGTATTCCGCTGCTATTCAATCCTATTGTTCCCATGATAAACTTATGAGAACGACTTTGTCATATTAGCTTGTCTATGTCATATTTCCTTTCGGCTCCAATATATTTTATTTTCATGTTTAGAATAAGTATTTACTACAATCCATTTTTTTTTAAGAATCGATTTAATTTTAAACATTTAAACTCCAACTTATCATTAGGGATGGGCGATATTTCTTGTACGATTTTTCAGTGATATTAAAACAATACTAACAGGCAGATTGCACTGTGACTGTCACTTAAACTGCTATTGCTATTTTAAAAGTGATTGCTACTTAAAACCACAACTGTCAGACAAACTGTGACTGCTATTTAAAATGTGATTACTACTTTAAACGTGATTGCTACTTAAAATAACAACCTGCACACAAAATGTGACTGCTTTTTAAACTGTGATTGCTACTAAAAATCACAACTGTCAGACCAACTGTGATATCTATTTAAAATATGATTACTACTTTAAACGTGATTGCTACTTAAAATCATAACCTTCAGACAAACTGTGACTGTTGCTTAAACTGTGATTGCTACTCTAACTCCATTATTATCAATGTCGATTATTGGTGGCGGGCAGAACCACCCTCCACCACCGATGACCATCGGGGTTTAATTTGGTGGTAATAAAAGTTTTAGAAACGCAGCGTTTTTGTAGTTTTAAAAGTTGCCATGAGGAAAAACGTTCCCGAATCTGTAAGTTTATTTTTTAACGATTTTTATTTCTATTATGTTTGTGTTAAATAAACGAAAAACAAAGTAAATCTTTCTGCTCTTTTTTTAAAACAATATTTGCTTTAATTTTTTTTTTAATCTTAAATTTTTTTATAGAATTTGGACAAAAATTGCCTTAATATTTGAAAAAAAATTGTGACGTGGCCATCATGTTACTTTCTCCGACTTGATGCTATCATTTATAGATATTTACGCTTTCATGGTTTATTTTAAATTTAAATCATATTTTAATTAAATTCAATTAAATTTGCTGTAACTGTTATGGTTTCATAATTATAAACCAAAAACAAACAAAAAATAATATTGTTTTTTCTCGAATAACAATGATTTTATGAAAAATATTTTCAAACCAAAGATGCTCATTTCTTTGTAGTTTTCAATATTTGATTAAATACTTTTGTAATATTTTTCATATTTAAAAAAATATCAGAGATAAACAAAGAAGGTTAAGGTAAACGCGCACTTCCGGTGTATGAAATTTTACCAAAAGCTTTTCAGTTCTTCGGATTATCAAATAAGACTTATGTCTAAAGTTGCATGTTAATTGCTGCATTGATTTGTAAGATACAGCGCGCACAGACACACAGACCGACACAGACACACACACACACACACACACAATTTTTTTTTCCAGAAATTGTTGAAATGGCATCTAGTGACCCCAAAACGGATATTTCTGTAAAAAAAAATTGAAAAAAAACATCACGATCACAATACTTTCTCGTACTTCGTAACGGAGAAGACTTAGTTTTTGGGACTTTTTTCAGCTCTTTTTCAAGATATTTCTTTGTCAGAGCACTTTTTTCTGGAGTTTCTATCAGGACTTATTTATCAGATTTTTTCAGGACTTTTTTCGGGTATTCTCTTTGGAACTTTATAACCAGAATTCTTTCAGGGCTTTTTCAGGACTTTTTTCTGGATTTGTCAAGATTTGTTTTTAGGACTTTTTTCAAGAATTTATTAGGATTTTTTTAGTTTTCTAATAAACTAATTTAAGATTATTTGAATTGGAAGTATAATTTTTCCATCTTTCATAATTTTGACGTTTTAAACGTCAGTTTCATGCGAGTCTACAAAACGCTCGATGTACATTTAAAATATAATTTAAATAGAAAATAAACCATGAAAGAGCAAATATAAATGACTATGATACCACCAAGTCGGAGAAAGTAACATGATGGCCACATCACCATTTTTTAATTTTATATTGAAAACTAGAAAATGGGTCGTTTTGTTTTTTATCGAGTTCCAAAGAACATTCAATCCAAATTTGGAGATGTTTCACCAAGGGAATTTTGAGCAATCGCCCTAGAAGTTAATTTTTGATATGAAATAATTACACTTTCACAAATTATTTAAAAACGTAGAGAGATGTATTTTTGGATTTACATTAATTTTTCAAAGAACATTCAATTTTTAATCTGTGTGTCAAATCGATGTAAAATCATTACACATTCATGATTAACCTCTTCACGCCCAGGTCGCCACATGTAGCGACAATCAAAAAAATTAAAACAAAAATATTTTACAAAACAAAATTAAATTTGTGATAGTGGAATAATATGTCGTAGAAAAAGGTAACAATAAGAAAAAAAGTGATTGTTCAGGATTATCCTATAGCCCAATCAAAGCTATATGGGCGTGAAGTGGTTAAGTGAAAATAACTCAAAAAATAGGGAAAGGCGTAATTTTTGATTTTGATTTATTTTCAAAGAACATTAATTTTTTAATCTGCCTGTCAAATTTTGAGATGTTCCACTGAACGAATTTCGAGTAATCGCCCTTGAAATTAATTTTTGATATGAAATAATTACACATTCACAAATTACTCATAAACCTAGAGAGATGTATTTTTGGATTTACATTAATTTTTCAAAGAACATTCAATTCTTAATCTTCTGTGTCAAATTGATATTCAATGAGGGAATTTCGATTAATCGCACTCGAAATTAATGTGTGATGTAAGATCATTACACATTCATGATTAAGTCAAAATAACTCAAAAACTAGGGAAGGTGCGTAATTTTTGATTTTGATTTATTTCTAGAGAACATTCATTTTTTAATCTGCCTGTAAAATTTTGAGATGTTCCACTGAGGGAATTTCGAGCAATCGCCCTTGAAGTTAATTTTTTATATAAAATAATTACACTTTCACAAATTACTCAAAAACCTAGAGAGACGTATTTTTGGATTTACATTCATTTTTCAAAAAACATTCAATTCTTAATCTGTGTGTCAAATTGATGTTCCAATGAGGGAATTTCGATTAATCGCACTGGAAATTAATTTTTGATGTAAAATCATTACACATTCATGATTACGCCAAAATAACTCAAAAACTAGGGAAAGACGTAATTTTTGATTTTTATTTATTTCCAGAGAACATTCACTTTTTAATCTGCCTGTCAAATTTTGAGATGTTCCACTTAGGAAATTTCGAGCAATCGCCCTTAAAGTTAATTTTTGGTATAAAATGATTACGCCTTTCACAAATGAGCTAAGATTACTGCTTTTGGTGCTTTTTCATTTTATTTTTTATTACAAAAAATTTTAATTTGATCACAATACTTTCTTGCAGTATGCCTTCTTTTTGAGGAAAAAACGAACGATAATTGAAATTGAAAACCTTAACAGAAGCATTAAATAAATCAAATAAAGACGAAAAGTGTTTAGAATGTTTTAAAAATCCTTACTGAGCTTGAAATTAGTGGTAGTGCCATGGCTCTTCGGCTATAGGTAAGGAGCCGCCTCTGCTTTCTTGTACTTCGTAATGGTAAAAGTAAAAATTATACTTCAAATCCTAATAGTCGGTTTACTCATAAACTAAAGAGATTTCGAAAGAAACTTATTCTTCAAAAGTTGTTCATTTTGGTATTCTCTATAATTATTATTAATATAAATTTCATGTAACTCCTATCGCAGGCGTGTCAAACTCGTTTACCACCAAGGGCCACATCAAGTAATATACACAAGCCACGAGCCACATTACAAAAAAAAAACTACAATTGAAACCCAACAAAAAAATAATTATTTTTACCTTGTATATAATTTTGTTTTAAATATTTGATACCAACCTTGCCGGACCGCAGACAACTTGTAAGCGGGCCGCATTTTCTCTTCGAAAAAAAAGATTCTATGAAAAATATTTTTAAACAAAAAAGATGTTTATTTCTTATTTGTCTTCAATATTTGTTTGAATGTTTTTGTAATATTTTTCATATTTAAAAAAAATATTAGACAAAAACAAAAAACGGATAAAGCCACTATAGAATTTTTAAAATATCGTTCTATTTTTTTTAAAGCCTTAAGAATAAGAAAAGAATATTTCATAGCCCGGAAAAATTTCAAAGGAAGGTTTTGGAAGGTTTTGCCAAGGCCCCTTTCCGAGGGCTCCACGCGGTTACGGCCACTCCAGATGTTTTTTTTATGTTTGTTAATGCGTTGCTTTAGGAATAAGAGAAAAATGTTTCATAAATATCAGAAGCTTTTCAGTTCTTCGGACTTGTTCAAAGTTTCATGTTAATTGCTTTATTAGTTTTCAAGCTACAGCGCGCACAGACCGACACACACATACAGACACAAACAATATTTTTCCAGAAATTGTTGAAATCGTCTGTAGGGACCTCAAAACGGATATTTCCGTTTTTGAAAAAAATTTTACGATCACAATACTTTCTCGTACTTTGTAACGGAGAAAGTAAAAAGAAAATAGGTAGTTTTGCTTTTGCAAGATTTTATTCACACAATTTCAGAAATTGTTGAAATCGCCTCTACAGGCAGTTCCCTTAAACAAATTTATTTCGTAGCGGAGAAAGAAAAAAAACATTAAATTACATTATAATGAATTTAAATTTATAATAACATAGGTGCTAAGGTTAATTATAACCTGAGTAATTACCACTACTTTAAAATAGTTGATGAATTGAATAATTTAATTTATTCCATCTATTCCATGACAAAATCTGTTGGACGCAGGCAACTGTGGCGTGGGCGCAAGAGCAATACAGATGTATCCTTACAAAACACTAAGACGCGTTTCCGCTCTTTTGAACTCGCCTATATAAATATTGTTGCTTATTAAATCATCGCTCCGCACGATTTTTCACGCCACATTTTAATTCCTCGCTAATTTCGTCACGACATGCCGTCATCTTCATAAATTATTAGGCGCATAAATAAAATCATTTTCTCTATCTTTGTATAAATAGATTCTACTCGAGCTTTACTATTAGTGTATAAATACTCTCGTTGAAATGCCGAAAATATATGATACACACTTGGGTATAATTGTAAATGGGATACTGGGACAATTTGGCGCGGAATATTTTTGGCGCAGGACAATTTGACGCAACGCTTCGATCCGGACAATTTTCCGCAGGACAATTTGGTGCGGCTCGGGACAATTTGTCACGGGCAATTTGGCGCAATTGGTATACAGATAATTTGGCTGCGGGCAATTCAGAACGGAAAATTTAGCCCGAGACATTTTGGTTATCTTCTTGATACGGACAATTTAGTGCAAGAAAATTTGGCACTACAATTTGATTACAGCACCAAAAACCGTATTGTAATTATTATTACGATACAAACTGTAACAGATTTGGTATAATTTATTTTGAATTGAACGTTCAAACGTAAAATGTGTCAATAATAAACGGTATAATCGTAGCCTCAAAAGACGCATGCTCTAAGCTTGGACTCGTTTTTGAATGAAACTACTATTACTTACTATTGTATTTATTTAGAAACAGTTGATATACCTAATTATTGTATCAACATCTCTATTATTTTCTACATTACTGCTCCGTTGAGCTACACAATTTTGTTTTCATCATTGAAATCCTGCCCACTGCATCAGTTTAAAACAGTTTTGTAGGTTTAATATTGATTAGCATTAAAAGCATACCAGGTAGGACGTAAAGACCGTGCTTGTTTCTTTTAACATTCTTATCTAATTCGAAGGCTTAATGATGCCAACCAGGTGGGTTAGTTGGGGTGGAAGGTGATTTCGGAGACGGGTGGGGCGCCAGCCAGATCGCTCCACAGATACTGTCATCATTGCGACACCGACCGGTTGAACGAAAAAAAAAAAAGAAAAAATAGAAGAAGAAAAGAGTGGCGGAGGAGGAGGTAAAGGAGGAAAAAACAGAACGTCACCTGCCGGACTTGTAATTGACAACCCATGTGACGTCCCATTGTGATTTCATTGTATTTACAATTTAAATTCGTTTTACTTTGATTTTGAGGGCCGCGCGTTTTAAACATTTACAAAAAATTCCGGACGTAATTGTTGCCACTTTACGGATTTACGTCACGATTTTCGGCGCTATAAAACCGGAGAGCTGAATAATGAACCAATTAGAATTAATTACTTAGTTGTCGTATATGAGAGCGGCCGACCTGTTTCGGGTGTCGTTAAAGGGAAAACTTCTAAGCCAGACGAGAAAACATCAAATTAAATCGTTAGAGGGGAGATTTCCAACATCACGTCTACCACTAAAGATGAAAACTACAAGATTATTAAATCACAATCCCAAAACTAAATTAATAAATATATTGATTAATTTGGATGTATTTCAAATATATCTTCAAACTTCATCCCAAATAAATTACACAAAATTTCGAGTATTATCCAGTCACGATTATTCTTTGAACATAATTGGTGTGGCGACTTAAATTTTGTAAGTTTGACAGTTTGATGGTAAAATGTAAAACTACGACGTTTTCACGTCAATCGTCTTTCAATGTTGTACTCTTTGAGATTCTTCAAACAATTTTAAAATTTCACAAAAATCCCAAATTGATATTTTGAAAAAAAGCGGACTTCGATCAAAAATGATTTTAGTATTTGACCGTTTTCCAAAATATGAAAAATATGAAAGCAAATGCTACTCGATTCAAATTTTCCAAATAAAATCAGAAAATAGTATCCTTCGAAATTCTTTAAAAATACAGCAAATTTCGCATCTACTTTTTAAGAGAATCCCACTTGTGCGCACAAATTATTTGTAAATTTAGGCATTTTCGCAAATGGCCAAAAGTTAGGAAAAAAATTGCTACCCCTTTTAAACTAACTGAAAATATTGTATTCTTTGAGATTCTTCAAACAACCTTAAAATTTCACAAAAATCCCTTGTTGAGATTTTGAAATAATCGGATTTGATTCGATCAAAAATGATTTTTACAATTTGACCATTTGCCCAAATACTTAGAAAATATGAAAACAAATGCTACTCATTTAAAATTTTCAAAATTAACTGAAAATATCGTAGCCTTCCAAATTTTAGGTTTTGAACTAATCGCACTTGATACGAGCAGAAATAAATTGTGAATTTAAGTATTTTTGCAAATGCCAAAAAAAATTGGCTTCACACTATGGAACACCATAGTTTAATTTTGAATTATTTATATGTAACATTTATCTGCTAAATAAATATATGTATGTAATTGTTGCTCATTACTAAACTAATTTGGAATATAGTATGGTCTTTAAGATTCTTTAAAAAATCAGAAACATTCCGCGTCCAGATTTTAAAATAATCGCACTTGTCTGGAGTTGAAATTATTTTAAGTTTAAACATTTTCCCAATTGACAAAAAAAAAATTGTAAAAGAATTGCTTCTTATTTCAAATTAAATTTACTTAAAATATATTATTCCTTAGGCGGAAAGACCTAAGGTCCATAGCCCTTATCAGGAATCAAAATATGAAAAATTGTAACTGTAGGAATAAAAAAAAATTACTAAATGCAATTACTGATAATAAAGATTTCTTATATATAATAATAATAATAATAATCGTTTATTGCCCTCCTTAGAGGAATACAATGGGCCAGCGACCTAAGTCTTTCAGCCAAGGTCTTATATATATTATTCCTTACAAACCCAGTATAATTTCCCATCCTCATTTGAACATCTGATTGAACTTTTTCTAAATGTAGTTAAAATAAATTATTTGTCAAGTTAAAAAAAAAATGCAAATTTAGGCGTCCTGATTTTGAAATAATCGCACTTGAGTGAAACAGGAATTATTTTTTAAAATGGATCATTTTACCAATTTTCCAAAAAAATGGGAAAACAATTTCTACTCATTCCAAATTTATTCAGGATATATGATTTGTCAAATTTAAAAAAAATCAGGAAATTCCCGCATCCAGATTTCGAAACAATCGCACTTCTATTCTATCAGAAATTATTTTTCAATTTGAGAATTTTTCCAATTGCCACAAAAGAAGGAAAAAATGTTAATCATTTCAAACTTTCAATGTACGTAGAAAAAAATTGTTTTCCTTAATATTTTTTTAATAAATTCAGAAAAATACTGCATGCGATTTTTAAATAATCCCAGTTGATTGGAGCAGAAATAATTTTTGAATTTGGACATTTCCCAAATGCCCAACAACATGGGAAAAAATTGGATTGCAAACTCATTGCAAACTTTCCAAATTAACTCAGAATATAGTGTTCTTTGAGATTCGTTGAAATTTCAGAAAAAAATTCGCATCCAGATCTTGGATGGACTAGAAATTATATTTGAGTTTTAGCTTTTAGTGTCCAAAAAAATTGTAAAACAATTACGACTCATTTAAAACTTTCCAAATGTTCTCAGAATATAATGTTCTTTATGATTCTATACAAATGCAGACAATATCACACTTCATTGGAGAAGAAATTATTTTAGAAGATGGCCTTTTTCCTTATTTCCAATTTTTCTTTTTATTTTTTTTTGAGACTGCAGATTTACTTAAAATGTGTTGTTTGTCAAGTTTATTACAAAATTTAGAAAAATAACTTGTCCTGATTTTAAAATAATCGTACCTGATTGAACCAGAAATTATTTCTGCTTTATTATTTTAACAAATGCCAAAAAAATTGCTATTTCAAACTTTTCAGAAATTCTCACAATACAATTTTATTTATGACTCATTTAAAATTCAGACAATCTCTCACCCAGATTTTGAAATAATCGCACTTGATTGTAGCAGAAATAATTTTTGAAATTGACCATTTTCCAAAAATGTTTTTGAAAACTCATTCCACATTTTCCAAATTCATTTAAAATATATTGTTCGTCAAGTTTTTACGAAACAGAAAAATAGCGAATAATCTAACTTGATTGAAGCAGAAAGTATTCTTAAAATTGAGCTATCTGGTCGATAGCCATTTAAAGAAATAATATACTAACCTTAATTTAAGAAAAAAATTAAATGTATAAAGTATACGGTTTATTTAATAAAGATGTAGTATATATAGGAAAACAATTTCCACTCATTCCAAGCTTTCCTAATTTATTCAGAATAAATAATTTTTAAAGTTAAAAAAAAATTGGGAAACTCCCGTATCCTGATTTTAAATTAATCGCACTTGATTCTAGCAGAAATTATTTTTTAATTTGAGAATTTTCCCAATTTTAAATGTTTGAATTTTACCTAAAATATAGTTTTCCTTGAGATTGTTTATAAATTCTGGAAAACTCTGCATCTTGATTTTGAAATAATCGCAGAATAATGTTTGAATTTGGCCACTTCCCAAGGGTAAATTGGGCATTTTGCAAACTGCCAAAAAATAGGAAAAGCTTACCATTACACTTCTATTTTTTCACAAAAATCTAAAATATAAATGTTGATGATAACAAATAAACACACATTTTGTTGATAAATTTGTTTCATAAACTCATTGATTTTCAAGCAATTAATTTGAATTTTTTGGTCTGTAATTAGGAAATGATAATAATTTCGAATTTATGTAAATAAAAATTGTAGTGAATTCCATAATAAAACGCTTATAAAAAATAAGTTTTTTTAGAAATCCCAAATTGGTAAACACGCAAAATATGAAATCGGAGAAATGATAACTACAGCAATATTTTTTTAATTTTAAATCTTAATAATATTCATTATTAAAATGCCAACACGAAGTCTACCGTGATGTAAACGCAGTAATCGAAATTCAATCCATAAATTTAAGATTTTACAAATTTAAGTATACATTTCCAATTTGAATAGGCACTTCAAAAGCGACCGGCAGCGAGGTGCAGTTCTTTAAATTTGGTATTTACATTTTAGCCAACATCATTATATTGAATTAACAGCTTTATGTTATTTTAATATAGATACTTTATAATAAGGATATTCCTTTTAACACTTATCTTTGTTCAAACGGAACATTGTTATAGAAATCGAAGAAACAGTATTCATCTTGTTGGTTTTTATTAAGTTTCAAGATTTTTTTAGTTCATGAGTTAGCCATTAGTGATATTATAACCATTAAGATCATTTTTTTTAAGTTTTCTAAACTCACTACACACAGTAAAGATGTTACTGTAGGTCTCAATAAATTTTGGAAGTTAGATACTAAGAATACAGCAATATGTTGCCAAATAATAAAAGCGGTTTTAATAGTTAAGTGAACTTGCAGTATTTGAATTTATAAGATTTATTTATACAGTTTATATTTAACAAAGTAATACGAGTTAAAATTGCAGTAGACATATTCTATTCACCAATAAGTGCGAAGCGGTATTTTTAGAAACTTGTCGTCATATCTCATTAAGAACCTTTGTTGACTTACACTCGTTTCCTTTGTCTACTTAGAATTATTCTTGTAAATGAATTCAATTAGCTTCACAAGAATTTTACAATTATTCGATAGTGAATGTATAATTACATCATTAGAGTGTATGTGTGTAAATGTATGCATCCAATATATTTTATGGGGCGTGAGTATGGGTTGATCATAGCAAACAGGGAGTAAGTAGTAATAGTGAAGTTAGCTTTACATAGGGAGCATATAAACACAGAGAGAACCAATGTTAGTGCAAAGGGCGAACGGCGGGCTCATGTAAGTTTCATGTAGCGTATATGTACACAAGAAGATGGCGGAAACATCAAAGACGTCCACAGCAGATAGACGTGAGGCAATTACAGCGCTCGATACGCCCTCTTAAGTCGAGGGAAATATTGACACAATACAATGAGTCGACTTAATTAAAGTCCGCGTGTCGAAGTGTTCATTTCCTGATAAGGCCATCATCCAGGAGAGGAGGGTATCTATCGATTCCTGTTCCGCTGTTGTGTAGACAAAATTATGACATCACTCTAACCTATGAATACAAAGTGGCTGATAAAAATGTTTGTTCTGCAACCCTTGGTGCCTCCAATCACCGGATCCCAACTCGCAACTTCATAATCCCCCACCGATACAGATGATACAAATTTACATCATGCGGAAAGGGGAGGAGGAGGCGGCGAGGAGTGAAGAGAGAACGTCGGCGTCGTCGGCGCAGGTGCCAAACAAATAAGAACCGACGGCCCATAAATAAGAATTAAAAGCGGCGAAAAGGAGGAATGGAAAAACAGAACTCTAAATATGGTATCATGCATGTATGAAATACGCGGGATGATTTAGTTTCTATGGAAACAAGGATCTCCGAGCTGTGAATTTTTAGAAGACAGCGACCCTCGACTTTTTACGAGTCATATATATGCGCGCTGATCTTATTTGAAATTTATTCTTTTTGGTTAAAAATGAGCCTAAAAGGTTAGTGAGGGAGAGAGGAGAGTGGTAGAAAGGCTAATCTCGAGTCGCAATCCATCTTGATTACACATGGGAGAGACGAGAGACGGGAGAGACTCTTTACGCCGCATTTCACAAGAAGTGGAAGTATTCTCCTATCGGATACACATGGAGGCCTGTACTTACTTATTTACTTCAGCAGTTTATTAGCGTACTAGAATAACTAATGAAGATGATCGTTGCGACCGTTACAAGTGATTTAAAATTAACTTTTGATGTTCTCTTACATCTATTTCTTATCTAATTATACAAAAAAAGTGTGAAAGTTGTTTTTTTTAATAACCTGAAATAAATTATACATAAAAAAATCACTGATCAATTGTGAAACAGCCGAGGGAAAACGCACTCTGTGATCACTTTTATTGTTGCAAAATAATGTAGTACTAACTGCTGGTATCGTGTTATAAAAAAAATCAATTTACAGTACCTATAGCTTTCCAAAAACATAGAAAAGCTTCTATAGTAGATGTATTGTTTTTTGAGAGATTGACAATTGGTTAACTGTTTAGCATATTTTGGACCAACATGTGTGATGCTTATAAAACGAAACTTAATATTTCTTTCTTCGTTATTTCCGATTATAATTGAGATCTAATATTACGATTGCGTAAAGAAAACATTGAAAGCTAAGGTTATTTGATATGCCGGAGGCGAAGATCAGATGAAGAGGGACGTATCTAAACTACGATCATCAGTCGGTTTGCATATGACTTTGTGATGCTAATGCCCTGCATATACACCTGTACTTCTCGGACATACCTACCTGCCAGTCTTCTGCTCTACATAATAATACACTAGACCACAGACCGTCTTGTTATTATACCCTCAAAACGAGATGAATCTTGTTATTGTATACACATGTCGCGTCGTTTACTTATGCGCTTTAATAAGACACAATTGTCCAGTTTTGTGTTGGTGGGCCGCCTTTTATTGCTACGGCTACTGGTTTTTTCGTGATGTCCAACAATACAAAAGAAAAACACGCATAATATTGTAGTTAGATGATGTGTCTTATGTTCTAGCTCGGCTGCCCGTATCTCAAGTAAAGACGTAATAATTGGTATCGTAATGCATTTGTGGTATGCGGTGAGCGGTCTGTGTGTGGCGCACAATAGGGGTGAAATTTAATTTATTCCCTGATAAATGGGCGACGTTTAAACAAATAGTAATTTATCTATTAAATCTACTGTGGCCGTAAATTATAAAATAAAACCGATACTGTAATAAACATTTGAGTCGTTGCCGGCCGGAACCCACTTCACCATTAATACAATGCATTTAAATTACACACTTTTGTACGCATAATCGGCATGTTTAATTGCTATTTATCGTATTTATCGAAAAGGCTCACCGCCATATGTGAAGAAGGAATAATTACGGAATGCGAGCGTTATTGATTTATGTTGCACTTACATACGGTCTGCAAATTGAATTTCAATTAATTTGTATGAAATTATTATACCATCATCTTTATAACAAATATATTAAACCGGCAACCTTCATCCTTTTAGCTTTATGACTTTTTCGCGCCTAAATTATTTTCGAATGACAGTGGACAAGGAAACACGTTTTTTAAATCTTTCTAACTTTGCTTTAAAACAGGGAGTGAAAACGAAATAACGAAATTAACTGAAATATTTACAACAACGAAAACGAAATAACGAAATTAACCGAAATATTTACAAGAACGAAAACGGAATCTAAATTTTTCGTACCCGATCATAAACGAAATACGTGTGGAAAATAAGTAATGAGACTGATTTTTTAAATTAGTTTTATTCGAGTAGAATGTTGTGTCTCCTTCAAAGTAATTCTATTGGGAAGCCACGCAGCATTGGAGACGGTTGTTTCACTCCCCATTGTAGTTCTGTAACTCGCCTTCAGCTGGTCAGTTACAACCGTTTGAATGTTTTCGAGTGTCCCGAAATGACGTCCCTTCAGATGAATTTTCAATTTATGGAAGAGAAAAAAGTCAGCAGAACTAAAGCCATGTGAGTATGGATGCTAAGGAGCCACAGGCATATTTTTGTTGGCCAAAAACTCGTTTATTGAAATTGCTGTGTTGTCATGATGCAGGATCCAATTGTTCTTGATGTTTGGTCTCGCACGAATGGCCCTTTTTTTGAATCTTTCAAAAACCTCGCCGTAAAAGTGTTGATTTACTGTTTGGCTTTAAGGCAGAAACTTATTGTGGACGACTTTCTGGCTATCAAAGAAACAAATCAGCATGCATCTTTGATTTGCTCATTCTTGCTTTTTTGGGCGTTGGAGAGTCTTACGTGCGCCATTCCATGCTCTGCCGTTTTTTTTCCGGTTTATATTCAAACATTTAACTCTCGTCACCAGTGATGACATGTTCCAAAAAATTGGGATCATTTTCAATCGATTCCAAAAGTTTTTTGGAACCATTTTCGAGCAGATTTTTCTCATCCTCAATTAATTGGTCAAAACCTGACGAGCGGGGGTGTAACTGAAATTCAACTGTTCCCCGATCATTCTGATCGTCAACCGACGATCTGAATGCATAAGTTCCAGGATTCTGACGACATTTTTATCGGTTCTTGCCGCTACGTGGTTCATCTTCCATCGACTCTCTTCCTTCCAAAATTACCTTAAACCACTGAAAAACCTGGTCTCTTGCCAAAACACTGTCTCCGCAGGACTGCTGAAGTTTTGCAAAAATTTCTGTTGCACTGCCAAAGTCTGAAGCAAAACCTGATGGCACATCATTGCTCGAAATTAATGTCACTCGTTTTTATAACGCACTACAAAATACAGTTTCACGAGAACAATGACTAATGACTCGATCAAGTTCAAACTCGTACTAAACGCCTATCTCGTGTCCACCTGTCGCCCTTCCAAGTCACGTGCTTCCAGTGTTGCCGTATCGAACTCTACCCTGCCAGTCAGTCTCATCACTTAATTTCCACACCGTAAATAATTTTCTAATACCGGTTTTTACCGCTCTTGCCAATTTTTAAAAGTGTCTCCGTTAAACACAATCACCTCATAGTTCATGTCGGAAACTGAAAGTAAAAGAAATCACGTTAGCTTGTTACCATTGTTTTCCAATTGTTTTTAATTTAAAAAAAATATTACTGCACTATAGCGTTTAAGTGGGATTGTAATTGAGCGAGGATGTATTGTGGGATTTTTATGGAATCACGCATCAGCATCTATTTGAAGTAACTTTAGAAAGTTTTATTTGTGTAGCAAATATTTTTCATTTTTTTTAGACTAATTTCAAAAAATATAACTTTGAAATTAACACAAGCATATTTCAGTAGGATTATCTTGTAACTGAGGGAAGGGATATTTTGGGATTTTTATGGAAGCTCGTAGTAGCATCTATTCTAAGTCATTATACAATGTTTTAAGCTTGTAGTTATTGTTTCTCTTTTTTTTTAACGGAAATTAAAACATGTTGCTTCGGAATCAGCACTTTTACGTTTACGTTGGATTATTTTATAATTGAGAAAGGGGTATTTTGTTTTTTTAATGGAATCATGTAGTGGCATCTATTTGAAGTACCTTTAGAAAGTTTTATTCCTCTAGCAAATAATTTTCAATTTTTTTAGACGAATTTCAAAAAATATAACTTTGAAATCAACACAAGTATGTTCCAGTAAAAATTAAGGGGAGGGATATTTTGGGATTTTTATGAAATTCCGTAAGGTATAACATCTATTATACCTCATTATACAAAGGTTTAAGCTTGTTGCCATTGTTTTGCAGTTTTTTTTAACGGAAATTAAAACATGTTACTTCGGAATGAACACTATGACGTTCACGTGGGATTATTTTGTAATTGAGAAAGGGGATATTTAGGAAGATTTATGAAATAACTTAGCAGCATCTATTTGGATTAAGTTCAGAAAGTTTTATTCTTGTAGCAAATATTTTTCAATTTTTTTGGACGAATATAACTTCGAAATGAACACAAGTATGTTCCAGTAGGAATTAAGGGAAGAGATATTTTGAGATTTTTATGGAACCTCGTAGTAGCATCTATTATACGTCATTATACAAAATTTTAAGCTTGTAGCCATTGTTTTTCAAATGAAATTATAAAATGTTTCTTCAGAATGAACACTATGACGTTTACGTGGGATTATATTATAATTAAGAAAGGGGTTTTTTTATTTGTTTTTATGGAATAAGTTAGTAGCATCTACTTGAAGTAACTTTTGAAAGTATTATTGTTGTAGCAAATAATTTTCATTTTTTTTAGACGAATTTCGAAAAATATAAGTTTGAAATCAACACAAGTATGTTCTAGTAGAAATTAAGGGGAGGGATATTTTGGGATTTTTATGAAATTCTGTAGTAGCTACGTCATTATATAAAGATTTAAGGTTGTTGCCATTGTTTTACAATTTTTTTAACTGAAATTAAAACATGTTACTTCGGAATGCACACTATGACGTTCACGTGGAATTATTTTGTAATCGAGAATGGGGATATTTAGGGAGATTTACGAAATCACCTAGCAGCAACTATTTGGACTTAGTTCAGAAAGTTTTATTCTTGTAGCAAATATTTTTCAATTTTTTTAGACGAACTTCAAGAAATAAATCTTCGAAAATAACACAAGTATGTTCCAGTAGGATTATCTTGTAATAAAGAGAAGGGAAACTTTGGGATTTTTATGAAATCGCGTAGTAGCATCTATTTTAAGTAATCTTAGAAAGATTCATGTGTATGTCTATCGTTTTTAATATTTTTAACCGAATTAAAAAAATCACTTCAGAATGAACACTTTGGCGTTTAAGTGGGTTTATTTTGTAATTCAGGGAGTAGATATTTTTCAATTTTTATGTAATCCCATAGTAGCATTTATTTGAAGTCTTATTCTTGTAACAAATAGTTTTCAATTTTTTTCAACCGAATTTTAAAATTTTTTAACTTTTTTATTAATACTAGGATATTCCAGTAGGATTATCTTGTAATTAAAGGAAAGAATATTTTGGGATTTTTATAAAATATCGCAGCAGCATCTATTCGAAGTAATTATAAAAAGTTTGAAGCTTGTTGCTATTGTTTTTCATTTTTTTTTAACGGAAATTAAAAAATATACCTTCGGAATGAACACTATAGCGTTTAACTAGGATTATCTTATAATTGTCGGAGGGGGTATTTGGGGATTTTTATGTAATCACGTACTCGCATCCATTTGACTCAACTTCAAAAAGATGTACTCTTGTACCATTTCTTTTTAATTTTTAACCGAATTTAAAAAAAGTTAACTTTGAAATGAATATATGGGTGTTACAGAGGGATTATCTTGTAATTAAGGCAACGGATATTTTGGAGTTCATATGAAATTACGTGGTAATATATATTCTGAGTACTTTTAGAAAATTTCGTAGTTGTAGTTATCGTTCTTCAATCTATTTTAGCCGAATTTCAAAAATTATAACTTTAGAATGAACGCAAGGGTGAATATCTTGTAGAACCTATATGAATAAAAATCGAACTCCAAAAACTTCTCGCAGCTCTAAAAGTCATGCCTTTGCATTCAAGTCCTCTTGAGTATTTTCAAGTATAACCAAAAATTTCGATTATTTTTTTATATACAATTGACTTACTGTACGTTAATTCGAAGAATAGACAGCCAATAATTAAATAAATGTTCAAAACTGAGATTACCTCCGTCGCCATAAATGTTTCATATTACTATTTTTCATCAAAACACTCAAATTGGAAAACAACGTGTTATATCGATTATGATATAAGACAACAATGAGAAATCCAAGGAAACCGTCCCAACCGCCCGAATAATGTGAATTTTACAAATTTCGTACAAATTTTGAAGCATAAAATTTTATCATCTCTCGATGACAAACGAACCTATTACGTATTATATACATGAAAAGTGTATTAATTCAAAGTATTTTTAAAATTCTGAAGGAGTCCATGTTCAGAATATTACAAGAACTGATGAACGTAAGAAAGCTATAGTAATTAATTGGTGCAATCTCAGTCGAAAATGTATCATGGAATCAGTCTTCATGGATAAACAGAATGATTTATTCGACTATATTTATTTAGTGGTGAATAGTGATTTTGGAAATATATTGTTAACATAAGCACAATTCCAGGGAAAATAAAATATTTAAAGAATACTCGAAATGATTTAGTGCGTCTGTATGGGCATGGGGAAATAATCGTTTCACCATAAATAAGCCGGATCCTTAAGCATAAATAATAGTTTAGTGGCAACTTATTCATGGATTTCGTATAGGAATAAAATATCGTGGATATTTGTGTAAAAGAAGTGTGTGTGTATAGGGGATACGGGATATAATAAATGGGTTTCTGGCTGAATGGCCGAGCGGTGTCGAGGGTCCACGCTTCTTCCTCCGACCACCTTCTTCGCACACTGAACTAATTCAAATCTCCCAAACACTGTTCGGCCCTTTGTGCGCGAGTTGTATACACCTACGCAGCCCGGAGATCTCAATTTTTGAATGAATGAATGAATGAAGGGACTATTCAGGAAATATAGAAGTCATACCTGTCGAAGGCCGGAGGAGTAGTGGTTATTCTTATGTTTTGGATGGCGGAGAATGAGCGTGGAAATTGTGTGTGTGGATGCGGTTCTTAATGTAATGTGGAGCTGGTGATAAATCACTGGATGAATGAGTGTTTTGGTTGTGGGTGGCCAGTAAGTGTCAGTTTAGGCGTGCTGACTTCATTACTGTAAACACACCTGGGCCATACATCACGGCGATCCGGCTCTCTTCTTCCGGCCAACTCATTGGGAACAGGACAGCTGTGATAATGTCCTTAGTTCGGGAACTCTGTGGGATAGCGAACTGTGCTTAATCACGGTTATCCTCTCAATACTTACTCTCAATATCCCATCCTTCCATTCCTGCACCACTGCGGTGCGCGAGAGCATATTCATTGAGGACCGTTTTATTTATTGCTTCGCTGCTTGTTGGATTATACCTACATGGTGTCATTCCCTTGAATTATTTTCCCACAAGCACTCTCATTTCCTTTCGACTAATTTATGTCTTATTTATTCAATTGAATTAATTTACACGGAACGTAATAATAGGCACGATGAAAATTGTGTAAAGTTTTAAATTCCATTTTATAGAATACAAAACAAAAAGATTACATGCATGTGTCATTAAAAGAGTCAATAATGTGAGATTAAAAATTAGGAGAGAGAAACATTCACTCTAATTTATCAAATTGTAGAGACGCATTCATAAATCAATAAATGTTAATACTACGGATTATCAAATAAGACTTATGTTCAAAGTTTCATATCAATTGCTCCATTAATTTTTGCTGTAACTTGTGTACTTTTTCAAGTTTTCGCCAAAAATTAAAAATCACACATTTTAATTGAATCCGACTAATTTACAAACAAGAAGCACAGATATGAAAATCGAGTTCAATTTGAAATTTCGTTTAGCCGCTACGGCCGATCAAAGTCTGCAAAAATCGATTTTTTTGAAAATTTTCCAACATGTTCATGGTGACTTGCCATTTTTTTTTGCAATTTTTTCCCAGATAAAATATTTTAACGGCAATCGATTTAGCTCGTTCTTCTGATGATTATTTAGAGAGTTGATTTTTTCGATTTTTTCCATTTTAGAGTTTTCTTTGCTGACGCGTCACGGGCTTCAAATTAACAATTCTAGTTGAAATTAATTTTTTACAATTTTTCAAATCGCCGCGTGCATTTTTCTCAACTTCAATTCAAGTTTGGAAAGTCGCCATTTTGTTCATACCTGTGATAAATCAATTTTTGTGGATGGATGTCAGAAAAGGGTTTATTTTGAAAGTATTTTGAAGTTTTGAAGGTAATTCTAGTTGAAATTAATTTTTTACAATTTCTCAAATCGCCGCTTGCATTTTTCTCAACTTCAATTCAAGTTTGTAGAGTTGCCATTTTGTTCATACCTGTGATAAATCAATTTTTGTTGATGGATGTCAGAAAAGGGTTTATTTTGAAAGTATTTTGAAGTTTTGAAGCTAATTCTAGTTGAAATTAATTTTTTACAATTTCTCAAATCGCTGCGTGCATTTTTCTCAACTTCAATTCAAGTTTGGAGAGTCGCCATTTTGTTCATACCTGTGATAAATCAATTTTTGTTGATGGATGTCAGAAAAGGGTTTATTTTGAAAGTATTTTGCAGTTTTGAAGGTAATTCTAGTTGAAATTAATTTTTTACAATTTTTCAAATCGCTGCGTGCATTTTTCTCAACTTCAATTCAAGTTTGGAGAGTCGCCATTTTGTTCATACCTGTGATTTATCAATTTTTGTGGATGTATATCAGAAACGGGTTTATTTTGAAAGTATTTTGAAGGTAATTCTAGTTGAAATTAATTTCTTACAATTTTTCAAATCGCCGCTTGCATTTTTCTCAACTTCAATTCAAGTTTGTAGAGTTGCCATTTTGTTCATACCTGTGATAAATCAATTTTTGTTGATGGATGTCAGAAAAGGGTTTATTTTGAAAGTATTTTGCAGTTTTGAAGGTAATTCTAGTTGAAATTAATTTTTTACAATTTTTCAAATCGCTGCGTGCATTTTTCTCAACTTCAATTCAAGTTTGGAGAGTCGCCATTTTGTTCATACCTGTGATAAATCCATTTTTGTAGATGGATGTCAGAAAAGGGTTTATTTTGAAAGTATTTTGAAGTTTTGAAGCTTATTTTAGTTGAAATTAATTTTTTACAATTTCTCAAATCGCCGCGTGAATTTTTCTCGACTTCAATTCAAGTTTGTAGAGTTGCCATTTTGCTCATACCTGTGATAAATCAATTTTTGTGGATGGATGTCAGAAAAGGGTTTATTTTGAAAGTATTTTGAAGTTTTGAAGCTAATTCTAGTTGAAATTAATTTTTTACAATTTCTCAAATTGCTGCGTGCATTTTTCTCAACTTCAATTCAAGTTTGGAGAGTCGCCATTTTGTTCATACCTGTGATAAATCAATTTTTGTGGATGGATGTCAGAAAAGGGTTTATTTTGAAAGTATTTTGAAGTTTTGAAGGTAATTCTAGTTGAAATTAATTTTTTACAATTTTTCAAATCGCCGCGTGCATTTTTCTCAACTTCAATTCAAGTTTGTAGAGTTGCCATTTTGTTCATACCTGTGATAAATCAATTTTTGTGGATGTATGTCAGAAACGGGTTTATTTTGAAAGTATTTTGAAGTTTTGAAGGTAATTCTAGTTGAAATTAATTTTTTACAATTTTTCAAATCGCCGCGTGCATTTTTCTCAACTTCAATTCAAGTTTGTAGAGTTGCCATTTTGTTCATACCTGTGATAAATCAATTTTTGTTGATGGATGTCAGAAAAGGGTTTATTTTGAAAGTATTTTGCAGTTTTGAAGGTAATTCTAGTTGAAATTAATTTTTTACAATTTTTCAAATCGCTGCGTGCATTTTTCTCAACTTCAATTCAAGTTTGGAGAGTCGCCATTTTGTTCATACCTGTGATAAATCCATTTTTGTAGATGGATGTCAGAAAAGGGTTTATTTTGAAAGTATTTTGAAGTTTTGAAGCTTATTTTAGTTGAAATTAATTTTTTACAATTTCTCAAATCGCCGCGTGAATTTTTCTCGACTTCAATTCAAGTTTGTAGAGTTGCCATTTTGCTCATACCTGTGATAAATCAATTTTTGTGGATGGATGTCAGAAAAGGGTTTATTTTGAAAGTATTTTGAAGTTTTGAAGCTAATTCTAGTTGAAATTAATTTTTTACAATTTCTCAAATTGCTGCGTGCATTTTTCTCAACTTCAATTCAAGTTTGGAGAGTCGCCATTTTGTTCATACCTGTGATAAATCAATTTTTGTGGATGGATGTCAGAAAAGGGTTTATTTTGAAAGTATTTTGAAGTTTTGAAGGTAATTCTAGTTGAAATTAATTTTTTACAATTTTTCAAATCGCCGCGTGCATTTTTCTCAACTTCAATTCAAGTTTGTAGAGTTGCCATTTTGTTCATACCTGTGATAAATCAATTTTTGTGGATGTATGTCAGAAACGGGTTTATTTTGAAAGTATTTTGAAGTTTTGAAGGTAATTCTAGTTGAAATTAATTTTTTACAATTTTTCAAATCGCCGCGTGCATTTTTCTCAACTTCAATTCAAGTTTGTAGAGTTGCCATTTTGCTCATACCTGTGATAAATCAATTTTTGTGGATGGATGTCAGAAAAGGGTTTATTTTGAAAGTATTTTGAAGTTTTGAAGTTAATTCTAGCTGAAATTAATTTTTTACAATTTTTCAAATCGCCGCTTGCATTTTTCTCAACTTCAATTCAAGTTTGGAGAGTCGCCATTTTGTCCATACCTGTGATAAATCAATTTTTGTGGATGGATGTCAGAAAAGGGTTTATTTTGAAAGTATTTTGAAGTTTTGAGGCTAATTCTAGTTGAAATTAATTTTTTACAATTTTTCAACTGCAGTTTCCTTTACTTCAATTCAAATTTGTGGAGTTGGTATTTCTCGCGTTGGACGACATTATTATTATCTTGCGAAAGTACATTTTCGGAGGCATCTTGAAGGCATATTTTCAGTGATGTGCAGAAACCCCGAATCGAACCAGTGGTTTCTTCAGGAAATTACTTCAAAGCCAATTTTTGAGGTTTTCGTCAAAAATTTTAAATCGCCAATTTTAATTGAATCCGACTAATTTACACACAATGAGCACAGATTTGAAAACCGCGTTCAATTTGGAGTTTTCGTTTAGTCACTACGGCCGATCAAAGTTTGAATACTTAATAATTTTTTTTAATTTTCTAAAATGTTTTAATTTTTTTGCTATTGAAGATAGCTGAAATTTTTTAACGCCAATCAATTTCTCTCGTTTTTCTGATGAAAAAGAATACTTCAATAGTCTACGATGATTATTAAAAAAGTTGCATTTTTCAGCAAAAGTTCTAAGGGTGTACTTGTGTACTTTTTCAAGTTTATATCAAAAATGACAAAGAAAATAATAAATTAAAAATATTTTTAAGCGAGAGATCTTTTTCTTTGTTGTCTTCAAGATTTGTTTAAATGTTTTTGTGATATTTTTCATATTTAAGAAAATATTGGAAAAAAACAAAAAACAGTTTAGGTAAACACCCACTTCGGGTTTATAAAATTTTACCAAACGTAGATACAGCGCGCACAGACACACATACACACACACACAGACACTTTTTTTTTCCAGAAATTGTTGAAATAGCATCTAGGAACCCGCAAAAAAAAATTGAAAAAATGTTCACCATCACAATACTTTCTCGTCCTTTGTAACGGAGAAAGTAAAAACCACGAACACCATTTTAATAATACCAAAGCTTCGAATTACTAAGCCCCAAAAATGTATTTATTTCAGTATCAAAAAAATGCCAGATCAAATGAGAATTATGTTGAATTGAAAATTCAAACGGTATAGCCGAATAAGATGGTCAAAAGTGCCCCTAAAACAAATCAATAATCGCGATGACTGGATGAAAGATAATTAAAAATGCCGTTGATTGCTCGAAATTTTAGCATCCTGAAGCAATTTGTTGTCGAGATATGACCGAAAACGTGAATTTTACGTTTTATTTTTTTCTCCTTTTCTATGGCACGAATCAAGCTGAAACCACGTCTACCCAAAACAAAAAAAAAATACATCTGGCAGTATTTTTTCATTTTTTTTTTGGCGCCAAATTAAAATAGAAAAATGAAGTTAAAGTTTTCAAAATTCATTTTTGCAGTGAAGGTATTCGAGGACTGTCTCATTTTTTTTTCTGTAAATGTGTTTTACCAAATTCTATAACATATATTTTTTCAGAATTTTAAACAGTGTGGAAGATAGTTAAAATAATTAAAAACCACTTTTACCACCTTAAATATTTGAATTTCGCGCCAAAATTGTGATAAAAAAAGTTATTTTTGTGAGGTGTATCTCTCTAATTAAAAAAAAGATAATCATTTCACAAAAGTAACTTTTAAAATTTTGGCGCGAAATTCAAATTTTTAAGGTGGTAAAAGTGGTTTTTAATTATTTTAACTATCTTCCACACTGTTTAAAATTCTAAAAAAAAATGTATGTTATAGAATTTGGTAAAACACATTTACAGAAAAAAAACTGAGACAGTCCTCGAATGCCTTCACTGCAAAAATTAATTTTGAAAAATTTTGCTTCATTTTTCCATTTGAATTTGGCGCCAAAAATACTGCGAGAAGTATTTTTTTTTGTTTTGGGTAGACGTGGTTTCAGCTTGATTCGTGCCATAGAAAACGAGAAAAAACATAAAACGTAAAATTCACGTTTTCAGTCATATATCGACAATGAATTGCTTCAGGAGGCTGAAGTTTCGAGCAATCAACGGCATTTTTAATTATCTTTCATTCAGTCATCGCGATTATTAATTTGCTTTGAGGGCACTTTTGACCATCTTATTCGGCTATACCCTTTATATTGTTCAAATGTAGCAGCCCATCCGAATATTTAAATAATTAATTTGATATCAATCATTGGTGATTTTAGTTTATTGCCAATTTAAAGATTTATCTGCTTTATCACCCTAAACGTAATTAACATATACTATTGAATGCAACGAAAAGGAAGGTATAGCAATTAAGAGTGAAAATATTCGGAAGCCAAATTTAATTAGGGGACCTAACAGTAATTTAGTGTGTACAAACATCGACAACAGAAGAATAAGAATGGGAGACACCGGAAAACTAGCCATTATACGGCGTGATCGCCTTATTTAGTGCCTGATAGCGTTAATGCTTCCGCCATTAGTCAGCTGGCGTTAACGAGGGTAACTGATCTGTCGATACCGTGCGTGTCCTTTTAGAAACGATATACAGATAGATAGATATAGATTACCAGACGGGCCCGTAAAAATCATTACCTGCATTCGGAAGGAAAAATTACTGTACCGTGGGCAATAATTAACGTAGTTAATGCGATTAGTCGAGGGAATGCGCTTTCGCAGCCAAACACAATTGTTGCGTTGACAGTAAGACACCCTTATACAGAGGACAGGGCGTATGCTGTCACATGTGTTATTTTCATCATTATGTCCAGTAAAGTTCGGACGGAAAGCGGATTATATTGGCGAGGATCCGCCGGACCTTCTCCATTCTCACCCTTGCGCCAATGCATCACGTGCACTATTCAACGGGACCGACTGGAAACGATACAGAAAAAGGATCACAACTTCCTCTGACCCACCCACAGAACGATCTGACAAATCGGATCAAAAAGTCGAAAATATAGTCGCGGTGGTACAATAGGGCTGGAACAGATTTAACTCGTCAATGTGTTTCTACCGATTTTTACATTGTATGGATAAATCTATTCGGGCTAAGCCTGAATTACTGCAGCGTTATTAAAATCGCTGCCTCGCTAGTGGAATTGATAGGAAATAAATGTGAGAGGATGGGGATGGATAGAGTGCCAGTGTGGGAAAGTAATTCAACTGAATGACACCTTTAGTTACAGGGGCGGAGATGTGATATTTTACAAGACTGTTTGATACATATTTCTTTTATGCCGTATTTGTTGAAGTGATCTTAATCGATCATCACCTTGACAACCTAAGATCGGTTTTTCAAATTTTGAACGATCAAATTGAACGCGGTCTATAAATATGCTAATTAGTCGGATTCAATTAAAATTGGCGATTCGAAATTTTTAACAAAAACAAACTTGATATGATTTCCTGAAAAAGTCACTGATTGAAATCGGAGTTTCTACACGTCAGTAAAGATCTCATTAAGTCCTAGCAGAAAATGTACTTGCAAAGGATCAAATGCCAATATGAAGTCATCCACAAAGGAAACTCGAAAAAGCATCCTAGATGAATAAAGTGTACAGTATTTTTCATCCGGAGAAAGAGAAAAAATATCTCGAGTGCTGAATTGAATTGCCAGACACTTGAAATTAAATACAAGAAAACGAAATGTAGCCTGAATATATGAATATTCAACATTTCGTTTTCTTGTATTTATCTAATGCTTTCTGCAATAAGTAAAGTTTTTTCTAATTTGTTTACACTTGAAATTGTCTAAATTTAAACGATATATTACTTCACAATACTGTCAAATTCTCCAAACATCCCTTCACTACATGTCGAGCTAATTCCTCAAGAACACAATTTGTAGTTATCTAAAAATTGATTTTATTTTTTGAGCGCTTGAAAAAAAAATTAAAACAATTGCCAGAGACTTGAAATTTTCTAAATTTACTCAAACGATATATTACTTCAAGATACTGTAAGAATCTGCCAACATCCCTTCACTACATTTCGAGCTAATCCCTCGAGAACACAATTTGTAATTATCTAAAAATGGATTTTATTTTTTGAGCGCTTGAAAAAAATTTAAAACAATTGTCAGAGACTTGAAATTTTCTAAATTTACTCAAACGATATATTACTTCATGATACTGTCAAAATCTGCAAATATCCCTTCACCACATTTCGAGCTAATCCTTCGATAACACAATTTGTAATTATCTAAAAATGATTTTTTTGAGCGCTTAAAAAAAATTAAAAACAATCGCCAGAGACTTGAAACTTTCTGAATTTACTCAAACAACATATTACTTCAGGAAACTGTCAAAATCTGCAAACATCTTTTTAGTACATTTCGAGCTAATTCGTCAAGAACACAATTTATAATTATCTAAAAATGGTCATTTTTCGAGCGTTTAAAAAAAATCGAAAACAATTGCCAGAGACTTGAAATTTTCTAAATTTACTCAAACGATATATTACTTCATGATACTGTCAAAATCTGCAACCATCCCTTCACTACATTTCGAAGTAATCCCTCGAGAACACAATTTGTAATTATCTAAAAATGGTCTTTTTTCAGGCGCTTAAAAGAATATAAAAACAATTGCTAGAGACTTGAAATTTTCTAAATTTACTCAAACAATATATTACTTCTGGATACTGTCAAAATCTGCAACCATCCCTTCACTACATTTCGAACTAATCCCCCGAGAATACAATTTGTAATTATCTAAAAATGGTCTTTTTTCGAGCGCTTAAAAAATATAAAAACAACCGCCAGATCCTTAAAACTTTCTGAATCTACTCAAACAATATATTACTTCAGGATACTGTCAAAATCTGCGAACATCCTTTCAGTACATTTCGAGCTAATAAGTCAAGAACACAATTTATAATTATCTAAAAATGGTCATTTTTCGAGCGTTTAAAAAAATTTGATAACAATTGCCTGAGACTTGAAATTTACTAAATTTACTCATTTACTCAAACGATATATTACTTAAAGATCCTGTTAAAATCTGGAAACATCCCGTCACTACATTTCGTGCCAATCCCTCGACAACACAAATTGTTATTATCCAAAAATGGTCTTTTTTCAAGCGCTTAAAAATATAAAAACAATCGCCAGAGCCTTGAAACTTTCTGAATTTACTCAAACAATATATTGCTTGATGATACTGTCAAAATCTGCAAACATCCCTTCATCACCTTTCGAGCTAATCCTTCGATAACACAATTTGTAATTATCTAAAAATGGTCATTTTTCGAGCGCTTCAAAAAATTTGAAAACAATCGCCAGAAACTTCAAATTTTCTGAATTTACTCAAACGACATATTACTTCAAGATACTGTCAAAATCTGCAAACATCCCCTCACTACATTTCATGCTAATCCCTCAGTAACACAATTTGCAATTATTTAAAAATGGTCTTTTTTCAAGCACTTAAAAGAATATAAAAACAATTGCTAGAGACTTGAAATTTTCTAAATTTACTCAAACAATATATTACTTCGGGATACTGTCAAAATCTGCAACCATGCCTTCACTACATTTCGAACTAATCCCTCTAGAACACAATTTGTAATTATCTAAAAATGGCCCTTTTTTGAGCGCTTCAAAAATATAAAAACAATTGCCAGATAAATGAAATTTTACAAATCTATTCAAACAATATTTTACTCCACGGTCACTTCGAAGTAATCCCTCGAAACTAAATTTGAATTTATTTAAAGTTGCACTTTTTTTCGAGCGCTTAAAAAATATATGAAACAATTGCCAGACTCTTGAAATTTTCTAAAGCTTCTCAGACAATACTTTACTCCACGATACTGTAAAAAACTGCAAACACCTCTTTACAGCATTTTAAGATAATCCCTCGAAAACTCAATTTATAATTTTCTAAAAATGGTCTTTTTTCAAGTTCTCAAAAGAATATAAAAACAATTGCTAGAGACTTGAAATTTTCTAAATTTACTCAAACGATATATTACTTCAAGATACTGTCAAAATCTGCAAACATCCTGTCACTACATATCGAACTAATCCCTCGAGAACACAATTTGTAATTATCTAAAAATTGCCCTTTTTTGAGTGCTTCAAAAATATAAAAACAATTGCCAGATATATGAAATTTTACAAATCTATTCAAACAATATTTTACTCCACGGTGGTGTAAACATCTCCAAACACCCGGTCACCACATTTCGAAGTAATCCCTCGAAACGAAATTTGAATTTATCTAAAGTTGCATTTTTTCTCGAGCGCTTAAAAAAATATAAAAACAATTGCCAGACGTTTGAAATTTTCTAAAGCTTATCAGACAATACTTTACTCCACGATACTGTAAAAAACTGCAAGCAATCCCTCGAAAGCACAATTTATAATTTTCTGAAAATGGACTTATTTCGAGCGCTTAAAAAATGTAAAAACTATTGCCAGACATTTGAAATTTTCCAAATCTACTCAAACAATATATCACTCCACGATGGTGTAAAAATCCACAAACACCCCTTTAATACATTTAGAAATAATCCCTCGAAACGGAATTTGCATCTATTTAAAGTTGCACTTTTTCTCGAGCGCTTAAAAAAAATATAAAAACCATTGCCAGACGTTTGAAATTTTCTAAAGCTACTCAAACATTACTTTACTCCGCGATACTGTAAAAATCTGCAACATCCTTTTACCAGATTTTGAGATAATCCCTCAAGAACACAATTGTAATTATCAAAAAATGCACTTTTTTTTGAGCGCTTGAAAAATATAAAAGCAATTGCCAGACACTTGAAATTTTCTAAAACTTCTCAGACAATACTTTGCTCCACGATACTGTAAAAAATTGCAAATACCTCTTTACTGCATTTTAAGATAATCCCTCGAAAACACAATTTATAATTTTCTGAAAATGGACCTTTTTCGAGCGCTTAAAAAAATGTAAAAACTATTGCCAGACATTTGAAATTTTCCAAATCTACTCAAACAATATATCACTCCACGATGGTGTAAAAATCTACATACACCCCTTAAATACATTTAGAAATAATCCCTCGAAACGGAATTTGCATCTATTTAAAGTTGCACTTTTTCTCGAGCGCTTAAAAAATATAAAAACTATCGCCAGACTCTTGAAATTTTCTAAAGCTAGTCAAACAATATTTTAATCCACGATACTGTAAAAATCTGCAAACACCCTTTGATCACATTTTGAGAACACAATTTGTAATTATCTAAAAATGCACTTTTTTTCGAGCACTAAAAAAATATAAAAACAATTGCCAGATAATTAAAATTTTACAATTTTACTCAAACAATATTTTACTCTACGATGGAGTAAAAATCTCACCTTCATTACATTTCGAGAAAATCCGTTGAAACGGAATTTGTAATTATCTAAAGTTGCACTTTTTCTCGAGCGCTTAAAAAAATATAAAAACAATTGCTAGATATTTGATATTTTCCAAATCTACTCCAACAGTATTTTACTCCACGATGCTCTAAAAATCTCCAAACACCCACTTCACTACATTTCAAAATAATCTCTCGAAACAGAATTTGTATTTATCTAAAGAAGTACTTTTTTCTCGTGCGCTTAAAAAAATATAAAAACTATTGCCAGACACTTGAAATTAATTTTCTAAAGCTACTCAAAAAAATACTTAACTCCACGATACTCTAAAAATCTGCAAACACCCCTTTACTACATTTGGAGATAATCCCACCAGAACACAATTTTGCAATTATCTAAAAATGCACTTTTTCGAGCGCTTAAAAAATGTAAAAACTATTTCTAGATATTTGAAATTTTCCAAATCTACTCAAACTATATTTTATTCCACGATGTTGTAAAAAGTTTCAAACACCTTTTCACTACATTTACAAATAATCCCTCGAAACAGAATTTGTATTTATCTAAATTTGCACTTTTTTCGAGCGCTTAACCTCTTCGAAGATCCACGAGCCGCGGCTGGTTTTAATTCAGTTATAATAATAATAATAATAATAATAATAATAATAATAATAATAATAATAATAATAATAATTTTGGACATTGATTGGATTGATTTCACCCGGAACGATAATTCTTTACATTTCTCAACAGTCTACACTAAATTTTAACGATTGATCAATAAGAAAGGGATATCACAGTAATTCTAGATATCTCGTTATTTTCTGTCGTTACCTTGCTATAACGATAACGAATTCGAAATTGTTTGAGATGTAGGTTTAAAAAAAGACGTGACGATGTGGACGAAGCTCGTGATCGTGATTAGAGACCGGAGCCGAAGAAGGAGAGAAAAGTGGTCGCTGCACCCAAGCTCTCTTGCATCTACATCAACGGGACACGGGCAGCAACGAGCAGCGAGAAAAGAAGAAGAGAAGGCGGAGGTGGTTAAGATGCGATATCAGAAGAATGATAATCCCTGAATGGGCGAGACTTAACTAGCGCTACCGGTCCCATCCGTCACCGGACCACCAGGTAGTAACCATAAAATTATACTAAATCGTGCGTCCGTCTGCTTTCCATTCATGAGAATATATGGGAATTCGTGTAGATATCAACCCATTGTTACAGGATTACCTCACTGCTACCAGTCTTGTAAAGGCCTTTATGTCAGATAAGCGTATGCATGCATAACACCAAAAAAAAAACAAGTCTTTGACGTACAAATTATATGAAAATCAAACATGCGTCAGCATATATAATAGTGTAAGAGATTTGAAAATACTACAAATTGGAATCAGTTTATATCGAGCGTACAAGATAAATCTACGATGAAGTTGGCGTTGGAAATCTTAAGATTACACCAGTGACGGTTCGCGGGGTTTTTTCTGGTACGGCCGAGGAACAAGAGGTGGTAATACAGATAGGTAGGGTCAGTTGCAGAGACGGCTGGCTGCGTGACCGCACCTCTTGTTCCTCGGCCGTGCCAGAAAAAAAACCCCGCGAACCATCACTGGATCACACGCGTGAAATGCTGGTTGCGGTTAAACGGTGACATATCAGATATTATGAGTAGGGGTTATTAACATCTGACATGTTAAGTACTTTACGCGTGCGCGTGTGATCTTAGTTCAGACATGACTTTAGATTTTCAGCGCCAACTTCGTCGTTTTTTATACACTTGTTATAAAAAAAACATGTCATGTAGCCATCGATATTACGTTTTATAAATTCAGGTTGTGATTATAAGCTGTAATGCACGAAAGGCGCAGGGCGATAATTTTGAAAGCCCAAAAATGTGTTACTTAAAGAAGTTTGAGGGTATTTTTTTCAAAATTGCATTCGGTGAGATAATTTATATTTTGGAATTAAGATAAACATATGTTGATCGGCTCACTGTTTCCTGTACCAAAATGCAATATGAAACAACAACTAATGAAACAAATAGCCAATAAGCTCACGTCGGTACGATGTCATAAGCTCCCGTCGATCAGTAAACGTTGATTGGTTATTATAACAAACGTGGTGTTACATTAACAAAATTTATTTGATAATGATCATTATAAATTCATATAAATATTCATATTAAGGATGCCGAATCCAACAACAGCGAACTCCGTTATAATTTAGGTTTAAAATAAAATGTTAAATTCATTTTGACGTTTATTTTGTTAAATGCAATCAGTGTATTATATTTAGTAATAATGAATCGCGTCCAAGTAATTTGAGAAAAAGGATAGTTACCACGTGACAATTCATTGAATAATATTTTTCTATAGTAATTTGATTGAAGTCCAATGACTTAATTACGTTAGATTAGACAATGTATAAAATTTCAACTTCACTGAACACTGAAAAGTAGCCGAGGTAAAGTAATGCATCCACTTAACCACCGTGTATAGCATGGCAGTAATTTACACCATCGCTATCTGCGATGCAAAAATATGCGCAGTTTATTAATTCATGCACGGATTAGTAACGCCACGCAGATGAATAACTTAATTATATTTTTATCTAACAGACTACAAGAAAACACAATTATCTCCCCATTCAGCTCCTATTATTTATAAACCACTTTATATAGAGAGATTCATCTTTAACACGCCACATCTTCCTGCTGGAAACGATAAATCAAATCCCATTCATCTTCACCTATGAACACTTTATTATCCTTTGTTGCTGGCAATTGTTTCACGTACGCGCCAACCAGCATAATGATCAAATGGACGTTATGAATTTTACTTTGAAATTAAAATTGTAATTTATCGCGGTGTTTAGATACCACCGCAAACGGGCATGTGATAACATATAATAAACCGTTGCCTGTTGTTCAATAATTGTAATGCAAATAACAACAAACAATGGTGCATATTAATTTCCCCCTATTTCCCTCCTGGTTATCAAATATTTTTTCAATGCGGATTCACGTAGTTATTTATGTTATTGCTGTCGCATTAACATAATCGCCATGATATTTATACCGGGTATAAATAGTTTATTAATGTACCGCTCGACATTTGGAATATTCGAAAAATTCTAAATATTCCGGTAATCGTAGCAGTGTCCGTCATGGCGATTTTTTTATTATTTATTGCTTTTCGATAAGTTTGCAAAAAAATAGTATTTGCTGTTATGAATTTTATTTTGTTCTATTTTTATTGGCGTTGACATCGAGGTTATCAGTTATAGTAGGTTTCAAATATACTTAATGTTTTACAAAACTAGTTCGAACTAGTTTTCGGATCATTCGAATGATCACTCGAATGATCTGAAAATGTATTATTCATTCGAATAATTATTCGAGTGATCGGTACTCGATTATTCATTAGAATGATTATTCGAGTGATCATTCGAATGATCCGAAAATCGATTATTCATTCGAATGATCATTCGAGTGATCGGTACTCGATTATTCATTCGAACGATTATTCGAATAATAGTTCGAAGGATCTAATTATTGTGACTCAAATACATTTTAACTATTATCTTCTTAGTGTATACACATTTTTCTTATTTACCTCCAGTGTGTATTACATTTCATTAAAAACCTTACAGCTGTAAACAATATTGGTGTAAATTCGTTAAAATCGTTCAATAAAAAGTTAAGTTTCGAATGATATATATTCGAGTATATTATAGTGATATAATGATATTCGAATAATCGAATACTCGTTCAAATTATCCAAGTGCTTTGGTAGATTTCGATTAATTTATTCGAATACCGAATCATTCGAATGAATAATCGAGTACCGATCACTCGAATGATCATTCGAATGCTCATTCGCGTGATTATTCGAATGCTCATTCGCGTGATCATTCGAATGCTCATTCGCGTGATCATTCGAATGATCATTCGAATGAATAATTGGGTACCGATCATTCTAATGATAAAAATAAGTTCTCGAGATAATCGATTATGTTCATAATCGAATGAATCGATTATCATCATTCGAGTGATCTCATCACTAGTTCGAATCCACAAGCTTAGCAAGCCACTGCACTACCTAAACCACCACCAAAAATATTAAGCATTAAACATTACATTTTTAACTAGAATGTTCATAAAAATAATTTTTTCTTCTCCCACCTCTAAAATGCCATTTATCGCATGTTTCCATGACGCTAAGTGATTCTTTAAATACACCTTGACAAACTGTGACTTTGGGCGTTTTAGTCATGGACGTGAGATCTCGGTTTTTAAATCGCTAAAATCGATTGAAATTCAACATCAAGTTAGTCGTCACTTATCAACAATTCGTCAAAATAAAAAAAAAAAATACATGAAACAAGGAATACTTTCAACTTAAATCAAATAAATAATACACATCAAAGAAAATTTAGGAGAATCAATGATTTCCATAATGCTTTTAACGTAACTATTAATGTGTTTTTCTACTCCCACCTCTAAAATGCCATTTATCGCATATGTTTCCATGACGCTAAGTGATTCTTTAAATACACCTTGACAAACTGTGACTTTGTGCATTTTAGTCATGGGCTGAAGTTAGCTCCAGATTTTTAAATCGCTTAAATCAATTGAAATTCAAAATCAAGTTAGTTGTCACTTATCAACAATCTGTCAAAATAAAACAAATAAATGAAAGAAGGAATACTTTCAACTTAAATTAAATAAATAATACACAACATTCAAGAAATTTAGGAGAATCAATGATTTCATTTAGTAATTGACAAAATGTCTCTAAATTAATTGTTAATGTATATTTACCCAAGTAGACCCATTTAATAATATTGTACTATTACCATGTTCATTTAAGGTAATAAAATAATTTCAAAATTTAACCAATTTAGTCGTAGAAAAAGTATAGTATGCAATTCGTGTTATAAACTTCTCTAGACAGTCGTTATTAAACACTCGCTCCGCTACGCTCCGCTCGTGCCTAATTAACTCGTGACTAAAGTGCTGTTTATAACACTTGTTGCATAATATACTAATTTGCCCAAATACAGGGGCGGATCGTTATATAGAGCCAAAGACCTGTAGTTTCAAATTCAGCAAGAATTTTTAATTAATTCTTAAAACATTTTTTCGCCAGTCTAGGAAGATAAATCGTTCTTTCTTTCTTCAAAAAAGGTTCTGCTGTTTATGGAGTAAAGTAGGACCCACCCACTGTCCTGCGTATTCTCTTAAACCTTAACCACAATCTCCGTTATTAAATTTTCATCAGAAATGTCTGAAATTATATTAAATAAAATATAAGTTTGTAGGTTATGGTTAATTGAATATTAAGGGTGATGGGTGGGCTCTATCCTACAATCCAATCAGTAAAATATAGTCCAGGATTTCTACAATTAAAGGAAAAATTTAACAGAAAGTCAATGTTTCAATGTTTTATACGTGGTTTCCCCCGGTGAAATCCTCGCTGTTTGCGAGGGTAGGATTGTGCCCACCCACCGTCCTTCGTATTCTCTTAAACCTAACCTACAAACTTCTCTTTACTGGCAATAGTTAAAATTTACATCACTGATGAAGTCACAAAAATTATATTAAATAAAACATAAGTTTGTGGGTTATGGTTAATTGGATACTAAGGGTGGTGGGTGGGCCCCTATCATACAATCCAATCATCAAAACATAACCCAGGGTTTCTACAAATGAATTAATTTATGAAGGAGAAATAAAACTGAAAGTTAACACTTCATAAATTCAAACAGACATGACACGACAATCTCACAACGCAATAGTTCAATCAATGGATCTTTGCATGCACGTCGTAGATAGTATAGACAACATTTTCATGCACTCTCTCTACGGTAAGTTGAATTAGACGCAATCATGTGCTTACGTATGTCGTCCAAGGCGAGAAAACTAGGTTTTCGGTAATGACGCACATGCAAAGATCCATTAATAAAACCATATTAATGGTATTAAAATTATTCGACCAAAAATTTAAAAACCCGATTTTTTTTTCGTCCATAAATAGATAGCGTGTGCACATCTTGGCGCAAACAAGCATTTTCCATACTTTCTTATCTCTTTTGAAAAATATTCATCTTTCATAAATCATAAAAATTACCGAAATGTTTCATTTTAACTATTATCCACCTTTCGGTGTAAGGCTTACATTCCTTATTATTTATTTTATTCTCTCCATTTCCTCCTGTCGTTTGTTCATTTCTTTAAAATTACCGAAATAAATGAACTATAAACTTCAAAGATAGTTCAGATCAGACCACGAGGCTAAGAAATCCATGTTGGTAACTTGAACTGGGACAAAAAGAATGAGTACACTTTAGTAAATCTATAACATTTTTAATAACTCTCCAAACCAAGTAAACTCCTGTTTCCAATTTGATCATCAAATAAGGATTGAGCATTTCGTCAACTTGCAACTCTTTGTTAACAGTTTGATAAATAAACCACTCGGGTGTAGAACGTGTTAATCCTTTATTTTCCAGTAGTTTCAAGGTTGATATTTAAGGTAGCAGTGGCTTAACAATTTGTTTTTAAGAAATAATCATTATTTGTTGGTGGTTCCACAGATTTTTATTTTTTATTGTTTGATTTATGCCGTTGTATCAGTTTTTGTAGGCCAATGGGCTACACAGATTTTCTAAAAGTAAATATATATAAACATTATAATTCAGTATTAATATACCGGGTGGCCTTCTCGCCCCCAGTTCGGCGCGTCTCCTTTAATGAGGAAGAAGTTTTGAACATTGAATACCTCCACTAATAATTTTAAAGAAAATCCATTTATCCGCATAAAATCTTCTGCAGCATAGATAGTCTTCCAAGGCTAGATCAGTGTTTCTCAACCTTTTTCGACCAAACTCCTACTTTGTCAAGTCCGCTTCTTAATTCGCCCACTATTATTTTTCTTTTTGTTTACTTTTTCGACTGTGATCGAAACGAAATGCTTCGGTATTACCCCATTTTAGTTCTGGTGACTATACAGTAATTTAGTTGGGTTTTTGTAAAGATACATTGTGTAACATTAATCCATTGAATTTTGAATGATCTGCTGAATCGGGAATAGTGTTGTCAACGATTAGAAAAAAGTTAATTTTTGATCATCAAAATTCAATTCTTCGATTGTGGCAGAATGCCCTAGTTGGCTACGCCAATTGCCACTATCAACCGCAGTCCCTTAACTAAAATTTACATCAACCATCCTTCCTTAAAAAAAATCAATTTTATTTCAAACATTTTTTCTCCGAATCTTCGTTTCCATAATATTTTGGGTGTCCAAGATAAATGCCGCACCCTGTATATAAGATTAATATTTTTTTAATGATCTGTCGAATTGTAGGATTGCCAATGACTTTTATAGAAAATGTTAATTCTGATTGACATCCATTATTGTTATAGTAAACAAAGAGTATTTGTAAAGATGTATTATGTAAAATTATTGGGCCAAATTTTAGAAGCTTTGGCAAAATAATACAATGAGATCAAAAAGTTGAAAATAGTTAGCAGCAAAAAATCGCTAAAACAATTCTAGTAAAATTATATTGGCTCTCTAGAAATCTCCATTACAGTGCAGTGTATTTTAGACTTATTCTCGTAGATTTTACGGAATGTAATGTTATTTCCAAACGCGTTAATTTTCCACTGTAGAAAAAAAAAGAAATATTAATTTGAACGTATTTCATGCGTTAGTGTTAATGAAAATGTAAGATGATGATATTTTTAAAGGTATGAAAGGAAGCGGTGAGGAGGAAGGAAGAGGCCAGATGCGCGTCGCCCGTTTTATTTCACACCCCCGCGCGTTAAAATTAAAACCATGTTTCAAAATTACTTTAGTGGTGTTTTAAAAACCTTCCGAGGATGTCGTAAATTTAAAAAGATGACTGAATAAAGTTTTGTATTCTTAAAGTTGCGCCCCACACCCCCCCAAACATAATGCGCCGCATATACAAGTAATTCCAGCACCAGCCGTCGTCGTTCTCCGGCTCGGTTTAGTCTACATGGTAGACAATGTTTATCACCATTAAGGGAAGCTGGATGCAAGAAATATACAAGTCGAGCATCTCGAGGATATAAAAGTGATATTAATGATGGCCGCCTCTGATAAACCCGGCAACGAAAACTAGATGAAGAAAAATGAGCTCTTTTAGAGCGCCGCAATCGCGAAAATTATGCCTCTGGGTTTTTTTTTCTTTTCGTTTTTCTCTCTTTCACTCCGACCCTCGCTTTTTCACGATGTATTTTTGTTTGTGGTGGTAGTCGTGTGTGTTTTGGATATTTGGTGGTGTAGCCGGTGTGTAATGATTGAGTGAGTGAGTGATGTCTGTGCGTTCCATCAATTTTGCATGTGCGGACAGTGTTTCTCTTCACTCGTCCAGAATTCATATATTTAAGTAAATGAGACATTTAGAAATAAACACACGCATCATTAGTTTTCCAGACGAAAACAAATGATTTATGATTTTTCCAAGACATACCTTACCGCGATATTTTTGTATTATATACAGTGAATTTCATTTTTAGCAGGTTTTATGGAGCTCTGGACAATAATAAATTTGTGGACCAAAGTTGAAACACATTTGGTTTAATTTTTATAAAACTAATGAAAGATAGAGAGAGAGAGAACACATTTATTGAGACACTTTTATAAATGACCTCAACAGGTAATTGACCAGAGGTCTTTCAGCCTAAAACTAATGAAATACTTAAAAAAGTAAGAATAGTAACATAAGATAGATATCAATACTACCAAAAAATGTTGATGTGGCCATCATGTTACTTTCTCCGATTTGAGACCTTACGGCGATATTTTTGTATTATATACAGTAAATTTCATTTTTAGCAGGTTTTATGGAGCTCTGGACAATAATAAATTTGTGGACCAAAGTTGAAACACATTTGGTTTAATTTTTATAAAACTAATGAAAGATAGAGAGAGAGAGAACACATTTATTGAGACACTTTTATAAATGACCTCAACAGGTAATTGACCAGAGGTCTTTCAGCCTAAAACTAATGAAATACTTAAAAAAGTAAGAATAGTAACATAAGATAGATATCAATACTACCAAAAAATGTTGATGTGGCCATCATGTTACTTTCTCCGATTTGAGACCTTACGGCGATATTTTTGTATTATATACAGTAAATTTCATTTTTAGCAGGTTTTATGGAGCTCTGGACAATAATAAATTTGTGGACCAAAGTTGAAACACATTTGGTTTAATTTTTATAAAACTAATGAAAGATAGAGAGAGAGAGAATACATTTATTGAGACACTTTTATAAATGACCTCAACAGGTAATTGACCAGAGGTCTTTCAGCCTAAAACTATTGAAATACTTAAAAAAGTAAGAATAGTAACATAAGATAGATATTAATACTACCAAAAAATGGTGATGTGGCCATCATGTTACTTTCTCCGATTTGATGGTATCATAGCCATTTATATTTACGTTTTCATGGTTTATTTTCAATTGAAATCATATTTTAAATGTACATCGAGCGTTGTGTTAACTCGGATGAAATTGACGTTTAAAACGTCAAAATTATGAAAGATGGAAAAATTATACTTCAAATTAAAAAAACTCGGTTTACTCAAGAACTAACGAGATTTCGAAAAAAACTTATTCTTTAGAAGTTGTTCATTTTGGCATTATCTACAATTATTATTCACTTAAATTTGCTGTAACTATTATCGTTTTATAATTAACCAAAAATAAAAATAAAAAATAAAAATTTTCTCGAATAGTAAAAATATTTTCAAGCAAAATATGTTCATTTATTTGTTTTCTTCAATGTTTGTTTAAATGTTTTTGTGATAGTTTTCATATTTAAGAAAATATTGGCAAAAAACAAAAAACAGTTAAGGTAAACACCCACTTCCGGTGTACGAAATTTTACCAAAAGCTTTTTAGTTCTTTGGATTATCAAATCAGACGTATATTCAAAGTTTGATATCAATTGCTCTATTAGTTTTTGAGATACAGCGCACACAGACAGACACAGACACACGCACACACAGACACACAAACACACAGACACAATTTTTTTTCCAGAAATTGTTGAAATGGCATCTAGGGACTCCAAAACGGATATTTCCGTAAAAAATTTTTTGAAAAAAAAAATCACGCCAGATTATTTCTCACGAATTAGAAAATTTAGTAGGTACAATTTATGTTACAGACGCAAATTGCTATTTCGTACTTTGTTAAACTACTTTACAATTTACTTTTACATGTTACAATTACAAATTGCCAGTTCGTGCCTTGTCAAAACTCTTTGCGCACTCACGTATAATTTGTCAAATTGAGGTGGTTCGTGGAAGTTTGGCAGAGATTTGACCAAAAACATTAGTGGAATATTTGCTTCCTCTATAAGAGTAAGTAGAGTTCTTTATGAATTTATTTTAGCGGTTTGATTTACGTATAGTGCAATATAAACCTGCTGCAAATATTATTAGAATGGGTAATTTTTTTTTAAATAAAACTTATAACGAGAACACTTATTAAATGTACTGGCACAAATGTATAATCGTGCGTGGTGTAATAAATAAAACTCGACGATTATTTTAAAGTCGTGGCCGTGGCTTCCAATGCAATAACAAACGGTAATATAACATTATTGCTATGTAGGAACTGACACAATGGTCTCGAGAACAAGGGTACAAATCAAATAAATGACCGTTGCAGCATTAAGAAAAATTCCGAGCATGAGCATGAGCCGAGGAGGAATCAATAGTTTTATTATTTATTGCCGGGAGATGTATGGCAGGTAAACAAATGACTCGCTGGCGGACAGCAGGGCGCGGTGCTAAACAAATATCCTGCTGGGTCGCAGTAAGACGATCCGTGGACCGGTGGACCCGAGAGGACCCGTGGATCCGCGGTGCACGTCGTCGTCGCGGGAGGGCTTCCGACCCAAATTCATGTCTATGCTAACAAGTCTTAAAATATGCTCCCAGCCACATACATAATTATTATGTAGGTTTTTTCCTGTTTGACGACAATGGTCACAGCTTAATAATAACGTCAAAGGACTTCCATTTTTAAATTGTGGAAACATTGTAATAACAAATTATGTACATATATCTTAAAGCCTTTTTATTAAATAAATAAATAATTAAATAAGGTTCATTTACGGATTCTCCCTTACAAAAAAATACATAATTAATTATTTCTTAAAACTAAAATATTGATTGATTACGCATTAACTATTTAACCTGATTAGTTTTAAGTTTTTGACAATCGACGCGTTTTAAATTTCGTAATATTTCTTCGTGCGACATTGCGAAGAAATCTGTATTAAAATTAGCGTAAAGGCAATTTGAATAACGCATAAAACGAGATAAGCTGCTATTTACACCATAATTGGTTCTATGGAAAGGTATTCGAAATAATGGGCGTTGGCGAGTTAACTTATTATCTGCCTTAAAATAAAAATTAATTTGAGACAGGATATCAGGACACTGAACATTTCCATTGATTATTTTTTGAAGGAATAATACATCTAAATAAAGTCTTCTACAGCACAAATGATCAAGACCGAAACTATCCCTAAGAGTTTCGATGTCTGTAATGTTGTTGTTACCCATTTTAAACAATAGAGATTTTAAGAATCTTTTCTGCACATTTTCAATTTGATTTATGTATATTGACTGATGTGGTGACCAAATACATGTGGCATATTCTAAATGAGAACGTACAAAAGCAACATAGATAATCTTGAATGATAGTGGGTTTAGTTTACTTGACATTCTCTTAATGTACCCCAACATTTTAGCTGCTTTATTGCAAACATAATTAATATGACCAGCGAATGTCAGTTTTGCATCGAACAAAATCCCGAGATCGTTTATTTCGCATAATTTCAATAAATCAGTGTTATCAATTTTATAATTCCAGTTAATATCTGACCGTTTACGTGAAAAAGTGATTGATTTACATTTTTCAGTATTAAAAAATAGTTGATTTTGACATCACCAAACATAAACTGAATTGAGATCTTCTTGAAGTAAGAAGCAATCATTGATGGATTGAATTTCTTTAAATAATTTTAAATCATCCGCGAAGAGTAAAAAATTTGAGTGTTTAATTGCAGCTGCTATATCATTAATAAATAAAAGGAATAACAATGGCCCACAATGTGATCCCTGAGGCACACCAGAGGGGACTTGAATAACGTCAGAAAGATGGTTCTTAATCTTTACACACTGGCTGCGGCCTTTTAAAAAACTTTCTAACCATTTACACACTGAGTCATGAAAACCTAAATTACTTAATTTAAATAACAGAATGGCATGATTTACTTTATCGAATGCCTTCGAAAAATCAGTATAGATCGCATCCACTGCATTCTCCAAGCTGTTAGAAATAAATGATTCGAAAATTAATAAATTAGACGTCGTTGATTTCCCGCTTCTGAATCCATGTTGCTCATTAATTAAAATATTCTTACTCATCCAATTTAACTGCACAGTTACAAGTTTGTCGAATAGCTTAGGTATTGCTGACTGAATTGAAACGCTACGATAATTTGGAATAACATCTTTCTCTCCAGATTTAAAAATTGGTGTAATATAGCTCCGTTTCCATAATGACGGAAACGAAGTGGAATTTAAAGAATAATTAAAAATAATAAATAATGGTAATGAAATGGAATATATACAGTTTATTAGAAAGTTATTGGGAATACCGTCAGGTCCAGTACTATTACTATTTTTTAAAGAGAGAATAGAGTTAAATATTTCAGAGATATATTAAGTGGCCTATGTGTAACTTCTTGGTGAGAGTTAAAATTTGGCATTTGAGTTGTTGTATCATTATTATAAACAGTTGAAAAGAAATTAGCAAATAAATTCACACATTCTGTGCCATTGCTACTCATAATACTATTATAATGCATCACTTCGGGAAAGTTTACATCGCGGTTATAAGTTTTTACAAAATTCCAAAAACAATTTGGGTTGCTAGTTATGCTATTATTAACAGAGTCGATATAATGCCTGTAAAGTGAATCTCTTATGTTATTACATTTAGTTCTCAATACTTGAAATTGTTGATAATTATTAGAATTTTTGCATTCTTTATACTTTTTATGCGCAATTTTTTTTATTTATTTATTGAAGAAGAAATTAGTTAATTTCTTGTGCTTGTTAAATTGTCTAGTTTCATACAGTAAACTGTGCCAAAAATCGAACTTACGTCCAATGTGCCAAATAAGGCTTTTAAGACTATTTTGTTTATATTATTAAGAAGCGGACCTGACAAAATGGGCGGTTGGCCACACAAGGTTGAAAAGACCCTTCCGCAAGATATTTTAGTTGGCGGATAGTGACGCCATCTGTGGAACATACAGGGTGGCCCATCTATCGGTTGCTTTTGGAACTATCGATTATTTCGGCTTTGACAGCTCGAATGGCTTTGCCAATGTGTCAAATATTTAGTAAAAGGTTTGCGGTTTACGAAATGGCAGCCGCATTTGGGGCTCAGAAAATCCACACGTAATCATGGAAAAGTCACTGCACCCACAACGAGTGACTGTTTGGTGCGGTATGTGGTCCGGCGGCATCATTTTCTTCAAAAGCGAAGCAGCAGCCGCCGTAACCGGCAATGGTGAGCGCTATCACGGCATGTTGGAAAAATTTTTCTTTCCCCGAATGGAAGAGGAAGACATCGGCGGCATTTGGTTCCAGGAGGACGGCGCCACGTGCCACACAGCCAACGTTACAGTCGAACTTTTGCGCGGTACGTTCGAAAATCGCATAATGTCAACTGGCCGCCTCGCAGCTGCGATTTGGCCCCGTTGGACTGTTTTTGAGGGGAGCCGTCAAGGATAAGTGCTACGCCAACCATCCAGAGACGATTGACGACCTAAAGCGCGAGATTGAAGTCGCCATTGCAGCCATTGAGGGCCACACCATCGAAAATGTCATGAAAAATTGGGTCGACAGAATGGGCTACTGCAAAGCCAGCAGGGGCAGCCATATGAATGAAGTGGTCTTCCACTATTAAACCGCAATGTTGAGGCTATTCAATAAAAAAAAAAAAAATATCCACCCGTCTTTTTTTGTAGCAATTTTAAAATGCAACTTTTTCGTGGGACACCCTATAGTTATTTTTTTGCGATAGTATTTTTAAGAGATGAGTAGATTCGTTGTGGTACGAACAGCCTTAATGTGCGGGAATAAAACAATTGTGCAATTGTCATATGATTAGCTAAGAATTCAACATTTTCTAACATTCACGTACAAACGCAACCTTTTCAAGTATTGACTTGTGTTAACATAATTTCAATCCTAATATGTTGCGTGTTTTCAAAACAAAAAAAAAATAGTGCACATAAGAAGATATGTTTTCTGTTTTATTACGTTAAATATTGATTTCTGCTGTTGAGGAAAAAACCGCCGGACTTTTAATTGAATGCGAAGGGGGTCACGGTTTAATAGCGATGATTGTGCCGTGGAGAAGAGCAAGTGGAAGAAGAATAAGAAGTTATTTGGGATTTTTAATATAGCCCGAGAGTGTTAGGTCGGTGGTGATGAATATTTCATGATACGCGTAGCAGTATCAAGTGCGGCTTCTTGCAGTCAAATGAGATGTCGGAGGAAGCAGGAACGCGACCCACTGGATTTGCAATGAAACTTTTTTTATTTTCGTTTTACTCACCCGTTTATTTTCTCTCGTTCCCAGTGCTTACGCATAAACGTCCATAAAATTTAATGTATATTTTTGTAAGAGCCCGAAAGCGGTGTAATGCGATATTGGTTGGGCGACCGGGAGAGTGGGAAGAAGGAAGCGAAATCCCTCGCGAGATGAGAAAACCCAATTGGTCCAATCGTCCAAATCACATCTCATATTCGCGTAACCGAACCGCGGATTGCTCCACTTGCTCTTCTCCCCCATCCTCCGCCGAAGACATATATATCGATATCGATATCCAACAGTTCGATTCAGCCCTAATATTACATTCACCTCGAGTATTTTTCAATGTTTACATTCGCGGGTTTGTTGAAATGTAGATTGCGGATGATGAAACCGATTTGAAATATATCAGCCTCCCCGTTCATTTCGAAGCTATTTTGAATACATCACACTTCTTTCCATTGAATATTCGATGCGATTTCCTCCATTTCGTTTTAAATTAAAGATCCACGAGCGTGTGCACACATACGAATACATTAATGTCATCTGCGGTTTCATCACCCACGCTAAGTAAATAAGTCGATAAAAGAGACAATTCTAATCTTCATATATACTACCTTTTTTATTTTAAATCTAGGGCTTGACTGATCTCTGTTTTACGATAGCAGCCTGCCAGAAATTGCATTAATTTTAAATTACCCTGGAGAAATATTTTTACTAGAAATATATTTTTTTGTGTTAATCTGTAATTTTATCCTCAACAAAAATTCCTGGAACAAAATTAATGAGAGAAAAATTTTGAAAAAGTCCTCGAAAAAATTCCGAAGCCTAAATCCTGAAAAAAATTCCGGAAAAAAAATTCTTGAAAGAAATTTTCCTCGAAAAAATTAACACCTAGCGAACGAGCTAGTTTTTAGTAGAAGCAAGCACCGCTTTACAAACAACTAAAATGAGCTAATTTATGAATTGATTGTATGGTGGATTCGTAAGAAATTTTTCGAGTAAATGACAATTGAAGATGAGAACTTGGTATTTAGAGTGTTTGCAAATTGACCTTATTCCAGAGCTTTTTTCTCCAAACAAAAATGATCTTGACCTTCCATATAATACAATATGGTTTCAGCAAGACGGTGCACCCCCGCACTATGCGACGTTTTTGACAATTGCTTTACAAATAGGTAGGCATGCAAAGACCGATAGAATCGCACGCGAGAGAGATGAGCGCGGAATTAGCCGGGAAAATATTTAAAATGTTCAAGAAGAATTTCTACTTTCTATGATATGATTAATTAATTTCTCACTTAACCAGTGGTGAAACATAATTATATAATTTGATTAATTAAAACCCTTGGTTTTGTTTCACTGATTTTATTTTTCTCTCCGACTAGTTTCGACCTTAGGTCAGATATATCTCCTTGAGAATGACCTAAGGTCGAAACTAGTCGGAGAGAAAAATAAAATCAGTGAAACAAAACCAAGTGTTTTAATTAATCAAATTCTACTTTGATTTTTTCCAAAAATATTTTATTTCAGTTTTACTGAATATATTCCATTCTTTAAACGAGCACTGTATTTGCGCTTTATATTCTGCTTACACTGCAGTTCTCTGCTCAAAATGAACTCCTAAGGAATTCGAGATTAGTTTTTAAATACTACGCAGTACGTATGTACTTAGCTACTCCAAACAATTTATAAATTAATGACCAAACTGTTTTTTTTTCTTTTACAAATAATTATCTTTAAGAGCAAAGTCTTTGCAAATTGGATCGCAGCGTTCGCAGTAGAGCGAGTCGATAGAATGCAGGGCGCGCCATGATGACATAGGGATTTAAGGAATATATAAAAACCAATTGCATTAGCATTAGATTCACTTTAAGGAACGACACAAAACATTTTCAAACAATGGTTACTTAGAAGATTGCTACTGTTACCGAATCTTGTGGTATTATGCGTAATGCCTCAGCTTTTATAAGTCACCCAGATATATAACATTCACTACGGCGAAGAATTTGAACACTTTTATCCATCCTACTTAACAATAAAATTCGCATTAATTGTGCAATTATTTACCTGTATAATTAGGGTTACTCACTAACAATTAGAGAAAATAATCAACAAGCGACAACTATAAAAATAATCATAGTAAAAATGTATTTTAGTTTTTATACGTCATGTAACACATATTTTTATAAATATACCGGGTGTCTCACTCAAGCGTAAAAGTAACTTTTTGGCCTTCTCATTCGAACAGAGTGCGGAATTGTGAAAAAATACAATAATTTCGACGACTTGAAAAAAATATAAAAACGATTGCCATCGACTTGAAATTTCACAAATTTATTCAAAATTCATTTCTAAACTTGTAAACACCCCATCCCTAAATTTTGATAAAATCCCATTCGAATAGATCGGCAAAATGTGAAAAAAATGCAATTATTTCGATGACTTGAAAAAAATATAATAACAATTGTCATCGACTTGAATTTTCACAAATTTATTCAAAATTCATTTGTTAATTTGTAAACACCCCATCCCTAAATTTTGACAAAATCTCATTCGAATAGATCGGGAAAATGTGAAGAAAAAAAATGCAATTATTTCGATGACTTGAAAAAAATATAAAAAACAATTGTCATCGACTTGAAATTCCACAAATTTATTCAAAATTCATTTGTTAATTTGTAAACACCCCATCTCTAAATTTTGACAAAATCCCATTCGAATAGATCGGCAAAATGTGAAGAAAAAAAATGCAATTATTTCGATGACCTGAAAAAAATATAAAAACAATTGTCATCGACTTGAAATTTCACAAATTTATTCAAATTTCATTTGTAAATTTGTAAACACCCCATCCCTCAATTTTGACAAAATCCCATTCGAATAGATCGGGAGAATGTGAAGAAAAAAAAATGCAATTATTTCGATGACTTGAAAAAAAAATATAAAAACAATTGTCATCGACTTGAAATTTCACTAACTTATTCAAAATTCATTTGTAAATTTGTAAACACCCCATCCCTAAATTTTGACAAAATCCCATTCGAATAGATCGGGAAAATATGAAAAATGCAATTATTTCGATGACTTGAAAAAAATATAAAAACAATTGTCATCGACTTGAAATTCCACAAATTTATTCAAAATTCATTTGTAAATTTGTAAACACCCCATCCCTAAATTTTGACAAAATCCCATTCGAATAGATCGCGGAAATTGTGAAGAAAGAAATGCAATAATTTCAGCGCCCTAAAGAACTATGAAAACTGTTTTAAAGGACTTGAAATTTGACAAATCTGTTTAAAATATTAATTCGGGATTACTCTACTATAAAAATCTGTAAACGCCACATCCCAAACTTTCAATATAATCCCAATCGAACCGAGGGTGGAATTGTGGCAAAATACAATAATTTTAATCGCTTGGAGGAAATATAAAAACAATTGCCATCGATTTGTACATTTCTCTAATCTATTCAAAATTCATTCAGGATTACATTTCTACTAAAAAAATGAAATCTTAATTTTGACTTAATCCCATTCGAATTGAGCGCGAAATTGTGAAAAAATGCAATTATTTCGGCGCAAAAAAAACTTAAAATGTCACAAATCTATTTAAAATTCATCCGGGATTATGCTACTATAAAAATCTCTAAAGACTTCATCCCTAAATTTCGAGATAATCTCATTCGAACAGAGAGTAGAATTGTGGAATAATATAATTTCGACGACTTGAAAAAAAAATAAAAATATTTGCTATTGACTTGAAATTTTACAAAGTTATACAAAATTCATTTGTGATTACGATTCTGTAAAAATTTGTAAACACCCCATTCCTAAATTTTGACTTAATCCCATTCGAATAGAGCGTGAAATTGTGAAGAAAAAAAATGTAATAATTTCAGCGTCCTAAAAAAATATGAAAACTATTGCAATCGACTTGAAGTTTGATAAATCTATAAAATTAATTCAGGATTACTCTTCTAAAAAAATCTGTAAACACCACATCCCAAACTTTCGACATAATCCCAATCGAACTGAGCGTGGAATTGTGGAAAAATACAATAAATTCAACTACTCGAAAAAAATATAAAATCAATTGCCATCGATTTGTAATTTCTCCAATCTATTGAAAATTCATTCGGGATTACGTTTGTACAAAAAACTGTAAGCACCCGACTCCCTAATTTTGACATAATCCCATTCGAACCAAGCGCGAATTTGTGAAAAATATCCAATTATTTCGGCACAAAAAAATATAAAAACAATTGCCATCGACTAAAAATTCCACAAATCTATTTAAAATATACGCGGGATTATGCTAGTATAAAAATCTCTAAACACTTCATCCCTAAACTTCGCGATAATCTCATTCAAACAGAGCGTAGAATTGTGGAAAAATACAATAAATTCGACGACTTGAAAAAAAAATATAAAAACGATTGCTATCGACTTGAAATTTCAGAAATTGATTTAAAATTCCTTTGCGATTACGATTCTATAAAAATCTGTAAACATCCCATCCCTAAATTTTGACAAAATCCCATTCGAACAGGACGTGGAATTTTGAAGAAAAAAATGCAATAATTTCAGCGTCCTAAAAAAATATAGCAATCGACTTGAAATTTGACAAATCCATTCAAAATGAATTCGGTATTAGCCTACTATTAAAATCTGTAAACACCACATCCCAAACTTTCGATATATCGAACGAGCTTGGAATTGTGGAAAAATCTAATCATTTCAATGGCCTGGAGAAAATATAAAAACAATTGCGAACGATTTGTGATTTCTGTAATCTATTCGAAATTAATTCAGGATTACGTTTGTATAAAGAACTGTAAGCATCCCGTTCTGCAATTTTGAAAAAATCCTGTTCGAACCGAGCGCGGAATTGAGAAAAAAATGCAATTATTTCGGCGCTCAAAGAAAATATAAAAACAATTGCCATCGATTTGTGATTTCTGTAATCTATTCAAAATTCATTCAGGATTACGTTTGTATAAAGAACTGTAAGCATCCCGTTCTGCAATTTTGAAAAAATCCTACTCGAACCGAGCGCGGAATTGAAAAAAAAATGCAATTATTTCGGCGCCCAAAGAAAATATAAAAACAATTGCCATCGATTTGTGATTTCTGTAATCTATTCAAAATTCATTCAGGATTACATTTGTATAAAGAACTGTAACCATCCCGTTCTGCAATTTTGAAAAAATCCTACTCGAACCGAGCGCGGAATTGAGAAAAAAATGCAATTATTTCGGCGCCCAAAGAAAATATAAAAACAATTGCCATCGATTTGTGATTTCTGTAATCTATTCAAAATTAATTCAGGATTACGTTTGTATAAAGAACTGTAAGCATCCCGTTCTGCAATTTTGAAAAAATCCTACTCGAACCGAGCGCGGAATTGAGAAAAAAATGCAATTATTTCGGCGCCCAAAGAAAATATAAAAACAATTGCCATCGATTTGTGATTTCTGTAATCTATTCAAAATTCATTCAGGATTACATTTGTATAAAGAACTGTAACCATCCCGTTCTGCAATTTTGAAAAATCCTACTCGAACCGAGCGCGAAATTGAGAAAAAAATGCAATTATTTCGACGCCCAAAGAAAATATGAAAACAATTACTACCGATTTAAAATTTCACAAATCTATTCATTAATTTATGCGGAATTATTTTATATTATATTATTGCGCTAAAAAAATCTCTAAACACATCCCTAAACTTCGAGATAATCTCATTCGAACGGAGCGTAAAAATGTGGAAAAACACAATAAATTCGACGACTTAAAAAAAATATAAGAACAATTGCCATTGACTTAAAATTTTACGAGTTTATTCAGGATTATGATTTTACAAAAAATTCTGTACACCTCATTTTCAAAATTCGAACAGAGCGCGAAATTGTAAAAAAAATGTAAGAATTTCGATCACTTGAAAAAAATATGAAAACTATTGCAATTGACTTGAAATTTGACAAATCTATTCCAAATTAATTTTGTATTGCTCTACTACAAAAATCTCTAAACACCCCATCCCTAAACTTCGAGATAATATCATTCGAATAGAGCGTGAAATTATAGAAAAAAATCAATAATTTCGTCGACTTGTAAAATATATAAAAACAATTACCATTGACTTGAAATTACACAAATCTATTCAAAATTAATTTAGGATTACGATTCTTCAAAAATCTCTAAACTTCGATATAATATCATTCGAACAGAGTGTACAATTGTGGAAAAAACACAATAAATTCGACGATTTGAAAAAAAAAACATAAAAACAATTGCAATCGACTTGAAATTTCGCAAATATATTGAAAATTTATTCAAGATTACGATTCCATAAAAATCTGTAAGTGTCTCACCCTAAATTTCGAGTTAATTCTATTTGAACGGAGTATACAGGGTCCTGCATTTCACCTCCCGTCTTCTATAGCTCATTTACTAATTAAGTTGGAATTTTGATATTTTTCAGAATAAATTTGCATCCTAGAATGCATTTCAGGAAAATATTTTTTGATTATACAGGGTGTCCCAAAAAAGGGTGACGTCATGATGATATATTTTTTTAAATTACATGCTATGTATTTTATTGCTTATTTGGGTACCTTTTATGGTTGCCTACATACTCCTATAATTTTATTAGAATCGATTCAGGGATATCAGCAAAAAAAATTAAAACTAAAAAAAAATCAGTTTTGCACTATTGTTTAAAAAAATGAACAAAAAATAAAAATAGTGCCTTGTTAATAAAATAATACAAGGTATTTATTAAATAAGGTCTGATCGTCCCGTTAACCAAGTTTGATCGATATGAATTATACAGGGTGTCCAAAATTTACTGTCAAACATTTCAAACTTTAAAGCACTTTATTTTTCTTATTTTGAATTGGAGCCCCTATATATTTTTATGTCATTCCATGCAGAATTAAAAAATAAACATTTTTCCTAATAACAGCCCTGTCCCAATCCCTAACGCATTAAAAGTTATTTGCAGAAAACTCGTTTTATCAACCATTTCAATAGCCATTTTACTAAATAAAAAGCGAAGGTGGCTTTGAAAAACAATTTATTGACATTAAAATTTAACGAGGTGGCAAGAGACTATTTCGACTTTAGTAATGTAAAAGTTTAAAGCATTGTTAACTTAAGCTCTTTGTACACAAGAATTATTTTTTACATGACAAATTTTTTTCAAATTTTTTTTTACGGAAATATCCGTTTTGGTGTCCCTAGATGCCATTTCAACAATTTCTAGAAAAAAAAAATTGTGTCTGTGAGGCTGTGTGTATGTGTGGGTATGTGTGTGTGTGTGTGCGTGTGCGTGTGTGGCTGTGTATCTCAAAAACTAATAGAGAAATTAATATGAAACTTTGAACATAAGTCTTATTTGATAATCCGAAAAACTGAAAAACTTTTGGTAAAATTTCGTACACCGGAAGTGGGCGTTTACCTTAACTGTTTTTTGTTTTTTGCCAATATTTTCTTAAATATGAAAAATATCACAAAAGCATTTAAACAAACTTTGAATACAACAAAGAAATGAACATCTTTTGCTTGAAAATATTTTTCATAAAATCATTGTTATTCGAGAAAAAAAAATATTTTTTTTTTTTAATTTTTGGTTTATAATTATGAAACGATAATAGTTACAGCACATTTATATGAATAATAATTGTAGAGAATGCCAAAATGAACAACTTCTGAAGAATAAGTTTTTTTCGAAATCTCGTTAGTTCTTGAGTAAACCGAGTTTTTGAATTTGAAGTATCATTTTTCCATCTTTCATAATTTTGATGTTTTAAACGTCAGTTTCATCCGCTCGATGTACATTTAAAATATGATTTCAATTCAAAATAAATCATGAAAACATAAATATAAATGGCTATACCATCAAATCGGAGAAAGTAACAGGATGGCCACATCACCATTTTTTTTTCATTTGTGGTTTATAATTATGAAACGATAATAGTTACAGAAAATTTATGCGAATAATAGTTATAGATAATGCCAAAATAAACAACTTATAAAGAATAAGTTTTTTTCGAAATCTCTTTAGGTTTTGAGTAAACTGAGTTTTTGAATTTGAAGTATAATTTTTCCATCTTTCATAATTTTGACGTTTTAAACGTCAGTTTCATCCGAGTCTACAAAACTCTCGATGTTCATTTAAAATATGATTTAAATTGAAAATAAACCATGAAAGCGTAAATAGTTCCCGAAAGTAACATGATGGCCACATCACCATTTTTTATTAAAGCTCTTTTATTCTCTGTCACATGCTATCACAATTCTGCTGAACAATTAGTATGGATAGTACAAAAACTTCAATCATAGAATACATGATGTCATCTTTAGATTATGAATCATGGACCGAAGTGTGTAGTTAAAGTCTTAAAGAATTGAAAGTCTGCGGAGGAAAAAAAGCGATTAGGGTGTAATTTATTTTCGTAAGGGAACCCCTGGTAAAACAAGGCAACGTGGAAAGATAATAGTTTACGTGCGAAAGTCGGGTTCTGTGTGTGTTGGGATACATATAAACGTAGCAGGGGGTTAGAGTATAGTGGTGGTATGATGTCTCCTGGGAGGTAGCAGGAAATCCTGTCCCGGAGGTGTTGATGATGAACAGGGCTCATCACTCACCCAGAATTGGTATTAATGCAGGCGGCAGGACTGCGGACAGGCCTCTGGTCGGCGGCGGTCGGTGGTCAGTCCCCGGTCAAGAATTGATATTAATGGGCCGCCTCTAAGATTCACACAATGCCCGTTATCGCTATTTTATTCATATTATAGGCCTTCTTTCATGCCCATTTTGGTTGTTATAAATGGTTTCTAAATTGATTTCGTGATGCTCACGTTGACGTTTATTGGTCATGATTAATATTTTAGAGGCCCCGATGTGATAAGCATTTCATTAGCCTTTCATTGCACCTATTCATCTCCATTCTTATTATATGTTCCATCCGACGCACACACACACACACACACACACAGCTCCATATAAATATTAATACGTATCGAATATTAATTTATCAATTAGTTTCTCTTTTCATGCTGACACCTCGATTCATTCGCTAATCAAACAAAATTTATACATTTTAACCCAATTTCATCTCCTAACAATTAATATTGATTTAGATATTTGTGCATATTATTTTAATTGCAATCGAAATTTTATTTATTGCATTTGCTTTTTATTTTGCCACATTATTACTCGGAAATATGGTAATATTATTAAATATTTGCTTTTGATAAACATGTGTACCGACATACGATAAATAAAAATAAATGGTAATATTAATTGTTTTTTTTTTTTTTAAGGAATTCCGGTGATGGAAATTGGCGCATTCTGCCATAATCGACTATTTGTAAGTATAAATTAATTTGTAATTAATACACTTTATATCCATGGATACGAACAGCAAATTTTCGCTATATTAATTGATTAGTGTAAAAAATCTTTCCGAGTTGGTATTATGCAAACGAATGTGAATTATTACTACTAAATGAGATAAACGTCATATTTTCATTATAGGTAATAAAAATCGCAAATTAATAATACTAATATTTTTACTTTCTCCATTACGAAGTACGAGAAAGTATTGTGATCGTGATTTTTTTTCAAAAAATTTTTTTATGGAAATATCCGTTTTGGGGTCCCTAGATGCCATTTCAACAATTTCTGGAAAAAAAAATGTGTCTGTGTGTGTGTGTGTGTGTCTGTGTGTGCGTCTGTGAGTGTGTCTGTCTGTGCGCGCTGTATCTCAAAAACTAATAAAGCAATTGATATGAAACCTTTAACATCCGTCTTATTTGATAATCTGAAGAACTGAAAAGCTTTTGGTAAAATTTCGTACACCGGAAGTGCGCGTTTACCTTAACTGTTTTTGGTTTTTTTCCAATATTTTCTTAAATATGAAAAATATCACAAAAAAATTTAAACAAACATTGAAGACAACAAAGAAATACATCTTTTGCTCGAAAACATTTTTCATAAAATTATTTTTATTCGAGAAAAAAAATTATTTTTTTTAATTTTTGGTTCATAATTATAAAACGATAAGAGTTACAGCAAATTTATATTAATAATAATTGTAGAGAATTCTAAAATGAACAACTTATAAAGTTTTTTTCGAAATATCTTTAGTTTTTGAGTAAACAGAGTTTTTAAATTTGAAGTATAATTTTTCCGTCTTTCAAAAATTTGACGTTTTAAACGTCCGTTTCATCCGAGTCGAAATCCCTTTAGTTTTTGAGTGAACTGAGTTTTTGAAGTTGAGAAAAATTCCTGAAGAAAATGGTCTTAAAAAAGCCTTAGGAAAGACCTGAAAGAAATCCTAAAAAAATGTACTGAAAATAGAGTTCTGAAAAAAATGTAAATGAAATAAATTCCAAAGAGACTCTTTGAAAGAAGTGCTGAAGATAGTCTTGAAAAATTTCTGAAAAAATGCCTAAAATAAAAAAAGGCCTAAAAAAAGTCCTAAAAAGATGGTCTGAAAAAGAGGCCTGGAAAAATTCTTAAAAAATATCTTGAAAAAGTCTTGGAAAAGTCCTAGTAAAATCCTAAAAATAAAGGCTTGACAAAAAAGTTTTTAAAGAAATGTCCTAAATAAATCCTGAAAAATGGTCTTTAGAGAAGGTCTTAAAGAAGACCTGAGAAAAGTCCTAAAAAAGTTCTGAAAAAAGAGTTGTCTTGAAAAATAAATCCCATAAAGAGTCTTGGAAAAGAGTCCCGAAAAAAGTTCTGAAAAGGCCTGAAATAGGGTCCTGAAAAAACGCCCTTGAAAACTCCTAATGATGAAAGGCTTAAAAAATGTCCTGAAAACAAAGAAGTTACAATCCTAATAAAACGTCTAGAAAAAATCCTGAATAAAGTCCTAAACTAAAATTCTGAGAAAAAGTCCCGAAAACAAAGTTCTGAAAAAGCAGCCCTTAACAATGTCCCGAAAAAATATCCTGAAAAAAGACCTTCAAAAAAATCCCGGAGAAAGAAATCTTGAAAAGAAAAATTATCCTGATTTTTTTTTAAATTATCCTGAAAAGAATTCCCAAAACTGTATTGACAAGTCCTTGAAATGGTTCAGAAAAACGGCCAGAAAACAAAGTCTTGATAAAAAGACCCTACAAATGTCATGAAAAAATAGTCCCAAAAACGAGTAGCGAAAAAAAATTGCGTGTTAAAAAAAGGCTTAGAAATGTCCCGAAAAAAATTGTTTGAATAAAAGTCCCGAGGAAAATGTCCTGCAAAAAGAAGTCGTGAAAAACCGCCTTGGAAAACAAAATCCTAACGAAAAGGTCGTGAGAAAAAGTACTTAAAAAGTCCCGAAAAGAAAAGAAAATCCCAAGAAAGAAAATCCTGAAGAAGTACCGATAAAATTATTGAAAAAAGTGTCCTGCAAAGCAAAGTGATCATAATTTTTTTTTCAATTTTTGCGGAAATATCCGTTTTGGGGTCCCTAGATGCCATTTCAACAATTTCTGAAAATTTTTACTTTCTCCGTTACGAAGTACGAGAAAGTATTGTTATCGTGAAAAATTTTCCAAAATTTTTTTTTACGGAAATATCCGTTTTGGTGTCCCTAGATGCCATTTCAACAATTTCTGAAAATTTTTACTATCTCCGTTAGTTGAAAACAAGGCCTGAAAAAATGCCAAGTTACAATCCTAATAAAACGTCTAGAAAAAATCCTGAATAAAGTCCTAAACTAAAATTCTGAAAAAAAGTCCCGAAAACAAAGTCCTGAAAAAGCAGTCCTTAACAATGTCCCGAAAAGATATCCTGAAAAAAGACCTTCAAAAAAATCCCGGAGATAGAAATCTTGAAAAGAAAAATTATCCTGATTTTTTTTTTAAATTATCCTGAAAAGAATTCCCAAAACTGTATTGACAAGTCCTTGAAATGGTTCAGAAAAACGGCCAGAAAACAAAGTCTTGATAAAAAGACCCTACAAATGTCATGAAAAAATAGTCCCAAAAACGAGTAGCGAAAAAAAATTGCGTGTTAAAAAAAGGCTTAGAAATGTCCCGAAAAAAATTGTTTGAATAAAAGTCCCGAGGAAAATGTCCTGGAAAAAGAAGTCGTGAAAAACCGCCTTGGAAAACAAAATCCTAACGAAAAGGTCGTGAGAAAAAGTACTTAAAAAGTCCCGAAAAGAAAAGAAAATCCCAAGAAAGAAAATCCTGAAGAAGTACCGATAAAATTATTGAAAAAAGTGTCCTGCAAAGCAAAGTGATCATAATTTTTTTTTCAATTTTTGCGGAAATATCCGTTTTGGGGTCCCTAGATGCCATTTCAACAATTTCTGAAAATTTTTACTTTCTCCGTTACGAAGTACGAGAAAGTATTGTAATCGAGAAAAAAATTTCAAAAAATTTCAAAAATTTTTTTAACTGAAATATCCTTTTTGGGGTCCCTAGATGCCATTTCAACAATTTCTGAAAATTTTTACTATCTTCGTTACGAAGTACGAGAAAGTATTGTAATCGAGAAAAAAATTTCAAAAAATTTCAAAAATTTTTTTAACTGAAATATCCTTTTTGGGGTCCCTAGATGCCATTTCAACAATTTCTGAAAATTTTTACTATCTTCGTTACGAAGTACGAGAAAGTATTGTAATCGAGAAAAAAAATTCAAAAATTTTTTTAACGGAAATATCCGTTTTGGGGTCCCTAGATGCCATTTCAACAATTTCTGGAAAAAAAAAATTGTGTCGGTTTTACAAAAATATTTAGACAAATATTGAAGACAACATAAAAATTAACATCTTTTGCTTAAAAATATTTTTCATAAAATTATTGTTATTCGAGAAATTTTTTTTTTAATTTTTTTTTTATTTTTGGTTTATAGTTATGAAACGATAATAGTTACAGCAAATTTATGTTAATAATAATTATAGATAATGCCAAAATGAACAACTCATAAAGAATAAGTTTTTTTCGAAATATCTTTAGTTTTTGAGTAAACAGAGTTTTTGAATTTGAAGTATAATTTTTTCATCTTTCATAATTTTGTCGTTTTAAGCGTCACTTTCATCCGAGTCTACAAAACGCTCGATGTACATTTAAAATACGATTTAAATTGAAAATAAACCATGGAAGCGTAAATATAAATGATTCCATTAAATCGGAGAAAGTAACATGAGGGCCACCCATCACCATTTTTTGCTTCGAAGTTGTTTATGCAATGTCGCACGTTCGATATTTACAAAATCTTACATGTTTACAAGAGTTATGAATTTAATTGAATTTTGGGTTTAAGATCATTTACGCCAAAATTGTAAATTAGTAATATTATCATCAATTGCAACAATGGCCAACTTGCTCACGAGTTTAATACTATACTTTTTCGCATCATATTAAATAATTGCCTAAATATTTTTCTGTTTATATTAAATTATAACGAATAATTTTTTCTATTTGGAAATTGCGGCAGTTCGCTAACAAAAAATAAATCGTAACCATAGTAACAACTAAACTGTTGAGAAAGTAAAATCGTCGTCATGTCATTGGCTAAAACCTGTTGGGCAATGAAACCGCTATCATTCGATTGGACGTCAGCTGTTGGGCAATGAAATCGCTATCATTTGATTGGACGTCACCTGTGGAGAAAATGATTCGGCCGAATAATGGACTTTCTCAATCAAAAACAATTTAACAACAATTATATTATTTAATAAGATGAGAAAAAAATAAATTATTTTGGGTTTAAATCAATAAAATTATCAAGATTTTATTGACCCGGAAATTGCGAATTTAAATTAATTTCCGCCAATACATCATAAACTACAATTTTCCCACAACCATCTAAAGATGTTAATTACACCAGCGTTCTCCAACATTCCACATAAAAATTGAATTATTTTTAATAAATTAAAATGAAAACAATGCGAAGCTAGATGTCAATTTAAAGGAGGGGATGCTCTCAGCATTATCCTCATAAGATAAACACGTGATGTAACTGTACGCCATGACGTGAAGGAAGTCAACAGCCCGGGGCCATAAATCGATCTGTTTTGACTATAAAATCAGGTAAGAAAACATCATCACACGACGATGAAAACATAAAACGCAAACTGTATCCATTCTCAAGATTGTTTGTTTTGTGTAAAACAAGCCGACATCCCCGGGGATGCGATGTTTCAAAACGTGGAAGCGAAACGGAAACGTAACCGTTACACACGTATACACCTACCTACCTATATATGGGAAAACGGAAAACGAACAGACGAACGTCGATATTACAAAACGTTTGTCATGTCGAATGAATATTTTTGCGTTATAAATCATTTCGAAGTTAATAGCAGGGAAAGTTATTTCTCCTCGTTCATTGTTAGAGAACTTGTAAATTATGTATTAAAAATTTAGGATAAGATAATTTTATTGGTGGCGATAAATTCATTATCTCAAGTCACAATCGATACCTACCAAAATAGCTGAGATTATCTCCATATGTTGAGAGGCGGTTTTTTTTTTAATATAAGGAACTCGAAAAATGTTCATGTTTTTTTCACGTCATAATTCTGAATCCAATTAATATTTTTTTAATTTCTCAGCTTATTTTGAAGGTAAGAACATGTGCGTTAAATTTCAGGAAAATGTATCCAGTTTTCTAGAAAAGTATACCCAAAAATCACGTTTTTTAATAGAAAAAAATGTAAAATATCAAAAAAAAATCGCAGATGGCCAGATCAATATCACTTTCGTATTAAAAAGGAAATAATTCTTCTCCAATTAATTACAATTTGTTATTGAACCATTTCTGGTCAAATTAATGCATAACTATAGTAATTGTGCATAATTGTTAATTGTTAGTCATGTCAGATTTTAGGCATCCACGATTTGGAACGAACACTAGCAATTATACACCTTCTACACTTTGTATCCATCGTACCAATTACTTGTTTAACCATTTTGTTATCAAGTCTGATGTGAATAACAAATATATTTCAATTAAACACACATCTTTATTTATTCCCACTTTATTTGCAGTTGTATGTAAACCATTTCGGTCGCGCCTACTAGATATACACGTCATGTTTAATAATACATTATTATTATTATTAAGGATAATAATGTGAACATTTATTTGGTAGAATAAATATCTATTTCATAATACTAATATAAACGGAGTTTTTGAATTTGAATTATAATTGTTCCATCTTTTATAATTTTGACGTTTTAAACGTCAGTTTCATCCGAGTTTACACAACGCTCGATGTACATTTAAAATATTATTTAAATTAAAAATAAACCATGAAAACGTACGATACCATCAAGTCGGAGAAAGTAACATGATGGCTACATCACCATTTTTTTAAAATATGAAAAATATCACAAAAATGATGATAGCCATCACAAGTTTTTTGTGTTGGAATTATTGATAAAGAATAAGGTATTTTCGAAATCTCACTAGTTGTTAAAAACAAATCAATAAATATGAATAATATCACCAAAAATGGTAGAAGTTTTTCACACCTTAATCATCAAATTAATTATTTCCTGACGCAGAAAAATCAAAACTGATAATCTATCGATGATTTAATACTTACATCACGCTTTACGATATTAAACAACTTTATTAATAACGTACAAAGTCGGACGGCAACGAGATTAGTAAAGTTGCGATGTGAGTACATGCAGGATTAGTTAGATATCAATTAAACGGGATCGAGTAGTTGTACAAAACCGAAACAGTGTTTCGCATGTGGGGAAGCTCTCTGGTTTTCGCAAAACACAAGTTTTCGCTCGACGAACTAAACCCCACTTCTGTGTACAGTGTGTACCGTGTAATCTGAACAGAGGTCCGCACTGCTCAGTCGATAAGGCAATGCCATTTCCCTGGAGACGATGGAGACGAGGTGTACACATCGCCTCTCACACATGTACCGCTTCCTCCACCCACCCCCCAGAGGGCTCTGCACATCTATTAACACCACCGCCACCACCAGATAAAACCAGTTGGGATGATTAATATACGTGAAGGTTGTGTCTTAATGTTTTCCCACTCTTTGTCGGTTGCGAAGGGGAAATGCAGCAGTGCTATTTTTAATGCTTAGATTACCCGAAATATCCGGCTAATACAAGTATAATTAAAATTGGGATCAAGGAGATAATTAATTCTTACGAAGCTCAAATATTATTAAACACAGTCGATAGCCATTTGGTAGATTAACAAACCAACATCATTTTATCATGTGCCTGTTAATTATGTGTAGTATTATTTCTGTTCCGAAACAGGGTCCTGCATTTCACCTCCCGTCTTCTATAGCTCATTTACTAATTAAGTTGGAATTTTGATATTTTCCAGAATAAATTTGTATCGTAGGATGCATTTCAGGAAAATATTTTTGATTATACAGGGTATCCCAAAAAAGCGTGACGTCATGATGATATATTTTTTTAAATTACATGCTATGTATTTTATTGCTTATTTGGGTACCTTTTATGGTTGCCTACACATTCCTATAATTTTATTGGAATCGATTCAGAGATATCAGCAAAAAAAAATAAAACTAAAACAAATCAGTTTTGCACTATTGTTTTAAAAAATTAATAAAAAATAAAAATAGTGCCTTGTTAATAAAATCATACAAGGTACTTATTAAATAAGATCTGATAGTCGCGTTAACTAAGTTTGATCGATATAAATTATACAGGGTGTCCAAAATTTAGTGTCAAACATTTCAAACTTTAAAGCACTTTATTTTTCTTATTTTAAATTGGAGCCCCTGTATATTTTTATGTCATTCCATGCAGAATTAAAAAAACAAACATTTTTCCTGATAACAACCCTGTCCCAATTCCTAACGCATTAAAAGTTATTCGCAGAAAACTCGTTTTATCAACCATTTCAATAGCCATTTTACTAAGGTGGCTTTGAAAAACAATTTATTGACATTAAAATTTAACAAGGTGGCAAGAGACTTTAGTATTGTAAAAGTTTAAAGCGTTATTAACTTAAGCTCTTTGTACTCAAGAATTATTTTTTCCATGAGAAAATAATATTCTTAAAGTAATTTTTAAGACTAACTATCAATTAAACAAAACCACTAAATTAGAATAGTTTCTTTAATTCCACAAATAAATAAATTTATAATTTGACATTAAATATAGGATTCATATCTCATCTCTCTTTTCCCTTCATGAGGTTTATATTATACTCTGTTGCTAGGACTGAATTATTTATTTCTTAAAATTCTTTTGATGTGACGCACTCCGGTACGTCGAACACAACTATGTGAAAAAAATATCTGCGTTATCATATATATTTTTTTTATAAAGTGACCGATGTGCAAATGCATAAACAAAATGTATAATGAATATATCAATTATTTGGATAAGCAAACAATTACAAAAGCAGAAATATGAAAATCATTTTGGTCGCCACGAACAAAATTAAAAAAAACTTGATATCTCTCATAGGACCAGAGAAAAAGGAACATCAATGAAATTACTTTTCAGGGGAGCAAAAAGCGAGAGCGGGCCACATAAAATGTGCGAATAGTATCACTTTGTTCATAAATAAGTCTAATTTCAAAAAATACACTCGGCGTCAAAAAAAAGCGCCACTCGAAAAATCGCGAAAAATCTCGATTTTTCAAACCGTTGTAACTTGGTTCAATTTGGTCGAAAATCGATGAATCTTTCAGTTTGGGAAAGATTCAAGTTTTATCTTTAAGAATGTGTAGTTGATTTTGACCCCAAGTGTAACCCACCCCCGTAACAACGGTATGGAAAAAAATGTTTTTTTATGTAAAAAATTGTCCAACTTTGACAAGCTGTACCGTGCGCAAAAAAAATCGGCGGGAAATTTCACCACAAAGGCAGAAAAATATAATCAATTTCCTTCGAATGCCTTAAAAATTCGAGTCGTTTCGATGATTTGGAGCAAAGTTATGAATTTTTGAAAAAAAATGACAATTTTCACTTTTTTGGCCATAACTTGAGTAATTTTGCACCAAAATCGATGAAATTTTGCAGTCTGAACAGTTTCAAATTTTTTCTTCAACGTCATGTGAATTGTTTTGTTGCTAAAACGATTCCACCCCCTGCCACCCCCTTAAGGAAGAAAAATGTTGAAGTTTAAATGTGCAAATTTGGTTTCTTGTACCATGTGCAAAAAAAAACGTGTACTCAATCGGTCAGCATGGCAATAAAGTTCAATCATTTTCCTCCTATTTCTTCCAAAATTCAAATCGATGCGATGATTTGGCGCGAAGTTATGCAGTTTTGAAAAAAAAATTACATTTTGCGGATTTTTGGCCATAACTAGGCGAATTTCACACGAAACTCGATGGAATTTTGCGATCTAAGAAGTTTTCGACTTTCGTAACCCCCTGAAAACCCCTACAAAAAGTGTTTTGGATTGACAAAAAATGTTAAATTTTTACAACTTGTTTTCATTTTCAATGTCATTTTTTTCCAGAAATTCATAACTTTACTCCAAATCATTAAAACGAATCGAATTTTTAAGGCATTTGAAGGAAATTGATTAGATTTTTCTGTCATTGTGGTGAAATTTCCCGCCGATGTTTTTTGCGCACGGTACAGCTTGTCAAAGTTGGACAATTTTTTACAAAAAAAACATTTTTTTATCATCGCGTTGTTACGGGGGGTTGGTTGGACTTGGGGTCAAAATTAACTACACATTCTTAAAGATAAAACTTGAATCTTTTCCAAACTGAAAGATTAATCGATTTTCCACCAAATTGAACCAAGTTACGACGATTTGAAAAATCGAGTTTTTTCGCGATTTTTCGAGTGGCGCTTTTTTTGACGCCGAGTGTAAATTAAAAAAAAAGATTTTTTTTCAATTTTTTTGGCCCTCTTAAGAAGGTCACTTCCTCAAAAATGAACAAAATTATCGTTTTTTATCGTCCATTTGTAATGTAATGTAATGTAATCTTAAGAAGGTCACTTCCTCAAAAATGAACAAAATTATCGTTTCTTTTTATCGTCGATTTTGATTCGACACTCAATTCTGAGTAAAAAAAATATTTTACGTTTTTCCGATTAATAGAAGTGATCAAAATTTGTGAACTCTCGTGAAAAATGTACTTTATTAAGTTTAGGTACACTTTTATTTAAAACTATAAAAGCTATCAACACAATATTTTGTTTTGTTTTATAGGTGGTATCGATACCTATCAGTATGGCTGAGATTATTTCCACATGTTGAGTGGCGGATTTTTTTTTTTAATAAAAAGAACTCGAAAAGTTTTCATATTTTTTATCATGTCATAATTTTTCTGAATCCAATTATTATTTTTTAATTCCTGTGCCTTAAATGCTTATTTTGGAGGTAAGAACATGTGTGCAAAATTTCATAGAAATCGGTCTAGTAGTTTTCTCTAAAAGTGTACGTAAAAATCGCGTTTTCTTAATGGAAAATGGCTGAGGAAGTGACTCCCTTGAACAATTAAATTTATTTAAAATAATCGTGTTACTTTTGCCTTTTCGATTGATTGTTCGTAGAAGTAGAATGTCGTTTATTTTTTTGACGTTTACTTTGGTGTTAATTTATTTGCAATACTTATACGATTGAAAGAATGGGTTCCCCATGCATATTTCCTATGTTGCTTGGTCAAAAAATCACACGGTATATATTGAAGGAAAAAAAATGAAACACTTGAAATTCGTAAAATTTCGTGTTTTTTTTGTTCGGGGGGTTGAAGGGATATTTCCAATCTGAGTTTACCTACTTAAAGTAGAGTCAAAATTGGATTTTTTCCCGAAATCAACAAATTTGGAGTTATGTGCGAAAAACCTCAAAATGCACACCCATAACTTGGTGCTGAATCGTCGTAGGAACTTTGTTTTTTGAGTCCTGCATAGGGAATTGATCAAATTTTAATGTCTCTATGGTAGATTGAGTCGACAAAATTTTTCTAACTCCGAATACATCGTCAAAGTTGGACATGGTTTCCTGAAAAAAACATGTTTTTTCCACAGGGGTGCTAGAGGGGGGCGGAAGGGGTTATGCTTAAGTTCGCATGCATGACTTTAAAGAAGACACTTCAAAGTTTTTCGTCCTCAAAGATTCATCAAAATCGATTGAAAATACGCCGAGTTATGGTCGAAATTTCACGAATTTCGAGTGTTTCATTTTTTTCCACCAGTGTATATTATACTTTAGGTAAATGTTTAATTAATAAATAGCATTAAGTAACTTAACTATCAATTTTATATAAAGGATATTTTGTGTACTTGGTAAAATACAGTAAATAGTCAGTTTGATGGCGGTGCTCTTTGCGTTTATTGTGAGGGCTTGAATTTGATAAATGTGTACACGGTGTAACTTAAATCCCGTCCGTACCGAATGTTAAATAGTTATATTAATTTATGTCTTAGAATATTAAGCAGAACAGAATGTTCAGAGGGTACAATTACAACAAAACCAAGTTGTTTGTCGACTAAGCCCGGAGAGCGGGAGAGAGGCGCGGGGGGCGCGGGGGAAGGAAAGGGGTAGAGAATAACGGTACATTAGCACTAATACACCCGGGGCGAGGCCGAGTGGTGTAGTTAGCTAGTTGAATTAATGCCGATGTTGTAGACTGTATGTAGAGAGCATGTAATTAGCATGTCCATTGCTGTCTGCTTTTTGTTGTCCTCAGCATCACCGACAGCTCTCGCGAACTTTATCCCGAGGGTTATAGGGCTTGCTTGCTTGCTTGTTGTCCGCTATTTCTATTCCAAACCGTAATGCCAGACGTGTTATTGTTGTGTTTCCCACTTTCTTCGCCTTGTTTACATCACGAATTAAGACGCACGCGGTCGCTCCAACAACTAATATTACAAAAATTAGGGTCCATTAGAAATTAAAAACAAAATGGTGGACTAATTAGGAGATAACGCACGCCGTTTATCCGCTAATGAAATTGTCGAACATTTCATCACATTAATCCAATTTCTTAATTGGATTTACGATACGTACGTATTTATCATAGACATGCAGTAATAACTTTAAAACATTCATGGCGTTCGTTGATTATTCGATTCTAATTATGCAGGTTCGTCTAATCACGTTTGAAAAATACGGTTGGGGCACGAATAAATGACAGATACCATGTAGTTGCTAATAGGTTCGTATTAATGCATTAAAAGTTCATAATAAGCGAGCGTACGTGGAAATTTGAAACTACAGGAAATTTACTGAGTTGCAATAATATGACATCTGAATAGATCGAAACATGTGTATCTTGTATATCTTATATATTTAATTTATTTTGCTTATTTCTGTTCCTGATAGCACCTATGTTTTACACCCGTACGTATAAACCAGTGGTGGGGAAACTTTTTTTAAGACGGGCCCTTTGTAATAACTAGACAATCGTAGCGGGCCAAAGAATAATGCTTAATCGTTAACTAATTTATGTGTTCTATAAACATATACATATATTATTTTAATAGTAAAGAAGCAAAAGGTAACAAAATTATGAGCATAAAATATAAAGTGAATTTAGTGTAGTTCTTGATGTGAAGTATTATCACTTTATTTTCTGGTGTCATTACTGGTTGATGGTGCATGAGAAAAATGAAATTGAGACTGTTTCATCAAAATTTCATCATAGTCCGGTTCCATTTGCGAAGCAGAAATTCTTAAAACTGATGAAAGGTGCTCATCTGTAATTCTGTTTCTTAAAGAAGTTTTCATAAGCTTCATTGTTGAAAAGATTTGTTCGCATATATAAGATGAGCCGAACATTGTCATTATCTTCATTGCATGAGTAATTAGATTTGGGAAATTATCTGGACTTAAATTTTTATAAAATTCTAGTAATGGTACTGTATGAAAAGTATTACAGTTCAGTTCTATTAACTCAAGTTGAAATTTTGCATCAACTACTTCGTAATTAACATTGAATGGGGTCGCAAAAATACTAAACTCTGGTTCCATTTTTCTAAAGTCCTGAAATCTCCTTTCAAAGTCTGTGGATAGTTTTCTCAAATTAATTTCGTATTTTTTAATCTTATTGTTTGATATAGTGAATTTTAAAGATTGTATTCTTGGAAAATGAGAGAAATCAGATTTAGAGATCTGATTAGCAAATAATAATAACTGTAATTTGAAACTTTTCAGGTATTGCCAAATATCGTGAAGAAACTGATTTTTTCCTTGCAATTTGAGATTAAGTTTATTCATGTGTACGAGGAGGTCTGTGAAAAAAGCGAAATCAGAAAGCCACGTTTCATTTTCTAAGACGTCAAATTGATTATAAATGTCTTTATCAAGAAGAAAATTCACAATATCGTCTTTTAAATCCCAAATTCTTTCAAATACTTTTCCAGCACTTAACCAACGAACTTTTGAATAATACAGGATATCGGAATGCTCAGCATGTACGGACTCCAAAAACTGTTGAAACTGGCGATGTAATAATCCTCTGGAGCGAATCATATTTACTAGTTTTACAACAATATTAAGTATATGGTCAATATCTAAAGCCGATTTACAGAGAGCATCCTGATGTATAAGGCAATGCAAAAAAACAACATCATTTTCCGGATACTTAGAATTAAATTTCCCAACAAATCCTTGATTGATTCCAACCATATTAGGAGCACCATCTGTAGTTACATTACATAGCTTGTCAATATGTAAACGAAGTTTATCGATGCAATTTTCAAATTCACAAAATATATCGGCACCAGTCGTTGTTCCTTTCATTGACTGCAGCCCTGCAAGTTCTTCTGTAATTTCAAAGTGGGCGTTGATTCCTCTTACAAATATGAGTAACTGCGCAGTATCGCTGATATCTGTACTTTCATCCATGGTAATTGAATAAAAAATAAATTTTTGAGTTTTTGTAGTCAGTTGTGAAATTAGATTTTTATCAATATTTTCAATTCTCTCGGTGATTGTTCTTCTTGAGAGAGACAGTGACTGAAAATCCTTTTTCTTGTCAGGGCACATAATATCGCACACATCTATCATGCACTGCTTTATAAATTCACCATCTGAAAATGCTTTATTAGATTTAGCAATATTATAAGCCAACACATAACTGGCTTTCGTAGCGCATCTTTGAGAATGATTAGCTCTCTGAAATAATTGTTGTTGACTTGATAATTTTTTTATGAAATCTTTCGATTTAATTTTTTTCACCTCTTCACTTAACGATGAGTAGGAGTGGTCTTCATGTTTGCTCTTGAAATGGCGTTGAATGTTATATTCTTTTAAAACTGCAACAGTTGTGTTGCAAAGTAAGCACACAGGTTTTTCTTTAAATAAAGTAAAGAAATATTTCCACGTCCCATTCTTCTTTAAAAACTCGACATTCTGAATCCACTTTTCTTTTTTTAACATCCATTTTAGACGTTACCTACTACGGAGAACAACACACAGAAACGCAATTGACGAAAGCTTACTGCTAACTAATGCTCTTACGCGGGAGTTTGTTGAGGCACTGGGAGTTTGGGGGATTACACAATCAATTACTCGAGTCACAGCGGGTCGTTGTAGATGACTGACAAAGTCGCCATAGTTTCCCCATCACTGGTATAAACTGTTTTGATATTCCCTTCTTGTTCAAAAATGCCTTGTTAATTGCAAAATTACCTTTTCTGCTTCGTCCATTGATGAAATAACAGAAAATAGCATTTACTTTCCTTGTGTTTAATATGATGATATTTTTCGCATCGTATTAAATAATATAAAAGTTGTTGAATCGTTGTTTATTGAGAAAGCTGTCTATTACTCAGCTGAATGATTTTCTCCACAGGTGACGTCCAATAAAATGATGCCCAACACAATTCAGCCAATCAAATGACGACGATTTTACTTTCTCAACAGTTTAGTTGTTACTACGGTTACCATTTGTTTGCGTAAACACGTATTCATAAACGTCATAACGTTTCCAGCGGAGTGTCGCAGCCGCAATTTAACGGAATAAAAACAAGAGGACGATACAATTTAATATAAACAGAAAAATCTTTAGGTAATTATTTAATATGAAGCGAAAATAGTTATTTATGCAACAAGTGAGTAAAGTAATACTTTTTTCACGAGTAGGAAAGATTGCCACACGAGCCGAAGGCGAGTGCGGCAATTCCTACAAGTTCGAGTTTCATACAAATTTTTTTCTACGTCCGTAACTTTAAATAAATTCGATAAAACCTTAATCAATTTTTATAAGTAATAATACTTTTTTTAAATGAAGAAAATAATAATCATCAACTTTTCTTGATCGGAAACGAATGTTTGACATTTATCGGCGGAACTCGCGGCGTGTTGCGAAGCGTTCATGACAGACTTTGCGCAAACAATTTTATAGTAGCTTTAAAAAATGAACCGCTACGACACTTTTTTTCACGTAAAATAGTGAAAAAATGAACCGTTATGGCACTTTTTTTCACGCTATTTGTAGGGTTCAGGAATCGCATATTTTATGAACCCAAATTAATGAAAAAAACTGTACATTTTATAACGGACGTTGAAAAAGTATATTATTAAACGAGTGAGAAAGTTAGCCATTGCTACTCTGGTGAATGTGTTTCGGTCTTTAGGTTTTGGTTTAATTTTTATAATTAACAAAGTTAGCAACATTTTCTTTTAAACAGATAAAAAGCAAAACCAATTATGTAACAGCAGCTAAATTTGATAAGTAGTTAACCAATACATATATCTACGCAATGAAGTAATTTTAATGTAAATTCTTAATTAATAAAGAAACTATGAACAAATTAGGTGACAAATATTATTTCATTCCATTAAGGTTTAAAATGTTTCACCAATTACTCTAATCAAGTGGAATTATTCACCGATAATTATAGGGAACGCTCAACAAACAGCAGTAATAACAATTATAGTGGGAAATATTAATTATTGTTTACAATTTTTATTGCTGTTATTGTCGCATGTTGACCCAACAGTTGTCGATGGATAGTTCACCTCAATTACGGAAATTGAATATTTTAGACGATAGGTATCACCTTAATGGTGTTTATCCTTACTGTTGTTAGGTTGGTTTATCATCAGTCTTCACGCCAACGACTTTAGCACAAATTCGATGTTTAAAAACCTCAAGAGTAAGAAAAAATCTAATACACACATTATGATCGTTTTTTTCTGAAATAATAACAATAGCATTGACAAGGCTAACTTGATTAGTTTGGGAGATATCGGGCGACTATTTTTCAATACGTCTTTATTTCAATAACTGTAAGATATGCAAGAAACCGTTTAATTGTTATTTATGTAGTTTTCTTCTCGGAATTCCTTTTTTTTTACTCCGATTTTTAATTTAAGGGGGTAAGTGCCGCGTCGAAAATCGATGCATTTTTGATGGTCAGCATATACATAATTCTGAAGTTAATATCAAATATTAAGAAACGATATTTTGTACATTTAGAAAGAAAGGGTTAAACTATTCGTCTATAGAATTAGATATTTTTTTTAAATCATCAGACAAAGTGTATAATTTATCCTGAAAATTACCAATATTGGATGGATATCTGGAGCTTTTCTTTGCAAAGAACTAAAAATGTAATGCTACAGAAAAATAGTTTATACCTTTGACAACAATATGTACGTAATAAAATTGTCATTAGTTAACAAATAAAGTCACAAAAACGTAAGAGCTACACCTCTACAAACACGAATTTGCTTCATTTTCGCCGTTGTAATGAACGCCACCTGCATGAAACATTTTGTATCAACCCTGGAGGCGTGTACAAACAAATTTACGTACTCGGTAAAATTTCAGGCCCAAGATTGTGGTGATTATCATTTTATATTAGACCATTCTGGTCCAACTCTGGCGCAAGGCACTTACCCCCTTAAGAATTATGACAAAAAGTTTTTTTTTTTAATGGAACACCCTGTATATTTTGAAGTCATCGAATGCCACGTTAAATCAACTCTATATTATTGGTGCAGTTTTCTTCGCAGAATTTAGTGGCATGCCCATTTTTTTACTAAATAGAACAGCCTGTATATTTTGATGTCATTGAATGGCACTTTAAATTGGCTTTACGTCGATAAAATATGTCATGAGAAATAACGATTATATTAGAAATGAAGTTTAATTTAATCATTAATTGCAGGAAATACATTAAATATTGAAATTGCTGCAAATACACTTAAAAAAAAAATTCGTGAAATTTTGACCATTTTCAAACCGCCATAACTCGGCGTATTTTGAATCAATTTTGATGAATCTTTGAGGGCGAAAAACTTTAAAGTGTCTTCTTTAAAGTCATACATGCGAACTTAAGCATAACCCCTTCCACCCCCGTCTAGCACCCCTGTGGAAAAAACATGTTTTTTTTCAGGAAACCATGTCCAACTTTGACGATGTCTATGGAGTTGGAAAAATTTTGTCGACTCGATCCACCATAAAGGCATTAAAATTTGATCAATTCCCTATGCAGGACTCGAAGAACGAAGTTCCTACGACGATGTGGTACCAAGTTATGGGTGTTCGAAAAGAAAAGTGCATTTTGAGGTTTTTCGCACATTTTAACCAAATTTGATGATTCTTTCAGGAAAAAATCCCATTTTGGCTCTACTTTAAGGGAGTAAACTCAGATTGGAATGATCCCTTTTCGAAGAAAAAAAAAAGAAACGTCCAGCTTTGGCAACGTGTACCGAGTTGAAAAAAATGGTGATGTGGCCATCATGTTACTTTCTCCGACTTGATGGTATCATAGCCATTTATATTTACGTTTTCATGGGTTTATTTTCAATTGAAATCATATTTTAAATGTACATCGAGCGTTGCGTAAACTTGATGAAACTGACGTTTAAAACGTCAAAATTATGAAACGGAAAAATTATACTTCAAATTCAAAAACTTGGTTTACTCAACAACTAACGAGATTTCGAAAAAAACTTATTCTTTAGAAGTTGTTTATTTTGGCATTCTCTACAATTATTATTCACACAAATTTGCTGTAACTATTATCGTTTCATAATTATAAAGCAAAAATTTAAAAAAATTAATAATTTTTTTTCTCGAATAGCAATGATTTTATGAAAAATATTTTCAAGCAAAAGATGTTAATTTCTTTGTTATCTTTAATGTTTGTTTAAATGTTTTTGTGATATTTTTCATATTTAAGAAAATATTGGCAAAAAACAAAAAACGGTTAAGGTAAACACCCACTTCCGGTGTACGAAATTTTACCAAAAGCTTTTCAGTTCTTCAGATTATCAAATCAGACGTATGTTCAAAGTTTCATATCAATTGCTCTATTAGTTTTAGAGATACAGCGCACACAGATACACACACACACACACACGCACACACACACACAGACACACACAGACACACACACACACACACACACACACACACAAATTTTTTTTCCAGAAATTGTTGAGATGGCATCTAGGGACCCCAAAACGGATATTTCCGTAAAAAAAATTTTTGAAAAAAAAATCACGATCACAGTACTTTCTCGTACTTTGTAACGGAGAAAGTAAAAATGTGTAGACTCGATCGACCAAAAGGGCATTGTCGAGAGGCCTTTCTGTGTTGTGGAGATCCTGCATCAAACAAACAAAGCGCAATTGCTTTCACATAAATAACAATTTATTTGTTGTTTGGCGGTCAATATTCGAGACGTCAATTTTACGATTCGAAGTAAGAACCGACATCGAATGTTTGATTCCGCAGCTACCCAGGACTACAATCATTGTTGAATACCCTATACTATCCAGTACCATCTTAATCCCACCCACTGGGTATTTTATTCTTCACAAATTATTAAATTTAAAAAAAAATAGGTGAGGTAACGCTAAATGGGAAACTGTAGGGCTGCAATAAAAACTGTTTATTGTATTATTTAGTACTGTAAGAATAAGAGTCCCATAATTCACTTATGAGAGCTTCAGAATGAGAACATAATTATAGAAAACAATAACAAGGTGTAGGCAACCCAAATGACTCGCGGAGAAATCGTTAATTAATGTAAGCCAGAAAAAGGAAGCCGCTCGCTCGCGCTGGTCGCAACGAAGAACACTCGTTCAAGATAAAGGGCGCAATTTATAAACGTCGGTTTTATGGTCTGATTGTAAAATAGAATTAAACGCGCGGTAGGTAATATGTAACATTGAGTCGTTACCAACGAGTCCCCGAATCCTCGCATCTGCGTCCCGAAAAGAGACCGTACCGCTCTCCGCAACGCCGATAAGAGGGAGATGTCTGTATATTTTAAATTGATCCTCCCCGCAATAACAAACCGATATATCGCTAGCTAGATACAACATTAACAAATTGCACTTCACACTTAACACCGTTTATTCCGGCATATGGGCTAAATATATGCATTAAATAAACTGGGGGGGTATTAGTCACAGCCGTGGGCGGAGATTTCGGAAGGGTCGAAACGTGGGGAGAATCCGGTTGGGACGAGGAGACAGTGGATGTGTTTATACGCGAAGAGCATAAAGGACGCATTAGCCGAAGGGTTGTAGTCCGCAGACTGCAATTGCCTGCAATATAACACTGTTCCCCGTTCCCTGTCCCCAGCCACAGCAGGAATGGTGGGCGGCAATGCGAACCTGCAGGACGGGAATTCAATCAGATGTTTATTCGGAGCGGTGATTATAACTCGATTTGTGATTCATTGGATTCGCCACTTAATACGGATACGTCCATTCAATTTACCACCCGAATTTACATACTAAACGCAAATCACTAATCAATACATTCGCCTCGGCACTTTTCAAAAATTGCTCTTTCAACCACTCTGTGTAATAACTTTTCTCTGAATAGTAGAAATAAATGGTGATGTGGCCATCATGTTACTTTCTCCGAGTTGATGGTATCATTTATATTTACGGTTTCATGGTTTATTTTCAATTTAAATCATATTTTAAATGTACATCAACTCGGATGAAACTGACGTTTAAAACGTCAAAATTATGAAAGATGGAAAAATTATACTTCAAATTCAAAACTCAGTTTACTCAAAAACTAAAGGGATATAGAAAAAAACTTATTATTTATAAGTTGTTCATTTTAGCTTTCTCTACAATTATTATTAACATCAATTTGTTGTAACTATTATCGTTTTATAATTATACACCAAATATTTAAAAAAAACTAATAAATTTTTTTCTCGAATAAAAATTAATTTTATGAAAAATGTTTTTAAGCAAAAGATGTTAATTTCTTTGTTGTCTTCAATGTTTGTTTAAATGTTTTTGTGATATTTTTCATATTTAAGAAAATATTGGCAAAAAACAAAAAAACAGTTAAGGTAAACACCCACTTCTCTTCAGATTATCAAATAAGACGTATGTTCAAAGTTTCATATCAATTGTTCAATTAGTTTTTGAGATACAGCGACTTCGACTTAAAATCTATTATGAAAATTATGTTGCAGGATTGAAATGCACTCGTTTACTACTAACGGATGAAAACTGATGGCACTAGCAATTTCGAAACGCGTCTATAGATGGATGGCAATGGCTTAACTTATATTTTTTAGTAGATTTTAATATTCACTTCCTGAAGCAAAGAGAACTCACCATTTTTAAATTTTACTTGTCCAATTTTCTTTATGACCTTGAACTTACATATTTATTGCAATTTAAGTAAAAATGTTTTTCATAGAAAATGAAATTCGTGGACACGTACCCGGTATGTAAATAGTAGCATTAAACATGTACAAACGACACATTCAGAAATGATTTTCGGGATCTCATTGTGGGCTAAAAAGGGGCCGGGGGCAAACAGTGGACCGAGAAACGTGCAGAAAATTGTATTCACACATTGTCGCATTAGGGCTGACATTTCCAAACATCTCTTTCATTAAAATGGCCATTATTTAGATTAATGTTACCCCTGACTGTGGTTTAGAATTACATTGACTCCGTCGCCAACTGCCAAGAGCCGCACATTCGATGATAAAATACGTGGCTTTTTTTTATTGTCGAGTTTAAGTCTCGTTATGATATGTTTGGCCTCCCGCGGGGCCGCAACAATACCTTGCTCGGGCACAGAATAGCGGGATAGATTTCTAGAAGCGGATTCTACACTTACTGCCAAGGGTTACAGCTGTCTCAATTTAGCGTACGGTCATTACTAATAAGGTCGTATTTTATGGTCTCCGGCTAGGTTTCTAACGTCAAATTGAGATAATAATGTTCAATGAGTTTCCACGCTCGATTACCATACCCATTCCCTCATGCTGGTTGCTACCCTTGCTTGCTGCATTTCCATGTTCCTGTCACTGCATTCATTTCGGATGTTACATTATGTTTTATTGCGGTATTCTCTGGATGCTAATATTTACAACCATAACGGAAATTATTAAAGCAATTTGTCAATCAGCAGTGAGATTTGATATCTTGAACGGTAGCGCGTAACTAGCAAAATGGGAGCTCACCTGCAGAATAAATTCGGGGCCTAGATTTTTTTTGTCAGAACAAATGGAGTTATATAATAAATGATGATGATGATGATGAGGCACCGACTTAATAATCGCGGGTAATATCACAAGAGGACGGATAAATTTTATTTTGCTAGTCATTAGCGGGGTTCACACCTACGCGCAATCCCGCAAGCTTGGACCGTTCCAAAACCGCGCGATTGAATGTGCGTGTGAATGCAAGAATATCGCACATTCTAAAAACGTTTTGCTCCGCAACATAATTGAATTATAATAAAAATATACAATTCAAAATATATAATTAATGAGCAATCTATTATACTATACCTCATTTAATAACCAGGCGGACTAAATCAAATTATTGCCGCCAAAATACGTTGTTGTGATTGGCCAAAGGGGCGCCGTTTTTACACAGGCCCAAATTGCATAAAACAGTAATGGCCGTTGTTATGATCAGCTGATCGCTCGCTGTTCCTTGTGTCCTACCGATTCCACGCGTTTCGGCTCAGTTTCTGTGTTTTTAGTCAGTTATTTCTTCCGTTGATCGTGTAAAAATGGATACCTCTCATCCCGCGATTTTCTTGGAAATAGTTATTTTATTTTTAACTATGGATATATGCCGGCACAAGTTTGGTGTCATTTTCGCCCCCCAAGAAACGGAAATGCTTGGATTTTGGAGCATTAACGTTCGAGGAAAAACAATCTAAAATTATCTTATATAAAACTTTAATGCAAGTGGCTTTAAAACCTACTGCCGTCGTACACAAAATTGTCGATTCATTAGGTAAGTGTGGCGCAAGTTATTACAATATGGAATCAAATCATAAACATACATTATATTTAGGATTGGCTGGAAGTATGGAGTTTCACACAATTAGGGAGTGTACGGAGATTGGGGCAGTAACAAGTCCTAAACGTTTTGAAGGACTTCCAGCGACCGAAGATATCTATAATGAAAGCAGCAAAAATTTTGTGTGCGGAGAATTTTTCTTTAAAAATGAAATTGCTACTTTGAATTAAATATTAATTGAATTAAAGAATAGAGCTGACTTGCCAAAGAAGTCCCGTTAAACATTATATACATTAATGAAAGAGATTTATTTTAAGTAAGTTCTTATACGTTTTTAAATAGTAAATTGATTTAATTTAATAAAATTCTATTTCACGACAATCTAGTATTTATATTTCAAACCTTTTACAGAATCATATGTATTTTTAAAATATACCTAATACTTCAATCCACTTTATATGTAAATAAATATATGTACAACTTGAGTTTTTCAGTATGCCCCTAAATTCTTAAGAGGGTCTCGTACTTATTTTAATATTATATACTATATCATTGACTATATAATCAAGAAAGTTTGCCTAGAATTAATTTATATGTTGATATAATTGTTGAATGAATGTTATGGATAAAAGAATTTGAAATAATTTTATTTTTACCGCCAAAACATGTCTGGTTACTTTTCTGGTGACTTTTTATAGTGTAAATATGACTTTCGCATTTAGTCCGCCTGGTTATTAAATGAGGTATAGCATGTATCGCGGGAAAAAAAACCACCCCGTACAGCGAGGAACTGATAAGACTTTTTTGTGACTTATGTAAGATTTGTCGATAACATCAATAAATAAAATGAAATGAAATGAAAGTCGATGAGTAGTGTTCACGAGATAGGGCAAATATAAAGCGAGAGTATTTGAAGTAAAATGAATTTGTAAAAAATCGCAATTTTGGCAATTCTTAAAAAATAGAAAAACAATTGCTAACGACTTAAAACATTCTAAAAATATTAAAAATCCATTAAAGTTTATATTTTTGCGAAAACTCTGTACAATTTAGCATTGGATTTTTTGATTATTTCATGTAATCAGAGCGGAGAATTGCAACAATTTTGACGATTCGAAAACATTTGCAAATTAATTGCTATCGACTTAAATTATTGAAAATTCACTCGAGATTATGTTTTTTTTTATGAAAACTACGTACAATTTATCACTGGATTTTTATGATTATTACATTTGATTTGAGTGAAAAGTTGTAAGAAAATGCAACAATTTTAACGATTCCAAAGAAACAAAAAAAAACAATTGCTATTGACTTAAAACTTTCCAAACTCACTCAAAATGTATTCGAGATTATAATTCCATGAAAAACTACAGTGGATTTTAGGATTATTCCACGTGATAAGAGACGACAGTTGTAAAAATTGTAATACACTTGGCGGTTCTAAAAAAATTAAAGAAAACGGTTGGCTTCAACTTACGCGCCGTTCTGTTCAACTTAAAACTTTCAACAATCACCAAAAAAAATTTCTTAAGATTATGTGATTGTGAAAAATTCGTATACTTCATCACTGGATTTTGCGATAATTGAATGTGATCAGATCGACAATTTGAGAAAAAAAAACTGTTATAATTTTGACGACGCGAAAAAAATTGAAAAATAATTGCCACCGTTTTAAAACTTTTTAAAATTGCTCAAAATTGATTCAAGAGTATATTTTCATAAAAAAACTACATGCGCTTAATCACTGGATTATGCGACAATTTAATTTGATCAAATCGGAAAATTGTGAATAATTGCAAAAAAATTGATTTGATCAAATAATAATAATAATAATCTTTATTCACGTTACAGAAATCATTATTTTGTTATTATAAAAATATTAATAGATGTTTACAAAAAATGGGAAAAAAAAGAAAAATTAAATTAAATTTTGAATAATTGTAATAAATAGGCCGAAAGACCGCAGGTCACTAGCCAAATTGGCTTCCACTTTCAGACAATACATTGTTTTATAAAAACTAATGTATATCAATGTAAAGTATGCATGTAATAATTTTGCGTTAGAAAAAAATTGATTTGAAAGTTCCTCAAAATGTCTTTCACGTTACAAATCAGTGAAAATTTGCATTCACTCTATTACTGAATTTTTGGGATAATGTTATGCGTTCAAAAGTTTTGTAATAAAATTACGATAATCTTGGGGATTAAAAATTAAAAGAAAAACAATTGCTGTCGACTTTAAACTTTTCAAAATTACTCAAAATTCACTTAAGTTTATAATTAGGCGAAAATCTGCATACACTTCACCACTGAATCTTGCGATAAATGCATTTGATCGATGCTGAAATTTGTGAAAATTTGCAACAATTTTAACGATTCGATAAAAATAGAAAAATAATTGCCATTAACTTCAAACATTTCAAGGTAACTCAAAATTTATTCGAGATTATGATTCCGTAAAAATCTACATGTAGTTTATCACTAGATCTTGGTATAATTTGATATGATCAGAGGAAGTTGTGAAAAATTTCAACAATTTTGGCAATTCGAGAAAAATAGAAAAACAATTGCTATTGACTTTAAACTTTTTAAAATTACTCAAAATTCACTTAAGTTTATAATTAGGCGAAAATTTGCATATACTCCATCACTGAATTTTGCAATAAATTCATTTGATCGATGCTGAAATTTGTGAAAATTTGCAACAATTTTAACGATTCGATAAAAATAGAAAAACAATTGCTATCAACTTGGAACATTTCAAAATTACTCAAAATGAATTTAAATTTATAATTACGTGAAGATTTGCATATACCTCATCATTAATTTTAGTTGACAGGAGTGGAAATTTGTGAAAATTTGCAATAATTTTTACTTTAAAATAAAAATAGAAAAACAATTATCATTAACTCCAAACTGTCCAAAATAACTCTAAATTAATTCGAGATAATGATTTCGTAAAATCTACATGTACTTCATCACTGAATTTTGCGATAAATTCATTTTATCGACGCTGAAAGTTGTGAAAATTTGCAATAATTTTAACGATTCGATACAAATAGAAAAACGATTGCCATTAACTTTAAACATTTCAAGATAACTCAAAATTTATTCGAGATTATGATTGCGTAAAAATCTACATGTAGTTCATCACTGGATCTTGGGATAATTTCATATGATCAGAGGAAGTTGTAAAAAATTTCAACAATTTTGGCAGTTCGAGAAAAATTTAAAAACAATTGCTAGTAACTTGAAACTTTTCAAAATAACTCAAAATTCACTTAAATTTATAATTACATGAAAATCTGCATACACTTCACCACTGAATTTTGCGATAAATTCATTTGATCGATGCTGAAATTTTTGAAAATTTGCAACAATTTTAACGATTCGATAAAAATAGAAAAACAATTGCTATCGATTTGGAACTTTTGAAAATTACTTAAAATTCGCTTAAATTTATAATTACGTGAAAATCTTCACATACTTCATCACCAAGTTTTGCGATAATTTCATTTGATCGGAGCGCAAATTTGTGAAAATTTGCAATAATTTTCACTTTTAAATAAAAATAGAAAAACAATTACCATTAACTCCAAACTGTCCAAAATGACTTTAAATTAGTTCGAGATTATGATTCCGTAAAATCTACATGTACTTCATCACTGAATTTTGCGATAAATTCACTTGATCGATGCTGAAATTTGTGAAAATTTTCAATAATTTTAACGATTCGATAAAAATAGAAAAACAATTGCCATTAACTTCAAACATTTCAAGATAACTCAAAATTCATTCGAGATTATGATTCCGTAAAAATCTACATGTAGTTCATCACTCGGTCTTGGGATAATTTCATATGATCAGAGGAAGTTGTAAAAAATTTCAACAATTTTGGCAGTTCGAGAAAAATTGAAAAACAATTGCTAGTAACTTGAAACTTTTCAAAATAACTCAAAATTCACTTAAATTTATAATTACATGAAAATCTGCATACACTTCACCACTGAATTTTGCGATAAATTCATTTGATCGATGCTGAAATTTTTGAAAATTTGCAACAATTTTAACGATTCGATAAAAATAGAAAAACAATTGCTATCGATTTGGAACTTTTGAAAATTACTTAAAATTCGCTTAAATTTATAATTACGTGAAAATCTTCACATACTTCATCACCAAGTTTTGCGATAATTTCATTTGATCGGAGCGCAAATTTGTGAAAATTTGCAATAATTTTCACTTTTAAATAAAAATAGAAAAACAATTACCATTAACTCCAAACTGTCCAAAATGACTTTAAATTAGTTCGAGATTATGATTCCGTAAAATCTACATGTACTTCATCACTGAATTTTGCGATAAATTCACTTGATCGATGCTGAAATTTGTGAAAATTTTCAATAATTTTAACGATTCGATAAAAATAGAAAAACAATTGCCATTAACTTCAAACATTTCAAGATAACTCAAAATTCATTCGAGATTATGATTCCGTAAAAATCTACATGTAGTTCATCACTCGGTCTTGGGATAATTTCATATGATCAGAGGAAGTTGTAAAAAATTTCAACAATTTTGGCAGTTCGAGAAAAATTGAAAAACAATTGCTAGTAACTTGAAACTTTTCAAAATAACTCAAAATTCACTTAAATTTATAATTACATGAAAATCTGCATACACTTCACCACTGAATTTTGCGATAAATTCATTTGATCGATGCTGAAATTTTTGAAAATTTGCAACAATTTTAACGATTCGATAAAAATAGAAAAACAATTGCTATCGATTTGGAACTTTTCAAAATTACTTAAAATTCACTTAAATTTATAATTACGTGAAAATCTTCACATACTTCATCACCGAGTTTTGCGATAATTTCATTTGATCGGAGCGCAAATTTCTGAAAATTTGCAATAATTTCAACTTTTAAATAAAAATAGAAAAACAATTACCATTAACTCCAAACTGTCCAAAATAACTCTAAATTAATTCGAGATACTGATTCCGTAAAATCTACATGTACTCCATCACTGGATTTTGGGATAATTTTATGTGATCAGAGCGGGAAGTTGCAAAAAATTTTAAAAATTTTGGCGATTCTAAAAATATAGAAAAACAGTTGCTATCGACTTGAAACTTTTAAATTTTACTGAAAATTTATTCTATGTTTCCCTAACAACCCATCGTTAGATTTTGCAATCATATCACTTGATCAGAATGGACAGATTTAAAGAATTATAATGATTTGGTGATTAAACAAAAACTTGAAAACAAATGCCATCGACTTGAAACTTTCTAAAATTATTCCAAATTGACTCAAGATTATGTTTTCGTAAAGAAAAACTACATACACTTTACCGCCGAATTTTGCGAAAACTTAATTTAATCAGAGGAAGAATTTGAAAAAATTATTTTAATTTTAGCGATTAAGAAATAGAAAAACAATTGCTATCGACTTGAAACTTCTTAATTCTACTGAAAATTTACTGGAGATTATGATTCGAAGAAAATCACTGGCTTTTGCAATAATTATATTTGATCAAAGTGGAAAGTTTTGAAGAATTGGAATAATTTGGCGATTAAAAAAAATTGAAAAACAATTGCTATCGACTTGGAACTTTTTAATTTTACTGAAAATTTACTGGAGATTATGATTCGAAGAAAATCTACATACACCTCATCACTGGCTTTTGCAATAATTATATTTGATCAGAGTGGAAAGTTTTGAAGAATTGTTATAATTTGGCGATTAAAAAAAATTGAAAAACAATTGCTATCGACTTGAAACTTTCTAAAATTACTCAAAATTGTTTTAAGTATTATTTTCGTAAAAACTGCATGTAATTCATCCCCGAATTTTGCGAAAATTTGTAATTCGCTTTTAATTCATAAGTATAATGTAAATTATAAATGAGGCGCGAGGGTAAAAAAATTACCATGACCGGAGGGGGATCGAACTGAATATGAATTGGACATGGTAAGATAGAGGATACTTGCGGCTATCAATTGGTATAGGTTTCAGCGTGGAACTTTTTGATACAACAGATTGCAGCCCTTCCTAAGTCGACAATGAAATTTAAATTTAAGCATAAATGATGAGTTTATAATTAATAACAAAATTACAAAACGCGTTGAAATTAATGTCATTTTAAAGCATTGTCATCCTATTTCATCAGATATAAAATGATTTGATTAGCGTTGTTGGAATTCACTCAATAAATTATTAAACGCGTTGCAATCTTCGCTTGAAATTCATCAGTTGAAAATAGTTGACTTTAAAGCCCAATTACGCCATAATAGTTTAGAAGTAACACTCAATAATTTAGATTTAGGGGGTTTCAAGTTTTGCGAACAAGAATCCGTTATTATTTAAAAAAAAATAAGCAACTTTATTTTTATTTTATTTTTGGCTTCCCTTCATTTTTCTCGCGATTCTATACACTGTGCGTCGCGTTCTCATTTCTAAAATGAATCGAGAATAATAGCTCTTCAAATTAATGATGAGTGTGTGAAGATATACTACAGAAATTATCCTGTGAAGTATGATCTTTTGAGTTACTCAAAGTTATAAACATATAATTTTTACATGTTTATAAGATATATTTATTTAATTTCATGACGTGTTCGACTCGACATAATTCAAAGAAACTAAGTATCCTGAATGTATGCCATTTACTATAGGTAGACTGGAATATTCTGTGTAAGCAAGAGTCATGCAATAAATGTCTTGAAGTTCTGAGAAATGATTGAACCATTTTCTGTAGTATCGAAGCGAGAAGTCTGAATGGCGTTCGAATTGAATGGGACCTCACATGAATTGTTGTGACCACATTTCGGGGACGAAAGTTTCATTGAAGGACCGTTTGATGAATGACGGTCATTATATCTTCATCGCCACTTGGTCCGCAGTGTACAGTGTAAAGCATTAAGGACGCATTTGCGAATAATACAAAGAAATGAGAGTCCATTCACGCAGATGTATTTATTTTCGGAGTAAAGAATAAGAGTCGGAAACGGAGGGACATTACTTTCAATATAAAAATTTAACGCGGGTAATTTGCATTTGAAAAGGCGGAAAAATAAAGTTAAAAATGAAAATCTCCCGTTCGCGTTGTCGCGATTGTTAAAAGTCCGGGACATTTGTATACAGACAATAAACATAAAAATGCAGGAAAAAGTGTTGACAATTAAGCAAAACAACAACAACCGAATACCGGGCAGCATTGTATTTTTCTGTAAGGGAATAAAAGGAATTGCCTTTAATAATGTAGTTATACACTGCGGAGTTGAGTGGGGGGTTGTGAAATTGCGAAATTGTGAAATTTGCATGTCGGCCGCTCGGGGATCTTATGTCGGAATGGTTTGGGGACGTGCGACGAGAATTAGCCAAGCTCCAAAACGTGTATACCCACTTTTTATTTCGGCTGTAAACTTTGTAATACTGTCTCTAAATTAAAAAACAGGATTATGTTGGAAAATATGACTTCTTTTTATAGTGCATGGAGTTCGCGCGCTCTCCCTTTGCCCTCGGACCGACACCACCTTCGGCTGTTTCGCGCTGTACACCCAGCGTTTCATACATTATTACCTTTTTTCATGAATAAATCAAATAAAAAAAGCCAACCGTCATATACATAAAAGAATCGCCCACCTCTCCACTTTCCAGCACTGCCTACCAAAAATTAATGATACACTGTATAGTTGCGAATTTGAAAGTATAATTCAGATGTCGTGCAAAACGTAAATCACTATGAAAGTGCTCCCTCTTTCATCTCTTTATCTTCGTAATAACAATAATTCATGTACGGACGTGTATTATTCACGCAAGCGTCACGAAAATTTAATGCATTTCTAAACTTGTCAATCAGGAGGATGTAACCTTAGATTATTTCAAAATTATTTAAATTTGAGCAGACGGAGTTAAGCATGAGTGACCTTCTTCTGAAGTTTCCGCCAGTGTTCCCAAGTAGAGATGGGCGACATTACTATTTTTTGTGTTTTTTAAGGGGGACGTCAATTTTCATATTTTTTTTATAAACATCTATTTTATTTACAGATATGAGATATTGTGCATTTGGGCACCAAAAACAATTATATTATTCATTTCAACTCCACCAGAGGGCGCGAAGTCATCTCCTGAAAAACCGTATATTGTGCGTTGGACAAAATATCTTCGCACCAATATTGCTGAAACATAAAAATCAAACGACATTCTAAAGAAGACATTTATCCTGTCTGTATTATACAACCAAGTTGTCAAGGCCAGTAGAAAAAAAATATCAGTCTGCGAAAACAATTCTCGGAAAAACGTCCTCTTGCTGGATACTGGATTTACTTGGTTGTAGAATACAGAAAGTCTACTACCGTTTGATTCGTTTGTTTGAACAATATCAGTGCAAAGATATCCTGTCCACCGCACAATACAGGAGACGACTTCGACGCCCTCTGGTGGAGTTGAAATGGATAATATAATTATATAAAAAATTGTTTTTGATGCCTCTCAATATATTTTTTCAAATGCACAAGATCTCATATCTCTAAATAAAATATATGTGGATAAAAAAAATTATGAAAATTGGTCAATTTTCACCAAAAAACCAGAATTTTGTAAAAAAATTGTTTTTGATGCCTCTCAATATATCTTTAAAAATGCATAAAATCTTATATCTCTAAATAAAATAGATGTCTACAAAAAAAATTATGAAAATTGGTCAATTTTCACCAAAAAAAAAACCAGACGTCCCCTTAAAGAGTGGACTTGACTTTACTGAAAAAGTAAAAAAATATCTTTGAAAAAAAGTGATGAGCACGAAATCGTAGTGGAAGAAAAGGTCCTCACTTAGATAATTTTTCCAATGTACCCTGAAGACGTAGTGGAGAGCAAATAATTAAAAAAAAGGTCCTCACTTCCAAAATTTCATGACTCACAATGAGATAGGAAATTTACACATTAGTCACTGGACTCCTCGACTCTATTTTAAGAGTCGGCTCTTTTAATCGACTCACTAATGAGTTACCCAACTCTATTTTAAAGCTTTAAAACTCGAAATTCCCCGAAGAGACTACAGAAATCTCCTTTTTAGAGTTAAAAAAAATTCCCTAATTCTGTTTTTGAATTGTTCCCTCTAGTTTTAAAATCTTGCAAAGATAAATGTTAAGTCACAGTTCAAGCCTCCCTCATAAAATCCTCTAGTGTTGAAATCTTGCAAACACAAATTCTCAAAACATAACAGTTCAAGCCTCCCTCATAAAGTTTTCACCAAAGTAGCCAACCTCTGAAACTTAATATCTCCTAAGGAGAAAATCGTTAAAAAATCTCTGTTTCTGTTCTTGATTTGTTCCCTCAAGTGATGGAAGTTTGCAAACATAAATGTTCAAAAAAATCGCGGTTCAAGCCACCCTCATAGTTTCCACTAGTGTTGCCAACCTCCTAAAGTTTCCACGAGTGTTGCCAAACTTTGAAACTTAATATCTTATAAGGAGACAACGAAAATCGTTAAGAATTCTCCGATTGTGTTCTTGTTTTTTTTTCCTCAAATGTAGAAAACTTGCAAACATAAATGTTCAAAAAACCACGACTCAAGTCTCCATCCTGAAGGTTCCAACAGTGTTACCAACCTTTTAAACATAATATCTCCTACGGAGACAACAATTTTTTTTTTAAATTCTCTAATTCTGTTCTTGATTTTTTCTTCAAATTTTGCCAACACAAATATTTTACATATCCCAGCTGAAGCCTCCTTCCTGAAGGTTCCACCAGTGTTGCCAACCTTTGAAACTTAATATTTACCAAGGAGACAACAAAAATCGTTAAAACATATCTAATTGAATTTTTGATTTGTTCCCTCAAGCGATGGCATATTGCAAACATAAATGTTCAAAAAATCACAGTTATAGCCAACCTCCTAAAGTTTCCACTAGTGTTGTCAACCTTTGAAACTTAATATCTCATAAAGAGACAACGAAAATCGTTAAAAAATCTCTAATTCTGTTCTTGTTTTTCTCCCTCAAGTGTTGAAATTTTGCACACATAAATATTTTAAGTATCCCAGCTCAATCCTCCTTCCTGAAGGTTCTACCAGTGTTGCCAACCTTTGAAACTTAATATCTACGAAGGAGACAACAAAAATTGTTAAAAAAATATCTAATTCAGTTCTTGATTTGTTTCCTCAAGTGATGGAATATTGCAAACGTAAATCACAGTCCAAGCCAACCTTCCAGAGTTTCCACTGGTGTTGCCAACCTCCTAAAGTTTCCACGAGTGTTGCCAACCTTTGAAACTTAATATCTCCTAAGGAGACAACGAAAATCGTTAAACATTCTCTAATTCGGTTCTTGTTTTTCTCCCTCAAGTGTTGACATTTTGCAAACATAAATGTTTAAAATATCCCAGCTCAATTCTCCTTCCTGAAGGTTCTACCAGTATTACCAACCTTTGGAACTTAATATCTCCTAAGGAGACAACAAAAATCGTTAAAAATTATGTGTTGAAATCTTGCAAACATAAATGTTAAAAAAATAACAGCTCAAGCCTCCTTCCTGGAGGTACTAACAGTGTTACCAACCTTTGAAACTTAATATGTCCTACCGAGATAAATTTTTTTTTTAAATTCTTTAATTCTGTTCTTGATTGTTTCCCTCAAGTGACAAAATCTTGCAAACATAAATGTTAAAAAAATAATGGTTCAAGCGACCCTCCTAAAGTTTTCGCCAGTGTAGCCAACATTTGAAACTTAATATCTGGAGGTTCCAACAGTGTTGCCAACCTTTGAAACTTTGACACAACCAAAGTCGATAAAAACTCTCTAATTCTGCGTTCTTGATTTTTTTCCTCAAGTGTTACCTTGAAAACATAAATGTTTAAAAAATCACAGTTCAAGCCACGCCCACCAGTGTAGTCAAACTTTAAAACTTAATATCTCTTAAGGAGATAACAAAAATCGTTAAAAATTCTCTAATTCTGTGTTCTTCATTTTCTCCTTCAAGTGTTGAAATTTTGCAAACATTAATGTTCAGAAAACCGCAGCTCAAGCTTGTCTCAAAAATTTTCCACCAGTGTTGCCAACCTTTAAAACATAATATCTGCTAAGGTGACAACAAAAATCGTTAAAAATTTTGTAATTCTGTTCTTGATTTTTTCCTCAGGTGTTGAAATATTGCAAACATAAATTTTCAAGAAATCACACTACTTCAAGATTGTATCAGTGTTTCCAACATTTTCAACTTAATATTCCCTAGGCAGTCAACATAAATCTCTGATTTAGGGATAAAAATTTCTTAATTCAGTTTAAGATTACGTTCTCCCAGCTGTTAAAATCAGCTAAACTTGAATTTTAAATAACTTACAGTTCAAGTCCCTCCTGAATTTTCCACCAGGGTTGCCAACCTTTGAAACTTAATATCTGAAAAAAATCGAATTTTTAACTTGATTCTCATTGATCACTTGATGAAACATGATTTAATATTTAAAAACGATTAAATTTAAGAAAAATTACTTGGTATGTTTCACTTATTGAATTATTTATTGGAATAAAAAATCTAATATTCTATAATTCTGATCTCATTTTTTCGTCAAGCATTGAAATGTTGCAAACATAAATGTTAAAAAAATAACAGCTCAAACCTCCCTCTTAAAGTAATCAAATAAATAATAAACGAAGATTCTTCGTATATAGCTGAATCTAAAGTGTGAACATGCCTCCGACAGGGATCGAACCTGCAACCTCCAGAAGTTTCCACCTGTGCGGCCAACCTTTGAAAATTAATATTTCCTAATGTGATGACAAAAATCGTTAAAACGTCTCGAATTCTGTTACCTCAAGTGTTGAAATCATAAATGTTCAAATAAAAACAGTTCAAAGTCCCCTCTTAAAATTTTCGTCGGTGCTCCCAACTTGAAAGCTTAATATTTCCTAAGAAAACAAAAATCTCTTGTTCTGGGTTAAAACTTCCATGATTCGGTTTTTAATTGTTTCAAGTGTTAATTAAAATCTGAAATATTAAAAAAATTTAGTTTAAGCGTATCCTTAATTTCTACCAGCGTTGCCAACCTTTAAAACAAAGCTAGTTTATAAAAGTAGCAACAATCGCTTTACAGACAACTAAAACAATTTATGAATTTATCTGGTGGTGGAAGCGCCGGGAGCTTAAAATTTACTTATTTGATCTTACGAATACGGCATCTTCAATCGTACTGTAATATTTTTTAATGTCGCAAATATTTGGCATTCGTTAGGTAAGGGCTGAAATTACCTAAAGAGACAACAAAAACCACCAATTTATGGTTGAAAATTGCCTAATTCTGTTTTGGATTTTGGAGCATAATTCGCATGAAAACCGATATAATAAAAAAAATTAAAAAAATTGTGTACTTTCTCCCATTTAATGATAATAGGGTTTTTTCCATAGCTATTGTTGTTTTCCGAAACAAGAGGATTTTCGAAAAAAAATCATTCTTTAAAAATGATCTACACAACTATTGTCAATATAGCTTTTATCATTTCACAACAAAAGGATTTTCGAAAAAACTTCATTCTTTAAAAACTGTCTACACAATTATAGTCAATAAAGCTTTTTAATAATGGAGAAAAAATTTCAATTTTTTTTATATATTTTTATCAGAGAAACAAAGTGTATTAATATTTTTATTCAATATCTGTTCAAATGTACAAAATTTTCAGTTCTTCGGATTTTATCAAATAAAGCTTACGGTTAAAATTTCAAACTAATAATAATAAACACATTTATTGAAACTCTGCGAGTTACAAATGGCCATCGACCGAAATCTTTCGGCCTTTTTAAAATAGTAGATTTTGAGAAAAATCCAAATTATTGAAATCGTTTCTAGGGACCTCAAAATTTCCGTTTTTTTTTAAACATTTTATTATTATTTATTATTATTTTTACACGTGAATCAGAATTATCAATCATTTAATTTTACATACTAACTTAAATGTTTCTGTTTTATATTGTAATGTATAAATGTTTTCCTAAATAATGTTCTGAATGATTAAAATTTATAATAAATTTGGAAAATTTGCGGAGCAGTGAAACCAGTTGGCTAATTTAGTTTAAAAGTTCAACTATTACCTCTTCCTGGGGATCTTTTTTCAGAAATTTAAATCATTTACTATTGTACTATTATAAATGATTAAAAATCAACATTTTCGAATCAAAATTTAGATTTAGACAAATTTTAAGATTCTCAGAAACTTTTTTAATAACTATTTCGATGATTGCTTGCTTATGTTTGTGAAACTGTCCGTGGTTGATTTTTTAATATAGTTGTGGATGTTGATGACAGACATGGCCCATCTAATTTTCATTATTAAATAACACAATATTAGTCGAGTTGTTTTTGTCCTTTGCAATTAATATGATGGAATTATATGGTATCAATTTATAGCATAATGTAAATTAGTCGATAATATGAAGAACAGTTGATGGAAATGGGTGTTAATTAATGAAAAGGCGATTTAGTAAATTAGACCAATTAAGAGATGGGCAATTGGTCGAGAGTCGAAGGAACGAAGACGAGAGCAATTAAAGCGCGCGGTGGCGATGATTCGGCGCGATCAACGTTTAACTCGTAATTTTCAATTTCAATTAAGCGGGACTGATAATAAAAGATATCCCAGTTATCTCATAAAGTAATGCGCGCATCCGGCATTACTGGGAATGAAGTGGATGAAGTGGCAGCCAATGATGAACGGACGTGCGTGGCATTCAATTAATAAGTCCGGAGCTCCGGAGTTAATCCCGGACTCGTGTCCTCGGGGACTATACTATCATTATTATGTAGATCACACGTTGATCCGTTTGTTTCAGGGGTCAACTCGATATACACTCATACTCACCCCTCACTCTCTACCACTCGCTGACTGATTACGATTCAAATTCATATAATACACCAAACATTGTCGATACACAAATTTTCAATTAAACCCGGACAAGTTAAATCGCACCCTACGTAATCCACGAAGGTTCCACTATCATCTGGAAATATGTAAATTAAAGGTTTTGGTCGTAAATAACAATAAAATCAAAAACGTATAATTATTACTCCATCTTTTCTTCTAGTAATGCATTTTTAAATGGATTTGACGGTCGAAACTATCCTCGTGATGTATCTTCTTAGGACATTAATTCTCTAGTTTGTGTACATGGGCGTCCGCAGAGGGGACGAAATTATATTGCGGGATCGAATAAAAAAATAGTCAAATCAGGTCATGAACGTAAAGCCTCATGTATTTTCTTATTTCATAAATTTTGTTTTTTTTTTGGCCTGGGATGCATGTCCATGTGGCCAGCTCTAGGTTATTTCATAAATTTGAAAATATTAATATACGTAGTTATTTTTGTCAGTTGGAAATTGTTATTTTTATCACTTGAAAATGGTCCTTATGGACAGCTGAAAATTGTCATTTTTGACAGTTGGAAATTGTCATTTTTGGCATTTGGAAATTGTCATTTTTAGCACTTGAAAATGGTCCTTTTGATCAGTTCAAAATTGCCATTTTTGGCAGTGGGAAATTGTCATTTTTAGCACTTGAAAATGGTCGTTTTGGACAGTTAAAATTGTCACTTTTGGCAGTTGAAAATTGTCATTTTTCGCAGTTGGAAATTGTAATTTTTGGCAGTTGAAAATTGTCATTTTTATCACTTTAAGATAGTCCTTTTGGACAGTTGAAAATTGTCATTTTTAGCAGTTAGAAATGGTCATTTTTGGCAGTTGGAAAATGTCATTTTAGCACTTGAAAATGCTCGTTTTAAGCAGTTGAACAGTGTTATTTTTAGCAATTATTAATTGTCACTTTTATCACTTCAAAATGGTCCTTTTGGACAGTTGATAATTGCCATTTTTGGCAGTTGGAAATTGTCATTTTTGTCATTTTTGGCACATGAAAATGGTCTTTTTGAACAGTTCAAAATCGCCATTTTTGGCAGTGGGAAATTGTCATTTTTAGCACTTGAAAATAGCCGTTGCAGACAGTTAAAAAATGTCATTTTTGGTAGTTGAAAATTGCCATTTCTCGCAGTTGGAAATTGTAATTTTTGGCAGTTGAAAATTGTCATTTTTGGCAGTAGAAAATTGTCATTTTTGGCGGTTGGAAATTGTCATTTTTGGCAGTTGGAAAATGTCATTTTAGCACTTGAAAATGCTCGTTTTAGGCAGTTAAAAAGTGCTATTTTTGGCAGTTATTAATTGTCACTTTTATCACTTCAAAATAGTCCTTTTGGGCAGTTGAAAATTGTCATTTTTAACAGTTGGAAATTGTCATTTTTGGCAGTTGGAAATTGTCATTTTTAGCACTTGATAATGGTCCCTTTTGACAGTTGAAAATTATCATTTTTGGCAGTTGGAAATTGTCATTTTACGCACTTGAAAATGGTCCTTTTGGACAGTTAAAACTTGTCATTTTGGGCAGTTGGAAATTGTTATTTTACGCACTCGAAAATAGTCCCTTTGGACAGTTTAAAATTGTCATTTTTGGCAGTTAGAAATTGTCATTTTTATCACTTGAAAATGGTCCTTTTAGACAGTTCAAAATTGTCATTTTTAGTAGTTGGAAATTGTCCTTTTTGGCAGTTGGAAATTGTAATTTTTTGCTATTGGAAATTGTCATTTCTACCACTTGAAAATGGTACTTTTGGACAGTTGAAAATTGTCATTTTTGGCAGTTGGAAATTGTCATTTTTAGCACTTCAAAATGGTCACTTTTGACAGTTGAAAATTGTCATTTTTACCAGTTGGAAATTGTCATTTTTGGCAGTTGTAAATTGTCATTTTTAGCACTTGAAAATGGTCCCTTTTGACATTTGAAAATTGTCATTTTTGGCAGTTGGAAATTGTCATTTTACGCACTTAAAAATGCTCCTTTTATACCGTTCAAAATTGTCAATTTTAGCAGTTGGAAATTCACCTTTTCGGCAGTTGGAAATTGTAATTTTTTGCTATTGGAAATTGTTATTTCTACCACTTGAAAATGGTCCTTTTGGACAGTTGAAAATTGTCATTTTTGGGAGTTGGAAATTGTTATTTTTGGCAGTTTGAAATTGTCTTTTTTAATACTTAGAAATGGTCCTTTTGGACGGTTGAAAATAGTCATTTTTCGCAGTTGAAAATGGTCCTTTGGGACAGTTGAGAATTTTCATTTTTGGCAGTTCAAATTTGTCATACTTGGCAGTTGGAAATTGTCATTTCTGGCAGTTGAAAATTGCCATTTTTGGTTAGCAATGAAAAATTGTCATTTTTAGCACTTGAACATGGTTGTTTTAGACAGTTGAAAAGTGTCATGTTTGGCAGTTGGAAACTGCCATTTTTGACAGTGGGAAATCGTTATTTTTAACACCTCAAAAATGGTCGTTTTAGATAGTTGAAAAGTGTCATTTTTGGCAATTGAAAATTGTCATTTTTGGCAGTTGGACATTGTCATTTTTATCACTTGAAAATACTTATTTTGGACAGTTGAAACTTGTCATTTTTGGTAGTTGGAAATTTTAATTTTTTTGCTATTGGAAATTGTTATTTCTACCACTTGAAAATGGTCCTTTTGGACAGTTGAAAATTGTCATTTTTGGCAGTTAGAAATTGTTATTGTTGGGAGTTTGAAATTGTCTTTTTTAACACGAAAAAAATGGTCCTTATGGACGGTTGAAAATTGTCATTTTTCGCAATTGAAAATTGTCATTTTTTGCAGTTAAAAATTGTTATTTTTGGCAATTGGAAATGGTCATTTTTAGCACTTGAAAATGGTCCTTGTGGACAGTTGAAAATTGTCATTTTTGGCAGTTCAAAATTGTCATATTTGGCAGTTGGAAATTGTCGTTTTTTCGCAGCTGAAAATTGCTATTTTTGGCAATGGGAAATTGTCATTTTTAGCACTTGAAAATGGTTGTTTTAGACACTTGAAAAGTGACTTTTTTGGTAGTTGAAAATTGCCATTTTTGGCAGTGGGAAATTGTCATTTTTAGCACTTCAAAAATGGTCGTTTTAGTCAGTTGAAAAGTGTCATTTTTGCAATTGAAAAGTGTCATTTTTGCAGTTGAAAATTGTCATTTTTGGCAGTTAGTAATTGTCATTTTTATCACTTGAAAATATTTATTTTGGACAGTTGAAAAGTGTCATTTTTGGCAGTTGGAAATTTTAATTTTTTGCTATTGGAAATTGTTATTTCTACCACTTGAAAATGGTCCTTTTGGACAGTTGACAATTGTCATTTTTGGCAGTTGAAAATTGACATTTGTGGCAGTTGGAAATTGTCATTTTTAGCACATAATTTTAGTAAAACACGTATGTATTTTGGCTCATGGCCAACTTTGACTAACTTTGTTCGATCGCACTGTATTATACTATTTTATGTTCATCGAACATAACGCGGAACGCACTATTTGTTATAATATTTAATTTTGATGCGAGTGTTAAAGTATATCTTTAGTACATTTAGCGACTACGTATAAGTTGAATATATAAAATATTACTTTAATTTAATAAATTCATACATTTTCCCCCTTGAAAATGAAACACAAGTTATATAGCAACAACGAATACATAAACAATGTTTGGAGGTAATGTAAATATAAATGATACCATCAAGTCGGAGAAGTAACATGATAGCCACATCACCATTTTTTCTTTTATTATTATCACTGATAAAACCATCGTTTTGATTGTTTTGATTCAACTGTTTGTAAGCTGGAAATAAATTCAAATTCCATAATCAAATTGACATGTGTTCTTGCGAAAGTACATTTTCTGAAGCGTCTTGAGGGGATCGTTCGGGTGATGTATAGAAACCCCGAATCGAACCAGTCGTTTCTTCAGGAAATCATTTCAAATCCAATTTTTGAGCAAACGTACGAATTTCACGTTTTTGACAAAAAATAAAAATCGCCAACTTTAATTGAATCCGACTAACTTGCACCCAAAAAGTGCAGATTTGAAATCCGCGTTCGATTTAGATTCTTTGTTTAGCCGCTACGGCCGTTCAAAGTTGAAAAAAATCGACTTTTTTCAAAAATTTTAAACTTGTTCATGGTGACTTGCCAATTTTTTTGCATTTTTTTCCTAGATGAAATTTTGACGCCAATTGATTTAGCTCGTTCTTCTGATGAAGAAAAACGTATTGCATAAGGGTCTGCGATGATTATTAAAAGATTTGATTTTTTCGATTTTTTCCATTTTCGAGTTTTCTTCACTGACGCGTCACGGACTTGATATTGACATTTGTTCTTGCGAAAACAGATTTTCTGAAGCGTCTTGAAGGAATCTTTCCGATGATGTATAGAAACCCCTAATAGAACCAGTGGTTTCTTCAGGAAATCATTTCAAAGCCAATTTTTGAGCAAAAGTAAGAAAGGGGGACCCTTCTATCGAATATTATGTTTTCGACAAAATTTAAAAATCGCCAATTTTAATTGAATCCGACTAATTTGCACCCAAGGAGCGCGGATTTGAAAACCGCGTTCGATTTGGATTCTTCGTTTAGCCCCTACGGCAGTTCAAATTCCGCTATCCTATCAATAAAAGGATTCTGCTTCAAGCTGCTGTGAATTATTAAATAAATCGAGCTTTCCATCAGTTATCTTACTAAAACGTTTCGAATTATTTACATCAGTATTGTACTTGTCTCGTGTAAAATTAGTCTTGATGGATGATGCCATCGGAGGAACATTTGTGTGAAACAAAACCTCCAATAAATTACTTAGTTTCCCGTGGCGAAGCAATAGTTCCTTAAATCCATAATTCTTTTCCGCATAATATTTTAAGCAAATATTTATAAGCGGGCGAAATAAAAACAATCCCATCTGTAAAATGGTATGTTTTATCGAATTCGAAAAGTCGAAGAGGATCCGTGGAACACTTCCAAATATAAATATATATTTTGATTGAAACTCTCGTGCCGGAATTGATATGGTGTAGTAGGAAGGAGGGTTTCGAAGTTGCGCGAGGGCGGAAGGATCGGCGCCGGGACGCAGGGCCTAGGGCGCGGTCTCCAGAAATTGTGAACAGAAACGTTTTGGGCCATAGATATATAAGATTGCGGAGAGCTCGGGGCGCATCAAAAAGGGGGCTTAGATAGATATCATGCAATATGATTCGAATGGCGCTCCGGCACATCTTTCAGCCTAATCCGCGACAATGGTTCTTTAGATTCTCGCTGGGGGACCGCCTTTTATATCTGTTCCTATTCCGTGACATGATACGTTTTATATTTAATCGTATTTATTCATAAATATTTTTCCAGCGCGATTTATAACATTTATGTTTCACTTCATTTCGTTCGTTCAAAATATTTTAACTAATAATAATATTCTATTAGGAATTAAAAATCATTATCAAAAAATGGTGATGTGGCCATCATGTTACTTTCTCCGACGTTTTCATAGTTTATTTTCAATTGAAATCATATTTTAAATGTACATCGAGCGTTGCGTAAATTCGGATGAAACTGACGTTTAAAACGTCAAAATTATGAAAGATGGAAAAATTATACTTCAAATTCAAAAACTCAGTTTACTCAAGAACTAAAGGGATTTAGAAAAAAAACTTATTCTTTATAAGTTGTTCATTTTAGCATTCTCTACAATTATTATTAACATAAATTAGTTGTAACTATTACCGTTTTATAATTATAAACCAAAAATTAAAAAAAAAATTATATTTCTTTTTCTCGAATAAAAATGATTTTATTAAAAATGTTTTCAAGCAAAAGATGTTTATTTCTGTATTATCTTCAAAGTTTGTTTAAATGTTTTTGTGATATTTTTCATATTTAAGAAAATATTGACAAAAAACAAAAAACAGTTAAGGTAATCGCCCACTTCCGGTGTACGAAATTTTACCAAAAGCTTTTCAGTTCTTCAGATTATCAAATAAGACGCATGTTCAAAGTTTCATATCAATTGCTCTATTAGTTTTTGAGATACAGCGCACACAGACACAAAAAAAATTTTTTTCCAGAAATTGTTGAAATGACGTCTAGGGACCCCAAAACGGATATTTCCATCAAACTCGCATACAACGGCCTAAAAAGTAGAATGTTTAGGCAAGCGTACAACATACATAATTCATTTCGTTAATTTCTTTAATATTTACGACATTTTTCATTATGAAAACTAATTGAACTTATTCAGGAAGGTGTAAACTGAGAGTCTGCCAAAAATAATGCTGAAACTTTCAATAGAAATAGCATTATTTAGGCAACCGTACATACATACATAATTCATTTCGTTCATTTCTTTAATATTTACGACTTCTTTCATCATAAAAACTAATCGAAGTTATTCAGGAAGGTCTAAACTGAACGTCCGCCAAAAATAGTGCGGAAACTTTCAATAAAAATTAGAACCTCTAGGCAACCTTATATACATACATAATTTATTTCGGTAATTTCTTTAATACATACATACACATGTTTATTTAGCTTATTAAATACATACATAAATAATTCATTTTTACAAGTATATTCTATATTGGAAGCCAAATAGGCTATCGACCCAATTTTCGGTCTTCGTGTGTCCTTTTCATGTAGCGTGTGTGTGAATGTTGTGAAAATGGTTATGATTTGATGTGATTATGAATTCGATTGTGAATCAGGTTCTGAGAGGGATTGTGAGTTTGAATTTAAATATGATTGGCGGATTGATATGACAGTTTCAAAAATTGTTGAGGATGTAATTTTGAATTTAGGAGGGAAATCGGGGTTACGAACTTTACATAGTTGTTTTAATATATTGATTTCTTTAATATTTACGGCATTTTCCATTATGAATAGTGATTAAAGTTATTCAGGAAGGTGTAAACTGAAAGTGTGGCAAAAATAATGCTGAAACTTTCAATAGAAATAGAAAATGTTTAGGCAACCGCACATACATAAATAATTCATTTCGTTAATTTCTTCAATATTTTCGAATTTTTTCATTATAAAAACTACTCGAAGTTATTCAGGAAGGTGCAAACTGAAAATAATGCTGAAACTTTCAATAAAAAAAAACAATTAACAGGCATAAAAATTTCAACACGTTGCCTTGTTAAAAAAACGCACCGAATACATTTTATAACATTCACCGAATTATCCATCACAATTTAAAATATTTTCAAATATCTGAATTTCAGGGGTTGGAAATCGAAGTACGGATTGTTTAAATGTTAACGTTCATTTTTTTTTGAGAATTGATGTTTTATGTAAATGGATAAATAAATTTGGATACAGCTGTCTCAATTTGGGGTACAATGAGAGGTCCCGGTTGGAAATGTCACATGGATGTTACGGTGGTGGCCGATCGGGTCTCTACACGTTGCCGATACACGCCCTTTCCCTGTAAGATGAAATCACTTCTCGTGATATTCTGATTACTTCTCTCTCCTCTCCTGTGTTATCCCACCGATTCGCTGACATCAGGTTCGACAGTTCATTGTTCGTGTAACATATTGGTGCTGTGTGTGTGTGTACGGGTGGATGTGTGCGTTTCGGCCAATAACATTTGAATCCTAAATTTGGGAGCCCTTCGTGAAGCGACATCCCATAAAGTGGATATCTGTCTTTGGGTATTGATTTCGGATTTCGGGGGGAATTACCGTGGAGCAAGTAATTTTCTAGTAGTAGTAATTGTCTTCGTGACTGGCCATCAATCGTGTGATCCTTCAGGCGATAGAAGTCTGTTATTATAAAATCTTGTTAATTGTGATTTATAAAATTCGGTGTTTTTTTTTCAGGAACTTTTTAATAAATTGCACTTTGCATTTTTTTTGCACTTTTGCGTTTTTACTTTCTGCGTTACGAAGTACGAGAAAGTATTGTGTGAAAAAACGCCGCGAACCGTCACTGGTTTGTTTTGATGTCCCCTACCACCCCTAAAACTTTGTCGGTATATTTATGAAACACCCTGTACACTACAGTTACATCAATTTAAAAATAATATAGCAACATCATCATTTTCCAGTGCAAGTCCATAATCCGCACGGTCAGTTACACGATACCACCGCGGCTTACACAAGGCAAGAATCCATAATCTCATAGTCGAGGGCACAAATTGAATTTACCGTCGCCGCCGCGGTCGCCGGTCAGTGCTGAAGGGGTCATCATCGGTTCGTTAGTTAGTTAGGCGTAGCGGTCACGTGACCGAGTTGATGAAATCAGCTAATTAAATGCTCCACCTACTCGGCCACTCTTCGGGACCGCCCCTGTCTCATTACATTAATGTGTGCAACTCTTGGACTTGGGCGGGGCGTAACTTTTACATAGTCACGTTTTGTTTTGATGTGATACTGACACGAACCGACCAACAACAACAACTACTCCACCACAGCCTCGGCTCTCTGTCCAATCACCAATTAATTCATCATTTTCCATTGATATAAACAAACACTGATAAAGCTCTCGGATAAAAAAATAATGGTGATGTGGCCATCATGTTGATGGTATCATTTATATTTACGCTTTCATGGTTTGTTTTCTATTTAAATCATATTTTAAATGTACATCGAGCGGATGAAACTGACGTTTAAAACGTCAAAATTATGAAAGATGGAAAAATAATACTTCAAATTAAAAAACTCAGTTTACTCAAAAAGTAAAGAGATTTCGAAAAAAACTTATTCTTTATAAATTGTTCATTTTGGCATTCTCTACAATTATTATTGACATACATTTGCTGTAACTATTATCGTTTCATAATATAAACCAAAAATTAAAAAAATTGTGATGTGGCCATCATATTACTTTCTCCGATTTGGTTATAATAGTTATTTATATTTATATTTTTCAATTTAAATCATATATTAAATCGAGCGTTTCACATGATCGAATGATTGCAACGTCAAAATTATGAAAGCTACAAATGACAAATGTTGTTTCATATTAAATTAAAAAGTCCTAAAAAACCAAATAAAATCCCTGAACAAGAAAGCCTTGAAAAAGGTTTCTAAAAATAGTCCTGATTAATTAAAAAGTCCTAAAAACCTAATTAAAGTCTTGAACAAGAAGTCAAGAAAAGTCCCGATAAAAAAGTCCTGATAAAAAGTCCCGAAAGAAGAGTTCTGACAAAAAAATCTCTTGAAAAACAGATCCTTCAAAAAGACCAGAAATAAAGTCCTGAAAAAAGAGTTCTGATAAAAAATGTCTTGGAAAAAAGTTTTGGAGGAACAGTTTTGGAAATAAAGTCTTGTTAAAAAGTTGTGAAAAAGTGTAGGGAAAACAATCCTGAAAAAGTACTTCAAAAAGAGTCCTCAAAAATTAGGTCTTCATATAAAACATCAGAAATAAAAAATCCCGAAATAAAAAGAGTCCTAAAAAAGTCCTAAAATAAGTCCTGAAGAAAGTCCCGAAAAAGAGTTCTGATAAAATATCCTTAAAAATTGTCCTGTAATAACAGTCTTGAAAAAGAGTTATGAAAATAATAAATGAAAGTATCCTTAGAAAGATCATTAAAATAGTCCTGAAAAAGTTCTAAAGAAATTGTCCTGAAAAAATCCCAAAAAGAGTCTTGAAAAAAAGTCCCGAACAGAAAGTCCTGAAAATGTATCCTATAAAAAATGTCCTGAAATATAATACTGAAAAAAGTCCTGTAAAGAGGGCTTGAAAAAAAAATTTCCGAAAAAATAATTCTGAAAAATGTAACGAAGAAAATTCTGAAAATAGTCTTGAATAAGAGGTACTTAAAAAAGTCTCGAAAAAAGACCTAAAGGAACAATTCTGGAGATAAAATCTTGAGTCCTGATAAAAGCTGTGAAAAAAAGTCTTCATACAAAATACCAGAAATAAATGTCCCGAAAAAGAGCCCAAAAAGTCCTGAAAGAAAGTCATAAAATAAGTCCTGAAGAAAGTTCAGAAAAAGTGTCCTGATGAATTTTCATAAAAAAAATTGTCCTGTAAAAACAGTCTTGAAAATTGCCCCGTAATAACATCTTTAAATAATAAACAGAAAAGATTCTGAAAAAAAAAATTGTAAAAAGTCTTTAAAAAGATCTGAAGAAATTGTCCTGAAAAAGAAATCCCAAAAAGAGTCTTGAAAAAACCCCGAAAAAAGTCCTAAAATAAGTCCTTAACAAAATTCCTGAAATAATAATATATCTTATCTTAAAAATGTCCAAAAAAGGTCATTCAAAAAAATTCTAAAAATTGTCATGTGGCTAATTATGAAAAATTTGTTCTGAAAAAAATCCCGAAAATAAGTCCTCAACAAAGGATTCTTGAGAGAGTCCCGAAAATGGCCCGAGAAAAAAATCCCGAAAAAAATTTTGAAACGAAATCGTAAAAATAAAGGTCCTGAAAGAAAAAGTCCTTAAAATAAGTCTTAAAAAGTCCTAAAAAAGAAACGTCGAAGTAACGTCTTTTAAAAATATCCTTCATAAAGGATAAAATACAATGATAAAAGTTCTGAAAACATTGTCCTGAAGTCCCAAAAAGGCTAAAAGAAGAAAACACTGTTAAGGTAAATACGTAATTTTACCAAAAGCTTTTCAGTTCTTCGGATTATCAAATAACACTCATGTTCAAAGTTTAGTGCTCATTTCTGTATTAGTTTTTGAGATACAGCGCGCAAATTACACACAGACAGACTGTTATATAGAGAAAAAATGGTGATGTGGCCATCATGTTACTTTCTCCGACTTGGTATCGTAGCCATTTATATTCACGTTTTTATGGTTTATTTTCAATTGAAATCATATTTTAAATGTACGTTGAGCGTTGTGTAAACTCGGATAAAACTGACGTTTTAGGGCCGCTTTTACAATCGTCGGATAAATGATGGTTAACTTATACCCTCTTTAACTAATCCCATCGTTTATCTGTCAGTTAACGCACGCTGCCTTTTACAAACGCTTAGATAAATTTTTTCCCGAAACGCCAATGTTGGCAGCATTGCGGATACATGCGGTTGCGCAGTTTATAGAATTGGCATTTTTTGTTTTGCTTGCGGAAACGTTAGAAAGTTGTGTTTGTAATCATTGTTGCGACCCTTGGCCCCCTCGACCTTCTTTTCAATATTCCACCTAGAAATATGCCAGAATGCATGTTTCTTAGAAACTAAGTTTGTCGCCCTCTAACCGCCCCTGTATGTAATACCGATTGCAGATCGCTATAATGCCGATATGGTGCGTGTGCTTGCTGTGCGCATTGCCTGCGAGTTAACCGAGATTTATCTACTGCTCCAAGCACCGGATAAGATAACTGCGAGTTATCTGCTTCTTAACCCTAACCCTGCTTTAACTAGGCATTGTAAAAACGTATTTTCGCATTTAGTCCGGAGATAGTGTTAACCTTAATTTAACTGACAATTGTAAAAGCGGCCCTTAAACGTCAAAATTATGAAAGATGGTAAAATTATACTTCAAATTCACAAACTCAGTTTACTCAAAAACTAAAGGGATTTCGAAAAAAACTTATTCTTTATAAGTTGTCCATTTTGGCATTCTCTATAATTATTATTCACATAAATTTGCTGTAACTATTATCGTTTTATAATTATAAACGAAAAATTAAGAAATAATAATAATTTTTTCTCTCGAAGAAAAATGATTTTATGAAAAATATTTTCAAGCAAAAGATCTTCATTTCTTTGTTGTCTTCAATATTTGTTTAAATATTTTTGTGATATTTTTCATATTTAAGAAAATATTGACAAAAAACCACAAAAAGTTAAGGTAAACACCCTCTTCCGGTGTATGAAATTTTACCAAAAGCTTTTCAGTTCTTCGGATTACCAAATAAGACGTATGTTCAAAGTTTCATATCAATTGCTCTATTAGTTTTTGAGACACAGCGCGCACACACACACAATTTTTTTTTCTCGAGTAACAATTATTTAATGAAAAATATTTTCAAACAAAAGATGTTCATTTCTTTGTTGTCTGCAATATTTGTTTAAATGTTTTTGTGATATTTTTCATATTTAAATCAAAAATTGCGCAAAAACAAAAAACAGTTAAGGTAAACACCCACTTCCGGTGTACGAAATTTTACCAAAAGCTTTTCAGTTCTTCGAATTATCAAATAAAACTTATGTCTAAAGTTTCATGTTAATTGCTGTATTAGTTTTTGAGATACAGCGCGCACACAGACAATTTTTTTTTCCTGAAATGGTTGAAATGGCATCCAGGGACCCCAAAACGGATATTTCCGTAAAAAATTTTTTTGAAAAAATGTTTTCGATTACAATACTTTCTCGTACTTCGTAACTGAGAAAGTGAAAATTGTTTTAATGGCACGCATCGGTTCTATCGTAATATCATTTATGATTACAGGGGCAAAACTAAGTTTTCAATTTTTGTATGGATTATTTAAATGTTTAATTCTGTAGATGGCTTTTGGGGGATTTCACGCAAACATGGTGTAAATTTATGAAAAATTGTAGGAGTAATAATTTTCTTGTCTCGAAAAAACAATTGCGGCGATCGGCGATGTAGAGGTCGCTTGAATAGAGAAGAACCCCAGATTTTAGCAGTCGCTTGTTGCCAGTGATGTCAACATTTCAAGCAAATGCAAACTATTTAACCTTTTAAACTGTCAAGTTTAAAATTTTTTCGATGTTACAAAATTATTTGTACCTTTTTACCATTGTTTCACTGGCTTAGTGACCCACGGGATAGCATACAAAAATATCAAAATTTTAGCCACTTCTCAAAAAGGTTCGCCATCACTGCCCTGGGTCATGGCCTCGTTGGCCCATGCAAAATATACCGGGTTTCGAATAGTGACGGCTCGCGGGGTGACTCCTGGTACTGCCGTATCATGAGTTACCCCGCGAGTCGTCACCGGTTTCGAATGATTAAATTGAAAACTAAGTGAAAGCCATGAATAAATTATGTAATCTGAAAATACACTTGTGAACTTCCATCGATTTCAAAGTCAACACCTTAATTGTCACCGAAATGTAAAACAGACTCACCAATTATCGCAACATCCGACCATAAATAACAAATGGCTGTTAAAGTTTAATAAATGTTTACATTAGAAAAGTCGTCCACGGAAATTTATTTAGCATGTAAACGAAGTGGGTGATTAAGATGACCGTTATCAGAAGAACTGTCAAGCAATTCAGTTTATTTATTGGCCGCTTTTTCCAGATATGTTATACTTTACGAGTTCAACTGTTCACACTCGAGTGGGAGTAAATAAATGTAGATGCATCGTTATTTATTTCACAAACACAAAGACACAGCGTTTGTTCTTAGGAGAAGAAGAGCCACACGAAGATTTATACGATTATGCACATAAATCATTATATGTAAGACATTGTTTTAACAGATAAACCATCTTCGTTTTACAAGCGTGACCTTACATTTAAATAAATAAAAAATGTTATGAGTACATTAAAATAATCATGTGGATTTTATTGTTTAATAAAAATTTACAGCTATTTAATTAAAAATAAAAATTATACAAAAATTGCTTTCTATAAAATTAAATTTTTTATTTCAATGTAATGGCTTGAAAAAATAAGCACTTTCCCACAATAGAGCGAAGAAAACTGTTGCAGTTAATAAACCTGATAGCCTAACGGCACTTTCCCTCGTGAAAATAATTTTATTACCAACAAAAAAAAAATCATAATGCGTTGTTCCATTTTTTTATAACTTAATAAATGTAATTCGAAAGGTTAAGGTGTAATAAAAAAAGAACATAGCGTACATTCCGAAATTACCACGCGATTATTGTTTCGAAAATAATCAACATAATAACTAATTAAAATCATACTTAAATATCTATCTGTAATTGCAGTCTAAGGGCATAAATATTAAAATAGCTGTTGCTGCATTTCATGTGCTGTTAATGATGGAACGATCGGGATTTTTAATTATTCATCGGTGATATATGCAGAGAAAAAAAAAAGATTTCGTGATATGCATTTGTGCACGAATAGAGTAAGTGTGTTAGTATGAATAATTAGTGGTCTGGAACGTATCCATTAATGGCGATGAAATGGTTATGGTTTATTTACCGATATTAGTATTAAACAGGAGCCATAATTGGTTGTCAGCTTGGTTATTTAAAAGCGATAAGTACACGTACGCCGATTATTATTATTTATGTTGGTATCGATGTCAGTTTGGTGTCCTACATTTGTTTGATCACGACTGTTTGTGTATTTGACTATTCCATTAATGCCAGAGTTCGATTTTCGTTCGGGCAAAGGCTTTTATCGTTCGCATGAATATTAATTCAATTTTGGTTTTGCGTTTAGTGTTGTATGGCATATTTACTGACAACGGCGATTATTTCGAATATTTTTATACAAAACTTTAAAAATTGGTAAAATATACAATCACAATTTCAATTAAATTAAACGTAAAGTAATCATAAGTATTGAATATTGCGATCAGATGTAATGCTTATGATTGTAATCTTTTAATTCAATTCAAATTTGTAACTTTATAATCGAGATTTAATCAACACATGATTTATAGGTAATAATATTATGAATTAAAATTCGAATTCAAAATTAAAAGTTTTTGAGACTTCACGACTGGGACAATCTACTATTATGTATTTGCGTGGTTTTAGGCAATAAAAATATAAAAACAAGTTATGTTAATACATATTCCATAATTACATCAACGTAATGATTAGCTGTACAATTTACAAAAATTAAAAAATTTAATTGTTTTGGACTTATTAAATTTATTATACAAACTCGTGTTAATATGTTTTTAAACCAGGATTCGGAATATATCCGACATTCATATAAATCACCCAAAGTTTTTTTTAAGTAGATCTAAAGATATGTCATTTAGGATGTATCTGTCAAAATTTTAAGGATGTGTCAACAAAATTGTGGCATTTACAGGGAGATTTCTGGAAAAAGTGCAGTTTTTGTCTTCAAAATTTGTCCTCCAGTTTTTTTAGAGCGAAGTTCAGATAGTTTTTTTAAGCAGATCTAAAGATATGTTATTTAGGATGTATCTGTCAAAATTTCAGTTTTGTTAGAGCAAAGTTAGGATAATTTTTTTAAGCAGATCTAAAGATATGTTATTAAGGATGTATCTGTAAAAATTTGAAGGATTTGTCGCCAATTGTTTGGAATTTACAGGACAATTTCTGGAAAAAATGCAATTTTGGTCTTCAAAATTTGTCTTCCAGTTTTGTTAGAGCAAAGTTCGGATATTTTTTTTTAACCAGATCTAAAGATATGTTATTAAGGATGTATCTGTAAAAATTTCAAAGATTTATCGCCAATTGTTTGGAATTTACAGGACAATTTCTGGAAAAAATGCAATTTTTGTCTTCAAAATTTGTCTTCGAGTTTTGTTAGGGCAAAGTTTGGATAATTTTTTAAGCAGATCTAAAGATATGCTATTTAGGATGTATCTGTAAAAATTTCAAGCATCTGTCAATAAAATTGTGGAATTTACACGGCGATTTCTGGAAAAAGTACAATTTTTGTCTTCAAAATTTGTCTTCCAGTTTTGTTAGAGCAAAGTTCGGATAATTTTTTTAAGCAGATCTAAAGATATGTTATTAAGGATGTATCTGTAAAAATTTCAAGGATTTGTCGCCAATTGTTTGGAATTTACAGGACAATTTCTGGAAAAAATGCAATTTTGGTCTTCAAAATTTGTCTTCCAGTTTTGTTAGAGCAAAGTTCGGATAATTTTTTCAAGCAGATCTAAAGATATGTTATTAAGGATGTGTCTGTAAAAATTTCAAGGATTTGTCGCCAATGTTTGGAATTTACAGGACGATTTCTAGAAAAAGTGCAATTTTGGTCTTCAAAATTTTTCCTGCAGTTTTGTTAGAACAAAGTTCGGTTAGTTTATTTACACTGATCTAAAGATATATCATTTAAGATGTATCTGTCAAAATGTCAAGTATCTGTCGATAAAATTGTGGAATTTACAGGGCGATTTCTGGAAAAAGTTTCTTCAAAATTTGTCTTCCAATTTTGTTAGAGCAAAGTTCATATAATTTTTTAAGCAGATCTAAAGATATACTATTTAGGATGTGCCTGTAAAAATTTCAAGCATCTGTCAACAAAATTGTGGAATTTACAAGGCGATTTCTGGAAAAAGTGCAACTTTTATCTTCAAAATTTGTCTTCCAGTTTTGTTAGACCAAAGTTCGGATAGTTTTTTTACATAGATCTAAAGATATATCATTTAGAATGTATCTGTCGAAATATCAAGTATATGTCGACAAATTTGTGGAATTTACAGGGCGATTTCTGGAAATGTGCAATTTTTGTCTTCAAAATTTGTCCTCCAGTTTTGTTAGAGCAAAGTTCGGATAGTTTATTTACACAGATCTAAAGATATGTTATTTAGGATGTATCTGTCAAAATGTCAATTATCGGTCGACAAAATTGTGGAATGTACAGGGCGATTTCTGGAAAAAGTGCAATTTTTGCCTTCAAAATTTGTCTTCCAGTTTTGTTAGAATGACGTTTGGATAATTTTTTAAGCAGATATAAGGATATGCTATTAAGGATGTATCTGTAAAAATTTCAAGCATCTGTCAATAAAATTGCGGAATTTACAGGGCCATTTCTGAAAAAAGTGCAATTTTTGTCTTCAAAATTTGTCTTCCAGTTTTGTTAGAGCAAAGTTCAGATACTTTTATTACGAAGATCTAAAGATATGCTATGTAGGATGTATCTGTCAAAATGTCAAGCATCTGTTGACAAAATTGTGGAATTTACAGGGCAATTTCTGGAAAAAGTGCAATTTTTGTCTTCAAAATTTGTCTTCCCGTTTTGTTAGAATGACGTTTGGATAATTTTTTAAGCAGATATAAGGATATGCTATCAAGGATGTATCTGTAAAAATTTCAAGCATCTGTCAATAAAATTGCGGAATTTACAGGGCGATTTCTGAAAAAAGTGCAATTTTTGTCTTCAAAATTTGTCTTCCAGTTTTGTTAGAGCAAAGTTCGGATAATTTTTGTAAGCAGATCTAAAGATATGTTATTAAGGATGTATCTGTAAACATTTCAAGCATCTGCCGACAAAATTGTGTAATTTACACGGCGATTTCTGGAAAAAGTGCAATTTTTGTCTTCAAAATTTGTCTTCCAGTTTTGTTAGAGCAAAGTTTGGATAATTTTTTAAGCAGATCTAAAGATATACTATTTAGGATGCATCTGTCAAAATTTCAAGCATCTGTCAACAAAATTGTGGAATTTACAAGCCGATTTCTGGAAAAGGTGCAATTTTTGTCTTCATTTGTCTTCCAGTTTTAGTACTGCAAAGTTCGAATAGTTTTTTACACAGATCTAAGGATATGTTATTTAGGATGTATCTGTCAAAATGTCAAGTATCTGTCGACAAAATTATGGAATTTACAGAGCGATTTCTGGAAAAAGTTCATTTTTTGTCTTCAAAATTTGTCCTCCAGTTTTGTTAGAGTGAAGTTCGGATAGTTTTTTTAAACAGATCTAAAGATATATTCTTTAGGATGTATCTGTCAAAATGTTAAGTATCGGTCAACAAAATTGTGAAATTTACATGGCGATTTCTGGAAAAAGTGCAATTTTTGTCTTCAAAATTTGTCTTCCAGTTTTGTTGGAGCAAAGTTCGGATAATTTTTTCAACTCCTTGATATTTATTCTTGGCAATTAATATTAATATTTATTTTACTTGTTAATGGCTTCATAGCGCGGCCAGACTTTACTCGTTGTTTAATGCCAAAGCCAAAATTTAAAGAAATGTTTAAATTAAAGTAGCATTTTCTCAAATATTTGAGAAAATGCTATCTAAATTTATAAATTAATGTAAAACTCATTCCTCTACTGAGAAATGATTATTAAACCCATTTAAGTTGTAAAGCTGAGCTTCTAGAGCAATTTGAAACATGATACCTTTCTTCTTCTTCACCTGATGCGTTAAATCACCACCAAATACCATCTAAACGTCAACTTGAAATATGTATTTATTACCTATGCAAACACCTGCGCTGGGTGCAATTAATTAGACCCTAAATCAAACAACGTGGAGAGAAAATTAAAAAACCAAAAAGTCACGAACCGTTAATAATCACCATCTAATAAAGTGCGACCAATGAGGTCCATTAGGTGGGCACGAAGGTCGGCATTATACCCCAATTAAAAATCCTCTAATCTAATGGCCCTCGGACAGCAGATGCCGACATCAAAAATACACACCGCCATTTTTTTTAAGGGCCAGAAACTCCATTTTTATCGGCGGATATACACCACGTTACATAATGGTGTATTAATTGTGGAGGTATTAATTTTTTTTTAAAGATTATTACGATTAGATTCTAAATTATTTTTTTTATGACTAAAGGAAACACATTTTTGTAGTTTTATGAGGGATTATTACGGTTGTAAATTATCTATTTATATTTGTTTGATATTAAAATATCATCAGATGGCTGTGTATTAGTGGCGGTTCGTGAACTTTTATAGAAGAGGCGTTAACGCATCTGTACAACAAAGCTTGAAAAAGAAAAACTAGTGTTTGAAAGAAACGAAAGTGTATATTTTTGTTATTGTTTGGGTTTTTGCTTTCTTTAAAATACTTGCCAGTTAAAACAATACAAAATAAGTTTAATGTACATCTATGAATTTTTGAAAATGTATTTTTTTCAATGACGGACACTCGAGTGCGAAAAATTAAAAATCAATATGAAACGAGGGGATAAAATCCTACAAAAATTCAGTTCACTTAACAAGACGTTGATATTTCAAAATAATTTTGGTTTTTGAATGTGCAGCAATGTTCAGTCGAGTTATGAATTTTTAAAAATGTATTTTTTTTCAATGATGGATCCTCGAGTGCGAAAAATTAAAAAAAATTATATGAAACGAGAGTATAAAATCCTACAAAAATTCAGTTCACTTCACAAGACGTCGATCTTTCAAAATAATTTTGGTTTTTGAATATGCAGCAATTTTCAGTAGAGTTATGAATTTTTGAAAATGTATTTTTTTTCTTTGACGGACACTGGAGTGCGAGAAATTAAGAATTAATACGAAACGCGGGGATTAAATCATACAAAAATTCAGTTCGCTTCACAAGACGTCGATCTTTTAAAATAATTTTGGTTTTTGAATATGCAGCTATTTTCAGTTGAGTTATAAATTTTTGAAAAAGTATTTTTTCAATGACGAACACTCGAGTGCGAAAAAATAAAAATTATTATGAAACGCGGGGATAAAATCCTAGAAAAAATCAGTTTACTTTACAAGACGTTGATATTTCAAAATAATTTTGGTTTTTCAATGTGCAACAATTTTTAGTCAAGTTATGAATTTTTGAAAATGTATTTTTTCAATGCCGGACACTCGAGTGCGAAAAATTTAAAATTAATATGAAACGCGGGGGTTAAATCTTTAAAAAATTCATTTCACTTGACAAGACGTCGATCTTTCAAAATAATTTTGGTTTTTTAATGTGCAACAATTTTTAGTCAAGTTATGAATTTTTGAAAATGTATTTTTTTCAAAGTCAAACCCTTGGGCGCAAAAAATTAATATGAAACGCGTAGAAAAAATCCTACAAAAATTCAGTTTACTTCACAAGACGTTGATATTTCAAAATAATTTTGGTTTTTGAATGTGCAACAATTTTTAGTCAAGTTATGAATTTTTGAAAATGTATTTTTTCAATGACGAACACTCGAACGCAAAAAATTAAAAATTAATATGAAACGCGGGGATAAAATCCCACAAAAATTCAGTTCACTTCTCAAGACGTTGATCTTTCAAAATAAATTTGGTTTTTGAAAGTGCAGTAATTTTCAGTCGAGTTATGAATTTTTGAAAATGTATTTTTTTTCTTTGACGGACACTCGAGTGTCAGAAATTAAAAATTAATACGAAACACAGGGATTCAATGATACAAAAATTCAGTTCACTTCACAAGACCTCAATCTTTCAAAATAATTTTGGTCTTTGAATGTGCAGCAGTTTTCAGTGCAGTAATGAATTTTTGAAAATGTATTTTTTTCATTGGCAAACCCTCGAGCGCGAAAAATTAAAAATTAATATGAAACGCGGAGATAACATCCCACAAAAATTTAATTCACTTTTTAAGACGTTGATAGTTCAAAATAAATTTGGTTTTTGAATGTGCAGCAATTTTCAGTCGAGTTATAAATTTTTGAAAATATATTTTTTTCAATGACGGACACTTGAGTGCAAAAAAATAAAATTAATATGAAACTCGGGGATTAAACCCTACAAAAATTCAGTTCACTTCTCAAGACGTTGATCTTTCAAAATTATTTTGGTTTTTTGATGTGCAGCAATTTTCAGTCGAGTTATGAGTTTTTGAAAATGATGATGATCAATCATGGATTTCACGGACACATTGTCATCACAATAAAGCATCAAAAATTGATTTTTTATAAGACGCAATGATTAATTAAACTTTAGTAAAATTGCAACTGTCAAATTCTGAATACATTTTTACTCTTGTACTTTTTCTTCGACATGGTTTTGAAAACAGATCCGTATAAATTTTTATTGTTGCTTATATTTTCTTTACTCGTAAGACTAGCACTGGTTTCTCGGGATATTATTCACCAAACAGATTACGGACGTTATTGCCGTATTTTAAAATATTTTTGGTTTTTGAATGTACAGCAAATTTCAGTTGAGTAATAAATTTTTGAAAATGTATTTTTTTCAAGAACGAATACTTGAGCGTAAAAAAATACAAATTAATATGAAACGCGGGGATAAAATCCTACAAAAATTTAGTTCACTTCTCAAAACGTTGATCTTTCAAAATAATTTTGGCTTTTGAATGTGCAGCAATTTTGAGTCGGGTTATGAATTTTTGAAAATGTATTTTTTCAAGGACGCCAGAAACTGAGTTTTTTAACAAGCACTGATTAATGAAACTTCAAAACTGACAGTAAATTGCAATTTTCAGATTCTAAACATACTTTTACTCTGTAACTTTTCCTCTAAAATAATTAGGGAATCGGCAAAATCCATAAATGGATGTTACTTATTCGCCCTTATATAATTCGCCCCTTGTATAGATTTATTTATATAATAAATGATTTTTTTCGTCAGTTCTACGCAACAATGATAGTCCTCTGAGTCGCATTAAATTCTATTGCAAATGAAAATTTTCGTTAAAAATTACCAGCGTAATTATTCAAATAGACATTGTACATGATTTGTTAACAAATCTGCCGTTTCACGAGTGAACAAAAACCAACATGAAATGAACCTCAATCGAACGAATTCATTATCGCAATCTGTACGCGTGTAAATTATGTAAAGCTTTAAAAAATACAACCCTATCATATAAAGGGTTGTTATTAATGAATGTTTATCCTTTGTATATCGCGAAAAATGGGAAAAACAAAAAGCTCAATATCTGTGTGGCAAAAGTGTGCGGGAAAACAGAGTCATTATTAACAAATGCATTTTGTTCCCATTTGGAAACATAAAAATTAAAATTTGAACATAATTTTCTTATCTGCAACAATCACTTTGGAAGTATTTTAATACACATTTTCAGTGTTGCCAGCGGACAATAGATGAAACGGTTCCATTTAAAATTAAATATATTTTAGATGCTTTTGGCAGATATTAGAGGTTGTATTTTTGTTTGATTTATTTACCGTTATTTCTCCGAAACAAAAGTTTATTTTCTAAATTTTATTTAGTGTATCTCATACAGGTAAGGCACATTAATCAAAATTTTCATTTTCTTTCAAGCTTCACGTTGTAAATTTTGCTCTTGGTTAGGAGAAATTATATATAATTTCTAATAATTATTTCACTTAATACTCTTTCTTAAAAAAAAAACCAAAACTGACTTATCTCGTTATATCTCACCACTCACTCTTATAATATGTTACTAGTGTGAGATATTGTGGCACTCGTTTCATTAGAGCACTCGTGCCACAATATTATAAGGTGTGAGCCACAGAATTTTGTTTCTGAGTTGGCCATGCCTGAGAGAGAGAGAAAAATACCAGTCATGTCTGAGAATAATTCATTTTTTTTAAATCTAATAATGTAGTCTCATGACGTAATAATAATTTATCTCAACTCTAAAACAAAATTGTATGGCTCACACGATATAATAATGTACTAATAAACCAACAACCGATTATAAGTTATCGTAATTAAAATTATTTTATATTAATTAACAAATAAATCAAACAGAATTTGTACTGTGTGGTAGATGACTTAATTGTCAACGCTATACAAAACAAAAAAAATGTACTGCTCCTCCAAAGAAAACATAGGTTTTATATTTAGTCAGCCTATAAGATTAAATCAGATTTAAGTAGTTGAAAAAAATTACTTAATGAGTAAATCCCCGTTTTTCGTTTTTTTTTATAAGAGGGCACTAAATTATTTGCAATTAGCGGCGGAGGCGGTTTTCGAGGGAGGGCGATCCTCATTCGAAAACCGAGCGAGCTCAGCGTTTACTTTTTCCGTTAAGAAAGGCTAATTGAGAAACAATAATTTATTCAGAGTTAACGACTCGGGTTCGAACCCTTCTGACCGCTGATTGGTCCACCGCCTCATCTATTATTGCTAATGACACTCCCGAAGAAGTTCCAAAGCCGGGACAATTACGTGAAATAATCAGGGAATTCCTAATTATTGTTCGTCTCCTCTTTCTTTGGTTAAAAATGAAAAGTGCTACCACTCTTCTTTGTCTTCGTTTTATTGGATTCCGCAGTTTTAAATTAAAGTTGACATTCTCTGAAAGAATTAACGGAGCAATTAGTGGCCTTTTTCGCCTTTCTAATGTCGGAATGGAACTTTTGGTTTGAATTTAATTTAGTGTGAACTTATTAATGGGGGAGAGATGGTCTGTTTCTTTCCACAATGCGATCTATTTAAATAAATTCGGCTGCATCTGGATTTGATGTACTTTTATTTTCATTAAAAAATATTAATAAGAATTCATATAAAATATCCATGCCGAAGGAACTCTGGTCGATAGGTCAATATACACTCCGCAAAAAATTATCGCATCAGTAATATTTTACGTTTTAAATTTGTAATATTTATATTTTAATTTTCAGTTGTACATAATGGTACAACATAAGATATTATTAAGGACAATTTAACTTTACAAAATTAATAATAAAGCTACAACACTGTGTAGGCAGAAAGTAAACACTAACCCTTCAAATACAAATTGACCATCGTCAACTAAGGACACGACACGAACGATTTCGTCTCTTGTTAATCTTTTCAGCCCTGGATTTTGAAATTTGAAAAAAAAATTTTTTTGTTAATTATTATTTATGGGGAGCTTCTTAAGACCATAAATACCAAATTTGAACTGATTTGATTAATTAGTATAGGAATTAATTAGTGAGGCTTTGTTGAAGTGACATCTAGTGATAAACAGCAAAAATATGTCATAGTAAGTAGAGACATGTAAATGTTGCGGTGGCAATTGCCACCACCAGGGCCGAAAGGTTTAAATTTCTAGAATTGCGAGCAGGACCTTCAACGTTAATTTTAAAATCAAAACTACTAGAAATTTCATATAAATAACCATTTCAATGTTAAAAAAAAATTATGTAAAATTACTCTTACCACAAATTCAATAAAATCGAAGGAATATTCGTTGTGTTTTATTGCTGTGTTTATTATTCATAGAAACAGATATGTCATCATAATAAACAAATGTACTAACAGGAAGAACGTAGGTAATGAGATAATTTTTTGCGGAGGTTACTTTGAATGTATCTTAAAATATTAAGATATTTTCATTTCATTTCATTTTCATTTCATTTATTCGTGTCAACAAACTTACAGTTTTACACATGTCAACAATAAAAAAATATATAACGTAGAAGTACAATGCACTAATTTGAATATCGCAAGTGGCGTAACAAGTGGTATTGCGTAAAAATATAAACAGCTAAAATACATATAAATTATAAAATAAATAGCACACCAAAAACATAGATCACAATTTGGGTTTAAAAGTAAGGTATGTGATTTGTATACACAGGTCTTTTTTTACACTGAACATACTATTATTAACGCATATGTTCAATCGTAAAATAATCACATCAACGCATGGCATTGAATTGAAATGGTATGCAACTAATAATACATTTTTATTATTAACACAATTTTAGTAAGTATGGTTGCCTATTTTACGATTGAACATTCATTCAGAGTTAAAATAAAAGCCCTGCGTATAAAATATCCTCGACTAGTTTCGATTTGAATTTCAAACGAACAGAATCATAACTCATTCCTCCCGTATTATTTTTTATCTACCGTTCTGACGTAGTCGTAATCTGGACGCAATATATAAACATAAATTATACAGCGGTAGCATTTAGCGAAAATTCTCCTGATATTGTTGGCTTCGGTCCCACGCAACGATAAAGGCGATAAGTGATATCAACAATGGGGGTAGCTAACCCTAATAACAACACGCGACATGCTTAGAGATGTTTACTCTTTGTTGCCAGAGATGCTTTCATTTAATATACGCCACACGTGACCTGTTCACCAATCATAAGTGCTTTATTATTAATAATAAACACAATGGAAATTCACCTCTCGCATATACCGTGCAATTTATGTACTCGTGCCATTGTTGCGGATTTATGAATGCAATTCTATTAGAAATATTAATTAGAGCCACAAAGGAATGTCCACAAAAGAAACATGTTGATATGTGTTGATGGTTTTAATTTCGATTTTCGCCTATCGCAAGATCAAAAATGGTGATGTGGCCATCATGTTACTTTCTCCGACTTGATGGTATCATATTTTAAATGTATATCGAGCGTTTTGTAGGCTCGCATGAAACTGACGTTTAAAACGTCAAAATTATGAAAGATGGAAAAATTATACTTGAAATTCAAAAATTCAGTTTACTCAAAAACTAAAAGGATTTCGAAAAAAACTTATTCTTTATAAGTTGTTCATTTTAGCATTATCTACAATTATTATTAACATAAATTTACTGTAACTATTATCGTTTTATAATTATAAACCAAAAATTTAAAAAATAATAATAAATGTTTTTCTCGAATAAAAATGATTTTATGAAAAATGTTTTCAAGCAAAAGATGTTCATTTCTTTGTTTTTTTCAAAGTTTGTTTAAATGTTTTTGTGATATTTTTCATATTTAAGAAAATATTGGCAAAAAACAAAAAAACCGTTAAGGTAAACACCCACTTTCGGTGTACGAAATTTTACCAAAAGCTTTTCAGTTCTTCGGATTATCAAATAAGACGTATATTCAAAGTTTCATATCAATTGCTCTATTAGTTTTTGAAATACAGCGCGCACAGCACACACAGACACACACACACCCACACACACACAATTTTTTTTTTCCAGAAATTGTTGAAATGGCATCTAGGGACCCCAGAACGGATATTTCCGTAAAAAAAAATTTTGAAAAAAAAATCACGATCACAATATTTTCTCGTACTTCGTAACGGAGAAAGTAAAATTTAAGAGTCAGGAAATTTCTGCTCTGTATTTTATTTTATTTTTTCGGAAAACAAACTTTTTATGAAAAATTTATAAATTTATTATCATTATCAAAAAAAAAAAACACTCACTCTTGGTTACGAAATTTTACCAAAAACCGTTTAGTTCTTCAGAGCACCAAATAAAACTTGTGTTAAAAGTTTCATGTTAATGCCTGTATTTGTTTTTGAGGTACAGCAGACAGACATCCACACACTTTTTTTTTTCAGAAATCTTTGAAAATTTTCCCAAATTGTGGATATGCCAAAACCAAATTGAAAATTTAAAATCCCTAAAACTCATCCTAGACATCATTAAATCAGATTGATCGACGGAAATAAAAGACGGTATTAGGTTCGTATTTCGGCTAAATATTCGCCCAACAAAATTACAATTTAAAATTTTGAATTTCGTACCAAGAGATCGGAAATGAAAGAAAGTATTAGGTTCGTATCATGGCTAAATATTCGTCCAACAAAATTGTAATTTGAAAATTTCAATTTTGTACTAGGACAGCAGACACGAAAGAAGGTATTAGGTTCTTATCTCGGCTAAATATTCGTCCAACAAAATTACAATTTTAAAATTTTAATTTCGTACCAAGAGATCGGAAACTAAAGAAGGTATTAGGTTCTTATCTCGGCTAAATATTCATCCAACAAAATTACAATTTAAAAATTTTAATTTCGTACTAAGACAGCAGAAACGAAAGAGGGTATTAGCTTCGTATCTAAGGACTACTAAAATAAAAAAAAACAAATGGGTGGGCCTTGTACTACAATCCAAACACATGACCATAACCCAGACTACTACAAATAAATTAAATTACCAAAGAGAGACATTATTTCTACGTTTCATCCATTGCTTACAACTCGTCAAATTATCTTTTATTTATTGTTTACTCTGTGCATTTCATTTATAATAAGGTGTGAGTCACATAATTTGGTTTCTGAGTTGGTCATGCCTGAGAGAGAGAGAGAAACATAGCAGTCATGTCTGAGATTAATTCATTTTTTTAAATCTAATTCTAGTCATTATCTCACAGCCAACTCTAAAACAAAATTTTGTAGCTCACATGATACAATTGGTTTGTAAGAAGGGTGTACCGTACATGAATAAATCAATAAATAAATTTCCGATCATGTTTTACTGATTGAAGCGCGGAGTAGGGACCACCCACCTACCACGCAGTATAGGACCCACCCACCCACTACGCAGTATAGGACCGACCCACCGCCTCTGTATTAACTGTAATTTAACCTACAAACCCAGTTATTTGTGATCGTGGAACTTTCAAAATTGTAGATGAATTAACAAAAAAATTTAATTCAATCCAACAAGGATTTTAAGGTTATGTTAAAGTTAAAGCGAAAGGTGGTGGATGTGCCCTATTCCATAACCTAAACAGTTAAATATAACTCAACGTTTCTACAAATTAATTAATTTCTAATTATTTCTTCATTTCACAAATTGATTTTAATCAGTCAAACTCTCGCTGATGTAATACTGTTTGAAGAGTGAAATAGTGCCCACCCACTACCCTTAATATTTACTGTAGCTTAACCTATGACCAATTTTTTTTCCACGACTGTTAAATTTTTAACATCACAGAAAAATTGACAAAGAAATTTCATTGAAACACGCACGAGTTTTGGAGGTTATATTAAAGTTAATCCGGCTGGTGATGGGTGGGCCCTACTTCGTAATCCAACGAATTGAACATTACCCTAGGTTTTTACAAATGAATTAATTTACCAAAGAGAGGCATTCTTTCTGTTGTCAATGTGTCAAATCTTCGATCATGTTTTACTGTTTGAAGCGCGAAATAACGCCCACCCATCCCCAAAGCGCGGAATAGGGCTCACTTGACAAAAATAAAAACTGGGGTGAAAAAACGAAATTTGTAAAAAATTGTGAGAATTTTGGCCCAAAAATCACCAGTTTGTTATAAAAAAATGGTGATGTGACCATCATGTTATTTTCTCCGACTTGATGGTATCATTTATATTTACGCTTTCATGGCTTATTTTCAATTGAAATCATATTTTAAATGCACATCGAGCGTTTCGTAGACTCGGATGAAACTGACGTTTAAAACGTCAAAATTATGAAAGATGGAAAAGTTATACTTCAAATTCAAAAACTCAGTTTACTCAAAAATTAAAGAGATTTTGAAAAAAACTTATTGTTTATAAGTTGTTCATTTTAGCATTCTCTACAATTATTATTAACATAAATTTGTTGTAACTATTATCGTTTTATAATTATAAACCAAAAATGTAAAAAATAATAATAAATGTTTTTCTCGCATAAAAATGATTTTATGAAAAACGTTTTCAAGCAAAAGATGTTCATTTATTTGTTGTCTTCAAAGTTTGTCTAAATGTTTTGTGATATTTTTCATATTTAAGAAAATATTGGCAAAAAACAAAAACAGTTTAGGTAAATGCCCACTTTCGGTGTACGAAATTTTACCAAAAGCTTTTCAAGTTCTTCAGATTATCAAATAAGACGGATGTTCAAAGTTTCATATCAATTGCTCTATTAGTTTTTGAGACACTGCGCGCACAGACAGACACACACACACTGACACAATTTTTTTTTTCCAGAAATTGTTAAAATGGCATCTAGGGACCGCAAAACGGATATTTCCGTTAAAAAAAAAATTTGAGAAAAAAATCACGATCACAATACTTTCTCGGACTTCTTAACGGAGAAAGTAAAAACGAAAAATTGCGGAAAAAAATCGCAAATTTTGGCAAAAAACGAGAATTTTGGCCAAAAATTGGTGAAAGAAGCACCATTTTGCTAAAAAAAAAAATTACCCACAAACCCAGTTATTGTCTATAAAAAAATTTTTGTAAGACTTTCAGTAACCAAGATACGCAAAATTACTTTTTTCGTAAATAGTGCTTAAATCTACTGGATATGCCTAAAAATAGGAATTTAATTTTTTTTTAAGTCTAAAGAGACTATTCTGAACACTATTTGTCTATAACCGAGATACGCAAAATTAATTGCTCTTTTAATATCGAAGATACATTTTCAAAGATATTAAATTTAATCGGACAGAGTTTTAAAGGTCATGTTAAAGTTACTTCGAAGGATGGTGGGTGGGTCTTATTCCATAATCTAACCAGTTGAACACAACCCAAGGTTTTAATTTTTAATTGCGAAAGACAGACAATATTTCTATGTTTCATTCATTGATTTCAATCTGTAAAACCCTCGATGGTGTTTTACTGTTTGGAGAGTAAAATATTGCCCACCCACCACCCTTCCTATTAACCAAAACTCAACCCGCAAACCATATTTTTATACTTGTTAGAGTTTTATCATCACAGATGAATCGACAAAGTAATTTAATTAAACCGAACCGAAGGCTTCAATTCTTTATGATGTTTTAGGATTTGGACGACATTAACCTAACCTATAAACCGTGTTTTTTCTATGATTGTTAAATTTTTAACACCACAAATTAGTTGACAAAGAAATTTAATAGCGTCACACGGAATTTTGTTTAAGTTTATCCGACGGGTGGGTGATCCCTGTTTCACAATCCAACCAATTGAATATTAGCAAAGGTTTCTACAAATAAATGAATGTACAGAAGAGGGGCACTATTTTTATCTTTTCAATCTGACAATTCTTCCATTATGTTTTCCATTATGCATCTTAAGACCTACCGTCTTCTATAGCTCAGTTACTAATTAAGTTAGGATTTCGATATTTTGTAGAATATATTTGTATCTTATGATGCATTTCAGGAAAATATTTTTGATTATACAGGGTGTTCCAAAAAAGCGCGACGTCATGATGATATATTTTTTTAAATTACATGCTATGTATTTTATTGCTTATTTGGGTACCTTTTATGGTTGCCTACATACTCCTATAATTTTATTGGAATCGATTCAGGGATATCAGCAAAAAAAATAAAAACTAAAAAAAATCAGTTTTGCGCTATTGGTTTAAAAAAATGAATAAAAAATAAAAATAGTGCCTTGTTAATAAAATCATACAAGGTACTTATTAAATAAGGTCTGATAGTCCCGTCAACCAAGTTTGATCGATATGAATTATACAGGGTGTCCAAAATTTAGTGTCAAACATTTCAAACTTTAAAGCACTTTATTTTTCTTATTTTAAATTGGAGCCCCTGTATATTTTTACGTCATTCCATGCAGAATTAAAAAACAAACATTTTTCCTTATAACAACCCTGTTCCAATTCCTAACGCATTAAAAGTTATTTGCAGAAAACTCGTTTTATCAACCATTTCAATAGCCATTTTACTAAATAAAAATCGAAGGTGGCTTTGAAAAATAATTTATTGACATTAAGAGACTATTTTGACTTTAGTAATGTAAACGTTTAAAGTATTGTTAGCTTAAGTTCTTTATACTCAAGAATAATATTTTGTCATGGAAAAAACATTATAGCCCAACTCAACTGATTTGACCTTGAAAAATGCAGTGATTCGCTTTATTTATAGTCGGAGTACTAATGGTATTTCTTAAGTCATTTTCCTAACTGGCCATCAATTGCGAGATCCTTCAGCCGTGTAGATTTGTGCGTGTTACTTCAGAGGGTCGTGTCCATCACTTCAAAGCACCATGGAGAATGATAGAGGACACCCATCAATTTTCAGACCTTGACCACCACATTTCTTATTTATATTTAATTAAGTCCATCGTAAAATTGAGATTAATTCATTACGATTTAATTAATACCGTTTTATGTGTGTCATATCGATTCCCGGTCCAGAGACTATTTGACGTTCACACCGCGCACGTTGGCAAACACATGAATAAAAAGTTTGTGTACATAGTGAGATGATTAATACACAGCGCAATACGCATCGAGATTACTCGAGTCATCGGTCTGTGAACACATCAAACACACCAATCCCTCAACCCCTCGATACTCTCAACCCCCTCTGCAAATGCACGCGAGGGTTCCCGGGGGTTGCGGATCACTTCCAGCCCAGATTATTACACTATTCTATTATTAAGCCATATATACGTTCATCATTCACATAGAGATCGCAATCGCACCGTTTAATCATTATGTACAGTTGTAACTTTTAGATATACTCTCTAATCCCAAATTTATCTTCCATAACTGGTACAGTAAATCGTTATAGATGATGTTTGTGGATGTTTCGGGTAGCGTAAAGATAAAGTGGTATTGAATAAAAATGTTATTAGTGAAGAATATCGTGAAATACATAGCGGCTTGTGAAAGCTATGGAAGAAAATTGGAGCCAAAACATTTCTGGCTCATCTCTTGCACGCGACGACAACGTGCTATTTCCGCACCGCATACGATTAATAAACTTAGTTCATTGCCGAATAAGCCCTTTTGCTCATATTCTATTGAGAAAATTTGCAGGCAAGTCATGTACTCATTAAATAAATGACAATTGAGAAAAAACGGAAAAACATTTTAAAAATTCATCCAGCAGTGTTCTACCCGTAATTCTTTTTTGATGATAACTCATCTGATTTTGAAAATTCTTCCGGCAAAGTATTGTACTCACTGAATTGATGTAGATAAGATTAAACATTAAATTCGTCGTTTAGTTTTTTTGAGGTTTTGAAAAGATAACTCTTAAACAAAATGGCAGATATTAAAATTTCTTTCAGAAAAGTGTTATACTCATCGGATAAATATAGATAGGACCAAGAAATTATTTCGTTTTCAATTGTTTTTTGAGAATCTCTTCAATAGTTTGTATGTATTTAGATTTTTATTTTTGTAAGCACTTTGAATGAAACCAATAAATACAAATAGAAATACAAATTTGGCAAATTCTTCCGGCAAAATGTTTCATTCATCAAAAAGATGCAGATAAGACCCAAAAATATAATTTGTAGTTTTTTGCGCGAAAAGGGCAGATTGTGAAAATGCGTTCGGCACCGCGTTTTACTAATTAAACAGATGTAGATGAGATTAAAAAATAAATTATGTTCTAATATTGTTGAGGATAACTCTTAAACGAAAAGGCAAAGTTCAAATTCTTTTAGCAAAGAAGATGTTGATGCTAAAAAATTAAATTTGCCGTTAAATTAATTTCTGGTGTTTTAAAATTAACGCAAAACGTTCAAATTGCGTGATTTCAATGCCCGATAATTTAAAATTGCCATTTTGATTTTTTTTAATTGTACATCTGTCCGATTTTGACATTATGACCTCAAAATGTGACAAATCGTTGTAGCTGTTCTTGTAGCGATGAAAACAAAATATCTAGTTATTTATTAACCGCTGTTTAAAGTGACAGTTACTGTTACTAAAAAATAACTAGTTATTTAAAATAACTAGTTATTTTGCCTGATTCTACGAACGTGGCAAATTTAGTGCAATTTAAAATCCGGTTTAATTTTGTTTATGAAATCAACGCAAAATGACAAAATCGCACGTTTTCAGTGTTTGAAAATAAAAAATGGTGATGTGGCCATTATGTTACTTTCTCCGACTTGATGGTATGGTATTAAATGTACATCGAGCGTTGTGTAAACTCGGATGAAACTGACGTTTAAAACGTCAAAATTATGAAAGATGAAAAAATTATACTTCAAATTCAAAAACTCAGTTTACTCAAAAATTAAAGGGGTTTAGAAAAAAACTTATTCTTTATAAGTTGTTCATTTCAGCATTCTTTACAATTATTATTAACATAAATTTGCTGTAACTATTATATTTTTGTAATTATAAACCAAAAATAAAAAAAAATTACATTTTTTTCTCGAATAAAAATGATTTTATGAAAAGTGTTTTCAAGTAAAAGATGTTTATTTCTTTGCTGTCTTCAAAGTTTGTTTAAATGAACTTGTGATATTTTTCATATTTAAGAAAACACTGATAAAATTTTGGAAGCAAAATTCTTTCAAGTTTTTTGATTCTAATAAATCCAGTAGTTTAAAAGTGTTAACGCAACTGTACTTCTGATTTTTACATATGTAAAAAAACTAATAGTTTTTTTTTTAATTTTCAGCTAAATTCAAAGCAGCGATGGTGGAAATAAGCTGGACCTGACTCTCGTAAGTTTCTTGTTATTCTTTTAATATTGTAAACGAGGATTAAGAAAGTCATTAATACACCTCGTATATTATAGTTTAGACCAGTATTTCTTAACTTTTTTGAACCAAGCGCCCGCTTCTTAATTCGCCCACTTTAATTTTCAACAATTTAAAATTGCATGAAATATTATAGTGTAGGTGGTTATGTGATAATAAGACATAATCAAAGAAAGGGATAAAAGCAAAATAACATTTAGGACGTTATTTTAAAATTCCACTAAATTCTCCACATGTCGACGTTCGAATCATCAAAATCGGGCAATGCCTTTGGCAGTTATGTGGTTTCAAAAACCAAAATCACGATTTTGAAATCTTCGAACTTAAAAAAGTGCGATTTTTGCAGTTTTATTTATTTATTTAATATGTTGACGTCATACAAACATTTTACAAGTAAATATTACAATAATACATTAAAACATTAAAACTAAAATTAAAACTAAATTAAGATTAACATATAGAACGGCGCGCGTTTTGCTTGAACTTTGCTAAGGATGGACAAGTAAAATCAAGAACAGTATTTGTTCACTGAATTTGACATTCTCACAAGTGGACTGTTAATTTCACGAAAATAATTATAATCAGTTTTAAAATTGCGCTGAATTTTCCACATTTTGACGTTTGAATCATCAAAATCAGACAAAACATTTGGCAATTAAAAAAAAATCTAAAGTCTTTGGATTTTGAAAACGTGCCATTTTAACGTTTTGCGTTGATTTCATGAAAATACCTATTAAACCGTTTTTAAATTGCACTGAATTTTCCACTTTTTCACGTTAGAATCATCAAAATCGGGCAATACGCTTGACAGTTTAGTTGTTTCAAAAATCAAAATCACGATTTGGATATCTTTGAACTCCTAAAAAGTGCAAATTTTGTAGTCTGTTAATTTAAAAAAAAAATATTATAATCAGTTTTAAAATTACACTTAATTTTGCACATTTTGATGTTTGAATCATCAGAATCAGACAAATAATTTGACAGTTGTGCAATAAAAAAAAAAATAATCAAAATCGCAATTTTAAATCTTTGGATTTTGAAAACGTGTCATTTTATCGTTTTGCGTTGATTTCATGAAAATACCTATTAAACCGATTTTAAATTGCACCGAATTTTCCACTTTTTCACGTAAGAATCATCAAAATCGGGCAATACGCTTGACAGTTAAGTTGTCTCAAAAATCAAAATCACGATTTTGATATCTTTGAACTCCTAAAAAGTGCAAGTTTTGCAGTCTGTTAATTTCAAAAAAAAGATTGTAATCAGTTCTAAAATTACACTTAATTTTGCACATTTTGATGTTTGAATCATCAGAATCAGACAAATAATTTGACAGTTACACCGGTTTTAAACTGCACTAAAGTTTCCACTTTTTGCCGTTAGAATGATCAAAATAGAACAATGCGTTTGACAGATGTTTAATTTCCAAAACCAAAATCTCCGATTTTGAAATTGTCGAATTTTAAAAAAGAGCAATTTTTGCAGTTTGTGTTAATTCCACGAAAAGAAATTGAAACGGTTTTTTAAAGGAGGATAATAAAAAGAGACGGCTTTCTCAATGAAAACTTTTCTTGGGATGTTTTAGGAAATAATTGTCTATCCACCAGGTCCGGAGAAAGTTATAACTGGTGTCGGAAAAAAGCAACACAATTTTAGCAAAAAATCCTTTCAAAGCATGAAAAATTGCCAAAAAGAAGCATCAAAAACAAAATATGTCAAGAAATAACGCATTTAAAAAAGTACCTATTTAAATTTCAATATGTGTGTGCAAAATATTTAAGTATTTATTTGGGTGTTCTTTTGTTTGAAAAGATGCCAAACGATGCGAGAAAAATTATTATTAAAATATTTTGCGGAAAATTGATTGTGAATATTTTAGGTATCCCCAAAAACAGATTTGACAAAAATGGGTTTAACATACTCGTATTTTGTAAAAGTTATTCATTTTAGGATTTTCTATATTGATTATATTTAGTCAATGGAATTTTGATACAACTCCTATAATTTCATAATATTTACAAAAAAATATACAAAACTGCGCACAATTTATTTATTTATTTCTCTCTAAAAATTAGAAGAAAAAAATGGAAAGGAAACTGAGCGGATAATCCGCAAAGCGTATAATCCGCTCGCGGATAATCAAGAGTTTACTGTACGTCCTTAACATTGTGAATGAATTGAATTGATTTTACGTTAAAATTCTAAACTAAATGTAAATATTATTCCTGTTTCTGTGCTAATAAATTATGAACATCGTGTAAAAACCGTTCGCTTGATACGATAACAGTGTATTATATATTTCAGTTATATATATTAAGTACACAATCAGCGATTATAGTGTTATTTGTCATACGTTTATCGTACCCTGTTAATAATTAATATTATCGGAGAGCAGTAAATATAATAAAGTGCACAGAGACAGTCGATGGCGGCGGCCAATAAATAATAATTAATTAATAAAAGAGTGGGTTTGCTTAGTCTAACTTATCAACATCGGCGTAATTATCGTATTTGTATGAAATATATGAAAAAAGTCGTGTAAAAATTTAATGAACGCGAGTCTTAATTAAATATCGATTTGTATGTTTTGATGCGCACAAATACGCTGCCATGTCGTATTGATATTATCATGTATTTCTTATTGATGGCAGAAGCGTTTCCCCAATGATTAAAGAGTCTACTTTTTAATCACTTTTATTTATTGGTTATTAGAGGCGAACATGTTATGGATGCGGATCTCGACGCTACTGTATGAGCACTTACCGTTGCACAGTGATCCAAAACCGAAATTAAAAATCGTAAAAACCGTAGATAATTAATAACATCTCTGGCATTGTGTGCTGGAGCGCCATCTTGCTGGTACCATATTTGCATATTTTGTGCCAAATGTAAATCATCCAATAAATCTTCTAAGGTTGTTTGAAGAATTTCCAAATAACATTGTGCAGTTAGAGTTCCATCAAAAATTATAGGACCAAGTAAACGATTTCCCATTATGCCACAAAAAACACTAAAGCCGAATCGTAATTGGTTTCGCCGTGGAATAACTATGTGTGGATTTTCTTGAGCCCAATAGTGCTCGTTATGACGATTAAATAATCCACAATTAGAAAAGTAAGATTCGTCAGTCCATAAAATTGTGTTTATAAAATCACCATTTTCCGTAATTTTGTTGATTAACCACCTGCAAAATGTTAATCTACGGATGTTATCATTTGGTTGTAAAGTCTGAGATAGGTGCTTCTTTAAAATTGTTGATGCTCTAGACTTAGATACGTTAACTTCATTTTCTATCTGCCGACATGAAATGTTCGGATTAGCTGCCACACAAGCCAATGTTAATTCTTCATCATCAACGATCATATTTCTATTTCTCTTAGGTTTTTTTAAACTTCCATACAATTGCATATTTTCATCCAATCTTTTAAATACCTTAATGTCCGGCTGCCTTCTTTCAGGAAAGTTTGCTTGGTATGTTTATGCTGCAAGATGGGGGTTTTTGTAACACTTGATGTAATTACAAAACATATCGTATTGTTCAGATATTGAATAATTCGCCATTTCAAGTAATTAATATTTATCGATATTACAACAACTTAAGACAATACACATGTATGAATGATTAATACAACTGATAAACTAATGTAAGATGACAGTTAGTCGTTATAACACATTTTGTTTTATTTTTATTTATGCCTACTTGTTTTAAACTTACAACAATTAATATTTCCATTATTTTTTATTTTGACATAGGTTCTTGTACATCGTTGAAAAGAGAAAAAAAGTCTATTTATGCGTGTAAAAATCAAATATGGCGGCCATTTGAAATAAGAAAGTTGGTATTAATATCTCGGAAACCGCCATCTTGAATTTTATTTTGACTTGATTTCTATGTTTGCCTAATTAAACCAAGTAACTTTTATTTAAAACTTTTTTCGCATCTTTAATAATTATTGAGATATTTGATTTTTTTGAAAATCGCGATTTTCAGTTTTTTTTTAATATTTTCTAAACTGCTCGGAATTTTGAAAATTTCTCAACATAATCTGAATCAGCATAGAAAACTGCACAACATTGCCCATTTAACCAGATCTCTAGCTTTAAGAATAAGAAAGATACCCATGCAATCCTACTCTATTTAGGACACCCTGTATACTATCATTTTTCATATAAGTGGTCCGCCATTTTGGATCCACCATTTTGTTTTTGAAAAATTTTAGTTCAGTTTTGGAATCAGCGGTCTTGGAAACCACCATATACTGAATTTCGTTGGAATCCTTTAATTTTTCATATAAGATCCATAATCCAATGTTTCATCGAAATTGAACGACATCTTCATATTTTGGCCAGCTTTTTTGGACTTTGGATCACTGTACGTCGCCGAGTTTCGACGACCAGCAAGTGTAATAAAACTGATTAGAAACACTCTCTGGTACTCACAGTACAAAATGTTATTTAATTTATATTGTTTCTTGCAACTGAAAAATAGTACTTTTAGGTAATTAAAATATATCGTTTTAATTATGTTAAATTATGCTTTTTTATGGTCAAAAAAGTTAGCGGAGAAGTATTTTTTATAGGTAATGAAACGGTGTTGTTTCTCCAAAGAAATTTTTATGATATTTTGCATATTTATCGATTTTTTCAAAACCTGATAAGATTTCTAAAAAGCTTATTTGTCATATTGCTTGTCGCATTTTCTGCATTTTTTTTTAAATAAAAATTTGATGTAACTGTCACTATATAATTTTTTTTTTTTAATATTTTTACTTTCTCCGTTACGAAGTACGAGAAAGTATTGTGATTTTTGTGTCTGTGTGTGTGTGTGTCTGTCTCTCTGTGTGTGTGTCTGCTGTGTGCGCTGTATCTCAAAAACTAATAGAGCAATTGGTATGAAACTTTGAACATACGTCTTATTTGATAATCCGAAGAATTGAAAAGCTTTTGGTAAAATTTCGTACACCGGAAGTGGGTGTTTACCTTAACTGTTTTTTGTTTTTTGCCAATATTTTCTTAAATATGAAAAATATCACAAAAACATTTAAACAAACATTAAAGACAACAAAGAAATGAACATCTTTTGCTTGAAAATATTTTTCATAAAATCATTGCTATTCGAGAAAAAAATGTATTATTTTTTTTTTTTTAAGTTTTGGTTTATAATTATGAAACGATAATAGTTACAGCAAATATAATTCAATAATAATTGCAGAGAATTCCAAAATGAACAACTTCTAAAGAATAAGTTTTTTCCGAAATCTCGTTAGTTTTTGAGTAAACCGAGTTTTTGAATTTGAATTATAATTTTTCCGTTTCATAATTTTGACGTTTTAAACGTCAGTTTCATCCGAGTTTACGAAACGCTCGATGTATACTTAAAATATTATTTCAATTGAAAATAAACAATGAAAACGTAAATATAAATGGCTATGATATCATCAAGTCGGAGAAAGTAACATGATGGCCACATCACCATTTTTTTTTTCATCAAAATCAGAGAAATCGATTGCCGTTTTAAAATTTCAGCTAGCAATCGTTAATTCTTGCTTCACACTCAACAGTATTTTGGATATCCTGGATAGAAATTTCTTCTCAAAACCACGAAACCCTCTTAATCTTTGAGTATCCTTAGTTGAAATTTCCTCTCGTGAACTTTAAGACCACGAAACACTCTTAGTCACCCGACAGTCGCACGTTTTTTCATTTAAATATTTATATTAAAACCAGACAATGTTGCCCGGTATAAATAAGTTTATTGTTAACACACTTACAGATTAATAAGTCATTGTCATTATAATTGCATATTTATACATGAGAACCAGATGCGATTATGAATTGTGTTCGATGATATTAACATAATTAATTCTAATTAATTACTACACAAATACATAAATAAATCATTGGACTTTGTCGCGGGGATTTGAATGTACGATTCAGCCTCGGGGATTATTCCTTATTCATAAGAATGTTTAATTATTTATTGTGACCGTGATCTGACCCTAATAAGGATATTAAAACTATGTTACAAATACAGTTTATTAAAAAAAAATATATATTTTATGTTTTTATTTATTTATTTATTTATTTATTTATTCTTCACTTTCGCCACCATTTTACAACATAGGGTTACATTGCGTTGGATGTGAGCGTAAGATTAATATTATTTATTCAAACCAATTTGAACAGTAATTTGTTTGCGTGTATAGGAAATTTAATTTGGTAAGTCTGTCTGGGCTATCGAACATTTGTCCTTCTGCCCTTTAAGTTTTTATTTTACCAGATGTGGAAAATGACAAAAATTAAATGATCTATAAATTAGCATATTCTTCCATGAAATATCTGAAGCTGTACGAGTGGGTAGCTTCTTGTCATCGGAGTTTAAAGTTACTTCGGATTTACCCCAAGGATCCCTTCTAGGACCCTTGTTATTTAATATTTTCATAAACGATGTGGTGACCGTGATCTGACTCTAATAAGGATATTAAAACTGTGCAACAAACAGTTTGTTATAAAAACATGAAACCTACCATGACATCTTTGTTCAGACCAATTTTAACAGTAATTTGTTTGCGTGTATAATCAATTTAATTTGGTTAGTCTGTCTGGGCTATCGACCATAGGTCTGTCTGCCCTTCATGTTTTTATTTTACTAAATTTGGACAATGACAAAAATTAAATAAATGGTACTAATCTGAAGCTGATGAATACCATCATGTGGAAGAGAATAATGGGTTTGAGTGGAAGAACACATTGTGAACTTCGCCTGCAAATCCTGTGTCCTAAATTTATTGGGTGATTAACTTTATTTATATGTATATTGTTTTGCACATATATTAACAGGATATGTAAAGTTAATAAATAAATAAATAAATAAATGCCCTATAAATTAGCATATTTTTCTATGAAATATTTGAAGCTGTACGAGTCATCGAAATTCAAAGTTACTTCGAAGGTACCGCAAGGATCTCATCTAGGGCCCTAGTTATTCAATAATTTCACCATTGATGACATGAAAATATTAAAAATAATTACATGTACTGATTCTCCAGCAAGATCTACGTGTCCCGCCTAAATTGGATGCGTTTCAACATTCCTAAATACGTCGTTATGACATTCTATAATTTTTACTGCTATATGATCTTCGTCATTTGTAAAAATCGATTTTTTTGACAAGCTAACGTTTTTGCTATTAAAGAAGGCTAAAATTGTTTTATGCCAATCGATTTCTCTCATTTTTTTAATAAAAAACGGTAAATTTTAATGGTCTACGATGATTATTAAAAAAAAGCAGATTTTTTCGATTTTTTTTGCTGACGCGTCACGGGCTTCAAATTCACAATTTGTTGTTACGAAAGTACATTTTCCGAGGCGTCTTGAAGGGATCTTTCCAGTAATGTGTAGAAACCCCGAATCGAATCAGTGTTTTTTTCAGGAAATTATTTCAAAGCCAATTTTTTACCCATGGGTAATTTTTCAAGTTTTCGTCAAAAAATTTAAATCGCCAATTTTAATTAAATCCGACTAACTTGCACACGAGGAGCACAGATTTGAAAACTGCGTTCAATTTGGAGTTTTCGTTTAGCCGCTGCAGCCGTTCAAAGTCTGAAAAATCTAATTTTTTTTAATGTTCATGGTGACACGCTAATTTTTTTACCATTGAAGATGGCTGAAATTTTTTAACGCCAATCAATTTCTCTCGTTCTTCTGATGAAATGGTCTAATGCAATTATTAGAAAAGTTGCATTTTTTGAGCAAAAGTTTCAAGGGTTGTAACTTGTGTATTTTTTCAAGTTTTCGTCAAAAATTAAAAATCACCAATTTCAATCAATCAATTGAATCTGACTAATTTACATACAAGGAGCACAGATTTGAAAACTGCGTTCGATTTGAAGTTTTGATTTAGTCGATACGGCCGTTCAAAATCTGAAAAAATCGACTTTTTTCAAAATTTAAAATGTCTATAATTATGAAACGATAATACATAGTTAATGAATTTAGATTATTTATAATAACCACATCAATCTTTTTTGTCACAATTTTTTTTTTATAAAAATATATATTTTTTCAAATTTAATGCATAATGCATTATATCAAACCATTAATTTTAATATAGAAATAAAAGACAAGTAATCATTCAAAATATTATATTGATACAAGTATGACTTATAAATTCCATCTATACTATAAACCGATTTCATTCTCGTCGTTTTAATCGACACCAAAATAATAACAAAGTAATGTGCGACAATTGTGTTCGCATTGTAAATTATACTTGCATAAAATTTGCTTACACAATGCGAAAATTTATGCATTGTAACGTTAAAACCGCCATTCGAATAAATCCGTTTGTAATCACGCGTTGCGAAAATTAATAATACGCTTAAATTAATATTTATGTATCCATAAATAAAATTAATGGAAATATTAAAAACTATAAATATTATCGTGTAAAATGAAATGAGCTTCGTTTTTTTTGCCTTAGGACAGGTGTAATCCGATTTTTTTTTTTTTAATTGAAAATAAATTCAATACCTTTTTTCGTTGTTATTGATTAAACGCGTGATGGAAAATTGTAGAATTATTATAATTATTATACAGGAATTCTATTCTAACGTACATACATATTATACATATTTTGAAAAGGGCCAATGGTCAAGTCTGTCAGCCCTTTTACAAGAAATACACAATTTAGAATTTGTATGTTAATTGGACAAGCAAGAGATGAATAGGAAAATTTTAATAATAATAATATAACGTTTACAGCAATAAAGCTGCAATATTAAAGTACAAATATACCGGGTGTCTCACTAAAGTAACTTGGAATTAAATATTTAAGATAGAAAAATATGATTTATGTAAAAGTTGTAGATAATTATCGACTCTATAATCTAGTTACAGCAAATTTATGTTAATAATAATTGTAGAGAATGCTAAAATGAACAACTTATAAAGAATAAGGTTTTTTCGAAATCCATTTAGTTTTTGAGTAAACTGAGTTTTTGAATTTGCAGTATAATTTTTCCATCTTTCATAATTTTGACGTTTTAAACGTCAGTTTCATCCGATTCTACAAAACGCTGTATGTACATTTAAAATATGATTTAAATTGAAAATAAAGCATGAAAGCGTAAATATAAATGATACCATCAAGTCGGAGAAAGTAACATGATGGCCACATCATCATTTTTTCTAATAGCTACCATTGTATTTCGCGTGAATAGCATTAATTGTAATTCTAAACTAATAATTGAAATTATGTATAAATCATAACATATGAGTGTAAATTGGTTTTCGTAAGTTCAGGATGGATCGTCGTTAATGTCTTGTAAAACAACTCGGAGTTGAAATAAAACACGAAATAATACGACAGTAAAAATCGTCGGCTTATGAACAATAAGATAGCATCACTACTTAAATATCAAGTAGCATAAAAGACCTAGCGGGGGTTACGATTTCCACGTCAATATAAAGATGTAATCTCTTTAGCCGTGACATGCCAAGAACTTGTGTATCCTATTATAAGGGACGAACAAATAAAATTCCTCCAAGGATTAATTCGACAGGTTACAATATACGTACACACGTGGATTTCAGTTACAACGAAAAAAAAAATATATATAGTATGTCCAAATAAATTTGAAAGACTGATACTTTTTTGATTATTTTAAATTTCTGATAAAAATCATGGTGACTTTCGGCAGAATAATGCAGAATAATAACTTCAAAAGTATTATTTATAAACCTGGCAAACTAGAAAAAGGACTTTAAATTTCCATTAAAATATACTGGGTGTTTCATTAAAAAAAAGAAGTTTCTTTACATTTAGCGAAGGTCTTCTTACTTCATAAAAATAGCATTTAATTACTTAAACGAACCTAATCATCTAAAAATGTAACATTTCTATTGTTAAAAAAGCTTCGATAATTTTAAAATATCAACTTATTATGTATTTTTTTATAGAGAAGCTTTTAGACTTGAAAAAAAATGGCTTGTTTTTTGCCTTAAAAAGCAGAATAACTCAGATTAAACGATTAAATCAAGACCAATAAAAGATATTGTCAGTTTAATTGGTATTAAAAAGTACGCATAAAAATGCAAGAATATACCGAGTGTTCCATATTACTGGTTGTTGAAATTAGGCACTTGGTTCCATTAAAAAAAAACTAAGTTTGTGTTGGCTTTCCGTTGTGGGGCACCATGTATGCATAAAAATTCTAAATTCTAAAGATGCTCTTTTTCAGAGGGAAAACAAAAATGGAAAAATCATTATAACATACTTGAAACCTTCCAAAATGACCGAAAATTTATTCCACATAACAATTCTGCAGAAAGCTTCAATGATTCTCGGCCAGATTTTAAAATAAATCTCCGTAAACAAACAAAATCGCTATTCTGAAGATGAGCTTCTCCAGAGGCAAAGCAGGCGTTGAAAAACATTTGCCATGTTCTTGAAAATGTTTAAATTTACTTAAAATACATTCCAATTTACGATTCTGTAAAAATCTATAAATACTTTTTTCATTAATTTTGAAATAATCACTCGAGAAAAGAACGTTATTGTGATCATGTGTCTTTTCGGAGAAGCAAAATAACAACGGAAAAACAATTTCCACATACTTGAAAGTTTCCAAATTTACTCAAAGTATATTCTACTTTAGGATTCTACAAACATTTCCAAAAGCTTCTTGATCAGATTTTAAAATAATTTCCAAATAATAGAGCAAATCGTCATTATTAAGAAGAGCTTTTTCAGAGGCAAAAAAAAATGGAAAAAAAATTATAACGTACTTGAAACTTTCCAAAATGAGTCAAAATGTATTCCACTTTACGATTCTGCAAAAATCTTCAATGCTTCTCGACTAAGTTTTAAAATAACTCGCCAAGAACAAACCAAATCGCCATTCTGAAGATGACCGTTTTCAAAGGTAAAGCAGACACAGAAAAACATTTGCCATATCGTTGAAAATTTTCAAATTCACTCAAAATAGATTCCTATTTACGATTCTGCAAAAATCTAGAAGTGCTTCTTGACTAATTTTGAAATAACCACCCGAAAAAAATCCTCATTATGAACAAGCGTCTTTTCGGAATCATAACAACAATGGAAAAACAATTATCACATACTTGAAAATTTACAAATTTACTCAAAATATATTCTACTTTAAGATTCTACAAAAATTTTCACAAGCTTTTGACCAAATTTTAAAACCTTAAAATAGAGTAAATCATTCTAAAGATGCGTTTTTTTTTCAGAGGTAAAACAAAAATAGAAAAACATTTGCTACATACTTGAAATTTTTAAAACTTACTAACAAGATATTCTACTTTAAGATTTAGTCAGGATAAAAAAACACCCCTTCTATAGTTTTTGAAATAATCGCACGAAACAATACTAATTTTAAAACTACAAATTTCATAAGTATAAATTTTATCGTGTGTTTTTTTTATCTTTTTAGATTCTGTATTTTTATATTTTGTATCAAGTTATAATTGTATTGGTATTTATGTAGTAGTAGTAAAACGATTTTAATAAGGCTATCGACCTATCGGTCTTTCTGCCCGGTATTTATGTGCATTGGTGTTAATTTTAAAATTGCACATATTTGGGATGCATTAAAAATTTAACTAAACAAATTTAAGATCCAGAAAGAGTTTGAAATAATCTATTTTATAATTTTTTGAAATGAAAAAAGCATTTAGCCAATTATAAAATTGGTACTTTCTTGAAATGATAAAATATTATTTAAAAAATTGGTGCAACTCTAAAACTTTTCAAATATACTTAAAATATTATGCTTTAATATTTAATGAGAATCTATAAAGATCCCTTCTATAGATTTTAACATGAATTACGCCAATTTAAAAATTACGAAAAAAAAAAATCAAATCTAAAACTTTCTAAATATATTGAAGGAGCAGTCTATTATAAGATTCTGTAAAAATCTCCAAATGCTTCTCGAATCTTGAACTGAATCAAGACAAGATGTATGTTTATTTGGCACAATATATCCAAAATATCTTCGATCGCAGGTATAATATCAAAAGGAACACTATTTATGCAATTTTTGAGCAAAAAAAACCCTTGTGTAGTTTTTCATGTTTTCGTCAAAAATTTCAAATCGCCAATTTTAATTGAATCCGACTAATTTGTGCACGAGAAAAAAATGTAAGACTGTAATCATTAGAAAAATTTGCTTCAAAAACTCAAAATCCATAAAAAGAGAATCCATCCATGATTTTTATTATTAATAAAAGGCCAAGGCTTAAAACATCAACTAGAAAAACGAAAATTGCATTTAATAATTTGAAAATTTGTAAGACTAATTTTTAAATTAAAAGAGTTTTCTTCAAAAACTCAAAATCCAAAGAAAATAATCTATCCACCCGGGTCGATAGCCAATAAAGAATCTTTACACATTTAATTATTATAGTTAAGCAAGATTTGTTTATATCATATACTAAATGTATGAATTCTTTAATAAAGATGATTTATATATATAATCTATCCATAATTTTCTATAATAACAATTGTCATATCTTAGGTATTAATATAACGCCAAGGCTTAAAACTTCAACAAGAAAAGCAAAAATTGCATATCGTAATTTGAAAAATTGTAAGACTGTAATCATTAAAATAATTAACAAATTAGAAACAACTTTAATTTGTCGCAGAAAGCATTAGATAAATACAAGAAAACGAAATGTAGCCTGAATATATGAATATTCAGGCTACATTTCGTTTTCTTGTATTTATTAAAATAATTCCCTTCAAAAACTCAAAATCCATAAAAAGATAATCCATCAATGATTTTCAATAGTAACAATTGCCATATCTTAGGTATCAATAAAATAGCAAGGCTTCAAACTACAACTAGGAAAGCGAAAATTGCATTTAATAATTTGAAGAATTGTAAGACGTAATCATTAGAAGAATTTGCTTCAAAAACTCAAAGTCTATTAAAAGATAATCCATCTATGATTTTTTATATTAACAATTGCCATATCTTGGGTACCAATAAAATGGCAACACTTCAAACTTCAACCAGAAAAACTAATAATTTGAAAAATTGCAAGACTTTAATCGTGTACGAGAAGCACAGATTTACAACTTCGATTTAGAGTCTTCAATTAGTCGGTACGACCTTTCAAAACTGAAAAATCGAACGGATTTAAATATAAAATTATAATCTTTTATGTCTTTGCAATTTAAAACATTAAAATAACTATCAAATAATCACAACAAATTCACTTAACCATCGAAAAAAAAATTGTGCATAAATTTATATTCGGACACGTCACGTCCTCAGTGTGGAAACGGTGTAATGAAATATGGCGATAAATAAGAAAATTTCTTCTTCACCGCGTGATTTATGCGCAAATTGTCCGTTGAACCCACGGTTAAATATGTGATCCTCGCCGGTATAATTGGATGAAATGAAATGAAGCCTTTAATTTATGTACGCGAGATGCAGATATAAATCTGTGTGGTAATTTGTAATGAAGATGTCACAGCGTTTGTACCGAGGAAATTATACGTTTACAAAGCTGAATCCGATAGCTATAAATAAAGTCGAAAATCTAGGCGGGCCACGCCATAAATCCCGAACTGAGGATTTGTTCGAGTAAATATATTAAATTAAAAATGTTGAATCATTAATCCGCAACGGGGGCTAACAAGGTAATCCGAAATCTTGGAAAGGAGGAACGGAAAGGCTCGGCGTTGGTGATATATGGTTTAATTAAGCTTGTCTTACGAGTTGTATTCATTTGTTTCGGAAACAGATTGCCAACCTTTGTAAAGCTCGGTACTACCACCATAGACAATGGTATTATCTCCGCTGGTTCTATTATCATACAATTATGCATTTAGGTAATCTAGATGGGACGCGAACTTCTCGTGACGTTTACATATGTACACTCCCATTTCGCTTCCTATCTCCATCAATTAGACTTGTATTGTACAAAATGCGATAAATAGGTTAGATTTCATATAAATAATGCTCCATTTTATATTTAGTAATAAAAGACAAAAATGATTCCTTCTCATAAAAACTTCCTTTATAGTCATTTACTTAAATCTCCTGGATGTTGTATTTTCGGGGGTAAGTGATAAGTGTTGCACATTACCAATTGTGAATTCATGCAGTTTGCAGAATTATGATTTTTATTATTCTGATTTTATCAGAAATCTATTTCTTTCGAATAGTTCTGGTCGCTTAAATATTTCGAAAGCATTTACTTCGCCTTGGGATAAATAGAAAAGCCACACTTGATTTGTTAGGTGTATAAATGTTTCAGAAAGGGCCTGGCATTTCGAACGAGAAAACAAAATAGAAAATCGTCAGACTTTGAATGCATCATAGGCGGCGGCGGCGGCGGCGCGCGGAAGCAATTCCTGGAAGCGTTTAAATGTAAGCGGGTTTGGCGATTTATTTTTGTCTTAAACAAACATTTTTCATATGTCCGATAGGAAGGCATTCGGGAAACTCCTATAAGCAGCTATTTATTTCTGTTTAGCGGTGACAAACAGGCCGCACGTGACCCGACGCCCTTAAATTCTTTCCTCGCATATTTATCTAAATACGTGCGACCGAAACACATGTCTAATGTTAGACAGGTTTTTGTTTTAATGGATATTTTGGTTAACCTCAAATGGCACCGATTTTTCACCGGAGATCACTCAAGTATCCTAATGTGTCTGCCAGACAATTAACAGCGTATTACGGTTTTAAATTTAGACGGGCGCGAAGATGTGAGGAACGGCTTTTATCTTGGAGTTGTTCAGTTTATCGAAATACATTTCTTGTCGGAGTTCTCTTCATATTTACCTTAAAGTTATATACAGGGTGTATAAAGTAAATATCTTTTTTAATAATTATTTGATATTTTAGAATGGTTATGGATCTAGGACAGTTTCATTATCGGTTAATAAATTCGTGCATTTTTTTTAGAGTTCGTTGCTGGATGACAGCTCCGACGTAAATGACATTTGTTGTCTAATTATTGACCGGGTCACAGGCGAGATCAGCACTTTAAAAATACCTTTAGCAATGAATTCAAGAACAAATTGAATTACAAAAATAAATTATCAGTACTAGACAGAACATGAGCGATCGTTGATTGAAATTCATAAAAATGAAGACAGCTCCTACGTAAATGACATTTGTTGTCAAATTATTGACCTAGCCACAGGCGAGATCAGCACTTTAAAGATACCTTTAGCAATGAATTCAAGAACAAATTGAATTAGAAAAATACATTATCAGAATATTTTATTGAAATTCTTAAAAAAAAAATATTCAAGTACCTTAGAAATCAAGTTAAAGGGACAGAATTCCATTTCAATTAAATATCAAGACATGGCTAAAGTCAGTGATTATTTTTTCGGAAAGGGAGAGTCCTCTTCACAAAACCAGAACCATTTAAAAAATTCAAAGATTGTGATACAAAAGAAGGTGCAACATTTGGCATCTACTTCAATCGCAGAAGAACTTTATTTTGCATTACAGATCAGCATAAGTGGGCAGTTTTCCTGAAAGACCCGAAAAATGGGTAAATTTTGCAATTTTTTTTTTGCGGGAAAACTAAAAGTTTTGTAAGTAGAGATTTATCGCAAGTGTCCGAGTTTAGAGTGTTCGAGAGGACAAGTGCGATATAACTACTTACAAACGAGTTATTTATACTACGTTTTATATGTTGCTCTTTTTAAATGAAAAATATATAATTTTAAAATTTACTGAATTAAATCGAAGTTGATAACCGTAATAAGTTAATGTCACATGAATATTTTGAGGTTATATAAGTTAGAAGTTATTTATAGATGGCTTACTTATAATCGTTTGACGTATTTCAAGTTTGCCATTTCAATCCTGCTAACTTGAAAAAATAAATTGGCCCTACGTTACTTTATTTGACGAGTTCTGTAATAAGTGAGCATTACAATATGGTTTTGGGTGCTGAGACAGCTATATTATAGACGAAAAATATAAAAATATGTTTATATCGGTATACACTGTGCTTAATTGTGCATAAATTCCATTATAAATATTAGTACCAGCAATAAATTTATTCTTCTTCCCTTTTTCGGCACAAATTCATCAATTTTTCTAGATAATTCTATATATACAACATCATTATTACAGAAACCTACATTATTACATTGTATTACAAGATATACATACTTATATTAGAGGTGTTAGTTGGATAATTCTGATTTCTCTTTCTTGTTAATATCTCACTCTCTCTATTAATAAAAATTGTGAAGTTCTTTAACCTTTTCCGTGACTTTGACAACCTCAGATAACTTTTGATCAGTTTTAATCTCGAGCTCTCGAAGAAATTTCGTTGATTAATTTTTTTATTGCATTTTTTAAATCGTTGAATGCAATTTTCGTTTTTCAGTTTAAGTTTGAAGTGCTTTCATTTTGTTTTCACGTAAGATATGGCAATTGTTTTTTTACGGAAACCCAAAAACGTATTCTTTGTTTATGGATCTCGAGCTCTTGAAGAAATTTCGTTGATTAATTTTTTTATTACATTTTTTTTCAATCGTTGAATGCAATTTTCGTTTTTTCAGTTCAAGTTTGAAGCGTTTTCATTTTATTTTCTCCTAGGATATGGCAATTGTTTTTTTTACAGAAAATCAAAAATGCATTCTTCGTTTTTGGATCTCGAACTCTTGAAGAAATTTCGTTGATTAATTTTTTTATTGCATTTTTTTAAATCCTTGAATGCAATTTTCGTTTTTTCAGTTCAAGTTTCAAGCTTTTCGATTTTGTTTTCACCTAGGATATGGTAATTGCTTTTTACGGAAAACCAAAAATGCATTCTTTGTTTTTGGATTTCGAGCTCATAAAGAAATTTCGTTGATTAATTTTTTTATTACATTTTTCTAAATCTTTGAATGCAATTTTCATTTTTTTAGTTCAAGTTTGAAGCGCTTCTATTGCATTTCCTTCTACGATATGGCAATTGCTTTTTACGGAAAACCAAAAACGCATTCTTTGTCTATGGATCTCGAGCTCTTGAAGAAATTTGGTTGATTATTTTTTTCATTATATATTTTTTTAAATCGTTTTTCGTTTTTCTGTTCAAGTTTAAAGCGTTTCCATTTCGTTTTCACCTTGAATATGGCAATTGTTTTTTACAGAAAACCAAAAAATGCATTCTTCGTTTTTGGATCTCGAGCTCTTGAAGAAATTTTGTTATTACAATTTTTTCATTACATTTTTTAAATTGTTGATTGCAATTTTCGTTTTTCGGTTTAAATTTGAAGCGTTTCCATTTTGAAAAAATGCATTCTTTGTTTTTGGATCTCGAGCTCTTGACGAAATTTCATTGATTAATTTTTTATTACATTTTTTAAATCGTTGAAAGCAATTTTCGTTTTTTCAGTTCAAGTTTGAAGCGTTTCCAATTTATTTTCACGTAGGATATGGCAATTGTTTTTTACGGAAACCCAAAAATGCATTCTTTGTTTATGGATCACGAACTCTTGAAGAAGTTTCGTTGATTAATTTTTTTATTACATTTTTTAAATTGTTAAATGCAGTTTTCGTTTTTTCAGTTCGAGTTTGAAGCGCTTCCATTTCGTTTTCACTTAGAATATGGCAATTGTTTTTTACGGAAAACCAAAAATGCATTCTTTGTTTATGGATCTCGAGCTCTTGAAGAAATTTCGTTGATTAATTTTTTTATTACAATTTTTTTCAATCGTGGAATACAATTTTCGTTTTTTCAGTTCAAGTTTGAAGCGTTTCCATTTCGTTGTCACCTAGGATATGACAATTGTTTTTCACGGAAAACCAAAAAAACATTCTTTGTTTTTGGATCTCGAGCTCTTGAAGAAATTTCTTTGAATAATTTTTTTGCTACATTTTTTTAAATCTTTGAATACAATTTTCGTTTTTTCAGTTCAAGTTTGAAGCGTTTTCATTTTATTGTCACCTAGGATATGGCAATTGTTTTTTTACGGAAACCCAAAAATTAATTCTTTGTTTATGAATCTCGAGCTCGTGAAGAAATTTCGTTGATTAATTTTTTTATTGCATTTTTTTAAATCGTTGAATGCAATTTTCGTTTTTTCAGTTGAAGTTTGAAGCGTTTTCATTTTGTTTACACCTAGGATATGGCAATTGTTTTTATGGTGAATTAAAAATGGATTATTTGTTTATGGATATTGAGCTTCTGGAGAAAATTACTCAGCTTCATTAATTTTTCACAATTTTTCAAACAATTCTAGTTTTGAGCATTTTCGTTTTGTTCCTAGCTAGGGTATTGCAATTGTTTTTACAGGAAATCAGTGATCATTAATTTATAAATGGGTCTTAAGCTTGTGAAACAATTTCCTCGATTGATTATTTTTTTACCATTTTTCAAATCGCTGAATGCATTTTTCGATTTCGCGGTTCAAATTTGATGCGTTGCCGTTTTGTTTCCACCTAGAACGTGGCATTTGTTTTGACTGACAATCATAAATGCATCGTTTGTTTACGAATCTTAAGCTTAAGAAACTATTTTTTTGGTTTATTAGTTATTTACAATTCTTCAAATCGCTAATTGCAATTTTCGTTTTGCCAATTGAAGTTTGGAGCGTCGCTGTTTTGTTTCCACCTGGGATATGACAATTGTTTCAACAGAAAATCACAAATACATTGCTTCTTTGATGACCTTGAACTTTTGAAGCAATTTCTTTGGTTAGTTTTTATTTTACAATTTTTCGAATCGTTAAATGCAATTTTCGTTTCTCAAGCAGAGTTTGTAGCGTTGCCGTTTTGTTTTCGCGTTGGATATTGCAATTGTTTTTATGGAAAATGAAACATGCATCGTTTGTTTGTTGATCTCGAGCTCTTGAAGCAATTTTGTTAATTATTTTTTTGCATTTTTTTTTATCGTTTTCCAAATTCAAGTTTTAAATTGAATTGAATTTTGCCGTTTTGTATCTACTTAAAGCATGGCAATTGCTTTGTTGTCTAATCATAATGCGTTGGTTATTAATAAATATTTTTAATTGGAGTTTTTTAAGCAAAATTCTTGGATTGAGTAGTTTGTTGCAATTTTTCAAATCGTTGAATGTAATTGTCGTTTTCATTTCAACCGAAAGAGTTTGTATAAAATTTAAAATTAATAATTGCAGTTGAGATGAAAGTTTATTTAAATCACGGATTCATCGTCAAAAAGTTCTTTAAGAATGTCTTCAAAATGAAAAATAAGAACGAGAATTACGAATTTCCGGAGTCAATAGTAGGTTTGGTAAAGCCAAACAACCATCACCACCAAAAATGTTTTGTCACAATTCAATTCAATTAAATTCTTTATTTCACGTAGCCACCATACACAAAAATACAAAAAGGCAAAGCAAAATGCGTTTGCAGAAGTTGTGAGCGTCAAAATTCATCACATTCACATTCATGACAATAACTTCAACTTAACTGCATTAATGTAAGTTAATGGTTTTATGTAATTTCTCAGAATTCGATTTTTACATTTACGCCCCCATATTTACCATTTAAACTTGGTGACAACTCTTGTGCAGCTATTCACATCATTTAACACGTTGTCACGCTGCCTTGATTGGGAATGCGAGCTGCGGCCATTAGCAGTTTCTAAAAACCGCTCGTCCTCCTCAGGAGAGTCTCTCTCGTGGGAATGCGTTTTCTCGAAATAATTTTTGGTTAACCCCTAAGTAATAATCTGTGTCATCAATCAACGGCGGGCACAAAGAGCTACAAGTCCGTCGACAGTGAGTCACAGTTTTATCAAAAGCGCAGGTAAAGAAATTACAGACAATTTACACGCCTCGACTGAAGAATCGGCGACGGACTTGGAATACAATTTTCACGCGCTCGTGATTTCACAGTTAGTTATTAGAATATAATGGTCGATTGAATGGAAATTATTTTGGATTCAGTGTATCGTGTTGTGTTAAGCAGGGCGAAATGGTAAACGGTATAATAAATTAATTGATATTAAAGGTTGTTGAAATTAGGCACTTGGTTGGTTTCACATTTTTTTTTTACAATTATTCCGACAAGTTTCGATTTTTACATCGTTATCTATTATATTAAAAATGTTTCACCACGTGATAAACGAGAACTAAATTCAACAAAAATTAATTAATGTTAATTTAGCTTACTAAATTGTAGGACGTAATGGTAATCGCGATAAATGTTACAGTACTTCACTAAATTGTAGATAAATTATGGTAAATAATAATCGAAATACGATAGAAATTAAAGCTTGGAGACAAATATATCAACAAACCCCTTCAACTTGGACCTCCGTAAAAGGGATTCTCACATAAAGTACGCTATAAGAAATTACGTGGCAGCGTAGTGCCAAGATATCTCGAATGCGGTTCATGTTTGGTAATTTCTATTTGGTGAAATTGATTATAAATGATGTTTAGAAACGATTATTGTTTTGATTATTTTCTGGCCGGTTGCATAACTAGGGAATTTAATTTTGAAATTTTAATTTTGACGATTTATAAAATTTGGTAACAATAATATACCAATTTTGTATAATAATAATAGTAAATAAATTTAAAAAGGGAAGTAGTTGTTTCAATAAGTTATTTGTTTATAGTCTTAGTAAAGACTTAATTTGCTTGCAGAGTTACGAACAGGTTGAATATTAATTTATTCAGGCCATATTTCGTTTTTTGAATTTAATAATAATAGTCTTTATTTACACGACAAGAGAAACGAAATACAACATAAATAATGAAAATATATGTAACAATTCAAGACTTACAAATCAAAAAGAGAGATTCAGTTTTGTTTCATCTTTTATTTGTTTATTTCCCAACAGGACAAGTCCCGAAATTGGGGAGTATTGCAATTAACAATAATGATATTAAACTTAATGAATAATATATAGATTAAATATAAATTATCATTTGTTTAAATAATTTGTAAGATACAATTTATCGACGTATTTTCGAATGTACTTTAATTTTAAGAGGTATTTACACTCTGAGACAAAAAATGCGCCACACGAAAAATCGCGAAAAAACTCGATTTTTCAAACCGTTGTAACTTGGTTCAATTTGGTCGAAAATCGATTAATCTTTCAGTTTGGGAAATATTCAAGTTTTATCTTTAAGAATGTGTAGATGATTTTGACCCCAAGTCCAACCCACCCCCCGTAACAACGCGATGGAAAAAAATGTTTTTTTTTTTTGTAAAAAATTGTCCAACTTTGACAAGCTGTACCGTGCGCAAAAAAAATCGGCGGGAAATTTCACCAAAATGGCAGAAAAATTTAATCAATTTCCTTCAAATGCCTTAAAAATTCGAGTGGTTTCGATGATTTGGAGCAAAGTTATGAATTTTTGAAAAAAAAAATGATATTGAAAATGAAAACGAGTTGTAAAAATTTAACATTTTTTGTCAATCCAAAACACTTTTTGTAGGGGTTTTCTGGGGGTCTCGAAAGTCGAAAACTTCTTAGATCGCAAAGTTCCATCGAGTTTCGTGCGAAATTCGCCTAGTTATGTCCAAAAAGGCGCAAAATGTATTTTTTTTTTCAAAACTGCATAACTTCGCGCCAAATCATCGCATCGACTTGAAGTTTGGAGGAAATTAAAGGAAAATTATTGAACTTTATTGCCATGCTGACCGATTGAGTCCACGATTTTTTTTTTGCACACGGTACAAGAAACCAAATTTGCACATTTAAATTTCAAAAACATTTTTTTTTTCTTTAGGGGGTGGCAGGGGGTGGAATCGTTTTAGCAACAAAACAATTCACATGACGTTGTAGAGAAAATTTGAAACTATTCAGACTGCAAAAGTTCATCGATTTTGGTGCCAAATTACTCAAGTTATGGCCAAAAAAGTGAAAAATGTCATTTTTTTTTCAAAAATTCATAACTTTGCTCCAAATCATCGAAACGACTCGAATTTTTAAGGCATGTGAAGGAAATTGATTAAATTTTTCTGCCATTGTGGTAAAATTTTCCGCCAATTTTTTTGCGCACGGTACGGCTTGTCAAAGTTGGACATTTTTTTTACATAAAAAACATTTTTTTCCATCGCGTTGTTACGGGAGGTGGGTTGGACTTGGGGTAAAAATCAACTACACATTCCTAAAGATATAACTTGAATCTTTCCAAAACTGAAAGATTAATCGATTTTCGACCAAATTGAACCAAGTTACGACGGTTTGAAAAATCGAGTTTTTTCGCGATTTTTCTAGTGGCGCTTTTTTTTGACGACGAGTGTATAAAAAAATATAACCCGAACCGCGAAAATACAAATAATTCATTAGTTTATTTGTTTGAATCAAGCAAGCTAGCAATCATTAATATCATTATATTCAACGTTCTTCGATTTTTATCGTATTTTAATTTAATATGATGAAAATCCTCTGAATAAATAAATCTTGATGTAGATACGTATAACAAGTTGTAGCAAAAGTATTGTTTTTTTTTTGTTAAGCTCCCACAATTCGCTGTTTAAAATATATTACAAATTAACAGCATCCACATGTAGTTTCAATTTTTTTGGCGTCGGATGAGACGAAATATTTGTTTAATAATTTTTAATATAACATAACAACATACTAATATTTCCCGAACAATATTAATTATTCACAGGGAAATATATTCGAAAATACACATTAAATTATTAAACAGGTCGACAAAAAATAAATATTTAAATTAAAATTGAAATGTGAAATGGGAACCGGCGAAAATAATAAATTTTCATGATAATTAGTGAATAATTAAAATAGGAAAAACGTTGCCGAAAACTGAAAATTGAAATTTTCATAATTATATATGCGTAAATAATTGATTTAATGTATTAAAACAAATACTCGAATGAATTCGATAAATATAAATTTCTACGGATTGAAATGTCAGCGTTTTCATTTAAAATCGTTCCATCAATTATGGCTTAAATGAAAATACTAATCAATTAAAATAACTTGAAGCGCAATAATAAAATCTGTCGGCCATTTCATTAAATTAATTTATTTTATACATTATAATGAAATTTAAGTGAATATTCATGGTGTTTTATTTAAATCTGCCTTTTCGATTTGCATAAACATTTTATTATATTTATATCATTTAATTGTATTTATTTGCACGCTCCCACTGTTGAAAATATTGTAATAAATATACTTTATCAAATTAAACCCTAACCACCATCATTAGCTCTAATGGTGAGCGATAAGAGTGCATTTAGCCTTATCATCCCATCAACTTTGACTTCAATTTTTTTTTCTTCAAAAACTAATGGCCGCATCCTCTTATCACGCCAATATAATAATGACGCTTTTAATTGAATCATATACGTGATTTACGAGAAACAAAGTGTAAAAGAGCAAAGCGGTCATGAGATACCATCGCTCTATAAGCAATAAATTGCTTCGGTGCATTAACACGTTCAAAATCTGTCTCGGTGGTAGATAGGAGGAAAAAATTAAGCACTTATCTCCTGCGTTGATTATGTATGGGAGTACTTGAATGTGTGATGATCTCTCCTAACATAAATTCACTATTATAATGTAAACTACTTAGTTTATATTTGTTGACGCCGATGTGAGATGTGTCTTTATTAAGTGCTGACTCTTAAACGGGTGAGATAAGTAATCGTTAACTTAAGTAGAGGTTGGTGCTACTGACATGAAACATACACGGCGTGTCTGATACCAGAATAACTTGAGAAGTGCTGCTTTATCGTTGTTTTCATAAACAAATCAAGCAATCGCCACCCGCACTAATGCCGAATTTGAAATAATAAATATTAACATTTGACATGATGATTTTAGCTCAGAAAAAATATTTATTTAGGGATTAATAAAGAAACTACTGTTTTGATATATTTTAAAATCAATTTACCTTAAATTTGTTTTCTAAATAGTAGAATGGATTTTAAAGCCCTCTAGTCGTCCCTAGTGTAAGGTATACTTTGACCAATAGATCTTTGCGTGTACGTCACTGATAGCTAAACCTAGCTCCAACAACATTTTCATGCGTTTACTCTCTCTCTGTCTCTCTCTCTACGGTAAGTTGATGATGCAATCATGTGCGTACGTATGTCGTCCAAGGCGAGAAAACTCGGTCTTCGATAATGACGCACACGCAAAGATCCATTGATCAAATCATAACCATCTTAACGTTAGTCAAAATTGACAGAAAAAGGTAAAAAAATTAATTATATTCAAAATGTCTAAAACGTGTAGTAAATAAAGCGAACCGCAAAAAAAAGTTCTTGCTTTCCAAATCCATTACTTTAAAAAAACGTCCTCGTTTTCAAAATTCATTATTTTGAAAATGTATTTCTACAAGAAAGTGAAAAGCAAAGGACGGGACGCGGGACAAATTTTTAAAAAGCGGAACTGTACCGCCAAAATCTAAATTGGTCTGTGCCCAGATTTTAATGTTGGTGAAAAAAAATTAGCAGTATTTTTGGCTCAACCTTTGAACCAAATTTCGAAATTAGGGTCCACCTTCCAATTTTAGTGACCAAATTTCGGAATTAAGGACTTCTTTGAGGATTATAAGAACCAAATTAGGAATTTTATAATTTTAAGGCTTTAAATTCGAAGTTTTATTATTCTAAAGTGAATAAAGAGCGCAATTTTAAGATTTTATAGCCCGATTTTCGTATCTTAGGGTTTAAATTTAAGGTTTTGTGTTAAAAAGATAAATGTCAAATCTAAAAATTTTATTTAAAATTTTTTATAAGAAAGGATTTAATTTGAAGGAATTTGTTCTAAAATTATTATGTTTTATAATGTATTTTTACTTTTTACGTTACGAAGTACGAAAAAGTATTGTGATCGTGATTTTTTTTTCAAAAAATTTTTTTACGAAACATCCGTTTTGGGGTCTCTAGATGCCATTTTAACAATTTCTGGAAATGTTTGTGTGTCTGCGCTCTGTATCTTAAAAACTAATAAAGCAATTGATATTAAACTTTGAACATAAGTCTTATTTGATAATCCGAAAAACTGAAAAGCTTTTGGTCTGAACTGTTTTTTGTTTTTTTCCAAAAAAAATTTAAATATGAAAATTATCACAAAAATATTTTTACAAATATTGAAGACATCGAAGAAATTAACATGTTCTGCTTGAAAATATTTTTCATAAAATCATTGTTATTCGAGAAAATTTAGTAATAATTTTTATTTTTTTTTTTGTTAATAATTATGAAACGATAGTTACAGCAAATTTATTTTTATGCCAATAAACATTTTATAAAGAATACGTTTTTTTCAAAATCCCTTTAGTTTTTGAGTAAACTTAGTTTTTAAATTTGCGTTATAATTTTTCCATCTTTCATAATTTTGACGTTTTAAACGTCACTTTCATCCGAGTTTACAATTGAAAATAAACCATGAAAGTATAAATATAAATACCTATTATACCATAAAATCGGAGAAAGTAACATAATGGCCACATCACTATTTTCATTTATTTGAATTTCATTAACAGGACATCTTTTACAGGAAATTTCTTTAGATTTTCTTAATAACTCCTTGTTCAGGAATTTTTCTCAGTATTTTCTTCATGACACTTTTTTCAAAATCTATTTTTCAGGATTTTTTTAAAGGACTTTTTAATCAGGACTTTTTTAGAATTTTCTTAGCACTTAAAAATAAAAAAAAATAATTTCAGGAATTTTTTTAGGACATTTTTGAGACTTTTTTTAGGCCTTGTTGCAGGATTATTTCAGAACATTTTTTAAAGGACTCTTTTTCAGAGTGTTCTTAAGTACTCCTTGTTCAGGACTTTTTATCAGTATTTTTTTCAAAACAACTTTTTCAGTATTTTTTTCAAAACAACTTTTTCAGTATTTTCTTCAATTTAATTGAATTTAATTTATTTGACGGATTCACCTTTTTACAACTTTATTACATATGTATTATGTAAATAATAGAGATTGCTGTATGAAATTAAATAAATAAAAAATATATTAAAAGCATAACAGAAAACAATGTACGACTTAATAATTATCTTAAAATAATATAAAACAAACAAAAAAACTTGGCCTGACGTGAATTTAAATGATGTCGACGGACTTATTCGTTGAGTAGAGAATCCAATGTTACTCTTACATTGCAATAAAAAAAATTGCAAAAAAAAAACATTTTTTCCAAAATATCGTTTTCAGGAATTTTTTTAAAGGACTTTTTAATCGGGATTTTTTTAGAATTCTCTTAGCACTTCTTCTTCAAGTTTATTTTAAAAAAATAATAATTTCAGGAATTTTTTTAGGACATTTTTTGAGACTTTTTTCGGGCCTTGTTGCAGGATTATTCCAGAACATTTTTTATAGGACTCTTTTTCAGAACTTTCTTAAGTACTCCTTGTTCAGGACTTTTTCTCAGTATTTTCTTTCAGAACAACTTTTTCAGTATTTTCTTCATGACATTTTTTTGAAAATATCTTTCTCAGGAATTGTTTTAAAGGACTTTCGTAGAATATTCTTAGCACTTCTTTTTCAAGTTTATTTTAAAAACATTTAATTTTAGGATTTTTTTAGACATTTTTTCAGACTTTTTTCAGACCTGGTAGCAGGATTATTTCAGAACAATTTTTATAGGACTCTTTTTCAGGACTTTCTTAAGTACTCCTTGTTCAGGACTTTTTCTGAATTTTTTTTTTCAGAACAACTTTTTCAGTATTTTCTTCATGAGATTTTTTTCAAAATATCTGTTTGAGGAATTTTTTTAATGGACTCTTTAATCGGAACTTTTTCAGAATTTTCTGAGCACTTCTTTTTCAAGTTCAAAAAAGAGAAACAAAGAAACCAAAAATAAGATATTTTCGATTTTTTTCAGAATTTTCTTAATGATTTTTTTCGGGATCATTTTCAGGATGTTTTTTTCTCGGCCTTTTTGCACTTTTTTATCAGGACTTTATGAGAACACTTTTTTTAAGATTTTTGTAACTTTTTATTTTAAGACATTTTTATAGGACTCTTTTCAGGACTTCTTGTCCAGTCCTTGTTTCAAGACTCAATTGAGAATTCTTGTTTTTCACGGCCTTGTTTGCACTTTTTTTTATCAGGACTATCAGAATTTTTTTAACACTTTTTTTTTCAAGACTATTTTTATAACTTTTTATTTTAGGATATTTTTATAGGACTCTTTTCAGGACTTCTTGTCCAGGTCTTTTTTCAAGACTCATTTGAGAATTTGTATTTTTCACGGCCTTTTTACACTTTTTTATTAGGAGTTTATCAGAATTTTTTTAACACTTTTTTTTCAAGACTATTTTTGTAACTTTTCATTTTAGGACATTTTTATAGGACTTTTTTCAGGACTTCTTGTCCAGGCCTCTTTTCAAGACTCATTTGAGAATTTTTGGTTTTCACAGCCTTTTTTGCACTTTTTTATCAGGAGTTTGTCAGAATTTTTCTAACACTTTTTTTTCAAGACTGTTTTTATAACTTTTTATTTTAAGACATTTTTATAGGACTCTTTTCAGGACTTCTGGTCCAGGCCTCTTTTGGAATTTTTGTTCAGAAAAATTTCTTCAGGTCTTTTTAAGCACCTTTCTAAGACATTTTGCAAGGCTTTTTCCTCAGAATTTTTTTTTAGAATTTTCTTAAGAAGTTATTTTCAGGATTCTTTTTCGAGACATTTTTTCAGGATATTTTATCGGGACTCTTTTTCAAGACTTTTTCCAGGACTTTCTTCAGGTCTTTTTTAGAACATATTTAACCCTCTCTTTCAAAAAAGAATTTTTGAAAATAACAACGAAAAATTGTGAAATTCTCGATTTAACATGTTCGCTGCCACCGCAATTAGGATTGCATTTACGCAAGTATAAAGTTGAACGCACTAGCGCGTTTTTTCTAACTCAAAAAAATTAAATGAAAAAATGTCTTCCTATTTTTCCAAAAAAAAAAACAAAATCATGACTTCATATGGAGTCCTTGGGAAAATGGTTACAAAAAAAATCAAAACACAGATTACCTCGACCTGATAAAAGATATGACGCCATATGGCATCTGCGGGAAGGAAAGGGTTAAGCACTTTTTTTTTAGAACTCTCTTTCGACCCTATTTCTGGTGTTTTGTATGTAAGACTTTATTTTTCAGGACTTTTTTGTCAAGACTTTTTCAAACCTTTTTATTGGGACTTTTTGATCAGGACTTTATTTCTGGTCTTTTAGAAGGAGTTGTTGTTCAAGACATTTTTTTGTCAGGACACTTTTCAGAACTCTTTTTCAAGACTTTCTATCAAAACTTTTTTATCAGGACTTTGTTGTTCAGGACTTTTACTAGGTTTTTATAGCACGTTTTAATCAGGACTATTTTTAGAAATATTTTTCAGCATTTTTTCGTTCAGGACTTTTATTAGGTTTCAAATTCTAATTCTTCATTCGTACTTTAGCCACAATTTTGTGGATGTACATGTCAAATATGTAAATTTTTTTGGGACCATTTAATCAGGACTATTTAAGAAATCTTTTTCAGAATATTTTTCAGAATTTTTTGTTTGTGTTTGAGTAAACTTACGGTCAAGATTATTAGAATTTGAAGTATAATTTGTCATTTTCATCTTTCATAATTTTGACATTTAAAATTAGCAAAGCTGTACCGATGGGAGATTCATCTCAAAACTAAATTTAATAGTTAATTCTTCTGCAAACAGTTAAGGGTTTGAATGTTTGCGTAGTTTATTTGTAATTAAATAAGTCATTCACTTCCTGATATATTTTTGAATAATTCTTCTAAAAACTGACTCGTTTCATTTGAATTATTCGTAATTGTGAAAGAGGAAGTTATCACACACACATACACACACGCAGACAATATAAAATTGGTGGGTGTTTTAAGCGGTAAGGAACATCCATTACAATCAGCAAGAAATTAGCATTCCGAAAAGCGGCTTCCGCGGCTCCGGAATTTAATTATACACAATTCAGTGATGTAATATTTATGTATTTATTTAAATGCGATGGTAATCCCTTGGCCAGGAGGAAACCGATGATGAGGGGAACAGCTTTGGGTTGGGGTTGCTTACTTAGCGAGTTTCCAAAACCGACACTATTACACCGGGCGAGGCGAAGGAAAGGAAAGGAGCGGAAAGCGCGGGTGGAACGAGGAGGGAGGAAGAAAGAGCCTGTTTACGGTCGCCAAACTTAATGACATTTAAAGATACCTCAGGGGGATTTAACCATTTACTTCAACCACCCCCTTTCAATTTCACTTACATAAAATTTATATTTTCATTTTATTATTACTGCGCCTCTATTGTTTCGTAACGTTATACATAATCTGTAATCTAAGGTGCATTTCATCAGATTTAAATGTTAATAACTTTAGTTGTTACTTATAGTAAAAGTAAATTCTTTAAAGTAAATGCTAAAGTATAGTTTAGGGGTTAGTCATGTCTTTTTTTCGTGTTTTCATCAAAACTAACAAATCTCTGATCCGACTAATTGACGTACGAGGAGCTCAGATTTGCAATCCGCGTTCAATTTGGAGTTTTCGTTTGGCCGCTACGGCCGATCAAAGTCTGAAAAATCAATTATTTTCGTAAATTTTCTAAAAAGTTCATGGCGACTGTCTAATTTTTATGCTATTGAAGATAGCTGAAATTTTTTAACGGCAATCAATTTCTCTCGTCTTTCTGATGAAAAACAAGTTAAATTCAATAGTCTACGATGATTATTAAGAAAGTTGCATTTTTTAACAAATTTCCAAGGGGTTTACTCATGTCTTTTTTTCGTGTTTTCATCAAAAATTAAAAATCTCTAATCCGACTAATTGACGTACGAGGAGCTCAGATTTGCAATCCGCGTTCAATTTGGAGTTTTCGTTTGGCCGCTACGGCCGATCAAAAATCTGAAAAATCAATTATTTTCGTAAACTTCCTAAAATGTTCATGGTGACTGTCTAATTTTTTTTCTATTGAAGATAGCTGAAATTTTTTAACGGCAATCAATTTCTCTCGTCTTTCTGATGAAAGAAAAGTTAAATTCAATAGTCTACGATGATTATTAAGAAAGTTGCATTTTTTAACAAATTTCCAAGGGGTTTACTCATGTCTTTTTTTCGTGTTTTCATCAAAAAATAAAAATCTCTAATCCGACTAATTGACGTACGAGGAGCTCAGATTTGCAATCCGCGTTCAATTTGGAGTTTTCGTTTGGCCGCTACGGCCGATCAAAGTCTGAAAAATCAATTATTTTCTAAAATTTTCTAAAATATTCATAGTGACTGACTATTTTTTTTGCTATTTCAGATAGCTGAAATTTTTTAACGGCAATCAATTTCTCTCGTCTTTCTGATGAAAAAAAAGTTAAATTCAATAGTCTACGATGATTATTAAGAAAGTTGCATTTTTTAACAAATTTCCAAGGGGTTTACTCATGTCTTTTTTTCGTGTTTTCATCAAAAATTAAAAATCTCTAATCCGACTAATTGACGTACGAGGAGCTCAGATTTGCAATCCGCGTTCAATTTGGAGTTTTCGTTTGGCCGCTACGGCCGATCAAAAATCTGAAAAATCAATTATTTTCGTAAACTTCCTAAAATGTTCATGGTGACTGTCTAATTTTTTTTCTATTGAAGTTAGCTGAAATTTTTTAACGGCAATCAATTTCTCTCGTCTTTCTGATGAAAAAAAGTTAAATTCAATAGTCTACGATGATTATTAAGAAAGTTGCATTTTTTAACAAATTTCCAAGGGCTTTACTCATGTCTTTTTTTCGTGTTTTCATCAAAAATTAAAAATCTCTAATCCGACTAACTGACGTACGAGGAGCTCAGATTTGCAATCCGCGTTCAATTTGGAGTTTTTGTTTGGCCGCTACGGCCGATCAAAGTCTGAAAATTCAATTATTTTCTAAAATTTCCTAAAATGTTCATGGTGACTGACTAATTTTTTTGCTATTGAAGATAGCTGAAATTTTTTAACGGCAATCAATTTCTCTCGTCTTTCTGATGAAAAAAAAGTTAAATTCAATAGTCTACGATGATTATTAAGAAAGTTGCATTTTTTAACAAATTTCCAAGGTCTTTTTTCGTGTTTTCATCAAAAATTAAAAATCTCTAATCCGACTAATTGACGTACGAGGAGCTCAGATTTGCAATCCGCGTTCAATTTGGAGTTTTCGTTTGGCCGCTACGGCCGATCAAAGTCTGAAAAATCAATTATTTTCGTAAATTTTCTAAAATGTTCATGGCGACTGTCTAATTTTTTTGCTATTGAAGTTAGCTGAAATTTTTTAACGGCAATCAATTTCTCTCGTCTTTCTGATGAAAAAAAGTTAAATTCAATAGTCTACGATGATTATTAAGAAAGTTGCATTTTTTAACAAATTTCCAAGGGGTTTACTCATGTCTTTTTTTCGTGTTTTCATCAAAAATTAAAAATCTCTAATCCCACTAATTGACGTACGAGGAGCTCAGATTTGCAATCCGCGTTCAATTTGGAGTTTTTGTTTGGCCGCTACGGCCGATCAAAGTCTGAAAATTCAATTATTTTCTAAAATTTCCTAAAATGTTCATGGTGACTGACTAATTTTTTTGCTATTGAAGATAGCTGAAATTTTTTAACGGCAATCAATTTCTCTCGTCTTTCTGATGAAAAAAAAAGTTAAATTCAATAGTCTACGATGATTATTAAGAAAGTTGCATTTTTTAACAAATTTCCAAGGTCTTTTTTCGTGTTTTCATCAAAAATTAAAAATCTCTAATCCGACTAATTGACGTACGAGGAGCTCAGATTTGCAATCCGCGTTCAATTTGGAGTTTTCGTTTGTCCGCTACGGCCGATCAAAGTCTGAAAAATCAAATATTTTCTAAAATTTCCTAAAATGTTCATGGTGACTGACTAATTTTTTTGCTATTGAAGATAGCTGAAATTTTTTAACGGCAATCAATTTCTCTCGTCTTTCTGATGAAAAAAAAGTTAAATTCAATAGTCTACGATGATTATTAAGAAAGTTGCAATTTTTAACAAATTTCCAAGGTGTTTTCATCAAAAATTAAAAATCTCTAATCCGACTAATTGACGTACGAGGAGCTCAGATTTGCAATCCGCGTTCAATTTGGAGTTTTCGTTTGTCCGCTACGGCCGATCAAAGTCTGAAAAATCAAATATTTTCTAAAATTTCCTAAAATTGAAGATAGCTGAAATTTTTTAACGGCAATCAATTTCTCTCGTCTTTCTGATGAAAAAAAAAGTTAAATTCAATAGTCTACGATGATTATTAAGAAAGTTGCATTTTTTAACAAATTTCCAAGGTCTTTTTTCGTGTTTTCATCAAAAATTAAAAATCTCTAATCCGACTAATTGACGTACGAGGAGCTCAGATTTGCAATCCGCGTTCAATTTGGAGTTTTCGTTTGGCCGCTACGGCCGATCAAAGTCTGAAAAATCAATTATTTTCGTAAATTTTCTAAAATGTTCATGGCGACTGTCTAATTTTTTTGCTATTGAAGTTAGCTGAAATTTTTTAACGGCAATCAATTTCTCTCGTCTTTCTGATGAAAAAAAGTTAAATTCAATAGTCTACGATGATTATTAAGAAAGTTGCATTTTTTAACAAATTTCCAAGGGGTTTACTCATGTCTTTTTTTCGTGTTTTCATCAAAAATTAAAAATCTCTAATCCGACTAATTGACGTACGAGGAGCTCAGATTTGCAATCCGCGTTCAATTTGGAGTTTTCGTTTGTCCGCTACGGCCGATCAAAGTCTGAAAAATCAAATATTTTCTAAAATTTCCTAAAATGTTCATGGTGACTGACTAATTTTTTTGCTATTGAAGATAGCTGAAATTTTTTAACGGCAATCAATTTCTCTCGTCTTTCTGATGAAAAAAAAGTTAAATTCAATAGTCTACGATGATTATTAAGAAAGTTGCATTTTTTAACAAATTTCCAAGGGGTTTACTCATGTCTTTTTTTCGTGTTTTCATCAAAAATTAAAAATCTCTAATCCGACTAATTGACATAAGAGGAGCTCAGATTTGCAATCCGCGTTCAATTTGGAGTTTTCGTTTAGCCGCTACGGCCGATCAAATTCTGAAAAATCAATTATTTTCTAAAATTTCCTAAAATGTTCATGGTGACTGACTAATTTTTTTGCTATTGAAGATAGCTGAAATTTTTTAACGGCAATCAATTTCTCTCGTCTTTCTGATGAAAAAAAAGTTAAATTCAATAGTCTACGATGATTATTAAGAAAGTTGCATTTTTTAACAAATTTCCAAGGGGTTTACTCATGTCTTTTTTTCGTGTTTTCATCAAAAATTAAAAATCTCTAATCCGACTAATTGACGTACGAGGAGCTCAGATTTGCAATCCGCGTTCAATTTGGAGTTTTCGTTTGGCCGCTACGGCCGATCAAAGTCTGAAAAATTAATTATTTTCGTAAATTTTCTAAAATGTTCATGGCGACTGTCTAATTTTTTTGCTATTGAAGTTAGCTGAAATTTTTTAACGGCAATCAATTTCTCTCGTCTTTCTGATGAAAAAAAGTTAAATTCAATAGTCTACGATGATTATTAAGAAAGTTGCATTTTTTAACAAATTTCCAAGGGGTTTACTCATGTCTTTTTTTCGTGTTTTCATCAAAAATTAAAAATCTCTAATCCGACTAATTGACGTACGAGGAGCTCAGATTTGCAATCCGCGTTCAATTTGGAGTTTTCGTTTGGCCGCTACGGCCGATCAAAGTCTGAAAAATCAATTATTTTCGTAAATTTTCTAAAATGTTCATGGCGACTGTCTAATTTTTTTGCTATTGAAGTTAGCTGAAATTTTTTAACGGCAATCAATTTCTCTCGTCTTTCTGATGAAAAAAAGTTAAATTCAATAGTCTACGATGATTATTAAGAAAGTTGCATTTTTTAACAAATTTCCAAGGGGTTTACTCATGTCTTTTTTTCGTGTTTTCATCAAAAATTAAAAATCTCTAATCCGACTAATTGACGTACGAGGAGCTCAGATTTGCAATCCGCGTTCAATTTGGAGTTTTTGTTTGGCCGCTACGGCCGATCAAAGTCTGAAAATTCAATTATTTTCTAAAATTTCCTAAAATGTTCATGGTGACTGACTAATTTTTTTGCTATTGAAGATAGCTGAAATTTTTTAACGGCAATCAATTTCTCTCGTCTTTCTGATGAAAAAAAAGTTAAATTCAATAGTCTACGATGATTATTAAGAAAGTTGCATTTTTTAACAAATTTCCAAGGGGTTTACTCATGTCTTTTTTTCGTGTTTTCATCAAAAATTAAAAATCTCTAATCCGACTAATTGACGTACGAGGAGCTCAGATTTGCAATCCGCGTTCAATTTGGAGTTTTCGTTTGGCCGCTACGGCCGATCAAAGTCTGAAAAATCAATTATTTTCGTAAATTTTCTAAAATGTTCATGGCGACTGTCTAATTTTTTTGCTATTGAAGTTAGCTGAAATTTTTTAACGGCAATCAATTTCTCTCGTCTTTCTGATGAAAAAAAGTTAAATTCAATAGTCTACGATGATTATTAAGAAAGTTGCATTTTTTAACAAATTTCCAAGAGATTTTTTCGTGTTTTCATCAAAAATTAAAAATCTCTAATCCGACTAATTGACATAAGAGGAGCTCAGATTTGCAATCCGCGTTCAATTTGGAGTTTTCGTTTAGCCGCTACGGCCGATCAAAGTCTGAAAAATCAATTATTTTCTAAAATTTCCTAAAATGTTCATGGTGACTGACTAATTTTTTTGCTATTGAAGATAGTTGAAATTTTTTAACGCCAATCAATTTCTCTCGTCTTTCTGATGAAAAAAAAGTTAAATTCAATAGTCTACGATGATTATTAAGAAAGTTGCATTTTTTAACAAATTTCCAAGGGGTTTACTCATGTCTTTTTTTCGTGTTTTCATCAAAAATTAAAAATCTCCAATCCGACTAATTGACGTACGAGGAGCTCAGATTTGCAATCCGCGTTCAATTTGGAGTTTTCGTTTGGCCGCTACGGCCGATCAAAGTCTGAAAAATCAAATATTTTCTAAAATTTCCTAAAATGTTCATGGTGACTGACTAATTTTTTTGCTATTGAAGATAGCTGAAATTTTTTAACGGCAATCAATTTCTCTCGTCTTTCTGATGAAAAAAAAGTTAAATTCAATAGTCTACGATGATTATTAAGAAAGTTGCATTTTTTAACAAATTTCCAAGGGGTTTACTCATGTCTTTTTTTCGTGTTTTCATCAAAAATTAAAAATCTCTGATCCGACTAATTGACGTACGAGGAGCTCAGATTTGCAATCCGCGTTCAATCAGGAGTTTTCGTTTGGCCGCTACGGCCTATCAAAGTTTGAAAAATCAATTATTTTCGTAAATTTTCTAAAATGTTCATGGCGACTGTCTAATTTTTTTGCCATTGAAGATAGCTGAAATTTTTTAACGGCAATCAATTTCTCTCGTCTTTCTGATGAAAAAAAAGTTAAATTCAATAGTCTACGATGATTATTAGGAAAGTTGCATTTTTTAACAAATTTCCATGGGGTTTACTCATGTCTTTTTTTCGTGTTTTTATCAAAAATTAAAGATCTCTAAACCGACTAATTGACGTACGAGGAGCTCAGATTTGCAATCCGCGTTCAATTTGGAGTTTTCGTTTGGCCGCTACGGCCGATCAAAGTCTGAAAAATCAATTATTTTCTAAAATTTCCTAAAATGTTCATAGTGACTGACTAATTTTTTTGCTATTAAAGATAGCTGAAATTTTTTAACGGCAATCAATTTTTCTCGTCTTTCTGATGAAAAAAAAGTTAAATTCAATAGTCTACGATGATTATTAAGAAAGTTGCATTTTTTAACAAATTTCCAAGGGGTTTACTCATGTCTTTTTTTCGTGTTTTCATCAAAAATTAAAAATCTCTAATCCGACTAATTGACGTACGAGGAGCTCAGATCTTTTTAATCATGTTTGGTTTATTATTACATACATTTCAAATAACACCTGTGAGAAAATTTCTTAATCCGTTGAAAAATTAAATTAAATTCGACAAATTTTAAAGTTTAAATCATAAAGATCGCGTTTGGCGGTTATGCAATTTCAAAAACCAAAATCACGATTTTAAAATCTTCGAATTTTAAAAAAGTTAATTTTTTGCATTTTAAATTAATTCAATTCGAAAATTTCGTCATCTCTTTTAAAATAAACTTTTTCCGATTTTGATGGTTTATTTAATTTATACTTTCATGGTTTATTTTCAATTTAAATCATATTTTAAATGTACATCAAGTGTATTGAAGGATCGAATGAAATTAAATTCTGTATTTTGATGAATAAAAATCGATCTGTCCGAGGAATATTTTAAATAAGTTATTGTTAATTGTTTAATGAATTTATTTCGTAGTTTATACAATATCTTGATTAATAGAATTTTTTGTATATATTATTGTAAGGCATAACACTATATAACATTCTGTACCATCTGTAAAAGGGCTAACGAACTGGTGGTCATTCCACTCATTCGTTATTTGTGTTGAGAGATATTAAACTGAATTGAAAAATGCATGCAATAAAATTAAACCAATTTCATTTAATCACTTACCAATAATAGTCCATCTTCATAACTGATAATTAAAATCCTAATTTTCCACAATCCGCACACTGAAACACCTTATCATTCACTCGCCGGAAGATAAACTGCCCGACTTTCAATGAAAACAAGTTTGTTGTGTCTTTGTCAATCTTGTGTGCAGATTGAAATAAATTTGTTTTTAATCGGAGCTGCGTAGATAAGCACTGATAACAGGTGAAGAAAGAATGTGGTTTTGCGATATCAATACCGGACGTGAATTTGCCTTCGGGGCAAAGGTGAGGTGAGATGATAAGGCTGTTAGCACCTGACGAAATTTTCCAGTCGAGTGCGCGAGTTCAGTGTAAAAAGAGTTTAATAATGTGGTGGAGTGTTGTTTTTGGATTATCAGTTTGGAGGCAAATTTTTAAGGGATGGTTGAGGGACAGTTGTCGTCTTATGGACATTATTTGATGAAGGTAAGTGCACAGAGCGGAGTAATTGGAAATGTTCTCAAACAACTCATTCGGCCTCCAAACCACTATTAAAGGTAACACAAGAAAATTAAACTGCATTGATAATATAATAGTCAACGATTATATCATTAACAACAATATGTACGTTTCAAATACCAAATACCGTTAACAATTAATAATCGAACAATGCGTTTGGGCAGTTTTAAAAGAGAACTTTAAAAAGTGCAATATTTTTTATAAGTTGTTTATTTCGGTATTCTCTACAATCGTTATTAATATAAATCACCGTTTCCTTATTATAAACCAAGAATGACAAAAAGATAATATTTTTTTTTAAACAACATTTTAAGAAAAATATTTTCAAGCGAAAGATGTTATTTTGTTATTATCTTCAAGATTTGTTTAAAAATTTTTTTGTAAAATTTTTCATATTTTAAAAATTATCGGAGAAAAACAAAAAAAAACGGTTAAGGTAAACGACCACATCCGGTGTATAAAAATTCTACCAGAAGCTTTTCAGTTCTTTGGATTACTTAAAAATTAATGAGATTTCTCAAAATTAATATTAATGTAAATTTGATGTAACTATTATTTTATTACTATTGACCAAAAATGTCAACAATTTTCAATAATTTGATGAAAAATGCCAATTTCTTCGTTATTCTCAAGATGTTTTTGTAATATTTTTCATATTTAAAAATTATCGGAAAAAATCCATAAACGGTTAAGGCGAACACCCACTTCCGGTATATAACACTAACGAAAGCCTCGAATTGACATAAGGCTTATATTCAAAGTTCTATTATTAATTAATTCCTGAATAAATAAATGAAGTAATAAAAAAATTTTAGTTGTACCAAAATTAAACAATAATCCATTGTGTCATTTGTCTAGAGCTTAGTGTACCTGTGCAAGTCTAGTTCCTTCACATTGTAGCAAAGTGAAAATGCCAATAGCCATGGGCGTCCGCAGGTGGGGGCAAGGGGGGGGGGGGCACTTACCCCTTCCTGGAAAATGAATTTATTAAATTAAAGTAATATTTTATATACTAAAATTGTATGTAGTCGCTAAATGTATACTTTAACAATCACATCAAAATTAAAATTAAAAATTATAGCAAAAGGTGCGTTTCACGTTATGTTGGATGAAGTTGACGTACAACGACGAGCGGGCACAGTTCCACCCGACAGTGCGATCGAATAAAAGTTAGTCAAAGTTGGCCATGAGCCAAAATTCCTAAACTTATTGGCAAGTGTCAAGCTGGCTTATATTGATATTTTCAAATTTAAGAACTAAGAAAAGACATTCCGCGGCTTTTTGTTCATGAAATGCTTTGACTAATTTTTTTTATTCGATCTCGCTGTATTATTACTGTACATTTTAGTAGAAATTAACAATTTTTGAGAGTTGTAAATTATTATTACATTTTCTTTTTACTACCAACGTGCCATTTGTGATGATAGAAGTGTGCGTTTTTTGACAGTTGTCATTTTTAGCAGTTGAAATTTTCTTTTTTTCCTTTGTCATTTTTTATTGTAAAAATCCACAATTTTTGGATGCTACTAATTTCTTTATTTACTGTTGAATTCTACCGTTTGTGGTGGCAGAAATGCAGAATATTTGACAATTTGTAATTGTTACTTTTGGCCGTTGGAAATTTCCCTTTTTTAATATTGAAAACTGCTGATAGTGATAGAAGAAATGCTCAAATTTTGACAGTTAAAAAATTTTGACATTTGGAATTTTAACAGAAATTAACGATTTTTGAAAGTTGTAAATTATTATTAAATTTCATTTTTACTACCAACGTGCCATTTGTGATGATAGAAGTGTGCGATTTTTGACAGTTGTCATTTTTAGCAGTTGAAATTTTCTTTTATTCCTTTGTCATTTTTTATTGTAAAAATCCACAATTTTTGGATGCTACTTATTTCATTATTTACTGTTGAATTCTACCGTTTGTGGTGGCAGAAATGCAGAATATTTGACAATTTGTAATTGTTACCTTTGGCCGTTGAAAATTTCCCCTTTTTAGTATTGAAAAATGCTGATAGTGATAGAAGAAATGCTCAAATTTTGACAGTTAAAAAAATTTGACATTTGGAATTTTTCTTTTTATTGTTGAGATGAGCAATTTTTGACAGTCCTGAATGGTTATTTTTGGCAATTGAAATTTCCTTTCCACTGTCAAAATTGTGCCGCTTGTGATGGCAGAAATGCAGAATATTTGACAATTCGAAATTTTTGACGATTAAAAATGTATCTTCTTACTATTGAAAAATGCCGTTTCTGACAGGAGAATTGCACAATTTTTGACAACTTTTGGCCGTTAGAAATATCCCTTTTTTAATATTGAAAAATGCCGATAGTGACAGTAGAAATGCTTAAATTTTGACAGTTAAACATTTTTGGCAATTGGAAATTTTCTTTTTATTGTTGAAACGTGCCGTTTTCAGTAATGAGTAATTTTTGACAGTATTGAATAGTTATTTTCAGCAATTGAAAATTTCTTTTTCACTGCTAACGTGCCATTTGTGATAGTAGTGCTATTTTTGACAGTTCGAAATTTCACAAAAATGTCGTCTTTATGCCGTTTGTGGTGGCAGAAATGCAGAATTTTTGACAATTCGAAATTGTCATTTTTAGCAGTTAAAATTTTCTTTTTTTTAATATTAAAAAATGCCGTGTTTGATAGTGAAAATCCACAATTTTTGATCGCTGCAAATTTCTTTACGTGCAGTTTGTGGTGGCAGATTTTTGACAATTCGAAATTGTCATTTTTGACGGTTAAAAATGTAACTTTTTACTATTGGAAAATGCCGTTGCAGACAGTAGAATTGCACAATTTTTGACAGTTTATAATTGTTACTTTTGGCCGTTGGAAATTTCCCTTTTTTATATAGAAAAATTCCGATAGTGATAGTAGAAATGCTCAAATTTTGACAGTTAAACATTTTTGGCATTTGGAAATTTTATATTTACTGTTGAAATTGCCGGTTTCAGTAATGAGCAATTTTTAACAGTACTGAATAGTTATTTTCAGCAATTGAAAATTTCCTTTTCACTGCTAACGTGCCATTTGTGATAGTAGTGCGATTTTTGATAATTCGAAATTGTCACTTTTAGCGGTTGAATTTTTTTTTTATATCAAAAATGCCGTCTTTGATGTAGAAAACCACAATTTCTGGCAGCTGCAAATTTCTTTAATTACCATTGAATTGTACCGTTTGTGGTGGCAAAAATGCAGAATTTTCAACGATACAAAAATGCCAATTTTCTTTTTTAATATCAAAAAAATGCCGTTTTTTATTGTAAAAATCCACAATTTTTGGCAGCTGCTAATTTTTGTATTTACCGTTGAATCGCGCCGTTTATGGTGGCAGAATTGCAGAATTTTTGATTAATTGAAATTGTCATTTTCTTTTTTTATATCAGAAAATGCCGTTTTTGATAGTAAAAAAAAAACTGCAAGTTTCTTTATGTGCCGTTTACGGTGGCAAAAATGCAGATTTTTTGACAATTAGAAATTGTCATTTTTGACGGTAATTTATTCGAAATATCTGCATGAAAATTTTGCCCTCCCCTGGAAAAATTTCTGCGGACGCCCATGCCAATAGCAATGTTTTACCTTAATCGAATGATTATTTATGTACCTTCTGTAATTGAGGACATCCCACCAAATAATTGTCTGAGGATTAATATGCGTTGGTTTAATTCAGAAATTAAAAGATGCCGCACGTGACATCGGGCGGGCGGGGGAAGCGGGGGGGGCTGAAATTTGATGATGAGTCGGAAGAGTGTCTCCGGCCATGTAAATCGCTTCATTAGCGCAATATTATCTAAAATTGCAGCAGTTTCTGGAGCGTGAATAGCCGGCCATACATTAGCGCCTGTGTAGTATGCCCTTTATTAACGCTCCGCTATGTTCGAGCTTCCAATATCTTTAAGTTTACGATGTCGCAGGAATGTCATATCACTGGTTTTTATGAATTTAAATGAATGTTGTACTTTGAGACTCAATTTTTAGATAATTGAATCCGAAATGGCCGCTTTTACGAGTGTGTTTATGGTCGTGCTCTCCTCTCGCGATGCGGATTATTAAAGGGCCGCCGTACACGCCTTCCAGACGTCTTTGTTTTACAAATTTATTTATATATTCTTAACCTTTCTCCTACTTTAATGCTAACAATATTGAAGGTATACACGCAGTTCATGGTTATTAATAAAATAGCTAAAAATTCTGTAGCTTAAAGCTTGCCCTTAATTTCTATAAAACGTGCAGCCACCAGCGGCGGCTCGTGGATTTCCATAGGTGAGGCAAAGACAAAGATGTCGCTCGTGATGCACTACTTACTCTTATAGAGGAAGCAAATATTTTGGTCAAATTTTCTTCGGCTGCCTCACCGCCGAACATCCACAAGCCGCGTGGTAATCGGTTTTATCATTGCACGAGATGCATTCGGTGAGCTAATTTCTATTTCAGAATTAAAATAAACAAATGTTGATCAACTCACTGTTTTCTATCCCGCAACGCTACATTTTCTATTGATTGCTGTCAATAGGATTTAAATTGATATAAATTTCCCGCTCCCGTCGTCAGGATGCGATAAGCTCCCGTCGTTAAGTAAACAGTATAAGCAAACGGTGATTGGCTATTTTAACCCAGCGTGGCGTCAACTTAACAAATTTTATTGGGTAATAAAATATGATACGAATGAAATAGATTAACTTTGAAATAATCCACCGAAAATAATGTAAGTAAGGATAATATTTGTTAAATTTTATTTCGTCGTCAAGAAATAAATTAGATAAGGGTTGCATTTAAAGATATAATAAATGCGGTGCAATTTGAATAATTCAACTTATCTCGGATCGCATCTCTGGGTCTGGAAAAAAAGGCCAAACCCTGTTAGTTCGTCAATTAACTATACAAAGCACGTATTACCGTATCTAAACGAGCCCTCATCAATGTATACAACAATTAAAAGAATAAAACGTCGCAGACGGTCTTGGCGTCGGCGGCCATCTTGAACTTAAGTTCACCTTGTTAACACGACGATTTTTTACCAGAACAGGTCGCCAGGTATATATTCGAAGGAGTGGTTTTGTGTCGAGGCCCCGCCTAGTGGAACAGTCGTTACATGTCCACTATATACTGGGTAGGTAGGTAGGTATACCAGTACTGTTAAACCAGTAATGACATGAGCTTTGAGGTGCCAGTAATGGGACTTAATGAAGGCTTTGTTCGGCGTAACTTTATCTTCATGCTAACTGTATGTACGGCGATATTTTTAACGGAGCCCTCATATTATCGATTTGACATGTGACATGTGTATTATATGGCGAATTAAGAAATTTATGTCGTTAGTGTAATGGTAATGTACTCGTAAATGCTGCCATTAATCCGTATTTACTGAAGTGTTCCCGTTCATAAATACAATATTTTCAAGTAAGCACACCCTTGCGGTACTAAAAGTTGTCGATATTTTACGAGCGGAAATGCGTGTAAGAGTAAAATTTAATTTTTGGGGAGACATTAAATGTTATTTATTGTAAATAAAAATATCCAATAATTACAAACATACACTAAATAATTACATAACAAATTTCGAAAAGCACTTCGAGCGCGCAGCAAAACATGCTAAAAGGACGTCTTTGAGATTTCTCCGGGCTATGAAACCCTTTTCTCCCATACCTAAGGCTTTAGGGCAACATATTAACAAACAAAAAAAAAACTTCGATATCTTGAAAAACTATGAAGTGGCCTTAACCGCTTGTAGCCCGCAGAGGGGTATCTTAACAAAACCTTCGAAAACCACCTCTTTGAGATTTCTCCGGGCTACGAAACCTTTTTCTCTTATTCCTAAGGCTTTAAGGCAACATATTAACAAACAAAAAAAAAATTTCTTGAAAAACTCTGGAGTGGCCTTAACCGCTTGGAGCCCGTAGAGGGGAGCCTTAGCAAAAACTTCGAGAACGACCTTCCTGAGGTTTCCCCAGGCTATGAAATTATTTTTTCTTATTCTTAAGGCTCTAAGGCAACAAATTAACCAAAAAAAAAACGATATCTTGAAAGTTCTGGAGTGGCCTTACCCCTTAAGCAATCAAGGAGATTTTCAACGGCGTTTAGTCGGATAGTTCTAGGAGATCTAATAATGAGAAATGTGAAGAGTCCTCTTTGCAAAATTTCACACTTCAAATATACCAACAGAGTAGACTTGCTATCGACAGTAGTCGATTCGTCTATCACGACTGAAATTTTGCCTTTGTCTTTTTTTATTTCATTTTATTAGAAACGTGTCAAATTATGTCCTTTGCAATATTTCCCCATACCTATATTTAAGCCATTCAATTTTTGCATATGCATCTTGCAACAGATGAAAATGGTCAGTGCAAGGCCTATTGTTTTTCGCAATGACGTAAGCAGAGACAATTTTTATTGCCAGTAAGTGGGCTGCATTAATTTCATCAAAAATCTTGTCTATTGATTCTTTTTCGGCTTCAGCAGCAATTCCTTCAGCTGTTGTGTGATCAAAAGAGTTCTTATGTTGTGTAATATATTTTTTTCAACGTTGCAAGTTAAGAGGTTGTGTGACCAAAAGAATTTTTATGTTCAAATATTTTTTTTTGTCAACGATGCAAGTTGAGAGATTTTACTTGATCTGTTAAAGGAACAGTACCGGAACGGCGTTCCGGTGCGCTCCGGTAGCAATACAATACCGATATAATACACCCCCGTACACGTGCTTAAATCGACTGCACCACGATTAAAATTTTTTTTCAAGTCTCAGGGCTCATTCATTCTGAACACTATTTGTCTATAAAAAAAGTTTGCGAGACTTCCAGGAACTTCCAGGAAGATACGCAAAATGACTTTTGTCATAAATAGTGCATAAATCGAATGGAAACGCCTAAATAATGTTTTTTTTTCAACAAATTCTTTCTATTTTTTTTTTCAAGTCTAAGAGCTCATTCTGAATACTATTTGTCTATATAAAAAAGGCTTGTAGGACGATTAAGAAAAATTTTCTTCAAAAAATGTTTTTTTATTTTTTTTCAAGTCGAAGAGCTCTTTCTTAACACTATTTGTCCGTGTTTTTGTTTTGTGGGACTTTTAAGAGAACGGAGATACGCATAATGACTTTTGTCATAAATAGTGTTTAAATCGATTGGAAACGCATAAAAAACGATTAGGAAAATTTTTCTTCAAAAAATGTTTCCTATTTTTTTTTTCAAGTCTAAGAGCTCATTCTGAACACTATTTGTCCATAATTTTGATTTGTGGGACTTCCAAGAACAGAGATACGCAAAATGACTTTTGTCATAAATAGTGCTTAAATCGAATAGAAACGCCTAAATAATTATTTAAAAAAAAATTCAAAAAATTCTTTCTATTTTCTTTCAAGTCTAAAAGCTCATTCTGAATACTATTTATCTATAAAAAAAGTCTTGTAGGACTTCCAGGAAAGGAGATACGCAAAATGACTTTTGTCATAAAACGCCTAAATAATGATTTAAATTTTTTTTTCAAAAAATTATTTCTATTTTTTTTTTCAAGTCTAAGAGCTCATTCTGAATAGTATTTGTCTATAAAAAAAGGCTTGTAGGACTTCCAGGAAAGGAGATGCGCAAAATGACTTTTGTCGTAAATAGTGTTTAAATCGATTGGAAACGCATAAAAAACGATTAGGAAAATTTTTCTTCAAAAAATGTTTCCTATTTTTTTTCAAGTCTAAGAGCTCATTCTGAACACTATTTGTCCATAATTTTGATTTGTGGGACTTCCGAACAGAGATACGCAAAATGACTTGTCATAAATAGTGCTTAAATCGAATAGAAACGCCTAAATAATGATTAAAATTTTTTTTTTCAAAAAATTATTTCTATTTTTTTTCAAGTCTAAGAGTTCATTCTGAGTACTGTTTGTCTATAAAAGAAGGCTTGTAGGACTTCCAGGAAAGGGGATGCGCAAAATGGCTTTTGTCGTAAATAATGTTTAAATCGATTGGAAACGCGTAAAAAACGATTAAGAAATTTTTTCTTCAAAAAATGTTTTCTATTTTTTTTATCAAGTCTAAGAGCTCTTTCTGAACACTATTTGTCCATAGTTTTGATTTGCGGGACTTCCACGAACGGAGATACGCAAAATGACTTATCGTAAATAGTGCTTAAGTCCAATGGAAACGCCTAAATAACGATTGAAAAATTTCTTTTTCAAAAAAATTATTTCTATTTTTTTGCATGTCTAAGAGCTCATTCTAAATTCTATTTGTCTATAAAAAAAATCCTGTAGGACTTCCAGAAAGGGAGATACTCAAAATGACTTTTATCGTAAATAGTGCTTAAATCGACTGAAAACGGATAAAAAACGATTAAGAAATTTTTCTTCAAAAAATGTTGTTTTTTTTTGTTCAAGTCTAAGAGCTCATTCTGAGCACTATTTATCCATGATTTTGATTTGTGGGACTTCCAAGAACGGAGATACGCAAAATGAGTTTTGTCATAAATGTGCTTAAATCGAATGGAAACGCCTAAATAATGATTAAAAAATTTTATTTAAAAAAATTCTTTCTATTTTTTTTCAAGTCTAAGAGCTCATTCTGAATACTATTTGTCTATAAAAAATTCTTGTAGGACTTCCAGGAAAGGAGATACGCAAAATGTCTTTGTCGTAAATAGTGCTTAAATCGATTGCAAACGCATAAAAAACGATTAAGAAATTTTTTTCTTCAAAAAATGTTTTTTTTTTCAAGTCTAAGAGCTTATTCTGAACACTATTTGCCCATGATTTTGTTTTGTGGGACTTCCAAGAGAACGGAGATACGCAAAATGACTTGTAAATAGTGTCCAATGGAAACGCCTAAATAACGATTAAAAAATTTCTTTTTCAAAAAATTATTTCTATTTTTTTTGCATTTCTTTTCTTGTCTAAGAGCTCATTCTAAATACTATTTGTCTATAAAAAATTCTTGTAGGACTTCCAGGAAAGGAGATACGCAAAATGACTTTTGTCGTAAATAGTACTTAAATCGATTGAAAACGCATAAAAACGATTTAGAAAATTTTTCTTCAAAAAATGTTTTCTATTTTTTTTAAGTCTAAGAGCTCATTCTGAACACTATTTGTCCATAATTTTGATTTGTGGGACTTCCAAGAACGGAGATACGCAAAATGACTTATCGTAAATAGTGCTCAAGTCCAATGGAAACGCCTAAATAACGATAAATTTTTTTTTTCAAAAAATTCTGTCTATTTTTTTGCAAGTCTAAGAGCTCACTATTTGTCTATAAAAAAAGTCTTGTAGGACTTCCAGGCAAGGAGATACGCAAAATGACTTTTGTCGTAAATAATGTTTAAATCGATTGGAAACGCATAAAATACGATTAAGAAATTTTTTTTTTTATCAAGTTCAAAAGCTCATTTTGAATACTATTTGCCGATAAAAAATAGTGCGACTTCCAGGAACGGAGATACGCAAAATAACTTTTGTCGTAAATAACATTCCTGACCGTAGCGTAATCTCAAAATCTATATTTGCCAAAACAGGAGTTGCTGAGCATCTTAATCTGCTTTTCGTATATGACTGTATTGCAGGTGGCTTCGTCATAGTAGCAAATACTTAACCCTTTATAGGGAAAATAACCACAAAATAAAATTGCCACATTTAAACTTCAAAATATCTTTATATGACAAAAAGACGAAATTGTTATTTTCTTGCGATTTAAAATGGAAAATTGAATACCAAAAGATCACGCATTAACCAGAAGTATGGTTGAAGATCTCCGCAAGCTTGGTGTACATTTTTCTGGCTGAGAAAATTTCAAATAAGAGGCAATTTCTTTAGCATAATTTGCCCTCTTTATAATTCAAAAATCTTCTCACCAATATTATTTGGACGAAAAGATGTATACGTTTTGTATGTAGGGTATTGAATTATGAAGGGATTTACACGTAAAATTTAAAAAGTGTTAATGTAATTATGTAGCAGTATCGGTTGTTTAACAATAATTTTTGCTTAGATAAAAAAACTGCTTATACCATAATTTCTATCAAAACTCTTTGTAAAAATAAATCTATATAGTACAATCGCGCAGAGGTGACAGTGACTCATGCTTTTTCGATCTAATCATCGCATCTGGATAAATATCTATAGTCGTTCGCATGCTTAAGAAAAACGAAATGAAATACGAAACGTATGTCGATATGTAAATTCAAGGGCTAAGTGCAACGTATGTCTTTTCTCATTCTATCTATTCTGACCTCAAAATTCACGTTTTGACCGTCTCCGATTTCGATTTAGTTAAGAGCAGAATTGATTGTATCCATTTCATTTATAAAAAGGTTAAATTTAATGACATTTTTCCAGTTGTCTTTACTAATTGCCGAAAAATGCACTCGCAAAGTTTCGTCGGGAAAATATTTGCACGCTCGAGAATTTTTAAATTTCCCGCCTAGACTGAATCGAATTATTTTACGGACATACGTTTACTAGAAACTTAATTCAGGCAACATGGAGCGATGAGTCACTGTCACCTCTGCGCGATGGTACTATAACATGGTTGTGTGCAGCTAATATGAATCCGACATTTTCACGTACATCCGCTTTTTCCAACTGATAACGATTCCGCGGGACCGTAAATGTTTTAACGAGGGCATAAATATAATTACTTATGTTTATTTTTGCAATTACGCATCTCGCGTGGAATACACAACAAATCATCGACGCGATATAAAATACTTTTTTTAAATAATTATAAAAAATTTTCAGTGTTGTTTTATTTCAACATCCCGAATCGCTTGTTTTACGGCCCACTAGACGGAGTTCTAAGTATTCATTAACGACATTATCTAACCGCGCGCAATCAATTTCGCGGCACTGAAATTTTAATTACAGTCCCCCTTTTTTTCTTCCATTTCAGATGCATCGATTCGCTTACGCAACGCGGATTTCTAAATATACGAGCGGTGGTGAAGTGGCTGCTGGCAGCCCTGCAATGCGAAGCCGTCTCAAGAACGCAACCGCGAGACTGCGCTCGGAATTTAGATTCAGTCAACAAGCAATTATTTAACACTGGTGAGTCTTTGTAAACTAATCAAGCCACGGATGCTTTCGTTAATTGCCAGCGTGCTTATAAATACAAACTTAAAAGGAAGATGCGTGCAAAATTGCAATTTGGATTGTTAAATTTAAGTCAAAAATTGAATTTGAAAATCTTGTTTTTTTGAGACACAGACCGTCAATCCGACTAGGTCTCCTGCGTTCCCTATGTTCGGTGGATTATTGAGAGCACGGTGGAATAATGCCGATGAATTGGATGTTATGATAACGTTGTTATTTTTCTTAAAAAATGCCTCAAAATCACGTAATTATCTATGTTACTTTTTTGGAATCTTTTAAATATCTTTTATTAAATTATTACAAGAAATTGCATTAAGTTGTATAGACGGAATCTAGATTATTTTATTTTTTAATTTTAGTAATGTTTTATGTGTGATATTTCTCCTTATATTGGGATTGTCCTGTTGGGAAAGAAATAAATTATATTAAATAAATTAAAGACGAAATATAGCCGGAATATGTGAATATTCAATTTGTTCGTGACTCTGCAAAATTAAGTTTTACTATTTATATAAACCTTAAAATTAATCGTCCCTGACGCGAATTACAAATCAAAAGTTACTCTATAAATGCTTCCGGAAATTGCAATTAATCAGTTTAATACATAAATGATGCAAATATCGGATGCACTTGATGAAATGTTTGTGTGTAAACGTACACAAAATAATCGCTTTCAGTTATGCTTTGTCTTCATTTATTTTACTATTACTTACAATCGTAAAACGGTGATGGTACATTTTATAAAAGATTATTGTAAAGTGTATGGGCGTACACAAAAATTTAATATGCCATCCACGTTGGCGCTCGGGTGTAAATTAAAACAGGAATGGTTTATAGATTTGATAAGAGCGTATAAACTTATAGTATCATAATGCTTTAACGGCCCCATTAAACCGTAGTTAAGCTTTGTTTGTAAACTCCGTTGTAAGAATTGGAATATATAACACTTTACGGCCTTTTATTTTAAATTGATATCGGATTATAAAGTATCACAAACATTTCGTTTCGGAGCGTCCTTAAATTAATTAAATATAGTAAATTAAATTAACGGCCGGACATGCGTTCACCATAAAAACAATTGACAGTTATGTCCTTTTTAATACGTCCTCTTTTTATTTATCATTCACTATTTTCACCTATTGTTTCCCGCCGATCCCCCATCGAATTAATATAATGGCGTTTCCACTAATCGAACGCCGATTCGGGAAAAATGTGAAATGTTCGCATTAAAATATTATTTGTTGTAAATTATAGTCCTGTGTAAATGACAGTTTGATTTCACTGCAAGTTTTATTCTAATATTAAACTTTATTACGTTCCTCGTAAATGTTTTACATCTTTTGTTCAAACAATAAGTTTTTATTGTCTAATTTTACATTCGCGATGTAGTTTTTTTTATAGATAATAATATTCCATTTGAATACTTCAATAATTAAGTTTTTGTTTATTGATATAAAAAAAGAGCAATTCAAACTGTAGGGCACATGAATACATACCATGGTGGGCGGGCACTGTCCCATTATTAAATTTATCACACAAGCAAGTTTCATAGGCGAAAACAATATACAAGATCTACTCAGGACGTTGTGCTACATTGGTCAGGGGCGGCTCGTTATACAGGGTGTATTTGAAATAATAAACAGGCATTTAAGGGCACATACACAAAATATTTGTGAACCCATTTCAGTCAAAATTTATTCGAATTTTTTTTTTTTAATTTTCCTAATTTTTTGAGGTTTTTGAAACATTTTGAGAACTGATGCTTTTCTCATTTAATTAGGTCTGCATGGAACGTGTGTTTGTTTATTTAAAACGCGAGATACGATTTTTTGCCTTCGAAATTTGTCCCAATATACATAACAGAACATAACAGAACAAGGTTATGTTTTCTTAAATGGAACACCCTATATTTTTTACTTTATTTTAAACGCGAGATACGATTTTTGCCTTCGAAATTTGAAGTGTTATCGCAACGTTTTTTTTTTTTGTAACAGTCCTCAAGTTCATTGACGCTTAAAGAGCACTCAGATATTTCCTACGCGCTTGTTGTAATTCGATATCTAAAGCCGATGCCGTTTAAAAATTAGGTCACATTACCACTGCCCCAAACATGTTGCGTATTTTCACTCATTAACTTTAATAATTAATTGCGGGCTTTTTGTTACAGTTATAAACAAAATAACTGCGAATATTGTTTAAAAATAATATAATCTCTTTGTGGTTACGAGTCTGTTCGTTATTTAAAATACACCCTGTATAGCGCCACGGAGCCATGGCACTACCTGTAGACTCAAGCTCGGCAAGAATTTTTAACTGATTCTTAAAAAAACTTGTTAAATGTTAAACACCTGTAACACCGCGTGGAAGTTCCACATGAATTTCAACAGATAGTTAAAATTTTGAATAATGTGTTTTTACAAATTTCCAAAGAAATCAATCGCAAGTTTACCACAACAAAAATGGTTGCACTAAAAAGAAAATTTGGATGACCAAAAAGGCGCATTTTTCAAAATACAAGTAGGGATTGCACATTTATTCTAACGGATGGTTTAAACTTTGACTGACTAATTCTGAATAATGCGTCTTTACAAATTTTCAAAGAAAATCATCGCAAGTTTACCACAACAAAAATTGTTGCACTAAAAAGCAAATTTTGATGACCAACAAGGCGCATTTTTCAAAAATTCACGTAGGGATTGCACATTTATTTTAACAAATGGTTTAAACTTTGACTGACTAATTCTGAATAATACGTCTTTACAAATTTTCAAAGAAAATCATCGCAAGTTTACCACAACAAAAATGGTTGCACTAAAAAGCAAATTTTGATGACCAATAAGGCGCATTTTTCAGAAATTTGCATGGGAATTCCACATTTATTGCAACAGATGGTTGAAATTTTGACAGACTAATTTTGAATAATGTGCCTTTACAAATTTCCAAAGAAAATAATTTTCTTCTAAATTTTCGATTTTTTTTGTTAAAATTTTCGGATTTTTGGTCCACAATTTTGATTTTCAGGATCGAATTTTAGGTCAAAGTTTCTAATTTTTTATCTTTTATTTTAATTTTTTTTAACCTGATTGATTTTAATGTTTGCTTTTTATACGCAACTTTTTTATATTTTGTGGATATTTTCAAGTACATGAAGATGATGGTTGTGACCGTTACTATGTGATAGTCCATTGTCAGGTAACTTTGAATTAAACAACTTAATTCAAAGTTACCTTTTCAAGTACAGTTTCTAATTTCTAGCCCTTCATTTTAGATTTTCTAACTTGAATTATTATTTTTAATGGGCGATTTTTTTTCCTTTTTGATTACTTTGTTTTCCCTAATTTTTAAATTTTTTTGGTTTACATTTTTTATTTTTAGACCAGCATTTTTGATTTTTTTGGCCTATTTTGTAGATATTTGACCTGTATTTTTCATTTCTTCGTTCCAAATTTTAAAGTTTTTGCCCGAAATATTCTTTATTTTGGTTAAACTTTTTTATTTTTTTTTTGTTGAAATTTTCGGATTTTTGGTCTACATTTTTTTAACCGCGAATTTTCGGTTTTTTGTGCTTCTGTTTTAGTTTTTTACCTTAATTAAGAGCTAAGTGATTATTTTTCTTTACATTTTTTTTAACATTTAGTTCAATTTCCGTTCCTTCCAGTGCAGTTTTGAGTCAATTCCTGTTGTTTTCAATAGCAATATTGCAAATATTTTTACAAGTAATAAAAAGTACACTCTTTCTGCATAGTTTAAGAAATTTTGGAGCTAATTCTATAAGTGATTATTACTTTCTCCGTTACGAAGTACGAGAAAGTATTGTGATCGTGATTTTTTTTCCAAAAATTTTTTTTACGGAAATATCCGTTTTGGGGTCCCTAGATGCCATTTCAACAATTTCTGGAAAAAAAAATTTTGTGTCTGTGTGTGTGTCTGTCTGTGTGTGTGTGTGTGTGTGTGTGTGTGTCTGTCTGTGTGCGCTGTATCTCCAAAACTAATAGAGCAATTGATATGAAACTTTCAACATACGTCTTATTTGATAATCTGAAGAACTGAAAAGCTTTTGGTAAAATTTTGTACACCGGAAGTGGGTGTTTACCTGAACTGTTTTTTGTTTTTTGCCAATATTTTCTTAAATATGAAAAATATCACAAAAATATTTAAACTAATATTGAAGACAACAAAGAAATGAACAACTTTTGCTTGAAAATATTTTTCATAAAATCATTGCTATTCGAGAAAAAAAATTATTATTTTTTTTTCAATTTTTGGTTTATAATTATGAAACGATAATAGTTACAGCAAATTTGTGTGAATAATAATTGTAGAGAATACCAAAATGAACAACTTCTAAAGAATAAGTTTTTTTCGAAATCTCGTTAGTTTTTGAGTAAACCGAGTTTTTGAATTTGAAGTATAATTTTTCCATCTTTCATAATTTTGACGTTTTAAACGTCAGTTTCATCCGAGTTTACGCAACGCTCGATGTACATTTAAAATATGATTTAAATTGAAAATAAACCATGATAGCGTAAATATAAATGATACCATCAAGTCGGAGAAAGTAACATGATGGCCACATCACCATTTTTTTTTTACAATTTTTCAAAACATTGAGTACAAATTTCGTTCCTACAGAGCAAATTTTGAGTTGATTCCGTTGTTTTCTGCAGGAGCATGTCGTTGTTTTCAGGAAATTAAAAGAAGACTAGTTTTGAATGATTGAAGTTTATTTGAAGCGAAACCTTCAAGAAATAATTTTTTTTAAATTTTCAAATCGTCGGATTCAAATTTCCTTCGCTACAGAGCAAATTTTGAGTTTATTCCCTTGTTTTCTGCAGGAGCATGTCGTTGTTTTCATGAAATTAAGACTATTTTTGAATGATTGAAGTTTATTTGAAGCAAAACCTTCAAGTAATACATTTTTCAAATTTTTCAAATCGTCGGATGCAAATTTCCTTCGCTAAAGAGCAAATGTTGAGTTTTTTCTATGTTTTCTGGGGCTAATTAAGCCCGGATTTTGATATTTTTGTCTACATTTTTAATCTTTTAGCCTTATTTTTTTCTTTCGATTTGTTTGTTAAAGTTTTCGATTTTTTGGTCAGCAATTTTGACTTTCAGGATCGAAGATTTGAATTTTTTATCCTATATTTTAGAATTTTTTAACCTAAATGATTTTTTTAAATTTTTTTTGCCGATATTTTCAAGTTTTTTTATGGTTTTTGATTTCTTGCCTTTGATTTTAGATTTTTTCACTTGAATTATTATTTTTTATGCGCGGTTTTTTTTTTCCTTTTTGGTTGCTTTTTGGTTACTTTTTGACTAAAATCGATTAAATTTAATTTTTTTTCAAAAGAATTTTTTATTTTTTTTTTCAAGACTGAGACCATTCTGAACACTATTTGGGACTTCCAAGGACTGAGGTTTTCAAATTTCTGGTCGGCAACTTATTTTGAGCTAAAGAGTTATTTTGGGGGCTGAAAATGGCGAATTATTTTCATTTTAAATTTTCTGACTTGAATTATTATTTTTTATGGGCGAATTATTTTCATTTTCGATTACATTTTGACTACCGTTTTCGAGTTTCTGGTCGGCAACTAATTTTGAGCTACGTAGTTCTTTTAGGAGCTGAAAATTTCAAATTAATTTTGTTTTCCTTGATTTTTCAATTTTTTGGTTTCAATTTTTAATTTTTAGACCAGCATTTTTTATTTTTTTGGCCTATATTTTAGATCCATGACCTGTATTTTTCATTTCCTCGTTCCATTTTTTTTTAATTTTTCTGTTAAAAATTTTCTGCATTTTTTAAACGCGAATTTTCGAAATTTGTCTAAATTTTCGATCTTTTGGGCGTATATTTTAGTTTTTTTTTACTTTAATTAAGAGTGTATTTTTTATTGGTCTATACTTTAGATTTTTAACGTGTGTGTTTGATTTTTATGTGCAAATTTTTGATTTTTTTGCCGGTATTTTATTTGCATAATTTGTCATTTCTATCTTTCATAATTTTGACGTTTCAAACGCCAATATCATCCGATCTAATAAATTGTAAAAGTGGCTCTACCATCAACATCTTCCACGAGCCGCCACTGTAATTGGTAAACTAATTTATTCACAAAATCCTTGAAGTCAAAACCATAAATGTTGAATTCTTTGATCTGTTTTTATAATAATAATAATAATAATATAAATGTATTGTCCAACAGCTTAAAATAAACGAATTACAGCATAATATGAAATAGTATACGATGACATAATCCAAGGTTTATGAAATAATCAAAGTGTTAATATTTTTGAAACAGACAAGAGATGAAAAATAGGTCACTTTTAAGGAGATTTCAAACATTTTGACTCAACCGTCTTCTAATATACACTGTGTACATAAAGTAAGGAATAAATTCGGTTAAAATTCAGGGCATTTTCTTTCAGAAAAATGCTTGGACACGTTTATTATTATTTTTTAACGCGCAATTTTTGAGATAAAATTCAAATGTACAGGGTGTCCCAAAATCGAGATACGACCTCTAAGTTAAAATTTTCAAACGTGAACCCCCATTTTTTGTTGCATCTATGGATTCTACGTAAAATTCTGAGTATTTTTCATGTAACATACCCCATGTCAATATTCAGCTGTTTTCGAAGAAATGGCGTTTAAAAAAGTACAACTACTATTTTATTTCTGGTAAAAGATAACATGGTTTCATCGAAACCTTGGAATTAATAAGGAAAAATCATTTCATTAAGTAAATAATGATTTTTGCTTATTAATTCCAAGGTTTCGATGAAACCATGTTATCTTTTACCAGAAATAAAATAGTAGTTGTACTTTTTTAAACGCCATTTCTTCGAAAACAGCGGAATATCAACATGGGGTACGCTACATGAAAAATACTTAGAATTTTACGTAGAATCCATAGATGCAACAAAAAATGGGGGTTCACGTTTGAAAACTTTAACTTAGGCCGTATCTCGATTTTGGGACACTCTGTACATTTGAATTTTATCTCAAAAAATGCGCGTTAAAAAATAATAATGTGTCCGAGCATTTTTCTGAAAGAAAATGCCCTGAATTTTAACCGAATTTATTCCCTACTTTATGTACGCAATGTATAACAAATCTTCACTTACAGAAACGTGTTTTACAAATTACAATACAACATATTAAAGACAGTACATGGAAAACAAAGCAACATTTCCGTGATTGGCCTATAGACCATAGGTCTTTCTGCCCCCATCTTCTAATTTTCTAGTATTGACATGTATTTCATATTTCCATCCTTAATAATATAAATCCCCAACCCGTAAATGAATCATAATTATTAGGACGCTGTTGCAAATTTTATTTTTATTGCGCCCGATGAGATCTCGAGTTTTTCTTTTGAGCGTGGGCGATAAGGCCGGTATCTGGTCGTAGAAGAGCAACTCCTCGCCCCGGACCCATGCACGAATGTAAAGCAAAAGATCAGATCTGAGCTGAAACGCCGTCTGTCTGGCCTCGGTGACGCCAGGGTCCGTGTTTAGACCAATTATAACACCTTTAACAACTAAATGATTTCGATGGGCATCGTTGACAAGGCTCACAAAAAAAAAGAAACAACACAACACAAACGAGAAATATGGCCGCAATAAAAGTTCTGTTCAGAATTTCTGTTATTCAACGTTTTAGAAGAGTACGGTCGGGGAGATAAGGGGCATAATTAAAAGATTTTTATGTCCGTGTTTGGGCTCGTCTCGCGAATAATTTACCGTGGGTATTACACGATAACAAATTGTGTTCTACCCGTTGATATCCGAAAAAGTGTCCCCACCAAATTACGTTCTGGAAATTCCGTCCATTATCGTAAAAATTAAGCAAAAATACTCACCCACAGATAAGACTGATGGTCTTTTGGCTAATAAAATTTGAATCACCTTGTTTTTTGACCAATTCGTTTCTTAATTTGCATATCTAGTGCGTACGGGTACTCAGGCTTTATTATCCATTAGTCTTTATTAGTCTTGCTTTACAACATGAATTTAATAATAATATTATTACTATCATACACTTAATGGAACATAAACCAAATATTTATAACATGTATAATTTGCAAGATTTTTTTTTGTCCATATGAGCCTAGCATAAGAAGCTTATCTACAACCAATCAAATATCTATACTGAAGGAAAAAAAAATGAAACACTTTAAATTCGTGAAATTACCACAATTTTCAAACCGCCATAACTCGGCGTATTTTCAATCGATTTTGATGAATCTTTAAGGGTGAAAAACTTTGAAGTGAAAATATTCCAATAGAACACAGGTGCCTCCTCAAGATGTTTTGATTAAGATTGCTCAGCACATTCTTTCATTCAAACGGAAAAGAACACATTAAGGTTCCACTGTAGCTGAAACGGGGCTCAATATATTCACTATGTTCGACTGTTCCAGACAAATCAACCAAGACCCGAAAAGGAAGGTGAAATTCGAATAGTAGGAAAATTGCAACTACCGTTTTGAAAAAACTTAAGACCACAATTGAATCAAAAAATCTTAATGAAACAGCTAAAAGGGTAGTCGCCGAAGAAATTTGAGAGTCCGGGTAAACTTCTACATGTGAAAGAACTTTGCGATATATCAAAAAACGAGACTGAGATTGTCTTTGATTTCATGCAAATCGAAAAGTTAGGCATAATGTGTCTGTGAACAATTTAGGTGATACAACCTCTTTTATTTACTCTTATCAATCCAGAAGCATTAAAAAGCAGCCGTTATGCACAAATTGGAGTACCGCAAAAGTCGCTGCAAAGAACTTTGGGTACATTACGTATAACAGACCAGCAACGGCTTGATTATGCCACTTATTTCCGGCAAAAAGAAGAAGAAAATCCAAAACTTTATTCACAATTTGATAATGAGCTATGAAAACCATTTTTAATTAAATGGCTTCGTAAACAAGCAAAACTGCAGAATGTGGATTACGGAAAATCTACGAGCAGTTCATCAGCGATAATTAGACCCACTTGTGTGTGCTGGAATTAGTGATGGGATAATCGGATGATTTTAAAAATCGGAATATTTGGATTCGGATGACGGAAATAATCGGATGATGATCGTAATCGGAGTATCTTTTGATAATCGGAAAAATAAAAAAAAAATCGGAATTGGAAAAGATAATCGAAATCGTAAAAAAAAATCGAAATCGGAAAAAAATAATCGGAGAATCGAGAGAAAACAAAAAAAAGCTCTCCCTTGAAAATTGTACCCCTACCGGTCATATTCGATATTGAAATCTCGTACTTCGTAACAGTGGCGGCTCGTAGAACATGTTGAAGGTAGAGCCACTTATACAATATACACCCCCCCCCTCCTTTTTTGAAGAAAGAACTATTTATATTCGTAAACCAAAGTAACTGGCGAAAAAGTTAGAATTAGTTAAAAATTCTTGCTGAGTTTGATACCACAAGTAGTACCATGGTTTTTTGGATCTATATAACGAGCCGCCCCTGCATTCAATTATCCAAGCGTAGATTTTAAACTTTAGTAAGGAACCGAGAGTAGAGTTAAGAAAATTTACAAAAATTTCCAGCTGTTGACAAAAATATAAAAACAAATGCCATCGACTTGAAACTTTTTAATTGCACTTAAAACACATTCTAAATTATGATTATGTAAAAATCCATTTATTGTTCCAACCGTAGATTTTTAATTTTCGTATCGAACCGAGCGTAGAGTTAAGAAAATTTGTAAAAAATTCCTGCAGTTGAAAAAAATATAAAAACAGTTGCCATCGACTTGAAACTTTTCAATTGCACTTAAAACACATTCTAGATTATGATTACGTAAAAATCCATTCAATGTTCCAACCGTAAATTTTGAATTTTCGTAACGAACCGAGCGTGGAGTTAAGAAACTTTGTAAAAATTTCCTGCAGTTGAAAAAAATATAAAAACAGTTGCCATCGACTTGAAACTTTTCAATTGCACTTAAAACACATTCTACATTATGATTACGTAAAAATCCATTCAATGTTCCAACCGTAAATTTTGAATTTTCGTAACGAACCGAGCGTAGAGTTAAGAAACTTTGTAAAAATTTCCTGCAGTTGAAAAAAATATAAAAACAGTTGCCATCGACTTGAAACTTTTTAATTGCACTTAAAACACATTCTAGATTATGATTACGTAAAAATCCATTCAATGTTCCAACCGTAAATTTTGAATTTTCGTAACGAACCGAACGTAGAGTTAAGAAACTTTGTAAAAAATTCCTGCAGTTGAAAAAAATATAAAAACAATTGCCATCGACTTGAAACTTTTCAATTGCACTTAAAACACATTCTAGATTATGATTACGTAAAAATCCATTCAATGTTCCAACCGTAAATTTTGAATTTTCGTAACGAACCGAGCGTAGAGTTAAGAAACTTTGTAAAAATTTCCTGCAGTTGAAAAAAATATAAAAACAATTGCCATCGACTTGAAACTTTTCAATTGCACTTAAAACACATTCTAGATTATGATTACGTAAAAATCCATTCAATGTTCCAACCGTAAATTTTGAATTTTCGTAACGAACCGAGCGTAGAGTTAAGAAACTTTGTAAAAATTTCCTGCAGTTGAAAAAAATAGAAAAACAGTTGCCATCGACTTGAAACTTTTCAATTGCACTTAAAACACATTCTACATTATGATTACGTAAAAATCCATTCAATGTTCCAACCGTAAATTTTGAATTTTCGTAACGAACCGAGCGTAGAGTTAAGAAACTTTGTAAAAATTTCCTGCAGTTGAAAAAAATATAAAAACAGTTGCCATCGACTTGAAACTTTTTAATTGCACTTAAAACACATTCTAGATTATGATTACGTAAAAATCCATTCAATGTTCCAACCGTAAATTTTGAATTTTCGTAACGAACCGAGCGTAGAGTTAAGAAACTTTGTAAAAATTTCCTGCAGTTGAAAAAAATATAAAAACAATTGCCATCGACTTGAAACTTTTCAATTGCACTTAAAACACATTCTAGATTATGATTACGTAAAAATACATTCAATGTTCCAACCGTAAATTTTGAATTTTTGTAACGAACCGAGCGTAGAGTTAAGAAACTTTGTAAAAATTTCCTGCAGTTGAAAAAAATATAAAAACAGTTGCCATCGACTTGAAACTTTTCAATTGCACTTAAAACACATTCTACATTATGATTACGTAAAAATCCATTCAATGTTCCAACCGTAAATTTTGAATTTTCGTAACGAACCGAGCGTAGAGTTAAGAAACTTTGTAAAAATTTCCTGCAGTTGAAAAAAATATAAAAACAGTTGCCATCGACTTGAAACTTTTCAATTGCACTTAAAACACATTCTAGATTATGATTACGTAAAATCCGTTCAGTGTTCCAACCGTAAATTTTGAATTTTCGTAACGAACCGAGCGTAGAGTTAAGAAACTTTGTAAAAATTTCCTGCAGTTGAAAAAAATATAAAAACAATTGCCATTGACTTGAAACTTTTTAATTGCACTTAAAACACATTCTAGATTATGATTATGTAAAAATCCATTTAATGTTCCAATCGTAGATTTTTAATTTTCGTAACGAACCGAGCGTAGAATTAAGAAACTTTATAAAAATTTCCTGCAGTTGAAAAAAATATAAAATTCCGAATCGGAATACGAATCCGAATCGAAATACGAATACGAATCCGAATCGGCATACGAATCCGAATCGGAATACGATTCCGAATCGGAATACGATTTCGAATCCGATTAAAAATAATCGCCACTCGACGATTATTTTGATAATCGGAGTCACCGATTATTTCAATAATCGGATCGCCGATTATTTTCATCCGAATCGGCCCATCACTAGCTGGAATCATTTTTTTAAATTTATGCTCTTTGACAATAAAACAAAGATATTTAATCAATTTAAGCTCTGCAATGCGACAGCTACTCGAAATTGCAACAAAAAACAATAACGGAGAATAAAGTTATTCGACACACCCGGTCTCACAGACCAGTAGGGTCACCATTGACGGGTTAAAAGTGAAGGCGGCTTCGCAGTTTCAATCAATGGTGGTCAATATCGGACGATGTTGGAGTTTTTTTAAAGGTCAACCGTCCAACCCTGTGGTTTCAACAGGATGGAGTCACAGCGCATATTGCAAGAGACTGAATGATTCCTTTGGCGAACGCATTATTTCGTGCAGAAGTTATTTCCGCGTTTAGCTGAATTAACCGCTTCTTACTTTTGAGATATTTAAAAAAAGAGTGTACGTTAATAATCCACGAATCATTCGCCAATTAAGAAAATCAACATGCGTAATGAAATCGAGGCCACAACACCTGAAATTTTGTGAAAGGTTTTGGCAAATGTTTTGGAAAGAGCTGTTTTTAATGATTCCAGAAATATTTCTTTAACTGGTCCGCGGTCACCACGTATTTGTAATTATAATTATTTGATAAGAACCCAGCTGTTATGGTAATTCCATGTGGGAAAGAATGAGTACTTTTTCAGTCAGGACTCGAAATTACAATTTAATTGAAAATTAATAAGAATCAAACGAAGAAAATGTAAATGACGTAATAATAAGAGACTCCACCCTCGAACTAGAGCGTAACTTATCCGAAACTTATGGTGTGTTCGCGTTTTATTACATTAACATATATTAACATAGAAGCGGCAATCGTTACCCCGTTATTGTTCGGGGGAATGGGCCGTATTTAATAATTGAGAAGAGTGAGAAGTATTAAACGACAGCAGTTAACTCCGCAGCTGGCGCACAGCACATAATGCACACCGTACATGAATGCACTTAAAATGTAAATCACACATCGCCAGATACGTACAGTCAAAATTGCTGCGGCCCAAACGTGTCCGTCCGCATGAAAGGGAGAAGACGACGACGGTAAAAAATTGGACTAATATGCAACTAAAAGCGTAGTTGCGTGTAATATAGGAAAGATAAGTTATGGACACGGTTATTACGGATATAAAATTCATGCGAATGCAATTTCGCGAAAAGTGCTCTGCTATTTTCCTGTGAGCAGTCATCTAAGTTCATTTTACAGTTGGAACACATGTCTCGCTAACTCTACGGCTTCCAAGCTGAAGCAGAGAAAGGCGAGCAAATAAACCTCCTTCTCCGTTTCCTCCAACACCAGCTACGTTTCCCTAAATTTTATAATAAAATTCACAACCGACATAAAAGTGTTAATAAATTGAGAATGTAGCTAAGTAAGTAATAAAGCCGCCCTAATATTCTTGGGGCTGTCACTTCAACCCGTTCACCGGAGAGAACAGTTTCAGATTCGAGTTTTCCCCCAATTTAAGTCGCCCCCCTCCCTCTCACCTCCGCCGACTAGAGGCAAGCTTGTAGAGAGATATTCGAGAGGAGGGCCTTTTGTTATCTGGAAAGATTCCGCCGACTGAATTAATTAGCTCAAGTGATAATTGATATTAATTGTCTTTTCTTATTTTCCGGAGCGTTAACTCGCGCGCCGCACGGGCTTCAATGCATATGAAATTATCGTCAAAGCCCTTCTGAGCCTTTTCCTCCTAAAATGGAGCACCTCCATTCCCGGGGGCTCCATCCTTTTATATCACATCTCACTAATTTTTACTCACGCCTTCCTGCACTAATTTGTATAATACCAGTGTTTCGTGTCATAAATTTTTATACACAACACCAGAAAATATTCAATATAAATATGGTAAAACCTCACTAATTTAATTTAAAACGAACACTGTTTTTTTGCTTTCCGGTTTTTAAATTACGCTCCATTTTCGGCTCCGGGGCGGGACTTATAACAGGCTCCAGCTCGTGGACAACTTTTGGAGCAGTGATCATATGGGAAATGGAGGGGGAATAGCAGTCCATTAGTATGTAGTCAAAGCGTCTTTATTGTAAGGTGTGAGCCTCGGAATTTTGTTTCTGAGTTGGCCATGCCCGAGAGAGAGAAACCTAGCAGTCATGTCTGAGATTAATGAATTTTTTTTAAACATCATTAATTTTGTAGTTAAGCATTTCTTCTGATTTGAAAATATATATAAAAAACCCTTGCAATCGACTTGAAATGTACTCAAAGAGTAATTTCCTTTATAATTCTATAAAAATCAGAAAGCGTCCCTGTTCTAGATTATTAGACAATTACCCCTAAATCGAACCTTCAATAATATTAAATTTGTGCAGTTTCATCTGCTTTAAAAAAATATAAAAACATTTGCCATCGACTTGAAATTTTACAAATTTACTCAAAAATAATGTCCCTTATAATTATATTAAAATTGTAAAACACCCCCTTCTTAGATCGCGATATAACCAACACGGAAACGGAAATAAATATCGAGTTAGCAGTTTTTCTCGTTCAAAAAATAGGAAAACAGTTGCCATCGACTTGAAATTTTCAAAATTGACTCAGAAAGTAATGCCCTTTATAATTTCATAAAAAAACATAAACCATCGCTGTTCTAGATTACAGGATAATCACCTCCAAACAGAAACATCAATCATTTTTGAGTTGAGCAGTTTCTTCCGGTTTAAAAAAAAACGTACAAACACTTGCCATCGACTTGTAATTTTCAAAATTTACTCAGAAAGTAATGCCCTTTATAATTGCATAAAAACCAGAAACCATCGCTGTTCTAGATTACAAGATAATCACCCCCAAACAGAAACATCAATCATTTTTGAGTTGATAAGTTTCTTCCGCTCAAAAAAAAAAACGTACAAACACTTGCCATCGACTTGAAATTTTACAAGTTTACTCACAAAGCAATTTCCTCTATAATTCTCTAAAAATCAGACAACATCCCTGTACTAGATTACAAAATAATCGCCCCCAAACAGAAACATCAATCATTTTCGAAATAAGCAGTTTCTTTGGGTTTAAAAAATATATAAAAGCACTTGCCATCGACTTGAAATTTTCAAAATTTACTCAAAACGCAAATTCCTTCATGATTCTATAAAAATAATAAAACATCCCCGTTCTAGATTAAAAGATTTTTACCCCCAAACAGAAACATCAATCATTTTTGAGTTGAGCAATTTCTTCCGGTTTAAAAAAAAACACTCAAATTGAAATTTTACAACTTTACTTTAAAAGCAATTTCCTTTATAATTCCGCGAAAATCACAAAACATTCCTTGTTCTAGATTACAAGATATTCGCCCCAAACAGAAACATACATAATTTTCGATTTAAGCAGTTTCTTTGGGGTTAAAAAAAATATATAAAAACATTTGCCATCGACTTGAAATTTTCAAAATTTACTCAAAAAGCACTTTGCTATATGATTCTATAAAAATCACAAAACATTCCACTTCCAGATTACAAGATATTTACCCCCAAACAGAAACATTAATAATTTTCGAGTTAAGCATTTTCTTCTCGTTTAAAAAAATATAGAAAAACACTTGTCATCGACTTGAAATTTTTAAAATTTACTCAGAAAGTAATGCTCTTTATAATATTATGAAAACCAGAAACCATCCTTGTTTTTGATTACGAGATAGTCACCCCCAAACGGAAACATTAATCATTTTTGAGTTGAGCAGTTTCTTCCGGTTAAAAAAAAAACGTGCAAACATTTGCCATGCCGGCCCACTAACCGCGTGCGTTAGCGCGCCAAAACTAATGCGGAGGGTCCTGGGTTCGAATCCCGGCGAGGGCATGGGTGTTTGTGGATGTCTATTTTCATTTAATATGAATAAATTATAAATAATCCGTTGTGGCTGAATGACCTACGCTGTCGAAGCCAATGTCCCCATATCATCCATAATTCCCCAACCCAAATTTCATCCTTCCTTTAAAATAATAACATTTGCCATCGACTTGAAATTTTCACAATTTACTCAAAAAGCAATATACTCTATAATTCTGTAAAAATTAGGAAACATTCCTGTTCTAGATTACAGGATAATTGCCCCCAAACAGAAACGTTATACATTTTCGAGTTGAGCATTTTCTTCTCGTTTAGAAAAATATAGAAACAGTTGTCATTGACTTGAAATTTTCAAAATTGACTCAAAAAGTAATGCCCTTCATAAATCCATAAAAACCAGAAACCGTACATGTCCTGAATTACAAGATAATCAGCCCCAAAGAGAAACATCAATCATTTTTGAGTTGAGCAGTTTCTTCTCGTTTAAAAAAAAATATGAAAACACTTGCAATCGACTTGAACTTATCAAAATTTACTCAAATAGCATTTTCCTTTATAGTACTGTAAAAATCACAACACATTCCAGTTCTATATTACAAGATAATTACCTCCAAGCAGAAACATTATTAATTTTCGAGATGAGCATTTTCTTCCGGTTAAAAAAATATATAAAAACAGTTGCCATCAACTTGAATTTTTTTTAGTTTACTCAGAAAGTAATGCCCTTCATAAATCCATAAAAAAACAGAAACCACCCCTCTTCTAAATTACGAGATAATCGCCCCCAAACAGAAACATCAATAATTTTCGATTTAAGTAGTTTTTTTGGGTTTAAAAAATATAGAAGCATTTGGCATTGAAATTTTCAAAATGTACTCAAAAAGCAATTGCCTTTATAATTCTATCAAAATCACAGAACATCCCAGTTCTAGATTATTAGATAATTACCCCTAAACAGAAATATTATTTATTTTCGAGTTGAGCATTTTCTTCCGGTTTAAAAAAAAATATAAAAACAGTTGCCATCGACTTGAAATTTTTTAATTTACTCAAAAAGTAATGCCCTTCATAAATCCATAAAAAAACAGAAACCATCCCTTTTCTAGATAACGAGATAATCGCCCCCAAACAGAAACATCAATAATTTTCGATTTAAGCAGTTTTTTTGGGTTTAAAAAATATAGAAGCATTTGGCATTGAGTTGAAGTTTTCAAAATTTACTCGAAAAACAATTTTCATTATAATTCCATAAAAATCATAGAACATCCCAGTTCTTGATTATTAGATAATTACCCCTAAACAGAAACATTATTCATTTTAGAGTTGAGCATTTTCTTCCGGTTTAAAAAAATATAAAAACAGTTGCCATCGACTTGAATTAATTGGCATTATGTATCGTTTAGAAATTGATGCGAATAGAATTGTAGTCAACCTAATCGCTACCCTTGGGGTAAATCTGGTCACGCTTTTTGAATGATGATTTTATTGAAAGATATAAAGAGGATTTGTTTAGACAAATGGTGTTAAAACCTCCACCAAAGCAGGATCTTGATATTTTCTCATCTCAGGCAACTTTGGTTTAGTGACCTCAAAACGTTAAACAAATTTTGACTGTACCAACTAAAAATTAATATTTTAATTTTTTTTTGCAGCTTTATACGGTTGCAAAATTTAAAAAAGAATCTTGAGTAGAAAAAGTATTACTGTGCCATTAGAGGACACATCACAGAATATTATCAACTCAAGATACATTTGAACATTGATAAAAAAAAACCATAATGGGGTAATCATTGTTAGTCATGGAACGGTCGACGTAGCAGAGGTGGTGATACAGATGGGTAGGCTCGGTTGCAGCGTGACCGCACCTATGTGTATTACCACCTCTGCTACCTCAGCCGTGCCATGTCACCCCGCGAGCCGTCACTGGTTATTAATATTAAAATAAAACAAGTTGCTTCAACATTATTGAAGAATTACTTTCTCATTTCAACAAACTTTAAAATTCAAAACTATGATTCAAATTTTTTCCACAATTAGATGATATTCTGCGCTTTAGGACTGTTAATACGGACGAGTGGTGGACACGAAGGGGCCGGGAATAAAGAATACAAAAAAAGGAGTAGTGGTGTTTCTTTTATTTATAGGAGACTTTGAGTGTACCGACCGAGGTGGTGATGTAATTAAGAAAGGCGCGCCACCCATTAGAAGAAGCGGTCTCTCGTAAATCTCCCCTTTTGTCTTGTTCCACACTCCAATCCTTTTTTTTGCGGCCGACCGGCCATTTTTTGTCCCCGAACAGGACACCTTATACTCGGCTTGTCGAATGTGCTTTTCGTGTTTTTAATTTATCTCGCCCGTGATACGAATCTCTGGGTATCATCGATATCTTTGTCGCCGTGCCGCCAGTGGCGCCAGAGACGCTCATTAAGTACGCTTTGATAGATGGACCGCTCATTGACAATGGCCAATGGCCAACAGTTATGGTAATATGTCGTGCCTTGTACTCGACCTCAACTGGAAGCTGAAAGAGTTGCATGTCGTATGAAACGGTTCGTGTATTGGGTATACAGAGTGATGCAATTAATACGGGATTACTGTAGGAAAAAGTTTTAATAGCCGAGTAATTTATATTTACATAAATTATTTATTTGTAAAATTCAAGTGACAAAAAAAAACAAATTCAATTTAACTAAAGTTGCCATGGTTATCTTGCTAAACAACATTAAATATTACATTGAACTCAAGGCTTTAGTTATTTTGTGATTTTTTTGGTAAACAAGATCCTTCTACATAACAACTGATTTTTTTTCCTGTGTAGAATACACTTTAATTGCACGGATTTAAGAAATATGGTTCTTTAAATCAAACTGACAAAAAATAAATTGCTATTTTGAGGTAACCATGGTTTCCATAGAAAGGTGATTTGACTAATTTAAGTTATATAGAGTATAGCCTTAAAAATGCTCAGTGGATATAAAACATCGAGTCATTTTACACTTACAATAAACGAGAAAGATATGTTACTAAATCTATAGAATAAAAGTTTGTTGTGCATCCATTCCATCAACTAATTTAACCGTTTTTGATTATTTAAAATAGCCGTGACGAGTATAAATGAAGTAATAAATTTAAGTGGTCCCTGTATATATATTTCAGTCGCGTTTATACATTCCCTGACAAGTTAGTACACGGCAGTAATTACTAGGTTATAAACATGTGTCGGTCTTATCCTAAATATACCATCGAATATAGCGCTCACAATAAAATAAATGATCGCCGTTCATCCATTACTTGTTGTAATTGTTTTGGCAACAACTGTTGCTAGCTCTATTTGCACGTACTGTAAATTACACATCCCGGACGCAAATTGCGGCATTAATCCCACTATATAACAAACAAATAATATCTCACTCAACTTATAAATACTTGCGCTTCTACACTTAAAGTGATTTAAATTTAGGGTGGGATCATACACTAAACCACTAAAATTAATTTCAATTTTTAATTTGCACTTTTTGTCCTTAACAGAATAGTGCTTTCAGTCACTACAAATATTTGGTGTCATCTTTTAGGGCCAATCAAGTTAGGTCAGTAAATTATTTGCATTTTTTTTAACTAGAAAAATTGTCAAATCGAAATTTATTTCCATTTCCGTTTGGGGTGATTAGTAATCTGGGAAGAGGGTGTTTTATGATTTTAATGGGATTATCAAGGAAAATACTTTGAGTGAATTTGGAAAATTTCAAGTCAATGGCAACTGTTTGTATATTTTTTTGACCAATTGAAATTGCTAACTCGGAAATTTTTGATGATTGTGTTTGGGGGTTATTATTATAATTATCTTGTAATGTAGAACAGGGGTGTTTTGTAATTTTTAACGTATGATAAATATACAGGAAATTGTTTTTTTAAGTCAAATTGTAAAATTTCAAGTCAATAGCAAATGCTTTTATATTTTTTTAAACCCAAAAAACTGTTAAAATCGAAAATTATTGATGTTTCTGTTTGGGGGCGATTATCTCGTAATCTAGCAAAGGGATGGTTTCTGGTTTTTATGGATTTATGAAGGGCATTACTTTCTGAGTAAATTTAAAAAAAATTGTTTGTTGAAGTCCTGCGAAATAGATTCCATAATAACACCACTTCCTGCACATCGAAGTAACAAAGGCAAAATTTCTCCACGCACTTTTCAATCAAAATAAATGGAAATTTTACCGGCAACCCATAATTAATTGCAAAATACGTATTTTCGTAAGCGCATAAATTTCCTCTCAACAATTTTTGCAAATACTTTCAGCGCGCACACACGCATCCGCATTTTCGTAATTTATGCCCGCGTATAAAACCCATAAAATATGTTTAATTTAGATAGCAACGCGCAATAACTGGAAGTGAAATTTCTGTGATCTCGGCGAAACATAAATTATACATTACACAAAGCGTATACTAATTATTGCACGCATATTTCAAATGCCTCGTAAACGCGGCTGTAACCTCCGCTTTGCGTATACAAACATCTCGCGTCCATCTTTTCAATTTCGTTTTTTTTTTGAGACTTCGGCGTCTCAGCAGCAACAAAAGGATCGATTCCCCCATAGATTCAGAACCGCTCCATAAACAATTCCGGCGAGTTAACGAAACCCGTAGCGCCTTGTAAGTTGTAGTATTTACAAAACAAAGATACAGACTGATAAGTTTAAACGACGCCTTTAGTTTATGTCGCCGTGACATCAGAGGTCGTCGCGATCATGAGCTACAAACAGGGGGGTTCAACTGCTTTAGCGCAAACCAGAAAATTCATTGTATTTATCTGATTATTATTTACGTATCTGTTATTAAATATGTATATTGACTTGTTAACAGCATGCGAAATTTCAATAAATGGTAAAATTACGGTACCAGCTAAATAAATGGTAACCAAAAAAATTAATCATTATAAGGGCTGAGAGACCTCGGTCAATTGCCCGAATTTTAATGTAATTTAATGGGTTTTAATTTGCCAACGTCTCAAGTCAGTTTCAAATGGAAATTATTGATCTTCAAGCTAATGATAAAATCAAGGATAAATACAAGAAAGGAAACTTCCAAATTTTTGGGCAAAAGAGTTTCCAAATTTAAAGCAATTTGCTTGTAAATATATTTCTTTTTTGCACTTTGTATGAACAAATTTTTTCCAAGATGAAGTATCTGAAATCTAAATACAGGACAATTTCACCGGATAGTGATTTTCATATATAACCTAGATATCTAACTCCCGCTTGCAAGCTGCTTGGAAAGTGAAGCCTCAAGGTCGCATGGCGGCCATTTGTAGTAAAGGAAATATGGAGGAAAATTTGAATACGAGGTGTTAAAATAATACTAGATATGATATTGTTAACACAAATAAATCGTTATTAGATAAATTTCTATTCCTAAAATACTTAACACACTATAAATTATTTATTGGTTTGAAAATAATACAAGTTTATTTAATTTATGCCTTTTACTAACTTTTAAATTATGTTCATTTGTCCATTTTGCTATACCATGCATCCTAATTTTAATATGATGTTTAGAAATATATACAATTAAATCAATTTTATGATTGTTTTCTAATGAAACATAATATAGTATACTTTCCTTCACCTGCGTTAATGAACTGTTGTTTTCTTGAAAATATAACTCATAAAAATTTTCAAGATCTTCTTCATTAGAACATATCTCCTCTGTTTCAATGAAAACTTTTTTTGACCATTTTATGCCAAAGACACATCCTACTGAATTATTATCAAGTGCTACACAATTCGCAGCAGCAGAAGGCTGTATACTATTTTTTTAAAGAATTTGCTTCATTGCTGTTTTGAACTGTAGAACATTTGGATTATTGTTAAATCCAAACCTTTTTCTAGTACGACAAAACAACAATTCAACATGGTCTTGCGAAAGTTTGCACGTAAGTAAGTACTTGTAATTAGGGCTATCAGGTAACAGGTTTCTTGATATTTAAAATACAGATGAAACTGCTGTACCAAAATCGATAATGAAGGTTCTTCGCCTTTCTTTATATAAAAAAATATCTTCGCCGTCTTTTAAAGAGTACAAATATTCGATGAGAGGTATTATAGTATTCTCCAAAAATGTTATATTATTTGCGTAGACAGGTTTCTTATAACCTTTTCCAAATGGACTATGACTATTGAAAAAATCAAATAACCTGTTTATGCATCTAATAAATTCAACAGTCTCTTCACAATTTTGAAATTGTTCAAAACCTAATTGATTTAAAAATTCAAGGGCATCAGCCGTAGAGGAAATAAAAGTTTGGGCAGCTAATTTCACCTTCATAACATTTTTTTTCCAATCAATATGGGTCTTGCTTAATTTGTTGGCTAGTTTAAGGCCCATACTTTCTTGAAAATTATTTAAATTTTCAATGAAACGCCATTCCACAAGACCTTCATTACTTTTAAAATATTGGTATGTCCCTAGGGCATTACGTGCTAATTTTACCATATGACAAGCATCAGGTATAAAACAAATTTCCTGGTCTCTATTAGGATACCTAAAATAATTTTTAATGGTTTTATATTCCCCATATATATTGCAATTTAAAAATTGAAAACTTCAAAAATTAGTAGAAGTTCCATCACAGGTAACGCCCCAAATTTATAACCCCGCATCACTGGCTAGCATAATAGCAGTTTTGATTCATTCAGCCTGTATTGAAGCATCACACTTATTTTGAATAAAATAACCTACAGGCCATTTCCACTTCCCATTCAAGCAAACTAACATAAAAACGAGAGCCTCGGTCCCTAGATTTTCATCGCTTTCAAGACTAAAAGTTTCACAAAGTCACAATGACCTATAAATTTGCCTAACTTTCCATCCCAAACTAATTGTTTTCGTATTGCCATACCATCTACAACCAGGTTACAATCACGATCTGCTAAATCAAAATCACAAAATGCCGCAAAAACTTCTTTAAAAAATCCAGGTTCTGCATTTACTGATGATGTCCAATTGGCAAGGGATGACCTATGTGGCAACTAAAGGATGCTCCTGGAAAAATGAAGACAATAAAAATAACAAAATTAACTTTAAAATAAACAAATTTACCAACACCAACCTGCAAAATTCATACGCCTTAGGTGCATGATAATGTAATGTTAAAGTAAACGTTTCATTTGTTGTGTCTATCTAAAACACTTGGCATTTCTTCCAGAATTTTTAGATTGATTTTTAAATATATCAAGCGCCGTACCTTCGAATTGTTGTGTCAGTAAATTTTCCGCTTCTTGTTGCAAAATGCCTTTATTTCTCAAAGTCTTAATCATATCTTTAAAATTTGTAATTTTCTGATTGCGTCGTCTAACTTTCTGTTGTAAAGTTCTAATTTTTAGTTTCAATTTTTTTTCAATCGTATTTTCTTTACTTTGTACGGCCTTGTCTGTCTTCCTTGGCACACTCCTTTGTTGTTCCAATTCAACACTAACATCAGTTTATAGCTCCTTCTCTATTTTGCTTTGCTCACTAATTTGTTGTCCTAATTCCACATTGACATCTTGCTGTGATACTGAAGTACTACTGCTGGTACTTTCTGTTGAAAGATCAACTTCCATAGGTTCTTCGATGTTAGAGTACCCTAACATTTAATTTTTTAAAACCATTTGGATGCTTCCTTTACCTTCCAAATAACTTGGAAAAGCGCTAAATATGCTAGGCACTGCATTTGGTCTCAATCTCCTTATATATGTTCCCGGCCTAACCAAGTAATCACTTTCTTTGAAGTGATCGCTACAAAGTTTGCTTGCTTTTGTTGGTGTAAAATTGTTTCTTCTTAGATTTCTAATCCAACATTTTAATATCTCATCGTTTTTTAAAGGAAATCTAAAATTAATAATATGTTTAATGTTGGAGGCAATTACTTTGTGGTATAAATCGCTTGAATAGAGAAGAACCCCTGCGTACCAACAGAAACTGGATTGATACCACAACTCTTTTAATCGAGTTACCCACCTTCGCCTTTTAATGCCTTCGCATTATATTTGTCCTTCCCAATTAGTAAATTTTCTTGAAATCCATACGCCACTGGCAACAAGCAACCATTACAATATTGTGCAGCCTGCCATTCTTCTCTATTCAAACGATCCATACATCTTGATTGTAATTTTAAATAAAACACTATAAACTTTGTTTTACCATTATATTTATAATTTGTGGCTATAGTACCGACTATTCGCCAATAATTTTCAAACATAAATTATGAAAATGACTAGTGAATAGTCGAAATTATAGTGATAAATTATAAATATGGTGCTATAACAAAGTTAAAAGTGTTTTATTCCAAATACAAATTATTATAACTAATATCCATTCTATATACATAGACACTTACATATTATTAACCTTTACATTTTATTGCTACAAGTATTAATCCTTACCCAAAAAACTGCAACGGTCCTCCAGTTTTAAAGGTATTCTTACAGCCAGACGCTGAACAAGAAGCAGGCATTTTGAGGTTGTTATTGAATAATTGTTCTCAATAACTCCAATTAATTAAATCACTTTAAAACTATATACCTTATATCACAATATCGTTTATATGATTACAACTACAATTATGAATTGTATAAAGCACTTTTCAATTGTCACACGTAAATAAAACAGATTGTTTACACTTTTCACCTTTCCTGCAAATGGCTGCCAAGGCTTCACTTTTGCGAATTGAGTTAGGTATCTAGGTTATATATGAAAATCTATGGGTTAACGTAGCTAAATTGTAAGGGAATGTTCTTTGTTGCATGCCTTCACAACTAATAAAAATTTGTCTTAAATTCAGAATGTTTCCTCTTGACTGCAGCGCCCTTTGCGGATGAATTTCGAACTAATAAAAGTCTGTTTATCGTTTTTTGGCTTACGTTGTTTATTTGTATGTATTTCTAAATGTGAAGTGGTCATCATTTACCGGTTGGCGGTTGCAACGATTGGTGTTTATGCTTAAGGTGCCTCTCCGACCCTTTGGACCGGCTAATAGTTTAACGCGCAGTAGCTTAATTTTCATTTACCTTTGGTTACCACTGCTCTTTCGTTACATTGTCGTTGTGGCCCTCTGGTGTGAAAAATGTTCCTATGCAAGGCCAGATTGTATACTTTTAACACTTAACAGAGATTCGTCAAAAAATTCACCGATGTTAATAAACACACTTTTGATTCTACACTAGAAAACATACACGTCTATGTAAAATTTAACAATCGTACATGAAATTAGAGGTAGTAAGGTAGGTACTCTAACCCACCTGTTTTATAATAGACCACAACTCACAAATGTACACAAGAGTTCAGCAGAGGAGGCTACAAAAGAAAATTGCAGCTCAATACTTGTGTTGCGTTAACATCTCTCATGAAAGAAACCTTAACCTCAAATAAGAAAACCCAGACCCTCGAAAGTGTCAACTTAAAACTGACAAAATTTGCGGCAAATTTAAATCTTTTCAGAGAAGTGTTTTACCTCTGTATCCTATCTGGAGAGTTAAATTCTGTTTTGTTGTGTTCTTTTATGATTTGTATTAAGTGGGACATAGAGTACATTTTTCAATATTACAGTGTGGCGATAGAGGCTGGAATGTATCGAACGGGGACGCTCAGGAGAGATATTAAAAATGACAAATCTGCGGATGGCATTGTGTTCGGGGCGCATAGGAGAAAAGGCGAACTGCTTCTGATACTCTGTTCATTGTGCAAAAGCGGGCATAAATCTTGTATTGTGCGCGCGTGTGTGTCTGACAGGCGTCTGAGATGATGGGATGTAAAAACAAGCAGAGACCCGCCCAGCCGAGGATCGCCGAATTTCGAGTTTGAAATTACGTCCCTTGTAAAACCACGCGACTGGCTCGTTTGCATAAGTTTTACTTTCCAAGATTAACAGCGTACGGAAAGTATAATGGAAAGACGCCACCCCTAAAACTAGGGGGAGAAGAGAGGAGCGTACAGAGGAGCTTGCTTGCTTGCTTTTTTATGGTTATGCGGCTTCGTAATGAACGCCGCCCGCTCCGATGCTGTGTGAAGCTTAATTTTTATAGCCTGTGTGCACTCTATCGAATCTCGACTCGACTCTCTTTTATAAAGTTGGCCCGACTTTTTAAAGGATTTTAAAATTCGTTAACAGTTTTAACAAACGCCCGCGCTCTCCCCCATCCCTTTGCCGAGCCGCATATAACACTCCTCCGCCGAGATAGCGCTATGATTACTTTCGCAAGTTTTTTAATATCTACTACAGAGGCGTTTAACATGACACGTAATTTTCGGGAATTTTATTTAATGGAAAAATTGGATTATACCCTGAAACATTATTCCCCGGGCGAGCTTTTTGCTTTTGCTTACTCCGCCGTTTTCACACCTTCGAGTATTCAATGTAATTCCGCTGGAAATCAGAGGGTGCGGGCTTCTACATTTCTGTACAATTAACTCTGAAACATCTTTGAAATGTAAAGCAAAAACATTTTAGTTCTAATCATTGAGAGTTATGTCGTGTTTATTAGAGTGGTTATAGCATATATGGGGGAGTTTCGAAGTATGTGAAAATCAACGGGACAACCCGGAAACTTGTTCATATAGATAAGAAACTAATAAATAATGTAAATTTTGGGCTATATCGACCATGGCCTAACCGAGCCCTGGGCGTCTAAAATTTGAAAAAATCTGTTTTTCCCCTTTTTTTCATGTTGGCCCCCCTAATATTAAACGGTCCACCCTAATGGTCAACTGATATATTGTGTCGGCAGAGGATGTTAATACGAATTCAAAACAAATTTATTAGTTAATAGTTAAAATCGGACTAAAATTGACAGTGAGTTGTCAATGTTTCAGTTATAACAAACTTGTACACCTAATCCTTCAGCGACGGTAATTAGAAGATGCGCGGCATTTCTGTCACTTATTTTACACTTGTCTAAAGCAGATGAGATCCCTTCACTGATAAATGCAATACTTGTGGTTATGGTTCCATTTCCTGATCCAGATCTTGGGCAGTATTAATTAATATTATAATAAAACACTTTTAACTTCGTTTTGTATAACTTATACATTTATTTTTGTGACTTAAGTTTCGGTAAATGTTTGTTTGAAAATGGTAATTGTATTACCGAAACTTAACAAAGTTAAAAGTGTTTTATTATAATATTTAAAATGTATAACGAAGTAGAAGCCTTCAGCATAAACAGTATTAATTAATATTTCTTGATCAGATTTTCTCTTCCTTCTAGCCTTTTCTTCTAAGCGTTTCAAACGTCACTTTTTCACTTGCATTGCGAAACTTTCTTTCAATACCAATCATTGATCCTTGTCTTACACTCTCTCTCTGCATAAATAGAAATTGTTTCTTCTTCAATTATCACTGTTTGCAGTGCATTTTCAGGAGCAACATCGAACAAATAATTTTTTTTTCAACAAATTATGTGCTGCAGCTTTTCAAGAGGAGTGCTTATTCAAATTTTGCCATAACAACACTTTTTTGATTTTAATCACTTCGCGCCCATGCTGCTTTGATTTAATCCCAGGTTTGATTAAAAATTACTTCTTTGTTGTTGTTAACTTTTTCTACGAAATATGATTTCACTGTCACAAACTTTCCCATTTATGCAAAAAAATATGAAAAAATATTCCATAGATAGCGCTAAAGAAGTAATTTTTTTTGTACAATGTTTTTGTTTTCATTTTTCGCTTGTTGCTTGTTGGCGAACCTGGGCGTGAAGAGGTTAAGGTCCTATATTTTGGATTTTTAAACTGAATTTATTTTTTTGCGGTATTTTCGAATTTTTTGGTATAAATTTTTGAGTTTTTATTCTTTATTTTAGATTGTTTCACCTGAATATTGTTCTTTATGCATGCATATTTTTATTATGCAATTATTTTCGAGTTTCGAGTCGGAAACTTATTTTAGACTAAAAAATTAATTTTGGGGCCACAAATTTTTCTTCTACTTGAATTTTCAATTTTTTGGTCTGCATTTTCTATTTCTAGACCAGTATTCTTGATTTTTTGGCTCATATTTAGGATCTTTGACAAGTTTTAACCAATTTGTTTGGCCTCAATATTCTTTATTTTGGTCTAAATTTTCGATTTGTTTGCTAAAATTTTCGACTTGTTTGTTAAAATTTTCGATTATCCTACAATCCTAAAAGTTAAACATATGACTACAGTTTTAACAGTTGGATCCTTACAAATTAAACGGTTAAAACCCATATTTCGATTCTACTGTCTCGATTGTAGGATAAGGCCCACCCATCGATTTGAAACTTTCCAAAATTAATCAAAATTCAATCGAGATTATGTTTTCGTGAAAAGGTAGATCCATACCAACGTCAAATTTTACATACATTTTATTTATAATAATAATAGGTTTATTTCCCAACAGAACAAAAAATATTCCAATTACAGGGAAATTTTACAATTAACAAATAAAAAAGCCGGCCCACTAGCCGCGTGCGTTAGCGCGCCAGAACTAATGCGGAGGGTCCTGGGTTCGAATCCCGGCGAGGGCATGGATGTTTGTGGATGTCTATTTTCATTTAATATGAATCAAATATTATAAAAAATCGGTTGTGGCTGAATGACCTACGATGTCTAAGCCAATGTCCCATATCATCCATAATTCCCCAACCCAAATTTCCGTCAATCATCCTTAAAAAAAAATTAAAAAAAACAAATAAAAAAAATAACTCTAATAGAATTAAAAATTAAAAATAATTATAAATGGTTTAGACTTAATTAACTTAATTTTATTTCAATAGCGCGCGAAACTATGAAAAATTTTAGTAATTTTAATGGTTTCAAATAAATACAAAAATAATTGCCATCGATTTGAAACTTTCTAAAATAACTCAAAATACATCCGAAATTATTATTTCGGAATAATCTGGATACACACCAAAACCAAATTTTGTGTACTTTTATTTGAACAGCGCGCGAAATCATCGAAAATTGTAATTATTTGAATGCTCTCAAACAAATATAAAAACAATTGTTGTCGACTTAAAATTTTCTAAAATTACTTAGAAATCATTCGAAATTAATATTATTAGGTGAAAATCAGCGGATTTTGTCATAATTTCATGTAATGAATCTCGTAAACATATTATTATTATTATTAATCAGTTATCACGAAAAATCCTGAAAAATTGTTATAATTTTGGTGGCTTTAAATAAATATAAAGACAATTGCCATCAATTTGAAAATTATTCAAAAATCATTCAAAATTACGATTTTGGGAAAATCTAAATACACACCTGAACCAAATTTTGTGATACTTCTATTTGAACAGCGCGTGAAAATATGAAAATTGTAAAAAATTTAATGCTCTCAAAAAAATACAAAAACAATTGTTGTGGACTCAAAATTTTCTAAAATTACTCAAAAATCATTATTATTACATAAACAAATACTTACATACCATCACCAGATTTTGTGATAATTTCTTGTAATCAGTGCGAATAATCAGAAAAAGAGTGTTATAATTTTGGTGGCTTGAAATAAATATAAAAACAACTGCCAACGATTCCAAACCTTCCAAAATAACTTAAAATTTATTCGAAATTATGATTTTGGGAAAATCTGGATACATATCAAAACCAAATTTTTGAACTTATGAAAAAAAATTTTAATCATTTTAATGCTCTCAAGAATATACAAAAACAATTGTCAAACAAAAACTAAAAATTTTCCGAAATTACTCAAAAACCATTTGAGATTATTATTATGCGGAAAACTACTTATACACCATCACCAGATTTTGTCATAATTTCATGTAATCCCTGAGAAATATCGCAAAAAATTGTTATAATTTTGGTGGCTTGAAATAAATATAAAAATCGATTTGAAACTTTCCTAAATAATTCAAAATTCATTCGACATGAAGATTTTGGAAAAAGCTGGACACACACCTTGATCAAATTGTGTGATACAATTTTTTGAACAGAGCGCGAAATTATGAAAAATTGTATCAATTCTAATGCTCTAAAAAAATATATAAGAACAATTGTTTTTCTTTTACTTGAATTTTCAATTTTGTTGGTCATCATTTTATATTTCCCGACCGGGATTTTTGATTTTTTAGGGCTCATATTTAAGATCTTTGGCCTGTTTTTTCGATTTTTGATTATTTTTTTTTTGGTCTTTTGTGATCATTCAGCCCAAATATTCTTAATTTTGGCCTAAATTTTCAATTTTCTGGTCCGTATTTTTTATTTTAAGGCTCGAATTTCTTATTTTTGGCCCTATAATTTGAATTTCTAACCTGAATGATTCATTATTGTGTCTACATTTTTTATTTTGAAACCAGAGTTTTCGATTTTTGGTCAAAATTTTTGATTTTTTGGTCCCGATTGTGGATTTTTTTCAGTGTATATTTCAAATTTTTGACCTGTGTTTTTGATTTTGTAGTCTAAATTCAAGATCTTCTTTCCTACATTTCCTTTATTTTAGCAGAAAATTTCGATTTGTTTGGTCTGCATTTTTAATTTTTAGGCCTGAGTCAAAATGTTTGATTTCTGTCCACGATTCTTGATTCTTCATTTTTTGGCCTATATTTTAGATTTTTTACTTGCATTTTCGACTTTTTCGGTTTCCCTTATTTTGGCCGAAATTTTGTTCAATTTTTTAATCTGCGTTTTTGATTTTTAGTCCCGAATTTTCGACTTTTGTCTAAATTTATGATTTTCTTCATATTTTTTTTAGATTTTTTAACTTGAATGATTGATCTTATTGGGTAATTTTTTTTATTTTCTGGCTATTATTTCCGAGTTTCTGGTCAGAAACGTACTTTGAGCTTAAGAGTTATTTTGGGGATGAAAATTGCCAATTAATTTTCCTTTACTTGAATTCTCAAGTTTTCGGAACTTTTAGTCCAGGGTTTTTGATTTTCCGGCCGAAATTTTAGATATTTGGCCTGTAGTTTCGTAAAACATTAATAACTTCGTCAATTTTAGTCCAAATTCAACAAATAAACACGTTTTGGATTCACATTAACGACATAATATTTAATTTGGCAATTAAGGTGGACTGTTTAATATTAGGGTGGACCAAAATGAAAAAAAATGGTGATGTGGCCATCATGTTACTTTCTCCGACTTGATGGTATCATAGTTATTTATATTTATAGTGGCATGGTTTATTTTCAATTTAAATCATATTTTGAATTGAGCGTTTCACATGATCGAATGGTAATGACGTTTAAAACGTCAAAACTATGAAAGGTAAAAATGACAAATTATGTTTCAAATTCTAATAATATTTACTGAAAAACTAAAAAAAAAAATGCTAGAAAAAGTCCCCAAGAAGATTTCTAAAAATAGTCCTGATTAATAAATCCTAAAAAACCTAATAAAAGGCCTGAACAAGAAAATCTTGAAAAAAGTCCCGATAAAAAAGCCCCGATAAAAAGTCCTGACAAAACAGGTCCTTCAAAAAGTCCAGAAATACAGTCCTGAAAAGAATTCTAAAAAAATGATTTCTGAGAAAGAAACGTGGAGAAACAGTTTTGGAAATAAAGTCTTGAAAAAAGAGTTAAAAAGTTTTGAAAAAGAGTCGTGAAAAAAGTCCTGAAAAGTACAAAAGAGCCTTCATTTAAAACATCAGAAATAAATGTCCTTAAAAAATCCTGAAAGAAGTCCGAAAAACAGCCCTAAAAGTCCTAAAAAAGTCCTGAAGGAAAGTCCTAAAATAAGTCCTGAAGAAAGTCCCGAAGAAAGTCCTAAAGAAAGTCCTGAAGAAAATGCTGAAAAAAGTCCGGAAGAAAGTCCTGAAGAAAGTCCTGATAAAATATCCTGAAAAAAATGTCTTGGAATAACATTCTTTAAAAAGAGTTATGAGTATAACATCGTAAAAAAATCCTAAAAAAAATCCTAAAAAAATCCTAAAAAAACATTTCTGAAAAAAAAAACCAGTTAAAATATCCTTAAAAAGATCATTTACAAAGACCTGCATAAGTTCTGAAGAAAAAATCTCAAAAAGAGCGCTAGAATTTTGTAGTTTTTCTTTTTTTTCGCACTTACAAATTGTATTTTCTTTGTAAAAAGGGGTTTCCCGTATATATTTTAAATAAATAAATAAATGTACAGAAATACAGTACTGAAAAAGTCCTGTAAAGGTGTGAAAAAAAATTCTTGAAAAATGAAGAAATGAAGAAAATCCTAAAAATAATCTTGGAAATGAGTCTTAAGAAAGTTTCGAAAATGTCCCGAAAAAAAGTGCTGGAGGGACAGTCCTGGAAATGAAGTATTGAAAAACGAGTCCTTAAAATTCATGAAAGAACGTCCTAAAATAAGGCCTGAAGAAAGTTAAAAAAAATATCATAAAAAAATAGTCCCGTAAAAACAGTCTTGAAGAAACGCCCTGAAAATAACATCTTTAAAAAATAAACAAAAAATTTTCTGAAAAAAGTATTGTAAAAAGTCCTTAAAAAGATCTAAAGCAATTGTCCTGAAGAAGAAATCCCACAAAGAGTCTTAAAATAGTCCTGCAAAAAGGCCTAAAATACGTCCTGAAATAAAAAGTTTTGAAAATAGGCTTCAAACGAATGCTAAAAATATCTGAAAAAGTTCTGATAAAAAGTCCTTAAAAAAAAAAGCTCTAAAAAATGAAGAAAATCCTGAAAATAAGTCTTTCGAAGGGGTTCTGAAGAAAGTCCCAAAAAAAATCCTGTTAATAAAATTTTGAAAAGGAATTCTAAAAATAAAGGTCCTGAAAGAAAAAGTCCTAAAAGTAAGTCTTGAACAAAAGTCTTAAAAAGTCCTCAAGAAGAATCCTCAAAGAAAGGTTTTTTCAAAACGTCCTTAAAAACAATGTTCTGAAGTCCCAAAAAGGCTAAAGAAATAAAAAAAAAACTGTTAAGGTAAATATTCGGAAGTACGAAATTTTACCAAAGCTTTTCAGTTCTTCGGATTCTCAAATAACACTTATGTTCAAAGTTTCATGTCAATTGCTCTATTGATCATTGACAACATCGATCCGAACGATATGTGGTTCCAGCAGGATGGCGCTACAAGTCAATTGCTTGAAAAATTGGGCCGACGGGATGCGTTTCGTCAGATACAGCCCAGGAGGCCATGCGCCTAAAATCATGTTCAAAACGTAATATCATGTTTATGTTCATTGCTTCAATACTTTATGAAATACAGCGCGCACAGACAGACACACAGGCAAACACATTTTTTTCCAGAAATCTTTGAAATCGCTTCTAGGGAACTCACGTATATTTCCGTTAAAAAAAATCACGTTCACAATACTTTCCTGTATTCTGTAATGGAAAAAAACTATTTTTATTGATGCTGCATAATTTATTTATTTATTTATTTATTTTATTCATGTTAACAGCATAAAGCTTTACATTTGTCAAAAGATGATAAAATATATATAAGTTAATACTAATTTTGATGTCGTGAAACATGTAGCAGTAAATATAGTGAAACCTTAAAACCTATGTTTTATTCAATCATCAATCATCACTTAACACCTGATTCATCCAAATACTTCCCGGTGATAAAACTTCTTGGCAGCAGCTGTAAACAACGCCTTCAATACATTTTACAGCGACTCTATCCTGTACAAGCGGGGCTTACTCTATCCAGCAGGCGTCGGTGGCGGCGCCGACGTTGATCAGTGGCTGCTCGTCAATCATTCCCTCGGACACTAATTCCCATTACGCGGACAGTGATGAGAAGAGTTGTTATCTATATCTTAAAAATACTCGAAAACACCTAATAACTGTGCAGAGCGTACGAAAATAGAGCCCGAGCCGACAAATCGATCTTCCCGGGCTGTTAACCTCTGCCGCTGCAATTTCGAAGAAACAAAAAAAAATCATAATTAAATTCCCTTCGCGTATCATCGCCCGCATAAACATTATTTAATAATTTTCCGTGTTACACATTTTCGGGATGTGTAAATATTAAGGCGTCGACGTTTATGTGCATGCGAAGTAAATGCTCGACATCAACTAAAACTTTCAGCTGTATTTTACTTGCGATTAATAAAATCTTACACTTTATTACGACTGTAAACTAAAAGAAAGAATTTCAAGTGTGCTAATCTTACTCGTGTTCGTTGAGACAGTGGCGTTTTCAAAGGGGGGGTAATCGGGTAATTACCCCCCCCCCCCCTAAGAATTTTTCGCTTAACAATTTTTATTGTTAAAAATTACCGATATTCCATATTCCAAAGAAATAATATATATAACGGGTAAATTTTTCCAACGCTTTAAAACGTTGGAAAATGATAGGGAGATTTCATGGAACAGGTGTATACAGTGGCGGCTCGTGGAACATTTGGATGGTAGAGCCACTTAACATATAATATAATAATGCACAGAAAAACGGTACAAATATTGTTATATCTTCGTGAGCTATTAGTATTTTAAAATAATTAATATAACAGTGAAAAGCCCAATTTTTACAGATAAGATGAAGTACTTTTGCTCTAAAAAAAATAATACTTAAACTTGTGCCCGGAGCAGTGGCGGCTCTAGGAAAATTTTGACGGTATAGCCACTTAGTATACACAATATATCTCACCGTCTCATTTTTGAGGAAAGAAAAATCGATCATTAAAAACCTTCACTTGTTGCAAATGCACTAAAAAAAAGACGAAAAATAGCCCGCATTAAATCTGTAATACCGTTCTTCGTCCACGGAAATCAATCAAACGACGAATTGTATTTTGTAACCTTATCTATATCTCCTTAACCTCTTAGGCACGGCTGAATTTTGCGCGGGGCCGTTTCTCTGTACGGCAGAGTTTAATTTGAAAATCGCATCCGCGAAAGCCACTATAGTGGCGCATAGTGTAATACTTTAAGAATTTAAAACTTATTTTTGGTTAGAAAACGGATTTTTTTTTATCTTATCTATATCTCTTTAATGACTACCGAAAGGAAAAAAATTAAAAATTAGAAGATTTAAAACGTTGAGTTGTGGTAAGTTATTTTAAGTTATTTTATTTGAGTTTATTTTGTGTAATGGTTTGTTAGTTGACCTAGGTTACTCTTTATTTTGACGAGTCTCACATTGTAAATACTATGCAAAGGACCAACTCTTATCTTATCTTAAAGAATTTCTTCCCTTTTCAAGAATTGTCTTAAAAAAACTACAATTTTTTTTTCTGTCTTATCTGCATCTATTCGGCGAGTACAACACTGCTGAAATAATTTGCCAAATTTGGTCATCCGTTCACAAGTTATCTTAAGTAAATGATTTTTTTGGTCCTGTACATTTATTCGATGAGTACAAATACTTTTCAGGAGGAATTTTTAAAATCGGCCATTTTGTTCAATAGCTATCTTCTCAAAACCACAGAACTTTGCTGAAAGATTTTTCAATATATGTTTATCCGTTCAAGAGTTGTCCTGAAAGTCCAGAAAACAAATTTAATGTTTTGGCCTTAACTGCATCTATTCGACTTATCATATATCATATCATCATATCATTTATTTAGTCACGTAAGCCACCATTTACAAACAATACAGAATTATAATATTTGCGGCGGATGTGAGCGTCAGTATACTAAATCTAAATTTAAAAAAAAAACTACATAAGAAAAAATAAAATAAAGAGTTTAACTTTGAAAATGATCCTAACCGATCGAAACACGTGTCAGGCAACTGAAAATAAAATTATGGAACAAAACAAGCGTTTTACTTTACCCAATTTGAAAATATGGTTCCATCAAGAAAGTAGCACAACAAGTATTCAGTATAAAATAAAATAGTTTACATAATCACATATTAAAATCGATAAATAAATAAATTAAAATTAATGTTAGTTTTCAGAGAGTTCATTAAGATTATACATTAGCTTTATTGACTCTTACATATTAAAATCTGGAAGACTTTGCTGGAAGAATTTCCCAAATTCGATCCCCAAAAACCAGAAATTTAATTTTTTGGTCTTATCTGCATCCATTCGACGAGTACAACACTTTGCTGGAAGAATTTGCCAAATTCGGTCATACATTTAAGAGTTATCCTGTGAAACCCGAAAAACAATTAAACAAATTTAATTTTTTAGTTCTTTTTTTAAGTTTTATTCAAATTTAGATATAGTACATGACAAATTATAACAAAGTACATCACAACAAAATCAAATTCTACATACGTCACAGAAATCAAGAACAAAATTATTTGCAATTGATATAATCCTCTACTGAGTAATATTCTTTTTCCATCAGAAATTTTTTTGTTCGTAGATTCGCTCGAGATATTTTTTCTACATCTTCCGGACGAATAGAAGACTTTGCCGAAAGAATTTTACAAACCTCGTCCTCGGTTCAAAAGTTAAAATGTTGAAAATTAAAAAAATGCAATTTTTGCATTTTGTGTTAATGTCAAGAGAAAATTTCGTAACCCGTAATAAAATTACATAAAATTTGCCATATTTTGAAGTTTAAATCATTACAATTGAACAATGCGTGCAGCAGTAGTGCAATTTTAAAAAATCAAAATCTTGGAAATTTGAATACTGCAATTTTGCATTTCTTGTTAATTTCACGAGAAAATATTGTAATCCGTTTAAAAATAACAGTAAATTCGCCATATTTTGACGTTTAAATAATTAAAATCGGACTACGCATTCGGCAGGTGTACAATAAAGTTTTTAAATACTGGAAATTTAAAAAATTGTAATTTTTTACATTTTGCGTTAATTTCGCGAGAAAATAAATGAATCCATTTTAAAATAAAACTAAATTCGACATATTTAGAAGTTTAAATAATAAAGTTTCAAAAATTGAAATTTCGATTTTAAAAAGTGAGATTTTTGCATTTTGTGTTAATTTCACGAAAATGTTTTGTAATCCGTTTTAATATTACACTAAATTTGTCACATTTGACGTGTTTAAATCATCAAAATCGGACGACGCATTCGGCAGGTGTGCCATTTCAAATATCAAAATCGCGACAAAAATTACAGATTTAACGATGGCTACTTTTAATTGTCAAAAATAATAATTTTGAGGTACAAACAATGACAATTTTCAACCTCCAAACACTACAATCTTGAAATGCCAAAATTGTTATATATACTTATATTTTCAACTGCTAAAAATGGCAATTTTCAACTGCCAAAAACTGTTAAAAATGACAAATTTCCAATTGCAATCAATTACCGTTTTAACTGACAAAAACTGTAATTTTTATCTGTTTACAACGACTATCTGCTTACTGGCAGAAATGACAATTTTTTGGCTATTTTCAACTGCTAAAAATAATATGAGCTACCAAAAATGATAATTTTCAACCCCCAAAAACTAGAATCTTGGAATGCCAAAATTGATCATTTTCAACAACCAAAAACATATTTTCAACTGCTAAAAATGGCAATTTTCAACTGCCAAAAACCACAATTTCCAACTGTCAAAAATGACACTTTTCTGAAAGAATTTTTAATATCTGCCATTTTGTTCAAGAGCTATGCTTTGAAAACTGCAAGAAAATGAACGACGAATTTAATATTTTATCTTATCTGCATCAATTTAGTGAGCACAGTACTGTGCCGGAAGAATTTTCAAAATCAGATTATCCGTTACATGAGTTATCCTCAAAAAAAGAACGACGGGTAACACTTTGCTGGATGAATTTTTAAAATGTGGCCATCCTTTCAAACAATTGAACGACGAATTTATTTTTTCTTTTATCGGCATCTATTCGATGAGTGAGCAACACATTGCACCAAGAATTTTCAAAATCTGGTGATGCGTTCAAGAATTTTTTTTTTTGCATACAACATTTTTTTGTGGGACTTCCAGGAACGAAGATACGCTAAATGACTTTAGTCGTAAATAGTGCTTAGATCGACTGGAAACGCCTAAAAAACGAGAAAAAAATATTTTTTAGCCACTGGGTGTATGAGAGTGGAAGCACCAGTTTATTTATCTTACCCCCCTAGACTAGTTGGTTGGAAACGCCCTTGCGTTGAGAGGTATAACACGCTTAGGAAAATTCTTACAACATGTGCTTTGGCAATGTGTAAGAATCCTTAACTTTAATAGAGGAATTTTAAATATGTTATTACACGTGGGAATCCATAATTAAACTGATTTTTTTTTATTTTGTAAATAAATAATGGTGAAGATTCTTCGTATATTACTATACTCGGCACACCGAATCGGTGGTATTATGGGTTTGCATGATGTTCGCTGATTGGTCAGCGCAAACGCATGTGAAGCGTATGTCACGCAGCCGAAATTTTTAATCACGCCCGTTGTATGCCATGTGTTATCGTTTTTTCTGTCTTTAAATGTAGTGATTACGTTCTATCCTTAATCAGCCCTTTTCAATTACAATTAATTAGGAAGTGGTAAATAGTTACATTTTGTGGGTTAAAGTAGAAAGATTTATATTTCCGGCACAGAACTAAAATGTGGCAAGGCTGTGTGAATCAGGCTTTTCATAACGTCTCGACGAACTATCACGAGGACGCGGGGTGAACGCAACGTGACCGTACCACCTATTCGGTGCGCCGAGTATAGATCAAAAGTGTGAACATTCCTCAGACAGCAATCGAACCTGCAACATCCAGATTTAATTATATTTATAATTTCATAAATAGGGACAGTGACGGCTGGTTATATAGAGCCAAGGCGCCATGGCTCTACCTGTAGTTTCAAACTCAGCAAGAATTTTTAATTAATTCTTAAAACACTTTTTCGCCACTTACTTTGGTCTAGGAAGATTCTTCTTTCTTCAAAAAAGGAGAGGGGATGGGCTATATTGTATAAGTGGCTCTACCATCAACATGTTCCACGAGTCGTCACTGAATAAGGAAATCATTTCATATGATTTTTTTTTAATTGAAATTGATTTTAAATAAAGGTAGAAACGCCAAAGTGGCGGAATCTATTGCCTGAATGCTGTACTGTGATGGGGGAACAATATTTAATGATTTTAAATACTTTGCATAAAATAAGTACACGAGTATGATTTGCAGTCCTGTTAGTGTTTGGATTACGGATCGATAATGACAACGAGAGAAAACCATTTTTTTTTGCCCCGTGTTAAATGAAAATATGTAGCAGGAACCCGTGTTAGTCTTTCCCTCGACAAACCGTAGCACATATATAACATTAAGCTTAACATAACAGGGTAGGTAACCAGCAAGAACACGCTGCACATGATATACGAACAGCGGATTAAACCCCAAGGGGGGAGTTTAACACGACCCCGTATTAGTTATTAGCGACTCTTGTTAGTTAGACGAGCATTACTTGCATACATACATATTGCACGAATTACTATACTTCACAGCGTGTTGCACGGGATGCGTTAATTGATCTCTCCTCGTCGTCGGAGGGTGGGAGGGTAAGGATATTAATAAAATAAAATTGCAGATGGAAAATGGGAAATGGAAATTAATCCGCCGTTCCGGCGACCTCATAAATACGGCCTGAGGGCAAGTGCTAGATATAATATGGTAAATTTTAATGCGACCTTTGGTCATTGGGGGCAGACAGCCAAAATACCGCCTCGGTGTACCACAAACCGCGTCGGGACGGTGGCTAGATCCTTGTTTGCAACACTAATTATTATTCATAAACCCCTGACCGAGCTGACCAGTCCACGTTCCGCCTAAATTAATATCCTCTAGTTAAGAGCTAAGTTTAACAATCAACATTTTACCAACAGGATTATACTATTATGTTTTCGTGTTTATTATACAAGCGCCTCTGCTTAATATTTCATGGATGTTCTATAGCCAATTTGTTGTCATAAACATGGCCCCTAATAAATTTACACAATACTATACTTATTAACTTCTCTTTATAAAGAATACGTATAATAATTAAAACGAAATATATTCGTTAACCAACGACTTGAATACTAGGTATATCATTATTACATGAGCGATTATGTCAGCCGAAGATAATGTTTGTGCAAATCATCTGAGTGAAAATGGCGAATGTAATACTTTGCTTCTCCTACACCTATTAAACAAATAAATTGATCAGTTTTAACCCTACAGAGAATACGTGAAATAGCACAACACCAGTGAATACGTCTCGCGGGCCTTTCAGGCCTAACGTATACTCTGTAGGGTTAACACAAAACAGAATCTTACTAAGTGCATACGTTGAAGAACGCAAACTTCAATATGGCGATACGCTTGGCTGTCACGCAAGTCGATTGTCAGTCGCAGAAAGAGTTGATCGCGGGCGATTTAAAATATCATTGGGTCACCGCAATAGTGATTTTCAAATATGTATTTGTGATTGACCGCATCCATAATTCGTTGATCGCGGGTGATTTAAAATATCATTCGATCCGCGCCATAGTGATTTTCAGATTTGTAATTGTGATTGGCCGAATCCATAATTAATTAAAGTGGCTTCCAGTGCAAACACGGCCTAAGCCACAATTTTTGCGATTTCGGGATTATCAGCCTAACCTATCCGATGGCATAACTACATAATTCAAAACAGCCCAAGCCACCTTTAGTCAATGTTTAACAGATGGCGTCAATAGTTTCACTCTGATTTATAAATAATCATACCGAAACGAAATGCGCGAAAATGGCCTAATCCACAACTTTCGTTATAATGTGCAGTGTGTTTGCTTGACTGTTATCTATTGAGATTAATAATAGGTGATTAGATCACTACATGATACCTGTAAGACTCTTTATCCACTTGGTCCAAAGCAAGTGAGGAAAAAATTGTCGAAATCACAAAATTTATTGACAGAGAACCGGCATATCAGTCGCTTTATTCAAGAGCAAAACATTCCCATGGAAAATATTCATTGCCCAATCTCAGTCAGAGAAAATGTTAGAAATAAAGACGGATGTCCATCGCATGTAATTTTTCACGCGAGAAAATTTACTGCGGTTGATCTATCTATTGGAAATCACTGTTTTATTTTTAATTCATAACTTATGATAAGAAAAGAGAACGCAGAAAGACATATTCCTGTTTGTACTCTGGTTAGCAAAAAATAAAAAAATTAAATAAATACATGTCCCCTTTTGTAAATGAAACGTCTGGATTTATACTAAGTCTAATGCTAAATGTCCTTTTCTGTAACTGAAACAAAAAAAACAGGAGGACGATTTTTTACCTTTTTAATTTTCAAATTTACAATAGTGAACACAGAAAGATCAGTTTAGGCAAAATATATACTGGAAAAAAAATGAAACACTTGAAATTCGGGAAATTTCGACCATTTTCAAACCGCCAACTTGATGAATCTTTGTGGGCGAAAAACTGATTAAGACGGTCTTTTAAGAAATCAAAAGCAAAATGCGTCCTCTTTGGGAGGGTTTATCCCTCACTCAAAAAGAGGGCTCTACCCTCCGTCCGAACGAAAAAATAAAAATAAACCACAAAACTCACTATAACTTAGGAACTTCGTTTTTTGAGTCCTGCACAGGTAATTGAACACATTTCAATGCCCTTTTGGTGGATCGAGTCGACAAATTTTATCCAACTCGGTACACGTTGCCAAAGTTTGACGTTTTTTTTGCCCAAAACGTGTTCTTTTTCTGCTCGCGGGTTGAAGGGTTCGAAAAGGGATTATTAGAATCTGAGTTTACTCTCTTAAAGTAGAGCTAAAATGGGATTTTTTCCCGAAAGAATCATTAAATTTGGTTGAAAAGTCACTGATTTATGTGCGAAAAACCACAAAATGCACTTTTTTTTCAAACACCATAACTTGGTGCCAAATCGTCGTAGAAACTTCGTTCTTTGAATCCTGAATAGGGAATTGATCAAATTTTAATTCCTTTATGGTGGATTGAGTTGACAAAAATTTTCAAAAAAACTCCGTAGACATCATCAAAGTTGGACATGGTTTCCTGAAAAAACATTTTTTTTCATAGGGGCGCTAGAGGGGGCGGAAGGGGTTACGCTTAATTTCGCATGCATGACTTTAAAGAAGACATTTCAAAGTTTTTCGCCTTCAGAGATTCATCACAATCGATTGAAAATACGCCGAGTTATGATTTTTTGAAAATGGTCGAAATTTCACGAATTTCAAGTGTTTCATTTTTTTCCACCAGTGTATTTATTGATCCACTTGGGAGTCAGAAGCTAGGCACTCGCATGATTCTTCCTCTTCTCCTTCTTCAACGGTGTTGTTTTCTTGAATTACCTTCTTGCAGTGGCGGCTCGTGAACTTTTTGAGTGGTAGAGCCAATATATATTTATAAATTCAAAGTATAATAGAAAAACAGCGTGTCCTCCATTTGTAAAGAAATCTAAACTATTTATAGTTACATTTCAATTGTTAGTAAAATATAAATAATTAGTCACTTTCAAAATTAAAAAAAATGGTGAGGTTACTTTCTCCGATTTGATGATATAGTTATTTATATTTACACTTTCATGGTTTATTTTCAATTTAAATCATATTTTAAATGTACTTTTTTTAAGGATCGAATAATACTGACGTTTAAATCATGAAAGATGAAAATTACAAATTACACTTCAAATTCTAATAGTTAATTTACTCAAAAACTAAAGAGATTTAAAAAAAATCTTATTCTTTAAAAAAGAAAACACTTAACTTTTTTATACCACTTTTATTTTACTTTACGTGACTAGTTTCAATTACACGGTAATCATTATCAAACTGAGTACTTAAAATACGAAATACAAAGGTATATATACTAAAACTAGAACGCTTCAAAAAGAGGGGGGTACATCAGGTCAACCTGGTCGTTGAGGATGGAAATTCCCGGATTAATTTTTGCCTTGTGAATTTCAAGGGCTTCCAGTAAATAAAGTTAAGTGTTTTCTTTATATCGAAATTGAAAATATACCACGAAGTGAACGCCTCCAAGATTCAAGAATTATTCTTTATAAGTTGTTCATTTTGGCATTCTCTACAATTATTATTAATACAAATTTCATATAACTATTATAGTTTCATAATTATAAACCAAAAATGAAAAAAAAGCAGTAAAAATTGTTGAAAAGGCATCCAGGGACCTTAAAACAGATAACTTCCAACAATTCCCAATCTTCCCCAAAATATTTTTGATGGAAATTTGTGACATCCTTTATTTTCAGATTATTTCCTTTTACTCCTACTTTGATAGGTCATGGATCCACCATTGCTATGGATTACTTCTTCCTTTCTATCAGCTGTGTCTAATTTTCTTGCTTTTCGATATTTTCGTGAAAAATTTTTTTGACTGATCTGGAAGTGTAACTGTGCTGCTGTTTTGATGTAAAGCGTGGCTTCCCCTTTTCAATCACAGAATCCCCAATCTTCCTCGATAAGTTTGACAGTAGCATAATTAAAGATTCTGTGGTACTGATAAATTTAAGATTGTTTTTAAAAACTTTTGTTCTCAATTAGCCAACATACACGCCCTGCGGGCATAAATGAATATTCAGTGCCCAGTAAACTTTTTATACATTATTAATGTTGGCAGACATAAACTTTAGTTATCACGTGATACACATCGTTGGAATATTGGATATTTTTGTTTTGGCCTGCCCAACCATCTGCCACAAGTCGAACACTTTTGTAATCTGTTAAGTCTTTCCTTTTTTGTCCATTGAACACGATAGATTTCTTTAAGGATTTTTTATTTTTTTAATTTTTCGAGCCGAATTTTTAATTTTTAGATTTTTGACCTGTATTTTCGATTCTTTTGGGTCTACATTTTTGATCTGTTGACCTAAATATTTTTTATTTTGACATAAATGTTCGATTTATTTGTTAAAATTTTCGTTTTTTTTGTCCGTATTTTTGATTTTTCGAGCCGAATTTTTAATTTTTAGATTTTTGACCTGTATTTTCGATTTTTTTTTTGGTCTAAATGTTTGATCTTTTGCTCTAAATATTCTTTATTTTGACCTACATTTTCTATTTAACCACTTCGCGCACATGCTGCTTTGATTGGGTTATCGCTAATTCCAGGTTTATTGAAAAATTACTTTTTTGTTGTTACGTTTTTCTATAAAATATTATTCCACTGTTACAAACTTACTCATTTATGCAAAAAATATTCCATAGATGGCGCTAAAGGGGCAAAATATTTTTGTTTCCTTCTATTTTTGTTATTTTTGAAAAAAAAAATAGTTAATTTCTTGTGAAATTGTGAAATCTAAATTGTCTAATATCATATAGTAAATTGTCCATTTTACAATCTGACTCAATTTTTGAGAAAATTTACAGTATGAAACTAGACAATTTAAATTGCACAATAAATTATCTCATTTCTTCTTCAATAAAGCGAAGTGTAAAACTATTATTGACACAATTTAATTGTAATTTAAGTTACATTGCCCGTAAGAGGAGAAGAAAATTTTGTTCCGAATCAATAAAAAAAACGAATTATTTTTGAATCGCAATTGCAATAAAAAAAAATGTACATCCAATCGGTTTCATCGCGCGGGCTTTGAATTACAAAAAAAAAGAATCAGAGCGTTAATTTGCATTAAACATGGAACGACAGAGGACGCAATCCTCGCGTTCGGTACAGCGCATAATTGAAATATAAAACCGGATAATAAAATATTATAGGACAAATCAAAACGTTCGTTAAATCAATATAAAACCGATGTTTCATTAATGCTGCGTCGGATGTTATCAGCGGCGCAAGTGTATATCTCTATGGACAAGTGTTCGGGGCCACTTCACTACCAAAACTGGTTTCTGATATCGTCCTCTTATGACCGAGAGAGGGACAGGACGAAGAGAAACGAAGGAGTTCACTTATTAAAGTGTAGGGGATCGTTCGAATTAATTCAATCGTGTAATCGTGCATGCTGAGGAAACATTAAATTGATATATTTTTTTTTTAACAAGGCCGGTCTTTTGAGATAGAGATGATGGTATTACCTCAGCCCGAGCAGGTTTGAGTATTTCTAGGGTTTAGTCGGTGGAGTAATAACGCCGGCACTGGAATTCTTCCGGGGGTTCAAATTTTATTTGGGTGATTTAAATGTCATTATTTTTCTTGAGCTAGCTATAGTCTCGGATTTTCGGGACAAACATGAATTCTGGTACCAACAGCAAATGTTCGGGATTTAAAAAATTGACACGGTATTCAAGTTATGAAAAATTGTAATAATTTTGTGACTTGAAAAAATCGGTAATGGACGATTTTGAAACATATTCCTTTTTCTGTTGCCTTGTATTTTTTTATGATTATATCCACTAATATTTTTCAACAATTTTTTTCGAAGTTAAGTTCTTAAAACTGAATAACATCTACTAAAATAGGATCTTGTTCTCCATATCGTAAAATAATGTGAAATATGTATTAAAGTAATAATAACTTAAATGATAAATATCAATTTAATACATTTTTGTCTTGATATGTATTATTAATGTAGCAATAAATGTTATGAGATAAAGCGTGTTGTATTTAACGTGTGTGGTAGAGGAGCGGTTCCAGGCGCCTCCACCATTATCGTATATAGTGTAACGGGTGAGGATGTGCCGCTCCGTAGGAAAGTGGAAAAGTGGAAGAGTCGCCGGCTTTCCAACACAATTAGGGCAAGCGCGGGGCTAAGTAGAAAAGCATGTTGTGGTCAGGCGGCTGTGAGTGATGGTTGACAGCTGACCGCGGTCCGAGTGACCGCCACGAAACTGCCCGAGATATCCTCCAATGTTCTGCTTTCTGCTACATCTTATATGTTATATGTATGCTCGACACCGCTTTTATTTATCTCAGACTTTTCTTTTTTTTTGGTCGATTTTTATACGAAAATCCTTTTATTTGTTTACTACTGGTGTTCGTCAGAGTTTTATATATTTTTAGTTACAGGAGGTGATAGTAATTTCTCATCACAGTTTGTGAGACATAGCTGGAGAATGATTAAGCAAAAGTTGTAATGACAGTGGCGGCTCGTGGAACATGTTGATGGTAGAGCCCCCCCCCACTCCACCTTTTTTGAAAAAACAAAGGACGATTTATCTGATGCAAAAAGGCTAAATTTCTATAAATATTTCGATGTTTAATAATTCCTTAAACATCCCTCAGACTATGTTTTCTAGATAAATATCAAATTGAAATTAAAACCCACGAAACCAAACAATATAAAATTAAATGAAAACTGAAATTAAAACAGAACGTCAAAAAGTCAAAAATTTAGGTTGCAAAATCTAAAACAAAGGACAAAAATCAAAAATTTATTCCGTGTGTTATGATTTTTTTTGAAAATTAACGTTTTAATTTGTCGAAAATTTCAATAAAAAAAAATCGAAAAAAAAGGCTGAAAGACCTCTGGTCAATTGCCTGTTGAGGTCATTTGTAAAAGTGTCTCAATAAATGTATTGGTCTCTCTATCAAAAATTTAGACCAAAAAAAATATCACCAAAAAAAAAATAAAAAAAATCCGCGTAAAAATCAATAATTCAGGTTAAAAATCTAAAATGTATGACAAAAAAATCAAAAAAATTGACCAAAACGTCGTCGGGCCTGAAAATGCGGAAATATTGAAAATAGTAACAAACTAATCAAAAATGTAGACGAAAATAAAGAATTATTGATTTATATGCGAGAATTTTCGAGTTTTGATTGTTGTAAATTACGCATATTATTTTTCTTTTATCTGTATATTCAAGTTTTTTGGTCTGCATTTTTATTTTTAGACCAGGATTTTTGATTTTTTTCGCAAATATTTTAGATCTTCGGCTATTCTGTTCCAAATTTTTGATTTTTGGCCAAAATATTCGATTTGTTTGTTGAAATTTTGGATTTTTTAGTCTGCATTTTTCATCTTGAGGCCCGAGTTTTCGATATTTTGTCTAAATTTAGGTTGAAAACTCAGGACCCGAAAATAAAAAATGCAAACCAAGAAATCCAAAATTTCAACAAACGAATCAAATATTTTGGCCAAAAAATCAAAAATTTGGAACAAACTAATAATAATAATAATAATCTTTATTCGTGCTAAACAAAAGGAATGTGTACACAAGTCAGAGGCGGTGAGAGAGCACATGCTATGTGGGAAAAAAAAAATTAATTAACACATATTAAAATTAAAAATTTAAAATTTAAAACTTAAAACTCAAAATATTAAAATTTAAAAATCATACTTATGATACTCAGTAGAATAAAATAAATATAGATAAATAGCCAAAGATCTAAAATATCGGCGAAAAATATCAAAAATCCTGGTCTAAAAATAAAAATGCTTGAAAATATAGGCAAAAGAAAAATAATTTGCATAATTTAATAGCCAAAAAAAATCAAAAATTTTGAACAAAACAGCCAAAGATCTAAAATATTGGTCGAAAATCAAAAATCCTGATTTAAAAATAACTCTTTTTAGCTTAAAATAAGTTCCGACGAGAAATTTTGAAAATAATAGCGAAATCTTTTTTTTTTAAATCACAATAAAATCATTAACCCATTTAGAGCCGAAATATGTTTTTATCCACGAATAGATAATGTTTGGTATATATTTATTTAAATATGCCTACCAAAAATTATTCTATGAGATTTTCTGTAAATCAGAAGAATTTTTTAACTTATCAATTTAGATTGTCTACTGTTAGGTTGATCAGTAAAATCTTAGAACATATGATCGAACAATGAAGTTTGCACGTTTTTACATATTGGCGTTTGAAATAACGGTGGCGCCATCTGGGTTAATTCAAATTAAGAAAATTTAAAATTTGGGACAAAAAATAAAAAATTAAGACCAATAATCTAAAATTTGGGATAAAAAAATAAAAATTAAGACCAATAATCTAATATTTGTACCTGAAAATCAAAGTGGTGGACCAAAAAATAAAAAATTTCAACAAGCAAATCGAAAATTTAAGTCAAAATAAAGAAAATTTCGGTTCAAAGAATAAAAATTTAAACCGAAAAAATAGAAAATATATGCCAAAAAAGTAAAAATCTACGATAAGGCCTAAAAAGGTAAAAATTTAGACAAAATATCTAAAACTCGATAAAAAAATGCAGATAATAAAAATCGAAAATTTTGGTCAAAATAAAGAATATTTAAGGTTAAAAATTTAAGAAAATGGAAAATACAGAAATCTAAAATTTGGGCCAAAGAATCAAGAATCCTGATCAAAGGATCAAGAATAAAAAACGCATTTTAATTAGAAACAAAATAATTTACCACTTACCCAAAAATAAGTTTCTGACCAAAAATTTAAAAATACAAAAAATCCCACAATAAAATCAATCATTCAAGTTAAAAAATCTAAAACATGTGACAAAAATTATAAATTTAGAGCAAAAACCTAAAATTCGGGCCTAAAAATAAAAATGGTAGTCCAAGAGGATAATCATTTTAATAAACAAACAAACAAAACAAAATGATAATAATAATAAATAATCATAATAATAATTGCGGACTAAAAAATGGAAAGTTTCAGCAAACAAATCTCGAAAAAATTCTCGCATCAATAATTTAGGTTAAAATATCTAAGAAATAAAAAATTTGGAACTAAAATTAAAAATTCGGTCCGAAAAATTATAACTGCGGACTAAAAAGTCAAAAATGTTATCCAAAAATAAACCCCATATTTAAATTAAAACCCACGAAATCAAAGAATATAAAATTAAATAAAAATCTGAAATTAAAACAGAAAGCCAAAAAGTGAAAAATTCAGGTTACAAAATCTAAAACAATGGACAAAAATAAAAAAATTAGACCAAAAAAAAATATCACAAAAAAAAAATATTAATAAAACATAGGACAAAAATGATCAATTTAGAGCAAAAATCTAAATTTCGGGCCTAAAAATAAAAATGGTGGTCCAAGAGGACAAACATTTTAACAAATAAACAAACAAAACAAAATGATGCTCCTAATAAATTTACTTATTTATATGTTTATATTTTTTATATGTAAAAGATTGTTATTTTGTAGAAAGGTGATTTTCCGTAAATAAATTAAATTCAATTAAATTAAATGATAATAATAAATGCGGACTAAAAAATCGAAAGTTTGAACGAAGAAATCTCGACAAAATTCAATCAATAATTCAGGTTAAAATATCTAAGAAATCAAAAATTTGGAACTAAAATCAAAAATTCGGTCCGAAAAATTAAGACTGCGGACTAAAAAGTCAAAAATTTTAACAATTAAATCGAAAACTTAGGTCAAAATAAAGAATGTTTCTAAATTTAGACCAAAAAAAAATCGAAAATACAGGCAAAACATCTAAAGATTAAAAATTCAGCAAGAAAAATAAAGAATGCAGACAAAAAAATCGAAAATTTAAACAAATAAATCAAAAATTTAGCTCAAAATAAACGATATTTAGGCCAAATGATAAAAAATTTAGACCAAAAAATCAAAAACAGGTAAAAAATCTGAAAATTGATAATTCGGCTCGAAAAATTAAAAATGCGGACCAAAAAGTCGAAAATTTTAGCAATGAAATCGAAACTTTAGGTCAAAATAAATAATATTTCCAAATTTAGACCAAAAATAAATCGACAATACAGGCAAAACATCTAAAAATTAAAAATTCGGCCAGAAAAATAAAAAATGCGGACAAAAAAATCGAAAATTTAAACAAATTAATCAAAAATTTGGCTCAAAATAAATCATATTTAGGCCAAATGATAAAAAATTTAGACGAAAAAATCGAAAAACAAGTCAAAAATCTAAAAATTCATAATTCGGCCCGAAAAATTAAAAATGCGGACCAAAAAGTCAAAAATTGAAGGAATGAAATTGAAACTCTAGGTCAAAATAAAAAATCTTTAGATAAAAAAAAAATCGAAAATACAGGCAAAACATCTAAAAACTAAAAATTCGGCCCGAAAAATTACAAATGCGGACCAAAAAGTCGAAAATTTTAACAATGAAATCAAAACTTTAGGTCAAAATAAAGAATATTTAGATCAAAAAAAATCGAAAATACAGGAGGCTTAATAATAAAAATGCAGAATATTCTAGTAAGAAAATTGATTAAATTAGTCCCAAAAATCACTCTATTGCTCAAAATATATTTTTTAATAGCAATTTTTTTTTAATTTTCTTTTTAATTGATCAAAAAAGTGAAACAAATTTGAAAGGGAATTCAAATCAAACAATTCACTTGGTTAGTATCACCCACACTAGCGGCTCGTGTTGATGGTATAGAATACTATGTACTCCCCGCCCTCGCCTCATTTTTTGAAGAAAGAAAGAACGATTCATCTTCATAGTCCAAAGTAATTTTGAGTTGTAAAGTAAAGGTTTTCAATTTCAAACAAGCTGAAAATATGATTTATGTGTACTTTCGATTTATCGTGCGTTTACATATTTTGTTCCAGACATGCGCTAAATCTGTAACACCATTCTTCGTCCACGTAATCTCACCATCAAACAATACACACGGAAAACAAAAAAGAATGCATTTTTTTATTCGCACAGCCCGTTGTTTTTACTTTCTCCGTTACGAAGTACGAGAAAGTATAGTGATCGTGATTTTTTTTCCAAAATTTTTTTTTATGGACATATCCGTTTTGGGGTCCCTAGATGCCATTTCAACAATTTCTGGAATTTTTTTTGTGTCTGTGTGTGTGTGTGTGTCTGTGCGCGCTGTATCTCGAAAACTAATAGAGCAATTGATATGAAACTTTAAGCATCCGTCGTATTTGATAATCTGAAGAACTGAAAAGCTTTTGGTAAAATTTCGTACACCGGAAGTGGGCGTTTACCTTAACTGTTTTTTTATTTTTTGCTAATATTCTCTTAAATATGAAAAATATCACAAAAACATTTAAACAAACTTTGAAGACAACAAAGAAATGAACATCATTTGCTTGAAAACATTTTTCATAAAATCATTTTTATTCGAGTAAAAAAATTATTATTATTTTTTTAATTTTTGGTTTATAATTATGAAACGATAATAGTTACAGCAAATTTATGTTAATAATAATTGTAGAGAATGCTAAAATGAACAACTCATAAAAATTTTTTTTTTTCGAAATCCCTTTAGTTTTTGAGTAAACTGACTTTTTGAATTTGAAGTATAATTTTGACGTTTTAAACGTCAGTTTCATCCGAGTTTACACAACGCTCGATAGATATTTAAAATATGATTTCAATTGAAAATAAACCATTAAAAAGTAAATATAAATGGCTATGATACCATCAAGTTGGAGAAAGTAACATGATGGCCACATCAACATTTTTTAATTATCAGTTAAGGTAAACCCCGACTTCACGTGAATTTCTGCCAATACAATTATATTACGTAGATTTTCTAATATTTAAACATACACATTGAAACGTGTTTGGGTCAAGGCAACATCGTCATCGGTGTAGTGTAGTGGAGGGCCCATCCATCAGCCCTAATAAATCTCCATGGGAACGTCTGTCTGCGGGCGCGAGTGTCCTACACGGAGGACAGTAATGCCATGGGTAGAATTACATCTAATATTGACTTGCAAAATCGCTGTCGGTTGGAAAGGAGCACGTCCCTGGGCGTGCTAGTGCCAAACGATCTTAGACTTACCGTGATTGATTGACCCGCTTGATACCTACCCTTAATTGCATTTCAAATGTGTTTACATATACTTCATATATCCCATATCACCAGCCCCGACGACGAGAGCGGAGCGATGATGATGCTCACAACTGTTTACCGAAAGGGAAACTCGAACACTCAAAGGGCTCAAAGATATTTTTAATTATGCCATCCGAGTGTTGTACACACATGCACTTTCTTGTTTCCGATTTTGATTTATTAGCCCGGGACACGAAATTAAGACACCTCGCAAAAACACGGACCCATTTGATTTCATTAAAACCCCGCGCGTCGTTATGCCCTTCCTCTTTCACATCCGCCGCAATATGTATCATATTTAGGGAGGTTTACTTTGTACTCGAAACGTCAGAGGTAAAATTTACATTTAGATTTTACGGCTTTCCATAATGTTAAAAGCAAAAGCATTTGTTTCATTTTTGTATCACATGTTCCAAGGGCCCGGATACACTGACTGAAAAGAACATATAATCAAACTTTATATGAAAATGTAATTCCAGATTTAAATAACATTAATGCAGCGTATATTATGAAACATAGTGGCGCATAATTACCGGCTGCGCTTTCTTTTAATGGAATTATTTTGTGCGGTATTACTATCTATTAAAACATTACCTCTGCGCTCCGCTCTGCTCTGTTCTGCTTTCTTACTTCTTTTATTTATGCCCATGGGATTTTTACGTTATTATTTCATATGCATCGTGAAATATTTTCAACATTCATTATGCGAGTTATAATAAAAAAATGTTTGCATCGAATGCATAGTACTTTTGCTGGGTATTCAACACTAAAAAAATCACTTATACTTCGTAAATAGTACCTTAGCAAAACCATTTAATTGTAAGTACTTGTTCTTGTGTAGAATACACGGCCGGTTGTAAATTGCAATGTGACAGCAACTGTCACTTTTTAGAAAAAAAAGAAATATCCGCCATTATGATATCATGGCAAACCTTTCTTTTGAATTCAAAATGATTGTAAAGTTTTTTTGCAAATATCTCGGTAAATACTCTGCAAAAGCTACCTAATCATTCAGCGTAAAAAGATTTAAAAATAATGTACGAAGACCGACATTGTCAAATATTCACATTTCAAATTTTGCATGTAAATTCTTGTGGCCTACTTTGCAATTTAACACCCTGCATATTTTGACACAAATTTTAGCCAAATTTTGCATTAAAACGTTACGTGTCTTCTGCTGATTAGATTGGACTATATCATTCAGAAGTTGATTAAACGAAAAATTCAGTAACGTTTCTTTCTTTAAATTCATTTTGTTAGAAATTCATTCCATTAATAGCCGCATTTGCCATTTTACTTTATCTCGGTTTGTTAGAAATTTAATGAACTGTTAGTGCAAAAACGTATTCACCGATCTAGTCGACTGTGAATGTTGTTAAGCCTGCCATGCGCCATAACCTTACTTTCTAATCGCAGTAGAAATGTGTTACTCCGTCAGAGTGTCAGAGATGACACATTTTTGATTAAAGGCCACCGACGCAATCTTCGCAATCAATTTTTCTAGTTCCAAATAATTCCAAAAAAGGCATCTCAAAATATGAGATCAGGGCAATGCCTTTTATTATATCCACTGTAAAATTGTTGGGCATCGACATATGCAATTATTCAGTAAAATAGAATTAATATTTTACAATCACATTTCATTCACAAAATTTAGCTGTGTGACTAATACACTCGTCGTCAATAATTGGCAATATTTTGTGTTGTCTCGTAGGTACGTGTCATTTTGCCATTTCTTCATGACGAGTGTACTTGTCAAAAACAGCAAAAAAGAAGAAATGGCAATATTTTGTATTTATGTCGAGTAGATACTCGTTATAACACAAAATTTTGCCATTTGTCATGACGAGTATACTCGTCAAATACAGCTAACTGGTTAAAGCGCACCAATTCAATGAATTTTCTAATCTTAAAATCGCAATAAATGTTTCTAGTTCCAAATAATTCCAAAGTAGACAAAGCGATTTTTGTACATCAACCGTACAATTTTTCGGCAAGTATTTAGTAATATAGAATTAATATTTTACAGTCACATCTTAAAATTGTTTCTTACAGAGGCGCTAATGATGACACCAGTTAATAGATGATAACATTAGGGCGAGGAATTTATATCTTACGTTTTCATTAGAAGCGATATGTTAGGGATAGGTGAGCGGGTATACCTGAAATTTTATCTGATTCCCACTTGTTATCTCCACATGCGCCTTCCATTATAGTAAAATTAGCCTCCATTCATTCCACGTCCTACAAGGTGTTACCGTAATATGTCTTTTTTACAGAGATTTATCGCGTAGAAAACAACCAAAAAGAGTACACAATTTATTTGCTTCGCTCACAAAAAAAAAATACAATACAGGATGAAAAATGGAATAATATCAACTTACCAAATGCTGGTGTGAGTTTATTGCCCCAAACAGTGTTGTGATTGTCAGAATGAAACTACACTCGGCGTCAAAAAAAAAAAGCGCCACTCGAAAAATCGCGAAAAAACTCGATTTTTCAAACCGTTGTAACTTGGTTCAATCGAAAATCGACGAATCTTTCAGTTTGGGAAAGATTCAAGTTTTATCTTTAAGAATGTGTAGTTGATTTTAATCCCAAGTCCAACCCACCCCCCGTAACAACGCGATGGAAAAAAAATGTTTTTTTATGTAAAAAATTTTCCAACTTTGACAAGCTGTACCGTGCGCAAAAAAAATCGGCGGGAAATTTCACTACAATGGCAGAAAAATTTAATCAATTACCTTCAAATGCCTTAAAAATTCAAGTCGTTTCGATGATTTGGAGCAGTTATGAATTTTTGAAAAAAATGACATTTTTCACTTGAGTAAATTTGCACCAAAATCGATGAATTTTTGCAGTCTGAACAGTTGCATATTTTCTCTTCAACGTCATGTGAATTGTTTTGTTGCTAAAACGATTCCACCCCCTGCCACCCCCTAAACGAAAAAAATGTTTTTGAAGTTTAAATGAGCAAATTTGGTTTCTTGTACCGTGTGCAAAAAAAAAATCGTGGACTCAATCTGTCAGCATGGCAATGAAGTTCAATCATTTCCCTCCAATTTCCTTCAAAATTCAAGTCGATGCGATAATTTGGCGCGAAGTTATGCAGTTTTGAAAAAAAAAATACATTTTGCGCCTTTTTGGCGATAACTAGGCGAATTTTGCACGAAACTCGATCGAATTTTGCGATCTAAGTAGTTTTCGACTTTCGTAACCCCATGAAAACCCCTACAAAAAGTGTTTTTAATTGACAAAAAATGTTAAATTTTTACAACTTGTTTTCATTTTCAATGTCATTTTTTTTCAAAAATTCATAACTTTGCTCCAAATCATCTAAATCATTCGAATTTTTAAGGCATTTGAAGGAAATTGATTAAATTTTTCTGCCATTGTGGTGAAATTTCCCGCCGATTTTTTTTGCGCACGGTACAGCTTGTCAAAGTTGGACAATTTTTTACATAAAAAACATTTTTTTTTTCATCGCGTTGTTACGGGGAGGTGGGTTGGACTTGTGGTCAAAATCAACTACACATTCTTAAAGATAAAACTTGAATCTTTCCCAAACTGAAAGATGAATCGATTTTCGACCAAATTTATACAAAACGCAAAAATTGCACTTTTTTCAGTTTGCAAATTTTAAATTGCGATTTTGATTTTTTTTTAATTACACAACTGCCAAACGCGTTTTCCGATTTTGATGATTCAATCTTCAAAGTATGGCGGATTTAGTGTATCTTTACTTTCTCCGTTACGGAGAGTACGAGAAAGTATTGTGATCGCGATTTTTTTTTCAAAATTTCTTTTACGGAAATATCTGTTTTGGGGTCCCTAGATGCCATTTCAACAATTTCTGGAAAAAAATGTGTGTGTGTGTGTGTGTGTGTGTGTGGCTGTGCACACATCTTAAAAACTAATAGAGCATTTGATATGAAACTTTGAACATCCATCTTATTTGATAATCTGAAGAACTGAAAAGCTTTTGGTAAAATTTCGTACACCGGAAGTGGGCGTTTACCTTAACTGTTTTTTGTTTTTTGCCAATATTTTCTTAAATATGAAAAATATCACAAAAATATTTAAACAAACTTTGAAGACAACAAAGAAATGAACATCTTTTGCTTGAAAACATTTTTCATAAAATCATTTCTATTCGAGAAAAAAATGTATTATTTCTTTTTCAATTTTTGGTTTATAATTATGAAACGATAATAGTTACAGCAAATTTATGTTAATAATAATTGTATAGAATGCCAAAATGAACACCTTATAAAGAATACGTTTTTCTCGAAATCTCTTTAGTTTTTGAGTAAACTGAGTTTTTGAATTTGAAGTATAATTTTTCCGTTTCATAATTTTGACGTTTTAAACGTCAGTTTCATCCGAGCTTACACAACGCTCGATGTACATTTAAATTATGATTTCAATTGAAAATAAACCACGAAAACGGAAATATAAATGGCTATGATGCCATCAAGTCGGAGAAAGTAACATGATGGCCACATCACCATTTTTTTCCTCGAAAAATTAATGCAAAATGCAAAAATTGCACTTTTTTAAATCACAATTTTGATTTTTTAAATTGCAGAACTGCTGAACGCATTTTTCGAGTTTGACGATTCAAACGTCAAAGTAAGGCAGGTTTAGTGTAATTTTAAAACGGATTACGAAATTTTCACATAAAATTAACACGAAACGCAAAAATTGCACTTTTTTTAAAGTTCGCAAATCTTAAAATCGCCATTTTGATATTTGAAATTGCATAACTGCCAAACGCGTTATCCGATTTTGATTATTTTAATTTATGGATGATAAGGGAGAATTCTTATGTACAACTTAATATTTAGGTGTAAGAAGTCGAGGTAAAAAAAAATAATTCGACATTCAATTGTTTTCCAGATTTTTCACGATAGCGCGTATGGACAGATTTTGAAAATTGTTCCATCAATGAATTCTAAATATCGAACATAATTAGATGTGATAAAAAGCTAAGTTTGGTCCTTCAATTGTACTTTTCAAATATATGTAGGTGAAATAAAAGAGCAAAATGCCATAACCATAGGCTTGTTGCAATAAGTTATTTGCTTTTAGTCAGGGGTAATACCACAAAAGGTTAGAATTTGGCCGAATAAATTTAATTTTTTTTGCGACACGAATTTCGAAAATGAATTGAGATGGAAAAAACCAGAACGGTTGTGTAATTATATTTTACATCAGAGAACTGACAACAACTGTCACTGTTCAACTGAATTCAGCTTGTTAATATAGAGATCGTTGTCATGGCGAAGGTAAATACATTTTTATTCGCCTGCAATTTTTTTTGCCCGCCGTTTTAAATATTTAAATACACATTTTTATACATAAGTTGAATTATCTTTGTAAGACTCAATTTTGCAGAATTACGATGAGCTTGAATATTTATATATGCAGGCTATTTGTCGTCTTTATTAATTTTATTGAATGGTTACAATGTCAATTATCGTTTTTTGAGGAAAGAGAAAACGATAATTAGCATTGAACATCTTTACAGAAGAAAAAAAGCATTAAATACATTAAATGAAGACGAAAAATAGCTTGAATATATAAATATTCAAGTAACATTTTAGTAATGGCTCTACCATCAAAATGTTCCACGAGCCGCCACTGGGGGGGTTAGTGTTAATTTTATTCAGCTCACATTTGGGGGAGGATACGTACAGTTAAACACGTTGAGAAACACTGGTATACACCATTTTTTACTTTCTCCGTTATGAAGTACGAGAAAGTATTGTGATCGTGATTTTTTTTTCAAACATTTTTTTACGGAAATATCCGTTTTGGGGTGCCTAGATACCATTTCAACAATTTCTGGAAAAAAAAAATTGTGTCTGTATGTGTGTGTGTGTGTGTGTATTTTTTGGTTTATAATTATGAAACGATAATAGTTACAGCAATTTTATGTGAATAATAATTATAGAGAATGCCAAAATGAACAACTTCTAAAGAATAAGTTTTTTTCGAAATCTCGTTAGTTTTCGAGTAAACCTAGTTTCTGAATTTGAAGTATAATTTTTCCATTTTTCATGATTTTGACGTTTTAAACGTCAGTTTCATCCGAGCTTACGCAACGCTCGATGTACATTTAAAATATGATTTTAATTGAAAATAAACCCATGAAAACGTAAATATAAAGTCGAAGAAAGTAACATGATGGCCACATCACACATATCTTACTCCGTTGTATTTTTCTCTGTATTTGAGTTCGTCCCGTATGAGAAATAAATGGTTATTATTATTATTATTATTATTATTATCACCATTTTTTATTTTTGTTAAGAATCATCCTAAAGCTTGGACAGTCAGGGGAAAGGGAGAATTTGATTGCAGATTGCATATTTCATGGGTAAAGTCAGTTAGGAATGAATTTACAGAATATAATAATTAAACCTTGGAAAATTATAGATTTTGCAGGTGCACTTCGCACAACCATAACGGTTAATTGTAATAATACAATATATTGTGGGATGATGTGGGATGATGTGTGAAAGGTGAATACTGAAGTTAGTAATGATGTCTCTGTGTAAAATAAAGCGTACGTAGTTCTCTTGCAGTGCGGCGGGATTAGTGTTATCTGTCGGCAGCCGGGTTGCAATCGCAGGGCTTTGCAGGAGTTGTGATTAGCTTCATGTGCCTGATCGTGTTCGAGCTTCATGCTGACCGCTTTCGCGGCTGGAACGGATAGATATACAAGTCCTGCAGGACTAAACCGTATCCCGTACGATAAATTGTTGCGCCTCGCCGATACAACTCTTCCCACACACACACATGCACACACCCAATCCGTTCCATTAATTAAGCGTATATTTGTTCCTCCCCGAAATTCGATTAAAAATACCGCACCGAGGTTTTCACCTCCTGCTATTCGCCGCCGCCGCCCCGCTCCCTCGCAGACGTCCCGCAGGATGATGAAACGGAAGAGGGATGCATTATTAAATCCAGTGGAAGCAGTGAAAGCCTTGGGAGTGAGTGGACGAACGAGTCTACTGAATACGCAATGCGCGGTGTGACCCGTGTCCAACGGTGTCCGACGATCTGGACGCGATCCATTATTCACTCGCGTTAGGAGACGGTCAAGAAGCCACCCCCGGACGGCCACCCCCCGCGCCGGTTTCGCCCTTTCGCCGAGGGACGACAAATGTATCCTGCGTCGCTTTGACCTGTGCGGTTTATCTCGACGACTCGTTGACAGCGTCGACCAGTCCTCCTAAATGAATCCCGCTATTTTCTGCACCACTTTAAATCACCATTCGCCCTCCCACACTTCCATTCCATTCCTGCATTAAGCTTACATTAGGGTTGTTTTTTTTTATTTCGCAAATGGAAGTTAAATGAAATTGAAAAGTACTGCGGTATTATTCAGCTATATTTATCATCTATTAATTCACTCGTTATATGAGTACCAATTGATAGTAACAAGTTTTAAATTTTACCGACAATGAAATCGTATAATATATGAGATGATTTTCCCTTTTTACGAAGTTATAATTATATTGAAATGATTATTATTTGGAAGCAAATAATTATTGAAATTCTTCGTATTAAATAGAATAATATTGATGACATGATTATGAAGCGAAACAGAACTGGGTGCATGTTATGCACGGCAATACACCCTGCGTGGGTCACAGAACACATACCTTTAGAAGTGAAACCTGCATGTTAAATTTCGGAAACACGATTTTTGGCGCCGCCTGGTGTCGGGGTGGCAAACTACTACGAAACTACCGCCAAAATTTAAAAATGTTACACTCGTCTACACGATATATTTCAATTTAATAAGACTAAAAACATAATCAATTATGTTTTTTGAGCAAATAATTGATTATATTTTTAGATAGTACATAAATGAAGAAGGTACAGGTTTTTGGTAAAACAAAAATGATTGGATTTTACAAAATAAAAAAATAATTTATTAATAATAAAAATGGAAAAAATTTAATAATATAATAACTATATACATTTCTTAATAACAAAAATATAAAAAATATAATAATATCATAATATAATAATTATATACATTTAATAATGATAAAATTTAAAAAAATATCACAAAAATCAGGTATTAAGGTCTCATCCAGGTATAATGTCCCATCAGGTCTCTTCATTCTTCTTTGGAAATTCGTCATCACAGGTTGGTTATTCGCTCGTCATTTTTTTAATGTGGCCGGAAGTAATCAGTTTTCTATCTTTTACATCTTTACAATACTTATAAATCAAAAAAGGAACTGCTTTATTTAAAATTTGTTTTTCACAACTGTGATTTGAACAGAAATAATTTGGACTATTGCTTTAAAAAAAAAAATTGAAATTGTCTTCTAAATATTGAGAATGTCCATAATTGTCTAAAAATGTGTATAAACTATTGTGTATGTCTTCAATCAGGGCAATTACTACGTCACTTGCATATATTAATTTGGCTTCATCGCCTCTTTATTTCAGAGATACAAATAAATGTTGATCTGTAACTTCAGAAGAATACAACTTTGACTTACATTGTTCGCAATCTTCAACATTAAAAGTTTTTAAAATGTATCCAGAAACATAAGAAAGTGCTTGTTTATCAATTATATCAAGGTTTTCAAAGTCAATGGGTGTGTATTCTGCATCAATTACTTCCTCAATATCGTCATTTGCAGAGTCATCTTCTATGTTTTCTGTGAGAAAAGTTGTTAAATCTTCTAACTGAGAACGGTCATATTTTTCACAATTACTAGAATTAGAAATAGGGGTTGACAATTTATTCACGATGACTGTTTTTAACGCAGCTGTAAATTGATGACATGTTGGATTGGTATTTGAAATGCCGTGCTGGCGAATTGTACAAAACAAATTTTCTAGCGGATCCTGATTTAATGAACGCAAATTTAAATATTTAAATCCCATAGACTTTAAATTTTGCCACAAGAATATAACAGATTTAAGTGTGGTTTGCCAACCATTTACGAAAGAATACCGATTGTAAACATCTTTGCCGCTCCCTATATCAATTAATTTCCATGTTTTAATTTGTTGTAACATGGTTTCCCAGAATTTTAGGTGACATGAATTTTCTGAAACCCCACACCAATATAATTTATCCCCCGATGGATATAAACCTGCCCCGTTTAAAGAATCAAACAGGTTATCAATATTTTTAACGAATTCGGCTGTGTGAATTGAATCCTCCGGTAGATAATTTGTTATTTGTAGCATTTCGATACCAGCTGCTACTGTACTGCTAAGTTGTGCTGCAGCAATGTTCACTTTCATTTTAACATAACTATCTTTAAAATTAAAATATTGTTTTTTCAGTTTCGGAACAGACTTAAACTTCTTTTTTTGATCTAAATTAAATAGGGCTTCTACATATTCAAATTTTGCTACTTTATTGTCATCAAAATGAATATTAGATTTCAACAATGCATTGCGTGTATTTTTAAGTAAATGAGGAACGTCAAATAAAGTTACTACCGGTTTATTATTAACTGTAAAATAAAATGAATCATTATCAGAGCAATTTTCTGAACATAATTGTGAAATTGCGGATTGATTGGTACTGCTCTGATCACAAACAGTTGCGACAACATTTAAGCCAATTTGTTCTAATTCCAAAATGGAAGTCATTATTATTTGTTTTAAATTATTGCTAGATACCGTGTTTGATGTAAAATAATACGCGATCACCTGTTTCCAAGATTGTCTAATACCCCGAACCATTAAAACTAATGCATGATTTGCCCGTCTCTTAGTTCGACCTAAATGCCCCAAATCTTCAAAACCTGAAATTTTTTGTTTGTTCGATTCATAGTAGAAGCCACTACTTAAAGATATTTCATCAAAAAGAAGAGCGCAACACCGGTCCAACTTGCTCAATTTACTTACTTGAATTTTTAATTTATTTAATATTGCCAGATTTATCCCCGTTTCAAATGGAATTTTTGACAATAAATTTTTTAAAGTACGAGCAGATGGTAAAATGAAATAATTTGACAAATATTTATATAATTTAGGGCTGCGTTTATACACCGATAAAGCAAATGCTTTATCTTCAAATGAAAAACGTCTAGATGAAGGATTTCTAGTTGCGTTTCTTAATTGGGAACTAATAAACTCATAAGACCTTACTTAAATTTTGATCAATGAAATTAAATTGATTTGAATTGTACAATTTCTGTAATGTCTCTCTTTGTTGTCGCTCGGTTTTTAACATAAGTCGTAATTTAGATAATTTTGAAGTTGTTTGCCGATGTACTTCATACATTTTGCTCTTTTGAGGAGAAAGACACTTTTTTGTTAGGCCAATCTTTGTCAAAATTCCATCTTTCCCTGTATTTGGTTTTGATAAAAAGTCATAATTTGTTTATCTGATGTCAGTTGTGAATCGTCAAATATTGCATGTAGGTTTTCGGAAAGGTTATTATTGTAATTATCGTTCAGAGTATCAAAACTATGTAAATTACTTCTTGGTGTCGGAACAGCATTGCAATTTAATTTTTTGCGGAAATGGTTAACAAAATCTTTATCAATAAAATGATCTTCACATAAACGGAAATTTAAACAATTAACGGTCTCTTTAATACTACAAATGGATTTCCATGTTTTAAGACACTCTTCATGTTTGGGGAATTTATAAAAATGTTTATTTTTGTAGTCGACATTAGTTGTATTGGAAAAGAAAGAATTTTAACATTCTGGATATTTACAAGAATATTTAATACGGCCATTTGATGTTTCCATTATTAATAAATGCAAGTGACGAGTTTATAAGACAGAATATATGGAATAATAACTTACCTCCAAACACAAATTACCAGCACTCGCAGCACCATTGAGGTTAGTTAATAAAAATGGTGACTTCATTAAGCGTTGCCGCATATACGTCGAAATATAAAATGTACAATGCACATGATTATATTTATTAAACAGTAATATTATACTTTCATAAGTTATTATTACAAATATAAGCGATAATGAGTCTAATTATGTTTAAAACATAATTTTAATTGTTAAAATTATTACTTTGTAGTGAAATTTTAAGATTATTAAAATCGGTAATCCCCATCACAAGATCTTTGATAAATCCGGCAACATCGAGCGAACCATCTTTACAAAAGCGGCAAATTTGAAATTCCCCCTCGCCCCACTGTCGTGGGGTGGCCCACATACTTTCGTGTTGCCGATATTCGTATCTCGGCTTCACACCCGTGGCGTGGGTGTTATTCATGTGAATACATCATGTTGGTATTGCCTAGCAACGCATTACATTTTCTATAAGGTATAAAACGTCAGTTATCGTCGGACTTTTAAAATTGTTGGTCAGTGAATTCCATTTGTTCCTATTTTCGGGTACTGTGTTACTGCTTTCATCAATAATAAATAGTATTCATAGGCATTTCTCACAATCTTCGCAAGCTCATTTTTACTACAATTATTGCAGCGCAGATTAACCCTTTCATGCGCTCGAGGAAATTCCTTTGAATAAAATGAAATTATTTTGACATTTCACGTTGAAATATTTATGGAAACATACCGTGTGGTTGGTAATACATCTGAACATAGGGAAATAGTATGGGGCAAAATTTGTACTCGTAAAAATAAATGTAGGCAATTTAAATACTATTTTATCCTCAAAAAAAGGTGATGTGGCTATCATGTTACTTTCTCCGATTATTTGATGGTATAATAATTATTTATATTTATAGATTCATTCATTATTTTCAATTTAAATCATATTTTAAATCGAGAGTTTCACATGATCGAATGGTAATAACGTTTGAAACGTTAAAATTATGAAAGGTAAAAATGACGAATTATTTTTCAAATTATAATAATATTTACCGTAAGTTTACTGAAAAACTAAACAAAGTCCTGAAAAAGATTTATAAAAATAGTGCTGATTAATAGTCCTAAAAAAATATAATAAAAATCCTGAACAAGAAAGTCTTGAAAATGATTTCTAAAGATAGTCCTGATTAAAAAAACATAAAAAACCCAATAAAAGTCCTGAACAAGTCTTGAAACAAGTCCTGACAAAAAGTCCTGATAAAAAATCCTGAAAAAAGCGTCCTGAAAAAAAATGTCATGAAAAACGGGTCCTTCAAAAAGACCAGAAATAACGTCCTAAAAGAAAGACCTGAAAAAAGAGTTCTGACACAAAAAGGTCCTGGAGAAACAGTTTTGGAAATAAAGTCTTGAAAAAGAGTACTGTTAAAAAGTTGTGAAAAGGAGTTGTGAAAAAAGTTAGTCATCTTATAAAATACCAGAAATAAATCTCGAAAAAATAATTATGAAAAAGCAATGAAGAAAATCCTGAGAAAAATTCTGAAAAGAAGTTCCGAACAAGAGGTTCCTAAGAAAATCTCGAAAAAGTCCCGAAAAAATGTTCTGGGGGAACAGTCCTGGAAATAAAATCGTGAGAAAGAGTATTGACAAAAGCTGTGAAAAAAAGTCCTGAAAAATAGTCTTCATACAAAATACCAGAAATAAATGTTCCGGAAGAGTCCTAAAAAGTCCTGCAGAAAGTTCAGACAAAGAGTCCTGATGAAATATTACAAAAAAATGTCTTGAAAAATTACCCTGAAATAAACAAAATGAACAAAAAAAAAATCCGAAAAAAGCATTGTAAAAAGTCCTTAAAACGGTCCTTAGAAAGATCTGAAGAAATTGTCCCGAAAAAGAAATCCCAGAGAGTTGAAAAAAGTCCTGCAAAAAGGCCTAAAATAGATCCTTAACAAAAATCTTGAAATAAAAAGTTTTGAAACTAGTCTTGAAAAAAAAAATGCTAAAAATAAAATAAATAAATGTCGTGAAGAAAATTTTGAAATTTTTTTTCTGACAAAAATCCCAAAAATTAATCCTGAACAAAAAGTTCTTAAGAAAGTCCCGAAAACGCCTGGAGAAAAAATTCATGCAAAAAATCCTGTTAATAAAAAAAGAAATCTGAAAATAAAAGTCCTAAAAATAAGTCTTGAAAGAAATTTCTGAAGTCCTGAAAAAGAGTTCTCAAAGAAAAAAAAAAGTTGATAAAAAAGACCTAAAAAAAGTTCTGAAAACATTGTCCTGAAGTCCCAAAAAGGCGAAAAGAACAAAAAACTGTTAGGGTAAATATTCGTAAATACAGAATTTTATCAAAAGCTTTCCAGTTCTTCGGATTCTGAAATAACACTTATGTTCAAAGTTTCATGGTCATTTCTGTATTAGTTTTTGCAATTCAGTGCGAAAAGACAGTTATACAGTTCGTGTATGCCGATCGAGATAGACAATCTAAATCGGCATACAGGCTTTGAGCTCGAAATTGCACACACTCTTTTTTCCACGAACGTTTTGCAGAAAAATCCAAACATATTATTAATATGTATTACTAATATACACAAATATCAATCGTGTACCATTATTTTCGCTTGGTCATGCGGTGGCGAAACTTGGACAAAGTTGACAAGTACACAGAAAAATACTTACATTTAATTCAAGCGTGCGGGAAAGTACTTTCCCGCACGTTGCTATAGGTGACGTACGGAAAAGTAAGTTCCCGCACAGTTTAATTTCCCGAACGTTGCTTCAGGTAACGTACTGTTCAAAAAACGTCTACTTTGCGTTGTTGTAGAAAAATAGTATGAGGGCAATTTTTTTTTTAGAAAGTTAATAGGTAATCAAGTGATGCGTATCCACAAACTAATAGACTGCATCAGTTCAAATACAAACAAAAGTAGCTCTACTTCTTTCGGGGGTCTGGTGTAGGTGCATGTGTATGTATGTGTGTGTGTGTTTAGCCCCTAATGCGCCGTCCCTGGGGAGCAGCCCCATTATCGCGCCCCTCAATGCTCAACGCTCGGCGACGCGGCACAATGATGCCAATTCCCAGGCGCAACAACGTATACGTTTAGTTTAATGCCTCGGTTGTCACTCCCGAATACGATGCTGCTCTCTCTGTTCTGACCCTGACTGACTCCATGGTGGATATATCCGGGACGCCGCGACCCGTATATATTTTGTCCCGGATTTATTCCCGGACTTTACCCCCACGATTTTATTGCGTACCTGTACACGGGGATTTCCCTCTGCGGGTTTAAACAAATTACGGTGCGGTTGCGAACCGCCGACATCGGACGCCCGAGTCCGGAAGCGACGGCTGCAGACGTGGCGGAAATGATTTACTTTTAACTGCGGAAAGGTTACACGTGAAGATGCTTACCCTGTTCGAAATTTATCAGAGGTATAGTCCAAATCAATTGATGTGTCGAAAATAAAAACCGGTCGTCACCAATATTATATATATTTTTTTAAATATGAAAAATTTCACAAAAATATTTAAATAAATATTGAAGACAACAAAGAAATGAACATCTTTTATTTGAAAATATTTTTCATAAAATCATTGTTATTCGAGAAAAAAAAATTACTTACCTTTTTCCTTTTTTAGGTTTTTAATTATGAAACGATAATAGTTACACTGTATTTATGTGAAAAATAATTGTGGAGAATGCCAAAATGAACAACTTATAAAGAATAAGTTTCTTTCGAAATCACTTTGGTTTTTGAGTAAACTGAGTTTTTGAATTCAAAGTATAATTTTCTCATCTTTCATAATTTTGACGTTTTAAACGTCAGTTTCATCCGAGTCTACAAAACGCTGCATGTACATTTAAAATATGATTTAAAGTAAAAATAAACCATGAAAGCGTAAATATAAATGACTATGATACCATCAAGTCCGAGAAAGTAACATGATGGCCACATCACCATTTTTTATTGTTCTGTAATATAACGAAAATTAAATTAAAATCAGAGTTTCCTTGAATCGGTGTATTTTCATAATTAGCCGTGAATTTTGTTTTTTTTTAATGATTTAGTTTTGTACATTTAATGTAAGTTTTTGTTTCAAGTTTGAATCTAAAATTTTTGAAAACTTAAAAGCCAAAATAATTAAAAAAAGAAACTTGATTGCAAATATTGTTTCTTTCTCAAGCGTTTGTACATGTAGCGCAATTTTATTCAAACATTTTTTAACTTCTCGATTTTTTATTGTTTTATAACATGAAAATAAAAATTAAATTAAAATCTCAGTTTGCTTAAATCGGGGTATTTTCATAATTTGCCGTGAATTTTGTTTTTTTTTTAATGGTTTAGTTTTGTACATTTAATGCAAGTTTTTGAATCTAAGATTTTTGATAACTTAAAAGCCAAAATAATTAAAAAAAAACTTGATTGTAAATATTGTTTCTTTCTCAAATATTTGTGCATATAGCGCACTTTTATTCAAACATTTTTTAACTTCTCCATTTTTTATTGTTCTATAACATGAAAACGAAAATTGAATTAAAATCACTATTTGCTTGAATCGGTGAATTTCCATAATTTGCCATGAATTTTGTTTTTTTTTTTAATGGTTTAGTTTGGTAGATTTAATGCAAGTTTTTGTTTCAAGTTTGAATCTAAAATTTTTGAAAACTAAAAGCCAAAATAATTTAAAAAGAAAACTTGATTGTACATATTGTTTCTTTCTCAAACGTTTGTGCATGTAGAGTAATTTTATTATTTTTTATTGTTCTATAACATGAAAACAAAAATTAAATTAAAATCACAATTTGCTTGAATCGGTGTATTTTCATAATTTGCCGTGAATTTTGATTTTTAAAATGGAGTTGTATATTTAATGCTATTTTCTTAGAAGTTTTTGTTTCAGGTTTAAATTTAAAGTTTTTGCAAAAAAAACTTGTTTGAAAATATTGTTTGTTATGTTTTCTCTCAAGAGTTACAAAATAATCATCTGCGATGCTTCTGCAACTGGTGAAGGTTTTAATTTTAATTTTCATTTATAATTATTAATATATTTATTGGTTTTAGTAAAAGTCTCGAAAACCAAAATTCAAATCTCGTTTCAGTTCTGAAGGAGGCACATTTTTGATAGAAAATGGGATTGATAAGTGCAGACAATCTTGTACTTGTCACTGCATGTATTAAAACCAAACATGTTAAAATTAAAAAAAAAATTAAATTAAAAAAAATACATTTAAATTAAAAAAAAAATAGAGTTGTGAGTTTGATCCATGTTACTGGGTAGAAAGTGTTGGATAAAAGAAAATAAAATTATAACCATATACTGAAGTACATATATCCAACACTTTCCTTAAAAAAAAAAAAAATAAGAAATAATTAAAAAAAAAATGAAATGCAAGAAAATAATTTTTTCGGTATGTGTTCTATAATTTTGAGAAATGTGTCTCCTAAAAATCCACCAACTTTTAAAACCCAAATTAGTTTTGAAATTAAATTGTTTTATAAATTCCATTAAATTGAATTTTTGCATAATTTTATCTCGACTTGGCTTTCTTCGGCTTTTTCTCTAACACACTGAACTCAAAATATTTTCATTAATAACACCCTTCACGTCTTTTATAAATCCAATTATTTTCAGAAACCAAAATAATTTAGAATTAACAGCGATTTGATCAACTGATTTGTCTGATTTTTTGCATAATTTATCTAGGAGACAATTTTCGCTTAACAACCATACATTTCCTATATTAACACACTTAAAATTGGGTGCATTTCCAAAATCCCAATTGTTTCAAAAATTATATTTTTAGTTTAATTTACTCAGCATAACAATGATTTTTTTTAAATTTTTGTACTATTGTATCTCCTCATTAAAAATTATTTCGAACTTAAAAGATAAAATTAAAAAAAAAGTTAAAATTCGCTAGAAATTCGTTGTTTTTTTTTAATTACACTGCTTTCTAAAGAACGACATCTTTTTCCTACAAATGTTCACTTTTATTTGTTTGAATGAATTTTTGCATAATTTTATCTGAGATAATTTTTCGCTCTTCCTTCAATGACGTTCAATATAAAATTATTTTTATTCCAAACACACTTAAAATTTGCTGCATTTTCAAAATTCCAATTGTTTCTAAAATGATGTTTTTAAATTTAATTCAATCTAAATAATGATGATGATGTTTAATTTTTGTACAATTTTATCTCTTCATTAAAATTACTTCGAAAACTTAAGTCAAAATTTTAAGAAAGATTCAAATTCGCTAGAAATTCGTTGTTTCTTTTTTAATTACACTGCTTTCTAAAGAACGACATCTTTTTCTTTCAAATTTTCAGTTTTATTTGTCTGAATTTTTGCATAATTTTATCTATGAGACAATTTTTTGCTCTTTCTTCAATGACGTTCAATATAAAACTATAAATTTCTATTCTCAACACACTTAAAATTTGCTGCATTTTCAAAATTCCAATTGTTTCTAAAATGATGTTTTTAAATTTATTTCAATCTGAATAATGATGATGTTGTTTAATTTTTGTACAATATTATCTCCTCTTTAAAATTACTTCGAAAACTAAGTCAAAATTTTAAGAAAAGTTCAAATTCGCTATAAATTCGTTGTTTTTTTAATTACACCGATTTCTATGGAACGACATCCTTTTCTTTAAAATTTTCACTTTTATTTATTTGTATTTAAAGAGTATCCTAACAAATAAAAGTACGACTTCTAAGAGTGCACATTCTTGAACTTTTGTGACGAAGGTAAACGTAGAGATGTTAATGTGTCTCCATGACAACGGGTCATGCAATACTGCTTATTCTTAAAAAGGTTAAAAAACCGACAATTTAATTTCTCGCTGTCTCACATCCGAATTTCCACGAGCCACCACTAGAGGGTAGTTTGCAAAATCAAAAATTATGCGTCTAAGAAACCTAGGCAAAAATCACTATATCTTCCTAAAGAATGCAAAACATTAGTTGTTTCTTAGCAATAAAATATAGAATGCTCTGCGAACATCAGAAACAATTTCAGCACGAAATTCAGAATAATCATAAACGTTGTGAGGCTGAGAAAACGGGTAATAGCGATTTGTCTTTAAGTGCGAAAAGCATGTTGACGTTACAGTGACGGTTCGCGGTTTTTTTTCTGGTACGGCCGAGGAACAAGAGGTGTTAATACAGATAGGTAGGGTCAGTTGCAGAGACGGCTGACTGCGTGACCACCTCTTGTTCCTCGGCCGTACCAGAAAAAACCCGCGAACCGTCACCGTGACATTGGCATTTATTTGCGATTGACGAAGTTTAAGATAGATGCGAGAGCAGTTGCCGAGTAGTCAACGACGACCTTACTTCGGCGATCATATTATTATTATTATTATCTGTTACCATTGTGTATTCTGCGACTGAAAAAAAAATTAAATTTCTCGGAAGGTATTTTTTTCCGTGCACGCTGCTAATCGGAGTGGGAATTTACCACGCCTACAGACTTGTTCTGTTCTGTTTAGTAGTACTAAGTTAACTCAACACGAAAAATAACGTGTGAGCCACAAGATTTTTATTCAGAGTTGGCCGTGAGATAAATTAGGAATGTCGTCGAATATTAAAAATCAGGACATTTAGCCTACAGGCTATTGGAACTAATATCTACGAAAAAAAAGGTTAACTGGAGAAAATCAAAAATTGTAAGATGGGTTGTGTGTCCACCAGTGGTGTATTGGTAAAATAAGAAGTAAGGGAACGCATGGTGAGAGAAAAAAAATAGTCCGCGACTTTCCAAAAGCAGCTTGCTGAAAGTTTTTCGGAGATCATCTTATTTTAAGCAAACTATTGTTTTCCTTGTAAGCTTTTTTATTTATTTTTTATTCTTACTATACATTATATTTACAAGCACAAACGCGTTCCGTTTCTGAAAAAAGGTGCCGGAACGTCGTATCTCCCCGTTCCCCCTCCAATACACCACTGGTGTCCACCATGTTCATGAATAACACAAATTGTCTCGACTTGTCAGTTTGATTTTAATTTGACAATTCACGTCATAGAAAACTAGATTAGTTCGGTTGAATTAAAAATAAAGCATCTCAGACATGACTGCTTTGTTTCTCTCTCATGCATGGCCAACTCAGCGGCAAAATTCAGTGGCTCACACCTTATGAAGCAACTGCACTGCTGATTGTATTGATGATTGTATTGATAAACCAGTAAAAGATCTTTGTAATGTTCCAGGACACTTGATCATCAAGATCAAGAAAACTGTCATCATCCCACTCCTTTACATCCTGCACATCGCTCCACTTCCGGACTTCAAACATGTTAAAACACGGCACCAAATCTAAGACATCGCGCTCCGGAGTCCGGAAGCGACGGCTCGCGACGTGGAAATGATTCAGTTCTCATGCTGCGATTCCGGCCGGACCGGAAAAACTCATCAGGAAAATAAGAGGTAAGAAAACTTATATCCCCACCCCCTCCCTCTCCCTCAAGCCAAGTGGATCAAGCGGCGAGCACATACACACTGGATACAGAGCGGATACAATGTTCCTGCGACTTAACATGTCCATGTTCCAGCCGAGAGAGAAATGATCTAACATGGAGGTCGACTGCACAGAGGGCGTGGAAATCGCTCCTCCTCCTACCGTTGTGATCCGCCCGCCCCGACGACCGCGCTCTCGCCACTCTCCCCGACCGTGACGCAGAGCGATCTGTTGGCGGCACTGCGAAACACCCTGTTGTCTTGTTTTATTGCTGTATAAGCTGTTTCATTATTTCCAAGAGTTGTAGATAAGATTGGATAGAGGATGGTATAATCCACTGATTATTTTTTTCGCCCTCCCTTTGTTCCGTCGTTTTTACGGATAACTGCTTTTATGTCTCTCCTCTCCGTTCCTATTTTTTTTCTTCCACTACTACCAACCGCTCTTTTCCATCGACGCGCTACTTAAATCCGCAAACCAGTAACGATTTAGTGTTAGTGACTGTCTATGTTGCAATTTTATTCCAGACTCACGATGTGCAGGTGGTGTGAGTAGTTCTTAAACTCGTTATCTTCGAAACTCCTTCTTTGTGGGGGATATAATAATAATTATAATCGTTATTCAAACTGTCGTGTCATTACAAGGATTTACAAATTGGAATAGTGGTAGGTGCTTAATAGGCAATTTGACTTAATCCTATACTTAAATTCCGGATAGGAAAATGAAAAGGGTTGGAGTTATTTCAGCTAATATAAAAGTTAGGGAGTCCGTAGTTTGAATATGGTGGCGGAAAGCAACATCCGGTGGACCATTACTGGAAAAAAATTTCGCTGAAGATATTATAAGGAAAATAAGTTGTAATTTTAATAATCTGATAAAATGTAATTCACACAGATAATAATAACAGCGCATGATTAACATCAATTGTAAAATATAATTAGAAAATGTGAGAAGAAAGAAATTGAGAGGCTCGCGGCTGCACATATAATTCGCGACGCGCATCGATAAAACAAACAAAAACGGCATCGGCGCGACGAAAAATAAGCCTCGGACAAAGAACTCTTCAACTTGTATAATCTAAAACTCGTAAAATTTTCCCCAAAATGAGGTTTAGTTAAGATTTTGAGGTGTCTTTTGTGAAACTGTTGCCAATGGGGTATTTTGTTTTGGGTACGTACTTTAAATTTGAGGTATTTTTGGGGAAATACCGGGGAAAATCCCTATATACTGCCTTATTATTACACTTTAACAATCGTCTCGAATCACTTGTATCCAATTAGTACATTCACGTGAGGACAAACCCATGATTATTACCAGCGGCGGCTCGTGGATGTTCGGCGGCGGGGCAACGTAAGAAAATTTGACCGAAACAGCAATGAAATTTTTGCTTCCTCTATAAGAGTACGCAGTGCAACACGAGCAACATCTTTTAATTCACGAGCCGCCGCTGGTTATTACAAAATTGAATCATCAACTGAGGTAAAAAAAATATATTTTTAAGGGTAATGTGAAATACTATCGCAAGTACCTCAATGAGATTACTGAAAATATATTATGAAGTCGAGAGAAACGTAGTAAATCTGAGGTCGCCGAGAAAAGTTTCTCAGATGCTCGTAAGCAAAGTGTATAGAAAGTGCTGTAAACCATAATAAGGTCAAAAATGTTTGAGGATATTTTCAGGGTAATCTGAAATACTATCAAAATTAGCTCAATGAGATTGTCAAATATGAGTAAATACAGTTTATAAAATATCAGGCAATACTGCGGAAAAATCTTTGAAAATTTAAAACGGAACTCCTCAATTAACTCCTCATTCAACGAGGACAAGATAGTCGATGCACACAGAAATTACTTTCGCTTTTTCACTTGCAGAAGAATCCTTTCTAGTAGAATCTTTCACCTTAAAAGTGAGGGAAAAAGAGTGTTAACATTGAGGTTAAAAGTGAGGCAAACTAAAGATTTCATAACTACGTCGTAAACATTGAAGTTTGAAAGTGAGGCAAACTAAAGATTTCATAACTACGTCGTAAACATTGAAGTTTAAAAGTGAGGCAAACTAAAGATTTCATAACTACGTCGTAAACATTGAAGTTTAAAAGTGAGACAAACTAAAGATTTCACAACTATGTCGTAAACATTGAAGTTTAAAAGTGAGGCAAACTAAAGATTTCATGACTATGTCGTAAACATTAAAGTTTAAAAGTGAGACAAACTAAAGATTTCATAACTATGTCGTAAACATTAAAGTTTAAAAGTGAGACAAACTAAAGATTTCATAACTACGTCGTAAACATTGAAGTTTAAAAGTGAGGCAAACTGAAGATTTAATAACTACGTCATAAACATTGAAGTTTAAAAGTGAGGCAGACTAAAGATTTCATAACTAAAATTCTGATTTAAAAACCTTTGTTGCTAAAAGAAACAAACTAAATATTGAAGAATAATAGTATAAATGTAGGGATTAAAAGTGAGACAAACTCAAAATTGCGAAACAGAGGTTAAAAGTTAGACAAACTTAAGATTACAAAATTCTGATGAAAACTTTAACGAAAATCAAGATTACAAAATTCTTGTTCAGAAGTGAGACAAACTCGAGATTGCGTAGTTATTGTACGTTTTTATTTTCGTATTTAGGGGGGAACTTCTTAATTTTGGGGTGTCTATCAGTGGCGGCTCGTGGATGTTCGTCAGTGGAGCAACGGAAGAAAATTTGGCCGAAACAGCAAGGAAATATTTGCTTCCTCTATAAAAGTAAGTAGTGCGGCACAAGCGACATCTTTGTATTTGCCTCATCTATGGAAATCCACGAGCCGCCGCTGGATAACTGTTATAAATGATGTTACAGAAGGAGGTATCAAACATCCATTGAAAATTCTTGAATTTACAAAAACCAAATTGTTTTTGAATAAGTGATACTTCGGACATTGAGGATGATTTTTTATGGAATTTTTCCTGCTCTTTTAATATTTTTTTCTGCGATGTTTTTGTTCAGGTGCTCAAAAAATTAAAATTAAAATTTTCAAAAATCCATATCTCTATTGAAAATTGTTGAATTTACAAAAACCAAATTGTTTTTGAATAAGTGATACTTCGACCATTTTATGGAATTTTTCCTGCTCTTTATATATTTTTTTTCTCCCATGTTTTTGTTCAGGTGCTCAAAAAATTAAAACAAAAATTTTCAAAAATCCATATCTCTATTGAAAATGGTTGAATTTACAAAAACCAAATTGATTTTTAATAAGCGATACTTCGGCCATTGAGGATGATTTTTAATGAAACTTTTCCTGCATTTTTTATATTTTTTTCTGCGATGTTTTGTTCAGGTGCTTAAAAAATTAAAATTAAAATTTTCAAAAATCCATATCTCTATTGAAAATTGTTGAATTTACAAAAACCAAATTGATTTTTAATAAGCGATACTTCGGCCATTGAGGGTGATTTTTTATGGAATTTTTCCTGCGTTTTTTATATTTTTTTCTGCGATGTTTTTATTCAGATGCTTAAAAAATTTAAATTAAAATTTTCAAAAATCCATGTCTATTGAAAATTGTTGAATTTACAAAAACCAAATTGATTTTGAATAAGCGATGTTTCGGACATTGAGGATGATTTTTTATAGAATTTTTCCTGCCTTTTTTATATTCTTTTCTGCGATGTTTTTGTTCAGGTGCTTAAAAAATTCAAATTAAAATTTTCAAAAATCCATATCTCTATTGAAAATTGTTGAATTTACAAAAACCAAATTGATTTTTAATAAGCGATACTTCGGACATTGAGGATGTGTTTTTATGGAATTTTTCCTGCGTTTTTTATATTTTTTTCTGCGATGTTTTTGTTCAGGTGCTTAAAACATTAAAATTAAAATTAAAAAAAATTCATGTCTCTATTAAAAATTGTTGAATTTACAAAAACCAAATTGTTTTTGAATAAGTGATACTTCGACCATTGAGGATGATTTTTTATAGAATTTTTCCGGCGTTTTTTATATTTTTTTCTGCGATGTTTTTGTTCAGATGCTCAAAAAATTAAAACAAAAATGTTCAAAAATCCATATCTTTATTGAAAATGGTTGAATTTACAAATTGATTTTAATAAGCGACACTTCGACCATTGAGGATGATGTTTTATGGAATTCTTCCTGCTCTTTTTATATTTTTTTCTGCGATGTTTTTGTTCAGGTGCTTAAAAAATTAAAACAAAAATTTTCAAAAATCCATATCTGTATTGAAGATGGTTGAATTTACAAAAACCAAATTGATTTTTAATAAGCGATACATTGGCCATTGAGAATGATTTTTTATGGAATGTTTACTGCGTTTTTTATATTTTTTTCTGCGATGTTTTTGTTCAGGTGCTTAAAAAAATAAAACAAAAATTTTCAAAAATCTATATCTTTATTGAAAATGGTTGAATTTACAAAAACCAAATTGATTTTTAATAAGCGATACTTCGGTCATTGAGGATGTGTTTTTATGGAATTTTTCCTGCGTTTTTTATATTTTTTTCTGCGATGTTTTTGTTCAGGTGCTTAAAAAATTAAAACAAAAATTTAAAAAAATCCATATCTGTATTGAAGATGGTTGAATTTACAAAAACCAAATTGATTTTTAATAAGCGATACTTTGGCCATTGAGAATGATTTTTTATGGAGTTTTTCCTGCGTTTTTTATATTTTTTTCTGTGATGTGTTTAAAATCACTGATATTAGAAAGTAGCAATCACAGGTAGCAACGTGATTCAAAAGTAGCCGTTTTACCCATCTCTACTAGGCACACGTCACATAAGATACACAGTTAAGAATAATTGAAAAATTATTCATCAAAGCTAGCAACATATTTTGGTTGCAAAATAAGTAAACGAAGGGCAATACAAAAAAACGGCGAAGTTATAATAGTAGATTACATATCAAGGGAGAGAAATGCGTGATTTTTCCTGAGGTGCAAAGCCTGAGTGTTACAACGCACCGAGGGAAAAAAGCATTCTCTCCCTAGGTATATATATATACTATTTTTTCACAAACGGGATATTTTAAGAGTAAAACGTTCGTTTCTAAAACCTAACCTAGAAAAACAACGCTGTCAGCCGTGACAGTTAAAATAAATAATGGAACCTCGTAGGGAGAGAAATTATTAATTTTCTCCCTAGGGAGAGAAATGCCATTTCTCTCACGATTTCGACGGCTGAGAAATCGCCTTTCTCTCGCGTTTGTGAAAAAATTAGATTATGTAATAATATTAGTTAATAAAATAATAATAATAATAATAGTTCATTTAATAATAATAATAGTGCAAGTTCAATAATTCGATAACATTATTAAAAATCTCAAAACATAATTGACAGGGCAAGCATTTTGGCGATTTTTCATTCTGACTTAACGATAGCAAATACTGTGCTATCAAAGAAAAAACGCATGCTGAATTGAAATTGATGAAAACTCGCCTTAATTTTCGCTAGTTGTGCTTAAGTGATAAAGTAACTTAAAAAATGTTTTATTTGAAAAAATTACTTTCTGGGCAAAAAATGGGTCGCCTTATAGTTTTCCAAGTGAACTAAAATTTTGCAGATATCGATTCTTTGGTGATTGAAACAAGATAGGGGGATGATGTCACTTCTATAAGGGATTTCTTATAGTTTTCCGTTTTGTTGCTGTCGAATCGCTTGATTTTGATTTAAGTTTTGAAGGTCCGGGAATTGTCTTTTTATTAACTTTATGTTTGTCACAGTTTTCTTTACCAAATGATGAAACGGCTTCATTGACGCTGTTCTCTCGGGTTTCCTTACCAAATAATGATGGCGGCTGTAAAATCACTGCTTCTGTTTGCTGCTGCAGGTTGTTTATTATAATTTGGTATATCATTATCGAATCTTCTCGAGATACCAAACAAAAAATTATTATAAATTTAAGTGTTCTTATTCAAAATTAAAATCAACTTCAAGACCCTGTTTTCCTATAAAAGCGCGTTCGGAAGAAGACTGTATTTTTGGCTTCTCTAAATAAATAAATTAGTGGATGTTTATTTTATTCGAAGATCCATGTATTTGCAATCTCTTAAAAAAATTTTCGAGATAAAAACGAAACAAAAATTACTCATGGATAATGATTATTTTTACAATTGAAATAATACAGTTATGTGGTTTCGTATATTAGGATATATTCCCACATTTATTGTGTGAAGGCTATTGGTAATATTCGTTTCCATATAATAAGAGCAAGAAGGAGAAATTCCGAGCCATTTAAAACGGCGTGGATAAATATTATTTTTCGCACTTGTCCCCCTTGACGGTGACAGCGGGCGTGTAATATTCGCAGCCAGACGGAACGGATAAGAAAACATTGCACATAACAAGGAGGCGAGGATAGGAGGATAGACTCCTTCAACTTCAACTTCTTCCGATTGCGTAGAGGAGTTACTGGATCAAAAGCGCCGCAGCGCGTTCAAAGCGAAACCGGCGGACCTACACAAACACACCTGGAGGAACCTAAATCATTCATTGACAGGGCCCAGCTACATATCTCTTATATATTACTAAGCAGAACTTAATATACGGAGTGAGTGTTGGCAAACAGACAGCTTAGCTGGCGGTAAATGGGCAAACAATGGTAGAGAACCCGGTGTGTTGATAATCTGTTGTCTACATCCCCCTTACTCTCTGTTGGGATAGGTACATACTACAATATTTATATACGGATCGTGAGGTTTTAAACATTGTCTGTCGGTCAACAATTCAAATCCGTCGAGGTTCGCATTTATCATACGTGTTCTTATGTGTCCGCGCTTTATTGCTTATTGTCATGCGAGGCTCTGTTTACTGAGAGCTTACGCTAATAGCATCCGATGCGCTCCTAAACATTCGTACACGCTGGTGGTGGAGGGTTGAAGGGACCGTTACGTAACGTAACATTCACAATGCACCATCCATTTGTAAAATGCAAAACGCAAAATACAAAAACACTCCGCTATACTGCAGCCTTTCCGTTTCTATCCGGACGCGACGAAAAAAAAAATAACGCCCTCTGCGATTCGATTCGTTTGTAAATAATTCAATCGAACACTCTTCAAACGTTTCATCGTGATTTTCCAAAACCGTCCGATGATCCCGAATGTTTTGTTTTTTCTATATAAATTGGTTGAAAAATAGCGAAATGATGATTAGAGGTATCAAAAAAAATGAAGAAACGTTAGTTATATTTATTTTTAAACTAGAACGGTTCTTACACTTTAAAAATAACCCTCGTAGATTATAAAAAAATCTGGAAAAATTATCTGCAATTCTTAAATCATCGTACGTTTGAAAATAAGTATCGTTTGTAATTTCTAAACGAATTAGAGCTCTTCGATTTTTCGGTTGAGAAAAAATCGAGAATTTATTAAAATCCTAAGAAAATAGTAAAATTTCTGTAAAAAATACCTTCAACTCTAGGATCATCGCTCTTTAACAATAAACTCCGTTTTAAAAGTGTTTATAGTTTTTAACCCTTAGCTGCACTTAGGGATCCTAAAGGACCCCACTCTTTTCCAAAAGTAATTTTAATCATTATAAACTTTAAAATATCGCAAAACTAACGCGTTGATTTAGAAGTCATCAGCTTGAACTAAGTAGTGAAGGTGTTCTAATGAACTATACAATTTGCATCTATGTGCCTTCAAACAACGCGTGGGGTCCTTAAAGACCCCAGTAGTGCATATACGTTCAATCTAAAACAATTTGTTACGTTAAAATCAATTGTGTTATGCATACACCGTCACAAGAAGAACCAACAGAAGGCCTATACGAATTTTCTACAGAATGGTGAATGCTAGAATCCTGTGGAAATTAAAGCTTGGCAAAACCCATGAATCATATAAAGATCCAGTTTCGAATCATAATAAAAAGAAAAAACAAGAGAGGCATTACATGAATCACAAACACTTAATGGTTTTCGTTTTCGTCATATTTTCAAGGTTTTATTTTGTAAATACTGTGTAACATTTGTGGCCAACTTTGTTTAAAAAAGTTTCTTAACTTTTCTAAGCTCACAGGAAATGATGAAGCCTTACGAAGAAGGAAAATATCTTAAAGACTGAACGATTATAATTTTGCAAGGTTTTTGAACATCATTCAAAATCATTTATTGATTTAATTCATAACGATAGAAACGTCCCATCGTTGAACTAATTACTGTGTTAGGCCTAGAGATGGTAACTCGTGAGTGAGTCAACTCTGAGAAGTCAATTGGCTCCTGTGGAAATTTGCAGCTATTTAAGTCAAAAATAAAAGTTTGGTAGTAAGGACTTTTCTTAGAGGCAACTCGCAAAAAAGGCAACTCTCAAAAGAGTAATTTCGCCCCTCTCTAAATTGGGACATCAGAATCTACGATGGAGATGTAACTACAGAATTGTCAAAAAAATGATGGAAATTTTAGGCAATTGCTAAAACATCTTAATAATTCGAAAGCAAATGCTAGCTATACAGGGTGTTACAAATTCGATGCATTAGCATTGCTATGTCGGTAACTATAAGAGACAGAGAGTTGGTTAAATTAAGGCAAAGGTGCGTATTTTAATGCTAAATGATTTGTTAAAAAGAAATTCATAAAAGCCTGGCCGCCCCACCCTTACCCATATATCACTACTAGAGATGGGTAACTCATGAGTGAGTCGATTAAAAGAGTCGACTCTTAGAAATGAGTCTAAATAAATGTTTTTTTGTTCATAATTTTGTAGGAAATTGCAAAATTTTCTTGAGTGAGAGCCTTTTTCTTTAGGTCATCATCCCAGAGTTATGAGTCACTTCATAAAAACTACTTTTCGCGATGAGTCGACTCACAAAGAAGAGTAATTTCGCCCATCTCTAATCACTACCCCTCGGGTACAAGGATGGGTCGAAAATGGCACCATTTTTTAGTTAATGTTCCTCCACCTTTTCTGGCATTTTTTCTCGACGGTGGCTTATGTAATTTTCAGACTATTGTTTAAAAAATTGTCGTGTGGTACAAGGGACAAAATGGCAACTTCTAGTATGGATCTGAAGAATACCATAACACGGTGATGTGAGACAAGGATATATTTCCTGTAAAAATACCCTGTTAAAAAGACCATTCTAGGAGAAAAAAATCACCCTCGGGGGTGGTAAAGAGACAAAGAAACGAATCATTCCTCTATCATTAGATACAGTTGTCGGACATTACCCCATATAAATTGTTCCAAATTTTGTTCCCAGGGAGTCGATAAATTTTGGCAAATTTTCAGCTTTGACACCGTCCTGAAGAAGCTGAAAAAGTCTCAAGGTCACCAAATTTTAATAATCTTTCCCATTTGGCGTTTCCAATGTCGTGTGGAAATTTCATTTTTCCACCATTTCCAAATTTTGGCCAATTTTTAATTTCGACACCCCCTTGAAGGGGCTGATACTTATTCAGCCCCTTCAAGAGGGTGTCGAAATTAAAAATCAAATTTTAATTTCAAGGTCGACAAAATATAATAATCTTCTTCATTTGACGTTTCCAATGTCGTGCGAATATTTCATTTTTTCACGATTTCTGAAAGTACATTAGACGCACTTACATCCTTATTAATTTAGTGAAGATAAACTAAGCGTAAAGAAATTGAAACGTCAATGAACTGCCAAGTGGCTTCCATTGGCGGGCAAATTTCGCTAGCACGGCCCGCTCGATTTTCATGCGAGGAAAAGTTAGGAGCTCGCGCGAATGTTGGGAGTAGAAGTTGAAACTTCAGGGAACCCGTTTTTTGACCTTTTCTACACGGAAAATCCGAAGGCAAGTCTCTACTAAGCGAAAATACATTGAAACGTCAACAAACTGCCGAGAGGCTTCCATTGGTCGAAAGGCGGACAGATTATTTATTTATTTATTTAGTTCTCAACAGATACAAATAGATCTAATTACAGAGAAATATCATAAAAAGAAAAATTAAAATACATCGGCGGGGCCGCGGTGGCCTAGTGGGTAGCGCTCCTGCTTCTGGGCCTCGTGGTCGTGGGTTCGAATCCCATCCGGACGGTCACTTTTTCTGAATGAAAAATGGCCGTACGGGTCCATGGTTGTCTAGTGGTTGTCCTTTCATATCAATACATGAATTTATTACAAAAAACTCGGTTGTGGCAGAATAGCCAAGTAGTTTACGCCAATTTCCCTAATATCATTCACTCTCCTTAACCCGAAATCCCATCAACCATCCTTCCTTAAAAAAAAAAAAATACATCGTAAACACAATACTTAACCTAAATTAACAATAATATATGTTTATAATAAACGCGACTTAAAAACTAAAATTAACAACATATCGTTAAATTACGCCAATCAGGAGGATTCCAATTGACCTCACGTTTTTTTACAAAATTTGATTCTATATCTTCAGATTAGGGATAAAATTTTTGGTGAGTCGACTTATGACTCTTTCAAAAAGTATGCATTATTTTTTGACAATCTACAAATAAGATAATCTCGATTTTTAACGCAGCTTTAAAATACGCGTTTGACCTTGAAGAGTGCCAACTCGTTTAAACAAAACTGGATTGTTAAACATTTGACTTTGTTGGAGCAAAATTTAAAAAAAAATCAGTTTTACATGTAGAGTTTGATCTAATTTTACTAAGCGATACCTCTATTTTTGAAAAAACTTTCTATCTTGAGCGACAGAGATTTCAAAATAAAATATTCAATTATTTTTACTTTCTCCGTTACGAAGTACGAGAAAGTATTGTGATCGTCAAAACATTTTTTTTACGGAAATATACGTTTTGGGGTCCCTAGATGCCATTTCAACTATTTCTGGAAAAATTTTTTGTGTGTGTGTGTGTTTTCCTTTCTTGTGAAAGTGACGATTACGGATTGCCCAAAAAAATGGTAAATGATATCAGTGCTTACTTCAAGATTATATCGTATATATAAATTAGTTCAATGCTCAAGAAATGTTAACCGACTACTATTATTATACACAATTTTATCTGAACGAGGAATATAAAAATTGATATAAAAAGAAACTTCAGCCAAAACGTGTGTGTGTGTGTCTGTATGTGTGTGTGTGTGTGTGTGTTGATATGAAACTTTGAACATACGTCTTATTTGATAATCTGAAGAACTGAAAAGCTTTTGGCAAAATTTCGTACACCGGAAGTGGGCGTTTACCTTAACTGTTTTTTGTTTTTTGCCAATATTTTCTTAAATATGAAAAATATCACAAAAACATTTAAAAAACTTTATAGACAACAAATAAATGAACATCTTTTGCTTGAAAACATTTTTCATAAAATAATTTTTATTTGAGAAAAAAATTTATTATTTTTTTTTTAAATTTTTGGTTTATAATTATAAAACGATAATAGTTACAGCAAATTTATGTGTATAATAATTGTAGAGAATGCTAAAATGAACAACTTATAAAGAATAAGTTTTTTTCGAAATCCCTTTAGTTTTCGAGTAAACTGAGTTCTTAAATTTGAAGTATAATTTTTCCATCTTTCATAATTTTGACGTTTTAAACGTCAGTTTCACGAGTTTACACAACGCTCAATCTACATTTAAAATATGATTTCAATTGAAAATAAATCATGAAAACGTAAATATACATAAATGGCTATGATACCATCAAGTCGGAGAGTAACATGATGGCTACATCACCATTTTTTTATTTCAATTGAAGGGGACTTTCTAGCGATATATACAGGGTATTTTTTTTATCGTGGGCCATAGGATTTTACATGCTAAAAATTATACCTTGTGTTAATGAATACTTTATCATATAATGTTGAAGGAAATTTTAGTTAATAATAAATCAATTATTTTTCTACAAGATGGGCTTATTCAGAATAATTTAAACATGTTTAATTCCATTAAAAAATGAAATAATTTAAAATAAATAATTGAGCAAAAATAATCAAACTACCTTGAATTTCTGAAATGTCAGATTGATTAGTGAATTAATTTCATTTTTTAATGGAATAAAACATGTTTAAGTTAATCTAATTAAGCGCATCTTGTAGAAAAATAATTGATTTATTATTAACTAAAGTTTCCTTCAACATTATATGATAAAATACACATTAACACAAGGTATAATTTTTAGCATGAAAAATCCTATGGCCCACGATAAAAAAACATACTGTATGATCTTATTGCAGTTTTAGACATCATATCTGTGCGAATTTTGATTTTCTGCATTAACTAGTACACAATCTAAAAAAAAGTCTCGGAAATATTGAACATGACATGAGAGTTGCTGTAACCGTTTTCCGCTGAGTTATAATGGTTATTTATTATACGTGTGTGGAATGTACTTATTAGTCCCGCAAGTGCTCACGGGTAATTTTTTTAAGGGACTAATGAGTACTTTATAATCCTGGACTAGTTGAAGTCATTTTGAAAAGAATTTTTAATTACACAATTTGCTTGAAAATGCCCCGATATGGCAAAACTAGTCGAAAATTTTAAACTTTTTACTTGGTAATGTTAACATCTATATCAGTTTGCTAAATTTTGAAGTTGTTTATTTCGGGTTTGAGGCACACAATCCAGTTAAATCTGCAAAAAGATTAGGACACGTATTTTCCAGTGACGGTTCGCGGGTTTTTTTTCTGGTACGGCCGAGGCAACAAGGCTGGCAATACAGATAGGTAGGGTCAGTTGCAGAGACGGCTGGCTGCGTGGCCGCACCTATCTGTATTACCACCTCTTGTTCCTCGGCCGTACCAGAAAAAAACCCGCGAACCGTCACTGGTATTTTATTGTTTTCGCCTATTAGTTTACATTGATATGTTAAATCCGACCGGGAGCCAAGACACGAAATACCGTTAACCTTCTTTCCGACGGACGGAGTGTTTTGCATACTTAAATATAATAATGATGCATCTGACTGCGGGACTAAATGGCATTATGTTAAATTAATTAAATTAAATTACATTCTGAATATACTTTGAATATTGTTATTTAGTGTTATTCATTAATTAATCGGTGGTAATACCGCAGAGATAAATTTTGTTTTGCACGAGTCATTAAATCGTTACAAATTTTGAGAATAAATTGAGATTTAAAAATGATTCTTACATAATCGCCGCAATTCATTCCAGAAATTTGGGTGTTTAAAATAAAAATTCACCCGCAGATAATATAACCGCGAGTGGTATTTGTTTGGATAATTTAACGAATGAAGCAAAACGATATATAATTTCAAATTCAGACCAGTTTATCCACTTGCAAACTTCTACCTACCTTTATGGCCACTTGCAAAACGCTTACTCGATTATTTTAAATGCATATTTTTATACTCGAGTTGAATTATCGCTGATAATAATAATCCATTTGTTCTGTAACAATAAGGATTCGTTCTGTATACATTTACACGGTACTAATGCATCTGCAATAAGTAAGGTTTTAATTAACGTTACTAATTATAATAATATTTTTTCCTTGCGCTTCATCCTTCACTGTTGTTACATGAATAAAATGTATAAAAAAAGTTTTCCGTATGTGAAGAACTTTAATGATACACTGTAACAGAGTGTCCAAGACCACCGTGTCACCAGAAGAGCTCAACAATGTGTATAAGTGAATGAAAGACAATTTGAACACATCTGATATTTTCTTAAAATAAGTTAAATATGGAAAATTTAATAACTTTAACCAGACATTATTCAAAATGGGTGCCAGTAACAGAATTATGTTTCCTACAAAAGTTGCTTGTTCTTTAAAGACCTTTAACCACTTTCGACCTTTCGTGCCATTTAAAAATCTGGAGTTTTTGACAAGCTCCCAGAGATGCCAACAGTTTTTGGGAATTTGGGAATAAAACAATATCATTCGATTCTTTAATACGGCATTTGTAATATTTCTTTTTGTCCCAACTCTCTACGCCTATACACTGTATACCAAATATTTACCAAAAAAATGTTTATTTGTTTACACATCATCGGTGGGTTTTTAAAAATCAAACTATTTTTGCTAAAATTATTTTGAATTTATCATAATTGATTGCCTCAAGATGCATCCTTTTTTGTTTTTTTTTTTGTAAATGAGCCGATTCTTTAGAATCCAGTGTGACAATACTAATTCTGTTACATTTTTGGCGATTGAAGGTCACAATAATAAACAACATTTAATATCAGAGTCATGTGTAATTAAAAACAAGTACAAAATAAATACAAAATATTTCCGTAACTAGCGAAATTAGCAGTAATTACCCTGTTTCTCATGTACAATTATTTAATAAATTGCGTCAATTGCGTAGCAGTATAAATTATATTATTAACAAATGTACGACACAATTATGCCGTGGATTCGCAAGGTTGTAAAATCGTTTAATGAGTGCAAAATAGGTGGCCACGAATGTGTTTGCTGTGGAATGGAAGTAGTAATAATAGGTAGTAATTGACTTAATGAATGCAATCTCGTACCCTCACGCATTGACACCTGCATATTAATCGATCAATATGAAATGCTGTAATTATTGCATTTCATAATTTTCTCGCTTATTCATTGCTTATTATAAATAGTTTATTTGATGAACGGTCAAAATTGCCAATACGTGATAAATTGATAAATCATGATTACACTGAACATTCATCGTATCCAAAAGAGAGTTGTTCAATGGAGTAATTTTATAGTGTCCGAGTGCGTATAATAGATATTTGAGGGTGGAAAATTTTAAAACGGTTATTGGATCCATACTATATAGTGAGTTATCGTGTGCGACATCAATTTTAAAATATTTAATAATCGAGAAGTGGACTTGAGAAGGGTGAGTCGGAATAAAATAAATCCGTTGGCGATATCAGGAAACAAATGTCTAACGTGTACCGAGGATCGGGCACATATATTTCACATGTGGAGCAATATTAAAAATATCCCCTTATTCAATTTTAGAATTTTACACTTTTCCAACTCTCGTGTGTGCATGTGTGTGTGTATTTCAGTCCTCGAATGTGTATAGATATAATAAAAAAGTATAAATTTAAACCGTCGGATAGGCGTCGGTGTCTATATGTCTATATCACATGTGACGCTGACGTCTGGACGTCAAACGGAACTAGAAGGGTTTTATAATTGCAATACCATTGACATTTGAAACGCTTTAAACCTTCCTATTTTGCATACATATTGTCGATGTGTGTTCACACTTTTTAATATAAAGCCTCTGTCTGATGCGCATTGATTAACAAATGGGGATGATTTGATTCCAATATCAATTTGACGACACTTTAATAATATAGATTATACGCTTTGTGCAGTCCTCATCCCCCGTCCACCCTCACTAACTAAATTTCATTTTTGAATCGCGCCAACGCCCGCTCGCAGTTTTAAATATTTTATTGAGCGGACGGATACAACATTTTTTTTTTTTTGCAAATTGTTAAATAATAATCGAACACCGTTACTGCGGCCCGGTATTTCGTTTAGGGCCGCAAAGTGTCCGTTGTATGGATTTTCGGGCGTCGTAAAAACAGACCGCTGTACTGCTGTGTACACGACCAAATTGTTATTCGTGGTCATCCAAAAATATTGGGCACATGGATGTAACGACGCTATACGCGGTGACACCAAAAAAGGGTTGCTGTTGCCGGGATATTGTCGGTTGAATAAAATTTCTAGTATGAAATTACATTAAACATTTAATAATTGTATTACATGCCGTACAAGAAACGTTCTATATTTTTGAGTAAATTTTCAATAATACACAATAATGCCGAGTTATTCAAAATGAAGGAACAGATTTTAAACATTATTTCTTCCAAACTACAAAATGTAGAACCAATTTTCCATCGTTCCAGGACAGACAAAAGTTTAAAATTTGAACAGTTCCAACCACGGCCGCATTGGCGCTGTTGCTTGTCATGTTGATTGCCTGTGGTAAAATAGCGATCCAACAAGAAAAAGCATTCTGTGTGCTGCAATTAGCAAATTGAAGTTGAACGTCTTTTTCGCTGTCAGTTTAATAAACAACCGCCTCGTCATCAGCAGATTTACCAGCGGCATCGAAAATTCGTAGACGATGCTTGTATCTGCAAACAGAAAAGCTCGGGGCGTCCACGCACATCGAATGAAAATTTCGAGCGTATTCGTACAGTTTACGAAAGAGCCCACAAAAATTCACAGCACGAACAATCGAGTAATTTGTTTTTGAAAGTTGAAATATTTTCTTTGGTCAATCTCTACAAATGCCGAAACCTGAGCAATTTGTTAATATTAAAAAAATTAACGTTTATAAGTTTAGGTACACTTTTCTTCAAAACTATAAAAGCTATCAACAGGAAATTTGTTCTTGTATTTTTAAATTTGTCACATCATTGCCACGAAATATCATGAAATAGTGGCATACGGTGATGCAAAAATATCTGTAAGCTGTTTATGTTTTTAGTCAATGCCACTCAACAGTAATATCAATTATTGATTACTTTTTTAAACCAAAATTGGATGATTTGGGCTTGGTTAACACGTAGTTCCAACATGACGGCGCAACTACACATACAGCCAATTTTACACTGGAATTACTGAGAAATCTGTTTCAACAACAAATTATCTTAAGAAATGGTGGTGTCGATTAGTCTCCATGGTCGCCTGATTTAGCAACCCCGGACCTATATACGAGGTGCTACCCAAAATATCCGAGAATTTCATTGTAAAAATCGGAAAACTATATTTACGTCCCTATATCCTCCGTCACCTTCAAAGTAGTCACCTCGGACATGTATGCAAAGATTCCTACTTTGATCCCATTTTTGGAAGCACTCCTGGAAGTCTGCAGGGTGAAGAGTGTTCAGGATCCGTTGTGATGTCTTCAGTAGAGTCAAAACGTCGCCCTTTCAACGTGATTTTCATCTTTGGGAACAGGCAGAAGTCGCATGGGGCTAGGTCTGGCGAGTAGGGAAGGCGAAAGACCATTGCCATGTTTTTTTTACCTCAAAACGAGGGAAGTGTGCGCGGGTGCACCAACCAGTCTTTCTTTTTCTACAACTCTATCCGTTTGCGCCAGATATTTTCCCTCAATCGCCGCAGAACGTCGCTGTAAAACCGCCAGTTGAGAGTTTCACCAGATGGAACAAATTCCTTACGCACGTCAAAAAATTATCTGCATTGACTTGATGTTGCTGCGAACTTGGCCTTGGAAAAGATGGCGTCTTCCATTGTGATGATTGTTGCTTCATTTCAGTGTCTTAACCGTAGACTCAAGATTGATCACCTGTTATGACTCTGGATGAGAAGTTTGAACATTCTCGAACTGTTTGTGCACGTCTGAATGCTGAGGTTTCGTTGGTCGATGCCGACAAACTTCGCTGCAATTTGTTTCATGTTCAGTTCATCGTCGGCAGGAATTCGTTGACATGTACCGTACGACAGCCCAAGTCTGTAACAAACATCGTGAATTGTCTGCCTTCATGCCTTCGTCACGGACATTCTGGTGTTGTGCATGTTGACGGTCGATTATCATTTTTCACAGATTCTTGGCCTTCATTGAAGCGCTAAAACCACTCAAATGTTATTTTCTAAAATTTTCAAACTGACTTTTTTGCTGTTTTACCTAACTGAAATTTGATAACGGCAATCGATTTCTCTCATTCTCCTGATAAAAAAAAATGTACCTTCAAAAAGTTGAAGTATGGCCTTGAATGTATTTTCCAAAGTCATCGTTTCGTTATTTAGATATCCACACCAACTTATTTTTTTTAAATACAGACCTGGATTTTTTATTTCATTTTTGAGTGGCTAGCTTTTTACCTCCCAAAATTATTGGTAGCGTTCATCAGACTAAACAGTTAAAGTTTACTGCCAACCGTTGGGGTATTTTCTGATGAAAGCACTGTTGATCGTGAACAAGTTCGTTTAGCCGTCGCCATTTTACCAATCGTACAAATTAGACTGATTGCTGTTGGAATCAAGTGTTGAAGGAGGTAACAAAAGTAGCGTTGATCAAATACCAACATTCAGCGTAAATCAAAATAAACATGTCGACAGTTGAAAATTCTGACGAACGCGCCCAATGATGTGTTATACTGGCCCAAAATTGTTTGCAATAATATTTATTTGATTTTTTTTTTAATTGAAGAGTGGACATTGACTTTGAAATAAAGTCTGCCTTAAGTTTCACAACAGATAATAGTGTTTCTTAACTTTGACATGACTTAAAGTTTAGTGCCTTTTAAAAATGTACAACTACTAATCCAAAGTTTTGCAAAGGGGTGTCTGCCAAAATTTGGATCCCCTCGTGCACCCCAGCGTTTTATATTTGCTGTACAAAACTTTCTTTGGAAGAATCATTGACCGGTAAATCGGAGCCGCTAAAAATGGCCAGAGTAGGCGGCATGGCCCTTAGGTTTATTGCGGTGGGTAATAATCACCAGACGATCGTCAAAATGTCAAACTTGAGGCACGTGCCTGCCGGATCGAATTTGAAATTTTGGGCCCAACCAGATAGTAAGCCCTTTTTTGGGAAGCTTATCCAGACCTCGTCTCTAGCAGGTAGAAAAGGTTCAAATATGGTCATAAATAACAATTTCTATACCATTATGTCGAGAATAGAATCCCTAATCGTCGGTAAACAACCCGCAAATTTCACCCCTTGTTCATGCCGCTCTGGCCATTTTACCATGGTCGCGATCTTATACAATAATCCTTGCTTTTGAAAAAGGCATAGATTTACCGCGACCATAGTAAAATGGGCAGAGCGGCATGAACAAGAGGTGCAACTTGCGGGTTGTTTACTAACCTATGCCTTTTTCAAAAGCAAGAATTATTGTATAAGATCTGCACACAGGCGCAGTTACTAATCCAAAGTTTTACAAAGCTTTGGATCCGCCCATGGATCTCTGCGTTTTGTATTTATTGTACAAAACTTTTTTTTGCAAAGAATTATTGCCCGGAAAATCTGTGCTTTTCTTGAAAAGCAATGATTATTAAAGTTCTGCACACGGGCTTTGGACACTTTTGAGGCACCCCTGACAGAGACCCAATTGCTATAATTGATGCTTACATGTCAACGCCATCTTATGCTAGATCAAACAGAGTAAGTCAAATCAAAGTACCGTCCACTACTAGTAGATCATCTCCTATTGTAGCCCAAGCAAGATGTTAACCACACAATAATGCAAATTTCTGAGTTTACCTTTTAAAATTTTACGTAAATTGTTATCCATTGTTTACTTACCTCTGTAATGTAACCTATCAACCATGGTATACCTGTTAAAAGACGTCTTGAACTAGCCCTTAGCGTGAAGGGTAACCCTCGTTAATCCTACTAATTGGTAACTTAGGTTCTCTATTTGGTAATATGTCTTAAAAAATCGTTAGTAAATCGTTAGTGTCTTAAAATATCTGTGAAAAGTTAAAGATATTCTTCCGAGTTTAACTTCTAAAATTTTACATTAAATTTATCTGCGAAACCTTAACGATATACTCGATGTTTACAAAGCAATCAAGCACTTGAAGTAAAAATAGCATAAGAAGTGCAAAGACCCGACAACGCATGTCTTTACATTTCCGCTGAACTTGTTTGTAATTGTCACAAAATGGTTGCTTGTGGAGTAAACCGCAATATTATAACCATAATTGCACGCGTAAATTCTTCGGGAGAACATGGCGGTGATCTGATTATAGGGTACTACCAACATTTTTTTTTCCTGAAACGCATCTATACACAACCTTTAGAGTCTGCATGTCATTACCTGATCTTAAGTGGAGACGTAATACGGAATCGAAAAATAATAATGTGCGCAATTACAATTTCTCACTTGAAAAATGTAACGTATATATTTCAAGGCGTTCTTTGTTGTTGTAATTTAGCGGGAAGCATGTAATATATGAATAAATTAAGCAATAACAAACGAACGCAGATGGACGCGTATTATTCCCCGAGTTCCAACAAACCGATACAAGCAAACACGCAGCTTGATAATTACTACTTTTATAATTACAAGCCAGGGTATGATTAGGGGCTGCCCGTTCGTCAAACTTAACATGTATCCACCTGACCGACCCAAGGGGCCCTCGGCATACGGCCCACAATCCCGTATCAATCAGACCGCTTGACAACGCTAACTTTGATAAGTATAATTGAGTTCTCCACTTTCGTGCAAATTTTTTCTTGTTTTGATGTTCTTTCGCGATGTGGCGCTAATTTTACAGGAGGCTAATTACAATGTAATTGTCGGTGTAGCAGGTTTTATTATAGTATGCGAATTTAATTAGAGCTCGTCGGGTAATTTGAAATTGTATATCGGCAATTACTCAATCCCAGTTGGAAGTATTTTGGTGGGTATCAATCTTCGCGGAGTGTATTTATGAGTGTTTCGCATCAGATTCAATTTAATGTTGGGGAATAGTGTATAAACGCGTATTTGATGAATAATGTTATCGAGAGGACGCCGATTTCGCTTCCCGGTCACGTTCGGCGGTTCCGGATAATCGACAGTCGCACCAACCCCGAGATAAAAATGCCGTACAAGAGGCGAATCCCAACTTGGACTCCGTCTCAATAAGGGCTCAGGTTGAAGAAGGATATAAGGATACTTGTGTGGGTAACTTGAAAACAGGATAACCTGTACATTGTACACGAGTTTGTATAGGAGATTCTCGTTCGGGGAATTCGGGCCGTTATTGTCAGAATTTCAACTTGTCTCGTTCCCTTTTTACGGACCTTTTCAGTTTCGCGAATGATAAAAAAAGGAAACGGTCCGAGTTGGCGCTTCGAGCCGTCGCACTTTTATTTATTTTGCCTCATTTAAATTCGTATTATTGTTTTATTTTTGCGCGCCCGAGCGTGTTGTCTCAAACTCCTTTTTGTCTAACGACGCCGCACTGTCGTCACCGCGAAGACAGACGGACGGACCCACGGCATCGGGGGGAGTAATGGCCGCTAGAATATTCATTTCCCAAATCTTACAATACCTTTTTCGGGGTGTTGCCGCATAATGTTATTTTAATTAATAATTGAAATATCTATTTCCACTCCACTTTTTGTAAATTTTTTGCTCTTCACATAACTTCCTGATGAGTAATGGTGAACAGTTGAGGAGCTTTTATTTAAGCGCTTTTTTCGAGGCAAAATCATTATTGCTTTCTCTGAAGTCCATTTGCAATGGCTGAGACCTTTTTTGCGTCATCGTCGTGAGCGGTCTATTTATAATTATTTTCACTTTCAAAATGAACATTCTCCACTTCAATTAGCCACCAAAAAAAATTAATATAATTTCAAAGGTAGCGCCGAAGTTATTATTAGCCAAAAATCTGTAGAAAAAACATCGCTTTTGGTTTACTGTCCATATTGCAGTCCAACCAACTAATTCTCAAGACTGACCAAAATAGTTTTTGTAAGCTTTTACTAACTTTGGTTCGGCTAAAAACTCGCCCCTCGAAAATCAGACATTTTTTTTTGACTATAACTTCTGAACAAATTATGATAGCGTAATTTTGTAAATGTAGAAAATTTCAAAGTTTATATATTTCTACCTCCCTGCTGCAGTCCGAATGTCCAACCATCTGAAACGAACCCCATTGGCCGGTTCAGAGTTTGGTGTCATTTCTGATATGAACGGAAATGCAGCAGATCGGCAACACCGCGGCCTCGTTGTCAGGTGACAACTTCTGGCTGCCGATGAAACATAGCTTATTATGAAGTTGATGGTAATGGTTAACCTTGGTTAACCTTGAAGAAAAATAATTTAAATCAGCGATGTTACGTTTATGATGTCAGTGACGATTTCTTGTTGGGTGGCCGGTGATTCTGGATGACTGGCGGCGGTACGGTGGCCGGCTGCAAGTGGTCCAGTCGGAGTACCCGGAAGAAGGTGGATCACACCAAGGTGAGGTCGTCGGCTGTTGCGGACGGTAGTGGGACGGTAGTTTGGCAGCAGTGGTCCTTCAGATATGGTTGGCAGGTGCTGCGGGTCACCTGGTGGGCGGAGTACTCGCTGCGCGGTGAACCTGAAGGTGATTGCGGTAGTTCCGGTGCTGCAACATGCTTGGCCGCGGCACGCCTGCTGGTTGCAGGTGGGCCAGGCAGAGCACTCGGATGGCTGGTGCGGCACCAGCACGTCAGCTGGTTGGTGATGTTCCCTTGGTGCAGGGGTGATCCTCGCAAGAGGGCGGTAGGTGCTGCGGAACGTCTGGCGGCGGCACGGCTGCTGGTCGCAGGAGGGCCAGAGGGAGCCGTCGGTGAGCCGGCGGTCCTGGAAGTGGTTATGTCCGATGGTGATGAACTTTTTGGGTTCCACGACGAGAATACCTGCTCGTCGATAGGTTTATGACGCACGGTAGCGTACATGGGGCACTTATCAATATGTATTGCGTCTTTTTGCGGGGCACTTACACTAAGTTTGAGATTGTTCGTTACATGCGGTTACGCGTCACGTCTCGCGGCCCGTAATCATGGTGGTGGTCTGGGGTTGCCTTTCTCAGCCGGGAGGCCGCTGCCAGCGTCGTCCAGAATAGCTGGTGCGACGCGACGTGTGGAGTGGCTGTTGTAGCATTTTAAGACGACGGATAGTTGTAGATGAATCGAAGGATAGCGCTTCCTCTGGCGTATTCTCTTGCGGACGACGAAGGGTGGAGCTGCGGGATTTTGAAGGGCCGCGAAGACGGCTTTGCTCAAGTTGGACGGCCCCGGTGAGTTCCTCTGTGTGAGTAGAATGTGAGCAGCTGTGGCTAGCGGCGGCTTAGTTCCCAGGCTTCGTTTGGTGGGCACTTTCTGGGTAACGGTTGGCAGACGTCGTTTCGGCGGTCTACGGATGCCCACGTGTTTGCACGGCCCCGGTGCTCTCTCCCTTGGCGGAGGCTCGCCTGGCATCGATGCTGGTATAGTGACGAGGGTGGTTGCTAATACTGATGCGATTAGCGGCGTCATCTGGTTCATGACGGACGGCGGAGTCGGTGGTGGCTCGATGGTGATCATTGCTGTGGCAACCATGGGATAATGCACGGGCAGGGGGATCACTTCCTCGAAATCAACCTCGGCAACGACGCTGGTAGTGGCTATGTATATTTCCAGGGACGTCGGCGTCTTCGGCTGCGAGATCCCAAAGAATCCCACGTCATTCTTGGAGTGTGCGTCACTTGGCGTAACATGTTCTTGGAGGCTCCAGTCGCAAAGGAGTTGGCGTAGTCCAGCTTCACCTGTTCGATAATTTGGTAACCGTAAAAGGCCCGGTTCATCCTATAGATGAATGCAGTCGAAGGGGTCGCATCCCGGAATGGTGGACTGCGGTGGCCTGGACGCCATAGGATGTTGAATAAATAGTTAAGAGGCTTCAGGTTCCTGGATAGAGGTGTGTAAGCTTGGGCTGGTCTCCCTGGCCCAGTGCTGTTGAGGATCTCCGGTGAAAACAGTAGTCCGGTTGACATCCAGCCGACATACAGTGCGTTCCGTCCGTTATCGCTGGTGTGGGTGGCGTAGTTGTAGTTTCTGGATGGAAGAGGCTTCGCTACAGGATATTGAGGCACGTAGTTGGCGAAGATGACCACCGTATGGATAGTCGCGGTTGCGAGTCCTGGCTGGTTTTCTGGACGGAGGGTGGGCCTGCAATTCCGCCGCAGCCAACATACTGGGAATGGTAGTTGGTGTTATTCCTGTTCCTCCTCCTGTTGCTCATCCTGTGCAGATGAATTGGTTCCGTCTGAATGCATCTAGGGTAGTCTCGTTGTGGTGTGGTATCCTCCTCTTCGTCTTTGTTCCTGGTGTCCTCGGGTCGTGGAGATAAAAACGGCCCAATTGTCACGCGGGGGTTCTCGCAAAAACGAAACCCGCCCTCGTAGACCTCCGGCTAGCTCCCTGGAGCCGACGTCACTGAGGAATACAGGTGAAGATTAGCGATGGTCCGATAATGGTTTTGTGCAAAATCAAAAAAATGTATTTCACAAAAACAAAACAAAAATAACACGGGAGACACGTGAACCACAAAAGTCTCCGAGATTTTTTTTTAGGGCGACGTACACGAGGATCCGTGCGGTGTTCCACCAAACTTAAAAGTCCAGCAAAGCTGGGCCGGATCAGGAGTTGGACGGGTGGCCGGATTTTCAAATTTGCGACCTCCGTCCAGCGATTGATTGACGGCGCGGAAAAGGAACCGTATAGAGGCGCGGAGAAGAGAAGCGAGACTTTGTGTGTCTGGCAAAATAGCTATTATTACAACTATTATATGAATAGTATGTTTCCCGAGGGTGGCTAGTTTCATCCCGTGGATCAAGGGAATGTATTCATATTTACCGTGTTGAAAGAATATTATTCTGAAAATGGGAAAATATTGTATTGTAACGTTGCTAAGGGCCTTGTTTGTAAATATGACTTTTACGTTGTTTCATAAATCGGTGAAATATCAAACTATGTATTAACGCAAGCGGCGATAGCTCGTGAATGTTTGGGATAAAATCCAAAGCTATTTACACCAAAGTGTATGAAGACCGGAGAAGCAAAAATTTGGTGAACGGTGTCGACGAAAACATTTTACTGTTTTTTGAAGTTTTGGTATGTTCCTACAATTTTTGTTATTTTTTGACGTATGTGGCCAAAATTATCGATGCTAAGGTCAATGTTGCATTTAAAGGAATAAAATGATGTTAAAATGTTCGATGAAGTGGAGGCATTTGTAAAAAAATTGAGATAGACAGAGGCGCATGTTGGCCAGGCCACTAGCCCAGTTCCTCCTGAGGCTGACGGGCGAGTACGCATATATTGTCAAAAACTTAAAGCTGAAGCGCATTGTCCAATTTTGAAGTTTAATACATGTCACAGCCAGTTTCAGTAACATTTTTCTTGACATTAAGATATTTGAAAGATTATTACTAAATAAGTAATGTAGACATTTTATAAGACACATCGAAAATGATACAAATAAATATGATACGGAAGGGCATTAAGTAGTCCGCGAGTGCGATGGTAATTGTGATACATCAACGTGTTGACGTTTTGAAAGAAGTGTAAAAACATTTAATGCATTAGGCAAGGTATTATTGCGCGACATAATAAAGACAACTCTTTCACTTAAAAAAAAAAAATATATAATAATAACGCGAGCAGAGGTGACACAATGAAGCGACGACATCAATCACGCCATTATCTGATTTCCCTTTTTAAAATCACATATTATTATTCTCTTAGGACCATTATTAACACATTAATATAATATTTTTACAACAGGGCGTGCCTATCAGACCTTCTGTCAGCTACACTCCGGCGGAAGGCAGTTTCGATGGTCGGCCGCGCATTTTTATTTAAGACCACAGAGGGGCGGCCCTCTATACTTCTGTCCTTTAAAAAGTGGTGCCTTCTATTCACGGCTAATCGCGTATATGATATTAATGTGCCCAGAAACGTCCGGGACAGATTTTAAAACGAGTTAATGCGACAGTGGCAATCTCCAGTGTCCCATTTATCATATTTATATAATACTTCTGTATTCAAACAACAATGGGACTATGTTAACGACCATAATTAATTTTAAAAATTATACTTTACACTTAGAATTGTCCTGCTGGTGCTGCTGCTGCTGCTGCTGCTGCTTCTAGCGCTCTCTTCTCTTCTTTTTGTTTTTGACACTCTTCGTAATTAATTACTTATATTTCACTCCTTCATTCATCCCGTGTGATGCAGATGAGTGATTGTACGTTACGTAACGATGCAGATTTCGTTTTCTCCAAGTTTTGTTCTTTGGTGTTTTGTTTCCAGATGTCAGTTGGTTTTATGTTAAATCAAAAATGCAGTCTTTCTGGACGGAGCTGGTAAACTTTAGCAACGAGAGCATTATTTGTTTTCCTCAGTTAATTAATCGTATGCCTTATCAAAATAGTAGATTATACAGGGTTCCCCATAATAGACTACCCATTTTATTTTATTAATTAATTTCCTACGAGATAACTAAATAAGTTTATCCCTGTGGGATTATGTTCTGTAGCCTTTGGGATTTAAGTTAATTATTGATCAAGTAGGCACCTGTCACAAATAAGTTTTATATTAATAATTTTGTGGAACGTTATTTTCCTACGAGAAGTTTGTTAGTTTTCATCATAATTATTTAACTTTCATGGATTACTCAGTCCAACAACGTGTGTTTTGTGAAGAAACTTACATAAGAAGCAATATAGAAGTTAGGCGTGCATTCCGGCATCAGTTTAATAACAACAATAGAGGTCACGCGCCAAATCGTAAAACTGTCAAGTTATGGGTTCGTCATTGGCGTGAAAATGGTTCTGTACAAAATTTGAAGAAGCCTGGACGTCGAAGAACAGTAAAGTTAGTACACCAGAAAATATTGAACGAGTTAGAATTGCGTTTACGAGAAGTCCTAAAAGGTCTGCTAATCGACAAAACCCTTATCCTAGGAATATCAAAGGAAAGCTTAAATCAAATAAAGAGATTTAAAATTTCATCCGTATAAATACCAAATGGCACAGCAACTTATAAATCAAGATAAAGAAGCACGGTTAGCATTTTGTTAAGAATTTTTGAATTTACATCAAGGAGCAATTTAATGAGCGACGAAGCAAATTTTTATTTGAACGGCATGGTTAATAAACAGAATTTTAGATTCTGGTCAAATAAAAATCCTCGTGAAATCTTTACACAGAACCTCCATAATCCAAAAGTTGTTGTGTGGTGTGGAGTAGGATCTTTTGGTATTATTGGTCCATATTTTTTTGAGCATGAAAATAACCGCGCTGTAACAGTAACATCCGAGCGCTACGTAAACATGCTAGAAACATTCCTCATTCCAGAATTAAATAGACGAGGATTACTAAACAATGCCTTAGTATTCCAACAAGATGGGGCAACAGCTCATACCGCCAGACACTCAATGCGGGTTCTGCGAGAAGCGTTTAATGGCCGACTCATTTCTCGATTCGGAAATTTGCCTTGGCCTTCGAGGTCCCCCGACTTAACGGAACCCGATTTTTTCCTGTTGGGATATTTAAAAGCCAAAGTGTTTGCGAGTCGTCCAGGTACAATCAAGGAACTCAAAGTCAAAATTCGTGAAGAAGTTGAAGGAATAGACAAAGGTTTGCTACGCCGTGTAATGAACCATTTTTTATCTAAAATTGAAAAATGTGTTGAAGTTGGTGGAGGTCATTTAGAAGACGTGATTTTTAAAAGTTAGAATTAAATTAGACAAATATTTATGTTATCATAAATCCCAAAGAGTTAGCTGTAATTTAGTATAATAAAAAGTTTGTTTAGTTAACTGAAAAAAAATTAATTCAAATATTAAAATGGGTAGCCTATTATGGGGAATCCAGTATATCGAAGGAGAGAAATGCGTGATTTTTGAAAATTTGTATCCCGAGGGTGAAAAAATGATTACTTCTCTCCCTTTGGCGGGAAATGTTATTTTTCTCACGATTTTGACTTATCTAAAAGTATACATTATTTATAAATTTCTCGAATATTTCTTTCACTTTTTCAATTCGTTGAATGCAATTTTCTTGTTTCTAGTTTTGAGTCTTGTTATTTTGTTTACAAATTGGAAACATTAATATTTTTTGTAGTGAATAGAAAAAAGATTATTTCTGAATGGATTTAATAATTTTACTTATTTCTATTTTTTAGTGTTGGTTTTGTATCAGTTGCGGCATTCTAAAGAGAGTTTTAAGTTTTTTTTTTATAAGCACAAGACCGTGATGATGGTTAATAAATTATATCACTTATAATTTCCCCCCGTCAACAAAAAGTGTTGAATGTATAAGTTGTAGAACTCAAGTTTTCCGCTGGATACAAGAGCAAGGGCCCAGATAGAAAATGATGCAAACAAAATTTATAAGCGGTTAATTAAAATTCTAGGCTTTGCATTTTGGTCACGCTCGAGCAGTCCGGGTGTATTTACATTTTAGATTTGGCTTAATTAAAACGGGTCTCTTTTCTTAAATAACGACTTTTAAAAGAAAATGGATTTATTTAAACGGCAACACCATTTATTGCATCTGGGCAGCGCACCCTTCCCTCCTTGAAATATTAACACGTTGTTTTATGCCCACTTTACATGCATAATGCCTCACAGTAGCTTAAATAAATATAAAAACGGCAACGGGAACCAGACGGCCCCTGCATACATTATCGTCATCATCATCTCGGAGAAGTCGAAAGAAAAAATTTGCATAAATCCATCACGCAAAACTGCTAAAATTATGATAACTATGTTAATTCGTATGCATTATAGGGAAACTCTTTTTCTCTTTAGTTTTATATATTACACGCGCAAACTTATAATCATCCTTAAGTGGTCCGAATGCAGAATTTTATTAATACCGGTTCGATATTTTGGATATAAATTTATGCTAATGTGGATTCTATTATTAAAGTATTTCTTTTAATTATAACCTTATTCCTGAAGATATATTGCTACTGCGGTAAAATTATTTAATTTCAGAGAAATCGTTTAAATCCATTAATCTGATTTTTTATTTGTTTTATTTTATTTGATTATAAGTATTGATTTCGTCTAAGTTTTCGAATTTTAAATTTCAACGGATACATCCAGTTGAAGAAATAAAAACCTCACTTCTACTTTCATGAATAAGTCACGAATTTCTTGTCTTGGCTTTGACCCTCCAAACAGTTACAGGTGGAAAACCAGGAATTAGCGTTTACCTTAACTGTTTTTTGTTTATTGCCAATATTTTCTTAAATATAAAAAATATCACAAAAATATTTAAACAAACGTTGAAGACAACAAAGAAATGGACATCTTTTGCTTGAAAACATTTTTCATAAAATCATTTGTATTCGAGAAATTTTTTTTTTATTATTTTTTAATTTTTGGTTTATAATTATAAAACGATAATAGTTACAGCAAATTTATGTTAATAATAATTGTAGCGAATGCTAAAAAGAACAACTTATAACGAATAAGTTTTTTTCGAAATCCCTTTAGTTTTTGAGTAAACTGAGTTTTTGAGTTTGTAGTATAATTTTTCCATCTTTCATGATTTTGACGTTTTAAACGTCAGTTTCATCCGAGTTTACACAACGCTCGATGTACATTTAAAATATGATTTCAATTGAAAATACACCATGAAAACGTAAATATAAATGGCTACGATACCATCAAGTCGGAGAAAGTAACATGATGGCCCCATCACCATTTTTTTTAAGGTTCTTGGTTGACAGGAATTCGGGTTGAGGAAGCACGGATGATTTTGGAATTGACGTAACTAGGGCATTCTGCCACAACCGATAATTTGTATAATAATCATTTATAATGATGAAAGGGACATACACTAAACATCCATGGACCCGCACGGCCATTTTTCGTTCCGAAAAAGTGACCGCGCGGATGGGATTCGAACCTACGACCACGAGGCCTGTAAGCAGAAGTTCTACTCACTGGGCCACCGCGGCCCTATTTTCTACTTGATTGTTTAAATAATAACTGAAATTACTGTTCAAAACTCGCGTTTATAATGGCAGATAATACACTTACTATCTTCATGCGCATGTTGCATAAATAACTAATATCTTTGTCACGTCTTTAAGACTTCTTATTCATTTAGTAGAATTGAAAGTCAATATCGATAGCCAATTAAATGGCAAGTGATGCAGCCTGTAGGTGCACATGTAGCATAAAATTAGATCTGTATACACATATGCACATAATGAAATAAAGTCATCAAGAGCGTGTGGGATATCAAAGATCTCTAATCTTTAGCGCTAATCTGTTTTGATCTGGGGCAGAGTCAAGCTGCTGCCCAGAGATTAGCAACGAGTTAATCACGTTAGTATGGCCGATGCGCACTCATAATAGCGAACAGATGGCAGATGCGGTTGCCTATAATTGAATCAACTTTATCTGTAAGTATAATAGTATAAAGGGTCGTCGCGGGTGGTTGCCTCTCCCTGACACCACTAACTAGCTGCATCCGACTGTCACTACACATCCACCCTGTTACCCTGTTTTTGGATTTACTCGCTCGCTCTTCCCTCTTTTTCCACATGACGGTTCCTTTTTCCGACTACAATTTATAGAACTGTTTATATGTTTATCTACGGAAAACCGAACATCTTATTCCAATCAACCGGCGTCAGCAGCTTTTTTTCCTTCTTCTACTTAAAGCCCATTGTTTCAGGAGTCGAGAAGGGAAAATCGTTATCCATCCTCCTCGTCGCCGGCGACTATTATTCATTATATTGTGTTACATCTGTCAGTATCACACCGACATATTAAAAACACATCGGGTGTACATATAATAAAATGAGGCGGAGGGTGCCCAAAGTGGGTCCTCCTAAACAATGGGAGCGATCCATTCCAGTAGTTTTCGGACATAAATAACGATCATCGGAGACCATAGTGTTCTGTTCGGTTCTGCTCTTTCTGTTTGCTCTTCCCACGTCCCAAGTATATGGTGAGGCCGCACGCGCACGCCGCAAACATTAAATATCTAATAAATCCGATTCATATGTTAATCCGCATACATCGATATGTCATACGCTAAACCACATTTATTACTGCAGTGTAAACAATGCCATAATCTATCTGTGTATGGGGTCACCGAAATCGGCCCTTACTTACATAATACCCGACACGCATCGTTCAATCGGTTTATCGTTCAATGATTGATCGTATCCACAATTTCATATTTACTCATACCAAATCTCCGTTTGCAAAATAAACCTTCTTGTATAATGGTATTCAAAATTCGAGAACAATTCTGTGGCTGAGAGGTAAAACTCATTAACTCCATTTTTGAAAAAAAAGAGTTCACCAAATTTCGTACTCTTTTTTGATTGTCTTTCATCCTACATAGCGATATATGGCAAAACCAATTACCTCATCAAGATACTAGTTATTAAAAATCACCAAAATCCGTGAAATTTGTGGTAAAACTCATTAACTCCATTACTTTGAGGAAAAACTAATTAAGTCCAATTTTTATTATTTTACATGTTTAAAACAGGTTAATTTTATAAACAATTGTTGCTATAAACGAGTTTTTCCAATATATATATTTATTAATGACTAGCAAAAAGTCGCATAATAATGCATTGTTTCTACAACCCATATCAGTATTTCCGAATTTCAAACGCATTTTTCTCAAATATTGGGAAAGTGGAGTTAATGAGTTTTACCTCTCAGCCACAGAATTGAGCGCTTGGGTCACGTGTACATGGCCTTAAGGTGTTTTGATTGAAGTTGGATATGTTTATCAGAGAAAAGATCTATTGTGTTTTTAGTGAATGCGGATTTGAATCAATATGTCTGCTAGCAAAGGACTTAGGTGGCGATTCCATTGCTAATCCGCTGGTTTGTTCATCAAATTGTAGTTTTTTATTGAGACATACAAAGCTTGTGTTTCATTACTGGATTAATTCGGATGCTGGGATTTTTTATACTACTTTATACTACAAACATCAAAGAATACTAGTTTGGAGTTTTTTTGTTGTTCAACCATTTCTGGTACAGTTTGGTCTGTTGTGGCGTCCAGGTTGATTTGCGTATGTGGGTACGTAGAGTTAGGCGACTTCCAAAAATGATGAAACAGTTTTTTCGATAAATTTTGACCCATCTTTGAATTCAGTTTTAGGACAATAATCTGCCACAATTTCGCTGACCTCCACCCCCACATCATTTATGGAAGCTGTCTTATTATTATTATTATTATGATCTTCCAATTGAATTCAACACGCCAAAGTGGCGGAATCTATTACCTGAATGTTGTACTAGTGCAACATTCAGGCAATAGATTCCGCCACTTTGGCGTTTCCACAGTGTTTGGAATATTTATATTATACTAGTAATTTCCGTTTCCCCATCAGCAACTACACCTGAAAAATCGAAACCGGTCTGTAGGTATTCTGATGGGGAAACAATATTCCTTCAATTTTCACTTGATAATTAATATATATGTCATATGCATTTGTATCAATTTTAACTTGTAACAGATTGTAACCCTGTGTATAAAAATCGTTCGTCGCATTCACCAATAGTAATCATCACGAGTGATTCGAATCGTGCAATTTTCTTACGTTAAAATTTTACACTTGTACGAAGATGGTATCTGGTACGGCGGAGGCCGGTTACAAGTTTCACTAATTGGTTTAATTGTGAATGTGTGCACGTCCGCGATGCGGTAACAGTAATCGAGAGCATCGTTAATATTTCGTTATTCGAACAACGCGATGGAAATAACGACTCTTCCCTTCTTCATAAGGCGAAGTTGTAATAATCTGGTTTACGCAATGCGCTAAAATAAATAGATTTGATTATTTCTGCTTAAACGGCGGCGATTACACAAATTGCGACAGCGGCGGTCGTCGGTCGGCCGTTCCGATCGCTCGGGTGTCCGGGGCCCCCTTTAATCGAAAAATCTAGCAAATTATAAAGTCGGTAATGGCCGTACACGGACAATATATATAATTATGCAATTACATGTCTAGATGCATATAAAATAGCACTTTGCTTTATCAACATCGCATAAAGAATAATTACATGAGTTGGTATACTATGTCTAAATTTATATTTTTTTCAGAACTCAATAGATTCCTAAACCTAAATCCTCAAATTTATTTATTATTGTTCTAATTTAAAAAAAAATGGTGATGTGGCCATCATGTTACTTTCTCCGATTTGGTGGTATCATGGTATATACAGGGTCTTTTTTTAACTCAGAACATATTATTGTTAATGTCTATGTTCTATGCATTGGAATGTATTGAAAATGTAGGCAACCAAGTACACAAAGGTCCCGTCGACCTGTCACAGTACAGTGAAAGCTTAAAATTATTACGAACAAAGTGAGGCTAATGAAACAAACAATGATAAATCGTAAGTAACTACAATAAATATTCAAAATGACCACCTTCACGTTCTAAGCAGTAGCCAAGTCGATTAAAAGTTCGGAGTTAAAAAAAAGACCCTGTATTTACATTTTATGGTTTATTTTCAAATTAAATCATATCGAGCGTTTTGTAGACTCGGATGAAACTGACGGTTAAAACGTCAAAATTATGAAAGATGGAAATGACAAATTTTACTTCAAATACTAATGGTCAGTTTACTCAAAAACTAAAGAGATTTCGAAAAAACTTATTCTTGATGAGTTGTTCATTTTGGCATTCTCTACAATGATTAAACCAATATTTTACCAAAAGCTTTTCCGTCCTTCGGATTGTCAAATAAGTTTTATGTTCATATCAATTGCTTGGTTAATTTTTGAGATACAGTGCGCACTGACACACACACACACAAACACACACACACACACACACACACACACACACACACACACAGACACAAAACAAAATTCCAGAAATTGTTAAAATAGCATCTAGGGAGCCCAAAATGGATACATCCGTAAAAAAAAATTTTGAAAAATTTTTCACGATCACAATACTTTCTCGTAATTCGAGACGGAGAAAGTAAAAATAAATTGAAAATGTGAAATTATTTTCGCGCCCAATATACTCTTTTCATTTCTGCGATCCTGTGAAGATGTGAAATTTTTTTCGCGCCCAATGTACCCTTTTCTTTTCAAACTCCTGGTTTAAATTTTGTTAAAAATGGTGGTGTGGCCATCACACAGATACACACACACAGACACAATATTTTTTTCCAGAAATTGTTGAAATGACATCTAGGAACCCCAAAACGGATATTTCCGTAAAAAAAAATTTTGGAAAAATTTTTACGATCACAATACTTTCTCGTACTTCATAACGGAGAAAGTAAAAAAAAATAGTGAGAAGTTTTTTATTTTGTTTGATATGATTTATTCCCAACAAGTACATACCTTATATAAGGAACATCAAATATGTTTATAGTACAATAAATAAATAAAACAATATTAAATACAACATAAAAAGAAAAATCGATAATAAATGCAGACTAAACGAAAAATCAAAAATTGGGGCCAAAAAAATCGAAAATTTGAACAATAAAATCGAAAAGTTAGGTCAAAATGAAGAAAAATTTAGGTCAAAAGATTTAAAAAAATAATACAAATCTGTAATGTCGAAAATTTAGACAGTACATTGTAAACTCGGGCCTAAAGATAATAAATGCAGACTAAAAAATTGAAAATTTCAACAAACAAAACTCGAAAATACCGGAAAAAAATAAAATAAATCTCGCATATAAATGAATAATTCAGATTATAGATATTTTAACCAAAATCATATCAAAAGTTTTGAACTAGAATTAAAAATTCGGCCTGAAAAATCAAAAATGTGGATCGAAAAATCAAAATTTTTAACAATGAAATCGAAAATTTAGGTCAAAATAAAGAATATTTAGAGCTAATGGTCAAAAATTTAAACCAAAAAAAAAAATCGAAAATACAGTTCAAAAATCTAAAATTTAAAAATTCGGCTCGAAAAATCAAAAATACGGACCAAAAAAAAAACACGAAAATTTTAACAATTAAATCGAAAATTTATCTCAAAATAAAGAATATTTAGGTTAACAGACCGAAAATTGAGTCCCAAAAGAATAAAAAATACAGGTAAAAAATTTAAAATTAAAAATTCGGCGGGAAAATCAAAAATGCGATCAAAAAAATCGAAAATTTAAACAATTAAATCGCGAAAGGTCAAAATAAAGAATATTTTGAGCAAATGATCAAAAATTTAAATAAAAAAAAAAATCGAAAATACAGTTCAAAAATCTAAAATTTAAAAATTCGGCTCGAAAAATCAAAAATACGGACCAAAAAAAAAACACAAAAATTTTAACAATTAAATCGAAAGTTTATGTTAAAATAAAGAATATTTAGGTTAACAGATCGAAAATTTATTCCCAAAAGAACAGGTAAAAAATTTAAAATTAAAAATTCGGCCGGAAAATCAAAAATGCGGGCAAAAAAATCGAAAATTTAAACAATTAAATCGAGAAAGGTCAAAATAAAGGATATCTAGGCTAAAAGTTAAAATATTTTGACTAAAAATATCGAAAATACAGTTCAAAAATTTAGAAACTAAAAATTCGTCGAGAGAAATAAAAATGCGGACCACATAGTTGAAAATTTTAACAATGAAATCGAAAATTTAGATCAAAATAAAGAATATTTAGGCCAAATGATCAAAAATTTAGACAAAAAAAAGTTGAAAATACAGTCTTAATAATAAAAAATGCAGAATATTCTAGTAAGAAAATGGTTTAAATTATAAACAAATTGGAAACAACTTTACTTGTTTCAGAAAGCATTAGATAAATACAAGAAAACGAAATGTAGCCTGAATATATGAATATTCAACCTGCTCCTTAATCTGCAAGCAAAAAATTAAGTTGTATTTATTGTATTTATTGTATTTGGTTTAAATTAGTCTCAAAAATCAAAATAATTTTCCAATTTTTTTTTGACATGAAATTTTCGCTTTAATCGTCCAAAAAAGTGAAACTAAATTGAAAAAGAATTCAAATAAAACTATTAACTTTGTTGGGATCACCTTTTGTGCCGGCAGTTTCGACAACTTTATATTTAGTAGATACATTTTGAATAATTCAAATAAAACAATTCACTTGGAGTATGACTTTCAGTAGCGGCTCGTGGAACATGTTGATGGTACTTTTACAATATGGGGAGGCACTCGCCTCATTTTTCGAAGAAAGAAAGAACGATTAATCTTCATAGTCCAAGATTATTTTGAATTGTAAAGTAAAGGTTCATAATTTCAAACAGCCGAACAAGCTGAAAATATGATTATGTATGAATTCAATAAAACGAAATGTAGCCTGAATATATGAATATTCAACCTGTTCGTAACTCTGCAAGCAAAATTAAGTCTTACTAAGACTATAAACAAATAATTTATTGAAACAACTACATCCCTGGCTAATGCCACGCCGGATATTCAATAAGTTATTTGTTAGTAGTCCTAATAAGTCTTAATTTTGCAGAGTTACGAACAGGTGGAATATTCATATATTCAGGCTACATTTAGTTTTATTGAATTTATATTTAATGCTTTCTGCAACAAGTAAGGTTGTTTCTAATTTATTTAAACAGAAAGAATTTTAAAAATTAATTGAAAATTCTTGCCGATCTCAAAACTAGATGTGGTGTCATGGCTCCTTGGCTCTATATAACGAGCCGCCCCTGCAAACATCTAAAAGATTTAATAAAGTATGAACGCTGCAAACCAATTTAAGAAGTCAGAAATATTTAACATCGCATAAATCGGTTTTTAATCAAAAAATGAAACAACACCAAAACGCACATTTTATTGACTGTCAAACGGACACAAATGTTGATGGATTTGTTTAAATCGATTTAAATTTATTTGAATTGATTGAGGTGATAAGCTCTCGTTGTTAGGATACGGTAAGCTCCCGTCGTTCAGTAAACAGTATCGGGCTATTTTATTTATTATTTATTATGCAATATGATGAACCAACATGATATGAATGAAGTAGAAATTATCTATTAAATAAGATTGTAGACTAATAATTTATGATCATGTAATAAAATTAAATTAAAGTATAAGTATTTGGCTTTAATAAGAAATCAGTGAGAAATTTATTCAGACGTACTGTATGTAACCGCAGATTATCGATCTTGAGGAGTAAAAGAGGCAGAGGCCAGATTGATGGCAGCCAGTAGCCAGAATAAGGTCTGATAATATCTGCGCTGTTACAAGTCCATAACAAGTATGCGAATATCCGTAAACAGCGACCGTACATAATAATGTATGATTAAGGCGATTTTCATAATAAGTACACACGGGCCCTTGTGCATTGGATGGATGCATGCGCGCCCCAGACATGGCCTTAATATGTGTGACGATGTTTCCACCTAATTTGTAACCTCATTAAATCGACGACGTAATTTACCTCCGGCAATTATGTAATTTTATATAAAAAAAAAAACTAGCTCTTGCCAACAGCTTTACCTTCGCTTTTATGTTGATTTTTTGATAAATTCCTCTCTAGTTATTTTAAACCATCCATACCTGCAACTTTAAATAATACTTACGCCAAATGCCATTTTTATACTATTGCCGCATAAAATCATAGATTGTACCTTGAAATTTTATTTTTTAAATTCACACTTTTCCAAGGGCCTACGTGCACTTTTCTTTCTCAGAAAACATGCTCCATGGTGATGGTGAGTTTTGGTTCAAAATCATCATGAGCGATGAAGCTCATTTCACATTGAATGGCGCGGTTAATAGGCAAAAGTGCCGCTTTTGGGCCGACGAAAATCCTTGCGAGATATTCGAGGAGCCTCTGCATGATCAAAAAGTGACCGTTTGGTGCGGCATATCGGCCAAAAAGATCATCGGGCCGTATTTTTTCGAGAATGAGGCTGGCAACGCCGTTACGATCAATGCTGCGATGCTGCGTGACTTTGTGTTTCCGGAAATGACTTAAAATGACATGGCCCACTTCTGGTTCCAACAGGACGGAGCCACAGCACACACTAGCCGCGATTCAATGACGCTACTCCGCACGATGTTTGACCGACGCGTCATATCGAAAAACGGCGATTTCGACTGGGTATTTGAAGAACAAAGTTTACATCGACAAGCCGCAGACCATAGCTCAGCTCAAAGCCAATATTCGCTGGGAAATATCGCTTATTACCACCGAGACGCTGGAAAATGTGATGCAAAGTGCACGAAAAAGGGCATCTTTTTCCATCAAAAATAAAGGCGGTCATTTGTTGGATATTATATTCAAAACATGATGGAAATAAAATAGAAAGGAACAAATTAAGTTTGCATAAAAAAAGAAATTAAAAAAATGGTGATGTGGCCATCATGTTACTTTCTCCGATTTGACGAATAGACCAAAACCTTGAAAATACTAGCAAAACATTAAGAAATCGCTGCTTCAGGTTAAAAATCTAAAATATTCGCCAATCAAAAATTCGCTGATAGAAATCAATAATTAAACAATAAAACTAAAACAAAGGCCCAAAAAAATCCAAATATCGAAAACTACGGCCTAAACATAAAAAAACGCAAACTAAAACATCGAAAATTTCAACAAACACATCGAAAATGTTGTCCAAAATAAAGATTATTTAGGCAAAAAAATTAAAAATTTGGAATAAATTGAGCGAAAACCAGGTAAAGATCTAAAATATGGACCAAAAAAAAAATGCAGACCAAAATATTGTAAATTCAAGTAAAAGAAAACATTTTTAGCCAGCCCCTAAAATAATTCTTTGGCTCAAAATAAGTTTCCGACCAGAAACTCGAAAATAATGCAAAAAATAAAAAATAAAAAACAATAATTCAGGTTAAAAATCTAAAGTAAAGGACAAAAAATCAAAAACCGACCAAAAAACTCGTAAATACCGGCAAAAAAATCGCGCATAAAAATCAATAATTCAGATTAGAAAATTTAAAATACGAGTATAACACAAAAAAGCTAAAACTTAAACAATTAGGACCTAAATATCAAAAATGCGGACCAAAAAATCGAAACTTTTAACACTCAACCTAAATTTTCACGCCAAAATAAAGAATATTTAGGTCAAAAATCAAACATTTGGAATAGAAAACGAAGTTACAGACCAGAGATACAAAAAAATGCAGATAAAAAAATTCAAGTAAAGGAAAAATAGTTTGCCGTTTTCACCTTCAAAATAACCCTGTAGCTCAGAGTAAGTTTCTGAACAGAAACTCAAATTGAAAATAAAAAAATCTAAAATACGGGCCAAGAAAACAAAGAATTAGACCAAATACTAAAAATTTGGCCAAAAATCAAAACTTTGAAAAAGAAAGAAATTACAGGCCGGAGATCTAAAAATGCAGATAAAAAAAATTCAAGCAAAGAAAAAAACGTTTGCCATTTTCACCCTCAAAATAACCCTGTAGCTCAAAGTAAGTTTCCGGACAGAAACTCAATCTGAAAATTGAAAAATTTAAAATACATGACAAAAAAACAAAATTTAGACCAAATACCGAAAATTTGGGGCTAAAAATAAAAAATACAGATTAAAAAATCGAAAATCTTAATAAACAAATGGAAATTTTGAGCCAAATAAAGAAATCTTAGGACAGAAGATAAAAAATTTGGACCAAAAAAATCGAAAATACAGGTCTAGTAATTAACGTCATAAGTCCGGTAGGTTACTTGTAACAGGACGAGTCAGACATTATGAATTGGAATGTCTAGACGAGTACTGTTACAAGTACTACCGGATGTGTGTCGTAATAAATTTTATCTACGACCACTACTGTAAATGCCCATTATCGTACAATGCGCGTACTGCGTAAATACACCAAAACACCCACGTATGTTAGAGCCCGCTTGTAAATTAAAGGTACGTGTGTGTTTGCCATAACATACTAGTGAGTTTCGTTTACGAACTTTTGATTGGTTGAGAGTTGCGCGTTTGTTCGTTTTTATTAAATATAGTAGTCCGCGATTGTTAAACGTCACATCACGCACCCCGAAGCTGTCACTTCGCTATTCCGCACATTCTCATTCAAATGCAATGATATCCAGAAGTAAGTACCAAATAATGAGGTATGTAACCATTGTTAATGAAACTCTTTTCAATTCTTGCAAGATAAATAATGTCCAGTAACAGCAACAACGAAAATGATTAAATAAGCGGCCAACAAGTTTCTCCCTGCTACGCCTCGCGATACAAAAATGTTTAAGGAACATTTATGGACTGGAGAATCAAATATAAGTTAAGGTGAGAGTGGTCGTAGATAAAGTATACTACATAACGCGAGTTGTAAAGCAATTACGCGCTCGTGAAATTGCGTTACTCGCCGCTACGCGGCTCGTACGCAATTTTTTCACTTGCGCGTAATTTGCTATTTACAACTCTTCTTACGTAATTATTTCATACTGTAAGTTTGTTCTGTTTTATTCAAATTCAAAAATTAAAATATGAGAGATTTTAAAAAATAAAATATGAGAGATTTTAAAAATCTCATTACCTTTTTTCCCGTGGCAACGGTTGTTGTTATTGTATTACATTCAATCATTGTCACTTTAAAATGGACGCCATGAACTTTGCTGGCTGTTCTTCTCTTTCCTCGACTCTTCCCGACACAATAATGGCGAAATCGCTTGATGCAAATGAAAAATTAATTCCTTCGAAGTCTGCGGCAAGGTATAACAAAGAAACCGTTGCTAAGCAACACTTACCGGCTCTGATGCTGTTATAACTCACCTACCGGACTTAAGTTGACATTGTAAACGAACATCTACCGGACAGTATGAAATAAAAAAATTAACAATTGTGGCTAAAAGATCGAAAATACGGGCCTAAAAATAAAAAAATGCAGACCGAAAAGTTCAAAAATCGAAAATCTTAATAAACAAATCGAAAATTTTGGCCAAATAAAGAAATGTTAGGAAATTTAGACCAGTCAAAATTCAACAATTGTGGCAAAAAATCGAAAATTTAGACCAAAAATCGAAAGCACGAGCTTAAAATCAAAATACTGACCAAAAAAGTCGAAAATTTCAACAGATCATTTTAAAATTGGGACCAACATAAAGAATATTAATGAAAAAAAATCAACAATTTAAAGGAAAAAAATCGTAGAAACAGGCAAAAAATATAAAATACGAGCACAAAATTTCTGGTCTAGAAATAATTTGCCCCAAAAATAACACAAGCTCAGATTAAGATACGATCCGAAACTCTAAAATAATGGCAAAAAAATAAATAAAAAAGTGGTGTTACTTTTTCCGATTTGATGGTATAGTACTCTATGTTTACATGGTTTTCATGGTTTATTTTCAATTGAAATCACATTTTAAATGTGCATAGAGCGTTTAGTAAAATCGGATGAAACTGACGTTTAAAACGTCAGAATTGTGAAAGATGAAAATGACAAAAATTCTAATAGTCAATTTACTCAAAAACCAAAGAGATTTCGAAAAATACTTATTCAATATAAGTTGTTCATTTTAGCATTCTCTACAATTATTATTAAAATACATTTACTGTAAGTATTATCGTTTCATAATTTTAAACCAAAAATTACAAAAAAAAATTAATTGCTATTATTTTTTAAAAACCATACATTTCACGAAAAATATTTTCAAGCAAAAGATGTTCATTTCTTTGCTTTCTTCGAGATTTGTTTGAGTGCTTTTATAGTTCTTTTCATATTTAAAAATTTTTCGGAGAAAAACAAAAAACGGTTAAGGTAACCACCTATTTCCGGTGTACGAAATTTTACCAAAAGCTTTTCAGTTCTTCGGATTATCAAATAAGATGGATGTTCAGAGTTTCATATCAATTGCTCTATTAGTTTTTGAGATACAGCGCGCACAGACACACACACACACACACACACACACACACACACACATTTTTTTTTTCCCATAAGTTGTTGAAATGACGTCTAGGGAACCCAAAACGGATATTACCGTAAAAAAAAAATTTGAAAAAAAATCACGATCACAATACTTTCTCGTACTTCGTAACGGAGAAAGAAAAAAGTTGTCCACATCAAAAGTTATTCAAGTTTCAAATGCTATCGCAACAGATGGCGCACACGTTACTAGCTTCAATTTTCTTGATTGGTCTTCCGGTAGTTTCATGTAAACCAAAATGCTTTCCTACATACTTTGCACTTTGCACAAGACTTCATGTAAACCAAAACGCTTTCCTACATACTTTGCATTTCGTTCAGTTACAAGACGATCTAAAATTTGAACTTTAATATCCTAAGAGATTTAGATTTTGTAACAGGCGAATTATGCAGCACTTTGTTTTGTTCAAGAACATCGATTTCCTTATAACACCTTCATTAGCGGGGAGTTTGTTGAAGATTATATATAAATAAATCAAGCGTTTGGTGTGAATTCTTCACTGCTTATCCGACATAAATGTTATCAATTATCTATAACGTCTCCATCGCAGTGTTTTTCTCGAGTAGTTATAAATCTGGAAAAACTCAAGAGCATAACGTGCGACGGAGACACTCCCACAAAGTTAAAATGCGATTTCGAATCGTTTATATTTTCTGTGCTGGGGAAATGTTCCACACTACACAGCATGTTATTACGTACTTAATGCGTTTTCTAGGAAGCATTTTTATATACATGTTTCTACGATAATTGCGTAGTTGCATTGCGGTTTAAAATTAATACCTGCCATTGTGCAATATAAAATATAGTGGACATTTTGTAATAAATGCTGGTTATTAAAATAATTCACTCTAATTCCACCTGGACATGGTTTATTAGAATCACATTGTAACTTGAATAAAAAAGCTATATAAAGGGGAATTACGGGTCGTATAGAAAACACACAACAAATATTTTTCTTCGCGCCCCTCACTATTTTTACTAGGGATGGGCAATATTTCACGACCTGTGATTTTTTACTGATATTTACTTAAAATCCTCTCCTTAAAATCACTGCTACTTAAAATGTAGACTAAAATTAATTTTGAGTGAATTTAAAAGTGATTCTATACAAATCTGTAACTATCCCTAGTTAAGATTTAAAAATAAGCGTATTTCAACAAACCTTGTCTTATTTAGAGGTTGTGCAATTTTCGCAAGTAATACAACGGGTGTATTAATGATTGTCGAAACACAAATTCATTCGATTTTGAGAAATAAATTATGTTGCTTAAAAACAACACGAGCGGGATAGCGCGAGTGGGGTTCCCTAAAGCAACATAATTTATTTCGAAAAAGAGAACGAATTTGCGACAATCGTTATTTCGACGAGTTGTATTTGTTAAGATTATTTCGTAGGTAATATGCATTCATTTTAATAATTTATCATTATTTCTACTTTCTCCGTTACAAGTACAAGAAAGTATTGTGATCGTGATTTTTTGTCAAAATTTTTTTTTACGGAAATATCCGTTTTGGGGTCCCTAGATGCCATTTCAACAATTTCTGAAAAAAAAATTGTGTCTGTGTCTGTGTCTGTGTCTGTTTGTGTGTCTGTGTGTGTGTGTCTGTGTGTGTGTCTGTATCTCAAAAACTAATAGAGCAATTCATACAAAACTTTGAATATAGGTCTTATTTAATAATCTGAAGAACTGAAAAGCTTTTGCTAAAATTTCGTACACCGGAAGTGGGCGTTTACCTTAACCGTTTTTTTGTTTTTTGCCAATATTTTCTTAAAACACAAAAACTTCTAAACAAACTTTGAAGACAACAAAGAAATGAACATCTTTTGCTTGAAAACATTTTTCATAAAATCATTTTTATTCGAGAAAAAAAATTAGATTTTTTTTTTAATTTTTGGTTTATAATTATAAAACGATAATAGTTACAGCAAATGTATGTTAATAATAATTATATAGAATGCTAAAATGAACAACTTATAAAGAATACGTTTTTTTCTAAATCCCTTTAGTTTTTGAGTAAACTGAGTTTTTGAATTTGAAGTATAATTTTTCCATCTTTCATAATTTTGACGTTTTAAACGACAGTTTTATCCAAGTCTATAAAACGCTCGATGTACATTTAAAATATGATTTAAATAGAAAATAAACCATGAAAGCGTAAATATAAATGACTATGATACCATCAAGTCGGAGAAAGTAACATGATGGTCACATCACCATTTTTTCTCTACATAACAGTCTGTCTGTGCGCGCTTTATCTCAGAAACTAATACAGAAATGAAACCATGAAACTTTAAACATAAGTGTTATTTGAGAATTTGAAGAACTATAAAAAAGCTTTTGGTAAAATTTCTTATTTCCGAATATTTACTTTAACAGGTTTTTGTTCTTTTAGCCTTTTTGGTACTTCAGAACAATGTTTTCAGAACTTTTTTAAGGGCATTTTTAAAAGACCTTTCTTCGAGGATTCTTTTTCAGGACTTAAAAAAAAAATTCAAGTCTTGTTTTTAGGACTTTTTCTTTTAGGACCTTTATTTTCAGAATTTCTTTTTAAAAACGAGATTTTTTTCTTCGGAACCTTTTCGAGACTTTTCGTTGAGGACTTCTTTTCGGGATTTTTTTTAGAAAAAAAATTTCAGAATTTTCTTCACGACATTTTTTAGAATTTCTCTTTTCATGACCTTTTTAAGGACTTATTCAGATATTTTTAGCTTTTTTTAACACCATTTTCAAAACTTTTCATTTGAGGAATTTTGTTAAGGACTTATTTTAGGCTTTTTTGCAGGACATTTTCAAGACTCTTTGGAATCTCTTTTTTAGGAAAATTTCTTCAGATATTTTCAAGGACCATTTTAAGGACATTTTACAATGCTTTTTTTCAGAAATCTTTTTGTTTATTTTTTAAACATTTTTTTAGGGCAATTTTTCAAGACTGTTTTTACAGAACAATTTTGTTGTTGATATTTCGGGATTTTTTTCAGAATATTCCTCATGACATTTTTTAGCATTCTCCCTTTCGTGACTTTTTTAAGGAGTTTTTCGGATATTTTAGGAATTTTTTTTTTCAAGACTATTTTCAAAACTTTTTATTTCAGGAATTTTGTTAAGAACTTATTTTACGCCTTTTTGCAGGATTTTTTTCAAGACACTGCGATTTCTTTTTCAAGAAAATTTCTTCAAATCTTTTTAAGGACAATTTTAAGGACTCTTTACAATGCTTTTTTCAGACATTTTTTAAACTGATTGTGTATATCTATTTTCTTTTATGTTGTATACTTTATTATGTAAATAAAATAGAAACAACTTTACTTATTGCAGAAAGTATTAAATAAATTCAAAAAACGAAATATAGCCTGAATATATAAATACGAACAGGTTGATTATTTATATATTCAGGCTATATTTCGTTTTTTGAATTTACTTTATTATGTGTATATGTTACGGTTATTTTGATTAATTCCCTGTTACTGGAACGTTGTTCTGTTGGGTTTAAATAAATAAATAAAAAATAAAAAAAATATGTTATTTTCAGGGCAATTTTCCAAGGAAATATTTTTTATGATATTTCATCAGGACTCTTTTTCTGAACTTTCTTCAGGACTTATTATTTTAGCTTTCTTTCAGGATTTTTTGGGTTTTTTTTTTCGGGACATTTATTTCTGGTATTTTGTATGAAGACTATTTTTCTGGAATTTTCTTCACGGCTTTTATCAGGACTCTTTTTTCAAGACTAATTTCCAGGACTGGGACTTTTTTGAGAATTTCTTAAGAATTTTTCTGAATTTTCTTAATTACATTTTTCGGCAATTTTTTTTCAAGCCTTCTTTACAGGACTTTTTTCAATACTATATTTCAGGACATTTTTTATGGGATTAATTTTCAGGACTTCTTGTTAAGGACTTCTTTTCAGGATTCTTTTCTGGATTTTCTTAATTACATTTTACGGGAATTTTTTTCCAAGCCTTCTTTACAGGACTTTTTTCAATACTATATTTCAGGACATTTTTTATAGGATTAATTTTCAGGACTTCTTGTTAAGGACTTCTTTTCAGGATTCTTTTCTGGATTTTCTTAATTACATTTTACGGGAATTTTTTTCCAAGCCTTCTTTACAGGACTTTTTTCAATACTATATTTCAGGACATTTTTTATAGGATTAATTTTCAGGACTTCTTGTTAAGGACTTCTTTTCAGGATTCTTTTCTGGATTTTCTTAATTACATTTTACGGGAATTTTTTTTTCAAGCCTTCTTTACAGGACTTTTTTCAATACTATATTTCAGGACATTTTTTATAGGATTCATTTTCAGGACTTCTTGTTAAGGACTTCTTTTCAGGATTCTTTTCTGGATTTTCTTAATTACATTTTACGGGAATTTTTTTCCAAGCCTTCTTTACAGGACTTTTTTCAATACTATATTTCAGGACATTTTTATAGTATTGGATTGATGAGGCTGTTACTTGGTGAAATTCCATAATGTATGTGGTAAGTAAAACACGTGTGTTGAGAATTTTCACAAATTTTAATGTCATTTTTATCATCTGCCTGATGAAGCCACTGTGTGGCGAAACATATGTCGCAGTGTTTCGACATTAAAATTTGTGAAAATTCTCAACACACGTGTTTTACTTACCACATACATTTTTATAGGTTTAATTTTTAGGACTTCTTGTTCCGGATACCTTTTCGGACTTTTTTCAGGACATTTATTTCTGGTGTTTTATATGAAGATTTAATTTTTCAAGACTTTTCTTGCAGTATTTTTTTTTTTGGACTTTTTTTCGACGCTTTTTCATAACTTTTTAACAGGGCTCTTTTTTCAAGACTTTATTCTCAAAACTGTTTCTTCATGACTTTTTTCAGGACCTATTTTTGCGAGAACTCTTTTTTCAGGACTTTATTTCTGGCATTTTTGAAGGAACTGTTTTTCAAGACATTTTTTTGTCAGGACTTTTTATCAGGACTTTTTTATCGGGACTTTTTTCAAAACTTTCGTGTTCAAGACTTTTATTAGGGTTTTTAGGACTTTTTAATTAGAAATATTTTTAGAAATCTTTTTCAGGACATTTTGTTCAAGGCTTTTATTAGGTTTGTTGGGACTTTTTAATTAGCACTATTTTTAGAAATCTCTTTTAAGACTTTTTATTAGATTTTTAAGGACCTTTTAATCAGGACTATTTTAAGAAGTCTTTTTCTAGAGTTTCTTGTTCAGGACTTTTATTGGTTTTTTCAAGACTTTTTAATCAGGACTATTTTTAGAAATCTTTTGCAGGACTCTTTTTTAGCATTTTTTTTTTTTAGTTTTTCAGTAAACTTACATAATTTGTCATTATTACCTTTCAAAATTTTGTCGTTTTAAACGCCATTACCACTCGATCATGTGAAACGTTCGATTTAAAATATGGTTTAAATTGAAAATAATGAATGAATCTATAAATATAAATAACTATGATTCTATCAAATCGGAGAAAGTAACATGATGGCCACATCGCCATTTTTTTATTGCTGTATTATTCCAGATCGTTTTGATTACCATTTCCTTGTACTCAGTTCCATCCATTTTTCGCATATTGTAAGCCCAATCAGTGAGTATATCAGTAAGTTGTTCATTTGATGTATTTTCTTCAAGGCAGTGATTACATTCTTTACAAAATTCAGAGAACTGTTTCCAGATGTATTTTTTAACCGCACGGTATTTTGTGCTGCCACATTGTTTTTTATTTCACTTAAACTAAATTCTCCAAACCGTTTTGGATTCATTTTAAACACTTTATGTAAATGATGACATTGATATTTCGTAAGATCAAAGCTACATGCGATGCTTCCACATTGACAAACAGCCAATAGCCAAGTGAAATACAAAAACGAAAACACAGGACCCAACAAACCAATAAAGAGCCAAAGCACGAAATCGAAAACATGGAGTTGTCAGTTATGAATACACAAATTTGAACCAATGAAATAAGTGTATTTTATGTTGGACGAAATAATCAAGTTAATCAAAAAAAAATGGTGATGTGGCCATCATATTACTTTCTCCGATTTGATGGTATAATAGTTATTCATATTTATATCATATTTTAAATCGAGCATTTCACATGATCGGATGATACTGTCGTTTGAAACGTCAAAATTATGAAAGGTAAAAATGACAAATTATGTTCCAAATTTTAATAATCTTTACCGTAAGTTGTAAAAAATCTAAAAAAAAAGTCCTGTTAAAAAGTCCTCAACAAAGAGATAAAAAATATTTGAAGAAAAAGTCCTCGAGAAACTGTTTTGGAAAATAAAGTCTTGAGAAAAGAGTCCAGTTAAAAAGTTGTGAAAGAGTCTTAAAAAAAACATTTCTGAAAAAAACCTGCAAAAATGTCCTTAAAAAAAACATCAAAAAGAAAACTGACGAAATTGTCCCGAAAAAAATCCCAAACAGGGTCTTGAAAATAAGTCCAGAAAAATAATACTATAAAAAATGTTCTGAAATATTGGATCTAAAAAACTCCTAGGCTTCCCGAAAAAAATATTCTGAAAAAAATGTAATGAAGAAAATTCTGAAAAATATCCTGAAAAGAAGTCCTGAACAAGGAGTTCTTAAGAAAGTTTCGAAAGAGTCTCGAAAAAAAGTCGTGAAGGAACAATCCTCGAAATAAAGTCTTGAAAAGAAGAGTCCTGATAAAAGCCGTGGAAAAAGTCCAGAAATAAATGTCCCGAAAAAGAGTCCTAAAAAGTGCTGAAAGGAAGTCCTAAAATAAGTCCTCAAGAAAGTTCAGAAAAAAAGTGCTGATGAAATATAAAAAAATTGTCTTGAAAAATTGCCCTGAAAATTACATCTTTAAAAAATTAAAAATTAAAATTTCTGAAAAAAGGCATTGTAAAAAGTCCTTAAAAATATCTGAAGAAATTGCCCTCAAAAAGAAATCCAAAACAGAGTCTTGAAAAAAAGTCCTGAAAAAGTCCCGCAAAAAGGCCTTAAATAATTACTGAAATTAAAATTTTTGAAAATAGTCTTAAAAAAATGCTAAAAATATCTGGAAAAGTCCTGATGAACAGTTTTTATATTTTTAAAATTTTAATCTTAATTGACCAATATTTTAAATTGTATTCTTTATATATGTCTTTTTATTGTAATTATGTCTCTTTTATTCGGTAGATTTTAAGTTTTACTTGTAGATATTGTTTTAAATTATTTTTTATTTTTTATTTCATAACATTGTAAACGTAAACATGTAAACATTTTATTAATTTAGCATAATTATTGAATATTTAAGTATCAACTAACACCATCATTAATAATAACCTGACTAACCCATGGATGTTGTAATCATTCTTCTTGGAAATTGGTCCAAAAAGAGGTCATGAAAAAAAAATCCTAAAAAATGTCATGAAGAAAATTCTGAAAAATTTGTTTTGAAAAAAATCCCGAAAATAAGTCCTCAACAAAGGGTTCTTAAGAAAGTCCTGAAAACGTCTCGAGAAAAAATTCCTCAAAAAAAATCCTCTTAATAAAATTTTAAAAAGAAATCCTGAAAATGAAGGCCCCGAAAGTCCAAAAAATAAGTCTTTCTTAAAAAGTCCTGAAAAAGAATCGTCGAAGAAAGGTCTTTTAAAATGTCCTTAAAAAAGATATAAAAAAAGTTCTGAAACCATTGTCCTGAAGTCCCAAAAAAGGCTGAAAAAACAAAAAACTGTTAAGGAAAATATTCGGAAATACGAAATTTTACCAAAAGCTTTTCAGTTCTTCAGATTATCAAATAAGAAGGATGTTCAAAGTTTCATATCAATTGCTCTATTAGTTTTTGAGATACAGCGCGCACAGTTACAGACAGACTGTTATGTAGAGAAAAAAATGGTGATGTGGCCATCATGTTACTTTCTCCGACTTGATGGTATTATTTATATTTAGGCTTTCATGGTTTATTTTCAATTTAAATCATATTTTAAATGTACATCGAGAGGATGACACTGACGTTTAAAACGTCAAAATTATAAAAGATGGAAAAATTATACTTCAAATTCAAAAACTCAGTTTACTCAAAAACTAAAGGGATTTCGAAAAAAAACTTATTCTTTAGAAATTGTTCATTTTGTAATTTTCTACAATTATTATTCACATAAATTTGCTGTAACTATTATCGTTTCATAATTTAAAAAAAATTAATAAATTTTTTTCTCGAATAGCAATAATTTTATAAAAAATATTTTCAAGCAAAAGATATTCATTTCTTTGTTGTCTTTAATATTTGTTTAAAAATTTTTGTGATTTTTTCATATTTAAGAAAATATTGGCAAAAAACAAAAAACAGTTAAGGTAAACACCCACTTCCGGTGTACGAAATTTTACCAAAAGCTTTTCAGTTCTTCAGATTATCAAATAAGACGTATGTTCAAAGTTTCATATCAATTGCTCTGTTAGTTTTTGAGATACAGCGCACACAGACAGACACACACACACACAGACACACACACACACACACACACAGACACACACACACACACACAGACACAAAAATTTTTTTTCCAGAAATTGTTGAAATGGTATCTAGGGACCCCAAAACGGATATTTCCGCAAAAAAAATTTTTGAAAAAAAAATCACGATCACAATACTTTCTCGTACTTCGTAACGGAGAAAGTAATATAATTGAAAACAACTGCCACAAACTTCAAACTTTAAAAACTGACTTATTGATTCTACTTTATAATTCTATACTAATTATTATTGATTTCTTCCCGATATTTCGAAATAATCACATTTGAATGCGCCATGTCTCATTTTCAGTTTGCACATTTTTCAAGAATTTTTTTTTAAACTTTACTAATACAGTAAACATTTTTCTAATACTTTGAATTTGTATCTCAGACGAATACTTTGGTGTCTCTTATTAAATTTGTTGCATGGCTTGTACAGTTTAAAGAATTTCATTAAAGTTCTGTAAATTTGGTTGATTTAGATTACTGGAAATTCCGTTTAGCATAAACAATTGGGGCATTTGAAAATCTTATTATCGTGTTAGTGCGATGTGCCTCTGATTGAATCCGCAGAAGCAATCAGTATTGGTCAACATTTCGTTCCACCATTTCGCACCCTGGGCACGTCCTCGCCCATTTCGAATGCAAATTAAATCTGTTGCATTATTGAATGAAACAATAATATAAATATTTGGACTAGTCAACCTCGAGCTTTATAAATCTATATGTACGAGAGAGTGCATTAATATATTCCTCCTCCCCGGGCCATATATTTTATTTGACACCATAAAAATATCATCCACACTTGCAGGATATATTTCATAATGTGTAGTTATCATCCCTCAGCCCCCCCTAAATGTAATATTCTGCGTGCAGCCAGTCGCACACATACACTGCATGTGCATTAGTAGCTAAAACATACGCCAGATTATATACTTTAACCACTTGCATTTCTGTTATCAATATTATTATGTTGGTAAGCACAGACGATTTTTTTTGTGTGTGTGTACACAGTCCTAACGAAGGGATTATATGAATGTCGCGTGTGAAAATCGTGAATGTTTTATTCATAGTTCGGAGTATTTTTGTTGTGTTATTTGCGGCTTGACTAGCTTTAAACGTATAATTTGTTATCTAATATATAAATAACAACGTTACATATTTAAAAAATGGTGATGTGGCCATCATGTTACTTTCTCCGACTTGATGGTATCATTTATATTTACGCTTTCATGATTCATTTTCTATTTAAATGTACATCGAACATTTTGTAGACTCGGATGAAACAGACGTTTAAAACGTCAAAATTGTGAAAGATGGAAAAATTATACTTCATATTCAAAAACTCAGTTTACTCAAAAACTAAAGCGATTTCGAAAAAAACTTATTCTCTATAAGTTGTTCTTTTTGGCATTCTCTACAATTATTATTAATATAAATTTGCTGTAGCTATTATCGTTTCATAATTATAAACTAAAAATGAAAAAAAGAAGATAATTTTTTTTCTCGAATAACAATGATTTTATAAAAAATATTTTCAAGCAAAAGATGTTAATTTCTTTGTTGTCTTCAATGTTTGTTTAAATGTTTTTGTGATATTTTTCATATTTAAGAAAATTTTGGCAAAAAACAAAAAACTGTTAAGGTAAACACCCATTTTCGGTGTACGAAATTTTACCAAAAGCTTTTCAGTTCTTCGGATTATGAAATAAGACGTATGTTCAAAGTTTCATATCAATTGCTCTATTAGTTTTTGAGATACAGTGCACACAGACAGACACACACACCTTTAAAAAGGTTTTGAAACTGACATGCCCGTATGTGTCGTCATTTTTGCTAGAAACAAGTTTGTTTCGTTGTCGTTCTAAAAAAAATCATTTTTCTGTGTTTGCACACAAATTTCTCAAAAATTCACCGAGAAATTTACAAAAACTCAAAATCCAATTTGGTTTGAATCATTTTCGGAACTGACATACTCATACGTGTTGTAATCTTTGCAAGATATTATTTTCTTTCGTCATCGTTCTTTCGGTTTTTACAAAAAATCTAATTAGTTTTGAGTAGGCTTTGAAACTGACACGCCTGTATGTGTCGTCATTTTTGAGAGAAATACATTTTATTTCGTTGTTCTAAAAACGCATTTTCGAGTGTTTGTACTCAAATTTCTTAAAAATTCAACGATAAATGTTTTTGGTCTTTTTTTTCAAAAAGTCAAAATCCAATTAGTTTTGAATGGATTTTAAAACGTTCCTGTATGTGTTGTGATTTTTACGAGAATTAATTTTGTTTCGTTGTCATTCTAAAAAAATGCATTTTCTAGTGTGCGTACTTAAATTTCTCAAAAATTCAGCGACAAATGTTTTTTTCTGTTTTTTTACAAAAAGTTAAAATCCAATTAGTTTTGAATCATTTTCGGAACTGACATACCCGTACGTGTTGTATTATTTTGCAAGAAATAATTTTCTTTCGTCATCGTTCTAAAAAATGCACTTTCGAGTGTTTGTACTCAAATTTCTCAAAAATTCAGCGATAACTGTTTTCGGTTTCTTTTTTTACAAAAGTCAAAGTTTAATTAGTTTTGAATCTGATGTACCCCTAGGTGTTGTGAATTTCTCAAGAATTAATTTTGTTTCGTTGCCGTTCTAAAAAAATGCATTTTTGAGTGGTTGTACTAAAATTTCTTAAAACTTCAGTGATAAATGTTTTGAAACTGACGTGCCCGTATGTGTTCTGATTTTTGTAAAAATTAATTCTGTTTCGTTGTCGTTCTAAAAAAATGCATTTTTGAGTGTTTGTATCCAAATTTCTCAAAAATTCAGCAACAAATGTTTTTGTTTTTTTCCAAAAAAAAAAAATCAAAATATAATTAATTTTTAATATGTTTTAAAACTGACGTACCCGTATGTGTTGTGATTTTCGAAAGAATTAATTTTGTTTCCTTGTCGTTCCAAAAAACAATGCATTTTTGAGTGTTTGTACCCAAATTTCTCAAAAATTCAGCAACAAATGTTTTTGGTTTTTCTAAAAAAAAATAATCAAAATCTAATTCATTTTTAATAGGTGTTAAAACTGACGTGTCAGTATGTGTTGTGATTTTTGCGGGAATTAATTTTGGTTCGTTGTTGTTAAAAAAATGAATTTTCGTGTGTTTGTACTCAAATGTCTCAAAAATTCAGCGACAAATGTTTTCTGTTTTTTACAAAAAGTCAAAATCCAATTAGTTATGAATCATTTTCGCAACTGACATACCCGTACGTGATGTAATCTTTGCAAGAAATAATTTTATTTCGTCATCGTTCTAAAAAATGCACTTTCGAGTGTTTGTACTCAAATTTCTCAAAAATTCAGCAACAAATGTTTTTGTTTAAAAAAAAAATGAAAATCTAATTAATTTTTAATAGGTTGTAAAACTGAGTGTCAGTATGTGTTGCGATTTTTGCGGGAATTAATTTTGGTTCGTTGTTGTTAAAAAAAAATGCATTTTCGTGTGTTTGTACTCAAATTTCTCAAAAATTCAGCGACAAAATTTTCCGTTTTTTAAGAAAACGTCAAAATTTAATTACTTTTGAATCTGACGTACCCGTATGTGTTGTGATTTTCTTAAAAATTAATTTTGTTTCGTTGTCGTTCCAAAAAATGCATTTTGAAGTGTTTGTACTCAAATTTCTCAAAAATTCAGCAACAAATGTTTTTGGTTTTTTCCAAAAAAAAAATCAAAATCTAATTAATTTTAACTAGGTGTTTAATTTTGGTTCGTTGTTGTTAAAAAAATGCATTTTTAAGTGTTTGTACCCAAATTTTTCAAAAATTCAGCAACAAATGTTTTTGTTTTTTTCCAAAAAAAATCAAAATCTAATTAACTTTTACTAGGTGTTTAATTTTGGTTCGTTGTTGTTAAAAAAAATGCATTTTGAGTGTTTGTACTCAAATTTCTCAAAAATTCAGCGACAAATGTTTTCAGTTATTACAAAAAGTCAAAATTGAATTGGTTTTGAATAGGTTTTGAAACTGACGTATCTGCATTTGTCGTGATTATTGCAAAATATTATTTTGTTTTGTTGTTGTTCCAAAAAATGAATTTTCGTGTATTTGTACTCAAATTTCTTAAAAATTCAGCGACAAATGTTTTCGTTTTTTTACAAAACGTCAAAATCCAATTAGTTTTGGATAGGTTTTGAAACTGACGTGCCCGTATTTGTTGTGATTTTTGTAAAAATTAATTCTGTTTCGTTGTCGTTCTAAAAAATATTCATTTTCGTGTGTTTGTGCTCAAATCTCTCAAAAATTCAGAGACAAATGTTTCCGTTTTTTACAAAAGATAAAAATCCATCATTTTTTTAAACTGACTTGCCCGTAAGGTTTGTGATTTTTACAAGAAATCATTTTCTTTTGCTGTCGTTCTAAAGATGCACTTTCGAGTGTTGGTGACCAAATTTCTCAAAAGTTCAGCGCCAAATGTTTTTTTTTTTTACAAAAAAAACAAAATTCAATTAGTTTGGAATAATTTTCGAAACTGATGTACCCGCATGTGTTGCTATTTTTTTTAAATAGTTTCCTCGCCATTTAAAAAAATGTACTTTCGAGTGTTGGTGCCCAAATTTCTCAAAAATTCTGCGACAAATTTTCGTTTTTTTTCAAAAAATAAAAATCCAATTAGTTTTTAACAGGCGCGCCAGTACTTGTTGTGATTTCCGCAAGAAATAATTTTGTTTCGTTCTCATAAAAAATGCATTTTCGAGTGTTTGTACTTGAATTTCTTAAAAATTTAGCGACAAATATTTTCGAGTTTTACAATAAATCAAAATTCAATTAGTTTTGATTAGGTTTTGAAACTGATTGTATGTACGTTGTGATTTGTGCAAGATAATAATTTTCTTTCAGAGTCATTCTAAAAAATGGTGATGTGGCCATCATGTTACTTTCTCCGACTTGATGGTATCATTTACATTTACGCTTTCGTAGTTTATTTTCAATTTAAATCATATTTTAAATGTTCATCGAGCGTTGTGTAAACTTGGATGAAACTGACGTTTAAAACGTCAAAATTATGAAACAGATAGATATAGATAGATAGATAGATAGATAGATAGATAGATAGATATTTATTTATTTACGTTGCCACCAATATAATGTATATACATGGAATAATTTAACCTAAATATAACATTTAGCGGATGTACACGTCACAAAAATTAAAAAAACAGCAGTAACAGTAGTAAAAGAGTATTGAAAATAAAAACTTGTCATAAATTAGATGAAAGAGTATTAAAAACAATAAATACTTGTCATAAATTAGATAAAAGATTATTAAAAGATTAAAATAGACTAGAATATAAAAAGGTAGTACATTACAGTTACTCAGCATCATTGATGAATGCGTTGAACGAGTAGTAGCATTTGTTAATGAGATATTCTTTTAATAGCTTTAACATGGAAAAATGATTTCAAATTCAAAAACTCGGTTTACTCAAAAACTAACGAGATTTCGAAAAAAACTTATTCTTTAGAAGTTGTTCATTTTGGCACTCTCATTTATTACACATAAATTTGCTGTTACTATTATCGTTTCATAATTATAAACCAAAAATTTAAAAAAATTAATATTTTTTTTTTCTCGAATAGCAATGATTTTATGAAAAATATTTTCAAGCAAAAGATGTTAATTTCTTTGTTGTCTTCGATGTTTGTTAAATGTTTTTGTGATATTTTTTATATTTAAGAAAATATTGTCAAAAAACAAAAAACACAGTTAAGGTAAACACCCACTTCCGGTGTACGAAATTTTACCAAAAGCTTTTCAATTCTACACACACACACACACACAGCCACAAAAATTTTTTTCCGGAAATTGTTGAAATGACAACTAGGGGCCCCAAAACGGATATTTCCGTAAAAAAAAAAATTGAAAAAAAAATCACGATCACAATACTTTCTCGTACTTCGTAACGGAGAAAGTAAAAAGCATTTAAACGTGCAGTTGCCGAATTTTAAATATGTTAAATAACTGCTTGAAATCAAAACTGACAAAATTAAGAAAATGTACAGGCATTTTTTACGAGACGCATATGCCCCGTAATACCTACGTTTCTTGCTTGAAATAAAAAGATCATATAAATTTCATTCACATAGATTTTTTTTTTATTACTCAGGCTGAGCTAATCAGTCACACACGGCTGTTATTTTTGTATTATATATTTGGGTATGAATAATGTAAATAAATAATGTAAGACATTTACAACAACCACGGACCCTAGCGAATATTGAATTTTATCTTTATTCAAATATGACTAACAATAACTTTTTCTGTAACGTTATTGTAATAAAATTGGATCCGTATTGAGATGTGGCGTTCAAGTTTGATATTTTATCTTGTGATACCATCTGTTCTGGTTTATTTAGCAGCGAGTTTAGCAGCGGAGGATATTTAAATTAAATTTAATTTCAATTCTAATGAAGACAATAGTATTCTAAATCGCGTCGACTGCAAGTGTACATGGCAAGTAATATCAGACCGCAATTCTTGTGCATTCGGCGACACCACCCCTCGTCGACTAACTTTAGACTTCATAAATACGGTATAAAGTTCTACTAACTTTGCTTAAGTTGCGCCGAAATGATTATTTTAACGGAGAAACCATCTGCTACCCACCTCTTACCACTGTTGATAATAACGAAAATTACTTCCAATATTCGCTTTTCACAAATGACTCTCTCACTCCCCGCCTCTGCACTGTATGTATAAGTAAATAGGTATTCGTCGTCCCGTTTTATTCGGCTGCAAATTTACATTATCAAATCTGACAATATCACGTCAAACACATACATAATACAATAAGCGTCGTTCGGATCCGTCTACTCCGCTCTGCTCTCTCTGTATACGGTTATGAAAAATTTAGTCGGCGAGATGGAACGATCCTCGATTTCGGGAGGTGGAAAAGGACGTCGCAAACTCACGTTTAGATGTTTTTTATTCAAAAGCCATCATGATAGGTGTCCCGGGGCTTTGCGTATGATTGATGACTTCTGTCGACACATTGTTCGGATAGACGTAGAAGCTCAGCTCCTTCATAGCGGGTGGTATAACTAATAGTGTTACATTCAGGAAGATGGTTTTATCATACACGCGCCACGGCATCCACGATCCATCCAAACAACACTTTATTACAAGAAATCATACACTACTAAAAAGATATAAACACGAAATTCTTCATCCATTATCGGCAATTATTGTTATTGTTAACATTACATACAATTGCTGATAAAATTAATTGATTAAATTTAATTTCCAAATATTTATTTGAAAGCTGGTTGCAAATTTTTTTAAGTACGGAATAAAATAACCCCCGTAGTTCTGAACAGACTCTTGCTCTTTTTATGAAATTTTCGATGACTGAAAAATTTTCTAACTCACCGATAACGGCTTAGATTTCGCCCTTGAGCTCAGGAATAGCCCGTGGCGCATTAGCATAGACTTGAGATTTCACAAAACCCCAGAGGAAGAAATCTCAGTGACCAGTCATCGGACATCGGAATTTCGGTCCGGAAATCATTTCTCCAATAAATGGATTGTATCATGCGTGGTGTGGCAGGTCGCGCCGTCCTGCTGGAACCACATGTTTTAAAAATCCATACCGTCCAGCTGAGGCGAGAAGAACTCCGTTATCATGTTGATGTGAACGATGCCAAATTGATGAGAGACCGGTCGGTACGTCGACGTACAGGAGATTTGCCGTCCAAAATCGTGTGTCAACGATTCGAAGGGTGCTCAATAAATTTGAAGAAACTGGGTCGATTATGGACGGCAAATCTCCTGTGTGTTGACGTACCTACCGGTGCACTTTCACGACCAAAAATTCGGCAAAGTTTGCGAGAGGTTTCAGTGTAACTTTCCCCAGTTTTCACTATGATAACGCGGTGTTCCGTAATGTAATTAATAATCGGAACAATCGTAGATGACAACTGTCAAATTATAGAGCTGCCACTTGCACAGAAAAAATAGGCGCAAAATTTAAATCGGGCACTTTTATTGCGACTCCCTGTATGATAAAAAAAAACAACCTTTATTCGCATAGAATCTCACAATTACACCTCTTTATACTAAACTACTACTATCCCCTCCCTCGTACGTTCCTTCTCCCACACCAGCCTCTCCAGTTTCCTTACCCCGATCCTATCCTCTATCATCCATTCCGTCAAACTTTTATAACATCTTTCCTTCCATCCATTATTCTTTCACACCCTCGCATTCCCCTGCCAAGTGGCTCCACGTATCTCTCCCTCAGGCACACATCACACATCTCCCATACTCTTCCCCCATCCTTATCTTCCTTCCTCTCTCTTCTGAACCACACCTAGCCCTTGCCAAAGTCACCCTTTCATCCCTACTCCATCCACTCTCACTTAAATACATTGGTAGCCTTCCAAACAGCTGCCAAACATTTGAAAAATTTTCATCAAAAATGCGAAATTATTTTCGTCCCAAATTACTCTTTTCGTTTCTGCTATCCTGATACGAAATCCGAAAAATTTTGAGCGAAAATTTTCATCAAAAATGCGAAATTATTTTCGCGCCAAATTACTCTTTTCGTTTCTGCTATCCTGATACGAAATCCGAAAAATTTTAAATGAGAATTTTCATCAAAAATGCGAAATTATTTTCGTGCCAAATTACTCTTTTCGTTTCTGCTATCCTGATACGAAATCCGAAAAATTTTGAGTGAAAATATTCATCAAAAATGCGAAATTATTTTCGTGCCAAATTACTCTTTTCGTTTCTGTTATCCTGATGCGAAATCCGAAAAATTTTGATTGAAAATTTTCATCAAATAGCGAAATTATTTACGTGCCAAATTACTCTTTTCGTTTCTGCTATCCTGATACAAAATTTGAAAAATTTTGATTGAACATTTTCATCAAAAATGCGAAATAATTTTCGTGCCAAATTACTCTTTTCGTTTCTGCTATCCTGATACAAAATTTGAAAAATTTTGATTGAAAATTAATAACAAAAATGCGAAATTATTTTCGTGCCAAATTACTGTTTTCGTTTCTGCTATCCTGATACGAAATCCTAAAAAGTTTAAGTGAAAATTTTCATCAAAAATGCGAAATTATTTACGTCCCAAATTACTCTTTTCATTTCTGCTATCCTGATACAAAATTTGAAAAATTTTGATTGAACATTGTCATCAAAAATGCGAAATTATTTTCGTGCCAAATTACTCTTTTCGTTTCTGTTATCCTGATACAAAATTTGAAAAATTTTGATTGCAAATTTTCATCAAAAATGCGAAATTATTTTTGTGCCAAATTACTCTTTTCGTTTCTGCTATCCTGATAGGAAATCCGAAAAATTTTAAATGAGAATTTTCATCAAAAATGCGAAATTATTTTCGTGACAAATTACTCTTTTCGTTTCTGCGATCCTGATACGAAATCCGAAAAATTTTGATTGAAAATTTTCATCAAAAATGCGAAATTATTTTCAAATTACTCTTTCCGTTTCTACTATCCTGATACGAAATCCGAAAAATTTTAAATGAGAATTTTCATCAAAAATGCGAAATTATTTTCGTGCCAAATTACTCTTTTCGTTTCTGCTATCCTGACACGAAATCCGAAAAATTTTGATTGAAATTTTTTATCAAAAATGCGAAATTATTTACGTGCCAACTTACTCTTTTCGTTTCTGCTATCCTGATACGAAATCCTAAAAAGTTTAAGTGAAAATTTTCATCAAAAATGCGAAATTATTTTCGTGCCAAATTACTCTTTTCGTTTCTGCTATCCTGATACGAAATTCGAAAAATTTTGAGTGAAAATTTTCATCAAAAATGCGAAATTATTTTCCTGCCAAATTACACTTTTCGTTTCTGCTATCCTGATACAAAATTTGAAAAATTTTGATTGAAAATTAATAACAAAAATGCGAAATTATTTTCGTGCCAAATTACTGTTTTCGTTTCTGCTATCCTGATACGAAATCCTAAAAAGTTTAAGTGAAAATTTTCATCAAAAATGCGAAATTATTTTCGTGCCAAATTACTCTTTTCGTTTCTGCTATCCTGATACAAAATTTGAAAAATTTTGATTGAAAATTAATAACAAAAATGCGAAATTATTTTCGTGCCAAATTACTGTTTTCGTTTCTGCTATCCTGATACGAAATCCTAAAAAGTTTAAGTGAAAATTTTCATCAAAAATGCGAAATTATTTACGTCCCAAATTACTCTTTTCATTTCTGCTATCCTGATACAAAATTTGAAAAATTTTGATTGAACATTGTCATCAAAAATGCGAAATTATTTTCGTGCCAAATTACTCTTTTCGTTTCTGTTATCCTGATACAAAATTTGAAAAATTTTGATTGCAAATTTTCATCAAAAATGCGAAATTATTTTTGTGCCAAATTACTCTTTTCGTTTCTGCTATCCTGATAGGAAATCCGAAAAATTTTAAGTGAGAATTTTCATCAAAAATGCGAAATTATTTTCGTGACAAATTACTCTTTTCGTTTCTGCGATCCTGATACGAAATCCGAAAAATTTTGATTGAAAATTTTCATCAAAAATGCGAAATTATTTTCAAATTACTCTTTCCGTTTCTACTATCCTGATACGAAATCCGAAAAATTTTAAATGAGAATTTTCATCAAAAATGCGAAATTATTTTCGTGCCAAATTACTCTTTTCGTTTCTGCTATCCTGACACGAAATCCGAAAAATTTTGATTGAAAATTTTTATCAAAAATGCGAAATTATTTACGTGCCAACTTACTCTTTTCGTTTCTGCTATCCTGATACGAAATCCTAAAAAGGTTAAGTGAAAATTTTCATCAAAAATGCGAAATTATTTTCGTGCCAAATTACTCTTTTCGTTTCTGCTATCCTGATACGAAATTCGAAAAATTTTGAGTGAAAATTTTCATCAAAAATGCGAAATTATTTTCCTGCCAAATTACTCTTTTCGTTTCTGCTATCCTGATACGAAATTCGAAAAATTTTGATTGAAAATTTTCATCAAAAATGCGAAATTATTTACGTCCCAAATTACTCTTTTCATTTCTGCTATCCTGATACGAAATTCGAAAAATTTTAAGTGAGAATTTTCATCAAAAATGCGAAATTATTTACGTGCCAAATTAATCTTTTCGTTTCTGCTATCCTGATACGAAGTTTGAAAAATTTTAAGTGAGAATTTTCATCAAAAATGCGAAATTATTTTCGTGCCAAATTACTCTTTTCGTTTCTGCTATCCTGATACGAAATTCGAAAAATTTTGAGTGAAAATTTTCATCAAAAATGCGAAATTATTTTCCTGCCAAATTACTCTTTTCGTTTCTGCTATCCTGATACGAAATTCGAAAAATTTTGATTGAAAATTTTCATCAAAAATGCGAAATTATTTACGTCCCAAATTACTCTTTTCATTTCTGCTATCCTGATACGAAATTCGAAAAATTTTAAGTGAGAATTTTCATCAAAAATGCGAAATTATTTACGTGCCAAATTAATCTTTTCGTTTCTGCTATCCTGATACGAAGTTTGAAAAATTTTAAGTGAGAATTTTCATCAAAAATGCGAAATTATTTTCGTGCCAAATTACTCTTTTCGTTTCTGCTATCCTGATACGAAATCCGAAAAATTTTGATTGAAAATTTTCATCAAAAATGCGAAATTATTGACGTCCCAAATTACTCTTTTCATTTCTGCTATCCTGATACGAAATCCGAAAAATTTTAAGTGAGAATTTTCATCAAAAATGCGAAATTATTTACGTGCCAAATTAATCTTTTCGTTTCTGCTATCCTGATACGAAGTTTGAAAAATTTTAAGTGAGAATTTTCATCAAAAATGCGAAATTATTTTCGTGCCAAATTACTCTTTTCGTTTCTGCTATCCTGATACGAAATCCGAAAAATTTTGATTGAAAATTTCATCAAAAATGCGAAATTATTTTCGTGCCAAATTACTCTTTTCGTTTCTGCTATCCTGACACGAAATCCGAAAAATTTTGAGTGAAAATTTTCATCAAAAATACGAAATTATTTTCGTGCTAAATTACTCTTTTCGTTTCTGCTATCCTGATACGAAATCCGAAAAATTTGGATTAAAAATTTTCATCAAGAATGCGAAATTATTTTCGTGCCAAATTACTCTTTTCGTTTCTGCTATCCTGACACGAAATCCGAAAAATTTTGAGTGAAAATTTTCATCAAAAATACGAAATTATTTTCGTGCCAAATTACTCTTTTCGTTTCTGCTATCCTGATACGAAATCCGAAAAATTTAGATTAAAAATTTTCATCAAGAATGCGAAATTATTTTCGTGCCAAATTACTCTTTTCGTTTCTGCTATCCTGACACGAAATCCGAAAAATTTTGAGTGAAAATTTTCATCAAAAATACGAAATTATTTTCGTGCCAAATTACTCTTTTCGTTTCTGCTATCCTGATACGAAATCCGAAAAATTTTAAGTGAGAATTTTCATCAAAAATGCGAAATTATTTTCGTGCCAAATTACTCTTTTCGTTTCTGCTATCCTGATACGAAATCCGAAAAATTTTGATTGAAAATTTCATCAAAAATGCGAAATTATTTTCGTGCCAAATTACTCTTTTCGTTTCTGCTATCCTGACACGAAATCCGAAAAATTTTGAGTGAAAATTTTCATCAAAAATACGAAATTATTTTCGTGCCAAATTACTCTTTTCGTTTCTGCTATCCTGATACGAAATCCGAAAAATTTTAAGTGAAAATTTTCATCAAAAATGCGAAATTATTTTCGTGCCAAATTACTCTTTTCGTTTCTGCTATCCTGATACGAAATCCGAAAAATTTTGATTGAAAATTTCATCAAAAATGCCAAATTATTTTCGTGCCAAATTACTCTTTTCGTTTCTGCTATCCTGATACGAAATCCGAAAAATTTTAAGTGAGAATTTTCATCAAAAATGCGAAATTATTTTCGTGCCAAATTATTTTTTTCGTTTCTGCTATCCTGATACGAAATCCGAAAAATTTGGATTAAAAATTTTCATCAAGAATGCGAAATTATTTTCGTGCCAAATTACTCTTTTCGTTTCTGCTATCCTGATACGAAATCCGAAAAATTTTAAGTGAAAATTTTCATCAAAAATGCGAAATTATTTTCGTGCCAAATTACTCTTTTCGTTTCTGCTATCCTGATACGAAATCCGAAAAATTTTAAGTGAAAATTTTCATCAAAAATGCGAAATTATTTTCGTGCCAAATAATTTTTTTCGTTTCTGCTATCCTGATACGAAATCCGAAAAATTTGGATTAAAAATTTTCATCAAGAATGCGAAATTATTTTCGTGCCAAATTACTCTTTTCGTTTCTGCTATCCTGATACGAAATCCGAAAAATTTTAAGTGAAAATTTTCATCAAAAATGCGAAATTATTTTCGTGCCAAATTACTCTTTTCGTTTCTGCTATCCTGATACGAAATCCGAAAAATTTTAAGTGAAAATTTTCATCAAAAATGCGAAATTATTTTCGTGCCAAATTACTCTTTTCGTTTCTGCTATCCTGATACGAAATCCGAAAAATTTTAAGTGAAAATTTTCATCAAAAATGCGAAATTATTTTCGTGCCAAATTACTCTTTTCGTTTCTGCTATCCTGACACGAAATCCGAAAAATTTTGAGTGAAAATTTTCATCAAAAATACGAAATTATTTTCGTGCCAAATTACTCTTTTCGTTTCTGCTATCCTGATACGAAATCCGAAAAATTTTAAGTGAGAATTTTCATCAAAAATGCGAAATTATTTTCGTGCCAAATTACTCTTTTCGTTTCTGCTATCCTGATACGAAATCCGAAAAATTTTGATTGAAAATTTCATCAAAAATGCGAAATTATTTTCGTGCCAAATTACTCTTTTCGTTTCTGCTATCCTGACACGAAATCCGAAAAATTTTGAGTGAAAATTTTCATCAAAAATACGAAATTATTTTCGTGCCAAATTACTCTTTTCGTTTCTGCTATCCTGATACGAAATCCGAAAAATTTTAAGTGAGAATTTTCATCAAAAATGCGAAATTATTTTCGTGCCAAATTACTCTTTTCGTTTCTGCTATCCTGACACGAAATCCGAAAAATTTTGAGTGAAAATTTTCATCAAAAATACAAAATTATTTTCGTGCCAAATTACTCTTTTCGTTTCTGCTATCCTGATACGAAATCCGAAAAATTTTAAGTGAGAATTTTCATCAAAAATGCGAAATTATTTTCATGCCAAATTACTCTTTTCGTTTCTGCTATCCTGACACGAAATCCGAAAAATTTTGAGTGAAAATTTTCATCAAAAATACGAAATTATTTTCGTGCCAAATTACTCTTTTCGTTTCTGCTATCCTGATACGAAATCCGAAAAATTTTAAGTGAGAATTTTCATCAAAAATGCGAAATTATTTTCGTGCCAAATTACTCTTTTCGTTTCTGCTATCCTGATACGAAATCCGAAAAATTTTGATTGAAAATTTCATCAAAAATGCGAAATTATTTTCGTGCCAAATTACTCTTTTCGTTTCTGCTATCCTGATACGAAATCCGAAAAATTTTAAGTGAAAATTTTCATCAAAAATGCGAAATTATTTTCGTGCCAAATTACTCTTTTCGTTTCTGCTATCCTGACACGAAATCCGAAAAATTTTGAGTGAAAATTTTCATCAAAAATACGAAATTATTTTCGTGCCAAATTACTCTTTTCGTTTCTGCTATCCTGATACGAAATCCGAAAAATTTTAAGTGAGAATTTTCATCAAAAATGCGAAATTATTTTCGTGCCAAATTACTCTTTTCGTTTCTGCTATCCTGATACGAAATCCGAAAAATTTTGATTGAAAATTTCATCAAAAATGCCAAATTATTTTCGTGCCAAATTACTCTTTTCGTTTCTGCTATCCTGATACGAAATCCGAAAAATTTTAAGTGAGAATTTTCATCAAAAATGCGAAATTATTTTCGTGCCAAATTATTTTTTTCGTTTCTGCTATCCTGATACGAAATCCGAAAAATTTGGATTAAAAATTTTCATCAAGAATGCGAAATTATTTTCGTGCCAAATTACTCTTTTCGTTTCTGCTATCCTGATACGAAATCCGAAAAATTTTAAGTGAAAATTTTCATCAAAAATGCGAAATTATTTTCGTGCCAAATTATTTTTTTCGTTTCTGCTATCCTGATACGAAATCCGAAAAATTTGGATTAAAAATTTTCATCAAGAATGCGAAATTATTTTCGTGCCAAATTACTCTTTTCGTTTCTGCTATCCTGATACGAAATCCGAAAAATTTTAAGTGAAAATTTTCATCAAAAATGCGAAATTATTTTCGTGCCAAATTACTCTTTTCGTTTCTGCTATCCTGATACGAAATCCGAAAAATTTTAAGTGAAAATTTTCATCAAAAATGCGAAATTATTTTCGTGTCAAATTACTCTTTTCGTTTCTGCTATCCTGATACGAAATCCGAAAAATTTTAAGTGAAAATTTTCATCAAAAATGCGAAATTATTTTCGTGCCAAATTACTCTTTTCGTTTCTGCTATCCTGACACGAAATCCGAAAAATTTTGAGTGAAAATTTTCATCAAAAATACGAAATTATTTTCGTGCCAAATTACTCTTTTCGTTTCTGCTATCCTGATACGAAATCCGAAAAATTTTAAGTGAGAATTTTCATCAAAAATGCGAAATTATTTTCGTGCCAAATTACTCTTTTCGTTTCTGCTATCCTGATACGAAATCCGAAAAATTTTGATTGAAAATTTCATCAAAAATGCGAAATTATTTTCGTGCCAAATTACTCTTTTCGTTTCTGCTATCCTGACACGAAATCCGAAAAATTTTGAGTGAAAATTTTCATCAAAAATACGAAATTATTTTCGTGCCAAATTACTCTTTTCGTTTCTGCTATCCTGATACGAAATCCGAAAAATTTTAAGTGAAAATTTTCATCAAAAATGCGAAATTATTTTCGTGCCAAATTACTCTTTTCGTTTCTGCTATCCTGATACGAAATCCGAAAAATTTTGATTGAAAATTTCATCAAAAATGCCAAATTATTTTCGTGCCAAATTACTCTTTTCGTTTCTGCTATCCTGATACGAAATCCGAAAAATTTTAAGTGAGAATTTTCATCAAAAATGCGAAATTATTTTCGTGCCAAATTATTTTTTTCGTTTCTGCTATCCTGATACGAAATCCGAAAAATTTGGATTAAAAATTTTCATCAAGAATGCGAAATTATTTTCGTGCCAAATTACTCTTTTCGTTTCTGCTATCCTGATACGAAATCCGAAAAATTTTAAGTGAAAATTTTCATCAAAAATGCGAAATTATTTTCGTGCCAAATTACTCTTTTCGTTTCTGCTATCCTGACACGAAATTCGAAAAATTTTGAGTGAAAATTTTCATCAAAAATGCGAAATTATTTTCGTGCCAAATTACTCTTTTCGTTTCTGCTATCCTGATACGAAATCCGAAAAATTTTGATTGAAAATTTCATCAAAAATGCGAAATTATTTTCGTGCCAAATTACTCTTTTCGTTTCTGCTATCCTGATACGAAATTTGAAAAATTTTAAGTGAGAATTTTCATCAAAAATGCGAAATTATTTTCATGCCAAATTACTCTTTTCGTTTCTGCAATCCTGATACGAAATCCGAAAAATTTGGATTAAAAATTTTCATCAAGAATGCGAAATTATTTTCGTGCCAAATTACTCTTTTCGTTTCTGCTATCCTGACACGAAATCCGAAAAATTTTGATTGAAAATTTTTATTAAAAATGCGAAATTATTTACGTGCCAACTTACTCTTTTCGTTTCTGCTATCCTGATACGAAATCCGAAAAATTTTGATTGAAAATTTCATCAAAAATGCGAAATTATTTTCGTGCCAAATTACTCTTTTCGTTTCTGCTATCCTGACACGAAATCCGAAAAATTTTGAGTGAAAATTTTCATCAAAAATACGAAATTATTTTCGTGCCAAATTACTCTTTTCGTTTCTGCTATCCTGATACGAAATCCGAAAAATTTTAAGTGAAAATTTTCATCAAAAATGCGAAATTATTTTCGTGCCAAATTACTCTTTTCGTTTCTGCTATCCTGATACGAAATCCGAAAAATTTTGATTGAAAATTTCATCAAAAATGCCAAATTATTTTCGTGCCAAATTACTCTTTTCGTTTCTGCTATCCTGATACGAAATCCGAAAAATTTTAAGTGAGAATTTTCATCAAAAATGCGAAATTATTTTCGTGCCAAATTATTTTTTTCGTTTCTGCTATCCTGATACGAAATCCGAAAAATTTGGATTAAAAATTTTCATCAAGAATGCGAAATTATTTTCGTGCCAAATTACTCTTTTCGTTTCTGCTATCCTGATACGAAATCCGAAAAATTTTAAGTGAAAATTTTCATCAAAAATGCGAAATTATTTTCGTGCCAAATTACTCTTTTCGTTTCTGCTATCCTGACACGAAATTCGAAAAATTTTGAGTGAAAATTTTCATCAAAAATGCGAAATTATTTTCGTGCCAAATTACTCTTTTCGTTTCTGCTATCCTGATACGAAATCCGAAAAATTTTGAGTGAAAATTTTCATCAAAAATGCGAAATTATTTTCGTGCCAAATTACTCTTTTCGTTTCTGCTATCCTGATACGAAATCCGAAAAATTTTAAGTGAAAATTTTCATCAAAAATGCGAAATTATTTTCGTGCCAAATTACTCTTTTCGTTTCTGCTATCCTGATACGAAATCCGAAAAATTTTGATTGAAAATTTCATCAAAAATGCCAAATTATTTTCGTGCCAAATTACTCTTTTCGTTTCTGCTATCCTGATACGAAATCCGAAAAATTTTAAGTGAGAATTTTCATCAAAAATGCGAAATTATTTTCGTGCCAAATTATTTTTTTCGTTTCTGCTATCCTGATACGAAATCCGAAAAATTTGGATTAAAAATTTTCATCGAGAATGCGAAATTATTTTCGTGCCAAATTACTCTTTTCGTTTCTGCTATCCTGATACGAAATCCGAAAAATTTTAAGTGAAAATTTTCATCAAAAATGCGAAATTATTTTCGTGCCAAATTACTCTTTTCGTTTCTGCTATCCTGACACGAAATTCGAAAAATTTTGAGTGAAAATTTTCATCAAAAATGCGAAATTATTTTCGTGCCAAATTACTCTTTTCGTTTCTGCTATCCTGATACGAAATCCGAAAAATTTTGATTGAAAATTTCATCAAAAATGCGAAATTATTTTCGTGCCAAATTACTCTTTTCGTTTCTGCTATCCTGATACGAAATTTGAAAAATTTTAAGTGAGAATTTTCATCAAAAATGCGAAATTATTTTCATGCCAAATTACTCTTTTCGTTTCTGCAATCCTGATACGAAATCCGAAAAATTTGGATTAAAAATTTTCATCAAGAATGCGAAATTATTTTCGTGCCAAATTACTCTTTTCGTTTCTGCTATCCTGACACGAAATCCGAAAAATTTTGATTGAAAATTTTTATTAAAAATGCGAAATTATTTACGTGCCAACTTACTCTTTTCGTTTCTGCTATCCTGATACGAAATCCTAAAAAGTTTAAGTGAAAATTTTCATCAAAAATGCGAAATTATTTTCGTGCCAAATTACTCTTTTCGTTTCTGCTATCCTGATACGAAATTCGAAAAATTTTGATTGAAAATTTTCATCAAAAATGCGAAATTATTTACGTCCCAAATTACTCTTTTCATTTCTGCTATCCTGATACGAAATCCGAAAAATTTTAAGTGAGAATTTTCATCAAAAATGCGAAATTATTTACGTGCCAAATTAATCTTTTCGTTTCTGCTATCCTGATACGAAATTTGAAAAATTTTAAGTGAGAATTTTCATCAAAAATGCGAAATTATTTACGTGCCAAATTAATCTTTTTGTTTCTGCTATCCTGATACGAAATTTGAAAAATTTTAAGTGAGAATTTTCATCAAAAATGCGAAATTATTTTCATGCCAAATTACTCTTTTCGTTTCTGCTATCCTGATACGAAATCCGAAAAATTTTGATTGAACATTTTCATCAAAAATGCGAAATTATTTACAAGCCAAATTACTCTTTTCGTTTCTGCTATCCTGATACGAAATCCGAAAAATTTTAAGTGAGAATTTTCATCAAAAATACGAAATTATTTTCGTGCCAAATTATTTTTTTCGTTTCTGCTATCCTGATACGAAATCCGAAAAATTTTAAGTGAAAATTTTCAGCAAAAATGCGAAATTATTTTCGTGCCAAATTACTCTTTTCGTTTCTGCTATCCTGATACGAAATCCGAAAAATTTTGATTGAACATTTTCATCAAAAATGCGAAATTATTTTCGTGCCAAATTACTCTTTTCGTCTCTGCTACCCTAATACGAAATCCGAACAATTTTTTTGAAGGGTGGGTAAATTCCGTTTCTGTTGTAAGTGTTTATAGATGTTTAACTTTTATTATGTGTATCAAAAGATGTACTTGATTGTGAAAAAACGGAAGTTAAACCACTAAAATTGAAGTAGGCCAAACATTAAGGCTTAAAACCTTTCTGGGTTGCCAAGGAGTTGAAGTTGTCTATTGGTGACGATCTCAGTAATTTTACGGCACTTCAGACCGGATTTGGAGCCTCTTGATCTCGTTTGGTCGGAAAAAAAACAACAACCGGACTGGTCTCTTCATGTTAAGTACAAATTGTCAAATATATTTTCAAAATCATCTCGAAACTAAACGCTCTTTGCTTTCCCGTGAAGAATCTTTAATTGCTTCGCTGGAAAGAAACGAAAGTATACAAAATACCGCTCTTTCGAAATCATTTTGGTTTTTAAAAATCTATAAATTTTATTTTTATATATTTCGATTTGAAGTAACTCAAACAAAAAAATTATGAGATACATAAATATAAAACGCAAGGATACAATTCTACAAAAATTAAACTCGGCTCAGAAAACACCATTCTTTCGAAATAATTTTATATTTTAAAATACATTTTTTGCGAGTTCCGATTTAAAAAAAAAATTTCTATAGTTTGCCAAAAATAATGCTGAAATTCTAAAGAGAAAAACCATTAACAGGTCCTAATACCTAAGATGCAATTATAAAAAACAACGCACACCTTTTCAGAATTGCACCGTTACGTATTCACTCGTGTTGAAGTGTTAACCCCGGGATGCTAAAGTATGTCTACAAATAATATCAATATACATATTTATAAGAAACTCGAAAAGAACAAACACACACATTTAGGAATATCCGCATTCACAAGTAGTTTACATAAGACACACGAAAGGCAGTGGCGGCGGCGGCGACTCTCCCCGCTTCCCTCCCACACTGCCCCTGCCCAAAGTTCAGAAACTTTATATTATATTTCGTGTTTAGAATACCTCCTCTTCTCTATTCAAAATTTTATATAAGAAATTTATATGTAGAGTGAAACCGTGGTACATGTTGTAAAACTTTCCGCCCAGACTTGTGTTGCATAAACACACACACACACACACACAGAGAGAGAGAGAGAGAGATCCAGCGCCGTTCTTGTATTATGAAGTTTTAGTTCTGCAACCCCCAGCTGGCTTCCTCATCTTGTATTACTTTTGAATCTCCTCCAGTATTCGAAGCTCTCTGCTTATTTTTAAGTTGCGAAACTCTCGCCCGCCCGATTTCTATATGAATTTTACCTTATAACCCTCATCGCATCTAAGCGGACTTTATAAACATTATACAGGAATCAATCGTTTCTTAACAAATTTTAATTTGATCTTTTAATTGACTAAAACTCATATTAGGTACAGCAATAATGGCATTTTTTGCCTCGGAGACAAGTCAATACGGCCAGCTCAAGACCTTCGAATAAACAAAAGTTCTCGGAACCTTTCAAAACTCTTAAATATCCATTCCTAGTCGTATCCAGAAAACCTCAAAAGGGATATTTGTGAAAAAAAATTTTTGGCAATTTTCACGATGTTAATGTTTTTCCCTAGTTCACTTTAAAAAAATAATTATATTTGGGGTCGGATTAATAACTTCTCATTAAGCGCGTTTGACTTGTTTTAAATGTTTGTAATGTTTGAAATGTTCACTTGCCTCGGACTTTTTGAATTTATTGTTTTGATATTTTAATCCATCCGCCGCCATTGCCTTCAACACCATTGATTGTAGATATTTAAGGGTTTTAAAAGGTTCCGAGAACTTTTGGTCTAATATTCGTGTTGAGATTTTTAGTTGTATCTAGGAATAAAATTTTTTGACAATTATCACGATCATATTTTTCCCAAATTTTCTTAAAAAAACAATTATATTTGAGGTTCGGATTAATTATTCAACAATTGTTTGGAAAAAAATGAGTCTGTGAGACTGTGCGGAGCTGTATCTCAAAAGCAAATACAGAAATAAAAACAAATATTGAACATAAGTTTTTTTTAGCAATCGAAAGTTCTGGAAAACTTTTGGTGAAAATCAAAAAGTGTTTTTTTTGCTTTTGTCAAAAAAAATTAATACGATATATATTACAAATCCTTCATATAATTTATGAATATATCAAAGAACTACACTTTTCTGATTTTCAAGAAAATAATTAAAACATTTTTTTCCTTTTTTTGATCTATAATTATGAAATAGTGCAGTTACATTAAAGTTATATAAACATAAATTGTAGAAAATTCAAAAATAAACAACTTATAAAGTATACGTTCTTTTTTCAAAAACCCATTAGTTTTTAAAAAAATTGATAAACATGCAGTACATATCTGCGTTTGAAATACAATGTGAGGCTACACAAAAGTCATAAACGATAAAGTAACATTTATTTTCAACAAAGTAAACAATTTTAAAGTTAGAAACGCCAAAGTGGCGAAATCTATTGCCTGAATGTTGCACTAAACCCAATCTGAGTGGCATAACCACCGACAGATATAGGAATATGCCAACAGCGGCAAATGTAACAATAAATATTATTTCCACATCAAAACACCTACAGAAATTTTAATATTGTTTTATTGTATTGTAATAAGAACAATTACTGTACGTTTTCAATTAACGGATCGAGATTAAATTGTCCGCTTAAATGAAATAGTGCTTGCGTACTAAGCTTTGTACAAGAAATGAATGGTCTTTGTTTTGAACTAAAATTGTTTAAGAGCCGGATCCCAAAGGCTTACGATCGTAAAGTTCACATTCGCCCCCGGATCTTTTACGCGAAACTTCAGTTATGAATTTCAATAAGTTAAATATTACTATTTACACTGGGTCTATATAATGCGCACTTAAGTTCGCTTCATTATTTACAAGGAACTCGGAGATTTTCGACGAGACGGGCGGCGGCGGCGGGGAGGACGTGGGGGCGGCGGTATTATATTGGCGTCTGGATCGCAATTTGCACGTAATTAATGCTCGGAATTGAAATCCGGGAGCATTGTGATATTAATAAACATTCGGGGATGCTATGGGGGTAGATTTTGAAGGAAGCGAATACGAATGAGAAGATCGTATCACTTAAATAGGTAATGGATGGCGCTATAATCGGCAAAAAACTGCAAAAATTACGTTTATTGAATTAAATTAATTTTTCGCACTAAATGACTCAATAATTAATTTATTTTTTTATATATTTTAAATAATATCAAAAAAATTAAAAAACTATTTCAAATATTCACTAGCGGGCCGTGCCGACAATTTTTTTATTTCAGCCGGCTGGGCCGTTCTTTTGAATATTCACTGCCGGGCGGGGCCGCCCCGGGCCGTAAAAAAAGGGCGCGGGGCTCTGATTAGGATAGCAGAAACGAAAAGAGTAATTTGGCACGAAAATAATTTCGAATTTTTGCTGAAAATTTTCAATAAAAGTTTTTCGGATTTCGTATCAGGATAGCAGAAACGAAAAGAGTAATTTGGCACGTAAATAATTTCGCATTTTTGATGAAAATTTTCATCAAAAATGCGAAATTATTTTCGTGCCAACTCGCAAAAAATGAATTTAAAACAATAATGTCATTTCGAAAGAATGGTGTTTTCTGAGCCGAGTTTAATTTTTGTAGAATTGTATCCTTGCGTTTTATATTTATGTATCTCATAATTTTTTTTTGTTCGAGTTACTTCAAATCGAAATATATAAAAATAAAATTTATAGATTTTTAAAAACCAAAACGATTTCGAAAGAGCGGTATTTTGTATACTTTCGTTTCTTTCCAGCGAAGCGACTAAAGATTCTTCACGGGAAAGCAAAGAGCGTTTAGTTTCGAGATGATTTTGAAAATGTGTTTGATAATTTGTACTTAACATGAAGAGACCAGTCCGGCTGTTGTTTTTTCCGACCAAACGAGATCAAGAGGCTCCAAATCCGGTCTGAAGTGCCGTAAAATTACTGAGATCGTCAACAATAGACAACTTCAACTCCTTGGCAACCCAGAAAGGTTTTAAGCCTTAATGTTTGGCCTACTTCAATTTTAGTGGTTTAACTTCCGTTTTTCACAATCAAGTGCATCTTTTGATACACATAATAAAAGTTTAACATCTACAAACACTCACAACAGAAATGGCATCTACCCACCCTTTCTTAAAAAAAACTAATTTATTCCATCATCTTTCCCTCAAGGTGGTTAGTAAAATCAGTTAACCCAACGAACTAGCTTTGTCACATAAAAAAATATAATAAACTGCAGACACGTTGTTAATTAAACATACGCAAATGATACGCTTCATTTACATTCTAAATGACTTAATTTATTTTTTCAATCAGTCAATTGCTCCCGGCCCGTTTGGATCCGCCCCCTCGGGGATTTCCATCGAGGGTGGCTTTTGAAAAAAAAAAAGGTAACCTTAAAAACGTGTAGTGATGAAGTCGGCGCGGAGAGTTGTGCAAGTGAATCCGAGTAAAAATCGATACAAACCAAATACATCGCGGCTAAACAAATTGCTATATTATACAAGTCATGGAGGCGAGAAGTGGATAAAATATCCGAGGCTGATAAAATAGATCGAATGAGGCGTTTAATATTGGGGTGCGCCGGAGAGCGAAGCCGCCTTCCGTCGCCCCTTCCCGCGGTGCACCCTCGCCACGCACACGCAACCCTCGCCTCAGACTGAAATATTTATAAATTAACTAAATTGCACTCATATAGGAGTGTTGTATGGCTGATTGACTTTATTGTGATTACATTACCAGCGGATTTAATGCACATTTACTTTATAAATATACAGTAGGGTTAGGCTTCAATTACACACAGATTTATTTCACATTACAAATTACATTACCATAAAATTACTTTCATTCTCTGCACATGACATTACACGATCACATTATTTTAATTGGATTAGAAATAAAACTACAACTGAATGTAAAATGAAAAAAAAAATCGTTTCGTTTTATTAATCTAATGATAAAGTAAATACATTTTTATCCTTGATGTAAATTAATTAAGATTTTGCTGACAACAATAGTTGTTTTAGATATTAGATTAATTGTTACGTTACGTCAAAATAATTGTTCTTTTTTGATTATTTACCTGAAAAAATCGACCCAAACGTAGAAATTTATTTCTCATTATCGTTGATTTTATAATGCATTCGATGTGTTGCAGATGAGTGAGAGGATAAGAAGAAACAAAAGATATTTGTGACAGTCCGGAGAAACAGCCTCCCAAGAAAAGGTGGTCGACTACATCAACATCTTCTGGAGATATAACTACGGTTAATTTTGGGCGACCCGCTCCCAAAACGGCCCTTTTAAGGGCCATAAAAACTAATTAATTCTAAGGTGCTACTTTGTCAATGTTGAATGAATGAACGAATGCATGTATTTAAACAATGAAAGACCAAATTTCTTTCTTAATTAAATTTTGAAAATTTTGGTCTTAATTTTGTCTGCCAAATTATTTAAAAATTTTCAGCAAATTTTACGATTTGGTATCAGGATCACAGGAACGAAAAGAGTAATTTTGGTCTGAATTTTGTCTGCCGAATTATTTAAAAGTTTTCATCAAATTTTACGATTTAGTATCAGGATCACAGAAACGAAAAGAGTAATTTTGGTCTGAATTTTGTCTGCCGAATTATTTAAAAGTTTTCATCAAATTTTACGATTTAGTATCAGGATCACAGAAACGAAAAGAGGTATTTTGCTCTGAATTTTGTCTGCCGAATTATTTAAAATTTTCATCAAATTTCACGATTTGGTATCAGGATCACAGGAACGAAAAGAGTAATTTTGGTCTGAATTTTATCTGCAAAATTATTTAAAAATTTTCAGCAAATTTTACGATTTGGTATCAGGATCACAGAAACGAAAAGAGGTATTTTGGTCTGAATTTTGTCTGCCAAATTATTTAAAAATTTTCATCAAATTTTACGATTTGGTATCAGGATCACAGAAACGAAAAGAGGTATTTTGGTCTGAATTTTGTCTGCCGAATTATTTAAAATTTTCATCAAATTTTACGATTTGGTATCAGGATCACAGGAACGAAAAGAGTAATTTTGGTCTGAATTTTGTCTGCAAAATTATTTAAAAATTTTCATCAAATTTCACGATTTGGTATCAGGATCACAGGAACGAAAAGAGTAATTTTGGTCTGAATTTTGTCTGCAAAATTATTTAAAAATTTTCATCAAATTTTACGATTTGGTATCAGGATCACAGGAACGAAAAGAGGTATTTTGGTCTGAATTTTGTCTGCCAAATTATTTAAAAATTTTCATCAAATTTTACGATTTGGTATCAGGATCACAGAAACGAAAAGAGGTATTTTGGTCTGAATTTTGTCTGCCAAATTATTTAAAAATTTTCATCAAATTTTACGATTTGGTATCAGGATCACAGAAACGAAAAGAGGTATTTTGGTCTGAATTTTGTCTGCCGAATTATTTAAAATTTTCATCAAATTTCACGATTTGGTATCAGGATCACAGGAACGAAAAGAGTAATTTTGGTCTGAATTTTGTCTGCAAAATTATTTAAAAATTTTCATCAAATTTTACGATTTGGTATCAGGATCACAGGAACGAAAAGAGTAATTTTGGTCTGAATTTTGTCTGCCGAATTATTTAAAAGTTTTCATCAAATTTTACGATTTAGTATCAGGATAACAGAAACGAAAAGAGTAATTTTGGTTTGAATTTTGTCTGCAAAATTATTTAAAAATTTTCATCAAATTTTACGATTTGGTATCAGGATCACAGGAACGAAAAGAGTAATTTTGGTCTGAATTTTGTCTGCCGAATTATTTAAAAGTTTTCATCAAATTTTACGATTTAGTATCAGGATAACAGAAACGAAAAGAGTAATTTTGGTTTGAATTTTGTCTGCAAAATTATTTAAAAATTTTCATCAAATTTTACGATTTGGTATCAGGATCAGAGGAACGAAAAGAGTAATTTTGGTCTGAATTTTGTCTGCCGAATTATTTAAAAGTTTTCATCAAATTTTACGATTTAGTATCAGGATCACAGAAACGAAAAGAGTAATTTTGGTCTGAATTTTGTCTGCCGAATTATTTAAAAGTTTTCATCAAATTTTACGATTTAGTATCAGGATAACAGAAACGAAAAGAGTAATTTTGGTTTGAATTTTGTCTGCAAAATTATTTAAAAATTTTCATCAAATTTTACGATTTGGTATCAGGATCACAGGAACGAAAAGAGTAATTTTGGTCTGAATTTTGTCTGCCGAATTATTTAAAAGTTTTCATCAAATTTTACGATTTAGTATCAGGATCACAGAAACGAAAAGAGTAATTTTGGTCTGAATTTTGTCTGCCGAATTATTTAAAAGTTTTCATCAAATTTTACGATTTAGTATCAGGATAACAGAAACGAAAAGAGTAATTTTGGTTTGAATTTTGTCTGCAAAATTATTTAAATTGTTTCATCAAATTTTACGATTTGGTATCAGGATCACAGAAACGAAAAGAGGTATTTTGGTCTGAATTTTGTCTGCCAAATTATTTAAAATTTTTCATCAAATTTTACGATTTGGTATCAGGATCACAGAAACGAATAGAGGTATTTTGGTCTGAATTTTGTCTGCCAAATTATTTAAAAGTTTTCATCAAATTTTACGATTTAGTATCAGGATCACAGAAACGAAAAGAGGTATTTTGGTCTGAATTTTGTCTGCCGAATTATTTAAAATTTTTCATCAAATTTTACGATTTAGTATCAGGATCACAGAAACGAAAAGAGTAATTTTGGTCTGAATTTTGTCTGCCGAATTATTTAAAAGTTTTCATCAAATTTTACGATTTAGTATCAGGATAACAGAAACGAAAAGAGTAATTTTGGTTTGAATTTTGTCTGCAAAATTATTTAAATTGTTTCATCAAATTTTACGATTTGGTATCAGGATCACAGAAACGAAAAGAGGTATTTTGGTCTGAATTTTGTCTGCCAAATTATTTAAAATTTTTCATCAAATTTTACGATTTGGTATCAGGATCACAGAAACGAATAGAGGTATTTTGGTCTGAATTTTGTCTGCCAAATTATTTAAAAGTTTTCATCAAATTTTACGATTTAGTATCAGGATCACAGAAACGAAAAGAGGAATTTTGGTCTGAATTTTGTCTGCCGAATTATTTAAAATTTTTCATCAAATTTTACGATTTAGTATCAGGATCACAGAAACGAAAAGAGTAATTTTGGTCTGAATTTTGTCTGCCGAATTATTTAAAAATTTTCATCAAATTTTACGATTTAGTATCAGGATCACAGAAACGAAAAGAGGTATTTTGGTCTGAATTTTTTCTGCCGAATTATTTAAAATTTTTCATCAAATTTTACGATTTAGTATCAGGATCACAGAAACGAAAAGAGGTATTTTGGTCTGAATTTTGTCTGCCAAATTATTTAAAATTTTCATCAAATTTCACGATTTGGTATCAGGATAACAGAAACGAAAAGAGTAATTTTGGTTTGAATTTTGTCTGCAAAATTATTTAAAAATTTTCATCAAATTTTACGATTTGGTATCAGGATCACAGGAACGAAAAGAGTAATTTTGGTCTGAATTTTGTCTGCCGAATTATTTAAAAGTTTTCATCAAATTTTACGATTTAGTATCAGGAGTGCAGAAACGAAAAGAGGTATTTTGGTCTGAATTTTGTCTGCCAAATTATTTAAAATTTTCATCAAATTTCACGATTTGGTATCAGGATCACAGAAACGAAAAGAGTAATTCTGGTCTGAATTTTGTCTGCCGAATTATTTAAAAGTTTTCATCAAATTTTACGATTTAGTATCAGGATAACAGAAACGAAAAGAAAATTTTGGTCTGAATTTTGTCTGCAAAATTATTTAAAATGTTTCATCAAATTTTACGATTTGGTATCAGGATCACAGAAACGAAAAGAGGTATTTTGGTCTGAATTTTGTCTGCCGAATTATTTAAAATTTTTCATCAAATTTTACGATTTAGTATCAGGATCACAGAAACGAAAAGAGTAATTTTGGTCTGAATTTTGTCTGCCGAATTATTTAAAATTTTTCATCAAATTTTACGATTTAGTATCAGGATAACAGAAACGAAAAGAGTAATTTTGGTCTGAATTTTGTCTGCCGAATTATTTAAAATTTTTCATCAAATTTTACGATTTAGTATCAGGATAACAGAAACGAAAAGAGTAATTTTGGTCTGAATTTTGTCTGCCGAATTATTTAAAATTTTTCATCAAATTTTACGATTTAGTATCAGGATAACAGAAACGAAAAGAGTAATTTTGGTCAGAATTTTGTCTGCCAAATTATTTAAAATTTTTCATCAAATTTCACGATTTGGTATCAGGATCACAGAAACGAAAAGAGGTATTTTGGTCTGAATTTTGTCTGCCAAATTATTTAAAATTTTTCATCAAATTTTACGATTTAGTATCAGGATAACAGAAACGAAAAGAGTAATTTTGGTCTGAATTTTGTCTGCCGAATTATTTAAAATTTTTCATCAAATTTTACGATTTGGTATCAGGATCACAGAAACGAAAAGAGGTATTTTGGTCTGAATTTTGTCTGCCGAATTATTTAAAATTTCTCATCAAATTTTACGATTTAGTATCAGGATCACAGGAACGAAAAGAGTAATTTTGGTCTGAATTTTGTCTGCCGAATTATTTAAAAATTTTCATCAAATTTTACGATTTACTATCAGGATCACAGAAACGAAAAGAGGTATTTTGGTCTGAATTTTGTCTGCCGAATTATTTAAAATTTCTCATCAAATTTTACGATTTAGTATCAGGATCACAGGAACGAAAAGAGGTATTTTGGTCTGAATTTTGTCTGCCAAATTATTTAAAATTTTTCATCAAATTTTACGATTTGGTATCAGGATAACAGAAACGAAAAGAGTAATTTTGGTCTGAATTTTGTCTGCCGAATTATTTAAAATTTTTCATCAAATTTTACGATTTGGTATCAGGATCACAGAAACGAAAAGAGGTATTTTGGTCTGAATTTTGTCTGCCGAATTATTTAAAATTTCTCATCAAATTTTACGATTTAGTATCTGGATCACAGGAACGAAAAGAGGTATTTTGGTCTGAATTTTGTCTGCCAAATTATTTAAAATTTTTCATCAAATTTTACGATTTGGTATCAGGATCACAGAAACGAAAAGAGGTATTTTGATGTGAATTTTGTCTGCCGAATTATTTAAAATTTTTCATCAAATTTTACGATTTAGTATCAGGATCACAGAAACGAAAAGAGTAATTTTGGTCTGAATTTTGTCTGCCAAATTATTTAAAATTTTTCATCAAATTTTACGATTTAGTATCAGGATCACAGAAACGAAAAGAGGTATTTTGATGTGAATTTTGTCTGCCGAATTATTTAAAATTTTTCATCAAATTTTACGATTTAGTATCAGGATCACAGAAACGAAAAGAGGTATTTTGATCTGAATTTTGTCTGCCGAATTATTTAAAATTTTTCATCAAATTTTACGATTTGGTATCAGGATCACAGAAACGAAAAGAGTAATTTTGGTCTGAATTTTGTCTGCGAAATTATTTAAAATTTTTCATCAAATTTTACGATTTAGTATCAGGATCACAGAAACGAAAAGAGGTATTTTGATGTGAATTTTGTCTGCCGAATTATTTAAAATTTTTCATCAAATTTTACGATTTAGTATCAGGATCACAGAAACGAAAAGAGGTATTTTGATCTGAATTTTGTCTGCCGAATTATTTAAAATTTTTCATCAAATTTTACGATTTGGTATCAGGATCACAGAAACGAAAAGAGGTATTTTGATGTGAATTTTGTCTGCCGAATTATTTAAAATTTTTCATCAAATTTTACGATTTAGTATCAGGATCACAGAAACGAAAAGAGGTATTTTGATCTGAATTTTGTCTGCCGAATTATTTAAAATTTTTCATCAAATTTTACGATTTGGTATCAGGATCACAGGAACGAAAAGAGTAATTTAGGTCTGAATTTTGTCTGCCAAATTATTTAAAAATTTTCATCAAATTTTACGATTTGGTATCAGGATTACAGGAACGAAAAGAGGTATCTTGGTCTGAATTTTGTCTGCCAAATTATTTAAAATTTTTCATCAAATTTTACGATTTGGTATCAGGATTACAGGAACGAAAAGAGGTATCTTGGTCTGAATTTTGTCTGCCAAATTATTTAAAAATTTTCATCAAATTTTACGATTTGGTATCAGGATTACAGGAACGAAAAGAGGTATCTTGGTCTGAATTTTGTCTGCCAAATTATTTAAAATTTTTCATCAAATTTTACGATTTGGTATCAGGATCACAGAAACGAAAAGAGGTATTTTGATCTGAATTTTGTCTGCCGAATTATTTAAAATTTTTCATCAAATTTTACGATTTGGTATCAGGATTACAGGAACGAAAAGAGGTATCTTGGTCTGAATTTTGTCTGCCAAATTATTTAAAATTTTTCATCAAATTTTACGATTTGGTATCAGGATCACAGGAACGAAAAGAGGTATCTTGGTCTGAATTTTGTCTGCCAAATTATTTAAAATTTTTCATCAAATTTTACGATTTGGTATCAGGATTACAGGAACGAAAAGAGGTATCTTGGTCTGAATTTTGTCTGCCAAATTATTTAAAAATTTTCATCAAATTTTACGATTTGGTATCAGGATTACAGGAACGAAAAGAGGTATCTTGGTCTGAATTTTGTCTGCCAAATTATTTAAAAATTTTCATCAAATTTTACGATTTGGTATCAGGATTACAGGAACGAAAAGAGGTATCTTGGTCTGAATTTTGTCTGCCAAATTATTTAAAATTTTTCATCAAATTTTACGATTTGGTATCAGGATTACAGGAACGAAAAGAGGTATCTTGGTCTGAATTTTGTCTGCCAAATTATTTAAAATTTTTCATCAAATTTTACGATTTGGTATCAGGATCACAGAAACGAAAAGAGGTATTTTGATCTGAATTTTGTCTGCCGAATTATTTAAAATTTTTCATCAAATTTTACGATTTGGTATCAGGATCACAGGAACGAAAAGAGGTATCTTGGTCTGAATTTTGTCTGCCAAATTATTTAAAATTTTTCATCAAATTTTACGATTTGGTATCAGGATTACAGGAACGAAAAGAGGTATCTTGGTCTGAATTTTGTCTGCCAAATTATTTAAAATTTTTCATCAAATTTTACGATTTGGTATCAGGATCACAGGAACGAAAAGAGGTATCTTGGTCTGAATTTTGTCTGCCAAATTATTTAAAATTTTTCATCAAATTTTACGATTTGGTATCAGGATCACAGAAACGAAAGGAGTAATTTTGGTCTGAATTTTTTCTGCCAAATTATTTAAAAATTTTCATCAAATTTTACGATTTGGTATCAGGATCACAGAAACGAAAAGAGTAATTTTGGTCTGAATTTTGTCTGCCAAATATTTAAAAATTTTCATCAAATTTTACGATTTAGTATCAGGATCACAGAAACGAAAAGAGGTATTTTGGTCTGAATTTTGTCTGCCGAATTATTTAAAATTTTTCATCAAATTTTACGATTTAGTATCAGGATCACAGAAACGAAAAGAGGTATTTTGATGTGAATTTTGTCTGCCGAATTATTTAAAATTTTTCATCAAATTTTACGATTTAGTATCAGGATCACAGAAACGAAAAGAGGTATTTTGATGTGAATTTTGTCTGCCGAATTATTTAAAATTTTTCATCAAATTTTACCTTTTAGTATCAGGATCACAGAAACGAAAAGAGGTATTTTGATCTGAATTTGGTCTGCCGAATTATTTAAAATTTTTCATCAAATTTTACGATTTAGTATCAGGATCACAGAAACGAAAAGAGTAATTTTGGTCTGAATTTTGTCTGCCAAATTATTTAAAAAAATTTCGGGAGACGCGGAACGAAAAGAGTTACTTAAGTAAATAATAAACGAAAATTAATTAATAAAAGAAGGATAGGTAGAAAGAAAATGCGAGTGTGTTGGACATTGTCAAATTCTAGAATTATTGAATATTTTGTGGTTCTGAAAAGAACCGGTCAAGTCAAATTGATGTAACACGCCGAAGCTGATGGTGGTCGAGAATGTCGAGTAAAAGCCCCTCCACGCATGTGCCTGGGTAACAGGATGTCCTAGCACATGATGTTGACGTCTTCTAAAATTCCGACCAAAAAGCCATCGCTGGATTTCTGCCGAGCCACTCTGCAAACGGGTCGGTCTTGAAGTCTGAAACCAATACAGAGATGAGTGCATTTTGTGCATCAATTGAAACTAAGCAATTTATATAAATAACGGAATTACACTTTGTTAATTGCGTTGCGTTGTTAACTGTACGCCAGAAATTGTGTAACTTATTATTATATAGAAAACGATTTGTTATTGAAAAGCCAACACACAAAAGAAGGTACAAATCGTGAGCACTCATCCGATCCGTCTCACTGGAATTAGCTGTCAGTGTTGACTTGACTTCTTCACTTACTTTCGACATGTGTGCACAAAATAAATTCAAAGAGCGGCCGGCATTAAATAATAAAATAGCGCCATGTAATATGCATGTCGACTTTTGAAAAGTACAACAGATGCTGTAAATAAGTGTTTCGCCATTCCTGGTTGATTGACATATTTTCCCGGAGGCCTCTGCACTTTCATCCACCCTTATTTAACGTTGCGCCAGTGCTTCTGTCAATCATCCCTTGTTGCAATCAGGGCTGAATCTCTCGATGCAGGCGGCGCACTTTCAATTCATATACACGTATATTTGTCCTCTTCTATGTGTCAATCTTTTGCGAAATGTTTTGCAACCATTTCCATTATCCCGTTCTGGAAATCGAAATCGTCGCATGCATAATCCGCTCTGTTTGTCGCCCATTGTTGTGGAATTGTTGGACCGATGTTCTCGCCTCGATTGATTTTGATCGTTCAATTGTGCGACTCCACCAAATATATGGAAATCTGGAAATAACAACAAAAAATCTTAGGAGCCTTGGGAGTTTTACATAAATTTAAAGATGAATACACTTAAAACTCATTTCGTTTTATGTAAACTACAAAGTAAAAGTTGAGGCTGAAGCAAGCGAGATTAGATCGATAAGATGATTACAGTGAATTAATTAGCGCTGCGGGAAAAGCAGATAACTGCATACACACACACACAAAGCGCGGAGGGGTGGGGGGCAGGACCAGGGAAGAGAGAGGAGTGTATGCTTATTATCAGGGCAATTTGCGCATTAATGTAAATATTGGCGTACGATTAATAATTCATAAGTAGTTATCATTAAAATAATTAATAACCAGACAGTGGACAGTGCACTAATTTAGCTCCGGCTCGATGTTTTTCACTTAGAATAACATGTGTCAATAACAATTATGCGCCTACGTATTTATTATAATGCACATTTAAAATCCCTCGCAATTATGTTAATGCGTGTAGCAAAAGGCCCTATATGCAAGATGAGTATCCGGTCATTTGCGAGGTTGTAATCATTGCTGTTGATGGTCGGAGTATGTTAATAACTGAATAACACCGGTAGGTATCACACACTACCATCTCTTTCATAATTTCGTTAATTTTATACTTAAACTAATCGTTAAATCTATTATTAGAAGAAAGGAAGCAATTGTGGAATATCCTCAAGGTATATCATATTATAATATTGCTCTAAGACCTACAGAGACGTTTTCTGGTTTAATCGGTTTGGTATGACAAAACATTTTTTGATTTATTTGTTATAATTTCAGTTCACAGTCAATCCAGTCGCGAAAGAATTGATTAAAATGCGAATATTGTTTTATCTTTGTTAATGATCGACTCAAGATCATCCAGCGTAATTTGTCATGATGAAACTACATGAAATTACGAATATTTGTAAGGTTTATGTAGATTACAATGAATCATTTAGAATTAGGCTGTATTCACTAATCATTTTTAGATATTATAATGAAGAAATATAATAATAATTATAGTGGTTTAGAATTTCGCCCTATAACTAGTTTTTCCAGGTTGTGGGTAGACCCAATACCATCCACCATTTACTTTTTTTTTTAAGTTTTTAAAATACAGACACAACCACAGACATTTTCCAAAAATGGTCGAAATCGTCCATCAAAGGAATTTCGAATTGAAAATTGGAAAAAAAATTAGGATTACAATACTTTCTATTATTGAAATAATTATTTGAAAGAGCAAACAAAAAAACGATTAAGGTAAACACCCACTTCCGGTGTACGAAATTTCACCAAAAGCTCTTCAGTTTTTGGGATTGTCAAATAAAGCTCAAAAAATTTTTATTTGAAAATATATAGTAGTTTTTGAAATACACACACAACCACAGACATTTTCCAAAAATGACCGGAAATGTCTCGGAGGACCTCAAAACGTATATATGCGTTAAAATTTCGAATTCGAAAAATATCACGATTACAATACTTTCCAGAACGCGTACGGAGAAAGTAAAAATCATAAGAGTAGGCAAAAAAGAACATGAAACGTTATACCAAGTTATACCAAGAAATATAAAATATTAATTTAAGCCCCACATCACAATAAACTGCAAAAATCACTCTTTTAATTTAAAAATTACTGATTTTTGAACAAATTCAAAAATCGAATCAAACATTCCGGCAAATATTTGAAAATTAAGGAATTCCCTTAACATAGTATAATCAAATATCAAAGTACATTAATTTTATCTAAAACACCCCCTATATTTAAATTAAAAAACCTCTAAAACAAAAAATATAAAATCAAATGAATAACCTTAAATTAATACAAAAATACAGACCAAAAAATTCAGCCTATAAAATCGAATTTAAAGTGCAAAGATCAAACATTTTAACCGAAAAAACGGTAAAAAATCAATCATTTAGACTGAAAATCTAAAATATAGACCAATAAAAAATTCGCCCATTAAAATCAATAATTAAGTTAAAAAAACTACATGCCAAAAAGTTCAAAAATTCAGTCTACGCAATCTAAATTAAAGTGCAAAGATAAAAAATTTTAATCGAAAAAAACGGCCAAAAATCAAAAAACCTAAAATATGGACCAATAAAAAATTCGACCAATAAAATTAATAATTGAGGTAAAATTCTACAGGCAAAAAGTTTGAAAATTAGCCTACACAATTTAAATTAAAGTGCAAAGATAAAAAAATTTAACAAAAAAAAACGGAAAAAATCAAACATTTAGGTTCAAAATCTGAAATAAAGATCAATGAAAAATTCGGTCACTAAAATTAATGATCTAGGTAAAAAATCTACAGGTCAAAAAGTTCAAAGATTCAGTCTACACAATCTAAATTAATTAAAGTGCAAAGATCAAAAATTTTGACCAAAAAAAAATGAAAAAGAAGGTATACTTCAATAGTCTACGATGATTATTAAGAAAGTTGCATTTTTCAACAAAAGTTCCAAGGGGTTTACTCGTGTATTTTTTCATGTTTTCGTCAAAAATTAAAAATCTCTAATCCGACTAATTGACGTACGAGGAGCTCAGATTTGCAAACCGCGTTCAATTTGGAGTTTTCGTTTGGCCGCTACGGCCGATCAAAGTCTGAAAAATCAATTATTTTTTTAAATTTTCTAAAATGTTCATGGTGACTAGCTAATTTTTTTGCTATTGAAGATAGCTGAAATTTTTTAACGGCAATCAATTTCTCTCGTCTTTCTGATGAAAAAAAAGTTAAATTCAATAGTCTACGATGATTATTAAGAAAGTTGCATTTTTTAACAAATTTCCAAGGGGTTTACTTATGTCTTTTTTTCGTGTTTTCGTCAAAAAGGTATACTTCAATGGTCTACGATAAAAAATCAATAATAATAATTGAAAATGACTAATATCAAAAGAAATCAGAAAATAAAATCTAGAAAAAAAAACAATTGAACAAAAAAAAAAGAAAATAAAAGGCAGAAAGACCGATGGCCAATATCCCAGACTAACACCCTTCAGTTATTTATGTATTAAAAATGTTATGTATGATTATCTGTTTGAATAAAGATCTTGATGTATGTAGATAAAATAAAATAACGAAAATTTGTTAATAATTCAGGTTAAAAAAGTATAGACCAATAAAAAATTTCTTCATTAAAATGAATAATCAAGGTAATAAAACCAAAATATAGGCCAAAAATATCGAAAAATTAAAATCAAAAATCGAAAACGAGACAAAAATTAAAAATGCAAAATATTTTATAAAAAATCGCAAATTTTTGCCAAATTAAGAATATTTGGACGGGCAGAAAGACCTATGGTCGATAGCCCTTGACGGTCCATCATAAACGAAAAATGTAAACAAATTATTGTAGAAAAATTATGTTTGTCAATATATATATAAGAATAGTTAGTTACTAAACCTTTATTAAAACCTGGTTTTATACAGGGTTTTAAAGGGCAATTGACTAAAGTCTTTCAACCCTATATAAGAATATTTATGCCAAAAACTGTAAAATTTGGAACAAGTAAATCGAAAACACAGATCTAAAATGTAGGCCAAAAAATTTAAATTCCTGGCATAAAACTAAAAAAAAGCGAATCAAAACAAACGTTTGTTTTCAGTGCAACTGGCTGGATTGTAGGATAGGGCGCACTAGTTAAAGTTAATCAGAAGTACGGTGGGTGGGCACTATCCCACGCACCAACCCGTTGATCATACAACAAAGTTTTATAAATCGTTCCATTTTGAAGAAAAGCAAATCAACGTTTTCTTTTTCTTGTATTTGATTTTGTGTACTTACATTTGAAAAACGATTGTTTTCGGTTTAACTGTCTGGTCTAACAATCCTTGAGGGTAATTAAATTAAATTAAAACTTAGTTTCAACTGCGAAGTCGCCTGTGTCAGGTCATACCTACGTTTTCCCGATTTTAAAGTACCTGTAAAACACTTCCCTAATACAGCCGAAATCATCTCGAGTTGCTGGTACGCCCGAGCGAAAAAGGCCTCAAGTGCAAAGGGTTAATATTGTGCAAGATTCAGCTGAAAATGTTGTGGGCATGTGTATCCGCAGAAACTAAACCAAAGCTTCGTTTTTTAAATTCTGTTTTCAACGTCGTTTTATGCACACGTTTGGCTTCTAAATTGCATCTTTCTAATACTCATTTTACCACTTAAAAATCGACATTGTTCAATAATTTAGAAGTTGTATTTTTTTAGTGAAAGTCTTAAACTGTAGATGAACAAAATGTAATATAGTATTTTTAATGTTAATTTCTTTATATTGGAATATTATCTTCGCTGATCATTTTAGAGGAAACATGTACATACATTTTTTGTAGGGTACAAAATTATTTACACAATTATTTATTTTTTTGCATTTACAAAAACCCGAAAAAATTATAAAATAAAAATGATCATTTTCACAAAAATTATGGTTGCCATGAAATTAAAAAAAATGATGCGCTGTTGATCTGTTGGCTTCTGTCAAATTGATTGAATACTTTATAATTGTTTACAAGATTTTTCATTAAAAATGTATTGTATTCTAGAAAAAGTGCAAATTGTGCAGTATTTGTAAAGGGCGAGATATGTTTGCCATTCTGCATGGATTTATGCTATTATTTCTATTTTCATTCATAAAAACTAAACAGATCACTGAGCACCATTTTTTCTTTAATTTCAAGGCAACCTTTTTTTTTCTTTGGAGGAAATGTTTATTTTATTTTTATTTTATTTTATATACATCATCTTTATTACACACATACATTGTATTATAAACAGGTTTACAATATGAACAATTGTACACTACGTTAGTACGTCTTTGTCTGGACTATCAACCATGGGTCTTTCTGCCAATTTATTTTATTATCTTTTCATGTATTTACATGTTTCAAGATAATATTCCAATATAACGAAATAAACATTGAAAATCCTATGTTACGTTTTGTTCATCTACACCCTTTATTTGTGTTTAGGTTTTTAAAGAAGTTAAGCACATCAATTATACCTTCTTGAATGTCGTTGAATAATGTAGAAATAACATTGACAAAATGAAATCAAGCACGAGGGGGGAGGGGGGAGACTTTAAGACTCGAAAACTTAATTAACAGGCCTTTAAAAGTTGAAAACAATCTCGCAGATGTGATTCAGATTAAACAGCTCGCAGTATTGTTATCCAATTATGATTAAAAGGTTAGTAAGAACGTATTAATTAGTTTGCGAGCGAGGGCCCTGTATATATACACAGAGAGAGTATACAGAGTGGGGCTATATAAGCTAATGCACACAACCCCCTCAATATCACAGTAATAAATCACATTAGTCAGCTAATCTGCCACCCTGAGTGCTGTCGCAGGGCGCGCAGGGACTCTCTCCGAGCAGCTATCCTCCTCTATCGCTCACACAAACATACAGATAATCATCTTCATTGCCTTCATATTTACTTAATAGAATATCCGAATGTATTAAGAGTCCCCATCAGACTGATCAAGATATGCCGCTTTATTAATTTACTCTAACCAGTACAAAAAGCTTCGCTTTTCGCTCGTTAATTAGTTGTCATCTTGCACTAAACGTTTATAGTTGTTAGTGTAAAGATATTAACATTACTATCCCAAATAAATGTTTTTTCTTACAAATAGCTTTTTTTCTGTGGCATAGGAAGCTGGTCCATTCCGAAAAAGTGACCGCCCGGATGGGATTCGAACCCACGACCACGAGGCCCATGAGCAGGAGCTCTACTCACTAGGTCACCGCGGCCCCCTCTTGAATGGATTAATCGAAAAAAAAAGTGAAATGTGGCTTGCTATGAAAACAAAACGAAAACTGTTGATTGCGAGAAAATGTCAGACTGACATAACGTTATGTTTATAAAGCACACTATTACTATTAGTAAAATTCAGGATTACAATATCAATATATTTCTTTCAGCGTGATAGAAGGTGGGCGAAATTACTATTTTTTGTAATCGACTGCAACGAGTCGATTCATGACTCTTTGTAAGAAGTCTGTTTCGACGAGTCGACTCACCCATGGGTTAGTATGGACGTGTACGTACAATGAGATACGAGAGGTTCTGGTTCGAGCAGGACATCGACCCAAGACCTTTCAACTATTATTCTTAATATGATAATTAGATAAGTAGTATAATGGTAAAATAATATATTTATATTGTGATAAATATTTAATAAGCAATTGATATTAATAATATTCATTAGGTGGTTAGATAAATTAATAAGAAAAGGTGGAATATAATTAGAGTGTTTTGTGGGAGTTAATAGAAAAATATGCATATAGATGGAAAATGAAAACGTGTTGTTACCATTATAGATTTTAATAAGCGCATTGTATTCGAATAGTGGATCCTATTTACATGCATAATACACCAAGAGAGGACAGGACAGGAAGTAAAGGTACAGATATATTATGCACTTCTCACTATAGATGTCGGAACTGAGAGGTATATTGGCGTGTAAATGCGGCCCATTATCCACCAATTTCAGGTATTAAATCATTCGGAATAATTGCCGGAGCGTTCTGGTCACTATTTCGTGGTAACGGCGGTGAATGGGGGCCCGATGTGTGCCAGTGGTCGAATGCATCGTTTCATTATGCTGCACACTAATGATTGTGGTTCCACGTGTGTAATTCAGCTTGTCTAGATGCCCATTCATCATCATACCTTGTGTTCTGCACCCTGTTTAACCTATCTCTGGGCAGAGACTGCTAGTCTCTCTCTCTCTCTTGCCATGCCAGAGACGTCTGAAATATCGCCTCCATTTATAGACTTGATGTAATTATAATTAAATTTAAATGCAGATTACGTGCTGAAAATCGACACGCCACCGTTTGCTGAATTGGGAGTGATAAATTCTAAATCTATAAAAAGAGTGGAAATAGTTAAACCGCACCGTTTCGTCCAGACAACGAAACTTAATTTTCCAATATTTCAGTACGAAAGAATGTATGTAATTTTTATTAAATGCCACAGTCAGATAACGAATAACAAGTAATTTACATTTCCCAAGATTTCTGTAAAAGATGTATTTAGTTTTTATTGAATACAACAGTGTTTTTAGTAATTTACGATGTAAGTAATGTTATGAAAGTTTGAATTTGAACAGATTCATTCCGAAATTATCAGGCTTGAATATTCAAGAAAAATCCATGCACTTGATTTTTTTTAATCTCCATTAAACGCGAAAATGGGCATTTTCAACGCTCGAAAATCGAAAAAGCGTTGTTTTTTTTTTAACCGAAAGAAATGCAGACTTCATACTTTTACAGCATTATTTCGGAATAATTTTGAATATTCAAGAAAAATCCGTGCACTTATTTTTTTTTAATCACTATTAAACGCGAAAATGGGCATTTTCAACGCTCGAAAATCGAAAAAGCGTTGATTTTTGTAAAAACCAAAAGAAATGCAGACTTCCTACTTTTATAGCATTATTTCGGAATAATTTTGAATATTCAAGAAAAATCCATGCACTTTATTTTTTTTAAATCTCAATTAACGCGAACATGGGCCTTTTCAACGCTCGAAAATCGAAAAAGCGTTGATTTTTTTTTAAACCAAAAGAAATGCAGACTTCCGACTTTTACAGCATTATTTCGGAATAATTTGGCTTTAAAACTATTGAACAATAAAATCATGTCAATCATTCCGTTTTCCAGAAAATTACGATCAATCCAAGTATGGCAATTTTAGCGTTTAAAAATCGAAGAAGCATTGATTATTCAAAACCAGAAACTTTCGCAAAATTGGTAATCAATGATAATGCTTTAATATAAAAAAAATATCCGTGCACGTTAAGGACATAGTTTTTCAGATAATTGCCACGAAACTCAAAATTTACAATTCGAAAAAATATGTATTTTTCAAAAACTGACTTAAATTCAAACTTCCAACTTTAACAGCATTATTGGAGAATAATTGTACTTTAATATTCGAAAAGGTCAAGCTATGTTAATTATTTAGTTTTTTAGATAATCAAAGTCAAACCCAAGAATGGCCATTTTCAGCGCTTAAAAATCGAAAAAGCGTTGATTTTTCAAAAACCAAAAGAGCTGCAGACTTCCAACTTATAAAGCATTATTTCGAAATAATTTGGTTTTAATACTATCGAAAAATCAAAGCATGTCAATTATTTCGTTTTCCAGATAATCATGATCGATGCAAGAATGGCAAGTTTTAGCGCTTGAAAATCGAAGAAGCATTGATTATTCAAAACCAGAAACTTTCACAAAATTGGTAATCAATGATAATGCTTTAATATAAAAAAAATATCCGTGCACGTTAAGGACATAGTTTTTCAGATAATTGCCACGAAATTCAAAATTTACAATTCGAAAATATATTTATTTTTCAAAAACTGACTTAAATTCAAACTTCCAACTTTAACAGCATTATTGGAGAATAATTGTACTTTAATATTCCAAAAGGTCAAGCCATGTTAATTATTTAGTTTTTTAGATAATCAAAGTCAAACCCAAGAATGGCCATTTTCAACGCTTAAAAATCGAAAAAGCGTTGATTTTTCAAAAACCAAAAGAGCTGCAGACTTCCAACTTATAAAGCATTATTTCGAAATAATTTGGTTTTAATACTATCGAAAAATCAAAGCATGTCAATTATTCCGTTTTCTAGATAATCACGATCAATCCAAGAATGGCAATTTTAGCGTTTAAAAATCGAAGGAAGAAGCATTGATTATTCAAAACCAGAAACTTTCGCAAAATTGGCAATCAATGATAAGGCTTTAATATAAAAAAAATATCCGTGCCCGTTAAGGACATAGTTTTTCGGATAATTGCCACGAAACTCAAAATTTACAATTCAAAAAAATATTTATTTTTCAAAAACTGACTTAAATTCAAACTTCCAACTTTAACAGCATTATTGGAGAATAAATGTACTTTAATATTCCAAAAGGTCAAGCCATGTTAATTATTTAGTTTTTTAGATAATCAAAATCAAACCCAAGAATGGCAATTTTCAGCGCTTAAAAATCGAAAAAGCGTTGATTTTTCAAAAACCAAAAGAGCTGCAGACTTCCAACTTATCAAGCATTATTTCGAAATAATTTGGTTGTAATACAATTAAAAAATCAAAGCATGTCAATCATTTCCTTTTCCAGATAATCATGATCGATGCAAGAATGGCAAGTTTTAGCGCTTGAAAATCGAAGAAGCATTGATTATTTAAAACCAGAAACAAATGCAAACTTTCACAAATATTGGTAATCAATGTTAAGGCTTTTGTTTAAAAAAATATTTATGCTCGTTGAGGACCTAGTTTTTTAGATCATCGCTATCAAACCCAAAGTTTACAAGTTTCAACTTTCAAAAATCGAAAAATATGTATTTATGAAATTGACTTGAATTCAAATTTTTAACTTTAACACCATTGTTGGGGAATAATTGGGCTTTAATAATCCAGAAAAATCAAATAACTTTAATTATTTAGTTTTCTTAATAAACACCATGAAACCCAAGAATTTCGATTTTCAATGCTCAAATATCGAAAAAGTATGGATTTTCAAAAACTGACTTAAATGCAGACTTACAACTTTAACAACATTATTGGTGAATCATTGGGCTTTAATATTCGTAAAAAAAGAGCATGTTAATTATTTATATTCGATGATTTCCCGTTTACGTAGTTATAAATATAATGTTATTTACTTTATTTGTAAATAAATAATGGAGAATATTCTTCGTATATAGCTGAATCAAAAGTCTGGACATACCTTCGACAGGGATCTGGAGGTTGCTATGTACGGAGAATCTTCTCCATTACTTATTTACAAAAAATGTAAATAACAATAATTATTTAGTTTTCTAGATAATCAAAATCAAATTCAAGAATGACCATTTTTAAAGCTGAAAAATCTAAAAACTGTAGATTTTTCAAAAACTGAAGTAAATACAGACTTCCAACTTCAATAGCAGTATTGGGGAATAGTTGGGCTTTAATATTCCGAAAAAAACAAACAACGCTAATTATTTAGTTTTCTAGATAATCACCATCAAAATCCCAATAATTGCGATTTTCAATGCTCAAATATCGAAAAGGTATTGATTTTTCAAAAATTGACTTAAATGCAGACTTCGAACTTAAAAAGCATTATTGGGACATATTTTGGCATTATCCTTCTAGAAAAATCAAACCACCTTATTTATTTAGTTTTAAATTCTCTAGTAATGTAAAAACAGTAACTTCTAACAAAGTTGGCGATTCGGAAATTTTTGACGAAAATATGAAAAACATACAACATACCCTTGTTAAAACTTCAGCTAGCTAAAATGGCAATGTCAGTTTGAAAATTTTAAAAAGGCATCGTGAATAATGAATTTTTTCAGAATTTTCTGGAACCCACAATTTTTTTGCTATGGAAAATGGATGGAAAACATAAAATAGCCAAATGACTTGAAATATACACCAAATGTTTATAAAATACCGGAGAATTCGCGGTTAAATTTTCAGCTCAATTGTACTTGCAGTTTCCTTGCTGCTCGCTCCCGGATTGGGCACATGAAAGTTGGCCAGAAATTTTGGTCGATTTTGGGAATTTTTTGGCGCGGTCTCTCGTGACAAGTATGGATGATATGACATCAATTTGTAGCTGCATTCTTCTAGAATTCATTACTTCTATTCTCAACCATCTACCGTATCCACGAACCGAAATCCGTTTGTTCGAACAAGCCGCTGTCCGATAGCGTCAATCTGCAGGGTCTCGGTATTCGCTTCCCGTAAGTCCCCATGTTAATTTTCAGTTGGTAAAAGAACGATATAAATTGTTTCTTCGGAAAAATAATTACTCTGCACGCTTTTTTCCATCATTAAAAACTGCTATGATTTTTTTCAGAATTTTCTAGGACCCAAACTTTTTTCTGAAAAAAATGAGCGAAAATCATGAAATGGCCAAAAAACTTGTAATGTATATCAAAATGTTCACAAAAGAACGGGGAATACGTGGTTAAATTTTCAGCCGAATCGTGCTTACCGTTTTCTCGTTTCGCGCTCTCAAATTGGGCACTCGTAAGTTGGCCAGAAATTTCGGTCGATTTTGGGATTTTTTTGGCGCGGTCTCACAAAACGGGTATCTATGATATTACAAAAGTTTGTAGCTACATTCTTCTAGAATTCTATGTTTCCACTCATAACTATCTGCTGTATTCACGAACCAAGATTTGTTCGTTAGAATTAGTCGGTGTCCATTAGCGTCAATCTGCAGGGTGTCAATATTCGCTTCCCATAAGGCTCTATGTTATTTTCAGTTGGCGAAAAATTGTAGACCAATCTTTTTTTTTTAATAATTACTTTACGCGCTTATTCCTATCATTAAAAACCGCTATGAATTTACTCAGAATTTTCTAAGACCCAAAATTTTTTCTCATTTTTTTCTTTAATTTCACACATAACGCAATAATTTTCTTTCCTGTGTTCTTTGTGGTCTTTTGTCTTTTAATTTTTAAGACGCAATGAATTTCTTAGTCATTAGAACTGGATTATGGTCAAATTTATTTACCTTTTTAATCACTAACAGAATAAACTTGATTTAATTTCTAGCTTCTGGCTATATTTTGTAAGGCATTGTATATTGTTTGTGAGCTCTTCGAAATATCAAAACCTCAAGACTGAGGCCAACTTATGAATCTTCGAATCGTTGATGCTTCCAGCTTTCTTAGTTAGAAATCTTCGAAGAAAAATGTCAGTCCTACTACATGTTATCATCATTCCACTACTGTCATAGTAAGACTTGTAAAACACAGAATAGTATTAATTATTTTCACATTAAGCTTTTTAACCTATTGCCAAATCACATCAAAAACATTCCTTTAAAATCTTTTAAATCATCAATCAAAACATTCCTTATAACAAAAGCTTAAATAAGTGTGCAGGAATGTTTGTCAGATAATTTTCATGACTTTTTCAGCCAATTACGGGATAACTAAGAACGGCACAGATTGTTTCACAAACTCCTTGATTTTTGAGAAACAATAAAAAAATTAAAATATTTGCCGTTTTTATTCCATAATTATGATTAGAGGTGTGTGCCTACGGATTAAAAAAAATTTAAAAATTACAATTAAGAATTACAATTTGAAAATTAGAGAAAATCGAAAAGAAGAAATGGCATAATTATACACAGAAACAAATCAAATAATAAGTTAACTATACTATTTGTTTCCGTATCATCTTTCGGTCCGTGTATAATGATATTTCTTAATAATTAATAAAAGTAACATCAAATATACGCTAAAAAAGATAGTTAATGCGAAAATGAACAACTTGCTGAAGTTGTTGAATTTTTTTTAATATCGTTGAACGGACACATAAATATTCCATTTTTTAATTTCTATTACTACACGAATTAATTAATGTATTAACCATAAAACCGATCACAAATACACCATTAAAACTGATTTATAATGTAATTTTGCCAATAAACTTTATTACTCCAATTCATTAAGGAGTAATAATTACAAATTGCGAGCAGTGGATCAGGTTTACAATTATTTCACGTTGCATAAATTCATGCCCATCAATTATATGTATAAGTAAACATTCGAAGCATTTAAATGGAGTTTAGCAACGTACAGGTATGCGGGAAATATGCTCAAACGAGCGTATAAACAATAAAATACATAGTAAGAATAACAGATTTTATGTCTTGGCAATTGCGAGCCTTATCTGCTTTAATATTTCGCAAATATGCGAAATGTCGCGAAGGAATATTGAATCGTGGCCTGCATTCCCTCACGTATTTATTTTGCTATTAGAATTATGCGAATCTAAATTATAGTTTGCATCTTGATTGGGATTAAAGGCGCAACCACGAGAGCCGTCATGTGATTAATTTGTAATGGAATGTATGAATTTATTTCGATGAAAATTGAAAAATATTACGTAATATTATGCAATATTTTGCAATATTATGCCTCTTTTTTTTTAATTTTTTTGTGTGTAGTGGCGATTGCCCCAATATTCATTATCGAATATTGAGTAGTATTATGTTAAAGTCGTTTTACACTACACAATTTATTTAACAAGGAATGAGTTAATTTAAATTGTCTAGTTTCATACAAGATTTAGTCAACTTTACAATCTGATTTAAAGATTCAACTGATTGATACTGGAGGCAGTTACTAAATATATATTTTTTTTTATCAAAAGGAAGGATGTTTGAAGGGAATTCGGGTTAGGGAAGTGCGGATGATTTGGGAATTGGCTTAAGAATCTAGGCTATTCAGCCACCAACGATGTATAGTTTTTGAAATTCCATTTAAAAAAATGAATACACTAAACATCCATGGACCCGCACGGCCACTTCTTTGTTCCAAAAAGTGACCGCACGGATGGGATTCGAACCCACGACCACGAGGCCCGTGAGCTGGAGCTCCACTCACTAGGCCACCGCGGCCCCAAAACATAAATTAATAGTATATAGTGTATCAAGGGCCGAAAATAGGCTTTAGCAACCCGCCGCTCGTGTTGCTATAAGTGAAGGTTGTTAAAGCATTTCGGCATGAGTTACACTCGATATTTTTTCGCTTGCCTTAAGTAAAAACAGTGTTTCAAGAAATTTTATATCGCGCACCATTGAACTGTCACTGTCAGATTTTTGCATAGCCTACTCATATTCCGCGGAAGGTTGTCTAGATTATGCATATAATTTTTTCGGCCCTAGATACGTCCGATTTTTATGGCGGAAATATATGGTTTCGGTAGAGGCAGGCGAAAAATTACTTTAATTATTTTCTTCCTTTATTAATAAAGATTTAAATTTGTCCAAGCGTATTTATCCAGCGCGGCAATTATTTTCGAAACACCCTCGAATTTGCCATGTATAACAGTAACTGCAAGAGGGAAATAATTTCTATAGGGGAAGACAATGCATCAATTTAATCAACACATAAAATAAATAGAACGTTATTTATATATTCATATCTGGATGGTAATCCGGTAATCTCAGGGTAGTACATCCAGATGACGTGTATATTGGAAAAAGGGATTAAGTTGCCCCATAGACAGTAGGCCACTCTGGGGACGACATATCACCTCCAACACTCGCTGCCCCGGGGGAACGCTACCCCTTTAAAGGATTTGTCCTAACATTTTCAATACATTTCCGAAAGCACCATTTATTAAATTAGATTAGAGAAACACCGTTGCTCATTATTCCAACAATTCTAATTAGCGCTAGGCAATTAATAATTGAGGATTTCCGAACAATACACTTTTTTTTACAATTACCCGCGCTTCTGTGGGACTGTTTTAGGTTAATACACCTGAGAAATACACTGTTTACTCTTTATTATAATGATAATTCGACAATTGCTGTTGTTTCACACACACACAATTTTTTTTTTTTTAATTTCAGTTTTCGTTAATTGTATTGCGCCGTAAATCATCCGCGCGGGTTTTATGATGTGTGAAAATAATCGTGAGCGGGGCAACAGTTGTACTAAACTAAGCCTTCGAGAGGTCAACACGTTTTACAACTAATAACCATGATTACCTCAGCAGATGTACAATGCTGTAAGATTGATGTGTTACTGGTCCGCACTAATTATTTCAGCCCACAAGCTAACTTGCCTGTTTAAGCTACAGTGTTGAATATTTCATTGCTATTATTACACCCTTACGATTATATTTTGGATCAATCATTCAATTATAGCTATATAAATCTAATCAAAAATTCTCCAGTTTCGACTTGTTGTTGATGATGATAATAACAGTAACACTGATAAGGAAATACAAAAAAATCATCGCAGTTGCAACTTGTGTAATTACTTAAAATAACTATTCCAGGTGGACACCCTTAACAAAAGGTATGTCCAATAGTTCGATTAAAAATTGCCGAAACGGTTTATTTCCGTGAACGGCTCTGAATCAGTTTTCTTTAAAATGAACCGGTTCTTTTCCGTAAACGACTCCGAATCGGTTTTCTTGAAGTGAACCGGTTCTTTTTTGATCAAAAAATGACTTTTCGCAGAAACATGATTGTATTTTCTACATCCTATAAGACAATTGAGTGAAAACGTGGGATGTAAATCTTAAGAGGTGTGCCTTTGCAAATTATCAATTAAAACTTTATCAACTCCACCCGGAGAAAAATGGCGCTGGTCAAAACTAAAATTTGTTGATCAAAAAATGACTTTTCGCAGAAACATGATTGTATTTTCTACATCCAATGAAACAATTGAGTGTAAACGTAGGATGTAAATCTTAAGAGGTGTGCCTTTGCAAATTATCAATTAAAACTTTATTAACTCCACCCGGAGAAAAATGGCGCTGGTCAAAACCAAAATTTGTTGATCAAAAAATGACTTTTCGCAGAAACATGATTGTATTTTCTACATCCAATTAAACAATTGAGTGTAAACGTAGGATGTAAATCTTAAGAGGTGTGCCTTTGCAAATTATCAATTAAAAGTTTATTAACTCCACCCGGAGAAAAATGGCGCTGGTCAAAACTAAAATTTGTTGATCAAAAAATGACTTTTCGCAGAAACATGATTGTATTTTCTACATCCAATTAAACAATTGAGTGGAAACGTGGGATGTAAATCTTAGGAGGTGTGCCTTTGAAAATATTATGAAAAAATTTTCATCCAATCGATTTCGAAAACCGTGAACCAAACTAAAATAAGCGAGACTTCCATTGGACGAGTCGAATGAGAACTTAATTTTTCATTGAGAACACAAGCCAGGAAATATAGCGGGGAATCCCCATGAACTGAGGGAATAAGAATAATCGTGAAGACTATGAAGTTTACGCTGTGAATTACGTAAAGTTTATGCTTAAACTAGATGCAAATTACTAAGCCAATGAACCCTGATTTTCTTCTAACCAACTCCATGCGTTATTTGCTGAGAAACGATTCCTTTGAACGGTTTGATTTAATTTACTTAATTTTACTTTTACAGATTTTTTATATGTAAATAATCTAAATTGGTAACATAATATGAAATGAAATTAATAAACGAAACATATATAGTTTTTCAAGTTTTCGTCACCACCTGCTGTTCTCATGCAATAAGTATTTGGCACCAAGAATAGAATTCTTGAAAAAACTCGCAGATTTAAATGTTCTGCCGCCATTAAATATTGTTCATCTCTTGTCCATAAATAACAACAAAAATTCTGAACAGATCGTTACGTTCCTAAACAAACTGCAAGTATAAATGCGTATCCTCTCATTTGTTGTTAACCATTTTGTGCTCGAAACCTTTCCGTAGTCGTTTCTGTATTGTGAAATAAAAAGCGTTATGATAGACCACTTAACGAGAAGAAAAGTGACCCAGTCTTATCCCAGCCGCCCTGAGCTGGCCATAGGGACTTGCATTTGAGGCCAAAAAAAAAAAGTTTTCGACAAAAATTAAAAATCGCAAATTTTAATTGAATCCGATTAACATGCACCCAAATAGCACGGATTTAAAAACCACGTTCGATTTGGATTCTTCGTTTAGCAGCTACGGCCATTTAAAGTCTGAAAAATCATCTTAACCGGCGGTTTAAAATTTGAAAAAATCGACTTTTTCCAAAATTTTTCACAAAGTTCATGGTGACTTGCTAACTTTTTCGAATTTTTTCTAGGGGAATTTTTTTTACGCCCATCGATTTAGCTCATTTTTCTATTGAAAAAAGGTATTACATAAAAGTCTACGGTGATTATTAAAAAAAGGTTGATTTTTTCCATTTTCGTGTTTTCTTTGCTAACGCGTCACAGGCTTCAAATTAACATTTATTGTTGCGAAAGTACTTTTTCTGAAGCGTCTGTAGAGGATCTTTTCAGTGATGTATAGAAACCACGAATCGAACCAGTGGTTTCTTCAGGAAATCATTTCAAAGCCAATTTTTGAGCAAAAGTAAAAACGGGGGACCCTTCTATAATTTTCACGTTCTCGTCAAAAATTAAAAATTGCCAATTTTAATTGAATCCGATTAACTTGCACCTAAGGAGCACAGATTTGAAAATCGCGTTCGATTTGGATTTTTCGTTTAGCCGCTACAGCCGTTAAAAGTTAAAAAAAAAACAATTTTTTCAAAATTTTCTAACATATTCATGGCGACTCGCCAATTTTTTTGCATTTTTTCTAGATAAAATTTTTTAACGCCAATCGATTCAGCTCGTTTTATCTGATGAAAAAAGGTATTACATAAAGTTCATTGTTAAAAAAGTTTTTCAGGTTTTTGTCAAAAAATTAAAAACCGCCAATTTTAATTTCATCCGACTAATTTCTGAGATCGTTTACATAGCCGAAAATATAATACCAGTGTTATTTCATTTAAGCTAGAGTTATATTTATTACCACCTTGATAGTGTATTAAAAATATTACTAATATTGAAAACTAAAAAAAAATGTAAAAAATGTAGATACTTGGTAATTTTCCTAAAATCAAAATCCACAATAGCAATAGTCTAAACGAAGTTTAAAGTTGTTTATTCATATCATAAGAACACAAATCAGTCACTAAAATTGAAAACTGACAGCAAATGTCAAAATAGACTGTAAAGTTGCTTGGGAACGTCACTAAAATATAAATCTGACTGCAAATGTCTAAATATAAGAGTGTTACTGATTAGTATAGTATTGAATATTTTTGACAATATTTGAACAAGGAATATCCTTCATATTGACTTTAACAAGTACTGCAGCTAGAGTATCAACATTGGATTTTTCTGGTATATGAAAGCCCAAACATTCGTGAACATTTTTTTTTTTGTGAGTTGGAAGTCTGCACTTATTTTGGATTTTGAGAAATCAAGGCTTTTTCGATTTTTGAACGCTGGAAATGGATATTCTTAGATTTAATGCTAATTATTGGGGAAACCAGGTAATTGATTTTTTTTTGGAATAGCAAAACTCAATCATTTCTGAGTAATTTTGTAAAAGTTTCAAATCTGAACTCAAATTTTTCGTACGCATATGCAACAATTGTCTCATTGTCTCAAATTTATTTGATATTCTTATGTTTGTTTGTGATCATTGGGAAAATTTGTTAATTGTTTTGCTTGAGGATTTTGAAAAATCAACGATTTTTTCGGTTATTGAACGCTGAAAATGGATATTTTTAGATTTGATGATGATTATTAAGGAAACTGGATAATTGACTTGGTTGGATTTTTGGAATATAAAAATCCAACTCTTTATGAATCGTTTTATAAAACTTAGTCCGCACTTGTTTCGAATTTTAGAAAATGAACGATTTTCCGTTTTTTGAGTGCCGAAAATGGATACTCTTGGGTTTGATAATGGTTATTGGGAAAACTAAGCAGAAAGAAATTATTTCGCTTTTCAATTCTAAACAATTATGTTAAAATTGGAAGTCCGCAGTTGTTTACAATTTTGAAAAATTAACGCTTTTTCGATTTTTGACTGCTGAAAATGGATTTTCTTAGATTTTATGATAATTATTGGGAACACTAGGTAACTGACGAGTGGATTTTTTTGGAAAAGCAAAACCCAATCATTTCTTAATAATTTTGTAAACGTTTAAAGTCCGCACTTGTTTTGAATTGTTTTCGATTTCTCACTTGCCCAAAAATCGTTATTACTTTGAAAACTATTTTGAATTATATTATTATTTTGAAAAACTCTTTACTGCAATAGCTCCGGGGCAGCACAGCGTAAATTTAACAAGGATGAATTCAGTCTTCTAACTTTTCAAAGAGCCAATTGATGTCTATTTTAATGCCTCACATTTCTTTGCATAAGAGAGATTCAGATTAGTGTTAAAATATCGAAAAGGAGGAAATGTAGGACACTTTTCGAGGGAAGGCAGAACGTACAAATGAAGGACTGTCCTTCCTAAAGGAGGATTGTTGGTCAATTTACCTTAAGAAATTATTATGGGAACTCTTGAAATGGTGCTTGTATACAACAGTAAATAGCACCTACATTGTAAATTTTTGGAAATACCTCTATTGATCTATTAACACTATTTAATCGCAAACCCAATTAATTCTTTTAGGAAACGTGTGATGGAGGTAGTGAGGGACACACAGTGATAAACGTATTCAATGTTTTCATCTGCAACTGGTGAAATTATAACAAGGCAACAACGAGCATATCCGTCGGATAATACAACTCGTTCAGTAAAATTCACTGGACGATATAAACGGGAATACATTTTAAACATTAAAAACATGGCAATTAAGATGATTGTCATCTTTTAATTTATATATTAGTAATGAACGCTTATATCCAGTAAATGTTGCTAAAGTCGAACCAGGAATTGCAGGAATATTTCTGCGAAATCTTTACCGATTTCCAATATAGAATATAAATTATTATATTAACTAGATTTCTTTGATAGTATATGGTGTTGGAGTAATGGTAACCGCACACTACAAACAATTCCGTCTCTCTTCATGCAGGACTTATTGTGCTGCAGGAAAGCCCGATAACGGCATCCGTGGTGACATCTATGCGCAATTCCATGGACCGCATGTGCTCATGTTCCGCGCGCACACACTATGTACGTACCCTATTTACTCGCCGGCGTTATTACACCATACTTGTCCAATTTATACAATAGTAATGTTCGAGTTGTAGTAATCGGCAGTAAAATTGCAAATGAAAGAGATTTGTGCGCGCGATAAAGTAAAATCGCGCGATAAATTATGAAACAATCGGCGCTCCGACACTCCTCCTTTTTTTTTCAAGAGCTCTCGGCCTTTTGCCTCCTGTTTTTTTTTCGGACTCGAATTCGAATTCAGCGCCGTTTCGTTCGGTGGTTTTGTTTTGATCCTAATTGGGTGTAGCATTCCTGTTGTGATGTTTTGGCTTTTTGGCTTTTAGTAGACGGTGTCGGGATGGATGACGTGATAGAAATTCGCATTCCCCCATTCGGACCGGTCCCGCACCTCTTCTTCGTTTATTCTTTTCTTCGCTCTGCTGCTTTTATAAAACCACACACAACACGAGGCAAATACACGCTAAGCTACCGTTTTCCAAAACGGGAGATAATCGCTGAAATTTTAGTGCATCAACTGTATTAAAACTCTGTTGAAAAGTTTCGTTATGTGGAAATAGCGGGTAGATTCTTTCCTAGCATGGAAAATATTTAGATCGTACATTTGAATTGAGGATTGCAGTGTGCGAATCATTTTCTTGTTATTTAAAAACTTGAGGATATAATTTACAAATCTTGAATTTTATTTCACTACCTTATAGTTCTATAATAAATTTGAGAACACATATTATTCCCGCCGCAGTCGGGGTGTTTTTTGTATTTTTGATAGTAATGATTGAAATCTTTAACTATATACATATGGACTGCTATTCCCCCTCCATTTCCCATATGATCACTGCTCCAAAAGTTGTCCGCGAACTGGATCCCGATATAAGTCCCGCCCCGGAGCCGAAAATGGAGCGTAATTTAAAAACCGGAAAGCAAAAAAAGTATTTCTCGATTTATTCATCAGCAACGTGGAGAATGCAAATGCGAGCATATTTCAGCAACTTGGGTCCACTTTCCTGTCTGTTCTTTAAGCAAAGCATCAACCTATAGTTTGCGAAGTTCCGGATTTGATGGAAATCTAATATAGAATTTTAGGTTATAAGTCAAAAGTCAACTGACGTGTACATCGGCTGGCGAGTATTATAACCAACCTTTCGCATAGCAATATTTCGACATAGTGCGAATATTTGACAATATAAATGTTTATATATTCAAAGGTGTGAATAAGTTGCAGGGTATCACAATATGCAATGCGAGCTCATAGAGTTATATATTATAGACACAAAATAGCTACCAATTTAGTAACATACCGTAAACACTTAGGGTCCCGCCGCGCCACCGTTGCTTGGAGCACATGAAGTTGGCATTAGCAGTCCATATGTATATGGTCAAAGATTGAAACTATAATTTCAATAAAACGTTGTCAAACAATATTTTTACATGTGAATGAGGGATATTATAAAATGCAACACTGCACTACACATAACCAAACATATGCAATGACAGTAAGTTTTTTTACTACTAACAAAAATGTCACCCTAAGAAAAGCCTGCTGCGGCGAGAATAAAATGTGAACAAAGTATAGAGTGTAGTATTTTTATAAATATATTTAACTTTAGCAACGATTAACATAAAATCGAAAATTCGAAGTTTCGAAGATTCGCAGTTTCGAAGATTCGAATCCTCGAATTAATCAGAACAAGCAATTTTTTAAAGAAATATTATAACGATAGTAAAAAAATTGTTAACAAGAAATGTTAATGACAGAAAATGTATTTTTACATAAGTGAGTTGGCCAATATTGTTGGTTCACAGTGCGAAATACAAACGAAAATATTTTTTTATAAAAATTTGCACTAAACGATACTTTTGTTACTATTTTCGATTTTTTCCATTTTTGAGTTTTCTTTGCCGACACGACACTAACTTCAAATTAACATTTGTTCTTGCGGAAATACATTTTCTGAAGGGTCTTAAAAGGATCTTTCCAGTGACGTATTGAAACCCGGAATCGAACGAACCAGTGGTTTCTTCAGGAAATCATTTCAAATGCAATTTTTTAACAAAAGTAAGAAGGGATAGTTTTTCGGATTTTCGTCAAAAATTTAAAATTGCGAAATTTCATTGAATCCGGCTAACTGACACCCAAGTAGCATATATTTGAAAACCGCGTTCAATTTGGAGTTTTCGTTTAGCCGCTACGGCCGTTCAAAGTCTGAAAAAATCGACTTTTTTCAAAATTTTCCATAAAGTTCATGGTGACTTACCAACTTTTTGCAATTTTTTTCTGATGGAGAAAAGGTATAACTTGATAGTCCGCGATGATTACTAAAAAAATTGATTCCATTTTCGAGTGGTTTCTTCAGAAAATCATTTCAAATGCAATCTTTGAGTAAAAGTAAAAAGGGGGGACCCTTGGGTAGTTTTTCAGGTTTAAGTCAAAATTTAAAAATTGCCAATTTATATGAATCCGACTTATTTGCATCCAAGGACCACTTTTGCAATCTGCGACTTTTCGTTTGTAGAATAGGCTACGTTTGACTATTAAATTAAGCCAGTTTTAACCATTTTTGACTGTTGAAATATGCTAATTTTGACTGGCAAAATATGCAATTTTAGCTATACAAATATGTCACTTTTGACTTTCAAAATATCCCTTTTTAACTTATAAATAAAATATGCCATATTCGACAGATGAAATATGCCATATTTGACAGATGAAATATGCCATATTTGACAGATAAAATATGCCATATTTGACGGATGAAATATGCCATATATTTTGTACAATATGCCATTTTGACTATTAAAATATGTTATCTATTTTTGACTGGTAAATAAAGCCAGTTTTGGCAGTTAAAATATGACAATTTTGACAGTTAAAATATGCCAGTTTAGACTGATACAATATGCTATTTTGACTATTAAAATATGTTATCTATTTTTGACTGGTAAAATATGTCATATTTGACTGGTAAATGTGCACGTTTTGGCAGTTAAAATATGTCAGTTTTGACTTGTACAATATGCCCTTTTGACTATTAAAATATGCTATCTATTTTTGACTATTAAAATATGTATATCATGAATAACTGGTAAATATGCTAATTTTGAAAGTTGAACTACCCCAGTTGTGTCTGGTTAAATATACGCCATTTTTGACTATTAACACATGTTTTATTTGACTGGTAGATATGCCAGTTTTGACTATTTAAAAATGCGGAATTTTTTACTACCAAAAGAAGCTATTTCTACTGTCCAGATAAGCAATGTTTGCCTCTAAAAATGTGCTATTTTCAACTTTGAAAAGTTGGCAGTTTCGATTGGTATAATATTATATTTTTATCAGGTAATGCCACTTTTGACTGTTAGACTATGCCGGTTTTGAAAGTGAAAATATGGTATTTTTGGCTGGTAAAATATGTCATTTTTGAGAGTTAAAATGTGCCATATGAATTTTTAAAATAATAAAATTTATAAGTATACAAAATGTCATTTTTGACTTTTACAATATCTCTTATAAAATATGCCATATTTGATTGGTTAAATATGACATTTCTTATTGTTAACATATGCCATATTTGACTGGCCAATATGCCAGTTAAAATATGCCAATTTTTGACAGTGAGGACATGCCAGTTTTGACTAGTAAAATTTGCCATTTTGACTATTAAAATTTCTATAAGTTAAATATGTCATTTTGACTATTAAAATAAGCTATCTATTTTTGACTGGTGAAATGGGTCATATTTGACTGGTAAATATGCCAGTTTTGACAGTTAGAATATTCCAGTTTTTACAGTTAAAATATGTCAGTTTTGACAGTTAAAATGTGCCAGTTTTGATAGTTAAGATATGTTAGTTTTGACTGTAAAATATGCCATTTTGAGTATTAAAATTTTTGACAGTTAAATATACCAGTTTTGACTGGTACAATATATCATTTTGACTATTAAAATATGCTATCTATTTTTGACTGGTAAAATATTTCATATTTTACTGATTAATGTGCACGTTTTGACAGTTAATATATGTCAGTTTTGACTGGAACAATATGCCATTTGACCATTAAAATATGCTATGTATTTTTGACTGGAAAAAAATGTCATATCTGACTGGTAAATATGCCAGTTTTTATAGTTAAAATATTTCAATTTTTACATTTAAAATATGCCAGTTATGACTGGTACAATTTGCTATTTTGACTATTAAAATTTGTCATGTAGTTTTGACTTGTAAAAATGCCAGTTTTGATAGTTAAAATGTGCCAGTTTTGACAGTTACAATATGCCAGTTTTGACAGTTAAGATATGCCAGTTTTGACTGATAAAATTTGCCATTTTGACTATTTTTTACAGTTAAATATACCAGTTTTGACTGGTACACTATATCATTTTGACTATCAAAATATGCTATCTATTTTTGACTGGTAAAATATGTCATATTTTACTGGTAAATATGCCAGTTTTGACAGTCAATATTTGCCAGTTTGCCAGTTTTGACAGCTAAAATATGCCAGTTATGGCTGGTACAATATGCCATTTGACCATTAAAAAATGCTATTAATTTTTGACTGGTAAAATATACCAGTTTTGACAGTTAAAATATGCCAGTTTTGACAGTTAAAATATGCCAGTTTTGAATTGTAGAATATGCCCTTTTAACTATGAAAATATACTATCAATTTTTGACTGGTGAAATATGCCATGTTTGACTGGTAAAATTTGCCAAATTTGACTGGTAAATATGCCAGTTTTGACAGTTAAAATATGCCAGTTATGATTGGTACAATATGCTATTTTGACTATTAAAATTTGTCATCTACTTTTGACTGGTAAAAATGCCATTTTTGACAGTTAAAATACGCCAGTTAACTAACCTAACCTAACCTAACCTAAGGTTAGTTTAGGTTGACTGCTAAAATATGCTATTTTGACTATTACATTTTTTGACAGTTTAAATATACCAGTCTTGACTGGTACAATATGTCATTTTGACTATTATATATGGTATCTATTTTTGACTGGTAAATATGCCAGTTTTGACAGTTAATATGTGCCAGTTTTGACAGTCAAATATGGCAGTTTTGACTGGTGCAATATGCCATTTAGATTGTTATAATATGCTATCTATTTTTGACTGGTAAAATATGCCATATTTGACTGGTGAATATGCCAGTTTGGATGGTTCTAATATGCCAGTTTTGACTGCTAAAATATGCCAGTTTTGACTAGTAGGATATACCCTGTTGACTATTAAAATATGTTATCTATTTTTGATAAAAAAAATATGTCAGGTATGACTGGTAAAATATCGCATATTTGACTGGAAATTATGCCAGGTTTGACAGTTAAAATATGTTAGTTTTGACAGTTAAAATATGCCAGTTTTGATTGGTACAATATGCCATTTTGACTATTAAAATATGCTATCTATTTTTGACTGGTAAATAGCCCATTTTTGACTGTTAAAATATGCCAGTTTTGACTTGTTAAATACGATATTTTTGACTGTTAACATATTTGATGGGTAAATGTGCCAGTTTTGTCTGGTAAAATATGCCATTTTTGGACTGGTAGTATATTCCATATTAATTTTGTAAATATGCCATTATAAAGGGCAAAATAATCGAAAAATCGGTTTTTTGATTATTACTCGAAAAGTAATAAATGAACCGATAATTCGATTAATCGATCCTTTGATTGTTTCATTAATCGATGAATCGATAATTTGATTATTTGATTAGTCGATTAATCGATCTTTTGATTATTTGATTAATCGATTAATCGATCATTTGACAAATCGATTAATCGACAATTTGATTATTTGATTAATCGATTATTTCGATTTATCAGTATAATCGATTATTAAAAATAATCAATATTCGATTATTCATTGTCATAATCGAACACCCCTAGTTATAGCTATATTTTAGTTTTATTTTGACGATGGAGTACTCTAAAGGTTTATAAAAGAAATTAATACCCGATTTACAGTAAAATCCCGGATTATCAAATATAGGCAGGTGTCGGTTAAATTCAACCTACAATAATTCTAAAAATCTGTTGTTAAACTTTTGCAGAAAATAAACGGCAACAAATGTTTTCAACATACCTCTTCCTCATATTAAATAAAAACATTGCCAACGACAGATGATCAATTAATCACATTAATTTGTGAAGCTTCAAATATGTTGATACACAAGAATTATAATCATAACCATTTTATACAATTAATCAACTGACATGTGATGTTCCTCGAGGCATGACAAAGTATTTACATAATCTTTTAAAACGAAATTGTCTTCAAATAAAGATTACGTTACCAACGAGGAGGGGTGTATCCCTTTTCCCTTTTCCCTTTTACACAAACACGTAACGACAATGCGCCACATAAAAACGCCCATTTGAAGCCTTCCGTTCTATTTTCTAGGTCAATATTTTTTACATAAAACCCATCCAATATATTAGGGACCCCATGTCAAACATATCTTGACATTTTTCTGGTCGACTGGGCGCATTTTCGGAATGACATCTTCTAGTGAGTTTAACTTCGCCTGCTTTTTGTTGTATGCGTGCATGTGTGTGTGTTAGTGTGAGCACACACAAAGCCCACCTTCCTCGACATATGCAATGGGCAATACGACACGCCAACTACCTTTCTCATTTTGACTTTATATGTTATTCCCGTTCCTCGGATGCAGGCGACAACGGTATCGAATTATCCCATCGAATTACGAATTATAAAGGGCCGTAAACACACCGCACTTCAGGTTCTTATAATTGCGGAAAATGGTCCCGATAGAAAAAGAAACGTACACATGTCATTCGTGAAAGGCTTAATTACGCCGTCGTTGGTTATAATTAATCAGGATGGCGTGTGAAGCGAAATTGAATATAAGAGACTAATGATGCGTGCTTCAACATAGGAAGTGTTACTTGCAATAATATTATGTTGTATGTTGCTAGTCATCGTTATGGATTCCCGTATAAACATAATCACAACATGAATAAAAGGGCGGAATGCTCCTCGATGATGGATGAGTCTCATTTGTAGGTATTGTCAACGGGATTCCGAACGTTTTAATACGTGGACCTTACATAGATAATTTAATTCGATTCACGTGCTGTGTTTATTCATTACGTAACTTTCTTACTAAGAGCTACAAGTGTTTAACACGAAGGTGATTAAAGTTGTTTGAGTTATGGCATGTAGAGTAAACAAAGAAATTTAGTGTTTGTTCGGATTTACATGTCGTTATTTAGATTATTTTCAATTTCTTACATGAAGTTAAATAAAATTTTCTCTAAATATACAGATGGGGTGATTTTGGCATTTCATAGGATCATAATCTTGAATGAATTTTGAGTAAAATTATTTCAAGTCGATGACAGTTGTTTACCAAAATGACTACATAATTAGTAGTAGTAGTTTTTCACGGAATCACATCTCGAATAAATTTTGAGTAAAGCCCTTTTGACATGATGCATAATTTTATACAAAATTCTCATGTTAATTTTTTGATAAATTCACGGGTAAATTATTTTCCTGTTTGTCACAAATATAAGTTTAACATTGGCTTAAGCTGTGATGTTTTTTACAGCCCACATTTAAACCGTAAATGCCATTGTAACGGATACCGCGAAGGAAAAAAATAATGTGCTAATGCCAAGACATTCGTTAGAAAATATGCACTCATGAACTTCTTTCCATATGTAATTGAGGAAGTACATATAAATCATTCAATTAAATGTAATACAGTAAAATATAAACACCGCACACACACACAAACAGACACAACCCTATCGTATTATCGATGCATAATTATTGAATTTTTTAAACAAAAACTAAGTGGGTACCATAATGTATATAATACAATTGCATCAGCTGCATGTATGGACTTAATGCATCCCACATATTGATAATTTATGCCGGAATGGTCACTCGGGGCCCACTTTGAAAAGAACATCCTAGACATAAATAAGCATGTTCGCAAACGATGGGAATAACTTTGCGAATAATACATACGCGTAATTTATGTGGTGTCGAATGGATGAAATACTGCAAACGGTTTCGGTGAGCGAGGAAAGGCGTCGACTCGAAGGCGAGAAGCCAACTTTGAAATTATGCCAATTAAGGCACATAACACAGACATTAATGATGGCCGGCAGGTGCCCGAATCGAATTCCGTGTTCGGGTATCCGAAATGCGTGTAGTTTCCGACATATAAAACCTAATTTAATTTAAATCAATATTCGGAAAGTGTAATTATTTCTCGTATCAAATCGACATGTAATTTATTAAAGTATTTTGTTTTGTTTACTTTTCGGGATAGACTATTATATAGCCTGATGTGGTTGTAAAGCCTGTCATTTTTAACCGTGTTCGGGTATCCGAAATGCTAGCAGTTTCCGACTTATAAAACGTAATTTAATTTAAATCAATATTCAACGAGTGGAATTATTACACGTATCAAATCGACATATTATTTATTAAACTATTTTGCTTTGTTAATTTTTCGAGCTCGAGTATTACATAACAAAGTCTCTGGCGAGATTGGGGTGAGAAAAAGAGAAAATAAGGGAGAGGAAGTGATGAAATAGAGAATAAAGGTTTTTTTTTATTGCATAACCTGATGTGGTTGTAAAGCCTATGCTTTTAAACCGTGTTCGGTTACGACCAAAATGTAACCTGATGCGCTTTTAAAACCCGTATTTTGTAACCGTGTACCACTGATACATAACCTGATATGGTTTTAAAGCCTGTGTTTTATAACTGTTTGGTTGCGACAAATATGTAACCTGATAATAATATTTTTTTAATACTGTAACTTAGCAGTTTTACACACTAGAAAATCAATTCAAACTTGTAGATGCACACAGAGTTAGTCAAAATGACCGGAACACGTGAATAATTCTCCAAGAATAAAAATTTCAAAAACTGTTTCAAACAAAAGTTTCTTAGATGTATATATTATACTTTATCCTGCCGATTTCGACGGCTCTTAAAAATGGAATAGTTTTCATCAAAATATTATGTGCTACAGCATTAGGCCATTCTAAGCCTGTTTTCAGTTCACGCAAGAGCCCAGAAAATTTTTAGCGTTTTTTGACGTTTCGCCATATAATTATGAAATTGTCAATACAGATTTGCGGCAAAGCGGCTTAAAATATGTCCACACTTATACTAAAGAGGTATTGAGTACTAAAACACTAGTATTGAATGGGGAAATATTTTTTTAGAATTTCTTCTGACAGCAGTTTTCGGCATTTTTGACACAAATTTTCGTTTTCATGCTTCTTGAAAGTCAAAATGGCTCCATTGGAAATCTTTGTTGAAATTTTTTTATTGATCCGAGAAGTTCGAAAAAATTGAAATTTTGAAAAATTTCCAAATTTGAAAACATTACCTTACGTACAGTGAACTTTTCGCCTGCCATCCCAATCAAATAAATAAATCTTAGTAATAGTAATTTACAGATACAAGTAACGTTATGAAGGCTTTTACATTACGAGAGAAAAGTTTGAAAGCACGAGCGATGTAAAGCACAAAACAAGTGTTCGGCCCTTGAGGGGGCTTCTTTGAGGAGCCGAATGTGGCCACAAAGAATAAGTCGCTTAAATTCTCGAGAACTGTCGCGAACTCGGACAATAAATATTTGAAAATATTATCGCGTATTATTTACGAATATCAAAGTGAACATGGACTTTCAACAACTATCAGCCACAACTATTCAATTATTGCATAAATGTTGAAGAGCAAAAAAAAACACTTCTTATTTTGCTATTATTTTCATCTCCATCTCTATTCTATTTACCCATAAGAAATCTATATTAACTGATTTCCATTAGCCTATTCATTGTCATCACTTTTTTGCCTCGCATTGAGTCTCATTTTCTCTGTGCAATGTACGGGAATTTATTGTTTTTATGAAAATTTTCGAAATCCAAATTTTAATGAAAATCAATTTTGAGAAGGCTAAAAGACCTCTGGTCAATTGCCTGTTGAGGTCATTTCTAAAAGTGTCTCAATAAATGTATTGTCTTTCTCTCTCTTTCAATTTTGAGGTCTCCCGAGATGATTCCGACCAAGTTTGTGAAATGTGTGTGTGGCAGAGGTGGGCGAAATGACTCTTTCTGGTGAGTTGCCTCAGCGGAAACAGTCGACCGGAAAGAGTCGACTCCGGGAGTCGGCTCATGACTCTCTTGTACAAAGTAAAAAGTATGTCGGGAAAAAAGTGATGAGCAAAAAAAGGTCTTCACATTCAGTCTACCGGAAAGAGTCGACTCCGGAGTCGCCTCATGAGTTTCTTGTACAAAGTGAAAGGTATGTCGGGAAAAACGTGATGAGCAAAAAAAAGGTCTTCACATTCAAAAGGCCGGAAAATATGCTTATTTACAAAAAAAGGTTATAACTTTTTCAAAAAGGAAAATAGGTCCTTACTTTTCAAAAACGTACATTGAAGCTGCAAATTTGGCGCTGTATATCGAAAAAAATTTTTTCTAGTTTTTAAAAGTTTACCATGAAGCGTAGAGTTCATATTATTAGAACAAATATTTGCTTAAATTTCAATTAAAATCTTCTATTTTCGTGATCTTTAAACCATTCTAAAATAAAAATTTCAATTCAGAACTTTTTCAGGTAATTTTTCAAAATTTTATACTTTAAATTTAGATGTGCGAGCCCAACCATTTATGATTTTAAAAATTTCGTGAGCAATATTCTAGCATAAAAAAATATGTTTCTCAAAGCTATTTTGAAAATTTAAATTAGCTGCTGCAAGTGATAAAAACAAGACAGTTATTTTTCGAAAAGAATACAATTTCCATTAACTTTCATCATTTTGTAATGAATGAAAAAGATTGAAGATTGATGTGGTCTCGAAACTTTTTCCAATTTGATGGTCAAAACTGATTTTTATAATAATTTTCAAATAAAATAAAATAAAAACTCGCTGACTTCTTGTAGAATGGTAGATAATTTGTTAAGACCCGGCGCTACCTGACCGAAAATTTAAACGAAAACAAACCTAATCCTTTCCCCTGTATCTAACCCGCGAAAGCCTTAGAAGAGCGCATCCGATTTTAAGTGGAAATACCACTATAGTAAAAGAGTAATAAACATATATAAAGTATACCTGTCAATTAATAGAAGAGTGCTCGCTTTCGAAGTTACATTTTATTAGATATATCAATTAATTCCCAAAAATAAGCAAAACGTTACTAATATAATAAATTTAAAACAATAAATACCAGAACATACCGTCTAGATTTTCTCAATGTTATTATTTTTTATAAATTAGTTTTATTATTATTATGAATTCGTTAGAAATCTTCACGGTAAGCCTTAGACAATTGGAGATAATGGAGAACTAATGCAGAGATTTTTTTTAAATATAAAATAGTTTAAGAGATATTGAAAAAAATAATTTAATAGGTATAGCGCTTCCCCTTAATTGTAGTCTCTTGGAGACTGTTAAATTGCAGAAGACGAAAAGTAAAGGGTGGGCCAAATAGTGGTTTCTTTTTAAGAATTAAAAAAAATGACAATTTTTTTTGTACATTATTAGTTTTTTCGAAAGAGTAAACATTCCTATTATTTATGGAACACGATTTCTTTCATGTGGCTGCCTCGGCTGGCTTCGCAATAGCGCATCCTGTCAACCCAATTTTTCAAGACCTTGGTGACGTTTTCTGGCTCTATCTCACGATATTGGCCTTAAGGGCTTGGATCGTTAATGGATTGTTCGCGTGACATCGGTCCTTCGCGGCACCCAAAAAAAAAATCTAGCGGCGTCATATCGTAGCTTCCAGGTGGCCAATTGACATCGCCGAGGCGGCTGATAACACGATTACCGAACTTAGCGCGCAAAAGATCGATTGTGGCATGGGCTGTGTTGCACGGCGCGCCATCCTGCTGAAGCCATGGATCGTCCAAGTCCATGTCTTCAATTTCCGACCACAAAAAATTGTTTATCATGCCTCTGTAGCGCGTTTCCAGCAGCATTTTTAAAGAAAATAATGCTACCACTTCGAAATCTGCACCAAACTGTCACTCCCTGAGGATGCATTGGCTTCTCGACGATCACGTGAGGCTTTTCCAATCCCCAGATGCGGCAATTTTGCTTGTTAACATAGTCGCCGAAATTTCGTCCAAAAAGTCTTTTCAATTTGGGCTACACAGCATTGCATTATTTCCCAACGTTGTTCAAACATAAAGCGATTCATTTCGTTCCGCGGAGACATGATACTGACTTTCTGTCAAGATTTCGAGCGCGAAAGAGCCGTCACTGTCAAAATGACATATATTTCAAGAAGAAACCACTATTTGGCCCATTTCTCATTTTATTATAATTTTCAAATTGATGATTTTTCAAAAACTAGTGTGGTTTCGAAAGAAACATTAATTTTGGCAATCTCTACATTTTGATTAACTTTTTCAGGGTGTAAACGAATAGGACTTCATCTATTTCTGCTATCTCGTCTGAAGCGTCGAAAACCGGTGCGTTTCCTCTGCTGTTAGATCCGATTGGCGAGATACCAATTGTTTTTCGAAAGATTTGAAAATTTCAAAATGTATTTGTCCCTGAAGAGATTCATGTAAATTTCATGCATAGTTTACAGTTTCATAAGTGTTCTATTCCGGCACGGTAAATACGTAGCCTGATATGGCTTTTAAGCCTGTGCTTTGTAACCGTGTTCGGGTGTGAATTATACGTAAGTTGCTCTGGTTTAATCATACGAAGAAATTATTGGCATTCGAAAAATTTAGTTTGGAAGAATTTGTTTTCTTTCTTTCTTGATTTCGTTCCTTCTCCCCTTTCATTTGCCTTTTCGAGCATCGGATTTGTTCTCGTTCACCCATCTTTTCCATTCTTTTCTATTTCTTGCCCAGAATTTTACCTCTTGTTAAATATCCGCCATTATTTTATTTGCCTTTTCGAGCGTCGGATTTGTTCTCGTTCATCCATATTTTCCATTCTTTTCTATTTCTCGTCCAGAGTTTTGCCTCTTGCTATTTACTGTATCCATTTTTTGTTTGGCCTCCCTTTTTCCTTTTTTTTGACACCCTTCGTTTCATGTATTGTTTTTGTTAATCTGTTCATCTGCATTTTTATCATGTGTCCATACCAGTTTAATTGCAGCTTTGCTATGTTGCTTTTATTAGTGCATTTTCCTAATCTCAAGCCTATTTCAATCAATATTTTTTTGCTAAAGAATTTCAATCTGGAAGCAGCCCTGACATCACAAACAGTGCATTTACATCCAGGTACTATTTTACAGAAGTGTTTCGAGAACATCCATCTATTAACATCTGCATTTATAAATCTAGACTTGATTTACGATTCAGAAAAATAACAGTATAATTGGGTGTGAAACAGTTTTTACGGGCTGCGCGATTAATCGATAATTACCTGCCATCCATTTTACCGAGTGTCCGATCTCGATCTGATATTTTGCTTAACATATGTTTCCGGTACAAACACTTAACCCCCCCTCGTACACGTTTTAATTGATCGACAACAGTCTTAAGTATATATTCCCTAATCGCATCAGCACTTAGCTGATGTAATTTATTGCAACGAGAGAGAGTCAACGCGAATTTCTTCCAATGGATTAATTGGACTTAAGACGGATGTGTTACTTCAAGGCGCCCGACTTACTTATTAAGTCCAATCGATGCGTCATTAGTGGATAATCGAATATTAAAATGGTGTGAAATTATAAATGTTGTTTTATTATTGTTTTAATGCGAGTTTAATGTCATAGAAATGATTTAGAAAAGAACCGCTAGGTGTGTAATTTTGTTTTAATTAAATCGTCTCCGGGAATGCTCTTTCGGTTGGTCAGCTAGGGCAGTCGGGCACGATCAATTGTTGTAAATTTTAATTATAAAAAAAATGTGGGGATATATACTATAAATCAGTGACGGCTCGAGGGGTGACTCATGGTACGACCGAAGTAGCAGAAGGTGGTCGGTTGCGGAGATCTGTATTACCACCTCTGCTACCTCAGCCGTACCATGGGTCACCTCACTAGCCGTCATTGCTATATATCCATGATCAAAAAATGTCACCTACTGCTGACCCCCAGTCAAGTTTTTAGCTAAATTAATTCATACAGGGTGTTGAATTGCGAAGCGGGCTGTAGGGATTTAAATACAAAATTTAAAATGTGTTAATATTGGCTCCCCTAATTATTTGACAGTATCGGTCTTCTTATAGTGTTTTTCAGTGGCGGCTCGTGGAACATGTTGATGGTAAAGCCACTTATACAATATCGCCCCCCCCCTCTTTTTTTGAAGAAACAAAGAACCATTTATCTTCCTAGACCAATCGAATATTTTGGCCAAAAAATCAAAAATTTGGAACAAAACAGCCGAAGATCTAAAATATCGGCCAAAAAATCAAAAATCCTGCTTTAAAAATAAAAATGCAGACCAAAAAATTGAAAATACAAACAAAAGAAAAATAATTTGCCATTTTCAGCCCCAAAAATAACTCTTAACTCTTAAAATAAATTCCAACGAGAAATTCGAAAATAATAGCAAAAATTAAAATTAAAAAAAATCTAAATATGGGACAAAAAATAAAAAATTAAGACCAAAAATCTAAAATTCGTACCCGACAATCAAAGCTGTAGACCAAAAAATCGAAATTTTTAACAAACGAATCGAAATTTTTAACAAACGAATCAAAAATTTAAGTCGAAATTAAGAAAATAAATAATAAATAAATCGAAAATACAACATATAGGCCAAAAAAGTAAAAATCTACAATCGGGAAAAATTTAGACAAAACATTGAAAAAAACTCGGGCGTAAAGATAAAAATGCAGATAGAAAATCCAAAATTTCCACAAACCAATCGAAATCACTGAATAAAACACTTACTATGTTTTTTATCACAATTTATATATAAATTGTGGTAAAAAATTGTTATTCAGTGATTCTATAATGAACTACCACGTAGTAACGGTCGCAATCATCACCATGATTAAACCAATCGAATTTCATAAAAATAAAAAATATTTAGACCAAACAATAAAACAATCTACAATATAGCCTAAAACGGTGAAAATTTAGACAAAACATCAAAAACGAGCGTAAAGATAAAATTTGCAGACAAAAAAAAATAGAAAATTTCTACAAACCAATCGAATATTTTCGTCAAAATAAAGAAAAATAAAAAAATTGGAACAAAAAAATCTGAAATATGGGCCAAACAATCAAGAACCCTGATCGAAAAATAAAAAAAACGCAGATAAATAATCGAAAACTTAGGTAGAAGCAAAATAATTTGCCATTTTGAGCCGCCAAAAAATAAGTTTCTGACCAGAAATTCGAAAATAATAGCAAAAAAATAAAAAAAATCAAGAAATAAAATCAAAAATCCTAGTTAAAAAATATAAAGTACATACAAAATTTACCAAAAATCTAAAATATACGATAAAAAATTGAGACCAAAAATCTAAAATTCAGGCCTAAAAATAAAAATAGATATTATAAATTTTACCAGACAAATAAAACAAAAAAAAAATTTAGGGCAAAAGATTAAAAAAAATCAACAATGTAGGTCAAAAAGTCGGGAATTTAGACAAAACATCAAAAACTCGGCTCTAAAGATAATAAATGCAAACTAAACAAAAAATCAAAAATAGGAGCCAAAAAATCGAATATTTTAATAATAAAATTGAAAAGTTAGGTCAAAATAAAGAAAAATTTAGGTCAAAAGATTTAAAAAATTTAATAAATATCTGTAATGTTGGCCAGAAGGTCAAAAATTTAGATAGTACATCGAAAACTCGAGCCTTAAGATAATAAATGCAGACTAAAAAATCGAAAATTTCAACAAACAAAACTCGAAAATACCGGAAAAAATAAAAATAAATCTCGCATATAAATCAATTATTCAGGTTAAAGATATTTTAAACAAAATCAAATAAAAAAATTGGAACTGGAATTAAAAATTCGGCCCGAAAAACAAAAACAAAGTGTAAACAATTAAATCGAAAATTTATGTCACAATAAAGAATATTAAGGTCAACAGATCAAAAATTTAGACCCAAAAAAATCGAAAATACAAATCAAAAATCTAAAAATTCGGCGGGAAAATCTTAAATGGGGACCAAAAATTCGAAAATTTAAGCAATTAAATCGCAAAAGATCAATATAAAGGATATTTAGGTTAAAAGTTAAAATATTTTGACCAAAAATATCGAAAATACAGGTCAAAAATTTAATAACTAAAAATTCGTCGGGAGAAATAAAAAATGCGGACCAAATAATCGAAAATTTTAACAATGAAATCGAAAATTTAGGTTAAAATAAAGAATATTTAGGCCAAATGATCAAAAATTTAGCAAAAAAAAATCTAAAATACAGGCTTAATAATAAAAAAATGCAGAATATTCTAGTAAGAAAGTGATTTAAATTAATCTTCATAGTCCAAGATTATTTTGAGTTGTAAAGTAAAGGTTCATAATTTCAAACTGATAAATATGATTTATGTGTACTTTCGATTTATCGTGCGTTTACATATTTTGTCCCAGACATGCACTAAATCTGTAACACCATTCTTCGACCACGTAACCTAACCATCAAACAATACAAATGAAAAACAAAAATAATTTTAAGAATTAATCAAAAATTCTTGCTGACCTTGAGACTACAGATAGTGCCATGGCTCCTTGGCTCTATATAACGAGCCGCCCCTGGTATTTTTAAAGCTTTTTAAGCTGAATGATTTGGTACCTTACTCAATAGTTTCTGCAGAGGATTTACCGAGATATTTGCAAAAAACTTTCCAACTATTTTGAATTAAAAAGAAAGGTTTGCCATGAAATCATAATGGCGGATATTTCATTTTGCTCTAAATAGTGACAGTTGCTGTCACATTGCAATTTACAACAGGCCGTGTATTCTATTCTAAATGGTTTTACTCAGGTACTATTTAAGAAGTGTAAGTGATTTGTTTAGTGTTGAATTTCCGAATAAATTCAATGTGTATTAAAAATAACGTAAGTAGACCGATATTATAAAATAATTAAGGGAGCCAATTGTAGCACATTTTAAACTGTACTTTTGCCGGATATTGCCTTCTCCGGAAATGAAATTCACGTACAGTTCTTAACCCTTTTGCTGATGTAGAGGCATATTTACGTTCCGTTTTGCGTCAACATGTTTCTTCATTTTTCGCGAAAAGTTAGTTTCTAGTTCTTTAACTTTCCACAAACAATAAGCATACTGTTAACAGACATATTTATTTATTTAACGAAATCTCTATATAAAAATAATAATACAAAGTAAAATGCATAAATTACATGAAATGAAAAGAATTAAATTAGCATATGTTTTCTTATTCCGCTAGATGGCGTTGCTGTTAACATATATGTAATGTTCCAGCCCAATCTAAAGTCGCACCACACACATGGAGCGTTTTCCTAACGCCGCAGCGAAAGGGTTAAAAAATAGTACCTGAGTAAAACGTTTTAATCATAAATACTTTTTCATGTAGAATACACGGCCGATTGTAAATCGTAATGCGACAGCAAACGTCACTTTAAGAACAAAATTAAATATCCGCCATTATGATTTCATGGCAAACCTTTGTTTTTAATTCAAAATAATAGTAAAGTTTTTTGCAAATATCTCGGTAAATCCTCCGATGTTGTCAAATGATCAGGGGAGCCAATATTACCCCTATTCAACACCCTGTATAGAGCGTTGTAGAAAAATATGACTTATTATTACAATACAGTTTATTGTCATTGATTTAATTTTTGCATGCGATTCGTGTAGAAATTGCATACCGTGTCTAGAACAGATAAAATGTGTTTTTAAAAATTGGAATCGCAACGAAACGATATATAGCGGTAAGCGATGGAGGGGCGGGGTGGTAGGGGGGCAGGGGGGCGGCGTTGGGAGTTCGAAAGGGTGAAATTGCCACATATCGACCGAAACGTCGGACCTACCCCGAGGCGCACTTTGATCAACTTCTCCGGAGTCATTTGTTCGACACGGGTGCCAACAAATCCAGCCGAGTTGGCTTTGTCCCGATCCGCCGTCCGACGTACTCCCGCAGAATTCGCAATACCGCCGCCGCCCTCCGTCCTTCTCCCGCCCGCCGCGAACTTTCGAACGCGAGAAAGACAAAGTCGCCGTCGTCGTCGGCGACGCCGTTTTCCCCCGGAACGGAACTTCCATCATCTATCTGATGTAGTAGTTGTAAAATGGTCTCCTATACGTTAGGTTCCTTTGTTGGCCTCCAGGTGAATGGAGTCTGACACACGTAGAAATCTGTAAATGAAACTGTTATCGGATCAACTTTCCGATGAGGTTTGGGGTTGCGTTGGGATTTGTTCGCGTCTAACTTTCCTTGTAGATTTGTACCGCCATTTTATTGATAAAAAAATTTAAATGGAATCTCAAAAATCTCTTCACCCCTTCAGAGTAGTAGAAATCGGGGGCGATGTACTGAGTTTTATAATTAACATAGTTATAAAAAGTTTCGAGGTCAAAATCGGCAGTAAAATAAATTGTGTAAATTTGGTTGCATAATAAATCACATCAGGATGAATGAAGTTAAATATTACTACGGATATCTGATTTTCGGATTTCCGGAAAATCTCTTCAGTATTGATTCTAACGTTGATGAATACGGGAATTAGTAATTTTAATGTTAATTATATGACTCGGTAAGAACCTGCGTTCAGTGGGAGTCGAGGCTCTCTAATAAGCAGTAACGCTTGCTGGTCAGCCAAGCTAGGCATCGACATGTGTTCTGCGTTCGATGATACGGTAATGGAGTGTTCGACTGCATACTCGTACAGCGCGGTCGAGATCCGCGTTGGCAACACGCTCACTTCTAGCCAGTGATACGCTCAACGCGCGGGGATTAAAACGTAAACTCTCTACTTATGAGATCAATAAAATACTTTTTAAACTAACCTACATGATTTGAGATATTTGGCGAAGTTTCATTAAAAACTTTATAACAAAATACTCCAAACTGTCGAAACAACTGTGCGGAATTATTGTCATAGGGTCCAATAATATGAGTGTGAACGTTTTTACAACTTGATTTTATAATAAAGATTAAAATAAATTTACATGAAATAAACGTAATTATCTCAGAAAATAAATATTACACACACCATAATCTCTTTGTGTAATGTTGGAAGAATTCCATGTACCGTTTCAACATTAAATATGCATTTTCTTAAGGCTACAAATGTCCATACGTGTAATTAATTCGCAAGAGCCGACGTTAAAGTACGCCGACAAGTCGTGTAATGACATTTTAATATTTCGTTTTATAGTATTTGCATGATAGATACGCGTGATAACCAAATTAGAAAATAAACATTGTATGTACGTTTATGTGTATCACTTTATCAGCAACACATCTTAATAATTCCACACGTAAAAACACAGCCCGAGTGGTGAGACTCTCTGTTTCACACTAAAATATATATAATTACACTTTTAATATAATTTTAATACCTTTTTAATGATTGGTGGCGTGTGTTTGCGTGTAAATTAAATTTAATATTGTAATTAACGCAAGTATTTTTACACCTCCTTTTTCTATTATAATTCCATTTGAGGTTTCGTGCCATGTTTGGACATTGTGTTCCGATGTGTGGATTACATTTCGGAGGAGTGGTATTGTAATTATGACAGGTATTTGTATCACATGTGAGTACCGAGTGCAATTATGATGTTCGGTTGGATATATAGATGAGGGCCGTCCGAACATCGTGTAAACGCCCTCGCAAGAACGGAAGTACCTGCCAGCTATTACGCAATGTGGCACATGTTCCGGTTTAGACATTAATATGTTTATTAGATGTTAATTTGAATACATAAAAATGTATACCAGAGGCATTAATTAAGAGCGTGTAACACAGTTTTTCTTTTTTCAGAGAATAGCAAAATTTTCTCATCGAATTGACGAATTAATGATTTTTTTTTGGCATAGGAAACTGGTCCATTCCGCCAGAGTTTTCAATTATATACTTAATTATATATTATATAATGATTGGGGGGGGGGGGCATACACTGGACATCCATGGACCCGCACGGCCTCTTCTTCGTTCCGAAAAAGTAACCGCATGGATGGGATTCGAACCCTTGACCACGAGGGCCGTGAGCAGGAGCTCTACTCACTAGGCCACCGCGGCCCCGAATTAATGTTGAATAGTCTTTTCTTTCTGGTATTGACACTAAAATAAGAGAAATCATTTTTAAAATCATTCAAAAATTGCATTTTCCTACCGACGCAAAACATTTTTCATGAAAATTTGTATTCATTACGCCAGATAAAACATATTTTTTTTATTTTAAAATACGCTCCTGAGGATGCACAAATAAATTCCGAATTAGCATACGCATAATGACAAGCCGTGCATCCAGTGGTGGCTCGTGGAACATATTAATGGTAGAGTCACATATACACCTTCTTTTTGAAGAAAGAAATAATGATTTATCTTCATGGACCAAAATAACTGGCGAAAGTGTTTTAAGAGTTAATTAAACATTCTTGCTGAGCTTGAAACCACATGTAGTGCCATGTCTCCTTGGCTCTAAATAACGAACCGCCTCTGCCTAACATAAAAGTTGAAAATATTTATGATACCTCACTTGAAACATCCCCAGTTCACCTTTAAAATACAAAATACGAGACTACATGAAATTCGCCTAAAATCGAAGTAAATCACAACGGACTATCATTTAAAATTACTTATAATTATTAGGACTTTAATATTTAAACAAAAAATCAATATATTCTGAAAATGGTTTTTGAGACTGTCAATTTATTTAATCAAATATTTGAAAAAGCTGAAATTTCGGTTAAAATCGTTGCAAATTACAACGTACTATCACTCAAAACTTATCATTATCAGGACTTAAATATTCAAACAAAATATGAAAACATTCTGGAGATGCTTTTTGAATTATTCAACTAAAAACTCGAAAATATCAGTTTTTTTGTAACAAATATTGGGAAAAAATGAATTTTCCTTTAAAATCAAACAAATCACAATGAACTCTTACTCAAAATCACTTATTAATATCCGGGCTTTAATATTCATGCAGAAGATCAAAACATTCTGCAGATTGATCTTTTCAACTTGAAACTTGAAAATGTTAATTTTTTATATTAAATCTTGGGAAAAAGTGAAAATGCGTTTAAAATCAAAACAAATCACAATAACTGTCACTCAAAATCACTTATTAATATCAGGGCTTCATTATTAAAAAGATTAAAACATTCTGCAGATGGTTTTTGAGTTATTCGACTAAAAACTCGAAAATATCATTTTTTTTGAACAAATATTGGGAAAAAATGACTATCACTTAACATTACTTATCAATATCATGAATTTAATATTCAAGCAAAATATCAAAACATTCTAAAGATAGCTTTTGAGTTTTTCAACTAAAAACTCGAAAATGTTATTTTTTTGGAACAAATATTGGGAAAAAGTGAAATTTCGGCCAAAATCAAAAACAAATCACAACGGACTATCACTTAATATTACTTATCAATGTCATGAATTTAATATTCAAGCAAAATATCAAAATATTCTGAAGACAGCTTTTGAGTTTTTCAACTAAAAACTCGAAAATATTATTTTTTTTGGTACTAATATTGAGAAAAAGTGAAATTTCGGCTAAAATCAAAAACAAATCACAACGGACTATCACTTAACATTACTTATCAATGTCATGAATTTAATATTCAAGCAAAATATCAAAACATTCTGAAGATGGCTTTTGAGTTTTTCAACTAAAAACTCGAAAATATTATTTTTTTTTGACAAATATTGGAACAAAGTGAAATTTCGGCTAAAATCAAAAACAAATCACAACGGAATATCACTTAACATTACTTATAAATATTATTAATTTAATATTCAAGCAAAATATCAAAATATTCTGAAGATGGCTTTTGAGTTTTTCAACTAAAAACACGAAAATATTATTTTTTTGGAACAAATATTGGGAAAACGTAAATTTCGGCTAAAATCAAAAACAAATCACAACGGACTATCACTTAATATTACTTATCAATATCATTAATTTAATATTCAAGCAAAATATCAAAACATTCTGAAGATAGCTTTTGAGATTTTCAACTAAAAACTCGAAAATATTATTTTTTTAAACAAATATTGGGAAAAGGCGAAATTTCGGCTAAAATCATAACAAATCACAACGGACTGTCACTCAACATTACCAACTAATATCAGAACTTTAATATTTATGCAAAATATCAAAAGATTCTGAAGATGGTTTTTGAGTTATTTGACTAAAAACGCGAAAATGTCAATTTTTTTAACAAATATTGGGGAAAAGTGAAATTTCGGTTAAAATCAAAGCAAATCACAACAAACTGTTTCTCATAATCACTAATCCAATATTAGGGCTTTAATATTTATGTAGAAGATCAAAATATTCCGCAGATTGATTTTGAGTTATTCAACTAGAAACCAGAAAATGTTATTTTTTGTAATAAATCTTAAAAAGAAATTGAAATTTTGTTTAAATTTGAAGCAAATCACAATGAACTGTCACTCAAAATCATTTATCAATATCAAGGCTTCAATATTTATGCAAAATATTCAAGCATTCTGTAGATGGTTTTTGAGTTATTCAACTGAAAACTCGAAAATGTTAATTTTTTGGAACAAATGTTTGGAAAAGCTAAATTTTTGGTTAAAATTGAAGCAAATCAAAACGAACTGTCGCTCAAAATTATTTATCATTACCAAGACTCTAATAAACAAAAGCTCAAAACATTCCGAAGTTGGTTTTAGAGTTATTCAACTAAAAACTTGAAAATATCAGTTGTTTGTAACATAAATTGAGGAAAAGTGAAATTTCGGTTAAAATTAAAGCAAAAGAACAATGATCTGTCACTTAAAATCACTTATAGTTATCAGGGCTTCAATATTTTTGCAGTAGATCAAAACATTCTGCAGATTGATTCAAAAATATCAGTTTTTTGTAACAAATATTGGAAAAAAGTGAAATTTTGTTTAAAATCAAAGGAAATCACAACGGATCGTCACTCAAAATCACTTATCAACATCAGGGCTTTGATACATTTTTTTTTGGACATACAGAGCAGATGTTTTAGAAATATTTGATCATAACCTCATTTTATTCTTAATGAATGCATCTATAGTATGTATGTATAGAAATAACATAATAAAGGAAATTCTAAATTCTTAATTGCTAAAGGCCGTACCTAACATTAGTGGCCGCTCGTAGAACATGTTGATGGTACCTTTACAATATACCCCCTCCCCTCTTTTTTTGAAGAAAGAAAGGACGATTTATCTTGCTAGACCAAAGTAACTGGCAAAAAAGTGTTTTAAGAATTAATTAAAAATTCTCGCAGGAGCTTGAAACTACAGGTAGTGCTCCTTGGCTCTATACATTGATAGGGAACAGTGGCGTTTTTTTTTTTTTAATATTTCTGCGAAGGGGTTCAATCCATGTTATTTTGTGGAAAATCAAGATTTGTCAAAAGGATTTGTTTTCTTTTTATCTATGAGGAGTACGTAAAAAATTTTTGGTGCATGAATTTTGAAACACCCTGTATAACGAGCCGCCCCTGCGTGCATCCATCGCGCGGTACCACAAAAAATATTCAGCGCAACTATCACTAAGGAGGAAGTGTAGGAAAAGTTGCATATATTAAAAACGTATTATTTAAAATAAATGCATGGCGCATTTGAATCCGCCTCAGTATATTTTACACGTTTTTTTTTTAAATCACTTAATTGTCTAGATTTTGTATCTTTTAAAATATAGGGTTAAAATTTTTGAAGTAGCTTCACCCAAGATATTGTTTTATTATTATTATTGCAAGCAGTTTCAAATTGGTTCGTCAAGGGAATTTGTGAATAAGAAATATATTTTTCGGAATAAAATTTCGCAATTTGTTCATAAATTATACTAAATCGTTTACATTTTGATGTTTATTTTTGAGAAAAATTTAAAACTAGAAAAATGTTGTATAATCATGAAACGATAAAGTACCAGTTTTTTTTTTAAATAAACGTGCAAGATGTTATAGAAATCCTTTTAATACCCACAATTCGAAGAAAGTTACATGATGACCAAATACAACAATGAATTCGGTAGCTCAGTAAATTTCAATATTTGCCGGTGCAAATGCCGAGAATTTTGAAAAATATCTGCCAGTATCAGAAATAATTGAAAATCCAATTAAGAATTCGTTATGGTCATTGTTGGGAAGGGGAGGGCAAGTATCCCCCTTCCACCCCTATAGACGCCTATATAATTTGATTAATTAAAACACTTGGTTTTGTTTCACTGTTTTTATTTGTCTCTCCGACTAGTTTCGTTCTTAGGTCATTCTCAAGGAGAGCCTATATATACTGAAGGAAAAAAAATGAAACACTTTAAATTCGTGAAATTTCGACCATTTTCAAACTGCCATAACTCGGCGTATTTACAATCGATTTTGATGAATCTTTGAGGGTCGAAAAACTCGAAGTGTCTTCTTTAAAGTCATACATGCAAAATTAAGCGTAACGCCTTCAAAGATTCATCAAAATCGATTGAAAATACGCGGTTTGAAAATGGTCGAAATTTCACGAATTTCAAGTGTTTCATTTTTTTCCACCAGTGTATTATATTTTTCTAAATTTTTTGTCTCCTGCGTCACAAAATTTTTGAAAAAATTGGCCAGAATTTTTGTTTGACTTGTAAATTGATAGATTTTTAAAACACCAAATTGATTTATTACAATTCCAATCCTTAACTAGACAACGTGACAATACCATTTTTTTTAAACTCACCTCTTCATGTTAACACTCTATTCTATAAAACTTTGAAAGCTATATACACATAAATTTCGATTAGTTAAAGCACGATACACGTGAAACAACAATAACGTTAACGCGTGCGTATCTGGAAGGGTGTGAAAACCGTGTTGAATATTTTTCTTAATTTTCCACGGAGATCGGTTCCGGGGGTGTGCAATTAGCCTTACACCATTCCGGCCGTTGTTCATGTAGCAGTCCGAAATAAGTAAGCAACGCATAACAAGTGCAGGGGATTAAACTGGCAATAAAGTGAGTCGTGCCATAACAAACAATAATAATATCGGCCTTTCGGCACGTGACGGTAATGAATAGAGGACCGCCGGGTTTTAGGTGGGTGGAGGCGGCCGCGTGGCGACCATCCATTTGTCGCGCCCTCACATTATACTCCTGCTGCTGCATAAAAAAAAAAACAGCGCCAGAGACTTTTAGCTTTTCAGTTATGGTTTATAGATCGAGGGGGTAATAATTTTCAGGCACGACATGATTAATTTATGTCTGTGTGCGTGCGGATGATTGATGGTGGGCTCTTCTTGGCGGACGTGCGAAATTTTCTGGTTACGTGTTTTCCTTCCTAGTTTTGTTGTTTTACTGGATGGAGACCGTTTGACGTTTTATTAAGTAGAGTTGTTGGACTGTGGTGGTGGCGGAGGAATGGGAAACCGAGGCTGCCAGCGCTCCATCGAGGCGGAAAATTAAAAATGTAGCTAAGAGATTAAACAAGGGCGCACACTACATCAGCGAAACACATGAATTACGATATGTCTCCCAAAAATAACATGTCATGACATGTTGTAGGGTGCTGACAGTACTGCTAGGAGTTGTAACCGTGATTCGCATCCGTGATTTTATTCAACTTTATATATTTTATATATAATTTTGAAATTGAACGATGATAATAATAAAATAAATAATGCGAGCTTATTCATTATTCATTAAATAAACAAGTAGTGATGTTGATAATAATGAAATAGACCGAAGAATAGAATAATATAATTAATTCATATTGTTATGATGAAAAGTACAACAAAAGCGTCAAAAATAATAATAACGGAGCTGCATAGCTAATGCTAAATAATGCGAAATATTGGGGTTGCATTGTTCGGCATGTTTTATAAACAATAAGGACGCAACTGTTAATTACCAAACTAAAATGGGATTATGCACAATTGATACAAAGGATACAGCGAACGAAACCCGAAAATTATAAAATACAGAGAAATAAAAAGCGATTATGTCCCGGGGGCAACATCACTAACGATCCGACATGTACCTACCCCGTAGTATTGATAAACAAACTGGTCCCGGGGCCAAATGAAATGTGCGCCCGTGTTGTTCCGCAAGCTCTCTCGCTACTCTCTGGCAAAAACAGCTCAATGTTTCTACACAATGTAGATACAATAAGAACATCTTATGTGCACTACAAGAGAGAGGAGAGTTTTGGGGAGTTGGAGAGAGGAGAGCGCCGTCAAAGAGAGTGCTTCATTAATACGGTGCTCCGGGGCGCGCTCTCGCCCCCCCCACTCCCCGACCGACGACGACGACTACGTACTTTATGCTCCCGCTTTTCCGAAATTTAATTATTCACTTAACCTTTCTTCAACAGATTATGATGAATAGGTGGAGATGAAGGAGTTTTGCACGGCCCTGGGTAAATTCAAGTGATTTATTATGATATTCCCATCTACCATGTTATCTCTTTTATACGGCGTAAATATTATTTATTGAGAATTAATGTAAGGATGAGGGGAAATTCATCTATTTTTTACACCTTAGCGTAAACCGTTTCAAAAATTATATTCAATATTTGTTTAGACGAGTTTAACACACATTTGCAATAACAGTAAAAAATATGCCTATAATGACGTGATTAAGATCTAAAAGATACAGAAAGATTATTTTTGGTTCTTCTATCAAATATCAATTGATAATCACTAAACGTGCTTAATCGAAGAAAGATGTGATAGCGGTGACTATATTCTACGAGATATAATTTTAGGAGACTTTAAAATTGCCGTCCCATAAATAACTGTAGGCAAATTTGAGTTAATTACTACAAAATACGGATGAGTAACTCATGACTCCTCACGAGTCCCTGGATTTATATCATTTTCCATGGCAATCAAGCGTCCATCATTGGATCGTCAACGAATGGCTAAACTTGGTCGTTAAACTTAAAAAATTTATAAAAAATAATTTGCGCCTGGACTTCTTTATGAGGATTTGAACTTTATAGAGTGTCGTCAACATTTTCTCTTCCTCCAGTTCCTTCATTTTTTCCTTTTTTCCATCGAAGAACTGGTGTAGACGCCCATCTAAGTTGATTTGTGGAAAGACATGCTGTAATCCGCAAGAGAAAACTTGGGCATTCTGATGGGTCTAGTTTTGAAATAACATAAAGATGCACTAAAAACACACTTCAATTTTGAAAGTAAAAATTATTAAATTTTCCCCACGGTTTATGACTTCACAAGGGATAGGCTTATTGCGGCTTCTCTTTAATTCGCCCCTTCGCTTACTGTGTCCTGAAAATGTTCTCTGCAAGTACTAATCGCATTAAAGAAAGAAGTAATTAACCTTACTAATCAAGTAAGTAATCAATCTGGTATTATAACGAATCAAGATAAAAAAATTAAGGCCCTAACCCATGAACTTAACCTTATAAAATTAAGTGGAGCTACAAACCACGGTAATAACAAACAGATTCCTTTGAGTATGAAATCTAACAACAAAGGGGCCAATTCCACAAAAGATGGAGCTGCAATCAACGAACGATGTTCCACTATGGACCGCGATAAATCTGAAGAAATCCCAGACACGCAAAAAACGGAAGTCTCGAAATTAACTGATATCAATGGGAAACCTCGCGTATCAAACAGGATAAGCGACCCGAACCAAAACAATACAAATAAGATTAGCACCGAATGGACAGATGTTGTACGAAAGAAAAAAAACGCATCTTTTAGATTTAACGGGAAATGCAATAATCAGGATCTTCCTGTAGCGGAAGTTACAACACGTAAGTGGATATTTGTCTCGAGGCTTCATAAAAGTGTTGAATGTGCCCAAATAAAAGAATTTCTTTTAAAAGCTGGCAATTTTCCTTTTATCATCGAGAAACTGAAGCCAAAATATGAAGATGCATCGTATGCATCATTTAAAATAGGAGTGCCTACTGATGCAGAAAAAATCGTTATTAATGAGGATTTCTGGCCTGAAAACACATTTATTAATCGATTTTTTTTTAATCCAAAAACTAACAAGAGTCAAAATTTTCAAGAGCGTCAGCAAAAACAACAGAAAAAGTAGTCTCAAAGACAAACATATTCCATTTAATGCACCAGAACGTACAGTGTCTCTCTACAGTATTGGTACCCTTGGATGTGCTAATCAAAGAAAGGACTTGCTCATTTTGCCCAATGGACCGGGCGCGTGGCTTCCCCCGCTACGGTCCTATTCATAAAATTAACAATGGTTGCGGTTTGCTTACTACCAACCATTAGTGATCCTTTCAAGATCTAACCGTGAAGAAATTTAAATTTATGACTAGGCCCTAGCCGTTTTTATCAGGTAGTGAATAAACTACTAACAATTCTAGGCAATACGATCTAAATTATATACAAATTACTCGCATGAAAATTATGCGTTTAATTGAAAATCCTTTTTGAATTTTAGAATAATTACTGTTAAATTAAATAATAAGGATAAAACCAAATAAATTTGGATATAAATTATGGGAAACTCTGGATTACGCTTCGCTTTGTGTATTTCAAAAGCCTTTTTTCGGTAAAATAGATTAACTTGAGTATCTTACCAAAAGAATGTCTATTTTCTATTGATTGATTTGCGAATGTGAAATTGGTTTAATTTAATAAGATGGACCTTAAATGTTCCTTTAATCTAATCCAGAAATTACGACCAGAGTGAAATTGTTAAAAAAGACAATATCAACAACAATAAGTTTCGAAGTGCCACTTCTAAAAAAAACATCGCAAACGTCTTAACCATGCGCTTGCCTATTAAAAACATTTAATTATACTTATAAAAAATATTTATTTAAAATTACATTATCGTATTAAGTATTATTTAATTTTTTTTATTCCCATGAACAAGCTATTCGAGGTTGATCTGGAAAATACAAAATAGAACTATTCAAATTTGGCCACAATGGCTTGCCATTACTAGGATGGCTTGTTTAAAAAAATGTAATAAAAAATGTAATTATCAAATTTGATTTTTTTAAGTGAACAGTGATCATGCAGAAATTATGTTATTATTATTGTTTGGTATTTATTTCTATATTAATATTTATAAGCAATGTATGAATAAAGTATTATTGAGAAAATGGACGTAATAAAAAATGGAAAATATAACACTTATTTCTCTAGTGGCGTTACATTGAAATTCAGTTTGAAACCGCAAAGAAACTTATAGAACGGTATTAATTTAAATAGCAATATTAAAAAACTATTTTTAAATATAGTATAGAAGTAGGAGCCATTCCACATTTTTTTCATATTTCGCAGATGTTAGCATTCGTCACACCCCAAGTTTTCTACCTGTTTTTGACCATCCCTTTAAATTTTAAAAGAAATTCGTTCCAATGAATGCGTCACATCCCAATATCCGGTTCAAAGTAACATACAATTCATACATTCATTTAAATTTACATTTAAATACATTCAATTCATATTTATTTCATATTATACGTATTTTTAAGTTTTAAATAGCGATTAACACATAAAAAAACGTTTACACATCTACAGTAAAATGAGAATGGATAAAATAAACCAAGAAATTAACATTGGATGCATAATTGGAGCATACAATGTGTATCAGCCAAGTGGAATAAATTCGATAATAAATAAATGGGGGCGTATTCGAAAAAACGATGGGATTTTAAAACAAAACTTAAAAAATTTCTCATTGAAAACTGTTTTTACACTTACTCAGATTTTATAAATCACTGATCTCAGATTTTACAGCCTATATCGGTAATGTTTTAATGTGTATTGTATTTGTATAGTTTTAATCTTAAGTTCTAAATATATTTGACTATTTTTATTATTAAATTATTACTTATAATTAGCAATTTTAAATTTAATAACTAGACTAGGGTTATATTTTATTTATTTATTTATTTATTTATTTATTTGTTTATTTTCACTGACATTTCACATCCACTACAAATTATGTATATCTGTTTAGCTAATGTATTTTTTGTGTATGGTCGCTTACGTGTAATAAATTGAATTGAATTGAATTGATACGTCGATTGGTATTTTTAGTTGCGCATTTTTCCAACAAAAACTTTTTATACAGGATGTGTCATGTAGCAGAGGCCAATACCAACTTTCTTATTTTAAACGCTATCCGAGCGTTTTGTCGAAATAGGGGCATTTATTATCGAATTTATTCCATTTGGCTGATACACACTGTATTTTAAAATGCAACATATACAAAATATCCATTTATGTCCATTTTATTAACGTAATTTAAATCGTAAAAAGTCATTGAAGTGAATGTAAATCTGGTATGAGAAAATATTATTTTTATCGATTAAATGTCTTTGCAAATAAAATAATTTATTAATTATATATTAAAATCTCTCTTTTGAATAACTGTATGAACTTTTTCCTGAGTATATAGGCGACAATTAATATTTTTTTAGGATTGATTGTTACATTGCTACGACAAGAAACATTTTTTCAACAAATCTATTAAAAATTAATTTGCAGTTACAATTCTAGCAAAATCTGTAAAACCCTGTCCCTAAGTTTCGAGGTAATCAAAATAGAGCTTGAAATTGAAGATAAAATCAATAATTTCTTATAAAAAATCTAAAAAGAATTGCCGTCGACTTGAAGTTTCAGAAAATTTGCAACATGTGTGATTTTTTTTATTAATTAACGAAACAAAACTATTGTAAAAATTTGGTGCATCCCTTTCTATTTTATTCAATAATTAATACAAGAATGTCCCATATATTGCATAGTTCTGGATATTTATTATTTTTATATAATGTTCTTACCCCTAATATTGTTTTTAAAGCGAATAACTTTCTTGTCTCTTGTCTCTCATTAACGCGTATATAGTAGGGAAGGCCTAACAGCATTAAAATAAATTATTTCATGTACAGTTAATTTCATTATAATAAAAAAATAGTTTTTCAATGAGAAAATAAAAAAAAACACCATTTTCTCAAGGACAATGTGTATAGTAAATAACTGCATGGCATCTATCGAATTTGGCACCGACTTAAATGTTCCATCAACTGAAATGTTTATATTTTGGAAATTCTATCTTACAATTTCCAAAATTTTGGAAGACATCCAAATTAAAATATTTGTTTATATACAAATTCGAAAAAAATTGTTACCATCCAAATCTTTTCCAAAATTTAATTAGATATTTATAAGATATGTTTAATTTGGAAAAACTTGTGTTTTTTCTATCAATGTCTTACCAGGAAAATAATTGTAACATTAATAAATGGTATTAACAAGTAACGGGGAGACACATAACCTATAGTTGTTTTTTCTTGTATTTTGAGATAACAAAATATTAAGGTTCAGTAATTAATCTGTGCGTTGAATGATATCTCCCAAAAAGGTTCTACCTGCTTTTGAAATGCATAGCGAGACCCGTGCCGGAGAACGCCCTGACATTTTTATGAGCCCGTAGTGATTATTACTTACCCCAACAAATTCATGAATAGAATTGCGGGGAAAGGAGGGTCGCTGTTCGACTGGGCAAAATGAGTACGTCGCATCAAAGAAGTGGAGTGCAATATATTATGTATAACTGAACATTGGCTTACACAAGAACAATTGGATATCACAAAAGTACCCGGTTTCAATATGGCATCAAGTTTTTGCAGAAAAGAAAAAGAACACGGAGGAGTAGCCCTGTATGTCGCCGACTCCATCCACGCAACAGCACTTGAAATGAGTGCAGTTACACAAACAAGAGTGTTTGAGTGCGCTGGCGCTAAAGTTACTTTAAGTGGTGAAATTATTATTGTAGTATGTGTATACAGATCTCCAAGTCACGATTTTCATATGTTTCTCGAACTGCTTGAGAAATTATTAACCAATATTTTAAATCAAAATAAACGATTTTTCATAGTTGGAGATTTCAATATTGATATACTAAAATGTAACAATATGACGTTAGAGTTTAAGAACTTATTAACTTCATTTAACTTAAAGTATCTTTTCAATGAACCCACAAAAATTTGCAAAACAACACAGACCTGTATTGACAATATAATCACCAACATACATTCTGAAATCTCAATGCAAATTATTCATACTACCTTATCGGATCATACAGCTCAATCTATAAAATACAATTTACAAACTCACACTAAGCCAGCAATTTATAAAAGTAGAATATATTCACAACCAAATACAATCACTTTTGTCAACAATATCTCCAAAGAAACTTTTGCTGCGGTATTTAATCAAAATTGTCCAAATTCCAAATACAACAAGTTTATCGCTATATTCTTGAAACATTTTAATGAAAATTTTCCAAATAAATCTCATGTTAAAAAGAAAAATAAAAATAACCATTTTCAATCGGAAGCCATAAGAAACAGCAAAGAAAAGCTACTTATATATCAAACGATTAGTAATTATATCCCTGAATATATGGACTTATACAAAGCTGAACACACTATCTATAACAAACTGTTACTTTCTGAAAAAAACAATCAAATAGAATTAAAATTGCAAAGCTCTCAAAATAAATCCAAAGCCTGCTGGAGCATTATTAAGAATATAGTCGGCAAGTCGAAATCTCATAAGATACCCGACCATGATAGTTTACCTCAGCTCTCAAATGATTTTAACACGTTTTTTAATAAAATTGCAGAGACAATAACTTTAAATAATACAACCCAAAACATCATATATTCCACCAAAATTCCATTAAATGTGAATTCAATTTTTATGCAACCAACGACTGCTCTTGAAATAATTAATATCACACGTAATTTTTCAAATGACACTAGTGCAGGCCAGGATGAAATACCTATGCATATCATCAAAAAATGCATCGAACATATCGCACAGCCTCTGAGTGATATAATTAATTCTTCCCTCGAAACCGGTATTTTTCCAGATTTACTTAAAATTGCAATTCTTACACCAATTTATAAAAAGGGTGACTATAACCAACCAACTAGAAAACTATAGGCCAATAAGTATTCTAATAGCTAATAGAAAGCAAATGGTGTATTTCAACGGCAAGTTGTCAAGTGAGACTTTGCTAAGGCAAGGGGTACCTCAAGGGTCAATACTGGGGCCCTTATTATTTATACTTTATATAAATGATCTGCCTCAGCATAGTTGCGATGGTTCTGCCATCCTGTTTGCTGACGATACTACACTTTTCAGCTCAGCGTCCCAGAAATGTGACGCTATAGCGAAAAATAATAAGGCTGCTAAAACTGCATCCGATTGGTTTACTGCTAATCAACTAACAGTGAATCCAGACAAGTCAACCGTTGTAACATTTTCTCTAAAAACAGATATTGTTCCAAGTGATGCTAAGTTTCTGGGAATCTACCTTGACTCGAAGTTAACTTGGAACAGACATGAACTTGAGACTGTCAGTAAAGTTTGTAAATATATCTACCTATTAAGATCTCTAAAAAACCATCTACCAACATACGCTCTTAAATCAGCATACTATGCCTACTGTGAGTCCCATCATACGTATGGTATCTTATCATGGGGCCACTCCAGTTGTATAAAGAGGCTATTTGCTCTACAACGCAGAGCTATCCGTATACTCGCCTATATTGATTATAGATCAGAATGCCGGGGAGCATTTATCCATCTAGGAATCTTAACGTTACCATGTATCTATGCGTTGGAATGTCTTACGCATGTTCACAAAACCGCTAGCACCTATAAGCAACAATATCAGGGTCATCGTCACGATACCAGAGCCGGTAACCTGATCAGGTTAGACTTTCATAGACTCACTAAGTCGCAAAATGGTATAAACCACTATGGTCCAAAACTTTACAACAGTTTACCGAGTAGTACCAAAGGACTCCCTCCGGAAAAGTTTAGACGTGTCCTCAAAGAGTATTTTTTGAAAGAAGGATACTTTTCCATTGAGGAATGTCTACACAATAAATTTGCCGGCCTAGCAGTGATGTGAAATTCTTGTGCATCTTTCATTTTTACTTTACTTATTATTTAATTTATCCACTCATTTTAAACTGTTGTATCGTTACACTTATTCATTTTATTTATACAATTTTATTATATTTATTAACTATTTATTATTTTATCATTTTATCTATACACCTGCTTTTAATATGTTGTACCGTTATTTATACTATTTTATTTTTATTTATTAACTATTTATTTATTATTTTATCTATACACCTGCTTTTAATATGTTGTACCGTTATTTATACTATTTTATTTTTATTTATTAACTATTTATTATTTTATCTCCACAAAAATTTTTAATATGTTGTATCGTCATAATATCTAATATCTAATATGTGTGTATATATATTTTGAATGTAACAAATCTGACGTGTGTAAACATCTTTGTAAGAACACAAATAAACATTATCAATTATCAATTATCAATAAATTGTTTTGCAAAGATTTTTGAGAGAGTAATATATTCAAGGTTAATTGATTTTTTTTTTAAATATAAATTGTTATCTGAGACTCAGCATGGTTTCCTAAGAGGGAAAAGCACGGAAACAGCCCTATTTGAATATATAAATTGGGTGCTCAACAATATGGAAGACCGCAATATATCCTGCGGAGTTTTCTTAGATTTGTCAAAAGCCTTTGACACAATCGATCATCTGAAATTACTCTCAAAACTATACCAGTATGGCATCAGGGGAGTTGCATATAAATTGATAAAGTCATATCTTAGTAATAGAACTCACTACACGAAGGTACAAAACGAGTCTACAAAAGTTTTCTCCAGCCCTTTAAAGATAACTAAAGGGATTCCACAGGGAAGTGTGCTAGGCCCCCTACTGTTTATTATATTTATTAATGACATATCAAATAACTTACCAGATAAATGCCGAATATTAAACTACGCGGACGACACAAACCTTCTCATCGAGGGTGAAACTTTTATGGACCTCATTCATACTGGTACATCTAGTATGCACGAAATGGAAGCATGGTTTAATCACAATAAACTAGTCTTAAACAAGGATAAAACATCATGTATACTTTTCAAAACCAATCAATCATTAACGACACCACGGTCAATTACCCTTAATTCTATCAAATACAACCTCACTGATAATGTGAAATTTTTAGGTATTGTCATTGATGATACTCTCACGTTTTCTCTTCATATAAACTACTTATGCAAACGAGTGAGTTGCGCTTGCTACGGCTTACGTGTACTCGCGAAGACCACTAATACACAAATTGTGAAAGTTTTCTATTTTGCGAATATTGAATCACACTGAAGGTATGGAATCATCCTATGGGGAGGATCGGTAAACGTGGGTAGACTTTTTGTGCAACAAAAGAAAGCTCTTAGAATTGTATTTGGACTGAAATATTCTGCAACCTGTAGAGGTGTTTTTAGAAAAGCAAATATCTTAACTATATATGGTCTCTATATATATGAATGTGTAAAATTCTTGTGGAAAAATAGTAAATACTTTGAAAATGTATTTTATTCTACGACTTATGGAAATAGATCTGGGCGTTTGTACAATCTACCCCATCATAGATTGGATAAATACAAAAAAGGCAGTTTTTACTCATGTATCAAAATTTACAATCACCTTCCCGCTGATATTAAAAATATGATCAATTTTAATCAACTTAAAAAAACAATGTTCACGATATTGTGTGATATGGAACCATACTGTATGGCCGATTTCTTTAGTTTTAAGTTTGTATCTTAAATATGTATACTTATATTTCTTTCTTTGACGTTTTTACATGTACAACTATATTCTTGTATAATTGTCATTGTAAATAAATTGTTTATTATTATTATTATTATTGTAATTTTCCAGATAGAAATGTCCCCTAATTGGGGATATGACTTTTACTGAATGTAATTTAATGAATTTACTGGTGATGAAAAAGTGAAGAAACCAGACGCACTTGAGTCACAAAAAATTTGAAGATCCTCGACTTCCATGAAAAATATGATAGGAAAGAAATGATAGAACATCGAACGAACTTCACCTGAACCTTTTTTATCAACAGAATATGGATCTGGAATTGGGCAAAATGTTTACGTCTAAGTTAATCAAGTTGAGCTGACGTTTATAATATCGTGTGAGCCACAAAAGTTTGTTTCAGAGTTGGCTGTGAGATAAATGAGGTATGTCGCATATTATTATTAGATCAATTGAATTAGATTTAAAAAAATTAATTAATCTCAGACATGACTGCTATGTTTCTCTCTCTCTCTCTCAGGCATGGCCAAGTTGGAAACAAAATTCTGCGGCTCACACCTTACAATACACATCATTGTTCGTGATGTTTGGGCGTGGTAGATTTTTTTGATAATCTGTAGTAGTATTTTTCAACATGGGCGATATCGTCCTCTGGTGGACAATCGACGTTTAAATTGGGCGTTTATTTAACAATCCGTATTTGGGGGGTGATGGTCATTTTGTGGGGGCGAATGCATTTTGAATACCCGCCACCAGGGATGGCTCAAATTGTCCAAAAATTTGATTAATGTGACAAAATGATGTCTCTCGAAATTAGAACCAAATGTTAAACTTTGTTAATAAAAAAGTTGCGTTGATTTTGCATAAAAAATTTTAATATGTTTTCTTTAACACACGCTACATTTTGGAAATTAAACCAACAAAATCAAATAACGCGTTTATAAGTTAAATAATTCATCAAAATCAAAAACTTGAATTTGTTGATTTTGAACTTGAAAATTTCGGATTTTGGCAATTTCCAATTTCCGTTGTCTCGACATGAATATTTTTAGTACCATTTAAAACAGCCTGAATGCTCTATTTTTCAACATATAAAATATCACTCAAAAAAATGCGTTTAACACCTCAGCAATATTTAAAAATAGAAAACGAGATTTTGTTGATTTTGAACTTTTTCAAAATTTCGCATTTTGGCAATATTGATTGACTCGACCTGATTATCTCTTAATACTTTTTTAAACACACTAAATTCGCCACATTTTGGCATTTAAATCATCAGAATCAAATACCGCGTTTGCTAGTTACACAATTTTTTAAATCAAAAACTTGATTTTGAACTTGGAAAAATACGGATTTTAGCAATTTCCATTGTCTCTAATATTTATTTAATACCACTTTCAAAACTCTAAATTCCCTACTTTTTAACATAAAATATCATAATCAAAAGATGAGTTTAATACATCGCCAATTTTTAAAAATCTAAAGCGCTAATTTTTTTCTTTCAAGTTAGAAAAAACAGGATTTTAGCAATTTTCATTGTCTCTACATGTATTTAATACCACTTTAAAAACTCTAAATTCTCTACTTTTTAACATAAAATATCATAACCAAAACATGAGTTTATTTAATACATCGCCAGTTTTTTATAATCTAAAGCCCGAATTTTTTTCTTTAAATTTAGAAAAACCGGATTTTAGCAATTTTCATTGATTTGGTATGAAGATTTCCTAATACTTTTTTCAAGCACACTAAATTTACTACATTTTGGCATCGAAATCTTCAAAATCAAATAACGCGTTCGGAAATTAAGCAATTTTTCAAAATCAAAAACGCGATTTTGTTGATGTTGGTCTTGAAAAATTTCAGATTTTGTCAATTTTCGTACCTTTTTTATACCTTCTTAAAACACACAAAATTTTCCACATTTAAGCGTATATAATAATAAATAAATGTTTTTAACGCAATTTAAAAAAATCGAAAACGCGAATATTTCTTAATACCTTTTAAAATAAAATAAATTATTTACATTTTAACAAATTAATCATCTTAATCAAAAACACGTTCAATAAGACAGCATTTATTTTTTTAAATCAAAACCGCGATTTTTTTTACTATGAATTTGGAAAATTTCAGATTTTATCATTTCTCATTGATATTTCTTATTTTTTAAACACATCATTAATCAGTTGAAAACACAACCAAATTCTCTGAATTTTGGCATTCAAATCAACAAAATCAACTAAAGAGTTTTGATATTAAACTTTGCTAAAAAAAGTTGTTTTGATTTTGCATACAAAATTTTAATATTAAAAAAAACACAAAATCGCTACATTTTGGAAAGTAAATCAACAAAATCAAATAACGTGTTCGTAAGTTGAATAATTCATCAAAATCAAAAACTTGGATTTTTTGAACAAATTAGAAACAACTTTACTTGTTGCAGAAAGCATTAGATAAATACAAGAAAACGAAATGTAGTCTGAATATATGAGATAAATCTCGAAACGCGTCTGCAGATGGCCAATTACTTAATTTTCATATATTTTTTAATTCAGTATTATTTTTAGTTATTATTAAATTTGTTTCATCTAGTAACACTAGATAAGTTTAGCACTGTGTGTCCTTGTCGAAATGTTTTCTGGTTTTTTCATTTTAATAATAACATTTACAGTTTAAAGTTTCACATTTCATTTCAGAATAATTTTCTAAGTTAGTCTTGTATGTAGAAATAAACGATCTTAAATTAATGTTATTATCTAGTAGTACTACTTAGTAATAACATGCAAATTTCTTTTGGATCATTCAATATCCGGCGTGGCACTAGCCAGGGAAGTAGTTGTTTCAATAAGTTATTTGTTAATAGTCTTAGTAAGACTTAATTTTTTGCTTGCAGATTAACGAACAGGTTGAATATTCATATATTCAGGCTACATTTCGTTTTCTTGTATTTATTGGATTTTTTGATTTTGAACTTGAAAGTTTCGGATTTTGGCAATTTCCGTTGTCTCGACATGAATATTTTTAGTACCATTTAAAACACACTAAATACTCTACTTTTTAACATTTAAAATATCACTCAAAAAATGCAATTTTCAAAAATAGAAAACGAGAGTTTGTTGATTTGGAACTTGGAAAATGTCGCATTTTGGCAATATTCATTGACTCAACCTGATTATCTCTTAACACTTTTTTAAACACACTAAATTTGCCACATTTTGGCATTTAAATCATCAAAATTAAATACCGCGTTTGCTAGTTAAACCATTTTTTAAATCAAAAACTTGATTTTGAGCTCGGAAAATTACGGATTTTTGCAATTTAGCAATTTCCATTGCCTCTTCATGTATTTAATACCACTTTAAAAACATCGCCAATTTTTAAAAATCCAAAGCGCGAATTTTTTTCTTTAAACTTAGAATAATCGGATTTTAGCAATTTTCATCGATTTGACATGAAGATTTGCTAATACTTTTTTCAAGCACACTAAATTCACTACATTTTGGCATTTAAATCTTCAAAATCAAATAACGAGTTCGGGAATTAAGCAATTTTTCAAAATCAAATGTTGGTGAGAATCCAAAAATTATTCTTGTGCATTATGTTATTCACTAAGAAAACCTGGTTGCTAAAATATTTCGCCTGTTCTAAATGAATTACTAAATATATTTATAAAGTTTATCAATGCTATTAAAACTGGTGCCAAATGTGAAAAACTTTTCTGCTCAAACGAAGTTTTAAAATATTTGGAATAGGATCCCTTTTTGAGTTGAATCCGTACCATTTTTGCTATGGGCACTTTTATGTTGGTGAATGGGGAAGTTCCACCTTTCAAAAGACTTGAAAATTTTACAAAATCTGCTAACTTTATAGCGTGAGATGCATTTGGATGAAGTGTATCCACTCATCTGGTGTAAATGGACTTAAGATAGTCTGGTCCTCACAAGGAGATGATACATTTTAGATTCTGGAACTTTTCAATAAAAACTATTCAAATGACCCTGTAAGGGTTCAACGGATAGTCGCAAAATAAATATCAACAAAGTGCATTTTATTGATTAATATAAAATCAATATCGCACTAGATGGTGGCTTGATGATACTCCTAACAGCATTAAATGCAAAGAGATTTTTAGCAGTTTTATGAAATTCCCATTAAAATTAATGTTGTTATAAACTCGTAATATTAGTACCGCCAAGGAGCTATTACAGCACAGTCCGCCATTAAGTTAAACTAATTGGATTAAAGAAATTAGGTCCAGTTTTGTTATCAGCCGAAGGAATCGACTCGGGCCGTGCATAAAAAGCAAGAATCTATGACCCACATTCGCAATCCGAGCCGTAATTGGTAACCAGCCGTATCATTAAAGGTGTCGTCCGAAATAAATGAATTCATCATTAGATGCAAAATTGATTTATAGACGCGATAAACGAACGGGATCCCCCATAATTACCGCATAACAAATTAACTACACGTGTAATTATTCATTAATTTACTAATTAGTTTAATTACCAGACAGAAATGGCAGCAGCAGCAGTGTTTAAACTGCGCTTTTGTGCTGTTATCTCCGAACGCGTTCTTTATATGTATTGTTTACTTCCAACAATATGCAATAATAATTGTAGCCCGCAGTTGTAATTTAATGATACGCCGGAAGAAAAGTCGTAAGTTGAGGATTCAAATGGGAAATGGGCGACGAATTTACAGCCGGTTTAATTGCTGCATCTCTCGGTTTTCAAATTGTTGATAAATGTTGCTTCCTCGGGTGGATATGAGAAATAGAGCCATCCACGCCGGATGGCGATAATTAGTGGTGGCGTGTTCTCAAGGCGGATAATATGAAAACTTTATTTTTGTTTCTTCGAATTGTAAAGTGCAGTCATTGTGCGATATAGATCGGTTGCGTATCGTAAGAAAATATATCTTTACATTTTAATTTTTAGTATTCAGATTTGAAAATAATTGAATATTTCATGATGATTGACAATAAATACTTCGTCAGTATGATATTAGAGAATCTTGTTGCCTTTTGTGTCGAAAACCTTTTAGGATTACCTATTTTTTTTTTTTTACATATAAATTAGTGCTACAGGATAACACATCCTTTGTATGTGTCGGTTATACATTAGGGCATTGTCTGTGTAAAAGTACGCCTGAGTGCTTAATGTGTAAGGAGTAGACAGATTTAGGCCGGGATAAGCTTAAAAGTAAGAAATTCAGGCAAGTGGAATAAACGTTCGGATGTGTCCGAAAATTATGCGCCCAAGACAAGAAACGAAACAATTAAAACCGCACACAATAATTGGAATGTACAGAAAATTACGGCGCAATAAATCTTACCATTCGGGTATTAAAGGTAGATGGGTATCGGCCCCTCGTGTTTTAATGCCACCTCAGAGGTGGTCCCCGTTTCGCGATCACTCATCGAGTGGCGTTATTAAAATAGTTTCATTTTCGAATGAAAGTGTATTGACGCACTAATTAACTGGAAACTTCGATTACTAATGAGAGATACTTGTAGCAGACAGGTGTTTTCTTTACACCTGGACTGACATGTACACATGTCAAATAAAACTCACTAGTGTACATATCTTTGTGTCTGAGACACGCATTTTTAAAAACTACCTCACGCAACTACACTGCTAATTCCGATAATTAAATTAATAAGTTCTGAGAACTCGTGCTGGTCATTATCGATGCAATGTTTGTTGTCTGCAGTAAATACTGATCATCGATAATACGATTATTCAATATCATATTTACATATTTATGCATGTATGTCTGAATGCATTCTTATAAAATACTGTTTGGATGTTAAATTACAAGCTAAATTACTATTCTGGCGTAATGAGTAAATTCATTACAATGATAATTTCTATTTCATTCACATCATATCTTATTAAACAATAATTTTGTTAATTTAATTATTAATTTGATGCTTGATTGGTTTAAAATAAGCAATCACCATTTGTATATATTGTTTACCTAACGGCGGGAGCTTAACGCATCCTGACGACGGGAGCCTATCGGCTCAAACAATTTCTGCGTGGACGCTTCAGTCAATCTTGGCCACATGATAACAGGACGCTTTTAGTTCAAGTCAATTTAAATCAATCCATCTACATATGGAACCGTTTGACAGTTAAATCTTTACCTTATGAATGTATTTCATTTATTTTTAAATCCAGTTACAAACAGCTGAAGAAAATACTATCCATATAATAGGAAATATTAATCTATAATATAAAATAATGCTAAAGTTGCTTCGATTAGATCTGGACTTCCAATCCACAACCGAATTCTGGAATATGAACACAAGAAAGCTGGCATTTTCATCTATTTTAAATTTTAAGCTGTTCTGCACCGAGAACTATTATCGCATTTTATATTCATGAAAATGTGCCAAGGAGCGGCCCGTTGGTGTAGTGGGTACAGGCGAGCGCTTGTGCCGGTTGCACCACGTGCCGTGTGGATTCGAATCCCAGCCCGGCCGAAAGATTTTTCGGGGATCGAGAAGTATTCGGTCGGGTCCATGGTTGTTGTGTATACGTCTGACATTATTCATTTATTCATTTGTTCATTTATTCATCCAAAAATTAAAAAGACAATACAATTATATTCGATGTGACTGAATGGCTCATGCCAAAAAAAAATGTGCCAAGTATTTGTATCCGTTGGGATAGAAAAGAACTCTTGCATCATAACGTGATTCTGTTTCATTATTTTTTTTTTATTTGACTACAACAAAGTGAGTTTTAGGTTCATTGTATCATCAAAAAATTATCTGTTATAACTAGTTAAACTCAAGCATTAAGTTATCGTTCCCCATCTATTCGTTCTCATCAGTACAGTTCTAGTCAGGTGCTGGAAATCGGAATTCCTAAGAATGTACTTGACCCACTCAGATGCCGAAATTAGTTGATTAAGGGGTAAGGCCACCCAGTGACGGCTCGTGAATCGTGTTGATGGTAGAGCCACGTATACAATATGCCCCCTCACCCTCTTTTTTTGAAGGACGATTTATCTTCCTAGACCAAAGTAACTGGCGAAAAAGTTTTCTTGCTTAGCTTGAAACTGCAGGTAGTGCCATGGCTCTTAGGCTCTATATAACGAGCCGCCCCTGCTTTCGACAGCAAAATATACTACTTTTGACTGCTGAAAAATACAATTTTTGACAATTCAAAAATGTTGAATAAAACTATTTTTATTAGCTGAAAAATACTGTTTTTGACAACTGAAACATCAGTTTACGAGTGTAAACTTATTACAAGTATGAACACGAATAAACTACATCATTGTTGACACACAAAAAATACTATTTTTGATAAAAAAAATACTGTTTTTGACAGTTACAGAAAATACTAATTTGCAACAGGCACGGAATACCATTTTTGTCAGATGAAACATACCATTCCTGACACACGAAAAATACTCTTTATGAGAAAAAAATACTATTTTTGATAGTAAAAAATACTACTTTTAACAGCTGGAAAATACAATTTTTGACAATGCAAAAATGTTGAATAAAACTATTTTTATTAGCTGAAAAATACTGTTTTTGACAGCTGAAACATATCATTGTTGACCCACGAAAAATACTCTTTTTGGCAGTAAAAAATACTACTTTTGACAACTAATATACTACTTTTGACAGCTGAAAAATACAATTTTTGACAATTAAAAAATGTCGGAAAAAATTATTTTTACTAGTTGAAAAATACTGTTTTTATCAGCTGAAACATAGCATATTTGGTAGCTGAATACCATGTTCTACAACTTAAAAATACAACTAGAGGCAGCTTAAAAATAATATTTTCAACAGCTGGGGATTACCATTCTTGACAACCGAAAAATACCATTTTTGACAGCTGAAACATACCGTTATTGCAGCTAAAAGATACAATTTTTGACAACAACAAAAAAAAAACAATTTTTGACAACAAAATATACATTTGATAACAACAAAAAAATCAATTTTTGACAACAAAATATACAGGTTTTGACAGCTATAACATGCCATTTTTGACAGTTAAAAAATGTCAAAAAAATGCTGCTTTTGATAGCTAAAAATTATCATTTATGTAGGTGGGAAATACCATTTTTGGCAGCTGAAAAATATCATTTTTGACAGCTGAAACATTACATTTTTGACAGCTGAATAATACAACTGTTAATAGCTGAAAAATACCATTCTTGAAAAAGCAGCAACACACTATTATTGACAACTGTATCATACCATTATTGTCAGCTGAAAAATATAATTTTTGAAAACAAAAAATACAATTTTTGGCAACAAAAAGTACAATTTTTGACAGCTATAAAATGCCATTTTTGACAATTAAAAAATGTCAAAAAATGCTGCTTTTGATAGCTGAAAAATACCATTTTTATACGCGGGAAATATCCCATAATTGACAGCAGAAAAATATCATTTTTGACAGCTGAAACATTACATTTTTGACAGCTGAAACATTACATTTTTGACAGCTGAATAATACAATTCTTAATAACTGAAAAATACCATTCTTGAAAAAACAGCAACACATTATTATTGACACCTGTATCATACCATTATTGTCAGCTAAAAAATATAATTTTTGAAAACAAAAAATACAATTTTTGGCAACAAAAAGTACAATTTTTGAAAGCTGAAAAATGCCTTTTTTGATAATTAAAAAAATATTACATTTTTTACAGCTGAATATTACAATTCTTAATAGTTGAAAAATACCATTCTTGAAAAAACAGCAACACACTATTATTGACAACTGTATCATACCATTATTGTCAGCTAAAAAATTTAATTTTTGAAAACAAAAAATACAATTTTTGGCAACAAAAAGTACAATTTTTGAAAGCTGAAAAATGCCATTTTAGACAATTAAAAAAATATCGAAAAATGCTGCTTTTGATAACTGAAAAATACCATTTTATAGGTGGAAATACAGCAGAAAAATATAATTTTTGACAGCTAAAAAATATAATTTTTGACAGTTGAAAAATATCATTTTTGACAGTTGAATAATATACTTCTTAATAGCTAAAAAATGCCATTTTTAGCAGCTGAAACATACCATTCTTGACAACTACAACAAACCAATATTGACAACTGTAACATACCAATATTGTCAGCCAAAAAATATAATTTTTGACAACAAAAAGTACAAGTTTTAAGAGCTGGAAAATGCCATTTTGGCAATAAAAAAATGACCGAAAATGCTGCCGTTGATAGCTGAAAAATACGATTTTTATAGGTGAGAAAAACCTTTTTTGACAGCTGAAAAATATCATTTTCGACAGTTGAATAAATACATTTTTTAACAGCTGACAACTACCATTTTCAATAGCTGAAAAATGCCGTTCTTGACAACTGCAACAAACCTTCATTGACAACTGTAACATACCATTATTGTTAGCAAATACGATTTTTGACAGCTGTAAAATGCCATTTTTGACAATTAAACAATGTCAAAAAATGCGGCTTTTAATAGCTGAAAAATACCATCTTTATAAGTAAGAAATACCTTTTTGACAGCTGAAAAGTACCATTTTTGACAACTGAAAAATATCATTCTTGACAACTGCAACAAACCACTACTAACAAATATAACATACCTTTACTGCCTGCTAAAAAATACAATTTTTGACAACACAAAAAATACAAGTTTTGACAACTGAAAAATGCTATTTTGGACAGTTAAACAAATGTCGAAAAATGCTGCTTTTGATCGCTGAAAAATAACATTTTTTACAGGTTGGAAATCGCATTTTTGACAACTGAAAAATATCATTTTTGACAGTTGAATGATACACTTCTTAACAGCTGAAAAATAACATTGTTGACAACTGCATATCATTATTGTTAGCAAATACAATTTTTGACAGCTGTAAAATGCCATTTTTGACAATTAAAAAATGTCAAAAAATGCTGAAAAATACCATTTTTATAGGTAAGAAATACCTTTTTGACAGCTGAAAAGTACCATTTTTGACAACTGAAAAATATCATTCTTGACAACTGCAACAAACCATTATTGACAAATGTAACATACCATTATTGCTATTTAAAAAATACAATTTTTAAATTCGAAAAAGTCAATTTTTGACAGCTGAAAAATGCCATATTTGACAATTAAAAAAAAAGTCGCAAAGAGCTGTTTTTGATAACTGAAAAATAACATTTTAATAGGTGAGAAATACATTTTTTGACAAAGGAAAAAAATACGTTTTTGATAACTGAAGAATATCATTTTTGGCAGCTTTCAACAGCTGAAAAATGCCATTTTTAACAGCCGAAAAATACGATTTTTGACAATTGCAACAAAACATTATTGACAACTGTTACAAACCATTATTGTCAGCTAAAAAATACAATTTTTGACGACAAAAATTACAATTTTTGGCAGCGAAAAAATGCCATTTTTAACAAATAAAAAATGTTGAAAAATACTTTTCTTGATAGCTGAAAAATACCATTTTAATGGACGAGGAATACCTTTTTTGACAATATCATTTTCGACAGTTTAATAATACATTTCTTAACAGCTGAAAACTACCAACTGTTCATTCTTGACAACTGCAACAAACCATTATTGACAATTGCAACACACCATTATTGTCAGCTAAGAAGTACAATTTTAGACAACAAAAGAAAGAAAGAACGATTTATCTTCGTATACCAAAGTAACTGGCGAAAAATAGCTTTAAGAATTAATTAAAAATTCTTGCGAGCTTGAAACTACTACAGGTAGTGTCGTGGCTCCTTGGCTCTATATAGCGAGCCGCCCCTGAGGCCATCACAGGTGGCTAATTTCGAAAATGCTCTTAAAAGAATACTTAAAATAGAAAATTCAGTTACAGTACTTTATTAATAAACACAGATTCAGGTGTAAGAAAAATATTTTACATTTTTTCTACATTACAACCCATGTTTGCAAGGCAACGTTCATGCGAGGCGAAACGATTTCTCTAGAATTAAAAAAAACAAAGTTTGTTAAGTAACATATGCCAATGCATAGCGTACGGAAATTTGAAAATATCATTCGCTTGAAAAATGGTGCACATTTAAAGAAAACGTTGATTCTTCACCCATAATTACATCGAGAAATTGTTTACAAAAAGTTTATAACTCCTACTACGCTATTTACTACATTATGTATCTAAGAAAGGTCACCCTTAAAAATTTAAAATATTCGATAATGGATTGTAGAAGTTTTCGGACGATTTGATTGTATACCACACTTATCCAAATTCTTCAAAATCATCTTCATTCTTAGAAATATATTGATTTTCGTACACGTTATGAGTTGATATTAAAGGGAGGAAGAAATAGCAAATTTTACAACCTTTTACTTAACTGAAGTAGTTCAGTAACAAAGCATAAATACACAGTAATTTGATCAAAGATCAATCAATATAATTTTCATCAATTCTATTGTTGCGCATTTTATTGAATCGAAATTTTCTTAAAAAATAAAACGAATCTACCTTTTACGTTCACCATACGGAATAAACTGCGTGCGCGGTCTCATTACATAAATCAAACGTCCAGAACAGGACCTAAATATTTATGAAGGCTAAAAATGTACAGAAAAAGTTGTTTCGATCGGATCGAAATAACTGTCGGATGAGTGCGCGATCGCATCGCAAACATAAAATATAACCTTCTGTGTGGCTACCGGCAAAAAAAAACTCCCATTTATACAAACAAGAAATTTGTTCTACAAAGTTCCGATTCGATTCGGTTTACCATTAAAAATTCATTAATGTCCGTCGGAAATTTATATCCTTTATATAGACAACACAAATTAATACTTGTAGTTGATTGGGCGACCCGACTTAACTAGGTTTCAATTTGCTCTGGTGGATACGTTTACGAATTGCTGAAAATTAGTCTAAGGCATTGAAGAAAGATGCCAGGTAAATGAAAATTAGTCAACCAAGCATGGAAGGAAGAGCTGAATTTCATAAATATTTGTGTAGATTCAGATGTTACCGTTTAAATAATACGTTTAAGGCTGTTCAACCTGTTCGAAAAATGAAGCATTTTTGGCACTCGGCGTGATCGATAAAAATTTTGTAATAATATTTTAGACAGGGTTACATAAAGGGTGAATATTGGTTTGTAAAGAATTATATTTTTTATAAGTATTTGTAATAATGTGTAATTTAGTGTTAAAAAATAGGTATTTTCAACATTAAATCAAATTGAAATAAACTCTGAAAATCTAAAATGTTTTACTATAGAGGCACTGATTGATTCTTTAGTAATTAAATCCATTAAGTCAAATTAGTTTTACTTGAAAAATAAGGACGCAACCACGTATGAGCTAGACCCTTCCGCTAGATATTTTAGTTGGTGTGAAGTGACGCCATCTGTAGAAAATTGTTATTTTTCTGCAAAAACGGCGTCGTAATAGGATTTTTTAGAGATTATGTCGTGCAAGCCACAAAATTTTGTTTCAGAGTTGGCTGTGAGATAAATGAGGTTTGTCGCATATTATTACGTCATGAGACTAGATTACTTCAATTGAATTAGATTTAAAAAAATGAATTAATCTCAGACATGACTGCTATGTTTCTCTCTCTCAGGCATGGCCAACTCAGAAAGAAAATTCTGTGGCTCACACCTTCTGTTTTGTCAAGTCTGTACATTACCTGTTGTTTTACCATTGCCCCGCAGGAGAAACTATTCGTTAGGGTTCCTGAATTCGAATACCGGTGTGGGCTTTAATTTATAATTAAATATGAAATTTAAAAAATCGGACACAAAATTTTTAAATCAACCAATCTAAATTAATTTACAAATCAGTTTTATTATGTGTCATATTTTTGAATAATGATTTTCTTTTTGTGGAGAAATTATATTCGCGTTGAGGGTAACTCGTGTAATTCTTCGCGGTTGGCTGAAGTAAAATCCCACACGAGATCCCGTGATACTACACGACAATACATCGATAATACACGGGGGTTTTGGGGGTGGACACGTGTTGAGGTAGAAGGGCGACATGGAAAGCACATTAGGAGGCCCTTAGCTGCTACGCCGGAGGGCATCTACATAAGGAGCATGGCTCTGGTTCTCATGCTCAGACTCTCAAGTAGAAAGGACATATACAGCGCTGCGTGTACTGTACCTACTTCCACCTCGACTAACCAGGGCTTAGCTCTCGGCCAACCCTTTATGTACTGCTCCGTTGCACCCTCGTAAGTGGAGATACACACAACTATCCATCCCCAGGCGTTTGCTACAATAGTTTTATTACTCTATAATATCTTCTTATTAAATTCAATCAATAGTAGGTATTGGCTATGTAGAGGATGTTCGTGAAAAATCATTTTTTTTTAATCACTGAATAAAACACTTACTATGTTTTTTACCACATAAATTGTGGTAAAAGACATAGTAAGTGTTTTATTCAGTGATTCTATAATGAATTACCACGTAGTAACGGTCGTAACCATCACCATGATCAATTTTTGTTTGTTATTGCAAGTGCATTTTTTCTGCTAGTAGTTATGAATGCACATTACATTTGTAATGCTGTTAAAAGTCAATATCATCCAACGATTTTAGTAATAACAGGTAAATGACGTGTTAAATATTTTAAGCTGGTTGGGAGATAGACGCAAAGATTAGCGAAACAGTTAATTTTTCCAGGTCGGTTGAGAATGATAATAGGTGTTACCCAGATGCACACCGAATTTAATGACATATGGAGGCTACACTACGCAACTACTGATTAGACCATGAATATTTATCAAGGCGGCTTTGCGTCAATCAAAAAATATTAAACCGGAACTCTACGCTTGTCCGCCGTAGACGAAAACCTGCACATATCGTATTATTCAAAATATTGGATTAAAAAAAAAACGGTTAAAAGGCAATAATTTAAATCCGTTCTAAAATGATTAAATATTAAAGCAATAAGTATACAGAATTAAAAAATATATTATTATTATTTATGAAAAATCCAAAATAAGTGTAACTTTATCTAATAAACATACATGAATTAAATTAATGAAATCACATCGCAACATCGCAACATTAGACAAGTCAATTAAAATACAAATACACAACGTTGATAATACAATGAAAAAAAAATCATTATTCTCAAACCAAATTATTATAACATTATTGATTTTTATTGCAGGATTACTTGGGTGACCAGGAATCTCCCCGCAGTGGGGCGATCTCGCGCAAGAGGACGTCTGCGCCACCTGGTGCAGCGGCCTCAAGGTGGCCGCGATCAGCACGAAAAAAAAATAGTTCGGAAGCCGGTTTATCACTAAATAAAACCATCAAAAACGACTTGCCCTCCTGACTTGAAAATAAAATACGAAAATTACCTATTTCTTCAGCGCTCAAGGTGGTGTTGAATATTTGCAAACCCGTAAATTAAAAAAAAAATCTGAAACATTGTGTGGAAGTAAAGTAGTTCATTCGTAGCACAAAAACATCTTCTGTTTCTGCGGAATTTCAGTCTGAGGTGGTGAAACCAGTGGCGGCTCGTGGAACATGTTGATGGTAGAGCCACTTATACAATATACCCCTCACCCCCCCTTAAGAAATAAAGAACGATTTATCTTCCTAGATCAAAATGGCAAAAATAATACATTTTAAATTTTGGTTCAAATGTAAAATTAAAACATAATGTGTGATATATCATCGTAAACAGAAAGAAATCTTGCAATAGAAAATGTAAAAATCCAATAAAACAAAAGTTGTCTACTGTTTCTCCGCCATCTTGAAAACTACAATAAATCTAATAACATATTTGGATCCTCCATTAAAAAGTGCTCTAATAATGTCCTAGTGCAAAATGCGTAATAGTAATAGTTTTCGAATAAAAAATGAAAAATGAAAATTGATTTTCGCGATTTTTTGAAAACAAAAAAGGTAACTCAAATTTCTCAACAGATTGTTAATCAACGTTATAATACATAACTTTGCCCTCATTTAACCAACCTCGTATCTCTTAAGGTGACTTCACCGGCTCCTGTTTCAAAACTTTTTTTATTTAAGGTCCAAAAAATTTGAAATTTTTTGGGCGTATACTAGATTTAATTATAAAACATTGTAAGGATTTTTCTTTTTTTTAGCATTTATAACTTTTGTGTAATACATTTTTATTCCAGACATTTAAATCCAAATTCAAATTCAAATCTTTAGAAGTGTTTACATAAAATTAATAAATATAAATCAACTAAAATCACTACAATATTTGAGTAAATAAAGGAGATTTTGCAATTTAAATGAAGTACAATATTTACTAAAATCTTTACTTGATACGTGGTAAATGTAGGTTCCGCTCCAAACGTAGCAGCCAATAGAATCGAACGGGAGATACGTTGTGTGTGAGAGAGATGAAATTAAAACAAACATGTGCACATGGTGTGGTGGTGAATTTCTAGCAGAGAAGGGCGAAATTACTCCTTTTTGTGAACCAACATTATTAGATTTGCCCCGGAAACGTTGTGCACACCAACAAGAAAGTCTTCGCTTCCACAGTTGTTTAACTACTTTCTTTTGACTCAAAATGAATTACATATTTTCAACTGGAGTCACTTGACTCCGCGACTTACTTCACGGAGTTAACTCTTTGAGTCAACTCACTCATGAATTACCCATGTTAATGTTGATTAGGGTGATGTTACAATGTTTTCTGTTTGTCTCACCGCGATTATTTCTTCTATCTTCGAAAATAGCCTGATGGTCTGGTTAACACATGTTTGACCTTAGTACCTGCTTTTCTGAGAATTCAAAGGGCGCACAAATGTTCGGAGACATAATCCGTGCACAATTCGGTCCAATAGTAATTTTCTTCGAATTTCATCGTAAAAATATCGGAAAAATCATGTACGTTTTAAAACAGCTATGTAGAGCAATTGCAACTGGTTAAAAATCTATCCATGGTGGATGTATGTTTTTTTACTAGGAATAATAATAATAAAATGGAATAAGGCCTCAACAGAAGTAGGAATGAATACTGCATTTATCCGTGATTCAATGTAGCAATAACCAATCAACAAATGTTTATTTAGTTAGCATTGAGTTAGCTCTTTGTGATTGCGCTAACAATTAGTCATCTAATTATCTTGTGAGACGTATTATATTTTTTAAATAAAAGTATTCCTGATTTGGTTATAATTAGAGAGCGGATTTTATGCAAAATGCATATTTATGTATATTTTTCATATTTTGCACATTTACCCATATAATGCATATTTCGCCTTCTAATGCATATTTTAACATACAGGGTCTTCATTTCAAAAGGAGCCATCCTGAATAACTTTGGATCTGGAGTAATTACGGTTTTAAGAAAAAATACGTCAGTTTTGTTTTCGAGGGGGAACTTAAAAAAAACTGTTTTTAAAATTTTATCTTTCACCCCCTTACCCCCAGCCACCCCATCTTTATAATTTCAAATGGCACCCCCTATTGTGCGATACCTCATTTTAAAGGGCGTAAAAAATACTATCCAGCAAAGCAAAAATAATTGAAATCGGTTCATTTGTTTTAGAGAGAGAGAGAGGGTATTGATTTCAAAATAAGCCACCCTGAATAACCCTGGTTCTGAAGTAGTCACGGTTACAGGAAAAAATATGTCAATCTTGTTTTTGAGGGGGGACTTGAAAACACTGTTTTTAGAATTTTATCTTTCACCCTCTCACCCCCAGCCACCCCATCTTTATAATTTCAAATAACATCCCCTTTTGTGCGACACCTCATTTTAAAGGACACACAAAATACTGTCCAGCAAATAAAAATTAATTTAAATCAGTTCATTTGTTTCAGAGATATTCATTTCAAAATATGCCACACCAAAGATTGTGTATCTGGGGGTGAAAGAAAAAATTATAGAAACAGTGTTTTTTAAGTTCCTCCCTCTAAAATAAAATTGACGTATTTTGGCTTAAAACAGTAACTACTTCAGATCCAAAGTAATTCAGGGTGGCTTGTTTTGAAACAAAGACCCTCTCTCTCTAAAACAAATGAATTGATTACAAATATTTTTCATTTGCTGGATGGATAATAATTTGTATGGCCTTTAAAATGAGGTATCGCACAATAGGGAGTGCCATTTGAAATTTTAAAGTTGGGATGGTTGGGGGTGAGGGGGTGAAATATAGAATTCTAAGAACAGTGTTTTTCAAGTCCCCCCTCACAAACAAAATTGACGTTTTTTTTTTGAACCCGTGACTACTTCAGAATCAGAGTTATTCAGGGTGGAGTATTTTGAAACGAATACCCTCTCTCTCTAAAACAAATGAACTGATTCCAATTATTTTTGCATTTCTGGATAGTATTTTTTAAGCTCTTTAAAATAAGGTATCACACAATAGGGGGTGTCATTTGAAATTATAAAGATGGGGTGGCTGGGGGTGAGGGGGTAAAAGATAAAATTCTAAAAACAATATTTTAAAGTTCCACCTCAAAAACAAAATTGACATAGTTTTTCCTGTCACCGTGACTACTTCAGAACCAGAGTTATTCAGGGTGGCGTATTTTGAAATGAATACCCTCTCTCTCTAAAACAAATGAACCGATTTCAATTATTTTTGCTTTGCTGGATATGCCCTAGAAAGATAAAATTTTAAAAACAGTATTTTTTAAGTTCCCCCTCGAAAACAAAATTGACGTATTTTTTTTTAAACCGTAACTACTTCGGATCCAAAGTTATTCAGGGTGGCTCCTTTTGAAATGAAGACCCTGTATAATTGTAATATTTAACATTTTGGCGGACGGCACATTACAACACGTGCAATTTTCGATCAACCAACATCTAGTTATTCAAGGAAATACTGGGCAAATGTTATCAAAACAATTGCCAATTCGTCCTGCGATAAACAGTAATTTATGCGTTCACATGTTTTTGTCGGTTTACTTTGAAAAATGTGAAATATATAAAAAGAAATTTGAAGAATTGAAGAAAATTAAATTTTTGCAAAATATGATTTGCGATTTTTGTATTTTTCTGTTTTAGAAAATATCGTAGAATTGAAACCATTAGTATTCAGGTTTATATAATTTTATGGTTCAGTGTGAAAGAAAACGGCTCTGTGTTGAGGGTCGTAATTTTCAATAAAGTAAACAAGCTGCGATAAGCCATTCATTCAAGGACCCATTGACACAGAAGAAGAATGGATGTGATGCACATGTTCAAGCCGCCACAATTTCATGTGGGTGCATTTAAAGGATAGACATATTTATTTTCTAATGGACTAGATAAAGACAATGCTACTTCTATAAGAGTTCTGGTCTCTGTCGGGTCTCCAGGCCATCGCCGCAGGCCACAGGTATTAAAAATAATAAATTTTGATGGTGGGTTGGGCTTCGAGCACCTAGCATAGATAAGAGATGTAAGTGATCCGCCCATCAAAAATCGCTCTGACGTCATACCGGTGAAACCCCCTTAAGATAACTGAAATCCCCATAGTGCCGTTCGAAAAACGGGCACCCTGTATAACGAACTGTCCCTGCTTAACTTGATAAAACGATGATTTGCAAATCTAATTTAATTTTTGTAGAATTTCGTCGATACGTTTTATATATATTTTTTAAATTTTCACTCGAGTAGTACATAATTCGAAAAAATTTTCAAAAATTCACAACTCGCGAAGTAATTGGTGGATTTTTAAAAATTGCGCTTATTTTGATAAAACAATGATTTGCAAATCTAGTTTAATTTTTGAAGAATTTAGTCGACACGTTTTATATTTTTTTTATTTTATTTTTTGAGTATTACACAATTGGAAATCTAAAATTTTCAAAAATTCACAACTCGCGAAATAATCGGTGGATTTTCAAATACTCTATTAATTTTGATAAAACGATGATTTGCAAATCCAGTTTAATTTTTGTAATTCAGTCGATACGTTTTATATATTTTTTTTTTATTTTTTGCTCGAATATTACACAATTCGAAAACTAAAATTTTCAAAAATTCACAACTCGCGAAGTAATTGGTGGATTTTAAAAAACTGCACTTAATTTCATAAAACAATGATTTGCAAATCTAGTTTAATTTTTGTAGAATTAAGTCGACACGTTTTATATATTTTTTTATTTTTTTGCTCGAGTATTACACAATTAGAATATTAAAATTTTCAAAAATTTACAACTCGCGAAATAATTGGCGAATTTTAAAAAACTGCAATTAATTTGATAAAACAATCATTTGCAAATCTTAGTTTAATTTTTGTAGAATTAAGTCGACACGTTTTATATAATATTTTTTGCTCGAGTATTACACAATTCGAAAACTAAAGTTTTCAAAAATTCACAACTCGCGAAATAATCAGTGGATTTTCAAATACTCTATTTAGTTTGATAAAGCGATGTTTTGCAAATCCAATTTAATTTTTGTAGAATTTCGTCGACACGTTTTATATTTTTTTTTAGTTTTTTGCTCGAGTATTACACAATTCGAATATTAAAATTTTCAAAAATTTACAACTCGCGAAATAATTGGTGAATTTAAAAAAACTGCACTTAATTTGATAAAACAATCATTTGCAAATCTTAGTTTAATTTTTGTAGAATTAAGTCAACACGTTTTATATTTTTTTATTATTTTTTTTCGAGTATTGCACAATTGGAAATCTAAAATTTTCAAAAATTCACAACTCGCGAAATAATAGGTGGGTTTTCAAATACTCAATTTATTTTGATAAAACGATGATTTGCAAATCTAATTTAATTTTTGTAGAATTTAGTCGACGCGTTTTATATTTTTTTTTATTTTTTGCTAGAATATTACACAATTCGAAAACTAAAATTTTCAAAAATTCACAACTCGCGAAATAATCGGTGGATTTTCAAATACTCTATTTAGTTTGATAAAACGATGAGTTGCAAATCCAGTTTAATTTTTGTAACTTAGTCGACATGTTTTATGTATTTTTTTTATTTTATGCTCGAGTATTGCATAATTTGAAAACTAAAATTTTCAGAAATTCACAACTTGCGAAATAATTGATGGATGTTCAAAAACTGCACTTAATTTGATAAAACGGTGATTTGCAAATGTATTTTAATTTTTGCAGAATTTTGTCAACACGTTTTACATTTTTTTTATTTTTTGCTCGAGTAGCTTGAAAATACAGGTAGTGCCATGGCTCCTTGGCTCTATATAACGAGCCGCCCCTGGGTGAAACCACTCCTCAAAGAAAAATGAAAGTTTTTTTTTTTAGCAAATTTCTTTAGAAGAACACATATCAAAAAATGGTTCATATAAAAGATTTCAGATTTCAGATTCAGATTTTGCGGAAAAATATGTCCCTTTTTAAAGTAACAAAATCTACAGGATTTTCAAACGCTTCAGGACGCGTTTTTATATATCTGCTTTTAAACCAAGCAAATTAAAATAGAATCACAAATCGAGACTAAGAAAATTGATTATTTCGTTGCGGGAGTGCAAATTGACATATTTCTCCTGTAAAATTATATTAACCGAAAATGTTCGCAAATTTTTTTTTCAAATTCGAAATCCAAACACATCCAAAGGCCTGTCATACGCAAGCAAATTTTACATTTTTCTGACATGATGTGCCAGTATGAAAATACCGGGTGACCAATTTTAATCTTTATTTGGAAATTTCTCGAAATTATTGCATCTGACCTAAGAAGTTGCCGGATAAAAGTTGTTTGGTTTGGAGGGGGACGTCCGGTTATAAAACAAGTTTCACCCCCCGACCCCCAGGTGGGTGGGAAATGGGGGTAACTTTAAAATTTTAAATGGAAACCCCTATTTTTACTTTCTCCGTTACGAAGTACGAGAAAGTATTGTAATCGTGATTTTTTTTTCAAAATTTTTTTTTACGGAAATATCCGTTTTGGGGTCCCTAGGTGCCATTTCAACAATTTCTGGAATTTTTTTTTTTGTGTCTGTGTGTGTGTGTGTGTCTGTCTGTGCGCGCTGTATCTCAAAAACTAATAAAGCAATTGATATGAAACTTTAAACATACGTCTTATTTGATAATCTGAAGAACCGAAAAGTTTTTGGTAAAATTTCGTACAACGGAACTGGGCGTTAACCTTAACTGTTTTTTGTTTTTTGCGAATATTTTCGTAAATGCGAAAAAATTACACAAAAACATTTAAACAAACTTTGAAGAAAACAAAGAAATGAACATCTTTTGCTTATAAACATTTTTCATAAAATCATTTTATTCGAGAAAAAAATTTATTATATTAATTTTTCCAATTTTTGGTTTATAATTACGTAACAATAATAGTTACAGCAAATTTATCTTAATAATAATTGCAGAGAATGCTAAAATAAACAACTTATAAAGAATAGGTTTTTTTCGAAAACCCTTTAGTTTTTGAGTAAATTTTTCCACCTTTCATAATTTGGACGTTTTAAACGTCAGTTTTATCCGAGTCTACGAAACATTCGATGTACATCTAAAATAGGATTTAAATTGAAAATAAACTATGAAAGCGTAAATATAAATGATACCATCAAGTCAGAGAAAGTAACATGATGGCCACCACCACCACTTTTTTTATTTACATAACTGCTGAACGCATTGTTAGATTTTGATTATTTAAACGTGAAAATGTAGCAAATTTAACACATTTAAAAAAATTATTAGAAAATTTTCATCTTAAATCAATTGCCGAAATCGCAAATTTTTAAATCAAAACAAAAAATCGTATTTAAAAAAGATCATATAACTGTTGGACGCGTTGTTGGATTTTAAAAATGTAGCAAAATTTAACGCTTTTTGAAAAATCATTCGAAAATTTCTACCTTAAATCAACGTATTTGCCAAAATCTCAATTTTTTTAATAAAAACAAAAAATCGTATTTTTTATAAATTACGTAACTGTCGAACGCGTCATTAGATTTTGATGATTTAAACTTGAACATGTAGCGAATTTAACACTTTTTGAAAAATCATTGAAAAATTTCCATGTTAAATCAACGCAAATTGCCAAAAACGCAATTTTTTAAGTCAAAACAAAAAAAAAATAATTAGATAACTGCTAAACGCATTGTGAGATTTTGATTATTTAAACGTGAAAATGTGGCGAAATTAACACATTTTAAAAAATCATTGGAAAATGTTCATCTTAAATCAATGTAAATTGTCAAAAATCAAAACGAAAACATCGTATTTTTTTAAATCATATAACTGTTGAACGCGTTGGATTTGTTGGATTTTGATTTTTTAAATTTGAAATTATAGCGAATTTATCACTTTTTGAAACGTTATTGGAAAATTTCCCCCTTAAATCAATGCAAATTGCCAAAATCGTAAATTTTTAAATCAAAACAAGAAATGGTATTTTTTAAAAATTATATAACTGTTGAACGCGTTGTTAGATTTTGATGATTTAATCGTGAAAATGTAGCGATTTTAATACGTTTTGAAAAATCATTGTAAAATTGCCATCTTAAATCAACGCAAATTACCAAAAATTCAAATTGTCAAAAAACGCAAATTTTCAAGTCAAAACAATTTTTTTTAAATTACGTAACTGCTGAACGCGTTCTTAGATTTGATGACTTAAACGTGAACATGTAGCGAATTTAACACATTTTTCAAAATCATTGGAAAATTTCCACCTTAAATCAACGCAAATTGCCAAAATCTCCGTTTTTTTTAAATCAAAACAAAAAATCGTATTTTTTTATAAATAAATAAAGTAATAAAAGTAAATAAATAATTAAATAAAGGAACTTCGTAAGCATTCAAATCGGTAATTGGGTGGACTATTTTCATGAAATTTTTCAGAATTTTTCATCAACTTGTTCGTCAGTGTAAAAAAGTGTTTAAAAAATCGATTAAAAAACTTTTGGAATTTTTTTAGGGTTTATATGACCTTGGAAAAAAGGATCAAATATGTAATCGTATGGACTATTTTTATGATTTCTTTTTCAGAATTTTTCAACTACTCGTTCGTCAGTAAAAAAATTATTTTTAAAAAATCGATTTCAAAAACTTTTGGAATATTTTAGTGTCTAAATGGCCTAGAATGACCTTGAAGAAGATTGGTCAAATGTGTAATTGGGTAGACTATTTTCATGATTTTTTTTCAGAATTTTTCATCAACTCGTTCGTCAGTAAAAAAATAATTTAAAAAAAATCGATTTACAAACTTTTGGAATTTTTTCAGTAACTAAATGACCTTGAATGACTTTTGGAAAAAAGGATCAAATGTGTAAATGTATGGACTATTTTCATGATTTTTTTCAGAATTTTTCATCAACTCGTTCGTCAGTAAAAAAATAATTTAAAAAAAATCGATTTACAAACTTTTGGAATTTTTCCAGTAACTAAATGACCTTGAATGACTTTTGGAAAAAGTATCAAATATGTAAATGTATGGACTATTTTCATGATTTTTTTCAGAATTTTTCATCCACTCGTTCGTCAGTAAAAAAAATATGTTTAAAAAATCGATTTCAAAAACTTTTGGAATATTTTAGTGTCTAAATGGCCTAGAATGACCTTGAAAATAATTGGTCAAATGGGTAATTGGGTAGACTATTTTCATGATTTTTTTCAGAGTTTTTCATCCACTCTTCGTCAGTAAAAAAAAAATGTTTGAAAAATCGATTTCAAAAATTTTTGAAATATTTTAGTGTCTAAATAGCCTAGAATGACCGAAACCCATTTTCCATATAAATCGGGGTCCTTTAACTAAGAAAATAAATCAACAGGTCATAGGTCAAAAGCAGATTGAAGAAAATTACATGTAAAGATTGATTGTTGAAGCCATTACTTTGAAAACTATTATTAAACTGGTTCAAAGTGTGTATGTTAAAACAAGACAACTGTTTAATTGTTTAAATTCAGGGGCTGAATTTTATAATTATGTACAAATTTAGAATTAGTTTATTCTTGGCATTTCCTGATTCTATCTCACCTTTCCATGTCCTATTTATTTGTAGTGTTCATTCGAAAATAAAGAATTTATTGTTATTCAAATTGTAATACAATTCAAGGGCATGTCCTATGAATATTACTCGTTTTTTTAAATTTTAATGCTAAAATGCATATGTCGTTCATTAGCTACAATGCAAATTTGTGACCGATTTTAATTAACACAGATGGATAGTACTAATGATAATTATGTGGTACTTTTAAAGGCAAGCAATTTATATTTAAAAATAAACAATTTAATAATCAATGAATGCGGGCTAGGATTTAAAAATAGCACAGGAAATCTATCTATTTAAGTATCAAGGCCATTGAGTATTACAATTTGCATGGTAATAAAGATAAAAGATAGTATCAAAAGCAAATTATTTTAAATTATTAGATTGACGACGCTGCTACCTATTAAAATTCCATTACATGACTATAATAAAAACATTGCAGTTTTGTCTTGTAATTGGTTATCTGTTGGGCTAATTGTATTATTATTGAGTTAAAAAAATGATTTATTGTTCTACAACAAACTTAAGTAAGCTATTTACGTTTTCACTAATGATAAAAGCTAAAAAAAAAGATTCGCTAGTATTTTCAGTTTTACATCCAAAGTTATTAGTAACGAATCTCGTGTTGTTTCGTATACCAACAAGTATTTCAAGACGGGCAAAAATTTCGCCGCATCGCGTTATATAAAATGTGCGGCGATAAATAACAATTGTGTCGGTCCGGATATTATCTGATAACATTTGTTTGCATATTTGTGTGTAGATTCTTGGGAATCCTCGGCGAATAAGATGTAACCTTCCTCCTACAAGAGAGAAGAGATCGCGGACTGATAGCGCCGCATTCATGCTTGATTTATGCCGGATTGATAATGTATCAGCAAACACACACAACACAATGTAAATTACAATAGGCCGACGCTGTAAATATGCTCTTACACAGGAAAAAGAACGAAAAATTAATAATAATAAAAATACGATGCTTTTCGCAACACGATAAACGAATGATTTATCAAAAAAAAAAAATACTTTCCTTAATCACAAAACAAATATCTGAGAAAATGGACATTAAATTTATTAAAAGTTAAATTTCTATGTAAAAAATAAACAATGTTGATTTCTCATCTTGGGTTAAAACAAAACAGCAATTTTTCAAACTAAAAATGGGAAAACAAAAATTGTATAGAATGATAGAAAAAAATAATCAAAGGAGAAATTCGTTTTAAGAGTTTAAAATTAATTGAAAAAATTATACATTTCCGATTTCGAATAAAATGCCAAATACGAGATTGAAAAGAAACGTCAAAATACCAAAATCGAAAATTGTACGATTTCAAAAATTAATCATTGAATGAATATATATTTTTTTTAATTTGTTAGCTCTAGAAAATAAACCCATTCGATGGTGCAAGTGATATTTGGTAAGAAGGTAAATATAATTATAAGTTTCTGCACGATTTGTCAATGAGCTATTGTCCTGATGGTCTCTCTACTAATGCCCTTTTTTTGTATAGATTATTGTAGCATAACATGAACTATTGACATGATGACCGTTATTTTTGTAATCAGATATTATTAAATCGCATTGAAAAAATCATTATTGTGAATAATTCATTCAAAATTGTTTACATAAACGAGCTATTAACCTGATGGTCTCTCTACTATCGTTATTTGTGTTGAGATCGCATTAAAAAATTCACAATAAATTATTCATTCAATAAAGTTTAATTAATTTAATTTAATCGCTTACCAACCGTAGGAACCATCTTCTATAACTGATAATCCTTTTCCATTAATGTAATTTTCAATATTCTGCACACACTAAAACACGAGAACACTCACTCACTCGGTGGAAGGTAAACTGCCGAATCGAACGGTTTTCAATGACTAAAAAGTGATTTAATCCGGAATGCGTTCGTGCATCGTAGATAAGGATTGATAACAGACGACGGAAGAATGTGTTTTTGCCGGATGTTAATTGCCTCCGGGGTAAAGGTCAAATAATTCGGCGGTTCGCACCTTCGCAAAATTTTCCAGTTCCACCGGTGAGTTTGTTCGGTGTTTTAGATTTTAACACCGCGACGGATTGTTATTCTTGAATTTTAATTTTTGAGTTCACTGGTATTTGAAATACTTTCATGATCAGGCGGAGACGTTGTGAAAATTTCTAGCAAGTTCGCCGACTCGAAAAAAATGGAAAAATAATAGCCATCGACGTTAAACTTTCTAGAATAACTAGAAATGCATTCGAGATTATGATTTCGTGAAAATCCATTGACACCCCTTCACTGGATTTTAAAATACTTTTACTTGATCAGGCGGAGAAGTTGTGAAAATTTCTAACAAGTTCGCCGACTCGAAAAAAAAAGAAAAATAATAGACATCGACGTTAAAATTTCTAGAATAACTAGAAATGCATTAGAGATTATGATTTCGTAAAAATCCATTTACACCCCTGTCGCCTTGGAAGTCCTGCATGTCCTCATTGGCGGCTCCGGTGATTATCGAAATGTGGATTGTAACCTCAACTGAATGACTGCTGTTGGTGTTGTGGTAAGGGCTACCGTTTTTTCTTTGGGAATATGTCACAGCTACATACAAATTTACCAAGCACTCGAGACGCATTACGCTGTGACAATCTTAAATTCAATTGGCTCCGGAGATTCATTTTACCCCTCATGACTTGAGTGCTTGGTAGAGTTATAGTCTTCTGCCTTATTCCTCTCTATTATTTCCAAAAAAATAAATATTGTGACAAATTTATATTCACCAACTCATCGTTGATTAGATTCAAGTCTGAGGCCCGCTACATTATCTGTTAAGTGTGTTTGAATGTAAACTATATTAACATATATATGTATACAAGGTGTCTAAAAAAGACACCACCAAAATGATATGGTGTATTCCTGAGACAAAAAAGAGCAAATTAACTAAATTTATCTATATGAAAAATTACATACCTTTCAAGATACAGCAAGTCAAAGTTTAAGATTTTTGAAATATTTTAATCTATATCTCGAAAATGGCAGATGAGAATGATTTGTTTATTTTTTTCTGATAACTACATTAGGTGTACTACATTGTTTAAAAATTTCAAGAAATTTCTTAAAGTGCAAAGGTGCTCCAGAGGACATGCTGTTTACATTATTACATAGAACTTTTTTGTTCTTCATATTTTTTACGATTTAATATTTTTTTCAATGCAACTCATCACTTTTAAAGAATTTATAACTCTTAAAGTTTTTTTGTTTACGCCTTATTTTTAACAAAAAAAAATAAAAAAGAACTTATTGTTCATTGTTTAATTGCGCTCGTTCTGCAAGAAAAGTCTTAAAAATAACTATAATCCAAAAACTGCTTTTATTTTAACATATTAAATTATTTAACAAATTACAAAAATTGTTTAAAATGACCCTCATAAAAAAATCACAGTACACATTGTATGCGCGTGCGCGCGTCGCGTCGATGCGCTTCAGCCACCGGCGATACTTCGGTCACCACCACTCAACGTGTTAACCAGTTTTACTTAAATTGAAAGTTTTAATTGTACTGACACGTTTTCAACGAATTGACACCCGCCTACTTAGATTATTTCATTTTTTAACACGAAATTTTCCAAAAACAATAAGTAATTTTTTATTTTTTTTGCTAAAAATAAGGCGTAAACAAAAAAACTTTAAGAGTAATAAATTCCTTAAAAATGACGAGTTGCATTGAAAAAAATATTGAATCGTAAAGAATGTGAATAACAAAAAAGTTCTATGTAATAATGTAAACAACATGTCCTCTGGAGCACCTTTGTGCTTGAAGAAATTTCTTGAAATTTTTAAACAATGTAGTACACCTAATGTAGTTGTCAGAAAAAAATAAACAAATCATTCTCATCTGCCATTTTCGAGATATAGATTAAAACATTTTAAAAATCTAAAACTTTGACTTGCTGTATCTTGGAAAGTATGTAATTTTTCATATAGATAAATTTAGTTAATTTGCTTGTTTTTTGTCTCAGGAATATACCATATCATTTTGGTGGTGTCTTTTTTAGACACCTTGTATATATATGTTAATATTTTTTTATGTCAAATGTAGCTTTTGACGTCTAGATAAATAAATAAACAGTGATGGAATAATTATGCTGTAGTTATTAAAGTGTGTTGTATTGTATGTGCTGAGTCCGACTTATGTAAGAAATGGAGGAAGTCAGGGAGTGAATAGGTAAACGATTGATATTAAGTTTATTAGTCTTAAGTAGAGAGTCGATAAAGACTCATGTAACCTGTCAAGGGAATAAAAAGAGTAAAATATAGTAAGTGTTTCTGTGAAGAGTCCCCGAATAGCCTCGGTAAGAACATCACACCATCATTGGTTCTTCGCTGTGTTCTTTCATTATTTGAGTACTATTACTTTATAGCTATGAGCACGCAGAGATTCGATGTCAGTAGAGCTTGAGTCATAGTGGGTAGTGAGCCCCACGTTGGGCGTCAAAATGTTACCAAAAAGTACCTTTAAACAGGGTGGTAGTCTCATAAGAATGGTGGAGATGTGTTCTTTGACGGCAATCAATAAGAACGAGTTTTGGGAAATAATGGATTCATTCAATCTTAAGAATTTCAAAATAAGTATTTGATGTATAATGTTTCCTGGAATCCTAGTGAAGCTGTTGTCGTTCGTCGGATTGCCAGGCTTCGGTTGGCACGTGGTGCTTCCTTTCTCTCGGAGGAGTGCGTTAGTTAGGACTGGCACCTAGTTTTTTTCCGTGCCCTCGCAGGAGACGACGCCGTTCGTCGTAGATCCTTGAAGTTTCATCGTTGGAGCTCTAAGATTCGAATTTATTTGAATGAATCATGAATCGCTCAATTATTATGTAATAAATAGTTTATGTAAAGGGGTGTTTGAAAACATTATGAAAGGTCTTAAAATTAAAAAAAAAAAATAGGTAATAGAAGTACAACATTTTGATAAGAATTTATGGGTGTGTGTGGTAATAACGAACATCAAGAGAATAATAAAATTGCTTATAAAACAGTCATTAAAAATGAATATACGAGGGGCGTGCGTTGGTGGTAATGTAAGCAAAACTGTAATGTAAAGGCGGTTACTGATAGAGTATCAGTAACCGGAACATGGCGGAGCTCCACCCCGGAAGTGCAGTGCGTGACAGATTAAATCGCGAAACAGAGAGAAATGTTGTAATATATTCGTAGAACATGAATGGGAATATAATCGCGTCGAAATGGTGGACGGGATTCCATAAAAGTGCCATATAGCATAATTGCGAGCACAAACATCACTCGATATAATTGATTGCCCTATAAAATTGGCGGCGTAAGCTTGTAATGGAGTCGGTAATTTCAATTGTCGTGCCGACGACGACGACGACGAGAGAGCGCAAAAGCGGTAAATTTATTTATTTCTGATTAAAATTAATGGCGTCGGACGGCCGTGGAAAAAAGCACGTAACAGGACGACAATTGCAAGAAATGAATTACAATCGGGTGTTCTGTAATCGCGGCCGATTTATTTGCGCGCTTTTTTCGATCGGAACTGGTTTACAAATCTGGGTGGTCGTCCAGTTTACCTCCTCTCGTCACATTGACAATGTTCTTTAAACCTTTACTCGATACTTTTAATACTTATGCATTACCATTACAAATTCTTGCAATCCGAGACAGGAATAGATGTTAACGAAGATTCAGCTAATTTTTAATACGAATTGATGATTTAGTATATTTGTGTGAGCCACAGAATTTTGTTGCTGAGTTGACCATGACTGAGAGAGAGAGAAACATAGTTGCCATGTCTGAGATTAATTCATTTTTTAAATCTTATTCAATTGAACTAATAATAATATGCATACCTCATTTATCTCACAGCCAACTCCAGGGGCGGCTCGTTATATAGAGCCAAGGAGCCATGGCACTACCTGTAGTTTCAAGCTCAGCAAGAATTTTCAATTAATTCTTAAAACACTTTTTCGCCAGTTTAAATGTTAAACAACGTCTGCATAACTTAAAAAAATAGAGAAAAATCGCAATACAGTTGTTTCCCAACGCAGCGTATGCTTTTTTGGTATTAAAAAAAATATTTTGAGCAATAGAGTGATTTTTGAAACTAATTTAAACAATTTTCTTACTAGAATATTCTTCATTTTTTTTATTTTTAAGCCCATTTTTTCAGTTTTTTTGGATCTAAAAATTCTATATATTGACCTAAATTTTCGATTCATTATTAAAATTTTCGACTTTTTGATCCGCATTTTTAATTTTTAGATTTTTTGGTCTAAATTTTTATCTTAATTTTTGATTTAATTGTTAAAATTTTCGATTTTTGGTTTTTCGGGACGAATTTTTAATTTTTAGACTTTTCAGACAGCATTTTTGATTTTTCAGACCTACCTTTTAATTTTTGAATAAATATTGAGATTGAAATCCATTTTTACTGGGTGTAGTTTAATTAAAATGATGACGAAATGATACTCATTTATTGAGTATTGTAAATAATTTTATTTCTCCAAACTAAATAAAATAAAATAAAATTATTTACAATACTGGAGAGGTATCATTTCGTCATCATTTTAATTTCAATTTTTGTTTTTTTAGGTATTTTAACCTGAATTATTGATGCGAGAATTTTTTCGAGTTTTGTTTGCTGAAATTTTCGATTTTTTAGTCCGCATTTATTATTATTATTATCATTTTGTTTTGTTTGTTAAAATTTTTATCCTTTTCATTTTTAGGCCCGAATTTTAGATTATTGGTCTAAATTTTTTTTTTTGTCCTACGTTTTAAATTTGTTTAACTTGAATGATTGATTTTATTGTGCGATTTTTTGTATTTTTTGGCTATTATTTTCAAATTTCTGGTCAGAAACTTATTTTTGGGGGCTGAAAGTGGTAAATTATTTCGCTTCTACCGAAATTTTCGATTTTTTTAATTTTTTTATTCTTAGATCAGGATTCTTGAGCTTTGGCCCATATTTTAGACTTCTGTATTTTGGGATTTTTTAATTTTTTTTTTAATATTCTCTATTTTCACGAAAATTTTCGATTTTTGTTGTCCGCATTTTTTATCTTTACGCCATAGTTTTCGATGTTTTGTCTAAATTTTCACCATTTTTGGTCTATATTTTGTATTTTTGATTTTTTCGGTTTAAATTTTTGGTCTTTTGGACCAAATTTTCTTTATTTTGATAAGTAATTGCAGAGGCTTTCACTTCATCATGCATTTTGAATAATTCAAATAAAAACGAATAACTTTATTAATAAAGTGATACCAACAAAGTTCTTCGTTTTTATTTGAATTCTTTATTTTGACTTAAATTTTCGATTTGTTTGTTGAAAATTTTAATTTGTTGGTCCACTACTTTGATTTTTAGGTACGAATTTTAGATTTTTGGTCTTGATTTTTAAATTTTTGTCCCATATTTTAGATTTTCTTAACTTGAATTAATGATTTTATTGTGCGGTTTTCGAATTTTTTTTTGCTATTATTTTCGAATTTCTCGACAAAACTCATTTTAAGGGGTCTGGCCACCTTGGTCGCTCGGAAAATGTTTTTTTTTTCTAATTTCATAAACTCTGAAGTATAAATGATTTTTGTTTTATTTTTTTTACACAATGTAGATAATAGTTTGAAGAATGTCTGACATATTTTTGAATGAAAAATATTTAAAAATGGCGGCTCTGTATACATTTCCCGGGAGTCCCTCCGCGCAAGGGGGGGGGGAGGGATGTGGCGTCATCGATAGCTCTGTTTATTTGCATCTGAAGACGAAAACAAAAAAAGATCATATTTGTGGATAGTGTAGTTACGACATGACGTAGCGATTTCTCTCTTTTCGACTATTTGAGAGATTGTGGTGAGCTGGAAAAAAGTTATTTTTTCACCTAAATTTTAATTATTTAAGCTAAAAAGAATTATTTTTAGACCAGGGTTTTTGATTTTTGGCCGATATTTTAAATCTTCGGCTATTTTGTTCCAAATTTTTGATTTCTTTAGCCAAAACATTCGATTCGTTTATTGAAATGTTGGATTTCTTGGTTTGCATTTTTTATTTTTGGGCCTAAATGGCATAAATTTAGACAAAACATTGAAAACTCGGGCCTAAAGATGAAAAATGGAGACTAAAAAATCCAAAATTTCAACAAACAAATCGAATATTTTGGCCAAAACATCAAAAAATTGGAACAAAACAGCAAAAAAATAAAAAATTCTGGTCTAAAAATAAAAATGCAGACCAAAAAAACTTGAAAATACAGGCAGAAGAAAAATTATTTGCATAATTTTCAACAAACAAAACTGAAACATTCTTGCATATAAATCAATAATTTTTTATTTTGGCCTACATCTTTGATTAGTTTGTTACAATTTTCAATATTTCAGGCCCCATGTTTTGGTCAAATTTTTTTTGTACTACATTTTAGATTTTTTAACCTGAATGATTGATTTTTATTTTTTTTTGAGGTATTTTTTTTTGGTCTAAGTTTTTGTTTTTTGTCCTTTGTTTTAGATTTTGCAACCTAAAGTTTTGAATTTTTGACCTGTATTTTCAAGGGTTTTTGTTTTTTATTTAATTTTATATTGTTTGATTTCATGGGTTTAAATTTAAATATGGGGTTTATTTTTGGTTAAAATTAATTTACTTTGATATTTATCTAGAAAATATTGTCTGCGGGATGTTTAAGGAATGATTTAACATTCAAATATTTGTAGGAATTTAGGATTTTTTTGCATCAAACAATTAAAAGTCTAATTTAGGTTTTTCGCCTGATCTAAACTTATTTGCCAAGTACAATACGAGACTTCATTCATCATTCGTTCAAGGCAGTGGCGGCGCGTGGGTCTATGTAGAGGAGGCTACGACAAAGATGCCTCTCGTGCTGTACTACTTTCTCTTATAGAGCAAGAAAATATTTCGCTGCAGTTTTGGTCAAATTTTCTTCCGCAGCCTCCTCGCCAAACATCTACGAGCCGCCGCTGGTTCAAGGGTTATCCGAGAAAAACAAACAATTGAAAAACAACTGAAGGACGAATTTATTTTTTTTTTATTTTATCAACCCCAAAATCTAGTCGTTCATTCAAGAATTATCCTCTAAGAAAAAAGAAAAAAAAACAGAAACAATACTACAAGCACATGAAAAGGTGATGTGTTAGCTTGTTCATCTACCAAATGAGTATCGATCTTTTTACTCCAAACTATTAATTTTTTGCAATTATTTCAACAAGAGATTTTAATTGAAGATTATTAATCAGGGTAATGATACCCAACTTAAGTTGGTACCTTTTGAGATAACCAAGATTTTCAACGTAAATTTAACAATGAAATTACAACACGATATTTTTAATCCTCAGTTAACATTCTAACCCTCACCAGTTGATATTTTTAAAAACTGTAACGGAGCGTATTTTAATTGACAATTTATTTTCCGAAAGATAAAGGTAACGGATCAAAAAATCGCGGTTACATGAGTAGAATGCATAAAGAGTTAATTAGGCAAAAATGGGACAATTTGTAGATAACCATAAATGGCTAAGTTGGAAAGTACAGGTTGTTATGATATGCGATCGGCCGTCTGTCGCTTGTTTAAAACCATAATGGTATGTAAATGGTCGTTTGCAATTGTATAAATGTTGGCCGCATATCATACATTGGAATTTCGTGTTGTTCATGCATTGTTTTAAGGTCCCACATATGCAAAAGCACATAAATTAAGCCGCATTTGTAAGCTTTGTATTTTTATGCTCAAACTTTACTGCATATACCTTCCACGTAACCTATTAACTTTATTAATGCGGGCGCATTATGGAATTTACATGTAGTTAGAAAAAGTTTTTAATAACCCCAAGTTTAAAAACTGTTTCCACGGTGTTAATATGTACACTTTATGCCCCCCCGCTAATATAAATTGCAGGGCTTTCCACCGTTTTCCGCTTAAAGCTCCCCAAAAAAAAAAAAAAAAACATTATCGAACTTAAATATGCCTCCCTTCTATATAAGTATCAAGTACACACAACGTTTCTTTATTTCAGCTCCGCGATCCGCGAGACTAATGGCGATACTTTATGAACCGACGTCTCGGGAAAAAATCACTGAGCACCCGTGAAATTACAAACTTTTTTCGAGATTATAATGGGGAATAAAAGCGTCAACGTGATTTTAAAGGGGATCGAAGGCGGTTATTTCCTAATACGCAAACTTTTACCCTCTTATATAATGGGACCCTCCGCTCACTTTTGACATGTTCCAGATTTTTAATTGCTACATTAAAACCTGACGCGTCCGTCTTACACTTAATTCGTTTCTTGAAAGTTTTTTTTTCTTGGCATAAATCTACGTGTGGGAGCTAATAATAATCAAAAAGTGTAAAAAGTCACTCAAATTTAATTTGATCATAATTTATAAGTCGCATGCGCAGTGGCGGATTTACACTTTCTTGAGTGCAGTGCAACCCTGATATACAGGGTGTTTCAGATTCGATGCATTATCATTGCTATCTCGATAACTATAAGAGATAGAGTTGAGATTACAAATATATGCACATGAGCATACTGCAAGAAGTAGCTAAAAGAACAAGAAAATTTAAATTTAAATATTTTGATAAATCCAATCCAATACGAATAGAATAAAGCTGATGAGTGTAAAGAGGGCGCCACTGGGATTCTCTATAGTTCCAGCCATTCAGCAGTTCAGAAGATTGCCGATAGATGGATACGCGCAATTTATCTTAGATAATGGTAAACGAGAGAACAATTCAATAATTCCACAAAATGCGGACTCGAGATTAGATTTTCATAATTTTCATAATTTTCATAATCAAATGTACAGGAATTATTCTGGACATATGTAGCTACAAAATAAAAGAAAAAACCGAAAATGGGTTATCACTAGTTTTTCCGGAATTTACCATGAAAAATTTCTTTTCCACAAAATTCGGACTTGAGATTAGATTTTCATAATTTTCTTAAAATTCCCTTAGTGAATTTCAATTAAATTTACAGGAATTATTCTGGACATATGTAGCTACAAAACAAAAGAAAAACCCGAAAATGGGTTATCACTAGTTTTTCCGGAATTTACCATGAAAAATTTCCTTTTCCCAAAATGCGGACTTGAGATTAGATTTTCATAATTTTCTTGAAATCCCCTTAGTGAATTTCAATCAAATAAACAGGAATTATTCTAGACATATGTAGCTACAAAACAAAAGAAAAAACCGAAAATGGGTTATCACTAGTTTTTCCGGAATTTACCATGAAAAATTTCTTTTCTACAAAATGCGGACTTGAGATTAGATTATCATAATTTTCTTGAAATTCCCTTAGTGAATTTTAATAAAATATACAGGAATTATTCTGGACATATGTAGCTACAAAACAAAAGAAAAAACCAAAAATGGGTTATCACTAGTTTTTCCGGAATTTACCATGAAAATTTTTTTTTCCACAAAATGCGGACTTGAGACCAGATTTTCATAATTTTCTTGAAATTCCCTTAGTGAATTTCAATCAAATAAACAGGAATTATTCTAGACATATGTAGCTACAAAACAAAAGAAAAAACCGAAAATGGGTTATCACTAGTTTTTCCGGAATTTACCATGAAAAATTTCTTTTCCACAAAATGCGGACTTCAGACGAGATTTTCATAATTTTCTTGAAATTGCCTAAGTGAATTTCAATTAAATTTACAGGAATTATTCTGGACATATGTAGCTACAAAACAAAAGAAAAAACCAAAAATGGGTTATCATTAGTTTTTTCCAGAATTTACCATGAAAAATTTCTTTTCCACAAAATTCGGACTTGAGATTAGATTTTCATAATTTTCTTGAAATTCCCTTAGTGAATTTCAATAAAATTTACAGGAATTATTCTGGACATATGTAGCTACAAAACAAAAGAAAAAATCGAAAATGGGTTATCACTAGTTTTTCCGGAATTTACCATGAAAAATTTCTTTTCCAAAAAATGCGGACTTGAGATTAGATTTTCATAATTTTCATAATCAAATGTACAGGAATTATTCTGGATATATGTAGCTACAAAACAAAAGAAAAAACCGAAAATAGGTTATCACTAGATTTTCCAGAATTTAACATGAAAAATTTCTTTTCCAAAAAATGCGGACTTGAGATTAGATTTTCATCATTTTCTTGAAATTCCCTTAGTGAATATCAATCAAATTTACAGGAATTATTCTGGACATATGTAGCTACAAAACAAAAGAAAAAACCGAAAATGGGTTATCACTAGCTTTTCCGGAATTTATCATGAAAAATTTCTTTTTCCCAAAATGCGGACTTGAGATTAGATTTTCATAATTTTCTTGAAATTCCCTTAGTGAATTTCAATCAAATTTACAGGAATTATTCTGGACATATGTAGCTACAAAACAAAAGAAAAACCCGAAAATGGGTTATCACTAGTTTTTCCGGAATTTACCATGAAAAATTTCTTTTCCAAAAAATGCGGACTTGAGATTAGATTTTCATAATTTTCATAATCAAATGTACAGGAATTATTCTGGATATATGTAGCTACAAAACAAAAGAAAAAACCGAAAATAGGTTATCACTAGATTTTCCAGAATTTAACATGAAAAATTTCTTTTCCAAAAAATGCGGACTTGAGATTAGATTTTCATCATTTTCTTGAAATTCCCTTAGTGAATATCAATCAAATTTACAGGAATTATTCTGGACATATGTAGCTACAAAACAAAAGAAAAAACCGAAAATGGGTTATCACTAGCTTTTCCGGAATTTATCATGAAAAATTTCTTTTTCCCAAAATGCGGACTTGAGATTAGATTTTCATAATTTTCTTGAAATTCCCTTAGTGAATTTCAATCAAATTTACAGGAATTATTCTGGACATATGTAGCTACAAAACAAAAGAAAAACCCGAAAATGGGTTATCACTAGTTTCTCCGGAATTTACCATGAAACATTTTTTTTCCACAAAATGCGGACTTCAGAAGAGATTTTCATAATTTTCTTGAAATTGCCTAAGTGAATTTCAATTAAATTTACAGGAATTATTCTGGACATATGTAGCTACAAAACAAAAGAAAAAACCAAAAATGGGTTATCATTAGTTTTTCCAGAATTTACCATGAAAAATTTCTTTTCCACAAAATTCGGACTTGAGATTAGATTTTCATAATTTTCTTGAAATTCCCTTAGTGAATTTCAATAAAATTTACAGGAATTATTCTGGACATATGTAGCTATAAAATAAAATAAAAACCCGAAAATGGGTTATCACTAGTTTTTCCAGAATATTCCATGAAAAAATTCTTTTACACAAAATGCGAACTTGAGATAAGATTTTCATAATGTTCTTGAAATTCCCTTAGTGAATTTCAATCAAATTTACAGGAATTATTCTGGACATATGTAGCTACAAAACAAAAGAAAAAACCGAAAATGGGTTATCACTAGTTTTTCCGGAATTTACCATGACAAATTTCTTTTCCAAAAAATGCGGACTTGAGATTAGATTTTCATAATTTTCTTGAAATTCCCTTACTGAATTTCAATCAAATTTACAGGAATTATTCTAGACATATGTAGCTATAAAACAAAAGAAAAAACCGAAAATGGGTTATCACTAGTTTTTCCGGAATTTACCATGAAAAATTTCTTATCCAAAAAATGCGGACTTGAGATTAGATTTTCATCATTTTCTTGAAATTCCCTTAGTGAATATCAATCAAATTTACAGGAATTATTCTGGACATATGTAGCTACAAAACAAAAGAAAAAACCGAAAATGGGTTATCACTAGGTTTTCCGGAATTTACAATGAAAAATTTCTTTTCCAAAAAAATGCGGACTTGAGATTAGATTTTCATAATTTTCTTGAAATTCCCTTAGTGAATTTCAATTAAATTTACAGGAATTATTCTGGACATATGTAGCTACAAAACAAAAGAAAAAACCGAAAATGGGTTATCACTAGGTTTTCCGGAATTTACAATGAAAAATTTCTTTTCCAAAAAATGCGGACTTGAGATTAGATTTTCATAATTTTCTTGAAATTCCCTTAGTGAATTTCAATTAAATTTACAGGAATTATTCTGGACATATGTAGCTACAAAACAAAAGAAAAAACCGAAAATGGGTTATCACTAGGTTTTCCGGAATTTACAATGAAAAATTTCTTTTCAAAAAAATGCGGACTTGAGATTAGATTTTCATAATTTTCTTGAAATTCCCTTAGTGAATTTCAATTAAATTTACAGGAATTATTCTGGACATATGTAGCTACAAAACAAAAGAAAAAACCGAAAATGGGTTATCACTAGGTTTTCCGGAATTTACAATGAAAAATTTCTTTTCCAAAAAATGCGGACTTGAGATTAGATTTTCATAATTTTCTTGAAATTCCCTTAGTGAATTTCAATCAAATTTACAGGAATTATTCTAGACATATGTAGCTACAAAACAAAACAAAAAACCGAAAATAGGTTATCACTAGGTTTTGCGGAATTTACAAAGAAACATTTCTTTTGCACAAAACGCTGACTTGAGATTAGATTTTCATAATTTTCTTGAAATTTCCTTAGTGAAATTCAATCAAATTTACAGGAATTATTCTGGACATATGTAGCTACAAAACAAAAGAAAAACCCGAAAATGGGTTATCACTAGTTTTTCCAGAATTTACCATGAAAATTTTTTTTCCACAAAATGCGGACTTGAGACCAGACTTTCATAATTTTCTTGAAATTCCCTTAGTGCATTTCAATCAAATTTACAGGAATTATTCTGGACATATGTGGCTACAAAACAAAAGAAAAAACCGAAAATGGGTTGTCACTAGGTTTTTCGGAATTTACCATGAAAAATTTCTTTTCCACAAAATGCGGACTTGAGATTAGATTTTCATAATTTTCTTGAAATTCCCTTGGTGAATTTCAATCAAATTTACAGGAATTATTCTGGACATATGTAGCTACAAAACAAAACAAAAACGAAAATGGGTTATCACTAGTTTTTGCGGAATTTACCGTGAAAAATTTCTTTTCCAAAAAATGCGGACTTGAGACCAGATTTTCATAATTTTCTTAAAATTCCCTTAGTGAATTTCAATTAAATTTACAGGAATTATTCTGGACATATGTAGCTACAAAACAAAAGAAAAAACTGAAAATGGGTTATCACTAGGTTTTCCGGAATTTACAATGAAAAATTTCTTTTCCACAAAATGCGGACTTGAGATTAGATTTTCATAATTTTCATAGATACACGTGCCGTGTGAGCAGTTGCTCCATCCTGTTGGAAAAAACCCTCCCGACAGGAATTCGACGTCGACGTAATTCGAGGAGATTTTGTATACGTTATAAACTTCCAATCTTCGTTTACAAAAAAATTGAATAAAATATATTGAAAATTGATTGAGTTGTGTTATTTTACAAACCGGCTGGTAACGCAGCCGGACCCTGTACTTTTAATGCCGCCAGTAGTACTTTTACTGCCGCCCGTAATCTCTGCAATAAAGTTCGACTTTAACGTCGTGTATTTAACTAACGGACGAAGGAATATTAATTTCCCTCATATTCATCGTTTTAAATAAATACAAATATCGCTCTCGTAATGCTTTTAATTACTTTGAACTTTACGAGTATAAATAACATATACGCACACATATACAAATTAGCAGTTTACATTTCATATATCTGGAGCTGTCGATAAAATGCAATTTTAAATCGCGCGTCATACATTATTTAATATAAACGGTAAAATTGTGACAAACTATAATAGACATCAAGCGGGAATTATTTCATGACATAATAAATTCATATATTTATCCGCATTTATATAAATATAAAACCGATATGTGCATTTCAAAATAATTATTTTAGAAAACATTTATACGGGCAGATCGTTTGATTTTGAAATGACGCACCGAACATGCTGCATTAACTGCAAAATATGTATTTATTCGCTATTTATTCGAAACTTGTTCGTTAAAAAAAATTGTATTAAATAATTTTATTTATGTAACTTATCTAAATTTTATTTCTATTTGCTTGTAAATCTAAATCTAAATTAAAATTCGATTATTTCGCTAGTTGCTTTTTTTAATCCTGTAAATGTTCATTAAAACTTGGATTATTTCTCTAATTGTTTTTTGAAATTTTCATTCCTTGAATAAATATCGGTCTTATTTAACTTACACCAGCAAAAGTTTGAAAAATAAGTATCGATTTTTTTAGTGTAGGTAAGAATAAAATGAAGTACGAGAAAGTATTGTGATCGTGAAATTTTTTTCAATTTTTTTCAAATTTCTTTTTTACGGAAATATCCGTTTTGGGGTCCCTAGATGCCATTTCAACAATTTCTGAAAAAAAAAAATGGTGATGTGGCCATCATGTTACTTTCTCCGATTTGATGGTATAATAGTTATTTATATTTATGGATTCATTCATTATTTTCAATGTAAATCATATTTTAAATCGAACGTTTCACATGATCGAGTGGTAATGGCGTTTAAAACGACAAAATGATGAAAGGTAAAAATGACAAATTATGTTTCAAATTCTAATAATCTTTACCGTAAGTTTACTGAAAAACTAAAAAAAAATGCTAAAAAAGAGCCCTGAAAAAGATTTATAAAAATAGTCCTCATTAAAAAGTCCAAACAAAATCTAATAAAAGTCTTAAACAAGAAAGTCTTGAAAAAGATTTCTAAAAATAGTCCTGATAAAAAAGTCCTAAAAAAATCCAATAAAGTCCTGAACAAGAAAGTCTGAAAGATTTCTAAAAATAGTCCTAATTAAAAAGTCCTAAAAACTCTAATAAAAGTCCTGAACACGAAAATCTTGAAAAAAGTCCTAAAAACTCTAATAAAAGTCCTGAACACGAAAATCTTGAAAAAAGTCCTAAAAACTCTAATAAAAGTCCTGAACACGAAAATCTTGAAAAAAGTCCCGATAAAAAAGTCCTAACAAAAAAATGTCCTGAAAAACAGTTCCTTCAAAAAGACCTGAAAGAAAGTCCTGAAAAAAGAGTTCTGGCAAAAAAGGTCCTGAAAAATGTCCTGGAGAAACAGTTTTGAGAATAAAGTCTTCAAAAAAGAGTCATGTCAAAAAGATGTAAAAAAGAGCCGTAAAAAAAGTCCAGAAAAAAGTACTGCGAGAAGAGTCCTGAAAAATTAGGTCTTCATATAAAACACCAGAAATAAATGTCCTCAAAAAAATCCGGAAAGAAGTCCGAAAAAGTGTCATGAAAAAATGTCTGGAACAAGAAGTACTGAAAATTAATCCTACAATGTCCTGAAAATTAATCATACAAACAATGTCATGAAATATAGTAGTGAAAAAAGTCCTGTAAAGAAAGATGGAAAAAAATTCCCGAAAAAATAATTCTGAAAAATGTAACTAAGAAAATTCAGAAAAGAATCCTGAAAAGAAGGCTTGAACAAGAGGTTCTTAATAAATTCTCGAAAATGTTCCAAAAAAAGCCCCAAAAATAAGTCCTGAAGAAAGTTCAGAAAAAAAGTCCCGATGAAATCGAAAAAAAATTGTCCTTGAAAAATTGTCCTGAAAATGACATGTTAAAAAAAAAACAAAAACATTTCTGTAAAAAGTTTTTAAAAATCTGAAATTATCCTAAAAAATAAATCCCAAAGTGTCCTGAAAAAGAATACTGCAAAAAAGCCTAAAATAAGTTCTCAGCAAAATTCCGGAAATAAAAAGTTTTGAAAATAGTCTTGAAAAAAAAAATGCCAAAAATATCTGAAAAAGTCCTTTAAAAGGTCCAAAAAAGGTCATAAAAAGTAAAAATTCTAAAAAATGTCATGAAGAAAATTCCGAAAAAAAATCCGGATATCAAAAAAAATTGTCCTGTAAAAATAGTCTTAAAAATTGCCCTGAAAATAACATGTTTAAAAAATAAACAAAACAAAATCTGAAAAAAGCATTGTAAGAAGTCCTTAAAATGGACCTTAAAAAGATCTGAAGAAATTGTCCTGAAAACGAAATCCCAAAGAGTCTTGAAAAAAAGTCCTGCACAAAGACCTAAAATAATTCCTGAAATAAAAAAAATAAAAATATCTGAAAAAGTCCTTAACAAGGTCCAAAAAAGGTCATGAAAAGAGGAATTCTTAAAAATGTCATGAAGAAAATTCTGAAAATTTTTTTTCTGGAAAAAATCTCGAAAATAAGTCAACGAAAAGTCCCAAAAGCGTTCCGAAAAAAAATCCTGTTTTTGAGAAGAAATCCTGAAAATAAAGGTCCTGAAAGAAAAAGCCGAAAAATAAGTCTTGAAAAAGAATCCTCGAAGAAAGGTCTTTAAAAAATGGCATTAAAATAGTACTGAAAACATTATCCTGAAATCCCAAAAAGGCTGAAAGAACAAAAAACTGTTAAGGTAAATATTCGGAATTTTTTTTTCAGTTCTTTAAATTCTCAAATAACACTGTTCAAAGTTTCATGGTTTCATTACTGTATTAGTTTTTAACAGCGCGCACAGACAGACTGTTATGTAGAGAAAGAATGGTGATGTGGCCATCATGTTACTTTCTCCGACTTGATGGTATCATTTATATTTACGCTCTCATTGTTTATTTTGAATTTAAATCATATTTTAAATGTACATCGAGCGTTGTGTAAACTCGGATGAAACTGACGTTTAAAACGCCAAAATCATGAAAGATGGAAAAATTATACTTCAAATTTAAAAACTCAGTTTACTCAAAAACTAAAGGGATTTCGAAAAAAACTTGTTCTTTATAAGTTGTTTCATCCGAGTTTTCCGCAACGCTCGATGATTTCAATTGAAAATAAACAATGAAAACGTAAATATAAATGGCTATGATACCATCAAGTCGGAGAAAGTAATATGATGGCCACATCACCATTTTTTGAATCCTGTAAATCTTCATTAAAACTTGGATTATTTCGCTAGTTGTTTTTTGAAATTTTCATTCGTTGAATAAATGTCGGTCTTATTTAACTTACACAAGCAAAAGTTTGGAAAATAAGTATCGATTTTTTTAGTGTAGGTAAGAATAAAATGAGTCGCGTATTTGTACTTTCTCCGTTACGAAGTACGAGAAAGTATTGTGATCGTGAACATTTTTTCAATTTTTTTTACGGAAATATCCGTTTTGGCGTCCCAAGATGCCATTTCAACAATTTTTGGAAAAACAAATTTTGTGTCTGCGTGTGTGTGTGTGTGTGTGTGTGTGACTGTGTGCACTGTATCTTAAAAACCAATGCAGCAATTAACATGAAACTTTAGACATAAGTCTTATTTGATAATCCGAAGAACTGAAAAGCTTTTGGTAAAATTCCATACACCGGAAGTGGGTGTTTATCTTAACCTTTTTTTTTATATGGAAAATAATACGAAAAGATTCAAATAAATATTGAAGACAATTAAGAAATGAATATTTTTTGTTTGAAAATATTTTTCATAAAATTATTGTTATTCGAGAAAAAAAATTAATATTTTTTGTTTTCATTTTTAGTTTATAAATATGAAACTATAATAGTTACAGCAAATTTTAAAGTATAATTTTTCCATCTTTCATAATTTTGACGTTTTAAACGTCAGTTTTATTCGAGCCTACAAAACGCTTGATGTACCTTTAAAATATGATTTAAATAAATTGAAAATAAACCACGAAAGTGTAAATATAAATTATACCATCAAATCGGAGAAAGTAACATGATGGCCATGTCATCATTTTTGAGTAAACTGATTATTAGAATTTGCAGAATAAAAATTGTCATTTTCATCTTTAATAATTTTGACGTTTCAAACGTCAGTTTCATCCGATTCTACACAACGCTCGATGTACATTTAAAATATGATTTAAATTGAAAACAAACCATGAAAAACTAACATACCATCAAATCCGAGGAAGTAACGTGATGTCCACATCACCACGTGTTCGAAATTAGGAATTATGAATGTATGCAAATCGAAATCATTCGTCTGGAAAATCCGCATAAATGCATGATTTTTATTCGGGAATCGAGTGTGTGGGGGGGGGATATGGAGTAGTTCCGGCCGGTCCTATGCCGGGGATATCAGAGTCGGATTACTGACAGTCAAGTTAATTAGTAATATCATTTCAGTTTTATTCCATCGCCGGTTCCATGGAGTATAAAGCGAAATGAAAAAGCACTCAATTTTTAATTGGATTTGGTTAATTCGCGAGAATTTTAATGGATATTTTACATTACCCATCGCCGTTCTAGAACAGACCAACTTTTACAACTCAAACAAATCTTTTATCAGTTTCCTTGATGTTCGGTGGAAAAATTAAGAAAGAGGATTAAAATTTTTATTCCGCCTGTCAGCACGGATTTTACTTTGCTAATTAAACCCCTCGCGCTGCCTCCCGACTATTATCTTCCTCTTTTTCCCTTTTTCGTTTTCCCTCCCCCGACCCCTCGCCGCCGCCCGGGGAAATTTACGAATTTAAAAGCGATGAACTTTGTTTTATGGATATTTTGCGCGACTTGGGGAAATTTTCGCGTTCGGTATTATGATTCACTCTGTTTTCACAATCTTATACATACACGGAGAGAGAAAGAGAGCGACACGTGACACGTATACTCGAGGCACAATTACAGTTTCATATTCATGTGTTGCCGACACGTGCATCTTTCACCCGGGCTAATAATCATTCTTAATTGAATTCGCACCCCTCTGTTCGAAATCACCCCACGTACTTATACGTCCCTTTGGATTTCACCTTCAAATCATAACTATAAATAAAATGTTTATGCAAGCAATAGCAAATAACGTTATTAACTGAAAATAATGCATATACAACCGTCAGTTTCTAATATGAGAACGTGGTTCTAGTAAGATGGTGCTACTTGTAATACTTCGAATGAGAGCGCTCACGTACTCTGGATATGTTCCTGAATAATTAATTTTAGAACGAAGGATACTGTTTATTAAGGCAAAATTACAAGACAGTCGGCTTGGTCCAGCAAGATGGTGCCACTTGTAACAGTAAGAGCTAACGAATGAGAGCACTCAAGTATTTTGAATATGTTCCTAAATAATTAATTTTTTGAAGCACGGACGCCTTTAAAATTCCCAACTTTAGGCTCATCACATAGGCCCTCGCTGTTTATTAAAGCAACATTACAAGACGGTTTTTAACATGAAAATACTGGTCCAGTAAGACGATGCCAATTATAACACTCAAGTACTCTGGATATGTTTCTGAATAATTATTTTTTTGAAGGGCGGTCACTGTTTATTAATACGAAATTTTAATACCGTCGGTCTTCAACACTAAAACACTGGTCCATCAAGATGGTGCCACTTGTAATGCTTCGAATGAGAGCACTCAAGTACTCTGGATATGTTTCTAAATCATTAATGTTTTGAAGGAAGGCAAAATTACAAGGCCTGCGATCTCTAACATGAGATTATAGTTCCAGCAAGATGGCGCCACTTGTAATAATTCTAGTGATAGCATTCAAGTACTCTGGATTGCCTAATTAATTGATTTTTTAGTTGTTTACTCGAGCAATTAAGCTTCACACATAATTGAGAGAAAAAAAAAATATGTAATAAAGCTGGCTGAAAGTATCTGTATAATTAATAACAAATAATAGAAATAATCATTTTTAATTTATGGTCTCTAATTTTTGTTTTAAATTATTTTAGAATAATATATGCTTATTTCAACGAAGCTACCAAAGTTTAGCGGAAATTTTCTAATTTTATCCGAAATAAAACCTTCCTGGTGGAAGGACGTCGAAGTTTGTTTGGGGCGTTATCTGCGATCTAACGCTTAATGAAGTGGAGACATTGATTAAGAGCCTATTTCAAACTCAATCTTTAATTCAATCGCATTAAAAACAAGGCAATTCAGGACAAGAGTGCATCGGGAGAGGAGACAACTTTTTTAATCAGTCGATTCCGGAGATTACTTCCTTTGATAAGATTTAATGAAATTAGTATCGATGTTTTGCACCGTCAGTCGAGTATTTTTCATTAGGCTGCCTGCCTGCCTGCCTCCGCCCCTTATCTAAAGGATTCATCTTTATGAGGTTAACTCGGATCTCGTTATTGTCTCGCGAGGTAATCTGCTTAAGATATTGATTTTGCATTCGCGCGAATACATTATTTTAATATCGGAAAAAATGCCGTAAAACTTTCATCTTGCGTATTTGCATTTCACCTCAAGACATTTTCCGGCTGTGGGATTTTTAAAAGTTTCAGGGACGTGTATATATGCACGCGGTGATATGAGTACTTCGTAAATTTTATTTCGCAGATGCGAGCTTTCACACCCTCATTTCAAATGTACAAGTGTGAGAATTTTGCTGCAAGCACTAAAATGCATTGTTATATGTTATATGCACTTGTCGCGATGCACCACCCCAGTATATTTGTGATGATGTGTGCAAGGTTCCAGAGATCGCGAGGGGTTGGCCGTATTTCCCGCCTACATACAGAGTGCTCGGCTGCAATTGTTATATACAATGTTGCAGGATGATAAAATTACACTCCTAAATTAAAAAAAAAATATGGAAGTAGTAATGGCTATCTTTTAGACGTAGAAATAAAATAAACGTTTTTGGAATCAAAAATAAAAAACAAACTTGAAATCTGGTGAACTCAGGCAATCATTGAGCTAAAACTCATTTTACGCCCGTGGTGCATACATTATTTTTCTACTATCATTAAGCTTAAATTTATAGAAAATGAGTAATTGAAATTTATACGATATATTCCCGGTGTAGTGAATCGGAAAACACTGTTTCTTGTTTATGCCTAAATTGCGTAAAACATTGATTTCGGGACAGTGACCTCTAAAAGCTATATTTAAATCTCCATTTGTGGTATTATATGCCAGTTACTATAAACAAACTCTTAGTATAGGGCAATAGCTTGAGCAGTGGCGGCTCGTGGGCAGGGCAACGGAAGAAAATTTGACCGAAACAGAAACGAAATATTTGCTTCCTCTGTAAGAGTAAGTTGTGCGGCACGAGCGACATCTTTGTCTCTGCCCTCCCTACGGAAAACCACGAGCCGCCGCTGAGCCTGAGGAGGCTCAAGAAGCCCGAAACATAGATTGTAGTAGATTTGGAGAGTCGCATACCCGAAAAAGCTCCCGTACAACCACAAATAAAGATTGACCATGCTCTTAATAACATCAGATCATGTAATAAAAAGTTATCGAGACATTCCTCAAAAATTATCTTTTAAAACTTTTCGAGAAGTTTTAAAAGTTCTATCGCACCCTCATAATCTAAACCCTTTTAATAATATTGAGGAGGACAAAAATTATCTTTTAAAACATTTCGAGAAGAAGTTTTAAAAGTTCCATCGCACCCTCATGACCTAAACCCTTTTAATAATACTGTACGGTATCAGATTGTACTGAATTAAAATTTTACAGTGATTCTAATAGTGATTAAGTTACTAAAATGTATTTAGTTAAAATCAGAATCAGAAGCAAATTACATCGGCAGTCAGTGATGCAGCCAAAACCTCTGTTAAAGATAAGGAAGATTATGGTATAACAAAACTGGAAGAAAGCTGAGGAGACTAGTGCCGCTATAAAATCTACTAAGGATGACGCCAAATATTAGAAGATACTAAGAAACCTATAGACAAGAAATCAGATGAAACAAAAACCTTCTTAGATGCTGCTATTGCCAAGACCAAAAAAGGTCACAGGAGAGTGAAACAAGTGCTAAAGGATTGGTGGTAATAAAATCTAATTAAAAATGCTGCTGTTTCTTTTTGTTAGCGGACATTTTACTTTTTCATTATTTCGGTGCAATATTAGGCCAATATGGAATTGCCAACGGCGGCAAATATAACAATAATAATGAACATTAAATTTTTATTATTTAATTCTTTTCAATAAAATGCACTTTGTTGGTATCACACACATTTCTTTACGATTAAAAATATTAAAGTCATTATGTTCATATTATTATTGTTCAATGATTAAATTGAAATAAAACTTACAGAATACGTAACCTCCAAATCCTTTTAGATCATTTTTCCGATTGCTGTTCGGGTTCAATTACGTGGGAAAGTTAGGCAAACACACGGTTTTCGGAGAAAACTTACGCGGGGTTGTTAATACTTCGCAGAAGCCGTTATTGGGCTTCTTGCACAGGCAACCTCTGAAAGTCTCTCGTTTTGCTGTGCCAAGAAATAAGTGCGCCGGTCGGCGGCGTTTAAACGCCACTAGTAGTCGGTTACTGCAAACAAATTTCGCCACCGTTCCGCTACTCGATTTTTGTGCGTGGATAAGTTAGGGACTCGCATGAAGGTCAGGGAAATCACTCGTGGTGTTATTAAAATTTCGGGGAACCTGTTTTTGGCCTTTTTGGTACGGGAAATTCGAAGGCAACTATCAATTTAAGCGAAAAATACATTGTAATGTCAAAAAAAAATTGTTTGGCCGTGAAGTCTCACCTGATTGGCTCATTACTTTTACAGCCTACTATCCGTTCCAAAAAGGGAGTCTCCTGTGTTTCAACAAGTATATTTCAAAAATTAGTGCACTCTAAAATTATATAAAATTGGTCAACATTCTTTGTAGTATTATCTACAATCTGCTATAGAATTAAGTGTTTACGTTTGTTATTTGTCGAGATAATACTAAAAAAGTGTAAAAAAGTACCCGAAATTAAGCAAATTTTAAGATGTATGAAATTCAACAGCTTGTAGAAAGTAAGCTACTGCTTATAAAAATCTGAAAAAATTACATGAGATCAATTGTACCTTTACCTATTATGTGGGGTAATATCAATTTTTTTTTTTTCATTAGTTTTGTTGTAATTTGGTAAAATGCGGAGCATTGTTTTTTCAGTTATGAATGAATAAATGTATAAGAATTTTTCAGATTACGTACTTCATATAAATCTGATGCAAAATATATCATTTAATCGTAAATAAATATAGTTTTGTTAATTACATAAATTAAAAACCTTTTAATGAAATAGAGAATATTTACGCTCACAGCAGAGGCGCGGGGCGAAGCGGGCGGAATATCGTGTCAGTATATTTACGATGCGTTCACGCCGCTTCTAATGACTGTACATGATTTTCTGCCGGGATCTGTTGCTTACCGTCAAACTGAACCGTACTAACGTCGAGCGAACGCCTGAGTCACATATTTGCATCTCTCTCGCCGATCTAAAATAATCATCGACGGGAAAATTACTTAATTTTGACGAAAGTTCTACTCTTTTCTTGAAATTTATTTGCAATTGTTTCCTAAATAATATTAGTCCATCTATAAGCGAAAGCCGCATTTCAAATCGTTGTATAATTATCGAGATAGCAGATATTTCGATTCTAAGCCTGAACTCTTAAAATAAAAACAACATTTTTTTTTTCTTTCGTTCTGCGCCTTCAGAATAGAGTAGCGTTAGATATATATTTTTTTCATAATATTCAAGTGATTAATAACAATGTTATATGCACACAAAGATGAGAGTTTCGAAAATTGTCGTTCAAAACAGTACATTTTCAAACAAATACATCGGAAAAAGGCGTATTTATCAAAATATTTCCATACAAATTAATATACATATAGAAAAACGATGCATCTTTATATGGTATAAATTTCAGAATATTCGTGTCCTCTAAATCATAAATATGAGGTTTTGAAGTGAGGAGACTCCCTTTTTGGAACGGATAGTAGGCATAAGTAAGCATTTTTAAAGCCTAGTGCACAAAAGTGATATTTCACGGCCTAAGATCAGTCCGAAGAAATCTTACATGTCATATCAATCCGCGAAAAAATACTTTTTTTAAATGACACTCCGAAATCGTGAATTCTGTCAAGTCGACTAATGCGCTCTGGCTGTTATGGAGTTGGTAAACAGAAATAAATATTTGCAAATCCGGACGAATTTTAGTGCTTAACGCCTTCAATTCGTTACCATGGGCGGTAATTCTAAAGGCGCTGGAAAGGAGAGAAATACCACCGTACCTTCTTCAGATGGTGAGAAGCTACCTGGAGGGGAGGAAATTGACTTTCGAGGGAGAACGAGGCAGACAGGAGGAGATAGGGATGACCCGAGAAGTTCCGCAAGGGTCGATATTGGGACCGCTGCTCTGGATATTAGCATATGACGCAGTTTTTCAGCTTCAGCTCCCGGCAGGGGTGGACCTGATTGGCCATGCGGACAATATCCTGATCATGGTCAACAGATACACATCGGCGACCTCAGGCGGACGGTACAGCTGGCGCTGGACAGGGTAGCTGGATGGATGAACTCAGTGGGATTAGAAGTGGCCACGCAGAAGACAGATGCGGTGTGGCTCTCCAGGCGCAGGGCGGGCAGATCACCGGGAGAGACAATACAACTGTTGGGGCAGGAGGTGATGATCGAAAAGACACTAAAATACCTCGGCGTGGTGATTGAGGCAAACCCCCTGTGGAGCTCGCAGGTGGCGACAGCGGCGGCTGGAGCAGCAAACGTTGGAGGGCCGTTGGAAGCGACGAGAAGAGTGCTGATGGGGGCGGCGAACGCGAGTTTTCGGCTTAAAAATGTCCGAAGTAGTATAAGAAGGCGAAGATAATGTAATCGAAGATTTGTTTGCCATCGGATGTAATTCAATAATTCCTTAGAAGTCAAAACTGAGGTACGAGATGATATACACTAAGGTGTGTGCCACAGTATTTTGTTTCAGAGTTGGCCATGCCTGAGAGAGGAAACATAGCAGTCATGTCTGAGATTAATTAATTTTTTTTAATGAACTAATCCAGACTCATGACGTAATAATACGCGACGTACCTCATTTATCTCACAGACAACTCTGTATGAACATTTTGTGGCTCACACGATACATTTAAAAACACGGTGTGATGAACAGCAGGTTAGTGTTTTTGAGTGGCGTACTTTGTGCAACGGAGCCATGGGCCGTAAGTTGATCGTACAGCTTATAAATTAACGAAAATGATCGATCGAGCAAAAATAACATTTAGGGCCAAAATCTGAACTGTAGTGTATTGTTAAAAAATAGTTTATTTATTACAAAAAACGGAAATACATGGCCACATCTACTTCTGGTTTACATTAAGAGGCTTACAAGGGAACAGAGGGAACCCGTTAATTTAAAAAAATCTAAAATATTGTGTAGAAGTAAAGTAGCTCGTACTTAGCACAAAACCATTTTCAGTTGCTGCGGAATTCCAGTCTGAGGGGACAAAATCACTCCTCAAAGAAAAAAGACAGTTTTTCGTGAACTTTACAAAAATGTGAATGCCAGAAGTTACATTTAGAGTTGAGAGGGTAGAATTGATCTTTTCACTTTTCACAAAAAATGGTGATGTGGCCATCATGTTACTTTCTCCGACTTGATGATATCATGTATATTTACGTTCTCATGGTTTATTTTCAATTGAAATCATATTTTAAATGTACTTCGAGCGTTGCGTAAACTCGGGTGAAACTGACGTTTAAAACGTCAAAATTATGAAAGATGGAAAAATTATACTTCAAATTAAAAAACTCGGTTTACTCAAAAACTAATGAGATTTCAAAAAAAACTTATTCTTTAGAAGTTGTTCATTTGGGCATTCTCTACAATTATTATTAACATAAATTTGCTGTAACTATTAACGTTTCATAATTATAAACCAAATGTTTAAAAAAAATTAATAACTTTTTTTCTCGAATAGCAATGATTTTATGAAAAATATTTTTAAGCAAAAGATGTTCATTTCTTTGTTGTCTTCAATTTTTTTGTGATATTTTTCATATTTAAGAAAATATTGACAAAAAACAAAAAACAGTTAAGGTAAACACCCACTTCCGGTGTACGAAATTTTACCAAAAGCTTTTCAGTTCTTCGGATTATCAAATAAGACGTATGTTCAAAGTTTCATATCAATTGCTCTGTTAGTTTTTGAGATACAGCGCACACAGACAGACACACACACACACAGACACAATTTTTTTTTTCCAGAAATTGTTGAAATGGCATCTAGGGACCCCAAAACGGATATTTCCGTAAAAAAAAATTTTGAAAAAAAAATCACGATCACAATACTTTCTCGTACTTCGTAACGGAGAAAGTAAAAAACACTCGTACAAGCCTGCTAAGTCATCGAACTAATAGAGAGAGAATTTTGATCATTAGCGTTGAGACCTATCACAAAGTGTTTAAAAAATAAGGACTAAAAAAGAGAGAACTTCAAAACTATCATTACTATTTCACAAAGTGTTTCAAAGATCAAAACTGGATGCCACACGATTGGAAGCAAAAGGAAAGAAAGCAGATCAACTGCACTTACAAATTTAAAAATGCGAGCTGAGAAGAACAATAGAAAACAGCATTTTAGTGCAAGAAGAAATTGCCTCTAACTTAGACAAAGGGGTGAAGAAAATTATCTGTAAGAAAGGCAAAACTGCAAGCGTGATTCATCCAATTGAGATTACGGTTGAAGTTAAAGGAAATGTTGACAAAAACACCAACGTCGATCCTCCTACAAAATATTTTGAGGAAAATTGGGCGAGCATTGAGCAAGACTAGCAAGGGGACATAGGGAACCCATAAATTAAAAAAAAAATCTGAAACATTGTGTGGAACTAAAGTAGTTCATCCGTAGCACAAAACCATATTCTGTTTCTGCGGAATTCCAGTTTGAGGTGGTGAAATCACTCCTCAAAGAGAAATGAAAGTTTTTTTTAGCAAATTTCTTCCACAGTACAAGACATGAAAAAATAGTCAAATAAAAGTTATATTATAAAAGTATTTTATTCTCTTTGCTACGGTACATCCAGATTTTGCGGAAAAGTAAAATTTACCCCACCCTTCCCCCTAAATTTTGTTGTTTTATTGTTTTTAATGTTTCTTTTAAGAATTGGCTCTTCTGATAAGAATCTTCGAGTCTTCGAAATTTCGAAATTTTAATCTTCGAAAATTCACTATGAAGCTTCGAAATTGAAAATCCAGCCCTAATAGCAGCTACATTGTAGGAAAATAATATGCAGATTAGTCGCTTACTTTTGATAGAACCAAATTTTTCAGGTAATCTAACGAAAGCAACAGACAGTCGTCAGGCTTTCTTTCAATACCTTGAAAAATATTGAACTGTATTTTAAAATTGATATCTTTGCGCACATTCTCACCTTTCTCATCTTGATTGCCGTGCGAAATATAATATTAAACTGTGTGTTGAATAACAATGACTTCACCTTCAAATTATCATTGGTCTGTTCATTGTAGACTTTCCACTCTTTTAGAGTTTTGAGCTATTCAGTTCGCTAGGTAAGTAAATTCGTCTACGTTTCCCCCGGGAATAGTTGAACCCCAATTTGATTCTTTATAGAATTAGGAACTGATTCACGTCTTTCCTGGAATTGGTAATGGGCCGATTTGATTTAAAATAATCGTGATATTCCGAAATATTTTAAAATCTTCCGATTCGTATTCGTATTCCAATTCCGATTCGGATACATATTCTGATTCGCATATCTACTATATCGAATAACCAATTACGATTGCTATCATTCATAATCGGAATAAATACGACGACCATTGTTATCCCGATTCCGATATTTTTTTCGACTGATTCCGATTATATTTATGATTCCGATTATTTCTCCGATTCCGATTATTTATTTTTCAGATACCGATTACTTTTCCGATTCCGATTATTCTTCCGATTCCGAATAAATATTTCGTTGGGATACACCTAGCACTCGGTGTTTCATAATCTGAAGAACTGAGATAAACACGGGACGCTAAATTCCGGCAGCATCGACAATAATACAATTCTTAAACGTCATTGTTTCTTTTTCCCTGATGCTGATGGAACAGACCTCACACGTTGCGGAGAAATTGGTGTCACTTATATTAAAGGAAAGCATCTTGCTTCGCTTTTTCAAGAATAGCGTAAAATGCTGCGTGAAACTTTTTAAGGTCTTTCTATATTGTGGATAGAATACCTAGCGGCCAAAAACATGATTAGTTGGTGTAGTCACACTATGTAGGTTTAGGTAGATTTCTTACAATAATAGCTTTCGTGTGTTACATCTTCAGTTTTTCTTTTTCTTGTATTCGCTGGGACTACTTTCAGAATTCTATCACTAACCATAATTATTATTGTTTTACTGAACAGGGTTTTATTATTAATTGCACACTGCCACAGGCGCGGTCAGACCACATGAGTAGACCACGTGACCTGATACGCGCATTGTGTTGCTGAAGAGAAAGTATCCAACTTTGATAGTGAAAAATGTTACAAATGTCCGATCCCAACTTCAGCTTTTCCAGCTATATTGACCGAGCACCGATCCCTGCGGAACACCACATTTTGCATGCTGGCGCAGAACAGTTAACCAATCAAAGTTTGTTCTCGGGTCATTAAATATGACTTCTGTAACTGTAATTATATTCCAAAAGGTGGTGTTTCGCCCAGAAACATTGCTGTTAATTCTAAAAATTCATTTCGTCAAAGAATTTCTAACAAAGTCAAGAGTTGGAAATAATTCGTTCCTTGACTTTTTATTTACAATTTCGGATGGAAAATTATGAAAGGCGAAGAGTTCTGAAACTTTTTAAACATGAATATTGTTGGATCTATAGTTTGACTCATCTTTTCTTAAAAAAAACATTTATTAACCGTCTACTTCAAAAATAGGCCTCGATAATAAAAGTGTTTATGTTCGACTGTACGAATTTCACAGGTTAACGAAAACTGCTGGAAATATTCTTGACTCAATTTGAGTCACTCATTTCAACACGAGTCACTTGACTACACAACTCATTTCAAAGAGTCGACTCAATCATGAGTCATCGATCTCTAGTCTAAACACGCGTTATTAATCGAAAAATTATTTTGTCTTCAAATTTTTCATTCAACTTTACCGACAATTCGAGATAATCTGCTCTCTACCATTACATCATTTAATCAGCCCCCAAACTCGCAACACCCCACACATACAGCATTGACGTCTTGCAATAAATCCCATTTATAAATCACAATATGTATTTATGATGGTTGTTTACTGTTGGTGCGGATTGAATAAATGCCGCGATAAATCTTGATTGGGAAAGGCGAATGTCCGGAAGCCACGGACCATCAGATTTGCGGTGGTAAATAAGAAATATATGTATTGTTTTCGGTTGTGTGCCATTAAACCATTTCCTACACAAAAGGCGAAAGGCGTGCTGAATCACTGGAATCCAGCCCCACCCCGCTGGGGCGACGTTCGCACATTTTAAATCGGAAGTCGCCATTTGTGACAAATTCAGACAAGTGTCAGCGGCCGGAACCGCAAATTTTGAATTATGTAACTTTTAATTCCACTCTTTCGGGCGTAGGGGGGGAGGCGTTTCACATGTTTTATCGAACATTATCCGTTTGGAAAAATGAGCAGATTGGGACGGAGCCAGAATAATAGGGGCGAATCGCTTGGGAAGCCGCAGAATTTTATCCCATCATATAATTGATTAAGCATTACAAATGTAGACCCAGGGCCGCCGTAAGTTAATCTGCCTATCAGGTACTAAGTATGTTCATTAAAAAAAAAACCTCAAGTATTTTTTAAAATTTAAGTTGGTAATACATAGTAAGGTTATGTTACTTGCGGCATGTACCAGTACCAGAACTATTGAAATCATCTCATTCGACCAAAGAATTAAAAATGTTTTTGTCGCTGCAATTAAAAGTGTTAGTAGAGTGTAAGATGTTCAGCAAATTATAAAAATCTCTTCATATCTCTGATTGGATTCTTGTTGAACACTTGGCAAAACATGATAATAATAATAATCATTTAATTTAATCCTGCCGTTGAAACTTTTAGTTTCTTACGCAGATATGCGAAAAGAAGTGAGAGTACTCTACTTTCTTATGTCACTTTTGCTTACCCTAATGTCAGTGGAAATATTACAAAAAGTCTTCTTTCGTGTTATTTGCATATTTTATGTACATAATTACATACAGCGTCCTCTGGAAATTCGTATTCGTTTTATATTCGTAAATATGAAATCATCACATTAAACGTCGACAAATTATTACATAATCGACAGTTTGTTTTAATTTGAGGTATAGAGATGACGCGCCTGCCTTTTATAATGAGTAATATCAGAAATAAATATTCTTCCAGTTTTATTTTATGCATTTTATGGGCAGTGTTGAACAAAACGCTATGATGAAACGAATTTCGCTTACTTGTGCACCGTTTGCACAGGTCCACACGAGGGAGAAATTCGTACTTTCATCACTTGTACTGTAATATACGAGGGTCATTTTTTTTTCAACCTCCGATGGGCCATAATAAAAAGGTAAGTGAATGTAAAACAATGATTTTTATACCAAACGTTATATACACTTATGGTTATTTATCGACATAATCACCATGGAGATTGAGGCATTTGTCGAACCTGTGAACAAGCTTTCCAATACCCTCTTCATAAAATGTTGCCGCCAATGAATTTAAATGTGTCTTGGCGTTGTCTTGAAGCTCCTCGTTATTTTGGACTATGAAACACAACAGTTGGTAGTTTCACAGTTCTCTTACTTTATCTAGTCCAGCGGCGGCTCGTGCATTTCCGTAGGTGAGGCAAAGACAAAGATGCCGCTCGTGCTGCACCACTTACTCCAGTAGAGGAGGCAAATATTCTGTTGCTTTTTCGATCAAATTTTCTTCCGTTGCCGCTGATGTGGTCCGGCATGGTTTAATCTCGCGACCTTTCTGATGGATTACAAATAAGTTACATGTTTAAAATGATGAATATTATCACTTCATATGTTGTGAGCTTACAGCAGGTTCTGCTAATGTGTTACTACTTTACACTCATTGATTAAAACTTCATGAAATTGGTGATGATGTATGATTATTTTTGTAAAACATTTAGTCAGTATTTTATTCAATTAAACGCCTACTTTGTTTATTAGTGTGATCTGATTGGTGGGGCAAAGATAATATTTTTTAAATTTAATCTTGAATCTCATTACAATTCAAATTGGTTAGTAGGGGTTAAATATATGAATAGTATTACTGTTTGCAGAAGATTTTCACTCCCTGCAGCACGTTTCAATTAGATGGCCATATTTGCAGATGGCATTAGGATAAACGGCTGTTTTATGTACACGTGAAATAAATATAGTGTCCGTCGGCGCGGAACAAAGTGGACGTTATAAAACGTCCGTCTGCCTCTGCTGGAAGGACAGAAAGAGCAAAAACAAAAGATATGGCCAAATAATAAAGGGAGACGGTTTTGTGCAAATACAGCAGTTTTAAAGCCCTTACACTGATAAAACGCGGACAGGGATTTCCCAAAGCCTACCGAATCGCGTACATACAACACACACACACACACATACATTCAACTCGGTCCGCTATATTTTCCGCGCGAATTCCCATTAATTTACTCGCGCTGTCGCACACGTTTCGACCGCCTCTCCGTCATCGCTCATGCGGAAGATGTTGGGATTTTAACGGGAAGCAAACACGACAACCCAACTAAAAACGTTTAATGAAAATCGTTGCTGCGACCAAGATCTCGACCGAAATGCTTTCACAAGATTCGAACCCGTTTTGCGCGCGTACTATTCCTGCGAAAGCTCCGGTACAACTTCCGCCATCTATACGAAAGTCGACGAAACATTTACACAATCCAGCATGCGATGGAACTACGAATACATTGTAGTTATCTGTAATATGTTCATACAGAAGTCTAATTTTATATTAATGTAATATTCGCTTATTTCATTGTAAATAAATTAAATATTAATTAAAAATACGTGACTTATCGTAATTTACATGTTATGTACTTTTTTTACATTTTCTTTAATTCATAAAGAAATCTGTAATAAAAGAAACCTATTACCCAGTTAATACAGTAATATAGTAACGATCGGTCACAGTGTTCTACAATTCTAACAATTTCGTTTCCACAATTGCTGGTAAAAATGACGCAAATAGACCTTTATTGGCCTCGAAAGAGAGTTGGACGCACCCTGGTGGCGAAAGTCAGTACTGAAGTAAACGAGTACTGCTGTTTACATTTTACATTTTACATTTTTACATTGCTGCCGTTTGTAATTTTGATTGTTTCTCGTGTGTATTGTAAACAATGAATAAATTTAATACAAATTGTTGTGTCTTCGGATGTCACTCAAAGAAAGCAGCTTTAGATTTCACTGTGAAAAAGGAGTGCGTCAGATGCGCTGCGTCAGTATTGCGCATCTGACGCTTTATAGGAATTGCACTTTTAGATTTCATTGTGGCAGTGGAGTGCGTCAGGCGCGCAGCGTCAGTCGTGCGCATCTGTCGCTTTACAGAAATTGCACCTTTAGATTTCATTGTGGAAGTCGAGTGCGTCAGACGCGCTGCGTCAATCTTGCACATCTGACGCTTCGTAGGAATTGCACTTTTAGATATTTCTGACTCGCTGCGTCAGTCGTGTGCGTCTTTCGCATTATAAAAATTGCACCTTTAGATTTCATTCTGGATGTCAAGCGCGTCAGACGAGCTGCGTCAGTATTGCGCATCTGACGCTTTATAGGAATTGCACTTTTAGATTTCATTGTGGCAGTGGAGTGCTTCAACCGTGCAGCGTCAGTATTCCGCATCTGTCGCTTTATAGAAATTGCACCTTCAGATTTCATTGAAGAAGTCGAGTGCGTCAGACGCGCTGCGTCAGTCTTGCACATCTGACGCTTCGTAGGAATTGCACTTTTAGATATTTCTGACTCGCTGCGTCAGTCGTGTGCGTCTTTCGCATTATAAAAATTGCACCTTTAGATTTCATTCTGGATGTCAAGCGCGCCAGATGAGCTGCGTCAGTATTGCGCATATGACGCTTCATAGGAGTTGTAGTTTTAGATTAAAGGTAGAGGTGAGCAAAGAAATGCCATATAGAAGATTGTAGGCTTCACAATTATTGTCCGCCAACTTGCCACCTGAAAATACGCGCTCGCGCGGACCGCACATTGATGGTACAACGTTGTCAAAAGTAAAATTTAAAGAAGTTAAATTTTGTAATCAATGGCCTGCGTGGTGTTTCCCATTCATAACATTGGATATGCAAGGGGGATAGAACAATAGACCATTTGCAGACGTACAAAGTGTAGTGAGCTGGTGCTCCGTCTTGTTGAAATAAACTCCGAAAATTCAGCAGACTAAAAACAATGAAATTCTGAGATGCACTAGCTACTTCCTTGACCCAAATTTGAAGATAGATATGAGCAAAGAAATGCCGCATAGAAGATTATAGGCTTCACATTTATTGTCAGCCAATTTGCCACCAGAAAATCTTCGCTAGCGCGGATCACACATTAATGTTCTCAAATGTAAAATATCTAAAGGAGTTAAATTTTGTAATCAATGGCTTCCGTGGTTTTCCCCAGTCATGACATTGGATAGGCAAGGCCAATAGAACAATAGACCATTTGCAGACGTACAAAGTGTAGTGAGCTGGTGTTCCGTCTTGTTGAAATAAACTCCGAAAATTCAGCACTGACGCCCGGTTTCTCCAATGAATCTTATGTAGATAAAACCCATCTTAAAATTAAGACGTTCTTAAAGAGTTGCACCAACCATAAATCAGATCTTAAGTCATAAGAAGGTCTTACATTATAAGACGCCAAAAATGGCATCTTAAGATTCGGATTCTAACCTATAAAATTAGCAATTTGTAACAACGTATGCCTGCTATTGGAAGTATTCATGAAACCACCGATTTCTCATTCAATGATGATAACATAAAATCGTCATCTTCAGCTGTACCTTCACCGGTCTAAAACAGTTCTTTCTTACTTTTTGCAATACTCTTCCTTATTCCATGCTTCACGTTTACCCACTTTTTTAGGGAATCTTTCTCTCTCTGCACATATTTAGTTCCTGGGCGATGGAGTCTCATGCTTCTTACTTTTATTTGTTTGTTATTGTGGACCGATACCAACGACGCTAGTAAATTTCGCACTTCTTTCCCTTAACACGCTTCGCTTGCACAAAATTCAACAACAGGAAGGTTAGAAATGAATTTGACATAGGACGGCCTATCAAACTGACGCGAAAGTGCAACGTTGCCACGTGTAAGGAAATCTTACCTAAGATATGTATAAATTTGTTTGGTGCAACAGAACAAAAAGTTAATAACTACTTAAAAATAAGACGTACTTAAGTGAGACGTATTTTAAGATTCATTGGAGAAACCGGGCGTGAAATCCTGAGATGCACTAGCTACTTCCTTGACCCAAATTTGAAGATAGATATGAGCAAAGAAATGCCGCATAGAAGATTATACAGCGTGTCCCATTTTGCCACACCAAATATCTCGAAACCTGAGCAACATGACAAAAAATGTTTCAGATAAAAGTTGTAGGGTTCGGAGGGAGACATATGCTGGCGACCTTGAAAATGACCTTGGCGTTAATTTTCAAGGTCAAGCGAAGGTTAACTTTGATTTTTGAAATGGGATTATTACGGGATCGTATTCTACGGGAAAAAATACAAAGTTTTTGTAGGAAACTTTTTTTTTTTAAATGCTTTTTCTAAAAGTTGCGATTATTGATTTATTATTTTTATTTCGGGAATTAATATTAACAGGTAGTGACAGATGACGTCGTAGTCGACGCCAAAAACCAAAAAACGAAAATTCGGGAAAGTGTGCCGTTTACCACCTTAAGTACACTGAAGCTGGCAGTTTCCCAAAGGAATCCCCCTCTTGCCCATATCATCTTCAATCTGAACAGTGGCAAAAATATCGATTAAACCTAATTTGCAAAACACTTATATTACTTCATCAAATGCGGATGATTAATATTAACCCTATATTGCATACTGTTTCTAAATTGGAACATAATTTTTGTTAGGAAAAGCGATGCCCTCTTACGAAATAAATAAAAAAGATTCGAAAACTGTAAGAGATCCTCAACAAAATTTATTTTTGAGGAAATCTTTCAGAAGACTAATTTTTAGCTTTATTTCTCAACTGGTAGAGGAAACATGTTCGTATAGTGCACATGAAAAAACTAAACAAACCAATTACAAGTTACTCTAAGGAAATGGAGCAATTCATAGGAATATTGATTTGGATGTCTTTCATCAGACAACTTTCCTCAAGCAGGTATTGGACCGCAAAAACCGTAATAGTTCAAATTACGGATGTTATGCCTCTAAACAAATTTGAAGAACTCCAACGTTTTCCTCATTTCTTTGGTGATTGTGTTACTGCCAAAACTACTGATAAAATTACGTCAGTACTAAACCAAATAAAATATTAACAAATTTTATAAAAAATATAATTTTAACCATTTTATGTAAAAACTTATTTTTATATTTTTAAATAAATCATGCAATGGAGGGTTAAATTAATACAATTTTAATTAGAGTAAACCAACCTGTTGCGAGGATTTCAATTACTAAAAAAAAAACAACCTTCATTGGCATAATTAAACAAATCCATATTTTCTTCTATGTATTATAATTACATTTAACATAAAAAAAATATAAAATTAAATAAATATGAACAAAACAACTTATAACCTAATTACCAACAAATATTTAAGTGTCTGGAGGTAGCAGATCGTAATCTATGTCAGTCCAAAATGGTACCAAAGAGCAATCCATTTCATCCGCCAGCCCCAGACTAGTTCCCTCTTGATCGAACATCATACTCTCGGCTTCTTTCAGCCGTTTGGCGTACTCAAGGTCAGCTTCGATTTGATCCTCTTCCGTGAGTATATTAAACGGCAGGCGCTTCAACTTTTTGATATCCCCTCCGGTAGGTTTCATGGCTATAAATCCGATATTCCAGACCATTTTGTGCAGCATGTGCCATTCGTCCGAAAGGCAGAAGAAGGCGCTGACGTGCTCCACTTCTTTGGAGCACGAATACAAAAGCGATGATAGTCGCATCGTAGGTCTAAAATCGCATAATATATTAATACAACACCAAAAAGCTCAACGAGGATCTTTGGAATTATCCGATATATCCCACAAATTTCGTTTGTATATCATTCTTGACTAAGTCACAAGTCACTGGTGGGCAAAGACGGACAAATAAAGGGCAGGAACACTGCCTTCGAATTGTTGCATTTAGAGATCGATTTTCTACCACAAGAATAATTGCAGCTCAATGGTTTCCAAAGGAAGGGCATTATGTAACCGTTTATCGCCGCATTAGAGTTACTGATTAGACGTCGTATCGTATCGTCGTATCGTAAAACATCCTGTTTTGCAGCAATGTTTGGAGTGATGCTCTAGAATTTTGAGTGGCGCTATTAATAAAATAGTATAAGTTTTTGTTTTCAAATTTTCAACGGTTGTTATAGATTTTAATCAAATAATCACTGCGATTAGATATTACTGACGCAGGTGATGATGCATTTTCGCAAATTTCTTATCTCAAGTAATTGTTTCAAATTAAAATAATTTAAAATAAATATTGGTGGTCAAAAAAAAACAGAATTTGAATTTTATTTATTTCTTGTATTAGGTTCTTATTTAGCACATGGTGAAATATTTTATGATACATAGAAATAACATAATTAACGCTTGGATGTAAATCAAGTCGATATTGTCGATGGTTAATATTTCTGTATCAAGATTATGTAGTCGAAATGCATCAATTTTTTTTTTATGCAGGAGTAAGTCTAATACTTACTATAATTCACCGATGAATAAAATGTTTAGATTACACTATAGCGTACAATGTGACGTAGATTAATTAATTGTAATTCAAAACAATTTGTTGATTTAATAACCGATATTTTATAATTGAAAGTAAAAGTTTATCAAGCTATTAACCTAGGCAGATTTTGTTTTGTTAAACTTCATGGCACACTATTTCTTGCCATTTATTTTCTGTTGAGTTGCCCTAGAAACCTTCAAAGGGATGCAATGTGAAACATTGCACACTGGCTGTATTTACAATTGTAATAATGTTGATTATATCTTATCTAAATATATTGTACGTAATTTTTACACAAACTAATGCAATGTGCGCATTTAATCCTACAAACAATCTACTTTATCTTTATATGACCATTGAATAATCCTTTTTTTAAAGTATTAATCTATTATTCGCATGATTTCTAGAGTGCTTTTAAAATCATAATTGGGATTATAGTATGGTGATAAGATACCTTGAAAAAAATCGTATTATTAAGATGTGGTTAGTATATATAGTAAACTCGTATCTTTTCACGGTCAATTCGCTCAAAATGACGATCCTGCAAGCGTGCCTTGTGTTTTCTATCTTCGCCGCAGTCAGCGGTTCTGACAATCATAAAGTATTGTTTAACCAACTGGTAGAGTATTCGACGAGGGATCCTGCAACGTATTTGCAAGCTATCATACCAGGTAATTTATTTCATTTCTATAAGATGAATAAATTTGAGACAACCTCACTTATTACAGATATATTAAATAAATGCAATAAAGGCGAAATATAGCCTGAATATGCGAATATTCAACCTGTTCGAGACTGCAAAATTAAGACTTACTACAACTATAATAAACAAATAACTTATCGAAGCCAGGGAAGTTGTTGTTTCATTGGTAGAAAAATGTTTAATTAAAACCGTCAAAAAGCGAAATCATGTTTGTTTGCTAATATCCTATACTTTTAACATGCTAATCACTCCATAGCAATGAGTTGCGTTAAGATACATATAACAACACTAGTGTTGTTAAGAATTTCTTAACAACACAAGTGTTGTTAAAGGTCTCTTAACGTTACTCGTTGCTAAGGAGTGATTAGCATGTTAACAGTATAGGATAAAATAAAATAATTTTACAGCAGTTTAAATACAAGAAGGCATTATTTAGATTCTTGTAAACCATGTTTGACCCCTCCCAAATTGCAGTTAAAAAATATCTTTATTTACCTTTACAGGTACCAAATGGTGTGGTGATGGAAGTATAGCAAAAGACGACGACGATTTGGGATTTTTCAAGAAGACAGATATGTGCTGCCGTGATCATGATCATTGTGACGATACCATTGCCGGTGGAGGAAGTAAACACGGATTAGTTAATAAAGGACCGTTCACCAGGTAATAATATTTTAATAAATATAGGCCTTACTTTCAATTTTAATAATAATTTTGCGTTCATGAAGATTAATACGAGATAAGTTACGTTCATTTTGCTGCATAATAAATATATTAGTTTAAACAATGAATAATGATATATCAGGGATGAATATCTACTTAATAATTATCAAACTTTCTCAAATCTATTGCATGCCAAGAATGCACCATAGAAACTTTTAACTTACAATAATTTATCTGCGAGGGTCATTTTTCAAGTAAGAACTGTTTGGGAATCCCATCCGCGCATAACCTTCCCCGAAGATTTTTTCTGACCATTGGCTTCTCTAAACAATCACCTACGTTGTCGGTCTTTAAATAGGGTATACTACATTTTATGTCAATTTAAGATTAGTTGTGTCCATTACTAATCTCTGATTTAAAATGCAAAAAAAAAACACCGTCCTGCCAAAATCCATAGCCAACTCTTTGAAGCGTATGGAATCCATCCATACTATGGATAAGATGTACTGAACGATGGGAAAGTCCAAAAGTGTAAACAACACCATGTGCATAGTCCACAAAAATTAAAGGATACCGTTTCCACTCTGAAAATGATCGTAACTGTCTGCTGGGACAGGAGAAGTGTTTTGCTGGCCGATGTCCTGTTAAATGGGTATCTCTTGATAATATGGACCTGGCAACTTCTGACCTTTGCATCATTACAAATTTAAAGGAATTTTTTGGCAGAAAACGGGTGCAAACAGATAATGACGTCAAGGGTTTGTTATATGGACTGGCGGCCGACTTCTACGACGAGAGCATCATCAAACTCATCTCCCGTTCGCAAAAATAGCTTTATCGGGTCGAGCATTTTGTCGAAAAATAGCGAAAAGATGATAGTTATTGTAGAAATCTAAAAATTAAAGAAACGTTGGATATATTTATATTTAAACTAGAAAAGTTCTTACTTTAAAAAATAACCCTCGTACATTGTACATTTTCTAACGCATTTCGAAAGAATTCTACAGAAATATTGAAATAAATATTTAAATCTTTAACCTAAACATATGTCAACTTTCAAAAATCTGATCATCAATCTATTATTCTGGTTACAAAATGTTATTCTTTTAAACTTTCAAGAAAATTGAAATTAATGTGAAAATATTCAGATATTTGTGAATTGTTTAATTTTTTCCACATACTTGTTTATTTTAAATAATAATGATAACTTTATTGCAAATAATTTCCGCTTATATAACAATAAATAAATGTGAGTAAAAGAACAATAAAGAACAAACAACTACCACTGGTATAAATTTAACTTTAAATGTTCGTTATGAGTGTAAATGTGGATACAGTATACAAATTTTAAAATACCATTTTTCCGGGAAATGATTCATAACTGTATAACTGAAATCAATGATGAAAAAAAAATGCGAGAAAGTTCAAAATAAAATTACTTCTCATTATTTGTTTATTTTGAAGGTCATGTTTGTTGAGGGTTCACTAAAGTAACAATACTGCAAAAATTTTCCGATTTTTTTTTTAATAACAAATAATTGGAGCTGTTTTAATCTCATTAGTTGTTATTTTGCATTTTTTTGGCGTTTGCTGAAGGTACAATACTGATACGGTTTTTTTTAAATATTTTTTAAACATGAAAAATATTGGCGCTAACGAATATGATTTCATTAGCTGTTATTTTGGAGGTTAAAATGTTTGTTTCCGCTTTGAAATATTTAATTTTGCAAAATTGTTTCTACAAAATATTATTCAATAAAAATTCATTTTAAAACAAACATTTTGAGCATATCTTTGTTTTATGTACAGAAAATGTAAATGATTTTAATAAAATATCTCTACTTTAGGTTACACTGCAAATGTGACATGGCATTCTTTGATTGCTTGAAAGAGGCTGATAGAGCGGTATCACATATCGTTGGCACAGGCTACTTCAATGGTCTCGGTGGACAGTGCTACGAGGAAAAACCTCCAGCTACTTGTGTTAAATACGAATCTATCGCTGGGTAAGTAAATATATTCAGTCGTGGACCGAATCATCGAAAATTTTGGATTTCGCACTATTTTACTTTGCCAATAAAGTTTGAGCTATTGTTAGTTATTTATGTACCAAGGGCATTAGGAAAATTTATGAGCGTACGAGGGCAAACCTCATGGCCTCAGGCGCTCGAGGGGTATAAACATCAAGTAATGCCTACAGTGCATATACTCAGTTTTATTTTATTGGCCAATCAGATTTGGTGATTTTTTTATAATGTTGGTTTCTTGGTTGGATACTATGGTTGTAATTCTGACTTTTGCATTCAAAATAAATTTAAGGTTATGTTTTCCACAAAGTTGCCTTGTGCTTAATTACCCTATCATAAGGTTTAATTAAGTGACAGAACAGGTTTGATTTATGGAGGATTGTTTAAAATTATAGGTGGAAAATTCCGAAAAAACACAACCAAAATAATTCAAAAATATTATATTATATATCTTAAATATAAGGATTTTTTTGTTGTTAGATATAAGATACTTGCACGCATTTTTAATATACACTGGAGGAAAAAAAATGAAACACTTTAAATTCGTGAAATTTCGACCATTTTCAAACCGCCATAACTTGGCGTATTTTCAGTCGATTTTGATGAATCTTTAAGGGCGAAAAACTTTGAAGTGTCTTCTTTAAAGTCATGTACGCTAAATTAAGCGTAACCCCTTCCGCTCCTCTTTAGCACCCCTGTGAAAAAAAAATGTTTTTTCAGGAAACCATTTTCAACTTTGACGATGTCTATGGAATTGGAAAAATTTTGTCGACTCGATCCACCATAAAGGCATTAAAATCTGATCAATTCCCTATGCAGGACTCGAAGAACGAAATTCCTGCGACGATTTGGCACCAAGTTATGGCTGTTTGAAAAAAAAGTGCATTTGAACTTTTTTTTCACAGGGGCGCTAGAGGGGGGCGGAAGGGGTTACGCTTAATTTAGCGTGCATGACTTTAAAGAAGACACTTCAAAGTTTTTCGCCCTTAAAAATTCATCAAAATCGATTGAAAATATGGCGTATTTAAAGTGTTTCATTTTTTTTTCATTCAATATATTTCTTTGCAGTATTGGGTATTACTTTCGGCATTTCATTGCCACTGTTCTGTCAAATAATTAATTAATTGCAACATGGCATTCATATATCATGACAAACTGTAGAAATGCCCAAATAATCCAAGAATCTAAGCAAAATAAAAATCCCAAATCTAGTTGGCCAATAAAAAAAAACCGACTTTACAAACTATCTTACTAGTTTTTCTATTCAATGGTGGAAGGGTTATTTGTCATTTTGACATTTCAAGTTGACATCAACGTGATTGAAAGTGAAAAGATCCTGACGAAAATTTTGAGTTCCCGGCGCATTCACCATAATATACAAAAACTACGATCATAACATAACTAAAACCATAAAACAATTACTATGTCAAAAAACTACTTTAAACTACTTTAATAACATAAAATATTATATTATTATCTAAATTTCATTTTAGTTTCAGGAAAAGGTGCGTCAAGTATGCGTATGATGGAAGTAAACCCAAGGTGTGGCAATGGTTTGATGTCCCCAGATATTTGGATTAATTGTCTACTGTGTGTCAATTTTAAAGCATACACTGTATTTATTACTTTAGGATTATTAGTATAAAGCTCACACTATGAGACTAAAGAAGAACATTGCTATTAACAAAAAGTTAAGAATATTCAAAATTAGGTAATTTAAGTTTTCTAGTTGTGTACAGTGTGTCAAAGGTAACGCCTGAGGGGGAAGTGTGGAACATTTTCCGATTGGCCATTGTTATTGTTATTAAAAATACGAAACATATTCACTTGTACTCAGACTAGGAATGAATTTTGGGTTTAAGGTCATTCGAACAAATTAGACTTTATTAAAAATCAATAATCATTTCAGCAGCTAGGCTTATGGTTTCACAAATTTTTAAATGAAGACTTCTCTGGCATTATTTGATTTTTTTTTTTTATGTTAACTTATTTCGTTGCACGCCTATATTTTGCCACTGGCGAACCCTCTGTAGCGTGTCTGTCACACTACAGAAGATTAGAGCTTTAATGTTAAATCATGTTCAATGTTTGTTTTAAAATGCAACAAGTTTGAACATTTTTTTCATCATTAGTGCCTCCTCGTGTTATTGGTTTTTAACTGACTTGAAAACATTTTTACAAGAACACACAGTGCTAAACTTACCTAGTGTTTCCAGTTTAGCACATTGTGTTCTTCGCAAACTGTTCCCTAGTTACTTCAACTAACAATTTAAAGTTTTCACATGTAATTTTAAATAATTTTCAAGTTATTTGTTGAATTTGGTTCTCGTTTAACACGTGGTGAAATATTTTTAATATTTAGGATTGCTAAAATGAGGTACTTGGTCGATTTCGCAATTTTTATATTTTTTTATTCTGACTAGTTGCGATTTTTAAATCATTATCCAGGAAATGATTTTTATTTTTTCGATTTTTAGAATGATTTTCTAAATAATGACTTAAAAATTGTAACTAGTTAGACACAAAAATATAAAAATTGTGAAACCAAGTGCCTCATTTTAACAATCCTGAATAAAAATATTTCAAGTTTTTGCACATAGAAATAAACTATTGTTATTTTAATAGTCGTACTATTAATACATTTTTTTTGTTTAATTTAACATCCGGCGTGGCGTGAGCCATGGAAGTAATTGTTTCGATAAGTAATTTATTTTTAGTTTTTGTAAGAGTTACGGACTTGTTGAATATTTTAATTTTAATTTCTTGTTTTATACAGTATATTTTTTTTATAGTGGGCACTAGGATTTTACATGCTAAAAATTATACCTTGTTTTAATATATATTTTATCATATTTTTTTTAAGGAAATTTCAATCAGTAATAAATCTATTATTTTTCTACATGATGCGCTGCATTAGAATAACTTAAACATGTTTTATTCCATTAAAAAATGAAATTATTTACTATCAATAATTGAGCAAAAATAATCAAAGTACCTTGAATTTACGAAATGTCAGGTTGATTAGTGAGGCAAATAATCAAACGAATTTATATTAGAAAATGTCTGTTTATACTGTTGAAGAAAGGGGGGAATTTGTAACGGCAATTATAAGAGGTTTGTCCAGCAGGGAAATAGATGTATTTTTCTACAAGAAGTGTAGGGAATTTTTGTTTGATGGAAATAGGAAATAGTTGACAACTTTTCTGCAGCGTATCCTGATCGTTCGGTTCCGAGCAAAAGCACTTTCTAATGGAATAAAACATGTTTAAATTATTCTAATGAAGCGCATCATGTAGAAAAATAATGGATTTATATTTCTAACTAAAATTTGCTTCACAATTAAATGATAAAATATACATAAACACAATGTATAAATTTTTTATATTTTTTATGTAAAATCCTATGGCCCACGATAAAAAAAAAACATACTGTATAATTTATTTAATGCTTTTGCAACAAGTGAGCGTTTTCAATTTTAAGTAACTTATACATAGTTAAAAAAATGGCCAATGGGAATTTTTACTCTTTTTAGCTTCCTGTATCAGGAGGCGGAAATTAAAATAAAATAAATGCTTTTGGTCCTCATTACAACAATTGCTTACTTATTATTTCCCTTCAGACGACAAACATTTATTTTGGCAACTCTGTACAAAATATATTATATGCATAATGTTTTATCTTCTTTGGCTTAAAAAGTCTTTCAGCCTTCATATTTCTATTTACGAACGAAATAAGTAATAAACCGTATGAAATAAAGAGTATTGTAATCAGTGACGGTTCGTGAATTATTGTAGAGAAGGCTTAGCGATCTGTTAAAGCATCGCAATAACAACCACTCGGGGTGGACTATTTACTCTTATAAGAGAAGCAATTATTGGGCCACTGTTTTCTTCCTTGACCTATCAAGAACCGCCGCCTATTATTATTTACTTGTTTGCATTGTAAATCTATTATTTGTTGTTGTAAATGATTAAAAGAAAACAAATGTATGATTAAAGTTATACGAACAATGTAATGGTGTTTTATTATACAAAATGTATAAAGTAGAAGCCTCCAGTATAATCAACGTAAGTATGATTGTCTAATCAAAATAATAATGAAAATTATTAACCAGCTTATCACAAAATTCAAAGGATCAATCTCCGAATTCAAACATAAATTAAAATTAAGACACATCATTAATTCATAATTCATTTTATTAGATCTATAAATAACTTTATTTTAAGAGTAAATTTCAATACGTGCATGTTTGTCAACTTTATGTTTTTGTATACATCATGTATTTAAGTTAATTATTATTGTTAATTTCATGTTAAAGGTGTTTACCGTAATAAATATTATTATTATTATTATTATTAAAATAAGCGATTATTGAAACTTTCTAAGGCTGCAGAATGAGTATTTATATTTAAATTTTAAAGTTAATTTTGTATAATTTCGATTCGTCGTCGCACCGCAAAGGATTTATATGACGTTGTTTTTATTGAGCTTTAAAGTTTGGAAAGTTTGGCACTAAATTTTTGACACCCTGTTCAATTTATATCAATCAAACTTGGTTAAAGGGACTATCAGACCTTATCTTATAAGTACCTTGTATAATTTTATTAACGAGGCACAATTTTTTTTTTTATTAATTTTTTAAACCAATCGTGCAAAACTGATTTCTTTCAGTTTTTATTATTTTTTGCTGATATCACTGAATCGATTTCAATAAAATTATAGGAGTATGTAGGCAACCATAAAAAGTACCCAAATAAGCAATAAAATATATAGCATGTAATTTAAAACAATATATTATCATGAGGTGACACTTTTTTGGGACACCCTGTATAATCAAAAATATTTTCCTGAAATGCATCAAGGGATACAAATATATTCTACAAAATACCGAAATCCTAACCTAATTAGTAACTGAGCTATAGAAGACGGGAGGTGAGATGCAGGACCCTGTATAAATAAATGAATTCAATCACACCCTCTGGAGCACCAGTGGCGGTTTCAAATGGGGGGTAATCAGGTAATTAGTTTATTTATATATTTTTTAATTACCCCCCTAGACTAGTTGGTTGGAAACGCCCTTGTGGAGCACAGTGTGCAATGTTGCATAGTTGGCATGGTAATAATGATGTCAAAAATGTCAATGCGTTGACTTGGAGAAAAATAATATTTCATTATATCTTATGTAAATGTAGCACGTAATTTTTAAATCAGTGAAATATGGGCATTTAATCGTTTCAATTTTAAACGATCTAATTTATTATTATACGAACGTGAAATAATTCGCATGATTGCTCGAGTGCTTCTGTAATAATAACAATGATTATAATATGATGATAAGGTACCTTGAAAAAAATCATATTAAGATGTGGTACGTATATATATTAAAGTTACACCTGTTTATGGAAAATTCCCTTAGAATGACGATCCTGAAAGCGTGTCTTGTGTTTCTTGCCTTTGACGTGATGAGTAGTAATTCTTTCAAAATATTGTATGCCCAATTTACGAAGTATTCATGGAGGGTTGCTAAAACCTACTTGCAAGCTGTCGTACCAGGTATTTTTTTTTCAATTTCTATTACAGGTATTTAATTCTCCAAATGATAATTTCACGGTACTCTTTAATAAAATAATAATACACACACTATTGAAATGACCATCGACTGGTACTCTTTTATGACAAAAAAAGTGTAATCCTGACGGATGACTCATTTAAATACTTTTTAACATTTGCGTGGCTGTTAAAAATCTAATGAATTTATTACGTCACGAATAAAAAAAAACGTTAATATGTTTTCCATGCTCACTATCACTAGACTTAAACGTACATTATGCAAATATACTTTGCAATTAAATATATCTATATTGCTTCAGGAATTAAAAGAATTTGTAAACAAAGCGAAATATTTTGCATGGAAATTAGTTAGGGAAAAACGTCAAGTACCGGTAGTAGCAAATTTCCGCAGTGAGTACGATATCGGAATGGTGCTTCTCGTATTGGTGATTTTGGTTGTGGTGAAGCAAACGCAGAGTTTTCAACATTTTATTGTACCAGGTAGAAAAAAGAGAAAATGCAGAAATATTAACCAAGCTTGATTCAAGATGGCACAAATGGGTATTGGGAGCAGCTCTATATGGTTACAGTTTTACCGTGCGCTCGAGACGTGTGGGGCAAGTTTGTGCAGAGTGAGAAAGTATTCGGAGAACACGACAATAGATCTCCGGAGTCAATTGAATTTAAGATGGTCACTGCGCAATACGTCTCGAGTGCTTGGTGCAACTCTATTATAATTCACTGGTATCTGAGGCAGAACGCATTACTGATGCACTCACATATGTTGCTCACTTTCTCCGAACGTATTGTTTTGGGAAGAAACAATTAACACGTTCGCTGCCACCGAAATTGGGATTGCGTCAAAAATGAAAATTTACTCTCCTGAATCAAAATTTTTTTATGCGCACTTAGGCGCAAGTGGCATATTAGACCACATTTTATGTCGATGCGTACTAATAGTTGATTTTTTAAACACGCTGGTGCGTCAAGGGCACATGCGTAAATATGAATCGGACGCACTAGCGCGTCGGTGGCAGCGAACGTGTTAAAACAATATGTGTCTCCTGGTGTTTGTTAAAATCAATAAAATGATTACTAGTTTTAATTTTTGTTTGAATCTAAACAAATTTATATTGTACAATATTATCAATCATATCATTACAGGTACCAAATGGTGCGGAGATGGAGACATTGCTGAAGACTACGACGACTTGGGAAACTACAGAGAAACAGACATGTGCTGTCGGGAACACGATCATTGTTCTGACATTATCGTAGCAGGATCTTCTAAGCATGGATTGAAGAATGGCGGAAATTTTACAAGGTTAGTTTTTGCGAACATTTCATAAGATTATCAAATAATTTTAGTGAAAATTAGTGACATTAAACAGCCTGTTATGAAGCTTAATACTAATAGAACGAACTTTGTAATTATTAGCAAACTCAGAAATGCTTAAAATAACAGATATATAGTCTATTCGCTGGAATCTGGTGGCAGAGATCGTAAAATGGTCGGTCCGCCCTGAGGACCGACGCATCCTCGAAAAAAGGTATTGGTGGTTCGTCTAATTGCGTCTCATACTTTTATGTATGACAGTCCGTCATACATTACTTGTTTCAACAAACTTTATAATTTACTTTTATGATTATCCTTCGCTCCTATTGGTATAAGGACTTTTATACCAGTACTTCTCAACAAAGATTGATTTGAGATAAAAAATATTACCCCCACTTACCGAGCTCCGACCTTCTTTTTATGACCACAGCCGCCAGCTTCCAGAGAACAGGCTATAACAGCGTAAGTCTTAGGAAAATGTAAATTCAGAATGTATTCACGCCAACACCAATTACTCGGATTGTGAATATTACCAAATAATTTTAATGTCGCCATCTCTGATTTAACGGTACATGTCTTTTATGTCTATTGGTTTCTTTCAATTGTGGTATTTGGAGGAAAAAGTAATAGGTTGCCTATTGTGGTATTATCTGTAATAATTGTTGACACAAATATTAGGGAACTCCATTAGTTTCACAATAAATTTTTCAAATTTTCAACATTAACTTATTTAAAGATGTTATTTTATATATTTGGCCAAATATCGGGGAAACCAAATAAAATATCATTGAAAGCTCGGCAGTTATTCGTATCAAGAAAACCTTAAATTCAGTTTTACTTAAAACACAAGACTAATATTGATTTTGTTGACGTCCATGTAACTTTCTCCAATTTGACAGAATAATAGTATTTATATTTATACTTTCAAGTTTCATTTTCAATTTAAATGATATTTTAAATGCACCATAGCGGTAATATAAAATAGGACAACTCTGTAATCAAATTGGGCTTCAATACCCAATTATTATTAAATGTCAATATAAATTAGCGTATAAAATTAAAAAAAAGTAAGTAACAGATATGCCACCCATTCCTGTTATCTATGCTAAATAAAATTGATATAGTAAGTACCCTTGGGTAATTTCTGTCAAAAATAAAAAATCCCCAATTTTAATTGAAACCGACTAACTTACACTCAAGAAGAACAGATTTGAAATCCGCGTTGGATTTGGATTCGTCGTTAAGCCGCTACGGCCGTTCAAAGTCTGAAAAAATCTACTTTTTTCAAAATTTTCCATAAAGTTCATGGTGACTTGCCAATTTTTTCTAGATACACTTTTTTAACGCCAATCGTTTTCTCTCGTTCTTCTGATGAAAAAAGGTTTTACATAAAGGACTACGATAATTATTAAGAAAGTTGATTTTTTCGATTTTTTCCATTTTCGAGTTTTCTTTGCTGACGCGTCATGGACTTTAAATTGACATCTATTCTAATGAAAGTACATTTTTCGAGGCGTCGCGTGGTGACACGCTATTTTTTTTTTTGCGAAGATGGCTGAAATTTTTAACACCAATCAATTTCTCTCGTTTTTCTGATGAAAAAGAAGGTATACTTGTTTACGACAGTTATTAAAAAAGTTGACTTTTTGAAAATTTTCTAACATGTTCATGGTGGATAGTTTTCACAAACACGTTTTTAAATTTATGTTAATTTTGTATTTTCGTAAATATATTGTCTTAATTAAGATGTTGTATATATTAATTATCCAAAATATTTTTTTTTAGGTTAACTTGTAAATGTGATTACAAGTTCTACAGTTGCTTGAAGTCATGCAAAGATGTCCCATCATCGTTTGTTGGATTTGCTTATTTCAATATTTTAGGAGACAAGTGCTACGCATTTAGAAATCCAGCTACTTGTTTAGAGTATGAAGAAAAGTGGTAAGATATTTAAACACTTACGAAATATATAAAAAAATTATACAGGCTGTTTCAACAGTCTGTTCTCGGAAGATTGTTCTCACACTAAAAACTGTAAGAAAAATCTGTTGAATTATTAATGCATGTTCTAAAAATATTTCCACATGTACAGGGTGTTCTATTTTTGAGTTACACTCTAAAGTTGTATTTTTTTAAATGGAACACCCAGTATTTTATTCAATATTTAGATAGACCACTTCAAAACCCATGAATTGATATAAGGTACTAGAGAAAGCTTTTACTATTTTACTATCCCACAATAAAAAAATAAAAAGGGGGTTCTATTTGAAAAATGAAAGTTGACCTTCGCATGACCTTGAAAATTAACGCCAAGGTCACTAGAATATGTCCCCCTCCGAACCCTACAACTTTCATCTGAAATATTTTTTGCCATGTTGCTCAGGTTTCGAGATATTTGGGGTGGCAATTTCAAATGGGACACCCTGTATATAAACAAAAGGACCTTTTGAAATCTTTATCTTTATTTTTTCAGGGGTAATAGCCGTTGCATCAGATACAGCTACAACAATAATCTCAACAAAAAATGGCAATGGTTCGATGTACGAGATTTCTTAGGTGGTTAAAAAAGCTTAGATAGAACAAATTAAATAATTTTATAACTTTATAATAATAAATGCATCATTCGTATAACAATCGACGTTATAATTGAATCACTAATTTCAGAACCGTCCCATTGCAACTTTAAGGAAAATAAAAAATTCAGGAACAATTTTTCATAATTATATCTTAAGTAACGAGTGTTGCGTCAGCGTCGTTAAGAATTTCCACGTAAAAATAATAATAGTTCCCTCAGCCCAACTTATCAATATCATGTCGGATTATGGGTTCGCTATCAGCAGGTATATTTAATGTAATTTTAGGTTATTAATTGTGTTGTATTTCCCCGTCAAACAACTAGGGGCCGGTTTCAATGTTATTATTCTCATCACTGACGGTAGTTACGCGACGGGTAATAAATCTTCAAGTTCCTATGAATGGAAACTAATAATTATAGTTATTATATTATTATTGTTATAATCGTCACTTGTTCCATTCCATTTAATTGTCGATGGGTACCTGGGCAATCAATTAACCGTTTGAGTCCCTACCAGCACGATCACCCTGTTGAGATTTTGTGTCGAAAAATCCCAATACATTACCAATGGCATGGAATTGCGCCGTTTGGCGTTTTTAGATCATGTGTCTTCAATAACCCGTGGAACTCAAACGGTTAAGGAAATTTGTGCAATGCTTTAGATAGTAGACGTCGCTATAATATGGATAAAAAAATTCGATATAAAAAAAATAACTTACTCAATCACTCTGCAGTAAACCAATATACAATTGATAATTTTGATGAAGACATGCATCTTTAAAAAGGAGTATTTATGGTACCTCATATTGATCAACTCCGCAAGCTGGTCGAGTATCTGCAAATACGTTATTAATAAAAAAGTTTTAAAAATATTAATAATCCTACGACAACTAGGCTGGTGTATTTAGCTTCGTCTAACATCTTCTTGCAACATTGTGCAGCCACTTCCAGATATTCACGCGAGAGTTCACAATAAATCGTTGGATATTCCTGCATGAACTCAACCATAGTGTCTATATCGGAGAAGCGATTTCCTAAAAGAAGAAGCAAGAATCAACGTATACAACAATTATTATCACAGAGAAATAAATGCTCTAAATGGAAGATCAAAAATTGACAGAAGCCAGTATTAACACGTTGACCGCTTTGTCAGTCACCGGTGACTGACACTGAAGTATTCCTATGGGGCTACGTCAGTCACCGATGACTGACAGTGAGTATATAAAAAACCCAGTAATTTCGTCTAAAAAATACATCAAAATAAATTAAATAATAAATAAGCATATTCTTACTCATTTTATAAAATAACACTTAAATACAAAGAAAACTTTTTTTATAAAAAACTTGTTGGCAGCCAATGTGTTAAATATAAAAATGAGTTGCTAGAAATATCATTGAAGACCAAATAGTAAACTTTGCTAAACCTGAATTTTAAGAACAAATATCACCAGGGATCATGTTGTTTGTGTATCATCATTGGAAAAATTTAGCAATAAAATTAAACATTCGCAATCCCTTATATTGTTTACTGCAGATGATTCGCAGATGATTCACCGTTGTAGGAAAATGAAATTTTTCTTTTCCTCCGCACTTGTTTTTATAACTTAAGTATTTTATTTATACTATTGTCAAGCATATAGTTAAATCAACAAACAACAGGTAATTTCGATGTGTTTTCAAGAACAATACTCATTGTAAAAGAACAATGTATAAACTTAGTTTCAGAACTTCAAAAATGTAATTTTTGGGGAATGTATCGTCACGTTACATGTAATTTTTCGATTTTTTACAATCGTCTTCCAAACTAGTGTAAAAAATGGTGATGTGGCCATCATGTTACTTTCTCCGACTTGATGGTATCATTTATATTTACGCTTTCATGGTTTATTTTCAATTTAAATCATATTTTAAATGTACATCGAGCGGATGAAACTGACGTTTAAAACGTCAAAATTATGAAAGATGGAAAAATCTCGTACTTCGTAACGGAGAAAGTAAAAACGTATGTAAAATACACAGATGCTTCAACAAGTTGTTATACTTTTAGACATTCCGATTTGTGTCTCTCAGTTGCTCCTTGAGAGTGTAAAAGTTTAGCAGACGGTCTTATCTATCGCTTCTCGGCCTTTGGTTAGATCAAAATGTAGACGGTCTTATCTAGCGAAGTTTTTTTACCTGAAGGGCCAGCACAGAGCTTCGCCGTCGATCATTAGCAATCGCGCTTTTGAGATTTTTTGTCGGGCCTCTTCGCAATAGACAAAAGACAATCGCTATTGCGCTGTTTGGTGTTTTTCAACCATGTGCTTGAAACGACTTCTGGAACCCAAAGGGTTAAATCCCACTGGTCTTTTGCAGTTAAATCTTTTCCAAACTACTAAACTTTAGCTTTTGACACAATTTCAATAATTTTTCAAAAATATATCTGTGGGGGCTACATCTCAAACACTTACACGGTCCATTATAAAAGTAATGCGCATTTTTTGGGAGAAATATATTTCATGACCGTACCGGTAGAAATGCTTTAAATTCTTCAAAATACTCTCCCTCGGCATCAAAACACTTGCGGAGACGTGTCTGCTATGCCTGGAAGGTCCCTGAAACGCCTGACGGGAATGTCTTTTAGGAAGGTTGTAACATGCTTTTGGATGTTTTCCACGGACTCCCAACTGCCAACTCAGCCCGTTTACCCTACACCCCCCCCCCCCCCCCCTTGAAACCGCCACTGCCCCAGGCACACTGCCTTCATCGTTACCAATTTCCTGGCCTGGAGCAAAACCCCCGTGGTCCCCCAGCCCTTTTACAGTACCGACTTGGCTCCGTGCGACTTTTTTTTTGTTTCACCAAGTGAAGAGAGAGCTAAAAGGAAAGCATTGGGAGTCCATGGAAAACATCCAAAGCAATGTTACAACGTTCCTAAAAGACATTCCCATTGAAGAGTTTCAGGGTGCCTTCCAGGCATGGCAGATGCTGGAGGAGAGTATTTTAAAGAATTTTAAGCATTTGTACCGGTACGATCAATAAATATATTTTTCCCAGAAAATGCGCATTATTTTTATAATGGACTCTATATAAAGATTTTTATTTGAAGCTGGTTATTGAAAAAATTTGGAGAAAATTAGATGATTCAGCAATATTTCTTACAAAACGGGGAGCCTGACTGAATGTTCTATCCTTGTTCTAGTACTTACTTTGCAACGCCGTATATTTTGATTCCATCACTTTCTTCCTACTGTCCATATAATACATGTTTAACAAATTTTTACATCTGAAACACTGCCACTGCTCACCAATTTTACCCGCGATGCCATTGCAGAATTTACATCTCAACAATACTTCTCCATACTAAAAAAAATACTATCTTTATAAAATTCAAACTTATGTATCTATAGAATAATTCACAATAAATCTTTAAAACTTTTGATTTTTTACAATAAAAAATTACGATACTTTTCGTCTTCTACAATTTGGGTCTTAGAAGACGGCAAACATCATATTTTTTCATTGTGATTTTATTTATCTAAAGCAGTGGTTTCCAAACTTTTTTGTCCTACCGCCCCCTTTCCAGAAAAAAAAATTGCTTAGCGCCCCCCTGGAAATTTAATTTTTTTAAATTTTAATAGCAATTAATAGGAAATATATATGTATTAATGTTTCTACCCTTTTCGTAAAATATAGTAAAGAAAGGTGTGAATTAGAAACATTGAACTTTGAAATTATGAAACTATTTATTGAACTCAGAATAGGATGTTATACAAAAATGAAAAGGATGAACCTGGTGCGCAACTACCAATTTAGTAATCCTCTATTTTCGTCAGCAGTAATCTTGAATCACCAAAATTGACTATTTGCAATTCGTTCCTTTTTTTTTGTTAATACATTGAACTGAACCCACGTTCTACTAAATCTTCTCTTCTTTCTTTTATACTATCACCACCGCCTTACAGTTATTCATTGCCCCACCAAAACCACCTCTGGCCATCAGCGCCCCCCTGAATCGCTGCAGCGCCCACCAGCGGGCGGTGGTGCCCACTTTGGGAATCACTGATCTAAAGGGTGTTTTTTTCGACTGATCCAGCTTTGACATTTACATGCCCTGATCCAAGCATATAAAGCCATGTTCTTAGTATTTTAATTCACATACCATTTCATTGTACGGCTGTCTGCACTTCCTGCATTTGCACACCACCTTGCGTTCATAGAAAAACAATTTCTTCGTGTTGTGCACTTCGATTTCATCGCATTGATAAAAGTTAACTGTTATGGTTTCACCCTCTTCAATGGTTCGCAAGGATCTAACAATGCAATAGTTACGTTTAAAGCTGAAATCACGGAAAAAAATTATTTAGCGCGACGAAAACGTAATTATTTAAATAAGTCTATAGTGGAATTAAATTATTACGGGCTTAAATAGTTTCGTAAATTCATTCGAAGTAAGGTTGTTTCTAATTTATTTATTTAGTTTCGGTTTAGAATTTACAGATGAACACGTGTAAGCCAATGAGATTTATTAGACACGTTATGAATTTCCTGCCATTTAAATTCCCCGAATTTGAATTCCCGCCCAGAACTGGAGCTTTACAGTTGTTTGAATTTCCCGCTATTGAAATCCCCTTAAAGCTCTCACAGAAATTTAATTGTACAGTTGATAACACTTTTGAGCTGTGTTGGTTCATGAACTCGCTTAGAAAAGTCTAATGCTGATCGCAGTTTTTAGTTGCACTATAAGAGCAATACTTACACAAGCTTGGTATTTGGTTGACAATCCTGTTTAAGCTTTGTCACGGTGGGGCTAATGGTCGGTACCGAAAAGACCGCCCCTTTTGTTTTGAAAAAGAATGAATAATCTTCATACGGAAAGTACACCACGTTAGTAATAGCTTGGATCAAATGGCGAATTAGCGTGCTGCCCAAAAATATGTTCTTATTATCAATGCCGCGGAAATCTGTCAAAATTGAATTCTGTTCCATCCATTTGTAGAACTTGGTGTGATTTGTAAGGTATATCAGCATTTGTAATGTTTTCTGAAATATTATGAATAAGCACGTATTAAAGCTTAAATTATAATCAAATTATATAAAAAACATTTAATATTGTTTTCCCTACAGACCTACAGACCGGTTTTGACCTTTCCGGTCACATCAGTGCAGATAGTTGTTGACGGGGAAACGGAAATTATTATTGGAATGGAAAAATGAATCAAACATTGTTTACTTTATTTGTGTGACTTTAATTTATTCGTTTGACTGCAGTTTCGGCAACTCAGCTTGTCATTATCAAAACTAAAGTATTATTGGAAAATAAATTCTGGCACTTTGGCGTTTCTGGCAATAAAATGATAATTTATATATTTTTCTTTCTAGACTATAAACACTATACTGGTGCATCTATAATTTCAAGCTTTGCAGATCATTATCACAACACTTGATAATGAACTGCAAAGGTCGGCCAGTATTGTTTATAATACATATTAACCCAGATATGCCCACAGGTCTATATTTTAAAACTTTTCCTAAACTTATAACTGGAATGTTGTCAGTGCCATCTATCAGCTTTTTCTTCAAACAAGTACGTTCAGCGATTATTCATCGACATTTGAGAGAAAAACCAAAAATAGCCTTTTTGTGCTTTTAAGTCTTAATCACTAGATTTAGAGAAATACATCATTTAAATCTCGTGCTAATACCCTATGCCAACACTATAATTGTATGTATTACTCAGACTCGAAAGTTGCTTTATTTCAAAATATATTTTGTTTACTTTCTGCATCATAAAATTATTAAACAGCAATTCAACTCTACTCACTCTCACTAACTGCTTCTTCTGCTTCTCAGAAAACAAATCAATATTAGCTGGCAAGTTGTTAATCAACGCATAATATTCGTTATCGGTGTCGAAATTGCAGTTGGCTCCGACCATGAACATTCTGAAGGCCAGCAGGGCGACGTCGTTGCATTTGAAGAAATGCGTCTTTACGGCTTTGCATTCCCACTTGTGGAACATTTCGGAGGCTTCCCTGCACTCGTTCGAGCAGAAAACGCCAATGAAACAAGTGGGACAACTGAAATATTTGCAAAATGAACACCTGCGTTAAGTGCAACAAATTTCATTCCTTGCTTACTTGTAGGGTCGTGTTATCGGTGTCCTGCAATGGTAGCACTGAAAGTAAACGTGATCCGTGCAATCGCAAGCAGGAGGAACGCAGATAATCAGAGGCGTCTCAATGATAATCGGATTTCCTTCTGGTATCTCTTTAACTGCTACAAAGTGTTGATCATCAACTCTACAAGAGAGTAAATATATAAGTAATGAATAATATAATCACAAGAGCCAAAACAGATTACTATTCATCAGTGACGGTTCGCCGGGTTTTTTCTGGTACGGCCGAGGAACAAGAGGTAGTAATACAGATAGGTAGGATCAGTTGCAGAGACCGCACCTATCTGTATTACCACCTCTTGTTCCTTGGCCGTACCAGAAAAAAACCCCGCGAACCGTCACTGATGTTCATTACTGTGCAGAGGTGATGAACATGTTTTGAGATTTTGAACCTTGTGAAGGTTAGGTTGGTGCTTGGAACGGGCTGTTACGTCCGGAAAAAAATTATTGTCACCAATTAACACGTTGACTGCCAACTACGAGTATACTCGTAGTTCTTTAATGCAGTTCGCAAGGCCGTGGCAGTCAACGTTTTAACTTTACGAAGTAAAGGACCTTCATGTTTCCTTTTAGACTTCGCTGCGGCGGCTCGTGGATTTCCGTAGGTGAGGCAAAGACAAAGTTGCTGCTCGTGCTGCACTTCCAACTCTTATAGAGGAAGCAAATATTCCGTTGCTTTTTCTATCAAATTTTCTTCCGTTGCCTCACCACCGAACATCCACGAACCACCGCTGCTTCTTCCGTTCTAACTTTTTAAATATAGAGTTTTTCAAGCATCTCAACATCAAAAATTTTATGTCATCGTTAAGAAAAGGTTAATTGAACAACCACGAGCCGCCGCTGCTTCTTCGGTTTTAAGTTTTTAAATATAAAGTTTTTCAAGCATCTGAACATCAAAAATTTTATGTCATCGTCAAGAAAAGGTTAATTGAGCTCCTTCGATATATGTATAGGGTGTCTAATCCCATGCCTTCCGGCAGTTAAAAATTCTATTCTCTAAATATTGAGTTTTTCAAGCATCTCAACATCAAAAGTTTCATGACATCATCAAGAAAATGCTAAACACTTACGCATATTTGAGCTTCTCCGATATATGTATAGGGTGTGTAATATCATTCGCGCCTGCAGGCATTTCAAAATTCTCTTTCATTACAATTGGCGGTAGCAATCTCTGCTGCGGGATTTGAAAACACCCGTGCTTCGTAATGTCGTTTCTTTCGAAGTATTTCTTCACTTGAGGTATGTACTTTTCTATCAGATCTTCTTTACTAAAAGTATAATTATCAGTGACGGTTCGCGGGGTTTTTTTTGGTACGGTCGAGGAACGTAGCCAGCCGTCTCTGCAACTGACTCTACCTATCTGTATTACCACCTCTTGTTCCTCGGCCGTACCAGAAAGAACCCCGCGAACCGTCACTGATAATTATAGTAAATTATAAAACGACTCAATAATGATAGCTATTATCTACGACTAACAATTAGTGGACTCTTCATTTTGATCCATCTTAAAACGGAGACAACACGGAATGGCGAGAATGATCGCGTTTGATAAATGGCGACTGGCGTGCAAACTTGTTTATCGTTGCCATAGTTATTGATAATTGCAAAGCAATTTGTTTCAAGCGCCACATATTCATTGGTTCGCAACAGGAAGTAATAAGGTGTGAGCCAGAGAATTTTGATTCTGAGTTAGCCATGCTTGAGAGAGAGAGAAACATAGCAGTCATGTCTGAGATTAATTCATTTCTTTAAATCTAATTCAATTGAACTGATCTAGTCTCATGACGTAATAATATTATTAGGGATTTTCAGAAAATGTGCTGCCAACTATTTCCGACTTGCTGATCTCACCGTATAGCATTATTTAGCCAAAATCAAGAATATAATACGCACTTTATACGTTAGTCGTAGATAAATGAATAAACTGCACATAAAGTAGCTAATTATGGTTGAATATTACTGTAAGCGACAGAAAGATAATGCAGAAAACTACGTCTATTTACTTACTCTAAAAGCATATAATAATGCGACCACAATTCCATAGCATCCTTAGGATCCTTCAGGATCACGTCAGAATCGTGCAAGTCGGTGAATTCTGCAAATAAATCGACAACGAACAAACTTGCTATGCTTTTAATAATCCAAACTTACCAAAACTGAAATCCAGTCCGGGCAAGGGTTTCGTTTTAAGCGGTTTCTTGAAAATCGAAAAGATGCCGGACTCGTACTCGATGTTGCAATATTCGTGCCACAGTAATGAAAATACTTGGTTTTTCGGGCAGTTCTTATCGCCCGACAGTGGCATCGAGTGTGCACCTTCTTCTACTTCTTCGCTGCAAATTTGGGGCGCGTTTAACGAGTTGGAGGGTAGGATAGTGCCCACCCACCGCCCTTCGTTTCCATTTTAACTTATCACAGAATCTCTTTATTGGTGGTTTTGCAACTTTTGAAACTTTTCCATGAATGTTTTTCGTCGTTTGTTTGTGCCGAATATAAATTGCTTTTTATAGTTTATTATTTTAAAGTATAAATAATAGCATTTTAAAAGTTTTGCAGTGGGAGTTGGCGCTATAATATAGTTCTCCATGGGCGAAAAAAGTCATAATCCGGTACTTTATTAAATCTAATTATTATTAAATTAATCTAATTATTAGTGGTATTTTCATCTCAATGATAAAGTCTTGTGAACCAGTGACGGTTCGCGGGGTTTTTTCTGGTGCGGCCGAGGAACAAGAGGTGGTAATACAGATAGGTGCGGTCACTGCAACTGACCCTACCTATCTGTATTACCACCTCTTGTTCCTCGGCCGTACCAGAAAAAACCCCGCGAACCGTCACTATTGTGAACAATATGTAAAATGATACTAAAAATAAAGCCTATTGAGCAATATTTGTAAATTTCAAGAAAGCACAAAATTCAAATTTCGCGCTTATTTAACTCAAAACTGCCACCAATATAACTTCTCCCTATATTTCATCACCGTAAATTAGTAGTATATTACTTCATACGTAGAAGAATAAACGACCTCCTTAATTAAAAACGTATCAGAAATGTATAAATTCTTCAACAAGTTTAGAAAAACGTAATAATAAAATTAAATTTATATTTCCCGCCAGCTTTCACATATTTCCACTTAAATTGTATCTCCCTCACTGGCCACTCCATGTTTTCCAACCTCAAAATTTAGTAAACATGGAACACTTATTTACCAAATATCCAACGATTAAAGGCAGAGATGAGTTCGCCCAGTTTGCAGAGTTTTACGAATCTGAGGACCTGTAAGTTTCAGCGGTGTAAATGGTGGGCACAATTCTGAATAAGGTTTATTTTTAGCGCTCCAATTAATAACTGGGTTGAGGTGACTCTGGCCAAGGGGCCGGGCAAGTGTAGCGAAAGATCTGAGGAGATGAGGAAACGTGGGAATGAGTTTTACCAAAAGAGAAAGCTGCAGACGAGTCTTCAGTACTATGAGAAGAGCTTACAGTACGCCGATTATAATACCGCGGAGTATGGTATGGCATTGGCGAACAGGTCCGCCGTGTTGTTTGCTTTGGATAAGTATTTGGTATGTAATTGAAATACCAATTCTATAGAATTAAAAGATATTTGCAATTCCAGTGACTCCCAGCCTAGTACTTGTTAATTTGCATAAATAAACTGAATGAGAGCCACCGGAATTACTAACTTCTTGTTTTACAGACAGAATTGAATAATTATTTGGTTAGTTTTGCAGATGTTCTTCTCCAGGCGAAGTTTTTAAGTGAAGAGGGCAGCATCAACAATGTCAGACTAGTGGCAATCACGGATACGGATATGAATTGAATGGAGGGTGACTATGCAGTCACTTATGTAGGCCCGTTATACATCTCCATTTGTTGAAAGAAGAAACAATGCAAACTGTACAATTTAAATAACCGATAACTGATGTCAATGGAAAAGTGCTGCCCTCTACAGTTACAAATTTTCCGTAGACATGACCGTCTGCTAAACTCATTTGGAATAATGTGCAATTTGTTTAATTAAAATATCAAGTTGTCTGTTCTGAGGTTCAAAGGAATCACATTATTTGGTACAATATGCAATGTATATGTTTAAAATGTTATCTGTGCTCATGTCCAACAGAATCACATAAATTTTTGACATGTACAATAGGTGTTTTATTTAATTAACACGTTGATGACCGCATTGTGCTAACATGGTGTCACGTACTTTCTGGACATACGTAGTCTCACACGTTCCATGGAGCAAATTTGTCGTATGATGCCACTTTCGTCTTCCGGAATCTATTAACATGTTAAGTGCCGCGTGGTATAGTGCGCGTGCCACGCGTGCCACGGGTGTTTTGTTCCTAGGGTATCGTGGTATACATAGAGTACCACACTGCAAACTATTTTATTTTGTGCTATGATATCGTATAGATGTCACCGAAATTTCGTGAAATGTCAGACATAAACGTCTCAAAAAAGACAAAAAAATTTTTTTGGGTTTTTAAGACCAGATTTTCTGATACCACGATGGCACTCAACGTGTTAAAATCAATTCATAAATTATTGCGATAAAAAAATAACGGCCTCCTGAGATTTTTTTTAATACAATGCGGCACTCAAAGTTTTTAAATTCAAGTATCTGTGAAAATATTGAACAGTCAAGACCATATACATATTTTAAGTTCTAGGAAGAAATTTAAAAGTTAAAAACAGCTAAATTGTGAATGTCATTGCGGAGTAATCCATAATTCAGTTTAATAAGTATAGTTGCCCAACATCCCACTTTGTCTCTACCCTCCAAGAGTTCAAGTCATCTTAACAAACAAAATGACATCAAAATACGTTTTTTTTCTTAAGATTAAATCAATGCTAGAAAGTGGCATCAAATATTTTAACGGGCTTTGCTGTAGGGAAACCAAAGTGCTATTAAATATACATGTGAACTGGGTCTGAGTAACTGATCATTTTTAGAAGTGAAGTCCTCTGGTGCTCCTTGTTTTTTTTTAAATCTTCTTTTAACAAACAAAATGACATCAAAGTACGTTTTTTTCTAAAGATTAAATCAATGCTAGAAAATGGTAGCAAATAGTTCAATCAACTGTGCTGTAGGAAAACTAAAAATAAAAACTAAGATGTGAACTGGGCCTGAGTAAAAGATCATTTTTGGAAGTGAACTCTGCTTATGCTCCTTGTTTTTTTTTATGTTTTGTAATATTGTAAAATGCATTTTGTAAGAATGGGTAACAAAGATTACGTGAATTGCCTCTAAATGTAGAATTTAAAATAGTGTAGAAACAAATTAATAAGAAAGTTACTTGGTTTATGAAATTTGATATACAGGGTGATTTTTAATAGGTGACTGCATATCGCCTTATACATATGAGTATGTGCTTCTCTATAGACAGTAGCATCCAAGTAGATATGTGTGAATAATAAGTTGCCTAACTCAAAGTATGGTAAATGAATATCTGATTTATATTCAGTTTATGTATATCACAAATTATATTATAAAGTAAAATAAGATAGTAAAATTGTGGGTAATGAGTTAATTTTGAAAATGGTGATTGAGAATTAAGGTAAATACAATTAAAATTAATAATAAAATTTCTGACAGTTATCACAAACTAATTTGTGTACAAAAAATATTCAATGGGTATATCAAAAATATTGCCGGCAACAGTGCATGACTAATCGTAATTTATAACCAATCTTACCAACTCAGCGGAAAATCCACTAGATCTAGCGGATTTTAAATCCGAATTGCCGAGTAATTTTCGTTTTAGCGGTTGGCGGATTTTCTAACGGAATTATGTTGGATTGTTGAGAAAACTAGCTTAATTCTAATTTCAATTTAAACTTTATTTTCAAAACATTAATTTTCAAAAATTCATAACTTACGAAAAAAGTTACACACTTTAAAAAATTAAAGTTAGTTTTAATAATAGATGTTTTGTAAAGATATTAAAATTTTTTTTTTTTTGTTCAAGTCTTCAACAACAGAAAACGTTAATTTTCAAAAATTCATAACTCACGGAAAAATTGTCACATTTTCAAATGTTTTTTATTCATTTTAAAGGTGGATATCTTGACTATATTAAACGTTTTGAGTAATTTAATCATATGGGTATTTTTTTCGCGTTTTTTTTTTTAATTGTTCGACAAATTAAAATGTTAATTTTCAAAAATTCATAAATCACGGGAAAGTTGACAAATTTTCAAATATTTTAATTAATTTTAAAGGTAGATAACTTGTGACTATATTAAACATTTTGAGTATTTTTTTTCATAATGGTATTTATTTTTTTTCGATTTTTTTTTATAGAAATGTTCAATAAATTAAATCGTAAATTTAAAAAAATTCATAACTCACGGAAAAATTGATACATTTTCAAAAATTTTAATTAACTTTAAAGGTAGATAACTTGTGAATATATTAAACATATTCAGCATTTTTTTTCATATTAGTATTTATTTTTTTTCGATTTTTTTTATAGAAATGTTCAGCTAATTAAAATGTAAATTTAAAAAAATTCATAACTCACGGAAAAATTGATACATTTTCAAAAATTTTAATTAATTTTAAAGGTAGATAACTTGTGAATGTATTAAACATTTTCAGCAATTTTTTTCATACTAGTATTAATTTTTTTTCAAATTTTTTTTTATAGAAATGTTCAACAAATTAAAACGTAAATTTAAAAAAATTCATAACTTACGGAAAAATTGATAATTTTCAAAAATTTTAATCAATTTTAAAGGTAGATAACTTGTAAATGTATTAAACATTTTCAGCAAGTTTTTTCATATTAGTATTTATTTTTTTTCGATTTTTTTTTAGAAATGTTCAACAAATTAAAACGTAAATTTAAAAAAATCATAACTCACGGAAAAATTGATACATTTTCAAAAATTTTAATGAATTTTAAAGGTTGATAACTTGCGAATATATTAAACATTTTTAGCAAATTTTTTCATATCAGTATTTATTTTTTTTTCGATTTTTTTTTATAGAAATGTTCAATAAATTAAAACGTAAATTTAAAAAAATTGATACATTTTCAAAAATTTTAATAAATTTTAAAGGTAGATAACTTGTGAATATATTAAACATTTTCAGCAATTTTTTTTCATTATAGTAATTATTTTTTTTCGATTTTTTTTTATAGAAATGTTCAACAAATAAAACGTAAATTTAAAAAAATTCATAACTCACGCAAAAATGGATAAATTTTCAAAAAAATTAATCAATTTTAAAGGTAGATAACTTGTGAATATATTAAACATTTCCTGCAGTTTTTTTTCATTATAGTAATTATTTTTTTTCGATTTTTTTTATTGAAATGATCAACAAATTAAAACGCAAATTTAAAAAAAATCATAACTCACGGAAAAATTGATACATTTTCAAAAATTTTAATTAACCCTAAAGGTAGATAACTTGTGAATGTATTAAACATTTTCAGCAATTTTTTTCATATTAGTATTTATTTTTTTCGATTTTTTTTTAAAGAAATGTTCAACAAATTAAAACGTAAATTTAAAAAAATTCATAACTCACGGAAAAATTGATACATTTTCAAAAATTTTAATCAATTTTAAAGGTAGATAACTTGTGAATGTATTAGACATTTTCAGCATTTTTTTCATATAAGTATTTATTTTTTTTCGATTTTTTTTATAGAAATGTTCAACAAATTAAAACGTAACTTTAAAAAAATTCATAACTCACGGAAAAATTGATACATTTTCAAAAATTTTAATTAATTTTCAAGGTAGATATCTTGTGAATACATTAAACAATTTCAGCATTTTTTTTTCATATTAGTATTTATTTTTTTCGATTTTTTTATAGAAATGTTCAACAATTTAAAACGTAAATTTAAAAAAAATCATAACTTACGGAAAAATTGATACATTTTCAAAAATTTTAATTAATTTTAAAGGTAGATAACTTGTGTATATATTAAACATTTTCAGCAATTTTTTTCATATTAGTATTTATTTTTTTCGATTTTTTTTTTATAGAAATGTTCAACAAATTAAAACGTAAATTTAAAAAAAATCATAACTGACGGAAAAAATGATACATTTTCAAAGATTTTAATTAATTTTAAAGGTAGATATCTTGTGAATATATTAAACATTTTCAGCAATTTTTTTCATATCAGTATTTATTTATTTGGATTTTTTTTATAGAAATGTTCAACAAATTAAAACGTAAATTTAAAAAAAATCATAACTCACGGAAAAATTGATACATTCTCAAAAATTTTATTTAATGTTAATAGTAGATAACTTGTGAATATATTAAACATTTTCAGTATTTTTTTTCATATTAGTATTTATTTTTTTCGATTTTTTTTATAGAAATGTTCAATAAATTAAAACGTAAATTTAAAAAAATTCATAACTCACAGAAAAATTGATACATTTTCAAAAACTTTAATTAATTTCAAAGGCAGATAACTTGTGAATATATTAAACATTTTGGGCGATTGAATCATATAGGAATTTATTTTTTTTTTGATTTTTTTTATTGGAGTGTTCAACAAATTAAAACGTTAACTTTCAAAAATTCATAACTCGCTGAGAAATGGTCAAATTTTCACAAATTTTAATTACTTTTAAAGGCAGATATTTGGAAAGATTTTAAAACGTTTGTGGAGTTCTATTATATCATTATTTATTTTTCTAGATTTTTTTTGTTCGAGTCTACTAAAAATAAATTTTCAAAATTCATTCAAATTTTTAAGCAAGTAAGTCATATCTGCATTTATTTTTTCATTTCTACCTAATATTGAACTCTAATTCATACACAAAACGTTAAATTTAACTGCTGAACGATATGTTAAAATAAGAGATATATTTATTTTGTACATCGTATTTTCATATTTTCTGGCGTAATTTTAGTGGAATTAGGTTGGCTATCTGGTGAAAATAATATCTTATCAGTTGGCAACGCTGATTATATAACCTCAAAATTAAATGGCTTGATGCGTAATTAAATCGCGCCAACAAAAATGTCAAAACATGACCACCAGAAGTTGATTGTGAATGGTTTAAATATTAATTACTGATTCTATATGAACACATTTATGTATTTCATTAATTCTTACCATGGTTCATCTTCGTCGCCTACTTCTTCATCTTTGTCTGCCAGTTTCTCCACTTTTTCCTCTTTCGGAGTATCATTTTCAACTCCTTCGTTACCCATAACTGATTTTTGACACAGGTTCACACCGACTTACTGGATAAATTCACTTTGTTTGGAAGGACTTAAAAGTTAAATATTATTTAAGAAAAAACAAATGAGACTCACTGGCTGAGTTATTAACCCTTTGCACTCGTATGTCGACTTATTGTAGACACAATACGTGTTATCACTAATAAATACGAGTGCAAAGGGTTAAATTTACAAACTGAAATTTCAAGCAGCTTGAATTCAAAGATTTTTGGATTTCACTGTGTTTACATGTATGGAAAATGAACATCAACCCCCAAGAAAATATAATGGATGAGGCAATATTCCATCACAACTAAATGTAACAGTGTTAAACTTTTCGAACTTTTTATTTATTTATTTAAAATATATACGGGAAACCCCTTTTTTAGAAAGAAAATACAATTTGTATGTGTGAAACAAAAATACAAAATTTTTAATCTGTGTCATCTTTTTTGTACTTGCACCAATAAATTATTAATATTATTATTATAAACACTCAAAAGATTCAACTCACTGAATTATTTTATTTTGCAAAATCACTGCACTAATGTTGATCTTGTTAGACTGCAAACACATCAAGTACTGAATCCTAATCAGACTTTACAACCTTTTTATATCGAACATTATCCCCACTTAATCTTATCAAGTTATGCTTATTGTTTTGAAGCAAAACATGCTGTTGCACTTTTCAAGTGTTACTGTTTCCTCTCATAAACAATTAGCTGTGAATCATCTAAGAAATGCAATACCTGATTTGATAAGATATTGCAGGCATTGCCATGTGATTGCTTAATTGATCATTTCGCTTTATTGTTCAGGGAAGAAATTTGATACGTGTTATCATTTTAAAAACAGTTTTTATTTGCATTATTTAAAATAGTGGAATATTGCGAATGGTTAAAAAATAAATATGGATTAATGAATTCTAGGATATTGGCCGCGTTTACTTGGTGGTGAATCTTGATATTATTTTGAAATAAAAAACCTAAAATAGTTTAAATTTCAATGTACAGTAGTAAAACGAAGTTTGAGATGTTTTATTTCGAAATAGATTAATGAAGTAAAATGTAGTTTCAAGTAGTTTTTGCAGCCCCCTTCCTCGAAACATAAAACGAGTCCCCTTTCTCAAAATCTATTTAACGGGAATTTATAAAAAAAAAATCGTTGGACGATGATGCCCCCGTAATTGCGGGTGCTGCGGGGCTTTAATTACCCCGCTGGTTTCAAGCAATGAAACAAACTTACAGTATTCAAGGGAAATGATTCGGCTTTCATTATAAAATCTATTGATGCTGATCGAGAGATTTGCAATTATCGTAAAAGGTGTTTTTTTAAACCCGACAGTGCTTAAAATAAAAAAAAAACCTATTGTTAAAAGAAATGTGTTTAAAAGATCAATACTTACCATTAACATTCGAATATCCTTTGTTAACGATGCGCATTCTTGATGTCCAATTTTGGACCACTTATTCGACCACTGTCACAAATAATTCATGTAGCGCCATCCTATTGAAGCCACATTTTTCAGGATCAATGCCGACCATATTTCAAACAAGAAAATGATTGTTATGACCCGGTATCAATTAGGGGTCTTAGTAGTAGTAGTAACATCTTTATTTAACTATTTTCTTTTTACATTTATAGACAACATATAAACAGAAATTATAAACTAAACAATATAAGCTAAATTGGTTATCGACCAGTGGTCTTTAAGCCCTAGCTTATTAGTTCTTGTCTATCGTTTTTTTTTTTGTTTGTTGTCAAAACGGATGTAGATGATTATGTTTTGCGAAGTGAAATAATATTTTCGAAAATAGTGGACGAGGGAATTTTTAATTTGGGTGAGGTTTAGGGGTCCTAATAATTCGACAACTTCGAATATCGAAGTATACGAATTTTTCGAAGAATCGAAGTTTATTGTCGCGACAGTATCTTTAAACGTATGAACGTATTCTATGAATGTGCCATCCAACCTTCCTTTCCCTATTATCACCATGTAAAATTGGCAAATAGGTATCTCCGGAACCAAGCGGTAAAAAAATCAACATTTTTCAGACTCTCTAGAAACATTGACCTTTAATTTGGTATAAAATTTTCCACGCTTTCTACATTTGATCTAAATGCAAGAACCATCTTTCTTGTGCTCGTTACTCTTGAGGCTAGCATTCTGATCAGAATTCAAAACTTCGAAAATTCTTCGCAACTTTAATCTTCGAAGATTTTCTATGAATATTCGAAGCTTCAAACCTTAGAAATTGGAAATCTTCGAAGAAAAATTCCAGCCGTAGTATCGATCTCCATAACGGTAAAGCGAACTCCGGCGTCATTAAAAGAAAACAATGTTTCGATGATTTCCATTTTTTCTGGATGAACACAATTTAGCGATAAAAGTGGGCCAGTTTTCAAATGTTTCATCGACCAAGTAACGACACCTAAGATAACCTCATGGCTTTAATTCTCGCACTAGTTGGATCTTATATGGGTGTAAGCCAAGATCTTTGCTGTTTAAAATGGATTATTTATTGATTAAAAATAATGTTAAAAAGTAATTACCATGTTATTTTTCTTATAGGATTGTATCAGTGACATTGATTTATGTTTGATGTCCGAATATCCACAGGAAATGAGGCAGAAATTGTACATCCGAAAAGTGGAATGTTACTACAAGTTGAGGATGTATGATAGGTGCCAACAATTTTTGGATACAATTACAATAGTCAAAAATAGTGAACTGTCTAGTAAGTGATTGAAAGTATTCCTAGCATCTGTGTTTTTTGTACCTTTAAATGCCTTGAAAGAAAAAGCTGTATTTCCTAATATAAAGTTAGTTGTATGCTAATAACTGCTTAAATATTAAACAAATTAGAAACAACTTTACTTGTTGCAGAAAGCATTAGATAAATACAAGAAAACGAAATGTAGCCTGAATATATGAATATTCAACCTGTTGCTTGCAGATTAACGAACAGGTTGAATATTCAAATATTCAGGCTACATTTCGTTTTCTTGTATTTGCTTAAATATTGTTTAGCTGCTGGGTGCAAAATCTAGCATGGAAAAGTTCTTGTACAACATTCGACAGTTTAATGTACAGAATGAAGAGCGTGGCGGGCGGCCGATTACGAGCGCCTTAAGAGGATATCACACGTGTTGAAATTCTAATTCATAGTCATCTTTATTCATCGCTCAAATCGCATTTAGGAGGATCGCGGTCTCAAATCGACGATGAAGTGCTGTAAGCAACCGAAGTGTATTTAGAGAAGTTCGACGCAAATTTCTGTTGGTCCCCAACTAGAAGAAAATTTAAGATTTGAAACTCAACATTTTCTTTGCTTGAGATTCTAAATCTGTCTAGATTACAGGGATCGCTGCTTTATTTTCCTTCCGAATCATAAATATAACTTCTAATATCACCACCATTTTGCTTTTGCAAATGTTAGCTTAATTTTAAATTATTTTATATCAATTTTATTTATACCATGTCATCTGTTTAAATGTTATTTATAAATGTCATAAATGTCAAAGCACTTTCTCCATTAGCTAGGAGTAGTTTAGAAGCCTTAGGAATGTAGACCACAGTGTAATCACATGAATAAACATTACTATTGTTATTAACTTCAGATGGACAATCATTTTGCGATGAATCGTTATTGTTTACATCGGAATCTTCTTCCATTTTGTTGTTGGTGTTTTCGGAAGCGTTATTAACTGTCTTGATTGGAGTCTGAAGCTCTAAGATGTTCGATAGAGAAGACAGGCGTACCAAATATTGCCTTCATGAAATGCCCTATTTTCCAGTTGCACAAAGGGTAACCAAGAACAAGCACATTTTCTATATCCTGGTTTACACGCTCGAACCTTGAGTAGGCCATGCCTACGTTTTCTGTGCACCATTTTCAGATCCGGCCACATTGCACAAGCTTCTTCTACGATTCGGTTAATGAACTTACGGCCATCGTCACTTTGCAGTACACCGAGGGCTTCAAATATAGTACAAATTTTAATTAGGTTACATGCAATCTCTTCTGCGCGTTAGCTTTTTAGTGCACGAACTGTACGAACTTCTTCCAGTGGTCTTGATAGATCAATATACATTTGAAGGCAATATCTGATTGCGACTGCATGTCAATTGGGTCTACCTGGCATCTTGAGTTCATCTTCTGAAAGAACATTAGCCTAACAACAAGTCTTTTCTTTGGTACCTTTGATTTTTTTGTGACAAAAACTACCTTCTTCGGTAGTAATGTTTTTTGAAGTTTTTTTAACATCCTGTTTCTACCACCATAACTATTGACAAGTGTACTTCATGAATTATGGTAAAAAGTGCACGTAAAATCTAATATACTCTTATACTGGAGGTGACTTTATTTATGGGAAAGATAAGTTTTTCAACATTGCCGACTTTCATTACGTCGTATCTTTCTAGACTTGATTTTCCGGGTTTTTCCCACTTACTATTGTTTTTACTCACATTTTTTTTAAACAAGTCATCATAAGGTGCGCGCCACATAATTTTGTTTCTGAGTTGGCCATTCCGGAGGGAGAAAAATATAGCAGTCATGTCTGAGATTAATTCATTTTTTAAATCTAATTCAATTGAACTAATAATAATATGCGACATACCTCATTTATCTCACAGCCAACTCTGAAACAAAATTTTGTGGCTCACACAATATCTTTCTTTCGCCTGAAAACCACTGTTTGCTTTCTTAAGTTACGCGCACACTTGTCGGAATCGGATGGACGGCACGCATCGGCAAAAATTGCTTAACACAGTTGTAAACGAGTCAACGCACATTTATCGGTACGGCACTGAACGGATAAATGTGCGTTGACTCGTTTACAACTGTGTTAAGCAATTTTTGATGATGCGTGCCGTCCGTCCGATTCCGACAAGTGTGCGCGTAACTTTAGTGTTCATAATATTAACTAGCTAAAACGTACAAGAATTCATCACATTTACCAAACTTAGTGGTAATTACTTATAATAACGGGCAACTGTACATAATCCCCAGATTGATCACATTTATCGTAAAATATACATACAATAAAGAAGGAAAACTTATTACTGGAATGCCCCTCGTATTTGTTATTAAATTCAGTAAAATTCTGGATACCAAGATACGTTTCTTTTGTTTCAGATAAATTAAAGAACTTGAAGGAAAGCAGAGAATCAAACTTTGAGTACAATAAGTGTACAATCTCTGTTCCTAATGTAAACAATCAGGAATTTATATTTGCATCCGATAAAATAAAATTGGAGTAAGTAAAAATGGACGTTTTGGTTCGCGAATGACCTTAGCTGTCGATGCGCCGTAAACCCAAAATTCATTCCTATATGGAGGTTTTGGACAGTACGAAAAGTATCATTTTTTCTTGCTTCATGCATTTTCTAACCGAAAACTAAATACACAGTGCGAACGTTGGCTGTGGAACGCTTCAAATAAAAAATTCCCCGATCATCTGCGGCCAAAATCCTCCGAAATGTCAACTTTATTTTTTGAACGCGTATCTTTTCTGATAGTTAATAAAAAGTACTACAAATTTAGTGAAATAAAAAAAAATGGTTTCCATTTAAAAAAATGGCGATGACGTCATTATGCAAAGGGGTGGGGATATGGAAAATTGACAACTATCAGAAAAGATGCTCGTTCAAAAAATAACGTTCATTTTTCGGAGGATTTTGGCCGCAGATGATCGGCGAATTTTTTATTTGGAGCGCTCCACAGCCAACGTTCGCACTGTATAACATTAATTTCCCATTACAACATTGGCCAGAATACAAACCTCCATGCGAGTTATGAATTAAATTACGAAAGTAATGTGACGTCTCATTTATCTGCGTGGGAACAAACAAAATTATCCAAAATATCCAAGAAATTATATTTTTTTCAATTTTTGTATTTACAAATGTCGGTATAATTTCTTCGATTTTCCTTATATTTATTCTAAATGTTTATTTTTCATTCAAATAAATGAGTTCTATCATATTATAATGGCATTATTTTTATGATTTAGTTATTAAGCGAATCCAAATGTGACAAGAATGCGGACGAATATGGTTAATATCATTTTTCAGATATAATGACGTAAATGGTAGACATGTCGTGGCGAAAGAAGATGTGGATGTAGGAGATATATTGTTTGTAGAGAAAGCATTCATGTTTGCTCCTATATTCGAAGAGCACGGCGGCCTTGTGATCAATAAGTGTTACAACTGTTTAAAAGATTGTTCCTGCTGTATACCGTAAGTAAATTAATTACGTTTTTGTTTCTCCATCATTAGGCTGCTGCAACATGCTAGAAAAATGTAAATGCAATTCAGGGGTGGCTCCTTAAAGATTTTGCTTCTGTGCTAGCGAGAACGTGTACACTCTTGAGTGAGTAGACTCAAAGAGTCGTGTCAGTGAAATGAGCTGGGAAGTGTAGTGACTCGGTTGAAAATATAAACGTCTTTTTGAGTCATGACTCAGTGCAGAATGTGTGGTTTGAACGTTTTCCAAAAGATTCCTTTCTCTTGGGGACCTTTTTTTATCTCTTCTCTTTATGTCAGAGATTACAATGAGTGGATTATTAAGCTTGTAAATATGCGTATTGGACAAGAAGAAAATCGGCCAAACAAATGCCGGTCCAAGAGCATAAAATGGTCCCTTGGACTTGGATGTCGTCAGTGGCGGCTCGTGGAACATGTTGATGGTAGAGCCACTTATACAATATCCCCCTCCTTTTTTGAAGAAACAAAGAACCCTTTATCTTGCAAGACCAATCGAATATTTTGGGCAAAAAATCAAAAATTTGGAACAAAACAGCCGAAGATCTAAAATATTTGCGAAAAAAATCAAAAATCCTGGATTAAAAATAAAAATGCAGACCAAAAAATTGAAAATATAAGCAAAAGAAAAATAATTTGCCATTTTCCGCTCCAAAATAAATCTTTTTAGCTTAAAATAAGTTCCAACGAGAAATTCGAAAATAATGGCAAAAATAAAAATCCATAGCCCTCTCAAAGACAACGGAAAACGGATTTCAAGTTTTTAATAGATGTTATTTCTGCGAATAAAGATGTTTGTATATATAAAAATAAAAAAAAAATTCGCCAGAAAATTTAAAATATGGGACAAAAAATAATTAAGACCAAAAATCTAAAATTCGTACACAAAAATCAAAGCGGTAGACCAAAGAATCGAAATTTTTAACAAACGAATCGAAAATTTAAGTCGAAATAAAGAACATTTCGGCCAAAAAACCTAAAATTGAAACTACAAAATATAGGCCAAAAAAGTAAAAACCTACAATAGGGCCTAAAACGGTGAAAATTTATACAAAACATCGAAAACAAGCGCAAAGATAAAAATTGCAGACAAAAAAAATCGAAAATTTCTACAAACCAATCGAATATTTTGGTCAAAATAAAGAAAAATATAAAGTTGGAACAAAAAAATCGGAAATACAGAAATCTAAAATTTGGGCTAAGGAATCAAGAATCCTGATCTAAAAATTAAAAAGCAGACAAAAAATCGAAAACTTAGGAAGTAGAAAAATAATTTGCCACTTTCAGCCGCCAACCAGAAATTCGAAAATAATAGCAAAAAATTAAAAAATTCATGAAATAAAATCAATAATCCAAGTTAAAAAATGTAAAATATAGAATACAAAACATACCAAAAATACAAAAAAAAATTACGATAAAAAATTCAGACCAAAAATCTAAAATTCTGGCCTAAAAATAAAAATAGTGGACCAAGGAAAGAAAAAAATTAACAGACAAATAAAAAAAAATAAAGAAAAATTTAGGGTAAATGATTTAAAAAAAATCCACAATTTCACAATGACAAAACATAAAAAACTCAGACCTAAAGATAATAAATGCAGACTAAACGAAAAATCAAAAATGGGGGCCAAATAATCGAAAATTTTAACGAAAAATTGGGTCAAAATAAAGAAAAATCATTATTAGCTTTATTAGTGCTTTTGATCACAGAAATGATGTACACATGTCACGTGTAAATTTAGTTCAAAAGATTTAAAAAAATAATAAATATCTGTAATGTTGGCCAGAAAGTCGAAAATTTAGACAGTATATCGAAAACTCGGGCCTGAAGATAATAAATGCAGACTAAAAAATCCAAAACTTCAACAAACAAAACTCGAAAATACCGGAAAAAATAAAAATAAATCTCGCATAAAAATCAATAATTCAGGTTATAGATATTTTAACCAAAATCAAGTCAAAAATTTGGAACTAGAATTAAAAATTCGGCCCGAAAAATCAAAAATGCGAACCAATAAATCAAAATTTTGAACAATTAAATCGAAAATTTATGTCACAATAAAGAATATTTAGGTCAACAGATCAAAAATTTAGACGCAAAAGAATAGAAAATACAGGTCAAACATTTAAAAACCAAAAATTCGTCAGGAGAAATAAAAAATGTGGACCAAATAGTCGAAAATTTGAACAATGAAATCGAAAATTTAGGTCAAAATAAAAAATATTTAGGCCAAATGATCAAAAATGTAGCAAAAAACAAATAAATCGAAAATACAGGCTTAATAATAAAAAATGCAGAATATTCTAGTAAGAAAATGGTTTAAATTTGTCTCAAAAATCACTCTATTGTTCAAAATCATTTTCCAATTTTTTTTTGTCCCAGACATGCACTAAATTTGTAACACCATTATTCGACCACGTAATTTCACCATCAAACAATACACTTGGAAAACAAAAAGAATTTTAAGTATTAATTAAAAATTCTTGCTGAGCTTAAAACTACAGGTAGTGCCATGGCTTCTTGGCTCTATATAACGAGCCGCCCCTGGATGTTGTAAGTCATATATATAGCATTATATGACTCCAGGCGATACGCCATCCGAATATACTAAACTAGCGCGACACCACGTTGATGACACGCCGTCCGGAGGGACGGTAAAAGTGAGACTAGGTGAGACACTGCCAGATGCCGCGTCGTGCTCAACGTGTTAAGGTCCAGGCCTTCATGTAATAGCTATTTACGTTAAAGGTTGTTTTGCGTATTAAGGGCTGTTAAGAAGGCTATAACGAGCAAGGGAGCTGTTTGAGGCCCGACGTTTGAGGGCCTTAATGCTCCCGCGATCGTTATGTTTCTTAACCGCACGTTTTTCGTCGTGCTAATAATTTTAATTCATATTATTAAATATCGAAAAATTGAGTATTCGCAGAGACAAAGTAGAAAATCATAGATTATCATTATTTTGACAATATGTAAATAAACACAGTTGTCAAAAAATGGATAGCCGAAACGCTAAAATTCCAGCCAAAATCCTTGCTCGGGCCCGAAAAGCGGACACGAAAATGATTCCTGCTAAATCTAAAAACAGGTACGAAAACGAGCTCTATAACAGCCCTGTTTACGTTACTAGGGTGTTATTGAATCCTTAGCACTTATCAATTTCTGATTATAATTTATGTCATAACAACGCAAAAATAACAATGTTCGTTGTTATTTCGAGAATCAAAACGGTACCTAAAAAACATGCCTCGCATACAAATAAAATATTTATAAAGAAAAATAATAATTACCTTATAATGTCGAGTTGGTGGGTGGGGGGGAGATTATCACCTCCGCCCATATCTGTCTACGCCACTGTCTGTGGTGTACACGTAATATAAACTCATAGGAGCATTGACCACTAACCTGAAACAGAAAGATTTTTGTTTATTATGCTATCCTTGCTTGAAACCGGATGAATTATTTTGTATAAAACTGTCGATATTAAGGGCAGGGAATTCGTACGCTTCTTGAAACTTCATATTGTTCTCCTAAAGTTGATCTTGTAAACAGTTAAGAAACCAAAAAATATAAATAAAATTAAATTGTTTATGTCTTGAACTATGTGTTATTGTAAAAAAAAACAAATTCTTATTTTTTTTGTCATTAATTAGCGTAAAATTGTTTTATGGTAACTTATTTTGAGTTTGATGCATAGATAATTCAATTTAAAGTGAGCATACTAAAACTCATCATTATTGATTGCCAATTACTCAATTTCAACAAGAAGTTAGATTTCTTAAAATTGCTAAAAAGTTGTATGCGCGCGACGAAATTTAGTTCAACGCAGCGATAACTTCGTGGATGTCACGGAGGCATTTAAAAAATATTTCTTTATAACAGTAATGATTGCATACTGTGAACTGAAAACTATTGTAATGGTATCAAATGCTCTTCTTATCGACGCACGTCTGGACATATTTTAGAATAGTTAATTTTCCTATTTAGTAATTATCAAGGACCAAGTTTTTTTTATTAACGCTTAACGCGGAGTATTAACAGTTCCAAATTTTGTTTAATTAAGCCTCGATATTGGCCACTGACCACGTCCTGGAGAAATTGTTGTACCGATTGTTCTATTGAAGGCGCACATTTTTGGTTATAAATTAGAATTACTAAGATATATTTAAGATAAATGTGAGGGAAGGGGGACTATACTAAAAAGTTTGAAACAAAGTGTGGTGTAATAAAGTGCAAAAGAAAAATTGGGCCTGAAATTATAATTCTTGGCATATGCATCCCTTCAATCCTAAGTTTGTGTTTTAGAATTAAGATAAAAATAGAAGGAAACAGTTGTGGCAGATGGCCTAGTTGCCGATGTCAAAGAAAAAAAAGATAATTTACGCATGAGGTAATTTTTTATTTGGAAATGGTGAGCAGATTACATGGAAGCAACAGGTCATAACCTTAATCAATCTGTTTCTCATATACAGGGCTTTTATTTTAACACTGAACATAGTATTATTAACGCCTATGTTCAATCGTAAAATAATCACATCAACGCATGGCATTTAATTGAAATTGTATGCATTCAAGTAATGTAAAGGTGACAGCTTTACGCATTACGAATAATACATTTTTTAAAAATAATAAAGTCCCGATGGATGGAAGTTGTCTGTTCGGATACGATATTTGTATTCATCGGTGGTGTAATACATTTTTATTAAAAACGCAATTTTGACAAATAAGTAAAACTGAGTAAGTATGGTTGCCTACCCAATAATGCACTGATGATTTTATGATTGAACAGAACAATCATATGTTCAGAGTTAAAATGAAAGTCTTGTATAATCGCTAACTTTGTAGGATTCATTTTTAATTGTTTACCAACTCTCTCTCTCTCTAAATGACCTCAGCATTATTTTATCATTCAATAAAATTTAAGGCTCGGAAGATGCATACATGTTTTATGCGAAAAGTTAGTTTTCTGTAATAATATACCATAAATCCTAGAGCACAACTAAGACTCCGTAAAAGACTTGACTATTTTGGACCTTCTTCCGGTTACATCATACACGTTCATATATATACAGGGTGTTGAATTGCAAAGCGGGCTATAGGGATTTACTTGTAAAATTTTAAATGTATTAATATTGACTCTTATAATTATTTGACAGTGTCGGTCTTCTTAACTTATTTTTAAAACTTTCTAAGCTGAATGATTTGGTACCTTATAGTTCGTCCGTTGAGAGCTGACGGTGACTCATGCATTTTCGTACTAAGAATTGCTTTGCATTTTATATCTATCTTTTTCTATCATGTACGAAATAGTATGAAATAAAAGACGAAACGTGTGTCTGCGTGTTAAAGAATAGGGCAGCGTAAACGTAGGTCTAAGCTCACGCATGACATATGAACGCTTCATATGAACACACAAAACACGCGAGCGCTACATGAAATAACATAACCGTAAAAAGTTTACGCCAGAATTTTTAAATATCCCCCCAATGAAAATCAGCGCGGCACCAAATTTTCTTATGGACATACGTTTACTTAAATCTTGATTCATGCAATTTTAGGCGATGAGTCACAGGCAGCTCTCAGCGGCCCGACTATACTCAAGTATTTACCGAGATATTTGCAAAAAACTTTGAATTAAAAACAAAGGTTTGCCATGAAATCATAATGGCGGATATTTCATTTTGTTCTAAAAAGTAACGTTTGCTGTCGCATTACGATTTACTCAGGTGCTATTTTAGAAGTGTACGTGATTTGTTCAGCGTTGAAACAACTTTGTGCTTTTCAGATGTAAATCTTGCACCTTTTGCATGTACTGTAATGACGACTGCAGACATCAGTCATGGGAATCCGGACATAGATTTGAATGCGAGGGCATGATTTTGTGGTATCATTTGGGCATAGCCCTGCCGGCTTTCAGGTGTATGCTTAAGGGAATGCCCAGCAGATTCGTAACGCTGAACGAACCATTTAGCCAGCATTGCGAGAAATTCGGCGACAAGTCTGATAACTATCCATATTTTAATTCTCTAGTCACGAATATCTCGAAGATGAAAAACATCACACCATTATTAGTGGTAAGTTGGAATTTTTTGGTTTTGAATGAATTTGTCTGCCCTTTGAAATCTGTCCGTTACACTTGCTCACTTAGAAACATTGCTTTTGCATTGTGGCTTTGGATTCATTCAGGTTGCTATTTACGTTCCTTGTAGTTAATAAGATTTACTGTTTTTGTGTTTCTCTGACATTAGTGCGAACTGTAAAAATGAAGTGAAATAATTAAAGCACTGGATTTTTAAATTTGAAAAAAAAATGTTTGCTATACCTCATTTAATAACCAGGCGGACTAAACGTGAAAGTCACATTTACACTATAAAAAGTCACCAGAAAAGTAACCAAACAAGTTTTGGCGGTAAAAATAAAATTATTTCAAATTCGTTTATCCATAACATTCATTCAACAATTATATCAACAAATAAATTAATTTTAGGCAAACTTTCTTGATTATATAGTCAATGATCTTAAGAATTTAGGGGCACACTGAAAAACTCAAGTTGTACATATATTTATTTAATATAAAGTGGATTGAAGTATTAGGTATATTTTAAAAATACATATAATTCTCTAAAAGGTTTGAAATATAAATATTAGATTGTCGTGAAATAGGATTTTATTAAATTAAATAAGTTTGCTATTTAAAAACGTATAATAACATTCATAAATTAATTAATTTTAATTTACTTAAAATTAATCTCTTTCATTAATGTATTTAATGTTTAACGGGACGTCTTTGGCAGGTCATCTCTATTTAATTCAATTAAAATGTAACTTAATGTAGCAATTTCATTTTTAAATAAAAAGTTTCCGCACACAGAATTTTTGCTGCTTTCATTGTAGATATCTTCGGTTGCTGGACATCCTTCAAGATGTTTAGGACTTCTTACTGCCTCAATCTCCGTACACTCCCTAATTCTTCGAAACTCCGTACTTCTAGCTAATCCTAAATATAATGTATGTTTATGATTCGATTCCATATTGCAATAACTTGCGCGACACTTACCTAATGAATCGAAAATTTTGTGTACGACGACGACAGTAGGTTTTAAAGCTTCTTGTATTAAAGTTTTACATAAGATAATTTTGGATTGTTTTTCCTCGAGCGTTAATGCTCCAAAATCCAACCATTTCCGTTTCTTATGGGGCGAAAATGACACCAAACTTGTTCCGGGTATATATCCATAGTTAAAAATAAAATAACTATTTCCAAGAAAATCGCGGGATGAGAGGTATTCATTCTTACACGATCAACGGAAGAAATAATTGGCTAAAAACACAAAAACTGAGGCGAAACGCGTGTAACCGGTGGGACACAAGGAACGGCTAGAGATCAGCTGATCATAAGAACGGCCATTACTGTTTCAAGCAGTTTGGGCCTGTGTAAAAACGGCGCCTGTTTGGCCAATCACAACAACGTATTTTCGCGGTTATAATTTGATTTAGTCCGCCTGGTTATTAAATGAGGTATAATTATTATTGATGGGGAGCTTCTTAAGACCATAAATACCAAATTTGAACTTATTTGCTTAATTAGTACAGGAATTAATTAGTGAGGCTTTGTTGAAGTGACATCTAGTGATAAACAGCAAAAATATGGATTGTCATAGTAAGTAGAGACATGTAAATTTTGCGGTGGCAATTGCCACCACCAGGGCCGAAAGGGTTAAGTAAATAACTAATATTTTCAAAATTAAATAAATAATGGATGAAGATTCTCCGTATATAGCTGAATCAAAAGTGATTAAGCTATATACGGAGAATCTTCATCCATTATTTATTTAATTATATTATAACTTCGTAATTCGAGAAATCATCGAAAATATTTTCAAGGTTATATTTTATAATTTATTATTTTGGCAGTGCTTTAAAAACGATGTAAGCGAAATACACAACATTGTATGCTTGAGACCATTGCACCCATTCATGCAACTGTACAGTTGTACCAAGCACTCGAGACGTGTTGCGCAATGAGCATCTTAAATTTGCTGGGGAGATTTGCTGTCGCATTCTCCGAATACTGCCTCACTCTGCGCAAACTTTACTCCCCACGCGTCTCGAGTGCTCGGTAATACTATATGTTCCTTGAGTTCAGTTGCAGAACTTTCCATTATTTTTATTGTACAAATAGGTTACAATATCGGCCAAGGGCGTTTCCAACTAACTAGTCTAGGGGGGTAATTAAAAAAAAGATAAATAAACTGGTGCTTCCGCTCTCAAACACCTGTTCCGTGAAATCTTCCTACCCTTTTCCAACGTTTTAAAACGTTGGAAATATTTACCGGTTATATTATTTGTTTGAAATATAGAATATCGGTAATTTTTAACAATAAAAATTGTTAAGCGAAAAATTCTTAGGGGGTAATTACCCCATTACCCCCCTTTGAAACCGCCACTGATATCGGCTACTTCTTTTACAATATACCTGAAACACAGACCATTACGTATGCGTGTGATTTGTTATTAAATTTTTGTTTTAGTTTTACTAGCCACTCATATTTTTTTTCAGATATCATCAGCTGTAATTCTGTACCTCAAAAACAAAACCGACTTCTTCGAATGGATGATTTCGCAATCGAATGTCGAATTTCAAGATATGAACGTGATTAGTTTTATCGGGGCAGTTTTAGTGAAACACATAGCCCAATTAAGCAGCAATTCTAGCGTCATCCAGCATCCGGTAACACTGTGCGATTTGGACGAGAATTCTCTGTTGCCGGTGCGGTTTAAAACTTCGAAATCCGTTTTGAATTTTTACGAATCCAAAGCGGTCGCCAGCGGAATTTTCCCAGCGGTCAGCATAATGAATCATTCTTGTAATTCGAATGTTTCAATGTAGTAAGTATTTTTTTTTAACAAGTGTTCGTAATAATAAAGGAAGTTAATTTGTATTTGTCCACAAAATGCGGAATGTTTTTTTTTGAGCAGGTGCACCGCAAGTAATAGACGTAAGTTTTTTTTTACGGCCATTAGAAATGACAATTTTGTTCGGTTTGCACCTGGCCTCGCTAAACTTTGACCATTAGCCATCATCAAATGCAGCGGCGGCTCGTGGGTGTTCGGCGACGAGGCTACCGAAGAAAATTTGACCAAAACTGCAACGAAATATTTGCTTCCTCTATAGTAGTAATCTCTGTGTTAGTCTTCTCTACGGAAATTCACCGCCGCCACTGATCAAATGAATATAATTCTAATGAACACATACAACATCCACCACGGGCCCGGAATACCGAAGCTGCTATAAATTTCTCATGCGATTCTTTTGATTGTTTATTTACGAATAGGGCTTTTCAATTTACACCAGCTTGCATCGAGAATCATACGAGAAAGACGAGAAATTCTGATGCAGTGGCAGATCGTAGGGGGACTAAAAGTCACTACTCACGGTAAAAATTCAGTGCCAGAAATGCCGTATCAAGCGAGACTTATTCGTAGCCAGAAAACATTCGCCATATATGTTTGGTACAAGGGACAACTAGATGGCATTAAAATCTATTCTACTATTTTAATAACACAGAGCCGGTTAAGGGTACAGTCTACTTTGCAGGCCTGAAAAAAGGTGATTTTCGGTATTTTTTTTTGAGACGACTAATAAAGTTTTTAACGTGAATGTTTTTCCCAGAAATTTAATAAGCCTTTAAGTACAAATTGTGATTTTTTTTATTGTTTTATATAAAAATTAATTATGTTGTCACATCGTCGAAGTTGGGATGTCACAGGGTCATGCCTCACTGGTGGAAGTTCCTCGGTCCACAAAAATAGTGTGAAATCAAAAAACGACATAACTTGTTAAAGTTTATTACATTTCCCAGTGTTATGTAGCATGGAATTTTAAAATTCGGAAAAACAACGAAATGACGCTTGTTTGGAAAAAAGTTTATTTTTTGACTTTTTTGTGGCTCGTTTTTTTGCAATATAAAATCAATAAACATATATTTTTTTTAATTAATGCTACATAACCTTGCCGGTATGTCCTTAAAGTATTTGGGAAAAATTTCAGATCGATTGCTGAATCCGTATGCGCGCAGTCACTTCCACCAATTTAAAAAACGCTGTTCTGAGAAAAACGGTGCTGCTTTGGCTCGCCGTTCATAAGCATTTCCATTTGAAATATCAACTTGCCGTTTGGACACGATATTCTAAACACCTGCAGCTTCCAAAAAATGCAAAATAAAAAAATGAATCTAACAAAGTAGACGGTACCCTTAAATCAGAAGCGTGTTTCTATGTACAAACTGACACAAATATCTTCTTTATTAGTTTTATCAAGGACACGATTATTGTGAAAGCCGTGGAGCCAATAAGAAAGGGAGAAGAAGTCTTCAATTCTTACGCGGTCGACTACAAAAGCATGAGCAGAGCAAAAAGACAAATGATGCTGCAGACTCTTTACTTTTTCAAGTGCAACTGTCGGATTTGTAGCAATCCTGAAAATGAATATGTAAGTATTTTACCAACTTAACTGCCGTAAATTACATAAACTTATAGAAGTTAAAAAAATTTATTTGAATGTTATTAAAAGGCTTACTTTTTTGGGCCAAGTCGGATTTAGCAATTTTCGGTTTGTTTTACGACGAAAGATAGTCGTAGATAGTTGAAATATTAAATTCTGAATATTGTGTAAATATGTAAGTATTAAGTGGATTGGAAATTATGAAGCTTATTCCGCGTGTGGTAATTTTTTAAGAATTTTTCAAAGCGCGAGATGCAAATTCAAGTTTCCTCATATTCAAGTTTCGAGTGCCGCCATTTTGTTTCCAGCTGAGGTGTGCCGATTGTTTTGTAGTACAACAAAAATACACTATTTCTAAGTGTTTTCGAATATTTTAAAACCGATTCCGCGTGTGGTCATTTTTTAGGAATTTTTCAAATCGCGAAATGCAAATTCAAATTTCCCCTAATTCCAGTTTCGAGTGTCGCCATTTTGTTTCGAGCTGAGGTATGCCGATTGTTTTGCAGTATATCAAAAAAACATTGTTTCTAAGTCGATTTGGAAATTTTTAAACTGATTCCGCTTGTGGTATTTTTTTAAGAAATTTTTAAATCGCGAGATGCAAATTCATGTTTCCCCAGATTCAAGTTTCGAGTGTCGCCATTTTGTTTCCAGTTGAGGTATGCCGATTTTTTTTGCAGTAAATCAAAAATACATTATTTCTAAGTGGATTTGGTAATTTTGAAACTGATTCCGCTCGTGATAATTTTTTAAGAATTTTTCAAAACGCGAGATGCAAATTCTAGCTTCTCCAGATTCAAGTTTCGAGTGCCGCCATTTTGTTTTCAGCTGAGGTATGCCGATTGTTTTGCAGTATATCAAAAAACATGATTTCTAATTGCATTTGAACATTTTAAAACCGATTCCGCGTGTGGTCATTTTTTAGGAATTTTTCAAATCGCGAGATGCAAATTCAAGTTTCCCCAGATTCAAGTTTCGAGTGTCGCCATTTTGTTTCCAGCTGAGGTATGCCGATTGTTTTGTAGTATATCAGAAATACATTTTTTCTAAGTGGATTTGAAAATTTTGAAACTGTTTCCGCTTGTGGGAATTTTTTAAGAATTTTTCAAACCCCGAGATGCAAATTCAAGTTCCCATGATTCAAGTTTCGAGTGTCGCCATTTTGTTTTCAGCTGAGGTATGCCCATTGTTTCGCAATATAACAAAAATACATTATTTATAAGTGGATTTGGAAATTTTGGAACTGATTCCGCGTGTGGTAATTTTTTAAGAATTTTTCAAATCGCGAGATGCAAATTCAAGTTTCCCCAGTTTCAAGTTTCAAGTGTCGCCATTTTGTTTCCCGCTGAGGTATGCCCATTGTTTTGCAGTATATCAAAAATACATTTTTTCTATGTGGATTTCGAATTTTTGAAACTGATTCCGCGTGTGCTAATGTTTTAAGAATTTTTTAAATCACGAGATGCAAATTCAAGTTTCCTTAAATTCAAGTTTCTAGTGTCGCCATTTTCTTTCGAGCTGGGGTATGCCGATTGTTTTGCAGTATAACAAAAAGACATTATTTCTAAGAGGATTTGGAAATTTTGAAACTGATTCCGCGTATGGTTATTTTTTAAGAATTTTTCAAATCGCGGCATGCAAATCCAAGTTTCCCCAGATTCAAGTATCGACTGTCGCCATTTTGTTTCCAGCTAAGATATGCCGATTGTTTTGCAGTATAACAAAAATACATTATTTCTGAGTGGATTTGGAAATTTTGAAACAGATTCCGCGTATGGTATTTTTTTAAGAATTTTTTAAATCGCGAGTTGCAAATTCCAGTTTCCTCAGATTCAAGTTTCGAGTGTCGCCATTTTGTTTCCAGCTGAGGTATGCCGATTGTTTTGCAATATAACAAAAAAACATCATTTCTAAGACGACTTGGAAATTTTGAAACTGATTTCGCGTGTGGTAATTTTTTAAGAATTTTTCTAATCGCGAGGTTCAAATTCATGTTTCCGCAGATTCAAGTTTCGACTGTCGCCATTTTGTTTCCAACTGTGGTGTGCCGATTGTTTTGCAGTATAACAAAAATAAGTTGTTTCTACGCGGATTTGGAAATTTTAAAACTTATTCTGCGTGTGGTATTTTTTTAAGAATTTTTCAAACTGCGAATGTAAATTCAAGTTTCCTCAGATTCAAGTTTCGAGTGTCGCCATTTTGTTTCCAGCTAAGGTATGCTGATTGTTTTGCAGTATATCCAAAATACATTATTTCTGAGTGGATTTGGAAATTTTGAAGCTGATTCCGCGTGTGGTAATTTTTTAAGAATTTTTCAAACCGCGAGATGCAAATTCAAGTTTCCTCAGATTCAAGTTCCGAGTATCGCCATTTTGTTTCCAGCTGAGGTATGCCGATTATTTTGCAGTATAACAAAAATACATTGTTTCTAAGTGGATTTGGAAATTTTGAAGCTGTTTCCGCGAGTGGTAATTTTTTAAGAATTTTTTAAATCGCGAGATGCAAATTCAAGTTTCCCCAGATTCAAGTTTCGAGTGTCGCCATTTTGTTTCCAGCTGAGGTATGCTGATTGTTTTGCAGTATATCCAAAATACATTATTTCTGAGTGGATTTGGAAATTTTGAAGCTGATTCCGCGTGTGGTAATTTTTTAAGAATTTTTCAAACCGCGAGATGCAAATTCAAGTTTCCTCAGATTCAAGTTCCGAGTATCGCCATTTTGTTTCCAGCTGAGGTATGCCGATTATTTTGCAGTATAACAAAAATACATTGTTTCTAAGTGGATTTGGAAATTTTGAAGCTGTTTCCGCGAGTGGTAATTTTTTAAGAATTTTTTAAATCGCGAGATGCAAATTCAAGTTTCCCCAGATTCAAGTTTCGAGTGTCGCCATTTTGTTTCCAGCTGAGGTATGCTGATTGTTTTGCAGTATATCCAAAATACATTATTTCTGAGTGGATTTGGAAATTTTGAAGCTGATTCCGCTTGTGGTAATTTTTTAAGAATTTTTCAAACCGCGAGATGCAAATTCAAGTTTCCTCAGATTCAAGTTCCGAGTATCGCCATTTTGTTTCCAGCTGAGGTATGCCGATTATTTTGCAGTATAACAAAAATACATTGTTTCTAAGTGGATTTGGAAATTTTGAAGCTGTTTCCGCGTGTGGTAATTTTTTAAGAATTTTTTAAATCGCGAGATGCAAATTCAAGTTTCCCCAGATTCAAGTTTCGAGTGTCGCCATTTTGTTTCCAGCTGAGGTATGCCGATTATTTTGCAGTATATCCAAAATACATTATTTCTGAGTGGATTTGGAAATTTTGAAGCTGATTCCGCGTGTGGTAATTTTTTAAGAATTTTTCAAACCGCGAGATGCAAATTCAAGTTTCCTCAGATTCAAGTTCCGAGTATCGCCATTTTGTTTCCAGCTGAGGTATGCCGATTATTTTGCAGTATAACAAAAATACATTGTTTCTAAGTGGATTTGGAAATTTTGAAGCTGTTTCCGCGTGTGGTAATTTTTTAAGAATTTTTTAAATCGCGAGATGCAAATTCAAGTTTCCCCAGATTCAAGTTTCGAGTGTCGCCATTTTGTTTCGAGCTGAGGTATGCCAATTATTTTGTAGTATAACAAAAATACATTGTTTTTAAATGGATTTGGAAATTTTGAAGCTGTTTCCGTGTGGTAATTTTTTAAGAATTTTTCAAATCCCGAGATGCAAATTCAAGTTTCCCCAGATTTAAGTTTCGAGTGTCGCCATTTTGTTTCCAGCTGAGGTATGCCGATTGTTTTGCAGTATATCCAAAATACATTATTTCTAAGTGGATTTGGAAATTTTGAAGCTGATTCCGCTTGTGGTAATTTTTTAAGAATTTTTCAAATCGCGAGATGCAAATTAAAGTTTCTCCAGATTCAAGTTTCCAGCTAAAGTACACCGATTGTTTTGCAATCAACAAGATTATTACAATTATTACAATTTTTCATAATGTACACTGTGTTTGCATGAAATATCTTTTATGTAAGCAAAAATCTGAAAACTTTGTTTTACCGAGTAAAATTTAAATTTCAATAAAAATGATCGATGTGCATTTAAAATATCCCTTTAATATAAAAATCAATCTTAAACAATAAACCATTATACAATCAGATCAGAGATAGCAACATGATGTGGTCAAATCACCATTTACTCGTTAGCGTAATTGATCAGGTTTTCATATTTTTTGGGGTCAATCCATAGCTAATGTATTCCCAAAACATAATAGAAAATCAACAAATCGCCTGTTCGATATTCGAATAATTTTTTCTCTATTTACCGCCACATTTTATTTACTTTGTAAGGGCAATATATTCATAAAATAATTACTAATGCATTTTTTATGTACGTGGATTGAAACGCAAATAAATAACACCGTAAATATATAATGCCCTCATGTTTCCATAAAATAACAATGAGTTTTTAAATCAAATAACACATGTATGAATAAACTAAAAAGCAATTGTTTTTTTTTTGTTGATTAAATTGGTACAAACGGTGAACCTAGAGAAATTTTAATTGCCTGTCATTTACACAAAGGAAGTAAAGAGTTTATAAATGAAATAATAAATGCAATGTATTTTACAAATTTACTATGCCATTGTTTTTTTTTTTTTTAAAACGTAGAGTTTAAATTAATGTGTAACTCATTCTATGCATATAGTAATTCTGGTGCAGGCGCCGGGTAACATGTAGTTATTTTAAAAACTATTCAAAAGTATAATAATAATAATCATCATAATTAAAAAGTTCGAATCCCGGCGAGGGCATACGTGTTTGTGGATGTCTATTTTCATTTAATATGAATAATATTTTATAAATTATTGGTTGTGGCTGAATGACCTACGCTGTCTAAGCCAATGTCCCTTATCATCCATAATTCCCCAACCTAAATTTCCGTCAACCATCCTTAAAAAAAAAATAATTAAAAAATATGTTATAACGGCAAATTGTTCTTCAAAGCCACCTTCGATTTTGATTTAGTAAAATGGCTATTGGAGTAGTTGATAAAACGAGTCTTTTAATATGTTCGGAATTGCGATAGGGTTGTAATTAGAGAAAATATGACAACAAATTGTTTTTTAAAGCCACCTTCGATTTTGATTTACTAAAATGGCTACTGAAATAATTGATAAAACGAGTTTTTTTTAATGTGTTAGGAATTGCGATAGGGTTGTAATTAGGAAAAATATTTGTTTTTTTAATTCCGCATGGAATAACATAAAAACATACAGTTTTAAAATAATAAAAATAAAGCGCTTTGAAGTTTGAAAAGTTTGACACAAAATTTTGGACACCCCGTATAATTCATATCAATCAAACTTAGTTAACGGGACTATAAGACCTTATTTAATAAGTACGCTGTGTTGTTTTTATTAGCGAGGCACTATTTTTATTTTTTATTTATTTTTTAAACCAATGATGCAAAACTGATTTTTTCTAATTTTAATTTTTTTATGCGGATATCACTGAACCGATTTTAATAAAATTTTAGGGGCATGTAGATAACGATAAAAGGCACCCAAATAAGCAATAAAATATACAGCATGTAATCCAAAAACATATATCATCATGATGTCACACTTTTTTGGGACACCCTTTAGAATCAAAAATATTTTCCTGAAATACGCATTAAGATGCAAAATATCAGAATCCTAACTTTATTAGTAACTAAGCTATAGACGAAGGGATTATAAAATCAAAATCCTGTAAAAGTGCTTTAAAGTTCGAAAAGTTTGAAACTAAATTTTGCACACCCTGTATAATTCATATCAATCAAACTTGGTTAACGGGAATCTCAGAACCTATTTAATAAGTACCCTGTAGAATTTTATTACCGAGGCACAATTTTTATTTTTTATTAATTTTCTAAACCAATGATGCAAAACTGATTTTTTCTAATTTTAATTTTTTTATGCGGATATCACTGAACCGATTTTAATAAAATTTTAGGGGCATATAGATAACAATAAAAGGCACCCAAATAAGCAATAAAATATACAGCATGTAATCTAGAAAGATATATCATCATGACGTCACACTTTTTTGGGACACCCTGTAGAATTAAAAATACTTTCCTGAATTAGGCCCTAGGATACAAGTAAAGTCTGGAAAATATTAGAATCCCAACCCCAGTCAGTAACTGAGCTATAGATGTAGGAATGTGAAATACAGGATCCTGTATAGTGATTCTGGTGCATGCGCCGGGTAACAAATGATTATTTTAATACATTTTCAGAAGTACAATAATAAATTAGTTTGTAAAAAATCGATTTAATCGGTATATGAAAAGAGGATTATTATATGGTGTACTTTCAATTAAATGTTGTACAAAAAACAATACTTATTTGGAAGTACGCTTTACAATAATCCTCTATAATAATAAATAATAATAATAATTGTAATTACAAAATATGTTATAATAATAATAATAACAATATAAATTTATTATCCAACAGCTTAAAATAAACTGATTACAGGATAATATGAAATAGTGTACAATGACATAATCTAAGGTAAGATAAAAAAATAATGATAAGTAACTACAGTCGCGTTACTTAAAGTTAAAACATAATGATATAATAATACATAATAATATAATGGTACGCCGTGTCGCAGTGTTATATCAACAACTTGTTTTTCAAAGCCACCTTCGATTATTATTTAATAAAATAGCTATTGGGTAAAAAAATATATTTTTTTCACTGACCGTTTGCAAAAGGTGTAGCTTTTACTATACAAATTGCAAAATGCTTTTAAAACTTGGTGAAATATATTTTAATTTGTAATAGTTATAATAACGAAGCTCTTGATTGTGAATGATTGATTTGTTATTATTATTACTTGCATTTGAATAGTGGCTTTGTTATTTTACGATGTTAAATTCAGCACTTGATTTGTGAATTATTGATTTATTGTTATTATACAGGGTTTTTTATTTTAACTCTGAACATATGATTGTTAACGCCTATGTTCAATCGGAAAATAATCACATCAACGCATTGGGCAATTATACTTACTCAGTTTTATTTAGTTGTCAAAATTGTATTATTAAAAATGTATTACACCACCGAAGAAAGAATACAAATCATTAATTGGTATTAGAGCGGAACAGCACTCGAGATTTGTTTTCGGCAACTTCCATCCATCCAAACAATTTTTAAAGTCCATTATTTTGACAATACTGGCTGCGTGAGTAATTTTCGTAGTAAAATGGCTACAAGAAGTCACATTTTTCATTATGAAACGAACGGAATTCTGTGAAACCGTATTTAATTTAATTAAACTAACTTCGTAATGCTTTAAGCTCTGTCACTGTCACCTTTGTATACTTGGTTGCATACAATTTTAATTAACCTTTTTACTGCTAACAGTTTTAGGAAGCAGTACTCTAGATGAAATATTTTTTTCTAATTATTGTGTAGTCACACTGTAATTTACTTTTGAAGTCAAAAGGATTTGAAACATGAAAATGCAATTTGTGTATATGTTGATGAAGCCTAAAGCCATCAGGCCCACTTATAGAATATACATGACGCCTTTAGACGTCATCAGCGTTGATATGATTATTTTACGATAGAACATAGACGTTTGTAATAGTATGTTCAGAGTTAAAATAAAAGCCCTGTATGCAATTGAATAGTTTTTTTTTAATTGATTATAGGATGTTAAATTCAATTATTACATCTGCACCAAGTGCAAGAGTAAAATGACTTGTAAAGAAAATCATCTTGAATGCTTGAAATGCGGATGTGAGGAGAATGTGAAAAAGTATAAAGAAATTGAACAAGAAATTCTAGACATTTTCGATAGTTCCAACGACATCGATGATCTGGAAGAGTGCAAGGATAAAATGCAAGAGATTTTCAACAATCATCACGACTACTATTTCGAGTATTATATTAAATTGGCGAAATTGTATCTGCGAAAAGGTGAGTTTAAGTGATCTAAATAAATTATTTATTCATCTACGCGACGGGAAAAATGCGCAACTAGGAAAACCCACCTTTACACTACCAACTAGAGGTTGGCGAAATGACTCTTTTTTATGAGTCGACTTGCAATGAGTCGGCTTTGTTAGAAGTAGAAAGTTCCAAGCCCGATAGCGGGGGCTCAAGCCCGATAGCTGGAGGGTAGCTCAAGCCCGATAACGGGGGGGAGGCTCAAGCCCAATAGCCACCCATAGGGTGCGCACCTGGCGCTATTCTATCTTTTCAAATGCTGCTGCTTGTAACGTTTATTTTTGATCTACCCTCGTATACAACATTACTATTAGCGACTGTATCGAATTTATCCGTTATAGATGGGACATCCTGTATACTTACTCTGTTGAAAAATAAACAAGTTGATCTTTCATTTGCCATTAACGAGAAAATGAGAAGTAATTAAATATTAAAATTGTTATAAAATTTGTACACCTCATTATTAATTAATGCGTACACAAAAAATGTTAAATAAATTCGCCGCGGGGTGAAGAGTACACTGTTTGTTCCTAATGTATAAATAAGTATTTCTTTTAAGATTTGTTTTTAGGATACATTACGAAGTATAAAGAATTTAAGGGGAAAATATTACAAGTCGTGAAGGATACGGAAGGGGAGTTCTCGAAGAAGTACGCATTGACAATGCTCACGCTGCACGACTTCGAGCAGACCTTCAAGTATAATCATGATGACGACATTGATGATGTTTTGAAGTTGTATTATCCCATCGATGAGATACAAATTACCACAGATTTTTGAATATGTAATTGTTGTTATTTATTGGGTTGAATAAAAATGTGTATTATGAAAGGATGTAAATGTTTTGATTTATATAAACATGTTTCCCAAAATTATATTAAATTGGATATATTTAATTTATTAAAATGAATATGTTTTTATATTTATTTTAAACGGTTAGGAATTCAAGTTAAGAAGCTAGGATGATGGGAAAGTCAGCTAGGGAATTCAGCCACGACCGACTGTGGTAAGTTTTAAGTATAATTTTAAAGGGACACAAGACCATGGCAGGATTCGAACCCGCGCCGATTGGTTCCAGCGGGTGAACTTCTACGCAGTAGAATTAGTGGCCTAATTTAGAGTTGGTGTTAAAAATTGTGGCCAACATGCAATTTTCTCAGATTTTGAAGTTTTAAAAGATTTTTGATTTTTTTTTCCAAAAACTAGAAGGACTTTGGGCTATTTTTAAAAATGATTTAATATTTAAATCAATTTTTTATATAACGTAATAAATAAATAAGTTTGCTAACATTTGCTTTTATACCCGTTTCGTATTAGTAGTCCAAACTAAAAGACAGTTTAGAGCCCAAATGTTTTTCAAATTCTCGACTCTTAACCCTCCACCAGACGAGTACTCTTGAAATTATAAGGACGAACGGGTTAGTTCTTTACGACCCATTAGAAAATAATATCTAAAAAAGTTATATGGAAATATAACAAATGACAGGTTCTTCTTAGCTTTATATAACGAGCCGCCCCTGACCTCGGAACTAAACTTATTGGTAATTGAATAGTTTTGTGGCTGATAATTGCTGATAAATTTATTATATTTAAGGATGATAGTAAAAAATCACATGTCGTTACTGACTGTGATTGCGACTGTGACTGCTAATTAAACAGTGATTGCTACGTAAAATTGTAACTGATACCAAACTGTGATAGGTAAAAAAATTATCTGTAATTTCAGTAATTTCTAAAACTCAAAATCTATGTATAGATAATCATTTTTGATATTCCCGAGAAGAAGTTTCAAAAAATTTGATCGTGTGTATTTTTTTGAAATTTTTGAAAATCGCGCATTTTTTTTTATTTCTAGGTAAAAAAATTATCTGTAACGTCGGTTATTTCTGAAACTCAAAATCGATATATAGATAATCATTTTTTATATTCGTGAGAAGACGTTTCAAAAAATTTGACCGCGTGTATTTTTTTGAAATTTTTGAAAATCGCGAAAGTTTGCATTTCCACGTAAAAAAATTATCTGTAATGTCAGTAATTTCTGAAACTCAAAATCCATGTATAGATAATCATTTTTGATATTCACGAGAAGTTTCAAAAACTTTGATCGCGGGTATTTTTTTGAAATTTTTGAAAATCGCGCATTTTTTTATTTCCATATAAAAAAATAATCTGTAATTTCAGTAATTTCTGAAACTCAAAATCGATGTATAGATAATCATTTCTGATATTCATGTTAAGAAATTAATTTAGAAGAAAATTATGTTTTTCATTCAAAAATTTCAAAAAAATATACGCGAACAGATTTTTTGAAATTTTTGAATGAAAAACATAATTTTCTTCTAAATTAATTTTAAATTTTCGTTTTTTATTTTTCATTTTCATTTTTCTTTTTTATTTTCAATTTTCATTTTCATTTTCAATTTTTAATTTTTAATTTTTAATTTTTAATTTTTAATTTTTAATTTTTAATTTTTAATTTTTAATTTTTAATTTTTAATTTTTAATTTTTAATTTTTAATTTTTAATTTTTAATTTTTAATTTTTAATTTTTAATTTTTAATTTTTAATTTTTAATTTTTAATTTTTAATTTTTAATTTTTAATTTTTAATTTTTAATTTTTAATTTTTAATTTTCTATTTTCTATTTTTCATTTTTTATTTATAATTTTTAATTTTAATTTTCTTTTATTTTTTTAAAGCCAGTTGTACCCTCTGCGATTCCGACTTGAAAAGAAAAAAAAATGTCGTTAAAAGAAGAAAAACGAACCCAGGGGATGCAAATTGCGCGTAGGGATAGTTCCAAAGATTTTGAAAAAATATCTTGCCATCCCTGAAAGTTTCAGTTTTCCGACTTTAAATGAAAAAAATACGTCCTGAAAAAAAGAAAAACGAACCCAGAGGCTGCAAATGGTGCGTAGAGGTGGTTCCAAAAATTTTGAAAAAATTCCTAAATGAAAGCCAGTCATCGCTTCTGTCATCCCTGAAAGTTTCAGTTTTTCGATTTTAAAAGAAAGAAATCCGTCCTTGAAAGAAGAAAAACGAACCCAGGGGTGCAAATAGTTCAAAAAATGTTGACAAAATATCCTCTGCCATCCCTGAGAGTTTTCCGACTTAAAAGAAAAACAATCGTCCCTAAAAGAAGAAAAACGAATCCAGGGGGTGCGAATGGAGCGTAGGAATGGTTCCAAGAATTTTGAAAAAGTTTCTGCTGCCATCCCCGAAAATTTCAGCTTTTCGACTTTAAAAGAAAAAAAAACACGTCTTTAAAAGAAAAGGAACGAACCCAGAGGGTGCAATGGCGCGTTTCAAAAATTTTGAAAAATTCCTTAATGAAAGCCAGTCATTCCTTCTGTTATCCCTGAAAGTTTTAGCTTTTCGACTTAAAAAGAAAAAAATACATCCTTAAAAGACGTAAACCGAACAAAGGGTGCAAATGGCACGTAGGGGTGGTTCCAAATTTTTTGAAGAAATATCTTCTGCCATCGCTAAAAATTTCAGCGTTTCAACTTTAAAAGAAAAAAATACGTCTTTAAAAGAAGAATAACGAACGCAGAAGGTGCAAATGGCGCGTAGGGATGGTTCCAAAAATTTTGAAAAAATTCCCAATGAAAGCCAGTCATCGCTTCTCTCATCACTGAAAATTTCAGTTTTTCGACTTGAAAAGAGAAAAATACGTCCTTAAAAGAAGAAAACCGAACCACCCCCTGGGTTGGTGGAGTTGGTGGCGCGTAGGGGTGGTTCCAAAAATAAAATAAAAATCCCAATGAAAGCCAGTTATTTGTTCTGCCATTCCTGAAGGTTTCAGCTTTTCTACTTGAAAAGAAAAAAATACGTCCTTAAAAGAAGAAAAAAAAATATTTTTTTTACCCGGTTTTTCAAAAATCATATCTCGGAAACGGGGCAAAAATTCAAAAAAGTGGCTCGATCAATTTTAGATATTTTCTTTAAGATTATTTTAAGACATGCCGGGATCGTCCAGATCCGGCGGTTACGGAGGAGATATTTTTTTTTTAAACGTGTAAAAATCGAAAATTTGCGTTTGAAAAATCACCCTCGGGGGTGGGGGTGAAACGAAACGACGGGACCGGTTCTAAAAGCTTGCCCGGTTATCTGAGCGTCGATCCGCGCAAAAACTAAAAAAAAATTACCGAATAAGGGTGAGTTTCGGGGGACGCGATTTTCAAAATTCTTCTCATATTTTTGGGCGAATTTTTTGTGCCGGTCGGCCGGGGCCCCTTTATAGCGGTTTTTTCTGGGTGACCAAACATTTCTAACTCAATTAGTGTATATAACAAATACCAATATATAAAAATTATAAGATAAGGAAAAAGAAATTTAATATTTCCAACAGCATGCACGTTAACATAAAACATTTTCAATTTCCATATTAGGAGCATATTACGCAAGTAATATATGGAAATTCCAGTGAATTTCTTTAAACCGCACACATCGGAGGCGGCGTAATATTAAAGCTCCCCCACGGTTGCGCGGACATGTAATGCGTGCCGTTTAATCTGGCCCTGATAACGAGGACATGGGGGCCCTTTACTTAGAAGCAAAATGTTGTGTTCCCAAGACGCGGTAATGCGGCGAGACATGTGTAAACTTTTAAACCGTTAACGTACATTATTATCGCTACAATAGCTTAATATGGCACATTATAAGTAACTTAATAACCACGTCGAGTGTGCATAATCTGGTTAGCATTCGTTTTTATTACTTTTTACGGTTAACGTGTTTCTAATTATCTTTTTATAGTCGCGTGTCTGGATAGGTATTGGGTTTAATGTTTAATGTAAGAGTGTAGGATGGTAGTAAAATTAAATGTTTGCGTTGCTTGGGTAGGAAATTGCATCGGGGAGATGTTTACGTGGGAGCGGGTGAACTGCATTATATGGTATCTCGTGGGTTTCTTATGTTGTAGGATAAAATGTCTGACGGGGATTTAGAAGCTGCGCAATGTGATATTTCTTAGAATTCCTTGTAAATTTCAGAGTTCTCATTGAAATTTCACTCCCCCATCGCGATTTAATGCAAGCGAGAAATTTAAACTACTGTTTAATAAAACTATCGTAAAATGAGGTTTCTTTACCAGTGCGTGCGCAATTTCGTATAAAATAATACGTCTCCAGTGCTTGGTACAACTCTACTTTCTCGTAGAAAATAACAAAGAACAGGGCCGATCCTACCGGAGGGCTAGAGCGTGCATGGCACGCGGGCGGCGGTTAAGGGGGCGGCGAAACCGGCGAGGCGGACCACCAATAGAAGGTCTTGAAATCTGTAAAATTTGGTCGCCGAAATAGCGGCCGGTCGCCTGGACCTCTACCTAAAGTGTATCCGATTTCTAACCGGGTAATGATTTTGCCAAAGAAGCAGAAGTATTGGATCTTCATCTGAAATTCGTATAAGAAAAAACCGCGGATGTCCAATTATGAGTCATGCGAAGTGTTTTCGATCCTAGGGAAAAATTTAGAATTGACTTTTATTTTGTGGGCATCGACTTTTTGGATTGCAAAGAAGAGCAATTAGGATAATAGCTTCACTTAAGTACCAAGAGGATTGTAAAAATGCTTTCAAATATCTTAGCATACTAACCTTGCCTTCTTTGTATATCTTTGTATGCCTTGTGTACGTGAAGCAAAATTTAGAAAAATTTCCAACACGTAGCCACCAATATAAGACTAGGTGGAAAGATAATATAAACTTACCTCAACTTAGGCTACAAAAAGCACAAACAGAATCAGGATTCTACGGCTTAAAATATTTTAATGCCTTAAATCATACAACTAAAAATCTAAGTCTTACTAGTTTCAAACGAGTGGTTAAGGATTTTCTTGTTGAGGGTGCTTTTTATAGTGACGACGAATTCTTTGAGAAGGTGTGTCTACTATAAATAGTTACTTATAATTTTACAGTTTTTAATTTTGTTTTGTGTTTATAAATGTTTTTAATATTTAATTTTACCTAGAAATCTAAGTTTTATAATATATTTATTTTATATTGCCGTAGCTCTCAATTGAACGGAATAGTCTTAGGATTTCTTCATTTATTATTTTATTTAATTGTTTGTAATTTATACTTGTGTAATTTTAAGAAAATTTTAATTATTGTTTATTATATATTTCTTGTGTAAAGATGTAATCTACTTAACACCAATAAATTAATTGGATTGAATTGAATTGAATTATTTTGAAATCTTGGACTCGCTAATAATTTGATATCCGAACGTTTTGAACTGTTAGAAAATTGCTGATCCTTGTTTAAATTTTTGCTAGTATTTCATTCTGCAGAGTCCGAATATCTAAGAAAATTACAGGTAACCGAAAACAAAAAATTAACAACAGATTTAGATGGAACGGAACTCTTAAAAGAATTATTATCTTTTAGAGAACTATTTTCTTATGATTCCCAATTAAAACCATAAGGAATTTTAAATCATTTAATTAGCCAAGAATTACAAGTAAACTAACTCAAGTGTTTCCCATCGATTTAAATTAAATTTGGTAGATTTGTAGAGGGGGTCAAAATATTCGATACGTATTTTTTTATTTCGGCTGAAAGACATGTTTAAGGGGAAAACCATATTTTTGTTTTTTTGCCTATAACTTCTAAACAAATCATGAAAGCGTAATTTTGTAAATGAAGAAAATTTCAAAGCCTATCCTAGGGTGTAATAAAAAATTTTAAAAACAAAATAAGACGATTTAACTAAACTTATCTCTATCCAAAAGTGGTTCCTAAGCCATCTACGAGGCCTCAAAGATATTATTTTTTTTCATTATTTTTTAAATATTTTTATTTTGGAATTAGGTAAGAAAACCTAATTTGGCAATTTGAAAATAGCAAAATTTTATAAGAGACAAAAAATACGTAAAATTGAATGATCTTGCAGAAAAAAAAGTATTCCTTATGATTTGACCTGTTGAATAAAAATATTTAGGTATCTTAAGAAGTCGATGGTCCTAGTTTGACCACTTACTTTAAACGTAGGATAAAGAAACATATCGCAAAAAGTGCATGGTATCAATGTAATTAAATGTGACAAATTAGGTTTTCTTACCTAAGTCCAAAATAAAAATATTTGAAAAATAATAAAAAAAAAATAAAATCTTTGAGGCCTCGTAGATGGCTTAGGAACCACTTTTGGATAGAGATAAGTTTAGTTAAATCGTCTTATTTTGTTTCAGAGAATATGTGGTAGAGCGTTGTACAGACCATTCGGGGATTCCTCGTTTGAAAAAAAAATTATTAAACTAGTTTTGGTCATCGTATGATTTTTTAACGAATAAATCATTATTGCAGCAATTACAAGCTATAAATATTTTTTTACAGTTCCGAAATAGTCAATACACACATTTTTTTACACCATTGGATAGAATTTGAAATGTACATTTACGAAATTACGCAATCAAAATTTGTTCAGAAGTTATAGCAAAAAAAAAACAAAAATAAGGCTGATTTTCGAGGCGCGAGTTCACCCCTTAAACATGTTTTTTAGCCTAAACAAAAAAAAAATAGGTATCGAATATTTTGGCCTCCTCTACAAATCCACCAAATTTTATTAAAATCGGAGAGGAACACTTGGGTTGGTTCCTTCTTTTGCAAATTTCAGTATTAGTCTAAGAATATTTTTAACAATACCGATAACTGTGGCTTCCGGCGAAAGGAGTTTTTTTTTTATAGATGTTAATTAAAAATTATTCACGTCAACTACATCAAAAGAGCGATTTACTAATTTAGCCATAATTTCTATTAAAAATTAGATCGTTGAAATTTTAGATATTTCGAATGTAATTGATGAATTTGCATAAAAAAAATCGCGAAAAGTATTTTTTTAGAATTTAGATCAGTACTAACAAGGAGAGGATCAGATGTGTGACTCACCGATTTGATCCATCTTTGGCACACGTGTAGGTCATGACTAGGATTGTAAGAGGTGCAAGTAATAGGGCGCACTATTAAGCCCTTTTTGAGAAAAAAATTGATTGATTCTAAAATTAAGATATTTAAATACACATAGATTTATAAAAACTATAAAAAGAAAATGAATGAACCCAACTTGAAAAATGGGGTTCGATCCGTCAACCTTCCGACTACGAATAGGAGGTTTTATCGATGCGCCAAAAGGTCGGTGTATGTTTGTTAACGCAAAAGGTATATAAACATACGAATAAATAACAAATTAAAAAACCATTTTTTCTCGAAAACGGCTGAATAGTGCGCCCTATTACTTGCACCTGTTACACTCCTAGTTATGACTTACACGTATGCCAAAGATGGATCAAATCGGTGAGTCACACATCTGATCCTCCCCTTGTAAGTAGCGTTCGAATAGTCGATGTTTTTTCCACTGACCGGAAGGTTTGATCATAATCTACTCCTCTTCTTTGCGAAAGACCTTTGATCACTAATCTGGCCTTGAATTTGCCGATCGATCCATCGGCGTTTGTTTTTACTTTGTGGATGTTGTAGGTGTCTGGTTCCTCGAAGGTCGGCATGTGAGCATCACACAATTCTGGAATTTCTGTGGAGCTGTAAGATTCACTCCGTTGCGTAGTTTTCGAGTAGTCTCACCAGCATTCTCTTCTTCATTGGCTTCCGGCATTTCTAAAATTATCCCATCGCGGTCACTGTCACTGTCATCGGTTTCCTTGTCTTCTTCAATCATTCAGTAGGCTTCGTCTCTTCAACTTCGTTGCTTCCGGGGGATATAATAACCCCTTTTTCTACCAATTTTTCTTCGAAGATGACGTCCTTGGATCTGTAGAGCTTGTTGTCCTCTCCACTATAGATCCTGTATCAGTCATCGTTATCATAGCCGATTAATGATCCAGATCCATTTTCGTCCTTTTCGCCTTTGATATGAATATATGTGAATTCAGCAATTTGAACCAAAGTTTCCTACCGTACCACAACTCGATTTAATGTTCATGGGACCTGTCCTGTTAAGTATGTAGGTACCTGTTCGTATTATCTCAGCCAAAAGTGCCTAAGGAATGTTTCCATGCGCGTGCATCATTGCTCTAGCAGTTTCTACCACCGTACGATTTTTCCTCGATTTGTTCCGGAGTGTAGGGCATTATACGACGTTGAACAATACCTTTCTTGTGTAGACTGGTCTTGATCTGTTTGTTGTCCTTGCCATTATCACTTAACAGATCCCGACTGTGTCTGCCTCAGATGGGAACTGGCACAGTTTTTCAGCAAGTTAGGATTTTTGCTGCAGAAAGTAAACTGTCCTGAATTTTTGTAATCGTCCTTGCAATGCACAAAATATCGATATCCAGACCTCGATTCTTGAAATGGACCGCAGACATCCATGTGAATTTGCTCTCCCGGTCCCGTTGTTCCGGACCTCGTGCCGAACGGTAGGCGATGAGCTTTATTATAAACGCAACCTTCACTCAGTTCACCATGTATTTCTACGTTCATGTTAAGCTCCCTGCTTAGGAGTGATATCACATGGCGAACTTGAACATTCTTCCATAACGAGCTCCCTCCAATTGTTTACTAGGAAGTTGCTAACTTCAGCTGATGAATCGTTCATGGCACAACTGCAACAGGTTTCCCTTACTCACTGCATTGATCTCATTTAATAGGGTTCAAACTTCTCACATCCAACTTGAACAGTCCTCTATGACGAGCTCCCTCCAATTGTTGACTAGGAAGTTGCAGACTTCAGCCAATTAGATGAATTGACTGCCCGAGTACTTATCCCGGATTGCAAGTTTTGGGGACAGATTCCTCTTTATTCGGGGTACACACCAAACATCAGCCAAGGTAATTTTGTACCATTTTCCTTGGATTTCTGCCCCAACTTCTTCTTCGCGTATTCCGAGGGCTTAGATTTTCTCACCATTTCCTGTGATCACTGTGTGTTCAGTTGAAAAATACTCGAACGTTCTAAAGCAATATGGCTTGTCGCGCCATTCTCATCCCTGCATCTCTATGACTCAGTATGTGTTTCAGTTGAACGAGTATCATATTTCTGTCGGACTCCGGTTTACTAGGCTTCGTAGGACGGCCATCAGCAATTCATTTCCTGCACAGTTTAACCATGTGACTGCGCTTTCTGCAGTAGTTGCGTATCAGATGTTCTTTCTTCTTCGTTACTGTGATGATTGCAGGTGAGAGTTTCCTGCTTGGTGAATCCAACTCCCTTGGTCCGTAAGGCCCTTTTATACAGTCATAGTTGATTGATTAAGCTATCCACCGTTCTATCACTTTTTGCCCACAGCATCCAACTGGATTTAAAAGAAAAATACTCCTCTGGCAATGTATCCAGAATTGTACAATGCAAAAATACATCTGGCAGTCCCTGGTTACTTGCAAGTTCTTTAGTCATTTCTTCTTTCAATTTAGACCTATTTTCCTATATTCTCTGACGTGATATTTTTCTGCTTTAAAACTTTACAAAAATATTACTTATCTGAATTTAATGTTTATAAATTAATGTCTTAAATAATATTACATTTCCCTATAATTGGGTATATGTCTGTTGGGGAAATAAATAGTTATTATTATTATTATTACAGACGATTTTTAAAATTTTCGAATTGAAAAATAAAAGCCCCCCGCCCCAAGAAATGTTTTACTGCACGTTAGGGGGCGGCCAACTCATCATTTGCACGCGGGCAGCCAAGGGTCTAGGATCGGCCCTGACAAAGAATCTTTCAAGATTATAATGTAACCGCATTATTTGTTTTACATTAATAATAAAAAAACAGGGTAATGCTTAATTTTTAATTAAATAATTAACCATTTTCGGTGTACCAATACGTGATATGCAAATTCCATTGTTGGATATCGGTACCGTAGTGTACCGCATCTAAGTAGTTTAAAAGGCCTGCTTCCGCACGCTATCACAGAACCGAATCTACGTTTCCGCTATGATTCCATACATATTTTTTCTGGTACTCTGTTGCGGTGGAAAAGGTAGCTAGAGAAGAGCCAGCGGCAACAATTGTTTGGTCGGTTTTTAGCGGTGCGCATCGAGATGGAACCGCGTCGGTCCGCTTATCACTGCTGCGCCAGTAAAGACGCGACGGCCGTCGACGCTGGAACTACGCCGGAACTCCTGCAGTCACTCGGCGTCGAGACGCGCGCGCTCCCGCAACTTTCCCGAAAACACCCATTAGGAGTTTTCCCGATCGCGGAATTGAAATATTTTGCTTCTGCTTCGATATATTATGTCGGAACGCATCGCCAACATCGGAAAGTTCGGCGCGCTGTGATTGTTTCGTTTTGTGGGATTACTTCTTGTACAAGTGCTAGTGACATGTTTTTTCAAATTTGCGACATGAGTGGTGCCGGCTTCAGGTGTTTCATTGGAATTTTTGTCTATTCCTACGTTATAACAGGTATTTATAACTTCTTAAAAAAAAAAAAATTCTTTTCAACTAATATAAAAATTTGGATTCTGTTAACTTTCCGTATTGTGATATTATGGGTAAATAGGAAAACTAATTTTTGTATCTTTCAGCCACTTTAATTATGCAATTTGCTAGAAATTTAAATAAATGAATTAACCTAAAACCAATAACGTTATAAACATTTAAATTTCTCGTGCCGGAAAGTATTATGATCATGATTTTTTTTTCATATAAGCTTTTAACGAAAATATCTGTTTTTGGAAAAAAGTTTGTGCCTAGGTATGCGCGCTGTAACTCGAAAACTAACAAAGGAATTAACTAGAAACTTTGAATTTAAGCCTTATTTGATAATCTAAAAAAATAGAATAGCTTTTGGTGAAATTTCAAACACTGGAAGTGGGTGTTTATCTTGTTTGTTGCTTTCTTGACATCATTTTTAAATATGAAAAATATTACAAAATCAGGAGGTTGCAGGTTCGATCCCTGTCGGAGGCATGTTCACAATTTTGATTCAGATATATACGGAGCAACTTCAATTATTATTTATTTATTTAATATTACAAAAACACTTAAACAAATTTTAAAGATAACGATGAAATAAAAATCTTTTATTTTCAAATATTTTTCATAAAAAAATTTTTTTTTGGTTTATGAAATTATGAAACCATAACATTAAATTTATATTAATAAAAGTTGTTGAAAATAATTAAATATATATACAACATCTTTATTTACAGAAATAAAAATTACAATACAGTATGTGAGTAAAAGAATGATGGACAGTATAACAATGTTTCCTGTTCATTGGCTATCGACCCGCGGTCTTTCAGCCTAATTAAATATTTTTTATAAAATCGTTGTTTTTCAAAAAAAAAAAAATTAATTGAAAATTTTTGTAATTTAAAGTTTTCAATTATAAAGTGATAATAGTTACATGAAATTTACATCGTAATAATTGTAGGGAATTCCGAAATGAACATCTTTTAAAGAATACGTTCTATTCAAAATCTCATTAGTTGTTGAGTAAACTGAAGGTAAAGATTATTAGAATTTGAAGTATAACTTGCTATTTTGATCTTTCATTATTTTGACGTTTCAAACGTCAGCAACATCCGAACCTGCAAAACGCTTGATGTACTATTCTAATCAATAAAAAAAGCGTACACTTACTGGTTTACATTGTAAATGTGAATTTTAATTCCTGCCACTGTTACTGTCAACGGTACAGGTACAACAAATTGTGTTCTTTGATTAATCGCTATGTCTGGTCAAGTATCTGAAGTGGCAAAAGCTCGTATTGTGATGAAACTAGAGGATGCTTGTTCAATAAGAGAAGTTAGTCTTTATTCATGGTGATGGTTGCGACCGTTACTACGTGGTAATTCATTATAGAAACATTGAATAAAACACTTACTAAGTTTTTTACCACAAATACATCAAATAAATTGTGGTAAAAAACTTAGTAAGTGTTTTATTCAGTGTTTCTATAATGAATTACCTTACTTACTAAAAACTTAGTAAGTGTTTTATTCAGTATTTCTAGTCTTTATTCTTTTGACGTTTCAAACATCAGTAACATCCGAACCTGCAAAACGCTTGATGTACTCAATTCAATAAAATGTAAACTGGTTTACATTGTAAATGTGGTTTTTAATTCCTGTCACTGTCACTCAACAGTACAACAAATTGTGTTATTTTATTAATTAACTACGACAGGTCAGGTATGCGAAGTGATAAAAGCTCGTATTCTGACGAAACTAGAGGATAGTTGGTCAATCAGAGCAGTTAGTGCGAATTTCATCTAAAGAAATTACAAAAAGCCCGAATCACATTAGCGAAATCGAGTTTAGCAGTTGTACGCTTTTTTAATGAATAGGAGAGTACATTGTAGCCAAAAAAAAAAATACGACACCTTATTTTTGTCTAGTGTAAGTCAATCTCTATTTGATGTTTAAATGTAAGCAGCTATACCCATAACGTGTATCAATTTTATTTGTAATATTAAAGCCTGTAGGCTGTTGAAAAAAAACGAACGGATGGCATATCTGCTTTTTACCTTTATTAACTTTATCCAGACATTGACATTGACATTTATTAATAATAAATTAATAATATTTTTGTTAGCATAATGTATTTATCTAGATGTTATTTCTGTGAAAATAATAATAATGTGGCTGAAAGACTTCGGTCGATGGCCTTTTGAGCTCATGCTTGTGTGCATGTATGTATGTATATTTATGTATATGTATGATTTCAATAGTTTACAATAATAATAATAATAATGATTTTAGAAAAAAAAATTCTAGCCACAATTGTACATTTAAAATAACATTTAAATTAAAAATAAACATTGAAAGTATAAATATAAATAACCAGAGATGAGCAAAACTGCTACTTTTGAATCACGTCGCTCTCTGTGATTGCTACTTTTTAATATCACTGATTTTAGTTTTTAACTGGTGGTCGAGAGGACTGTGAGAAGGGAGGTGGGGTGGGTAGGTAAGGGTATAAGTTTAGAGTTGTTATACGAGGTTAGGTTTATGCCAAATAAAGGTTTTTTTTAACTGATTTTAAACTGTGACATCATAACACCTTCTGAAATTGTTTAAAAAAAAATGCTAATATTCATCGGCCTGCATATGTAAAAATGTAAATAGTGTTCCTGGAATGTCAGTTTAAGATTTGTGGCAGTTGTTTTTATTTTTTGTTTCGACTCGTGAAATTCGTAATTTTCAAATTAACGTGTATTGTTCTCTAGCGTTTATTTAAAAATCTATGGAGGGGGTGTTTACAGATTTTTATCAAATCTTAAAGTAGAATGTATTTTGAGTATATTCCGAAAGTTTCAAGTATGTGACAAGTATTTTTTCATTGTTTTTTTGCTTCCGAAAAAGCACATATTTAGAATGATGATTTGCTCTGTTCTTGAAGGATTATTTAAAATCTAGTAGAGAAGCATTTATAAATTTTTATAGAATCCTAAAGTAGAATATATTTTAAGTAAATTTAGAAAGTTTCAAGTAGTGAACATATTTTTTCTATTGTTGTTTTGCTTCCGAAAAAGCGCATTTTTCGAATGATGATTTGCTCAGTTCTCTAGGGATTATTTTAAAGTCTGGTGAAGAAGCATTCAGAATTTTTTATGGAATTGTCAAGTAAAATATATTTTGAGTAAATTTGGAAAGTTTCTAGTATGTGATAAACTATCTTTCCTTTATTGTTTTGCTTCCGAAAAAACGCCTCTTCAGAGTGATGATTTGCCCTGTTCTCGAGGGATTATTTTAAAATCTAGTTAGGGATCATTTGGAAATTTTTGTAGAAATCTGAAATAGAATATATTTTAAGTAAATTCAGAAAGATTTAAGTATGTGACAATTATTTTTCCATTGTTGTTTTGTTTCCGAAATAGTGCATCTTCAGAATGACGATTTGCTTTGTCCTCGAGCGATTTTTTTAAAAATAATTTGAATTTTTTTATAAAATCCTAAAGTAGGATATATTTTGAGTAAATTTCAGATTTGTAGCATTTTTTTAATTTATTTTTTAGTTCGTGAAATTTGTAATTTAAAAATTAAAATATTTGCTGGTATTATTTCAAAATTTATATAAAGGAATGTTTAGTTAATCGCGCCGAATCTTTAAGTAAAATTAATTTAGAGTAAATTTAATTTAGTACTTGTTTATATTTATTTTTTTCAGTTCATGAAAATGATAATTTAACATAAGCATAAGAACAGATCTGGTGCGATTTTCTAATATTCAGGGAAAAATGGGAGTACAAAGTAATGAATAAAAAAATAAGATTCATATTGTCTTCTCAGTCATTTGACTGTGGATTGTCCTGAACCTCCTTTTTAGTTTAATTCACTTATTTTTATCTTGGGCTATTGGAGTGGTCGACATGATCCCGGGCATGGATTGGGGTGGGTGCTATGTGGGACAGACGGGGAATGGGTTACCATCTGCATTTACCTATAATTATTTTTTCCAAGCATTTAATAAGTAAGCATTTTCTAATAATAGGATTAACTAATTGAATTATGGGCAATTTTCTTATATCATTCACATCATGTGATCTTTGTTGCCAAGTTCCAACGAAACTTCTAATCCTACTTAATGACGAAAGATTTATCTCGCAGGCCCACTTTGATACCTCGGGAAACTTGAAGAACTTCCAAAGCTTTGGAAACGAATGTCTCACGTTGAGTTAGTCTTGATTTAATATTTATGTGTCCTTGTACTTTTAATGGGGGAAAGCGCAATCTTTTCACTTCGAGAAAAGCTACGAAATTAACGCATTAAATAATTAAAAATTTGGCCATGGTAAAATAATTATTTATGTACCAAGGGCATTACGGAGATGCGGCATACGCACTTTGATGCCTTACTTATTTTTCTATTAAATTGCGAAAAGGTTCAATTTCTCTCATTTTAATATTTCAAGCCTGCGTCAACATGATTTTATTATTGTATAAACAAGTTGTGATTAGCGGGCCTTTTCGGTGTTTTACGGCCCTAGGAAATTCATCCGTGAAGTTCGACATAAGAGTCTGTAAAGCATGACGGAAGAGTCTGTAAAATACCATTTTTCAAGACTCAAATGTTCATTAACTCAATTTATGTTGCTGATTAACGCTTTTTTATGCAATGGTTAACATTTGTGACATTAACTGTCTGAATGATAACTACGAATCTTTAATCAGAGACATGCGTATTTCAATTCAATGGCGACTGCCGTAGAAATAGGTTTTTTTTTTACTTTTTGCGTTGCGAAGTACGAGAAAGCATTGTGATCGTGAACATCTAAAAAAAATTTTTTTTACAGAAATATCCGTTTTGGGATCCCTAGATGCCATTTCAACAATTTTTGAAAAAAAAAATATTTTGTATGCGTCTGTGCGCGTTGTATCTCAAAAACTAATGCAATTGATATGAAACTTTAAACATAAGTCTTATTTAATAATCGGAAGAAGAAGAAAGTTTTTGGTAGAATTCCGGAAGTAGGTGTTTACCTTAACCATTTTTTTGTTTTTTCAAAAAAAAAATTAAATATGGAAAATTTTACGAAAACATTCAAATAAATATTGTTTATGAATTTATTTGAAAGTATTTTTTATAAAATCATTATGTTTCGAGAAACAAATGTATTTTTTTTTAATTCTCCGTTTATAATTATGAAACGATAATAGTTACATCAGATTTGTATTATTAATAATTGTAGAGAATGCCAAAATGAATAATAGTTTGAATTGTTTTGCGCAGTTTTCGATTTGACAAAACGTATCAAATGTGTCAAATGTCAAAAATGGCACGACGATGACCATTTGCAACTGCCAAAAATGACAACTTTCACCTGCCAAAAACTAGAATTTTTAACTATCAACGATGGCCATTTTTAAATGCTAAAAACTACAATTTCCAACTGTCAAAAATGACAACTTTCAACTGCTAAAAACGGCAATTTTTAACTGTTAATGATGGCCATTTTAACTGCTAAAAACTACAATTTTCAACTGCCAAAAATGACAACTTTCAACTGCCAAAAACTACAATTTTTAACTATCAACGATAGCCATTTCTAACTGCTAAAAACCACAATTTTCAACTGTCAAAAATGACTACTTTCAACTGCTAAAAACTACAATTTTTAACTGCCAATGATGGCCATTTTGAACTGCTAAAAACTATAATTTTCAGCTGCCAAAAATGACAACTTTCAACTGCTAAAAACTGCAATTCTCAGCTGCCAAAAATGACAACTTCCAACTGACAAAAACTACAATTTTCAACTGTCAACGTTGGCTATTTTTAACTGCTAAATACTACAATTTTCAACTGCCAAAAACTATAATTTTCAACTGCCAAAAACCATAATTTTCAACTGCCAAAACCTACAATTTTTAACTGTCAACGATGGCCATTTCTAACTGCTAAAAACTACAATTTTCAACTGTCAAAAATGACAACTTTCAACTGCTAAAAACTACAATTGTTAACTGTCAATGATGGTCATTTTTAACTGCTAAAAACTACAATTTTCAACTGCCAAAAATGACAATTTTTAACTGTCAACTATATCCATTTTTAGCTGCTAAAGACTTCAGTTTTCAACTGCTTAAAATGACAACTTTTACCTGCCAAAAACTACAATTTTTAACTGTCAACGGTGACCATTTTTAACTGCTAAAAACTACAATTTTTAACGGCCAAAAATGACAACTTTCAACTGCCAAAAATTCTTAACTGGCAACTATGACAATTATCAACTACCAGATGTAAATATTTTTTTACTGTAAAAAATAAAAAATTTCAATTACGAAATATTAGAATTTTCAATAACCAAAAACTATACTATTAAACTGCCAAAATGACAGTTTCAACTGCTTACCATGGCTATTTTACTTGTCAAAAAATGACAACTTTTAACTACCAAAAACTACAATTTTTAACTGTCAGCTATGATCATTTTCAACTATCAAAAACTACAATTTTAAACTGCCAAAATTGACAACTTTCAGTAGCCAACAACAGCTAAAAACTTCCATTTTCAACTGCCAAAATTGACAACGTTCAGCAGCCAAAAACAGCTTAAAACTTCCATTTACAAATGTCAAAAATGACAACTTTCAACTGCCAAAAAATCCAATTTTTAACTGTCAGCGATGATCATTTTCAAAATTCAAAAAGTACAATTTTAAACTGCAAAATTGACAACTTTCAACAGCCAAAGACATCTAAAAACTTCCATTTCAACTGCCAAAATTGACAACTTTCAGCAGCCAAAAACTGCTAAAAACTTCCATTTACAAATGCCAAAAATGACAACTTTCAACTGCCAAAAAAATCCAATTTTTAACTGTAAGTGATGATCATTTTGAACTATCAAAAACTACAATTTTAAACTGCCAAATGACAACTTTCAGCAGCCAAAGATAGCTAAAAACTTCCATTCTTAACTGCCAAAATTGACAACATTCAGCAGCCAAAAACAGCTAAAAACTACCATTTACAAATGTCAAAAATGACAACTTTCAACTACCAAAAAAAATCCAATTTTTAACTGTCAGCGATGATCATTTTCAATTATCAAAAACTACAATTTTAAACTGCTAAAATTGACAACTTTCAGCAGCCAAAGACAGCTAAAAATTTCCATTTTCAACTGCCAAAATTGACAACTTTCAGCAGCCAAAAACAGCTAATGGAAGTTTTTAGCTGTTTTTGGCTGCTGAAAGTTGTCAATTTTGACAGTTTGAAATTGCAGTTTTATAACTGCCAAAAATGACAATTTTCACCTGCCAGAAACCACAATTTGGCAATATGACTTGATGGCTTATATATGATATTTGTACTCAATAGTAACATAATTTTTAAAATGTTCTTGGTGTCCACGTAATTTATTTTATATACGTATTTTATTTATTTATTGCCCTATTTTAACTTGTAAATTTTAATTTTGCCAACTATGACATTTTTCAATTTCCAGAAATGACCACTTGTGACTGCCAAAAATAACAATTTTCAACTACGAAATATTAGAATTTTCAATAACCAAAAACTATAATTTTCAACTGACAAAATAACGGTTTTCAACTGCTAATCATGATTATTGTCTTCCCAAAATCGATTTTGGGTAGACATTCTGAACCTGAAAATAAATCCACAGAAAGTGCATACTTCCTTAGAACATTATTTTCGTTCCTAGTCTCCCGTTACAAATTGTGAAATTTTTTTTAAATTAATAATTCCTGGCGCAAATCGTAAAATTTTTTTGAGACCTAAGATTTTTTGCATGCATTTTTTTTTCTGAGGAAAAAATGGAAGAAAAACGGCGAAAATCATCATAAAATGACCAAAAACAAATTTTTCGAAAAAATAATTACTCTACATGCTTTTATCCGTTATTCAAAATCGTTTTTCGAAGAGAGACCCAACAAAATCTAATAGTTTACTCAAAGACTATTAGATTTTGAAGTTAAATTTGTGATTTTCATCTTTCATAATTTTGACGTTTTAAACGTCAGTTTCAACCGATTCTACAAAACCCTCGATGTGCATTAAAAATGTGATTTAAATTGGAAATAAACCATGAAAGTGTAAATATAAATAACTATGATACCATCATCTATGCCATGATGACTAAATGGTGTTAGGAACCATTAAACTTTTTTTTCATTTTACTCACACCTTTGGTGGTATAACTTTTAGGATTCAAATTTATGAATGAGAAATAATGAATCAAATAATCGATAATTTGTTTATTCGATTGATAGATCATTTGATCAATCGATTATTTCGATTAATCGATTAACCGATATAATCGATTATTAACATTTTTAGTTAGCAATATAATGATATACAGTTACATCCCGCGAAATTGCTTTATACACGTTACGTTACTTTAAATAAATAATCGTGCCACTTTTTGTCTAAAACGAGTAACCGCATTGTCTCTCAGGTACCATTCATCTCTCCTCAGGCGATTTATAACTGGCAAACACAAATCATTTTATAAAGCTAAATCCGAAACAACTACAATTTACACCACACACGGAGTATTATACTCCAAGACACTGCTATAAATAACCGTAGGATTACAGCTTAACTAAAACGCAATTAAACCACAACCGTAAAGTTTCTATATTATACGTAAGAAATTCTTAATCTTATAACAGGATCTTTTTTTTTAATACACTACAAATTTAACAAATCGTAACTATTACGGAGTTAAATCTCCTGTCCTGAATTAATGTAGATATACTAATATTAATATTAAATATTAAATTAAGTAGTGATTTATAGTTTTTTTTTTATAATAAAAAGAAAGGATGGTTGACGGGAGGAAGTGCGGATGATTTGGAATTGTCGTATGCAATTAGCTATTCGGCCACTAACGATATATAAGTTTTTGAGATCTCATTTTAATAATAAATGGGACATACACTAAACATCCATGGACCCGCACGTCCACTTCTGAAAAAGTGACCGCATGTATGGGATTCGAACCCACGACCACGAGGCCCGTAAGCAGGCGTTCTACTCACTAGGCCACCGCGGCCCCGATTAATAGTTAGCACAGTTTATATTGCCCATAATGGAAATATTCATTAATTGAGTGTACCTCTAATTCTAATTTTGAACATTCTCCCCTGGTCTAGTCAATTCCGGCAATTTTAAGAAAATTTATTAGAAATGATTTCTTCTTGGTAAAACTCATATCTTGTATTCCTTTTAATAATCTTGTACTCAATTAATATAATTGGTGTAATTTCAATTCTGTAGATAAACAGAAAGTCAATTTATCTAGTAATTACGGAAATTTATATTGCACTAGATTTTATAGTTTATAATAACAAACATGCTATGGTGTACATTATTAATTTAATATTCAGTTACTGCAACGTCGATTCGGGACATGTGAACCTCATTAGTAAACCTCTGCTGAGGCTTCAATATCGTCGTAAGTGGAACTAATTGCTTAATTAAATTATAATTTATATAGACAGATTGGATGGATTAATTTGCACTGATATTTGAAATAAACCGAAACGTCAGGAAAGAGCAATTCTCGTAGCGCATCTTTAATTAAATGAAGTATTTCTTAAACAAAATCCCAAACAACTTTCGACGTTTTTTTACCACTATTTATAAATAAAACTAGTGGTAAAAAAACGTCGAAAGTTGTTTAATTCAAAGTTACCTGACAATGGACTACCACATAGTAACGGCCGCAACCATCATCTTCATAAAATCCCAAAAAATAAAATCCATAAATATGTATAGTGGTATCCAAATATTACAAATTGGCTATAAATTTAGAAAAAAAAACGCACTCATAGATAAATTGTTTAATAAATTTATAAAACACATTTTTTCATAATCTAAAATTTTAGTTAAGAGGATGGTTGATGTTAATCGTTAATTAAATCAAATATTTTTTAAACAACATTTTTTCATAATCTAAAATTTTAGTTAAGAGGATGGTTGATGTTAATCGTTAATTAAATCAAATATTTTTTAAGCAACATTTTTTCATAATCTAAAATTTTAGTTAAGAGGATGGTTGATGTTAATCGTTAATTAAATCAAATATTTTTTAAACAACATTTTTTCATAATCTAAAATTTTAGTTAAGAGGATGGTTGCGACCGTTACTACGTAGTAATCCATAATAATCAGTCAGAATTAAAATAATAACTATTTGCACGCACACACACTCATAGACACAAAAATGTTGTTTCCAAATATTATCGGAATCGTTTTGAGGAGCTTCAAAATATACAGTTCCATTAAAAAAAAAATTGGTTTCCTTACGCAAAGATCTAAACATTAACCCTAAATTTAAAAACCCACCATTCACACCATTCGATTTCATATCATCATATCATTAATCAACCACAGACACACTAACACGATGACAAATTTAGGCAGAAAGACTTTTAATAAAAAATAAAAAATTGGAAAATTTTCACAAGCGTCATTCTGGTAAAAAATTTAAATTAAATTAAGTACATAAAAGTAATTGCCAATTACAAATTCAATTTGATAGTTTATTGATAATTAATTTATAAAAAAAAACGCATTAAAGGTTTGGCTGAAATTTATTGCGCAATTTTCTTAAAATAGTCTTTTAATTAACTTTAGATCCCGGTCGAAAGATTAATGACTGCGACCGTTATTAATCCTAATTAGTGTGAACTTATAAGACACGGAATGAAATTTCATTATTATTTCGGGATTTTATGGAAAGTCACGGCAAATTACATAATTTATCACTAGAAATATTTCTACTTTAAATCTTCGTGGCAGTCTAGAATATCCACCGCGATTAATCTTGGAATCTCCCTTTGCTCCCCAGAGGTTATCTTCCCTTAAGAAATTAAGCGGTATTTACGTTATCGTATTTGTTATAATTCCGTACTTTGTTGTGCGCTATAAATATTATAAAAGGGTTGTCGTACGGTCTTGATGAATAATGATTGTTTTAATCGCGATAGTGATACTAATCAGATAGCTATTTCGAGGGGAGAGAGAGAGAGAGAAAAAAAAGATTATAGGGTTTACGAATTGATCGATACTGGAGGCGTTTAGTTCGTGATATATCTTGATGTATAAATTAAAATACTTTCTGTTTATTAATAAATTATTTCAAAATGTTGGATTTATATAAAAAGTGGTTTGAGTTAACGTCCTTCTAACCATTAGCTGACGGACTAGTTTATAAAATAAACCATCGCTTTAGAGACAACTAAATTGAGCTCATTTATGAATTGATCTAATGGTGGATGCACCGGGAACTTAATGTTTACGGCGAAGAACCATTCGGTCTCACGGGTATATTTTCTTTATATCGCGAATATGGCGGGTTATTATAGTTGCTAATACAAAGTAAACAATTTAATTTCTAAAATATCGATTTCCTGCCATTTAAATATTATTGTATCTAGTAATATATTCATCCATTTTTTAACTGGTATATAAGTAAATAAAATAAGGAGATTGTAAAAATTATAAACATAACTGGCAGTACAATCTCCTTATTCTATTTAAATATTATTGTAGTTGACGCCACTTTCTTGACTTTGTATATTTAGCATTGCTCGTGATTTATTCTCTACCTGTGCGTTTATATCGTAATAGGAAAGATTATTTTTACAACCGCACTACCTATTATAAATATCGAAAGACGAGAGGCAAAGATTATTTTCATATCCCCATTCTCGGAACTCTAAAAAAAATATTTTGGTGACATGGATAAACCGTAAAGTAATACGGCGACATCAAAATAATCCGAAGCAACTCCATCACACTTTCATCGCGGAACGCAATAAATCTCTTAATGACACGGCGATCCTCGTCTCCTTCGTAGGACCGAATTAAGGGACATAAAATTAATCGCCTCCCTCGCGGGGCCCTCGCTAATAAACGACATAATTAAAAAGAACTTTCAAAACTCGCTTATGGACCTATTAAACGGAATAGAATTTAGATTTAAGGAAAGAAAAAGTTGAGCGCGCCAACTTCGGCTTAAATAAATACATTAACGTTTCAACAGTTAATGAGTGCGTTAAATTCAAATTCTTTGACGGTGATGGAGTTCAGTTTTTGTTTACGGTCTCATGTACTGATGGCATTGATTCGAGTTTTAGATTGGAAAATTGTGATGAGGCCATCATGTAACTTTCTCTGATTTAAAAAAAAAATGCCCAACTTCAAAATTACATTTAAGTCTATTTTCGGATAATTATTGCAAAATCTAGAAAAGAAAATTTCTGGATTTTGAATAAATCTTAAAGAAGAGGGCTGAAGGACTAGGTCGATGGCCCTTTCTAACATATGTATATTTTGTATGTATGTTGGAATAAAGTTCATGTATACTGGGTGCTGTAAAAATGGCGGATTAACTCAATGGTACGTTGTCGAGGATTACGTCGAGAGTATGGAAAATATAATGAAAAAAATCGGTATTGTATTTTTTCGACGATGTGAAGACTTTATTGTAAATTATTTCATTGCTTAAAATCTGCTTAACATTAATTATTTACACTCCAGCTTATTAAATATATTTTTCAGAGATACATGCATTCATGCTTGTCAATATTAAGTACAATTGGTATTTTCAAATGCGATAATTTGAATGTTAAATAATTGATTTTCCCATTCAAATAAACTTGGCATCAGTAGATTTATTTGAATGCGAAAATCAATTATTTCTGATTTCTATGCACGCAAGTTTAGTTTTGAGTAAATTTAAAAGGTTTTTTTTTTAAATTGTGATTGTACTTATATTTTTTGAGCGCAAGGGAAAATATCTAACTTCAAAATTGGTAAAGTACATATTTTATATATTTTTTAGTCTTTTTTAATTTTGAAATTTCTCGAGTATCTGACCATAATTCCTGGATATCGAGACTATATATTTTTACAAAGTTCCCCGAAAAAAAACCCGTTCACCAACCCTTATTGAAATAACAAAATTAATTTCTTTTTTGAAATTAAAGAAAAACAATTATTTTTAAAGTAACGTGAGTCTCTAACCATAATTCCCAGGTATTGAGACTATATATTTTTAGAAAATTCCCGAAAAAATCCCCGTTCGCCAACCCTTATTGAAATCATTTTTTTTTTTGAAAATTGAAAAAAAAACAATTATTTTTGAAGTAACGGTAAATTTAATCATACAAATTGTGTTTCTTACTCTAAAGTTTTCAGAAATATGTATTGATAATATACACTAAATTTTTTTTATATACTTTATATACTTTTCAAATAGAATTGTTTCTTCTTTCGGACTTCAAAATATTTTTTTTTTTTATAGTTCTCTTTAGAGTTCTGATTTGACTCATGGGCTCTACTCGAGGTGTTCTAACGAAAACTCTAATGGCAAATTGCAACTAAATGACAGAAAATAAATATTTCGAAATTAACTAGTCCATTTTCGAATTTCGACTTTATTCAAAATGCTCTAAATCGGAATTGTATCGAATTTATTTATAAGAAAGAGTTATTGTACTCAATAATTCGAAATAGAAAATAAATCAACTCAGAACTCTTTGAACTCTCAATTTTTTTTTTTAATTCGGACTTTTTTTTCAAAATATTGATTTTTTAATAGTTCTGGGAGTTCTGATTTGACTTATGGGTTGTACTCAAGGAGTTCTAACGAAAACTCTAATGGCAAATTCGATTAAATGACAGGAAATAGGTATTTTCAAATTAAATTTTCTATTATCGAATTTTAAATTTATTCAAAAATGCCATAAATCGTGATTGTATCGAATTTGTTTATAGGAAAGAATTATTATACTCAATGAGTAGAAATAGAAAATTAACTCAGAACTCCTAGAACTCTCATTTTTTTTCTTTTCGGGCTTGGATTTTTTTTCAAAATATTGATTTTTTTTAATAGTTCTCGGAGTTCTAATTTGACTCATGAGTTGTAGTCAAGGAGTTCTAACGAAAACTTTAATGGAAAATTGCGATTAAAGTACAGAAAATAGGTATTTTCAAAATTAAATTTTATATTTATTCAAAAATGCCATAAATCGTGATTGTATAGAATTTGTTTATGAGAAAGAAATATTGTACTCGATAAGTAGAAATAGAAAATTAACTCAAAACTCATAGAACTTGCAATATTTTTTTTGCTTTGCGACTTTTTTCAAAAAAATATTATTGATAGTTCCGGATAGTTCTGATTGATGTTTCTTGTAGTTCTTTGTGAGTTCTATCCATAGTTGTTATGAAATATTTAGATTCAACCAATACTAAGTGAGTAATATGTATTTGAATATTTCGAATTTCCAAATTTTTATCTCTGGAAATTCAAGAGAACTCTTTTTTAAAAGTATCAGGAATTATAGTACTGACCCAAACACTTGTTAAAACTATTTCAGAACTGTTCGATTACAATGAGTAAGTGTCAAGTTGGTTCCCAATTTTTCAAAAAAATCCTGACAGCCCAATTTTACTTTTTTAAAAGTTGATAGCACTTCTAGATACATCAAATAGAATTGAGAACTCCATTTAGAACTTTCGGAACTCTTCAATGGGGTGCCAACTTGACACACTCATTGCTTTAAGGAATTATTCGTAGATGAGCGCCCACAGGGACAAACGGGCAAATATTAAAAGGACAAACAGAATTTAATAAAATGAGAAATACTATACTTTTCGTCTTCTACAATTTAAGAGTCTCTAAGAGACTGCAATTAATCTTTTTTATTCTTTTTTTAAGTTTAATAATTATATACACATATTACATACGAAAAATATCACAACTTTAAAATTCCTAAATTACGCCTAGAACTGACTTTTCTTATTTTAAATACACAAGAAGCAATTCCTTATCGTTTACACTTGAATTTACAGTCAACGTACATAACCCACATAACTTATTACTACATACTAGTGATGGGCAAGATCGATCAAAAAAGATCGAGTACTCGATCTTTGCAAATGATCGAGCCGCTCGATCTTTTCAAGCCTCTCGATCTTTTGATCGATCAACGCCGCTCAATCTTTTGATCGATCATCGCCGCTCGATGTTTTGATCGATCATCGCCGCTCGATCTTTTGATCGATCATCGCCGCTCGATCAACGCTGCTCGATCTTTTGATCGATCATCGCCGCTCGATCATTTCATCGATCAACGCGGCTCGATCTTCACAGAGCAGATCGAGTGGCTCGATACATCAACTAATCGATCACCGATTGATCGATCTTTGAGATACTCGATCTTGCCCATCACTACTACATACTAACTCTTAACCGGTGATCCTGGGTCTGTGAGACCCATTGCATTAAACATTCACTCTTAAACTCTTAAAATTAACAAATCATCTACCGAAACAACTACTTTGCTGGCTAGTACCACGACGAATATTGAATGATACAGTAGATAATTTCTGCGTTAATTTGATATCTTTGATATTTATATTCGTCGTGGTACTAGCCAGGAAAGTAGTTATTTCGGTGGATGATTTGTTAATTGCAGTCTTAGAGACTCTTAAATTGTAGAAGACTAAAAGTATAGCATTTCTCATTTTATTGTATTTATCTACAAGAAGTCAGGGAATTTTATTTTATTGAAACAGAATTTAAATGTTATTTTAGATGTTAAACGTAAAGCTTCGAATGAATCACTGATGTCTGAACTGAAGGCTCTATCTAAAGGGAAAACACAATATATGTCCCTGGCACACTGGGAGAAATGGACAAACATGAAACGGACAAACAGAATTTGATAGAAACCATGACGGTGTCAAATCTAGATACACATTATATATCTCTGGCACTCTGGGACACACAGAATTTGAAATAGATTAGATATCAACGTTTCAAATAAATTACATATAAAAAAACGTCACTTGTTGCGGTCGCATTAAATAAATTGAATATTATTATTAAATTTATTGAAAAAACAGAACAATTTATTTATGTGTATGTGATCCATTATTTGTTAATTACACCGTACAATGGTATTGCCCGTGAATAAATAAATGAATTCAATTTGATTAAAACAACAAAAACAAATTAAACATTATTCTACGCATAACGCTTAACTGTAAATTTTTTAATTGAATTACCAAAGGATATCAACAGAAACAATTACACCGCGAGCACAATGTTTACACAGACAATTACGACGATTAGAACTTTAAACAGAGAACAATTGTTGGCAATTAAACGCACTCGGCATTGATATTCAAAGACGGTGTCATTAGGCGGTGTTTGCGTAAATGTAAACGTTTCGAGTGTTTTGGCGTAATACAGGAAAAGGCATGCTGACGGCTAAAAGTTCGTGTAAACCGTGCAATGTTTGGTTAAAGTTAATTAAGTGAAGTAAATTAACACTTACGTTTTATATACCGAGGGTCGGAAATGTCACGGATCGGTGGCGCTTTGGGGGTATTTATATATTGCGCAATTAACGGGATTAAACGACGCGCGCCGTTTATTTACTTATGGCTATCATAAATAAGCACTTATATACGTGTAATAATGTTGATGATGGTGATGTAAATTTGAAGTATTCATTAGTGTATATTTATATTTGGAAATGATACAGGATCGTTAATTGAGTTAGTAATATTGTTGATAGTAGTGTTTTATTAGCCTCCCGAAAACGTAAAAAATCTCGAAATAGTTTTATAATTTCCTCAAAAATAGAAAAATTGTGGATTTTATTGATGCGAGTTAAAATTTATTCAATTTTTTAATTTTCAGCAATAAAAAAAGTGTGTCCATCATGTAGTCTCGTATTTTGTATATTAAGTGTGAAATGGTGACTTGCTAACTTTTTTGCAATTTTTTCTAGATGAATTTTTTAACGCCAATCGATTTAGCTCGTTATTCTGATGAAAAAAAGTATTACATTAAAGGTCTACGATGATTATTAAAAAAAATAATTTTTTTCGATTTTTTCCATTTTCGAGTTTTCTTTGCGAACACGTCACGGGCTTAAAATTGACATTTGTGGTTGCGCAAATACATTTTCTGAAGGATCTTGAAGGGATCTTTCCAGTGACGTATAGAAACCCTAAATCGAACGTGGTTATTTCAGGAAATCATTTCAAAGCCAATTTTCGAGCAAAAGTAAGAAGAAGAACCCTTCTATAGTTTTTCAGGTTTTCGTTAAAAATAAAAAATCGCCAATTTTAATTAAATCCGGCTAATTTGCAGCCAAGGAGAACTGATTTCGATTTCGGGAATTGAACGTTACGCCTAAATATGTGTACTGGACAAGTTTTCAAAAATTGAAGTGAAAAGGTAGGTTTTATTCAATTGTTCTAATTTTCTGCAATGTACTATTTATCGGTAAATGCACGGAATAAAACTATTCTTGGGATAAATTGACACAAACATGCGTTATGCTACGAACAAAAATTAATGAGTTTTTGAATTTGAATTTGAATTTTTCCATCTTTTATATTTTTGAAAAAAAAATTGAAACAAATTCGTCGACGCGAAAAAAATATAAAAAAAATTGCTATCGACTTGAAACTTTCCAAAACAAATGACAACACATGTGATTCTACATTTCCGTAAAAATTAGAAATGCATTGTTTCTAAATTTTAGAATATTTCAATGTGAAAGCTGATAAAATTGCAGTAAATTCGTCGACGCGAAAAAAATATAAAAACAATTGCCATCGACTTGAAACTTTCCAAGACAACTGACAAAACATGTGATTCTACATTTCCGTAAAAATTAGAAATGCATTGCTTTTAAATTTTAGAATATTTCAATGTGAAAGCAGATAAAATTTAGAAAAAAATTGCAACAAATTCGTCGACGCGAAAAAAATATAAAAACAATTGCCATCGACTTGAAACTTTCCAAAACAACTGACAACACATGTGATTATACATTTCCGTAAAAAATTAGAAATGCATTGTTTCTAAATTTTAGAATATTTCAATGTGAAAGCAGATAAAATTAAAAAAAAAATTGCAGTAAATTCGTCGACGCGAAAAAAATATAAAAACAATTGCCATTGACTTGAAACTTTCCAAGACAACTGACAACACATGTGATTCTACATTTCCGTAAAAATTAGAAATGCATTGCTTCTAAATTTTAGAATATTTCAATGTGAAAGCAGATAAAATTTAGAAAAAAATTGGAATAAATTCGTCGACGCCAAAAAAATATAAAAACAATTGCCATCGACTTGAAACTGAAAAATCGATTGTTTTGGAGACTTGGCAAATTTTTTGCAATTTTTTTCTAGTTGAACATTGTAGATGGTTGAACTTATTTAATTGCTCTTTCGAAAGCTCCAAATCTAATATTAAGTACTATGCTTTCAATTAATTGTTCGTTAATGTTTTCTCTAATAGCAATTCCATTTTAATTCTGCATTGTAGGTATCGAGAAGGCATGGAGAAGAGTGTATTGTGTCCATTAGTGTTATAACCAATATTTTTTAATCTGACATTTAAATGTGACTGTCACTTTTGATGTTAAAAGATGAACAGATAAATGAAAGCAGAAGTTAATTATAATTTTAATAAAATTACAACTTATTTGATATATTTTATATTCCTATGTGCTCTATGTATTCATATTGGGTCGCTAACAATTGGTGAAAACAGTTTGTAATTTATCAATGAAAAAGTGGGTATGGGTAAAATTAATAACACAATATTATTATTAAGTTTGCTAAAATAATAGTTATTTATTATACGAATGTGAAATTCACGTAATTAGTCTCGCAAAACATTTTTTAGGGGACTAATGAGTAATTCTACATGAGTATAATATTACATTTTATCCAATATAGTCTGTAATTGCATTAAATATTTCAATAACTTTTATAAAATTTTGACAAGAAATTTTGACGTACGTGATGTCGATTTGAATTATTTAAAAAAATAATGAAGGATCTATGTATTCCGTGAGTCCGAGTTATTCTCTCACTTGGTGGGGAATGGACAACATTACATCCCTCAAATGACCACAGTAATCCGCTCATTACACCCGATTTTGAATAACATATATTTCTATTGTATATTAAATAGATAAATAGATTGCACTGAAAATAGTTAACAAAAAAATATGCCAGTAATTTAGTTCTTTGAAAATACCCACACTTCAACGAATTCAACGAAATAATAGGAATAATTTGTAGACGAAATTTTCGCGAGTGAAAACAATTGTATAAACTGTGAAGAGGAAAAACAAGAGGGCCCCGAAAAAAGATTAAGCGAGTGTCCCGGAGACCGTTAACGGAATGGAGTTTAAGAGGCCATCTCATTCAGTTCGAGCCGGAGTTTAACTTATTCCTGGGGGGTGGGCGGAAAGAGCAATTCTATCGGGGTCAGCTGAATTACGAACAACCGAACTGCCCCATATTTTGCCACACATTAACGTAAATTATTCGATTTCGAAACCCCTTTTGTAAATCCTGAATGATTGTGTGTGTGTGTGTGTGCGCGTTGCGAAGGCCCTGATCGATAGCGATTTCCCCGAAACCTGGGCTAATTGACGGTTTCGCAAGTCGCTTTCATTAATGCCAACCTTTGAAACAGATTTGACTCGAGTGGAAAAATTCAATTAAAGTCGGGCGTTGCTAATAATAAGGAATGGAAAGGAATTTAATAAACGAACGATGGCGTTAGCAACAGAGAAAACTCAGTACGCTATAATTGCAAGATAATAAATTTCCACTAAATTTCATATGTTTATTGTAGGTATTATTAGGGAGACACTAATTTCTAGTAGAAGTTGTATACCGGGTGTTGACTTGGCGGACGCAACATAGGAAATCGCATGTTAATTTTGAAGTGTTCGAATATTGGCTCCCCTATTTATTTTACAAAAAAGTTAAATACATTTTGACTCTAAAATAAATAGAAGAGCCAATATTTGAACACTTCAAAATTAACATGGGATTTCATATGTTGCGTCCGTCAAGTCAACACCCTGTATAAAAAATGCATTAACATATAGTGCTCGTTATCAAGCTGCGCTTTTGGGATCTCAGTAATCTTAAGAGTTGCACCCACAAACGAAAATTTTCAAATACACACAAGTTATATAGGCTGTAACACCATCTTGCTGAAACCATTTTGTTGTCCGCTCGCAAGAGTGGAAAGTACTGAAGCATTATTTCGTACCAATTTCCATTGCACGTGACCCTTGCACCAGCAGCATTTTCGAATACATGCGAACCATAAATCTCGCGTGAATTTATGCCACAGACATTTTTCAAAAAGGGCCGGGGGGCTCAAAATAGAAATTTTGAATTCGAATGATCGCAATACTTTCTTGTATGTACCACGTACGGAGAAATATTATGATCATGATTTTTTCGAATACGAAATTTCAATGAAAATATCCGTTACGATGTCATAATTTTTGAAAAATGTCTCAAAACCATTACAGATTTTGAAATGAAATTTAAAATATAACACTCATTTGACAGGCTAAAGAACTAAAAAGATTTTAGTAAAACACCCGCATAAGGGGAAGGGGGGAAGAATTTTTTTAATCAGGTGCTGCATATTTCACTCACTCAAATTCGAGTTCAGAGTGCTGCCGTTTTGTTTACAAGCAAGATGCGTCAATTATCTTTAGGGAATTCAAAAATATGTTATTTCTAAGCAAATTTGGGAATTTTGAAGCAAATTCCGCGAGTGATAATTTTTTAGAATTGTTTTAATCAGGTAGTACACATTTCACTCACTCAAATTCAAGTTAATAGTGCCACCATTTTGTTTACAAGTAAGGTACGTCAATTATTTTTTGATATGTCAAAAATATGTCTTTTCTGAGTAGATTTGGAAAATTTGAAGATAATTCCCAGTGCGATAAAATTTTTAAAAAAATTTAAATCACGAGGTGCACATTTCACTCACTCAAACTTAAGTTAATAGTGTCGCCATTTTGTTTACAAGCAACATGCATCAATTATTTTTTGATATGTCAAAATTATGTCATTTCTCAGCAGATTTGGAAAATCTTAGAATAATTCCAAGTGCGATGAAAGTTTTAGAAGTTTTTTAATCACGAGGTGCACATTTCACTGACTCAAATTCAAGTTAATAGTGTCGCCATTTTGTTTACAAGCAAGGTATGTCAATTATTTTTTAAAATGTCAAAAATATGTCTTTTCTGAGTAGATTTGGAAAATTTGGAGATAATTCCTAGTGCGATGAAATTTTTAGAAATTTTTTAATCACGAGGTGCACATTTCACTCACTCAAATTCAAGTTAATAGTATCGCCATTTTGTTTACAGGCAAGGTGCGTCAATTATTTTTCGATATGTCAAAAATATGTCATTTCTGAGTAGATTTGGAAAATTTTAAGATAATTCGAACTGCGATGAAATTTTTAGAATGTTTTTAATCATGAGGTGCTCATTTCACTCACTCAAATTCAAGTTAATAGTGTCGCCATTTTGTTTACAAGCAAGGTGCGTCAATTATTTTTTGATATGTCAAAAATATGTCATTTCTGAGCAGATTTGGAAAATTTTAGGATAATTCCAAGTACGATGGAATTTTTAGAAATTTTTTAATCACGAGGTGCACATTTCACTCACTCAAATTCACGTTAATAGTGTCGCCATTTTGTTTACAAGCAAGGTGCGTACATTATTTTTTGATATGTCAAAAAAATGTAATTTCTGAGCAGATTTGGAAAATTTTAGAATAATTTGAAATTTTTAGAAATTTTTTAATCACAAGGTGCACATTCCACTCACTCAAATTCAAATTAATAGAATTTCCATTTTGTTTACAAGCAAGGTGCGTCAACTGTTTTTTGATATGTCAAAAATATGTCACTTCTGAGTAGATTTGGAAAATTTTAGGATAATTCCAACTGCGATGAAATTTTTAGAATTTTTTTAATCACGAGGTGCACATTTCACTCACTCAAATTCAAGTTAATAGTGTCGCCATTTTGTTAACAAGCAAGGTGCGTCAATTATTTTTTGATATGTTAAAAATATATCATTTCTGAACAGGTTTGGAAAATTTTAGGATAATTCCAACAGCGATGATATTTCTAGAATTTTTTTTAATCACGAGGTGCACATTTCACTCATTCAAATTCAAGTTAATAGTGTCGCCATTTTGTTAACAAGCAAGGTGCGTCAATTATTTTTTGATATGTTAAAAATATATCATTTCTGAACAGGTTTGGAAAATTTTAGGATAATTCCAACTGCGATGAAATTTTTAGAATTTTTTTAATCATGACGTGCACATTTCACTCACTCAAATTCAAGTTAATAGTGTCGCCATTTTGTTTACAAGTAAGGTGCGCCAATTATTTTTTGATATGTCAAAAATTTGTCTTTTCTCAGCATATTTGGAAAATTTTAAGATGAAATTTTTAGAATTTTTTTAATCACAAGATGCACATTTCACTCACTCAAACTTAAGTTAATAGTGTCGCCATTTTGTTTACAAGTAACATGCATCAATTATTTTTTGATATGTCAAAATTATGTCATTTCTCAGCAGATTTGGAAAATTTTATGATAATTCCAAGTGCGATGAAATTTTTAGATTTTTTTTTAACCACGAGGTGCACAATTCACTCACTCAAATTCAAGTTAATAGTATCGCCATTTTGTTTACAAGCAAGGTGCGTCAACTATTTTTTGATATGTCAAAAATATGTAATTTCTGAGTAGATTTGAAAATTTTTTAGGATAATTCCAACTGCGATGAAATTTTTAGAAATTTTTTAATCACAAGAGGCACATTTCACTCACTCAAATTTAAGTTAATAGTGCCACCATTTTTTTTACAAGCAAGGTGCGTCAATTATTTTTTGATACGTAAAAAATATGTCATTTCTGAGCAGATTTGGAAAATTTTAGGATAATTCCAAGTGCGATGAAATTTTTAGAATTTTTTAAATCACAAGGTGCACATTTCACTCACTCAAATTCAAGTTAATAGTGTCGCCATTTTGTTTACAAACAAGGTGCACCAATCATTTTTTGATATGTCAAAAATTTGTCTTTTCTCAGCATATTTGGAAAATTTTAAGATAATTCCAACTGCGATGAATTTTTTAGAAATTTTTTAATCACAAGATGCACATTTCAGTCACTCAAATTTAAGTTAAAAGTGCCACCATTTTGTTTACAAGCAAGGTGCGTCAATTATTTTTTGATGCGTCAAAAATCTGTCATTTCTGAGCAGATTTGGAAAATTTTAGAATAATTCCAAGTGCGATGAAATTTTAGAATTTGTTTAATCACGAGGTGCACATTTCACTTACTCAAATTCAAGTTAATAGTGTCACCATTTTGTTTACAAGTAAGGTGCGTCAATTATTTTTTGATATGTCATTTCTGAGCAGATTTGGAAAATTTTAAATTAATTCTAACTGCGATGATATTTTTAGAAATTTTTTAATCACGAGGTGCACATTTCACTCTCAATTCAAAGTGATGACATTTTGTTTCCAAGCGGATTGCGTCGTTATTTATTCTGAAAAAAATCGATAAATATGAAATTTATCATAAAAATCTCTTTTATTCCATCAAATCTAAGAAAGTTACACGATGGCCACATTTCTTAATAAATTTGAAAAACGAAAATTGGATGTTTAAAATAATTTTGCAAAACTTTATTTAGGAAGGCGGCAATTTTTTTTTTCGCCTGTAGCGGCGTAAACTCTAGCAGCGGCGCTGAACAAGGGATTTGGTAATCAATGATAAGAGTTCAATATACGAACATAACCACGTCCGTTAAGGGCCTAGTTTTTTAGATAATCGTCAAATCCAAAATTTACAAGTTTCAACTTTCAAAACTCAAACAAAAAATTATTTAGAATTTGGCCGGATAAATTAATTTTTTTGCACGAACCATTGATTCGACACAAATTTCGTGAATGAATTGAGACGGAAAAATCCACGACCGCTTTAGAGCAGTTTTTAATTATATTTTAATTATATTTGCTGCCAATTTGTGTCCAAGAAAGGTGCGTCAATTATTTTTTGATGTATCAAAAATATGACATTTCTGGGCTGATTTGGAAAATTTTCAGAGCTGACACGAACTGTCACTGTTCAACTGAATTTAGCTGTTTACTAAAATTGTTAATATCAATATCGTTGTCATGGTGAAAGTAAATAAATTTTTATCCACTTGCAAATTTTTTTGTCCACCGTTTTAATTACACACAGGTTGAATTATCTTTGTACAACTTAATTTTGCAGAGTTACGAAGAGCTTGAATATTTATATACGCAGGATATTTTTCGTCTTTATTTAATTTATTGAATGGTTCTGTAACGAGTAAAGATTTTCGATGCCAATTATCGTTTTTTTGGTAAAGAGAATATATATGTTACGGTTAATATGATAAATTAGAAATTATGCATAATTACTGGCGACTATGTATAATTCCCAATAATATTGGAGAATATGCTTAATTTATCAAACATACTGGATATTATGAATAATATCTAATACTTACTGGCATTTTGATTAATTGAAATTTTAGGACAAAAAAATATAAATCAAATCAAAGTTTATTTGTTAATACGTGTAGATGTTACGGTCAATATGATAAATTGGAAAGTATAAATAATTACTGGCGAATATGTATAACTTTTTGATAGAATTGTTTTTCATGTTTACTTTCTCCGTTACAAAGTACGAGAAAGTAAATTAGGTTAGGTTAGGTTCGGTTGGGTTAGGTTAGGTTAGGTTGGGTTAGGTTAGGTTAGGTTGGGTTAGGTTAGGTTATGTTAGGTTGGATTGGGTAAGGTTAGGTTAGGTTGGGTTAGGTTAGGTTAGGTTAGGTTGGGTTAGGTTAGGTTAGGTTAGGTTGGATTGGGTAAGGTTAGGTTAGGTTAGATTGGGTTAGGTTCAGTTAGGTTGGGTTAGGTTCGGTTAGATTGAGTTAGGTTTTGGTACAACAACAATACAACAGCACTAAATGACGAAAGTTATCAAACATACCAATGAGCCCTGGATAATATTTAAAATGACCAGCATATTTAATAAATTGCTATAACTTTATTAAATTCTCCAATATTGGAAGTAATTATACATAATGACTGGTAATTATGCATAATTTCAGCATTAATCATATTAACCGTAACATATACATATTCAAGCTGTTCGTTATTCTGCAAAAAAATTATTGTGAGCTAAGTGGCTCTACTGCCAAAATGTTCCACGAGCCGCCACTGCCTAAACTTGTAATTTTACGCCGTTGATATATGAATATCTATTACGCTCGCAAATTAGGGCTAAATGTGGAAAATCATTAATACGACTAAATCTTTTTCTAAATTGACGCGAAAGATTTTAAAGGGTGATTTTTCAGCAAATATTAAGGGAGGTCTTTCATATAATTTTTTTGTTCAAAACGCCTTGCTCTCCAAGTTGCAACCCTCTAAAATTAGTAAAAAAAAAATTGTTTTTATTTCATATATATTTCACTATGAAAGAATTTAGAAGTATGAAATTTCGTAGATATCTGTTCCCAATAAAATGGCACTTTTTGAAGAATTTAATTTAATTTAATTTATTTTTGAATTTATATGTCAAATGGGTCTGAGCAATATTTTATGTTTTTTTTTGAGATCAAATTAACAATTTTAGGAGAAAATGTGAAGGGACAAAATAGTTGCAGTTTTAATCCTTCCATTTAGATCAAGGTTTGAAATAGAAAAATGTAGACGCAATAAAATGTTCTGACGCTAACTATTGAGTTGATTTTTTTCACCCCTTTGTAATAACATTTTAGGATTGCAAAAATCATCAAAAAGTGCCATTTTGTTAGGTACCGGTATTTGCCAAATTTTATTCTACTAAATTCTTCCATAGTGGATATATGAAATAATTTTTTTTTTCTTTAACTTCAGAGGGATGTAACTTGGGAAGAAAGGGGTTTTGAACGAAAAATTATATGAAAGACCTCCCTTAATTTTTGCTGAAAAATCACCATTTCAAATCTTTCGCATCAATTTAGAAACACCCTGTATATCCACGGCATCTGCATTATGAACTACTACTACGTCTACGGCTACTAGATTCAAATCATAAAAAGCGTAATTCGTAATACGTGAACGGGCAGCAATAAGTAGAGATAACAGACATCCCTATGATGCAGCACCCTGTATGTACATTAATAGATTATCGTTTTATCATTCGAATTAAATATTTTTTATAAACGGTATGGAATTTATATCGATACAAAATTAATTTTTAGTTTGTAATATCCGGGCAATTAAAAAATACAGACTAGTTTCGGCCGGGAACATGAAATATTATCCAAATGGAATGATATTCGCATATCATTGTATTTATAACTTGATAAATATCGTTGTGCAACGAATAAAACATTGCCTATTTATTACCTCGATTTATAACAAACCAATTTATTTTTTCATAGTGTTATTTGTGCGTGAAAATTTATCTACTTTTGTCCCTGTATGGTTTTTTATATTATTTTATCTGTATGAATTCTGGCTTTAGTATACAGGGTGTTACAAATTCGATGCATTAGCATTGCTATCTTGGTAACTCTAAGCGATAGATAGTTGGTTAACGTGAGATAAAGTCGTACACTTTAATGCTGAGTGATTTGTTAAAAGAAAATTTAATATATTCGGAGATATTCGATAAAAACCGAAAAAGTCAATTTTGGTTTTTATTTTTTTACGACTTTATTATTGGTTATTTTGAAAAACCAAGAGCACTTTCTTACGACACTTTTGTAATCTTTTCGAGAAAATAATTTTGTTTCGTTATTTAGATACCCATATCTACTTTATGTTTTTCAAATACGGACCTGGATTTTTTATTTCATTTTTGAGTAGCTCTTTACCTTCCAAAACTAATGATGTGTCACACTCGTCACTAAATTGTTTGCTATAGAATATATTTGATGATTTTAAAAAATAGTAGAGATTGACTTACATACCAAAGGGTGCCTTGACAATAACAAAGATTTTTTTAAGGTTTACCTTTTTCGGTTTTTATCAAATATCTTTGGAAGTATGCGAAATATTTTAAATTTCTTTTCAACAAATTATTCAGCATTCAGCGAAACTTTGCCCAACCCTCTATCTCTTATAGTTAACGAGATAGCAATAATAATGCATCGAATTTATAACACCCGGTATTCAGTTGTGGTGGTCTGGGTGGGTAGGGGGACTTTGGGAAACCAAAGCATGGAGACAACACTTATGTTACCAAATCTTTAATTGTATATTTTATAATAAATTATATTACTTCATTTTTAAAGTTTACTTACAAATATTAATCGTCCAATAGAATTTAAGGATTAATTATTTTTATCAGTAACTTCCTTCTATTTTACGATATAAAGGGGTTCTACATTTTTTTTTTTTTTTTGGGAGAAACAGAAAGACATTTTTTTACCAAAATACTTTGATTACACCAAATTTCCATTTATCGAATATTACTCATCCAATTATACGAATTAGTGTGAATAATGTTGCAGAAATTATTGATAGAATCACGACGTGTTCAACAGAATCGGATTGCGGTTTTGCGGCCGAGCCCCGGGCAACAATTAAACACTTCGTTCGTCTCTTCAGCATGACAAACTTGGTGGATGCTCGCTAATTAGACCAACCCAAATTAGTATAATGTATCCAATGTCTGGTCCAGTGCAGTTGTAAATAGTTTAGGGTTCCTTGAATGTTTGTGATGGAGGGATATTATTATCTAGTACGTGATAATGAAACTCGACTGTCTATTAAGGTCCAGAACTTCATCTGGAAATCGAAGTTAATATTCGCGTTATTAACGAGCTTCCCGAATGTCAATTAGATCTACAAATTTCACTCTTGGATGAATCACTGTATTGAATAGAAGGAATTTCTGCTAGCGCGAAGTTCAAATTCATTGCCGAATGTTTATTTGAAAGATTATTGATCTTACTTTCTCCGATTCAATGATAGTTGGATTTGTTAATTCTTTTCAAAACTATTGAAATTTGAAAACAAAAACATAAATCGTTCATTTTGAAATTCTTTACATTCATTGTTAATTTGATGTAACTAACTTTTTGCAGAAATTGCTGTGGAACTTACAAATTTATTACAAAAGATGCTTGAAATTTTGGCGGATGAATCTTGAATAATCTGATAGTAGAACAGTCAAAAAAAAATCGGATCTTTACAATAAGGAAAATGGCTGCACTAAAAATCAAATTTTGATTTAACTTCTTTCAGAAATTGTTTTCTCAATTGCGCATTTATTTTGACAGAAGTTTGAACTTCTGACTAGTTAATCTTGAATAACATGTCTTCAATTTTACAAACAAAAAAATCCGAACGTTGTATAAACAAAAATGGCTGCGCTAAAAAATAAATTTTGATGTCGAAAAATGAAGTTTTTGCAGAAATTGCTGTGGAAATTACACATTTATTACAAAAGATGCTTCAAATTTTGGCAGATGTATCTTGAATAGTCTGATAGTATAACTGTCAAAAAAAATTATCCTAACTTCACACTAAGAAAAATGGCTGCGCTAAAAATCAAATTTTGATTTAACTTCTTTCAGAAATTTTTTGCGAATAGCGCATTTAATTTCACAGATGCTTGAACTTCTGACTGATTAATCTTGAATAACATATCTTTTCGATTTTCTAAACAAAAAAATTCAAAAATGGCTGTGCTAAAAAATTAATTTTGATGTCGAAAAATTAACTTTTTGCAGAAATTGCTTTGGAAATTACACATTTATTACAAAAGGGGCTTCAAATTTTGGCAGATGTATCTTGAATAGTCTGATACTGTCAAAAAAAAATCCTAACTTCACACTAAGAAAAATGGCTGCGCTAAAAACCAAATTTTGATTTAAGTTTCTTTAGAAATTGTTTTGCGAATAACGCATTTAATTTCACAGATGCTTGAACTTCTGACTGATTAATCTTGAATAACATGCCTTTTCATTTTTTTAAACAAAAAAAATCCGAACGTTGTATAAACAAAAATGGCTGCGCTAGAAAATAAATTTTGATGTCGAAAAATGAACTTTTTGCAGAAATTGCTGTTGAAATTACACATTTATTACAAAATATGTTTGAAATTTTGGTAGATGAATCTTGAATAATCTGACAGTACGACTGTCAAAAAAAATCAGAACTTGACTGCTGCGCTAAACACCAAATTTTAATTTAACTTCTCGTAGAATTTATTTTGCCAATTGCGCATTTATTTTGACAGATGCTTGAAACTGTGACAGATCAATCTTAATTAACAAGTCTTTTAAATTTCCTGAATGAAAAAATTCCGAACCTCGTTTAAATAAAAATTGGCTGCGCCAAAAATAAATTTTGATGTCAAAAAATGAACTTTTTGCGGAAATTGCTGTGAAAATTACACATTTATTACAAAATATGCTTGAAATTTTGGCAGATGAATCTTGAATAGTCTGACAGTACGACTGTCAAAAAAAATATCCTAACTTTACAATAAGAAAAATGGCAGCGCTAAACACCAAATTTTAATTTAACTTCTTGTAGAAATTATTTTGTCAATTGCGCATTTATTTTGGCAGATGCTTGAAACTTTCACAGATCATTCTTGAATAACAGATCTTTAAAATTTTCTGAACCAAGAAATTCCGAACGTTGTTTAAACAAAAATGGTTGCGCTAGAAAATAAATTTTGATGTCGAAAAATTAACTTTTTGCAAAAATTGCTGTGGATTGCAAAAGATGCTTAAAATTTTGGCAGATGAATCTTAAATAATCTGATAGTGCAACTGTTAAAAAAAATCCGAACTTTACAGCAAGGAAAATGGCTGCGCTAAAAACCAAATTTTTATTTAACTTCTTTTAGAAATTGTTTTGTCAATTGCGAATTTATTTTGACAGATGCTTGAACTTCTGGCTGATTAATCTTGAATAACATGTCTTCAATTTTCTAAAAAACAACTGTCAAAAAAATTATACTAACTTTACAATAAGAATAATGGCTGCGCTAAACACCAATTTTTAATTTAACTTTTTGTAGAAATTATTTTGTCAACTGCGCATTTATTTTGACAGATGCTTGAAACTTTGACAGATCAATGTTGAATAACAAGTCTTTTAAATTTTCTGAACAAAAAAATTCCGAACGTTGTATAAACAAAAATGGCTGCGCTAGAAAATAAACTTTAATGTCGAAAAATGAACTTTTTGCAGAAATTGCTGTGAAAATTACACATTTATTACAATATATGCTTAAAATTTTGGCTGATGAGTCTTGAATAGTCTGACAGTACAACTGTCAAAAAAAGAAAATTATTCCAACTTTACAATAAGAAAAATGGCTGCGCTAAACAGATGCTTGAAACTTTGACAGATCAATGTTGAATAACAAGACTTTAAAATTTTCTGATCAAAAAAATTCCGAACGTTGTTTAAAAAAAAAATGGCTTCGCTAAAAAATTAATTTTGATATCGAAAAATGAACTTTTTGCAGAAATTGCTGTGGAAGTACAACTGTTAAAAAAATCCGAACTTTACAATAAGGAAAATGGCTGCGCTAGAAAATACATTTTGATGTCAAAAAATGAACTTTTTGCAGAAATTGCTGTGAAAATTACACATTTATTACAAAAGATGCTTAAAATTTTGGCAGATGAATCTTGAATAATCTGACAGTATAACTGTCAAAGAAAAAAATCCGAACTATACAATAAGGAAAATGGCTGCGCTAAAAACCAAATTTTGATTAAACTTCCTTCAGAAATTGTTTTGTCAATTGCGCATTTATTTTGACAGATGCTTGAAACTTTGACAGATCAATCTTGAATAACAAGTCTTTTAAATTTTCTGAACAAAAAATTTCCGAACATTGTTCAAACAAAAATGGTTGCTCTAAAAAACAAAAATGAACTTTGTGCAGAAATTGCTGTGGAAATTACAAATATAATTCAAAATTTTGGCAGATGAATCTTGAATAATATGACAGTATAACTTTTTTCCAAACTTTATATTAACAACAAATAAGTACGGTTGTACAATCTTCGTTCAAAATATTTATATTCGTTCATCAACATTATCTGGTATTTCGCAATATTTAATTATCACTCACGGGATTGTCTTCAAAATGTGCTTATCCACTAAAATATAACTTATTTTTAACATTCCCAAGCAAGAAACATTCGAAACTTATATTCGAGGAAGTGAAATCTGTGTTGCCAATTTTATATCACATCAATTTTGTGTTTCTTCTCTCTTTTTAAATTTACTTAAATATAATGTAAAATTTTACTAAAATTAAACTTACTTCATAATTACAGAAAAGAATCTTTACAAAAAATTAACGGTAATTTGGCACAATTAAAAAAAAAACGTTGAGAAGAATAAATGACAAGTAGAAGAGCTAACGTTAAAGTTTTACAGTAAACAAACAAATTCCGTTTAAAAAAAAATCTCTAAGGTTTGCCATTACCACTAAAAAATAGTGAAAAAAAAGTGATCTGATTGATCAATAAAGTCAAATACAGAAAATATGTATCCTCCTAATTCAGATAATAACTATACTCGGCGCACCGAATAGATGGTATAGTCACGTTGCGTTCACCCAGCGTCCTCGTGATAGTTCGTCGAGACGTTATTAAAAGCCTGATTCACACAGCCTTGCCACATTTTAGTTCTGTGCCGGAAATATAAATCTTTCTACTTTAACCCATTAAATCTAACTATTTACCATCGTAATTGAAAAAGGCTGATTTAAGGATAGAACGTAATCACTACATTTAAATAAGACAGAAAAACGAGAACACATGGCATACAACGGGTGTGATTAAAAATTTCGGCTGCGTGACATATGCTTCACATGCGTTTGCGCTGACCAATCAGCGAACATCACGCGAAAATCACGCAAACCCATTATACCACCGGTTCGGTGCGCCGAGTATAGATTGATGAAAAATGTAATTCTCTTCAGTTTTATCATTCGAATAATTATCAATCAATTTCACCGCTTTTTGCACATCCATGATGCAACGAATTTTAATTAATTATTTTGATTAATGTCTCAAGTTGGGATTTTTTGCTCCGCCAAACAACATGTTAAGTTCCCTTCTTTCGGCCGCTATTGATTTTGGATACACCCCCGGAATTATTAGTCAATAAATTTTAATGAAAGTGATCGGGTTAGAAGGAAAAAGTTGCCATTTGCGCCGTCATTAATCATCTGGCTGAAAATCAACCGCGTAGCTGAAGTGTTCTTAGCCCGCCATGAATATTTCATAACATTGATTTATCTTGCTTGCATTTTTACACTCGGGGCACTCATTTCTCCGGCAAAACATATAATATTTACTTTTCCGTTTACATTCACTCAATATTTATATTCCCCGAATTCCCAACGAAAATCCCTTTCAAAATGAATTTACATAAAGAAAATATTTTGTTTCCGAATACGCTTTTGATTTTTTAATGAAATATGTTTTTTTTTTAAATTAAATAACTCATTAAATATCATGATATCCAGTTTTGTTAATTTGCCACTCTCGGCTTTATATAGAGTTAGTGGTTAATTTTTTGAAACCAACGTATAGATAAAAGTCCACCTAAACGATTTAATACAATTTACAATAAGGCATAAAATTGAACTATTCTAATTTAATTAAGAAAAGAGCAATATTAAAATTAATTAGCGAGCACATTACCATGATTACATATGATATTTAGTTCTGAAAGTAAGTCTTCCCTTTATCCATCCCCGTATAATCCACAAAGCAGATACTTAAGCTTTGATGTTAATTTTAATAAAAAATAATCCATCCTCGAACATTCGCGTTACTTCCACTCTGGAAACACTGATACTTCTGTTCATTTGCAAATTATTAACGTATCCGGACGACTTTAAGCCCTTTCTGGCTAATCCATTAAGCGTGTACGAAAACGTAATACGTCGGTTGGGGGAGGCTAAATATATCGGATAAACTACGGAGCCACTCCTTGCAGATCATTACTTTCTTAAAGTTTATTTCCCTTTTTACTCATTACCCGGCTCATTTCCTTGATGCCTTTATTCGGCGTCTTTCCTTCCCGGATCCTGCTGAATACCGAGCAACAAAAAAAAATAAAGAAAACACCTTGTACTAAGGGGAAAACGCTATTTCGCTTTCACCTGCAACTTTTAGAAAATTGGAAGGTCTTACATGAGCATTGCAACATAAAATTGTTAAATAAGTGGAGATACGTTTATGAAACGCTTGTTTCTTTATTTTAACACATTTTGAATTAGTTTCTCATTGAGCACTTGGTGAAACATATTTTAATTATTAATAATAAATTTGTAGAATCAACTAATTACTCAAATTTTCTGACATAGCGACAAGCTATTTTTTTTGCTATTGAAGATGGCTGAAATTTTTCTGATGGAAAAGGAGGTATACTTCAATGGTCTACGATGATTATTAAGAAAGTTGCATTTTTTAACAAATTTCCATACTTATATCTTTTTTTCGTGTTTTCATGAAAAATTAAAAATCTCAAATCCGACTAACTGACGTACGAGGAGCTCAGATTTGCAAACCGCGTTCAATTTGGAGTTTTCGTTTGGCCGCTACGGCCGATCAAAGTCTGAAAAATCAATTATTTTCGTAAATTTTCAAAAATGTTCACTGTGACTGACTATTTTTTTTGCCATTGAAGTTAGCTGAAATTTTTTAACGACAATCAATTTCTCTCATCTTTCTGATGAAAAAAAAGGTAAAATTTAATAGTCTGCGATGATTATTAAGAAAGTTGCAATTTTTAACAAATTTCCTAGGGGTTTACTCATGTCTTTTTTTCGTGTTTTCATCAAAAATTGAAAATCTCTAATCCGACTAATTGACATACGAGGAGCTCGGATTTGCAAACCGCGTTCAATTTGGAGTTTTCGTTTAGCCGCTACGGCCTATCAAAGTCTGAAAAATCAATTATTTTCGTAAATTTTCAAAAATGTTCACTGTGACTGACTAATTTTTTTGCCATTGAAGTTAGCTGAATTTTTTTAACGTCAATCAATTTCTCTCGTCTTTCTGATGAAAAAAAAGTTAAATTCAATAGTCTGCGATGATTATTAAGAAAGTTGCAATTTTTAACAAATTTCCTAGGGGTTTACTCATGTCTTTTTTTCGAGTTTTCATCAAACATTGAAAATCTCTAATCCGACTAATTGACGTACGAGGAGCTCAGATTTGCAAACCGCGTTCAATTTGGAGTTTTCGTTTGGCCGCTACGGCCGATCAAAGTCTGAAAAATCAATTATTTTCGTAAATTTTCTAAAATGTTCATGGTGACTGACTAATTTTTTTGCTATTGAAGATAGCTGAAATTTTTTAACGGCAATCAATTTCTCTCGTCTTTCTGATGAAAAAAAAGTTAAATTCAATAGTCTACGATGATTATTAAGAAAGTTGCAATTTTTAACAAATTTCCTAGGGGTTTACTCATGTCTTTTTTTCGAGTTTTCATCAAAAATTGAAAATCTCTAATCCGACTAATTGACGTACGAGGAGCTCAGATTTGCAATCCGCGTTCAATTTGGAGTTTTCGTTTGGCCGCTACGGCCGATCAAAGTCTGAAAAATCAATTATTTTCGTAAATTTTCTAAAATGTTCACTGTGACTGACTATTTTTTTTGCCATTGAAGTTAGCTGAAATTTTTTAACGACAATCAATTTCTCTCATCTTTCTGATGAAAAAAAAGGTAAAATTTAATAGTCTGCGATGATTATTAAGAAAGTTGCAATTTTTAACAAATTTCCTAGGGGTTTACTCATGTCTTTTTTTCGTGTTTTCATCAAAAATTGAAAATCTCTAATCCGACTAATTGACATACGAGGAGCTCGGATTTGCAAACCGCGTTCAATTTGGAGTTTTCGTTTAGCCGCTACGGCCGATCAAAGTCTGAAAAATCAATTATTTTCGTAAATTTTCAAAAATGTTCACTGTGACTGACTAATTTTTTTGCCATTGAAGTTAGCTGAATTTTTTTAACGTCAATCAATTTCTCTCGTCTTTCTGATGAAAAAAAAGTTAAATTCAATAGTCTGCGATGATTATTAAGAAAGTTGCAATTTTTAACAAATTTCCTAGGGGTTCACTCATGTCTTTTTTTCGAGTTTTCATCAAACATTGAAAATCTCTAATCCGACTAATTGACGTACGAGGAGCTCAGATTTGCAAACCGCGTTCAATTTGGAGTTTTCGTTTGGCCGCTACGGCCGATCAAAGTCTGAAAAATCAATTATTTTCGTAAATTTTCAAAAATGTTCACTGTGACTGACTAATTTTTTTGCCATTAAAGTTAGCTGAAATTTTTTAACGGCAATCAATTTCTCTCGTCTTTCTGATGAAAAAAAAGTTAAATTCAATAGTCTGCGATGATTATTAAGAAAGTTGCAATTTTTAACAAATTTCCTAGGGGTTTACTCATGTCTTTTTTTCGTGTTTACATCAAAAATTGAAAATCTCTAATCCGACTAATTGACGTACGAGGAGCTCAGATTTGCAAACCGCGTTCAATTTGGAGTTTTCGTTTGGCCGCTACGGCCGATCAAAGTCTGAAAAATCAATTATTTTCGTAAATTTTCAAAAATGTTCACTGTGACTGACTAATTTTTTTGCCATTGAAGATAGCTGAAATTTTTTAACAGCAATCAATTTCTCTCGTCTTTCTGATGAAAAAAAAGTTAAATTCAATGGTCTGCGATGATTATTAAGAAAGTTGCATTTTTTAACAAATTTCCAAGGGGTTTACTCATGTCTTTTTTTCGTGTTTTCATCAAAAATTAAAAATCTCTAATCCGACTAATTGATGTACGAGGAGCTCAGATTTGCAAACCGCGTTCAATTTGGAGTTTTCGTTTGGCCGCTAGGGCCGATCAAAGTCTGAAAAATCAGTTATTTTCTAAAATTTCCTAAAATGTTCATGGTGACTGACTAATTTTTTTGCTATTGAAGATAGCTGAAATTTTTTAACGGCAATCAATTTCTCTCGTCTTTCTGGTGAAAGAAAAGTTAAATTCAATAGTCTGCGATGATTATTAAGAAAGTTGCAATTTTTAACAAATTTCCTAGGGGTTTACTCATGTCTTTTTTTCGTGTTTTCATCAAAAATTAAAAATCACTAATCCGACTAATTGACGTACGAGGAGCTCAGATTTGCAAACCGCGTTCAAGTTGGAGTTTTCGTTTGGCCGCTACGGCCGATCAAAGTCTGAAAAATCAATTATTTTCGTAAATTTTCAAAAATGTTCACTGTGACTGACTAATTTTTTTGCCATTAAAGTTAGCTGAAATTTTTTAACGGCAATCAATTTCTCTCGTCTTTCTGATGAAAAAAAAGTTAAATTCAATAGTCTGCGATGATTATTAAGAAAGTTGCAATTTTTAACAAATTTCCTAGGGGTTTACTCATGTCTTTTTTTCGTGTTTTCATCAAAAATTGAAAATCTCTAATCCGACTAATTGACGTACGAGGAGCTCAGATTTGCAAACCGCGTTCAATTTGGAGTTTTCGTTTGGCCGCTACGGCCGATCAAAGTCTGAAAAATCAATTATTTTCGTAAATTTTCAAAAATGTTCACTGTGACTGACTAATTTTTTTGCCATTGAAGATAGCTGAAATTTTTTAACAGCAATCAATTTCTCTCGTCTTTCTGATGAAAAAAAAGTTAAATTCAATGGTCTGCGATGATTATTAAGAAAGTTGCATTTTTTAACAAATTTCCAAGGGGTTTACTCATGTCTTTTTTTCGTGATTTCATCAAAAATTAAAAATGTCTAATCCGACTAATTGACGTACGAGGAGCTCAGATTTGCAATCCGCGTTCAATTTGGAGTTTTCGTTAGGCCGCTACGGCCGATCAAAGTCTGAAAAATCAATTATTTTCGTAAATTTTCTAAAATGTTCACTGTGACTGACTAATTTTTTTGCCATTGAAGATAGCTGAAATTTTTTAACGGCAATCAATTTCTCTCGTCTTTCTGATGAAAAAAAAGTTAAATTCAATAGTCTGCGATGATTATTAAGAAAGTTGCATTTTTTAACAAATTTCCAAGGGGTTTACTCATGTCTTTTTTTCGTGTTTTCATCAAAAATTGAAAATCTCTAATCCGACTAATTGACGTACGAGGAGCTCAGATTTGCAAACCGCGTTCAATTTGAAGTTTTAGTTTGGCCGCTACGGCCGATCAAAATCTGAAAAATCAATTATTTCTTTTAATTTTCTAAAATGTTCACTGTGACCGACTAATTTTTTTGCTAGTGAAGATAGCTGAAATTTTTTAACGGAAATCAATTTCTCTCGTCTTTCTGATGAAAAAAAAGTTAAATTCAATAGTCTACGATGATTATTAAGAAAGTTGCATTTTTTAACAAATTTCCAAGGGGTTTACTCATGTCTTTTTTTCGTGTTTTCATCAAAAATTAAAAATCTCTAATCCGATTAATTGACGTACGAGGAGCTCAGATTTGCAAACCTCGTTCAATTTGGAGTTTTCGTTTGGCCGCTACGACCGATCAAAGTCTGAAAAAAAATCGACTTTTTTACATGTTCATGTAACTTTTTTTTGTAAATCACAAAAAACATAACGCATTTTTTAAATCGCCAGTTTTCTTTAAATCTGCATATAAAGACAGTTTTAGTTATCAATACAGTCGTTTTTCATATTACAAATAATAACACTTTAAACAATTAGTTTCCACAAAAAAAGGCGGCAAGAATGATGACTGTAATCACCCATCAAACACTGTCAGATTAAATAAAAATTTCGTCGTTCAGCGACCGCGACGAAATAATACGTTTTAGCTTTTACGCTTTGCATACTGACATTTTAAAAAGTCATATTTATATCGAGCGCCTTTGTTGGTGCAGACGAGCTTTTGAACAGCACCGAAACGTCGGAACGTAAAAAGTGTGAAATATCTGAAAGGAGCCGTTTTTGAGCAGACGCAACATCCGCCGCGGGTTTTACACCGGAAACTGCGCCGTTAAATTATGTTTATATTTATATAAAATTTATTCACCCCGCAAGTAATTGAATAAATATACCCAGCGAAATGCGCCATTTGTTTAAAAAAGAATATAAAATGTACGGGGAAATATGGGATTCCATTATGCGTAACTTTGCGCCGCTGAACGCTTACAGCTCTGGCAATATTTTCCGTTGTAGTCGTCATACTGACAGTTAAACTGCAGATTTACACGGCCTGCGCTAGCGATAGGGTGAAATTCTATGCTAATACAAGACAACAACGTGCAGGTTAACGCTTGTTATTTATTGCTTACGGAGAGGGGGTTACGTATGCTCGAGTGTGTTTGAACTCGTGTACGAAATTTTAAATCTTGAAGCATAATAATGTATTGCTGTCTTATCCTAGATCCATGGTACGTACACTGACAAAATTGCAACACGAATTTCAGACAAAAATGTCTATTTAAAAACTGTACCACAATACAGCGACAAAATGATAAAAACACGACAAAAATGAAACGGCATCACATGCATCAAAAGCTTTTCAGTTCTTAGGATTGTCAATAAGGCGTATGTTCAAAGTTTCATATCGATTGCTATATTGGTTTTTGAGATACAGCGCGCGCGCACACGCACGTACACACACTCAGGCACACACACATTTATTTCCAGAAATAGTTGAAATCACCTTTAGAGACCTCAAAACGGATATTTCCCTAAAAAAATCACAATACTTTCTCGTACTTCGTAACGAATTTGAGACAAACAATATTAAAATTTTGAAGTTACCGAGATGGAAAATATGCAAACATGGAAACATATTTCGTTAGAAAGCCTTTAATAGAACAAAGGCGTTACCCCGAATGAAAATAATTACCATCCCGAAAGAGAAGAGAGAAAACGTTTTGCGGAACAAGCCCTCTACCAAAATGCACTCAAGGTCTATAATTAGCGGTCTCCTCAAACTCCTCAAGCTAATTTTAAATAAGATAACGTCGCTCTGTGTTGTAATTACAGCAGCAGCACACCCTGCACTATTTACTGCACATGTATGTTGGAGGATAAAAGAAAAGCGGTCGGGCGGGGTGGGCGGGAGCGAAGGGAAATCGCTAAGGGCGTTATTATCGTGGCGTGCAATTTCAATTTGTGCACTAGCTGCCAACTCGTGTTCAAGTGGCAACACAATGTTAACAAGATTACTGAAAAGCGAAACTTTATCGCCGCTTATAAATAAACCGTCGTCGGCGGCGGCGGCGGCGGTGGCGCACTCAATAGTTTATTGCGTTAATGCGGCACAGAATACTTTTTCCCTTTGTAATATTGATAAACAGATTATTGGAACCTTTTCCGGAGCACACGAGAAATTGGTATCCGTGCATTATTGAGGATGGAAACGATCTCGAATAAATCGCTAAATGGACTCGAGTGTGTGGGTCCGGGCAAAAGGATGAGGTAGATAAGTAAGGAACTTTCGGACTGTTTATCGGAATGCCGTATATTCTCTTCTTGAGTTAGTGAATCGATTGAGGTACATTGATTTCTTATATTACTTCCAATCAAACATGTTTGTTTTATTAATAAAGATTCGTATGTTGGAGGGGATAACCAAAAATGAATTTGAGAATTGAAATAAATTAATTAACAACCCCTAAACTTGCAAGTATAATTGAAGGACTTATAAGTAAAACGGTTCAAGTGCACTTGTATATAAATTTTGGAATCAAATATTTTACTTCAAATTCAAGAAAAGCCGGATACGTCTACCCGACAAATTGCTTACAATTTGGAAATTTCTCAGCAAACAGTTCACTATATTCTTAAGAAACATATTTTTTCCATATATACAGCGAAAAGTGCATGCTTTATGACATGACGCTAACGGAGGATTCAATTTTGTACGTACTTTATTAATGAGTTAAGAGAAGAACTTATTTTTTATCGTCTCGTTCTTTGGTCAGATGGACGCACTTTTGGGGAAAATGTTTCATTTAATCGACACTGTAGCCGGGAAAATAATTTCCAAAGAATAATTGTCAAGTCCTTATAAAATTAAGATTTTCAGATACATATTAGTTATTAAATAGAAAATTTATGCTTTAAAATGATCATACATATCAATTTCCTAGGGGTTATTTTTTTTAAATTTTTCATTTAATAATCTTTTCTGCAACCGTCCCGAAAATAAAACTTTCGGTATGATTTATTAAATCGAAAGTTCCACTTTGCGTCAATCGTATCGAAAGTAGTTATTTTCGGGACGATTTTGTTTCATTTTCGGAACGATTTCTATACTTTTGGGACGATTTTTTTACTTTCGGGATGATTTTGCGTATATATGTAGGCGGCCTTGACGAAAACATCAACTTCGTATTTAATTATGACAGCGCTTGTCATATAACGTTCATGTGAGTTTTTGCATTTTTAGCATACAAAACGGCTGCAGAAAAAATATTGTACGTAACACGTTCCAAAAGTGATTTTACGGGACTCGCAGGATTCCAGGACTCGCCTACGGCTCGTCATTGAAATTTCCTACTCATACTAAATTACTATTATTTTATCCTATAATGCTAATAACTCCTAAGCGACGAGTAACGTTAAAGTACTTTTAAAATCACTAGTGTTGTTAAACAATTCTTAACAACACTAGTGTGGTTATATGTATCTTAACGCAACTTGTTGCTATGGAGATATTGGCAAACAAACATGATTTCGCTTTTTGACGGTTTTCATTAAACATTTTTTTTTTATTTAAAAAAAAAATAGAAATAGAATAAAATAAACCGTGTTACGACATACGTAACGTTATCTGTTTTTACATTACTATGCTCCTATGTCGCTCGTGCTTTTAAACTTTTCTCTCGTAATGGAAAAACCTTCATAACGTTACTTGTATCGTAAATTACTAATAAAATGGACTGTAAATCATGATCGATCAATAAGCATGACACTTCTTCATTAAGGCAATTAGCTAGGTGATTCTTCTTCTTTAGAATTTCCTGCTCTGTTAATAAATCAAATTTGTTTAGCACTACAATTTCTTCTTTTTCAACAAGATCACCATTGTAAAGTTCCAATTCATTATTGTCAAAATAACGTCATCATGAGTTACATCGATTAAATGAAGTCAAATTTTACATCTTTCTACGCAGGGGCGGCTCGTTATGTAAAGCCAAGGAGCCATGGCACTACTTGTAGTTTGAAGCTCAGCAAGATTTTTAAATTAATTCTTAAAACACGTTTTCGCCAGTTATTTTGGTCTGGAAGATAAATCGTTGTTTCTTCAAAAAAGGAGGGGGGAGGGTATATTTTTTAAGTAGCTCTACCATCAACGTGTTCCACGAGCCGCCACTGTTTCTATGTGCTTTAAAAATGTATGCCCGAGTTCAACTTCAAGGTGAGCGTGGGTGATTATTCCAGGAATATTAAAAAGGTCTCATTGGTGGGTTGATGTGTTATTTGTCCAAAATTGATAAAAATTCAAGCGAGATATAACACCAAAGGTATAAAAAAAAAACCTTGTAGAATGCAATTACATCAATTTTTTTATAACTGCATTCGGTAAACTCATAAATTACTTCTTCCTTTTATGCACGACAGTGGCTTCTCTATTGTTAGAAACCAACAATAGTTACTCATCATAGATTCTTCCGATCTACCTTGATAGCGCTGCTATGCGCTGCAAGTAAGTAAGACTTGATGGGGAAAATAAGATCTTAAAAATGGCCTAAATGCATGGCATTCATCAATACCAAGTTCGAAAGAGCTGTACAAAATAAAAAAAAGGTACACCAAAAGATAAGCAGAAGAATGATATAAAGATAGGTGATATCCTGATGGAAACGTTCTCCTTGTTCAACATTCACAATGCCCAAATTGGCTGGAGCAAAGTCAAGATGGGAGTGCAAAAAAAAATGAATCCAGCTAAATTAGTACAGTTCAACGAAGGATTTCGCATTAATAAATCACTATTTTGTGCTTTGCTGTTTCCAAGAAAACCACGGACTACATCCTTAAATTACTTCCATGCATCCATACGCTACTCAACTTTATTACAAAATTTTCATCATTGAGTCTAATTTGAGGTCCAATGAGTACTATTAATAAAGAAGGTAATTTGGATTCGCCGACTTAGAAAACAATTGATTTAAATCCTTCTTCATTGGGTGCTTGAATAACATTCTTCATCAACCCCAAGTTTATGTGTAAAGGTGGTAAAATTACTTTCCGAGAGTTGACTAAAGAAACATACTTAACGTTTTGTTATCCAACAGTGAAAGTGTGACTTTTTGGCTGCTCTTTAACCATAATATTCACTTGTTGCATGACTCTTGCATAAAAGGACCAAAAGTATTTAGGAAAAGAACACGTTGGCTGGCTATATAAGAAGAAATTGTCATCACCAATGTGCCCAGATAGAAATAAATAAATAAATGCAATTGAATTTGTATGATTCTTTAGACTTACGAAGGAACGAAATCATGTATTATATACAAAAATAATTGCTAACGGTACCATGGTGAACCGTGAGCGCGACCATCACCCGTGATGCTCACGGCAGCCAACGTGTTAAACTAAAAAAAATACTTTTTTCACAAACGGGAGAGAAAGTCGATTTTTTAGACCTCGAAATCGTGAGAGAAATAACAGTTTTCTCCCTAGGGAGAAAAATGATTACTTCTCTCCCTAGGGAGTTTCTATTATGAACCGAATATATTCTGCACAACTTAAGAATTATATTTATTCAAAATTTAGAAACATACATATAAATCACTTCTCAGCATTATTATAATTAACTGTAACATGTTTACAATTGTAGATATTAACATTAGGTACGTCATTAAGCGTAAGGTTTTTTTCTTTGCCACTTGCGTTTATACTTGTCCCTTGCAGTATTTGATTAGAATATATTTTTTTTCGCATCTTATTAAATAATATAAACATTGTTAAATCGTTTTTGATTGAGAAAGTTGTCCTTTATTCGGCCGAATCATTTTCTCCACAGGTGACGTCCAATCAAATGATACCAATTTCATTGCCCAACAGGTGACGTCCAATCAAATGATGGCGGTTTCATTGCCCAACAGGTGACGTCCAATCAAATAATAGCGTTTTCATTGCCCAACAGTTTAGTTGTTACCATGATTACGATTCGTTTTTTGTCAGCGAACTGCCGCAATTTCCAAATAGAAAACTTATTCGTTATAATTTAATACAAACAGAAAAATCTTTAGGTAATTATTCAATATGATGCAAAAAAGTATAGTATTAAACTCGTGAACAAGTTGGCCATTGCCACGAGGGTGAATTGCAACTTCACCCTCGTGGCAATGGCCAACTTTCTCACTCGTTTAATAATATACTATTCTTAAACACCACTTTTTAAATCCCTCGTATGCTGCTTCATACAATCGTTTTGATTTTTCTGGTAGTAAACCACGTTATTTGCTGTTTCGGTTATTTCTTCAGGTTCTTCTACAAAGCAACCTTTAACATCCATATTGCACCACAAACACTTACGTATTTTTACTGCCATAGCTATTAACGTTTTTTTTTTTCAATTGATCACAGACCACTACTAATTTTAAATATTACAAACATTTACTCTTAAAATAACCCGTTTGTGAAAAAAATTATATATTTATCTCGGGAGAGAATGCCATTTTTCTGGCATTTCTTTCCCATGATATATAATCTACTATTACAACACATTCATTGGCTTATCTGCACACTAGCGTAATTTGCGAATAAAGTACTCAAAGCTCTTTTGAGATTAATGAAAACATACTGCCTCTTATTAATAAATTTTCTGATAATTTAATTTTACCAGAAAGAAAGTAATTTTAGTGCCTCGATAAAAAATATAAAAAACAATTGCAGTATGATTAGGGTAATAATGGGCCCACATGCCATGTCGTCATCGCGTCCCCTTCTATCTGAATCTGAATCTGAGGGTAACTGTTTGTTCCTGCTTTTCATAATTGTTCCATTTCTAATCATGGATAAAAACTTAGTATAACTTTAAATATTGCAAATTGCAATGCGTGGGAGTGAATTAAAAATAATCTAAACCTTCGTCAACATACCCGATATTTCATAATATAGTACGTTTAAAAAAAATCGCATTCATTAAATACAATAGATTTCATGATTCTTATTTGTGGATCCACCATATTGATCTATTTATTGTACTCCGTTTTTTTATTTATATTATATTAATATGAATTTTCTAGGCCTGCGTAAACCCTGTTATGTCACTAAATAAATTATTTGATTTAATTTAAGTATAAGAAGATTAATAGCCAAAATGTATAAGGTGGGTCAAATCAGAAAAAAAAACCGAAACGCGTCTATAGATGGCCAATGGTTTCTTTAGTATTTAGAATAACGCGTCTATAGATGCCCAATGGTTTCACTGGTATTTAGGTTAGATGTTTAAATTTTTAAATTTGAAAATTTGTAAATAAAACACTATAGCTTTGTTTATATAACTTTTGAAAATTTACTATTTCTGTGGCAATAGTTTCGGCAGCTTCAACGTGCTGTTATCAAACAGTAAGTTCAAATACAATTTTACAGGTATTACAAAAATTACAAAAAAATACAAAATTCCTTTGAAAATGGGTGTGTGGATTAGGTCAATCCTGTCGTGGATTCGTGGAATTCTTGGATTAGTGCGTGCTCTGTGAATCTCAAGTGATTCTAGTAAATACATTTTACGACCTAAAGTACATATTTTCCAAAAGAATGTGTTTCGTCAATGAGGTGTTTAGCGAATGTGGATTGGGTTCGCAGTTTAAAAAAAGTGGTTTCGAGAAAAAACGCGTTTAAAGTTTTACGAGCACATAAATCCTTACGGCATTCGCGCACTTTGATGGACTCCTGAGGAACCCTAAGGATTTTTCTCACTATAGAATCAACTGGATATTGGTTATAATACCCTAAAATATTGAATTTTCCAAAATCTTAGAAGGGTGTTACGAGAAATTTGTTTTCAACGAATTTATTTTCGAAAATCTGCACTTAATAGAATTTATTTCCGAATAATTTACAGAATATCGACATACACTAAATTAATTTAAGAAATATATTGCTTATAGTACATTCGTAATATTATATACTAGCGATTGCCCGTGAAAATCACGGCAAAATTGCCCGGTAATGGCAATAAAGGAAAAATTCAAAATTCAGTTGACTATCTGTTGTTTTAGATATATTTCTATGGTTTTGTCACAAACTGGATTTTGTTTAATAGTATACATGCTTCAGTGTCAGACGTTGTGTTTTCGATTTTTATATGTACAGTTTTTCATCTTCCAATTGTTGTACTGTTCTTGACCTGCACTACGCATATTTGTGGTAAGAGGGAGTTGACAAAAAATTCTCCTCAAATTACACGATTTGATGCAGCATTCGACAATTTCGGTTCGATTTTCTCTTGGAACAACTGGCAGTGTTTGTCTAAAATCTCCACCTACTACAAACACTTTACCTCCAAAGGGCCTCTCGTTACTCATTATATCTCGCAGTAGTTTGTCGATACATCTTATTATATGCTTTGTGAGCATTGTTATTTCATCGATGATAATAAGAGAAGCTTCGTGTAAAATTCTTGCTTGGGGTGATGTCAAACGCATTTGTGAAACTGAAGATTCGAAAAGTGGAATTGGCAGTTTAAACCCACTATATACTGTTCGTCCTCCTTTAAGCAACGTACTTGCAATACCTGTAGTTGCATACGGAAGCACAATATTTCCATTTCCACGAATAAATGCCATCAAAGTGTTGTACAAAAAAGTTTTACCAGAACCACCGGGGCCATCGATATAGAAGCATCTAGGCTCTAAGTCATTATTATAAACAGCAGCAACTATTTTGTCAAAATCTTCATGCTGTTGCTCATTTAGCAATTTAATTTGTTGTTCTGCATTCAGCCTTTTTTGATCGGGGTCAAATTCTTGAATTTCTGTAGGATTTCCAGTCGGATTTGGCAAACCACAGTGTAGGCAATCAAGTCCATGTTGAATTATAATTTCATTGATGTCGTGAAGAGCCAAATTTTTTGCTGCATCTTCCGTATTGTTTCGGCTGCACTCAAGCTATGGATGTTAATAAACTGGCTCGTTGAATCTATAGGATTCTGAGGGTAAACGCGGACAAACAGGATATTCAAGTATAGCACCAGTCTCATCGATAGGGTGTGGCAACTTAATTTTGCCTTTGTGACAGCAATTTGTAAACTTTCCATCTGTTGGACGCTCCTTGGAAAAATTCTTTGATTTACAAAACTGGCAAATAATGTTTAAGGCTCCACAGTCATCGGTATCAACACTATCTTCAATGAAATTAATTGCTTCATTTCGAAATATTTGACTTTGCTCAGCTCTTTGACTTACAATTTGCTGCCGTTGAGATGCCAAATTTGCTGCTCGCCTGGCTTCAGATTGCTGTGGAGTTTCGTTTTCAATTCGCTGCCGTTGAGATGCAGCATTGCTGCTCGTCAGGTCTGCGATTGCTGTAGAGTTTCGTTACCAATTCGCTGCTGTTTAGATGCAGCATTAGCTGCTCTTCTGGTCTGCGATAGCTGCGGAGTTTCATTTCCAATTCGCTGCCGTTGAGATGCAGCATTTGTTGCTCGCCTGAGTTGAGACTGAGCCTCAGTTTTGTTTGCAATTCGCTGTCTTTGAGATGCAGCATTTGTTTTTTGTAGCCTGTCAAGCCTCTCTTGACATTGTTGAGTTTTTCCAACGTCTCTGTCTTTCTCTTGCTAATCTACGTTGACGCTCGATTGGATCTTCATCCATTCTTTAGTACTATTATTTTAAACTGCTAGAATTAAGTGTATTTACACTGTATTTATAAGTATTTTTTTAAATTTTTGTTCAAGAAATGTGCGGTAAATGATTTTTCAAGGCTATTAATTGATACGAAAATGAGCATAATTTATTTTTTCAGTAAAGTAGAGTTCACCAATATTGGATAGAAATTAATTAACTTCGAAATCTCGATTTCTTAACCTGTCATATTTAAGGCAAGCCCGCAAAACTACTTCCTACTTTTTAGAGACTAAAACCGAAATATATTTCGTTCATTCCTGATCGGAACGAAAACGAAATTTTTCGTTTTCGTTCCTTATGTTCTCACACAAATTTATAGTTTTCGTTTTCGGAAAACAACTCCTAATAAGAGATTTTTTACCTTCAGTTTCCGATACTTTTAAAATTTGATAAGAACGGTAAAATCCGGTATTAGAAAATTATTTATTTCGTTTCGACTCTCGTTTAAAAAATGTCAATTCCGTTTTCGTTCTTGTAACTATTTCGCTTAATTTCGTTATTTCATTTACGTTTTTAGCCCCTTTGTTATACATTCGTGACGGCTTCGCCGCCACCTAACCGAACCTAACCTAAAGGCGGAACATTCAAAAAGTGGATCTACCTTTGCGCAATAGCGCCCTTACTTTATGTCCGGCGACTATATTTAGTACTTACTTGTATCAATTTGCAGTGTAACTGCTAAATACCGTGGCCGATAGATAAAGATATGTTTAAGTATTTTGCACTGTAACTGCTAAACACCTTTTATTGTCTTCCGACATTTGTTTTTATGTCAATAAACAAAATATATGAAGTTCACTACGTACGCTCACAGCCGATATATTTTTTCAATACTGAAGTCAAATTAGTGGTTAGTTTATTGTTTAACTCGTTCGCCATATTATTTGAACACATTCGGTAGAACGGTTTTGTTATAATATAATTATTTATTCATTAATTTGCTAATGTTTTCCGAGGTGTATCACTGTGCCGGGAACCAGACTCAGTACATATACGGCGCAATGAATGCGGCGCAGTGACGGGCCAGCGTTATCCATACATACACACATACATACATACATACAGTTAGACTACTCTTATATGTGATTACACAAATATGTTATTTCTAATAAATTGTCGATAAAATTTGGAATCACGAGTTATTAATGTGAATTTCGGAGAATAAAAAAAATATATATATATCACGAGGCAATAAAAGACGATGTTACGTATATTTGTGTGTAAGCAGAACAATAAAATGTGGGCGGCAATATATTTCCCACTGAATTTATATGAAATTTAGTGTTTCGGGATTTTATTACAATATATGAAATTTCGTAGCTAAATAAAAATATACGACCACTTCCATTATAAGATTTCACCCTCATTCGTGAACGCACATAAGAAAATATAAGTTAATTTGGCACGTCTACGAAGTGCTCGTCTCGTTTTATTCACTGGAATCCCACTTACATTTATATTGTAATTAATGAAGCACGAAAAAAGAGACATTAAGGATGTAAATCCTTATAACTTCTATATAACTATTCATTAAATAATCGTTAGAATTATTTGAATAATATTAAACAATACTTTCCTTCATTCACGTATTTTCAATTTAAATATTTTTTTTAAGATTAATACAGGACGGGCAATTTAGGATGGCGAGAAGCGGCGCAGCCCGAATAGATCCGAATGCGTTGTTTACCGTCGTTCGGCAGATTTAAAAGTTTCTGCTCGGCGCACACTAGCGTAACGTAGGGGATAAGGGAATCAGTTTTTGGTCATTGTGTTGATTTATAATGAAATGAATATAAATCAAATATATCTTAAACATAAAATTAGTTTACCATTGATTTACTATTTTAATCACGTATGGTGTACCTGCCACGTAAATGGTTATAATGGTTCGCCGCCACTGATGATTTTTAAATTTAGCGGCAGTACGACACCGCTGCGCAGTCACACGCCATCCTAAAAGACCCGTCCTGTACATCACTTTCCATAGAATAAAATTACCGCCATTTTTTTCCGCCTCCGCTTCACATGACATATTAAGACACATTAACAATTCTCTTATTCGCATTTTTGCTTCATGTGTTTTATGGCATTCACTCTGGAGTATTATTAACCCAACACCAGACCGGAGACGAGCAAAACGAAGACAGAGGTCTCGGGCAGTATTTAGAACTAACCCCCGCGATGCTTTCTATTTTCGGACGAGTCGTCCTGAAAGTAAACTTGTGTCTAGCATTTTTTTTTATTTCAGCGCCTTGAACCCTTCCTTATAAAATATTTTATGCAGTTTATAATTTTATTTATTACTTACGAATTTTATTATTGTTTTTCTATTTTGCGTCTAAAACGAAGTCATTAACGTACTCATATGGATTCGTTAATGGCTCGCCGAGTGCTTTAATATTTTAATTTTTCAAGGTTGGCATCATTGAAATTTAAAGTCGTCAACAGAAATTAAAGATGCATAAATACGAATTTTAGATGAGGTTTAGAAACGTACGTAAAAATATACAGGGTACTTAGAAAATTTAAAGAATATGCTGATCAAATGCTACAGGTGTATCATAGAGTTGGCATAATTCATTTGTTTTTCCCTTTTGGAAAAAGTTGTGATTTTTCAAAATTAAACATTCAAAAATACAAGAAATTCGGTTGAGGTTTAACAAAGTGAAAAAAAATATACAGAGTGCACAAAAAATTTCGTGAACTTTACAATTTACAGATGTATCATTTATTTAACATAATTTATTTGTTTTTTCAGCAGGAATCAAATTTTAAGAAAGTTGAGATTTTTTTAAATTAAAGATGTAAAAATACAACAAATTCGGTTGAGGTTTAACAAAGTGAAAAAAATATATAGAGTCCAAAGAAAATTTCGAGAACTTCACAATTTACAGATGTATCATTTATTTAACATAATCTGTTTGTTTTTTCAGCTGGAATCAAATTTTAAGAAAGTTGAGATTTTTTTAAATTAAAGATGCAAAAATACAAGAAATTCGGTTGACGTCTAACAAAGTGAAAAAATATACAGAATGCACAGATAATTTCGAGAACTTTACAATTAACAGATGTGCCATTTATTTAACATAATTAATTTGTTTTTTCAGCTGGAATCAAATTTTAAGAAAGTTGTGATTTTTTTAAATTAAAGATGCAAAAATACAACAAATTCGCTTGAGGTTTAACAAAGTGAAAAAAATATACAGAGTGAACAGAAAATTTCGAGAACTTTACAATATACAGATGAATCATTTATTTAACATAATTTATTTGTTTTTTCAGCTGGAATCAAATTTTAAGAAAGTTGTGATTTTTTTAAATTAAAGATGCAAAAATACAACAAATTCGGTTGAGGTTTAACAAAGTGAAAAATATATACAGAGTGCACAGAAAATTTCGAGAACTTCACAATTAACAGATGTACCATTTATTTAACATGATTTATTTGTTTTTTCAGCTGGAATCAAATTTTAAGAAAGTTGAGATTTTTTTAAATTATAGATGCAAAAATACAAGAAATTTGGTTGAGGTTTAACAAAGTGAAAAAAATATACAGAGAGCACAGATAATTTCAAGAACTTCACAATTAACAGATGTACCATTTATTTAACATAATTTATTTGTTTTTTCAGCTGGAATCAAATTTTAAGAAAGTTGTGATTTTTTTAAATTAAAGATGCAAAAAACAACAAATTCGGTTGAGGTTTAACAAAGTGAAAAAAATAAACAGAGTGCACAGAAAATTTCGAGAACTTCACAAATTACAGATGTATCATTTATTTAACATAATTTGTTTGTTTTTTCAGCTGGAATCACATTTTAAACAAGTTGAGATTTTTTTAAATTAAAGATGCAAAAATACAACAAATCAACAAATTCGGTTGAGGTTTAACAAAGTGAAAAAATACACAGAGTGCCCAGAAAATTTCGAGAATTTCACAATTTACAGATGTATCATTTATTTAACATAATTTATTTGTTTTTTCAGCTAGAATCAAATTTTAAGAAAGTTGTGATTTTTTTAAATTAAAGATGCAAAAATACAAGAAATTCGGTTGAGATTTAACAAAGTGAAAAAAATATACAGAATGCACAGAACATTTTGAGAACAATTTAAAGATGTGTCATTTATTTAACATAATTTATTTGTTTTTTCAGCTGGAATCAAATTTTAGAAAAGTTATGATTTCTTTTAAATTAAAGATGCAAAAATACAACAAATTCGGTTGAGGTTTAACAAAGTGAAAAAAATATACAGAGTGCACAGAAAATTTCGCAAACTTTACAATTCACAGATGTATCATTTATTTAACATAATTTATTGGTTTTTTCAACTGGAATCATATTTTAAGAAAGTTGAGATTTTTTAAAATTAAAGATGCGTAAAAACGAATTCTAGATGACGTTTAAAAACATAGAAAAATATACTTAGTGCTTAGATTCAGAGAACACGCTGATCTATAAATGTATCATAGATTTAGCATCAAATTCCAGTGTTTTTACTTTCTCCGTTACGAAGTACGAGAAAGTATTGTGATCGTGATTTTTTTTTCAAAAATTTTTTTTCCGGAAATATCCGTTTTGAGGTCCCTAGATGCCATTTCAACAATTTCTGGAAAAAAAAAAATTGTGTCTCTGTGTGTGTGTGTGTGTCTGTCTGTGTGTGTGTGTGTGTGTGTGTCTGTCTGTGTGCGCTGTATCTCAAAAACTAATAAAGCAATTGATATGAAACTTTCAACATACGTCTTATTTGATAATTTGAAGAACTGAAAAGCTTTTGGTAAAATTTCGTACACCGGAAGTGGGTGTTTACCTTAATCGTTTTTTGTTTTTTGCCAATATCTTCTTAAATATGAAAAATATCTCAAAAACATTTAAACAAATATTGAAGACAACAAATAAATGAACATCTTTTGTTTGAAAATATTTTTTATAAAATCATTGTTATTCGAGAAAAAAAATTATTAATTTTTTTTCATTTCTGGTTCATAATTTTGAAACGATAATAGTTACAGCAAATTTATGTGAATAATACTTGTAGAGAATGCTGAAATGAACAACTTATAAAGAATAAGTTTTTTTCGAAATCCCTTTAGTTTTGGAGTAAACTAAGTTTTTGAATTTGAAGTATAATTTCTTTCATAATTTTGACGTTTTAAACGTCAGTTTTATCCGAGTCTACGAAACGTTCGATGCACACTTAAAATATGATTTAAATTGAAAATAAACCATGGAAGCGTAAATATAAATGATACCATCAAGTCGGAGAAAGTAACATGATGGCCACATCACCATTTTTTTAATTAATGATGGAAAAATACAAAAACTTGGGTGAGGCTTAAAAATGTGGCAAAAATTATCAGAGTTCTCAGAAAATTCTGAGAACCTACTAATTTACAGGAGTATCAATGAGTTAACATAATTCATTTGTTTTCTTAATTAGAGTCGGTTTTTAAGGAAGTTTTTTTTTTAATTTAAGATGCAAAAATATAAAATCTTTGGTGAGGTTTAACAATGTGAAAAAAATATACAGGGTCATCGGAAAATTCTAGAAACTTCACAATTTATAGATGTATGATTGATTTAACACAATTCATTTATATTTTTAATTTGAATCGCTTTTTAACAAAGTTATGATTTTTTAAATTAAAATTGCAAAAATATAAAATTTTTGGTGAGGTTTAACAATGTGAAAAAAATATACAGGATGATCGGAAAATTCCAGAAACTTCACAATTTATAGATGTATGATTGATTTAACACAATTCATTTATATTTTTAATTTGAATTGCTTTTTAACAAAGTTGTGATTTTTTAAATTAAAGTTGCAAAAATATAAAATCTTTGGTGAGGTTTAACAATGTGGAAAAAATATACAGGGCGATCGGAAAATTCCAGAAACTTCACAATTTATAGATGTATGATTGATTTAACACAATTCATTTATATTTTTAATTTGAATCGCTTTTTAAGAAAGTTGTGATTTTTTTAAATTAAAGTTGCAAAAATATAAAATCTTTGGCGAGGTTTAACAATGCGGAAAAAATATACAGGGTGATCGCAAAATTCCAGAAACTTCACAATTTATAGATGTATGATTTATTTAACACAATTCATTTATATTTTCAATTTGAATCACTTTTTAAGAAAGTTGTGATTTTTTAAATTAAAGTTGCAAAAATATAAAATCTTTGGTCAGGTTTAACAATGTGGAAAAAATATACAGGGTGATCGGAAAATTTCAGAAACTTCACACTTAATAGATGTATGATTAATTTAACACAATTCATTTATATTTTTAATTTGAATCGCTTTTTAAGAAAGTTATGATTTTTTTAAATTAAAGTTGCAAAAATATAAAATCTTTGATGAGGTTTAACAATGTGAAAAAAATATAAGGGCGATCGGAAAATTCCAGAAACTTCACAATTTATAGATGTATGATTTATTTAAGACAATTCATTAATATTTTTAATTTGAATCGCTTTTTAACAACGTTGTAATTTTTTTAATTAAAGTTGCAAAAATATAAAATCTTTGGTGAGGTTTAACAATGTGGAAAAAATATACAGGGCGATCGGAAAATTCCAGAAACTTCACAATTTATAGATGTATGATTGATTTAACATAATTCATTTATATTTTAAATTTGAATTGGTTTTTAAGAAAGTTGTGATTTTTTAAATTAAAGTTGCAAAAATATAAAAATTTTGGTGAGGTTTAACAATGTGGAAAAAATCTACAGGGTGATCTGAAAATTCCAAAAACTTCACAATTTATAGATGTATGATTGGTTTAACACAATTCATTCATATTTTTAATTTGAATCGCTTTTTAAGAAAGTTGTGATTTTTTTTAAATTAAAGATGCTAAAAAGCGAAAACTCGGTGAGGTTTAAAAATACAGAAAAAATATACAGAGTATTCAGAAAATTCTGAAAATTAACCAATTTACAGATGTTGCATTGATTTAACACAATTCATTCGTTTGGATAATTGGAATAATTTTTTTACGGAAGTTGTGATTTTTTCAAATTTAAGATGTAAACGTACAAAAATTAAGTTTCAAAGGCAATTAGTTAATTCCGTTTCTGATTTTCTGAGGTGTTGAACGCGTTTCTTGATTATGAGATCTACGCCCTTAAATGTAGAGAATGTAGTGGGTTTAAAAAAATATTAAGATTCATGTCAAAACGAAAATTAAGTATTTAACCTGTATTTTTTTATTACGATCATGTTAAAATGTAGAGAATTTATTTTATTTTAAGAAAGTGAAGAAAAAACACTCAGACTCAGACACACAAACAAAGCCATAGACACAAATACACATACACACAGACATTTACGTACAGACACGAAATTTCTTTTTCCCAAAAATTGTTGAGGTCATCTCTAGGTACCTCAAAACGGATATTTCCGTAAAAAATATTTTGAATTTTTGCACGATTACAATACTTTCCAGTACTTCATATAAAAAAAAGTGAAAAGTGTGTGTAAGTACAAAATTATGTATATATTTTATTTAAAAAGGCTATTGACCAGCCATATTACTATTAAAATGTTTAATATTTAATCCGATTAAAGTACAGTTTCACATCCCAGTTGTACAATCAAATAATTTGCATAACTTTCTACAACTGGCGACGGTGTAACATGTACCCGTTATTATTAAAGTTATTAATTCTGGTTGGATTTTTATTAATGCACGTCCACTACGCCACTGTCTGTGGCCACTCCGTGTTTTATTAAATATATATGAAAATGTTTTAATGGCAATTTTCATTAACATGTATATAATTTATCATCCTTCACGGTGACTGCTTGACGAGGGTCTCCAAATGGAAACTTCAAATTAATAAAAAGTAATTTATGACTGTACCGCGCGTAAAACATTTTATGATGAACTAGACTGGCTTTAATATATCTTCATTGTTTATAAATCACCACGTAGGATAATTTTGATTTCGATTCGAGACCCATCGCACAAAGTCGCATTTCATTATAAGAAGTGTTTTTTTTTTTGCGGGGGAATCGTATTAAACGTGATAAATGGATTTCTCTTTTTACGTATTTATATGTTGGTATGGAGCAATTGTGGAGATTAAATGAAACGAGTTGAGTCGCTTAAAAGCTATGAATTAATGTATTGGGAAAATATGATGGACATTTTTTAATCTGAAATAAAATAAATTAATATCATTTTACCATTTGTTGAATCTGGTTCTGGTTTAACACGTGGTGAAATATTTGTAATATGTAGGATTGTTAAAATAAAGCACTTGGTTCGTTCATTTGACATTCCTAAGTATCATTTCACTGCCCAAACAACAAATAAAGCGTAAATTGGGTTGCATACAAATATGCTACATATTATAGGTCTCTGTGCAATAAAATTAAGCACTAGTCTTATGAGCATTTCTTATTTCTTACAATATTCTAATTGTATAATTCGGGTCTGCAACATTTTCAATAAATGATAAAACGCAATATATATAATTATAATTTGTTATTTTCATCTTTTATAATTTTGACGTTTTAAACGTCAGTTTCGATCCTTCAATACTCATAATGTGTATTTAAAATATCATTTAAATTGAAAATAAGTCATGAAATTATATGATACCATCAAATCGGAGAAAGTAACATGATGGCCACATCACCATTATTTTTCAGAAATTGTTGAAATGCCATCTAAGGATCCCAAAACGGATAATTCCGTAAAAAAAATCACAATACCTTCTCGTACTTTGCAACGGAGAAAGTAAAAAATAAGGCAGAGTAAATATCGATAATAAATAAAGTAGAACGTTGGAATAAATTTCTGGAGAAGTAGCCGATAATCAAGATTGCACAGAACAATGAATGGAAGCCCGTAAAGTGGATAAACTCAATTACAGATACAATTCGTATTAAAACGAACTTTCTTACGAAATATATTCGAGAAAACTTCAACCCTCCAGCAATGCCCTGAAAAAACGTTTCGTGTCTTACGGCCATACATTACGGCGCATTATCATATTTAAAAATATGCTGTAAGATAAAAATAAACACGCCCGTTTCGGAACTATTCCTATCCCCTAGGGTTTCTGGTTCTATTAATGTACACGTACCGCAGTGGTTTAAGTTTCAGTACGAGTCGATGGTAATTAGAAAATGTACTTTCGTTACAAATTTCAGGCGTGGATTTATTGCGAATACCAACTGAAATATTTACATTGTTCATGCCCGCCGGCTTCTGCTTCGTTAAACATTTTGAATAATTAATCAAACGCTAGTAGTTCGGATAACTCAAATATGTGTTTTGGTGACTTCAAATATGATAATGTTTAAGTTACGTTACGTAATCGATATTCGCTACTTTCGCAGCAGGTGAACTCAGACGCTAAATACAGGAAATTACCTTTCATTCCTGAATTAACGGACAAAGTATGGTCTATTTTTTCTTGACTCGCACATCCATGTTTGTGTGATTTAAATATGTTGTAGAGATGGGTGAAACTTCCAGTTAAATCATCCTTAATGGCAGAAGTCAGGTTATTCAAAATAAATTTGGTTCTCGTAAATTTAACAATTTTCAATGCAGATAAGGATTTTTTGAAGATTTTCGTTTTAATTTTTTGAGCACTTAAATAAAAACATCGCAGAAAAAAATATAAAACATGCAGGCAAAATTCCATAAAAAATCATACTCACTGACCGACGTATGCCTTATTCAAAATCTATTTGGTTTCTGTAAATACAACAGTTTTCAATGCGGATAAGGATATTTTAAAATTTTCGTTTTAATTTTTTGAGCACTTGAGCGAAAACATGGCAGAAAAAAATTTAAAACATGCAGGCAAAATTCCATAAAAAATCATCCTAAATGGTCGCAGTATCGCTTATTCAAAATCAATTTGTTTTTTGTAAATTCAACAATTTTCAATAGAGATAAGGATTTTTTAAAAATTTTGTTTTAATTTTTTGAGCACTTGAATAAAAACATCACAGAAAAAAATATAAAATATGCAAGCAAAACTCCATAAAAAATTATCCTTAATGGCCAAAGTATCGCTTATTCAGGATGAATTTTGTTTTTATAAATTCAACAATTTTCAATATAGATGTGGATTTTTGAACATTTTTGTTTTAATTTTTTGAGCATCTGAACAAAAACAACGCAGAGAAAATATAAAACGTGCAGGCAAAATTCCATGAAAAATCATCCTAAATGGCCAAAGTATCGCTTATTCAAAATCAATTTGTTTTTTGTAAATTCAACAATTTTCAATAGAGATGTGGAATTTTAAAAATTTGCAGTTTTAATTTTTTGAGTACTCGAACAAAAACAACGCAGAAAAAAATATAAAACATGCAGGAAAAATTCCATAAAAGTAATCTTCAATTGCCAAAGTATCACTTACTTAAAATCAATTTGGTTTTTGTAAATTCAACAATTGTCAATACAGATATGGATATTTGAAAAACTTTGTTTTAATTTTTTGAGCACCTGAATGAAAACATCCCAGAAAAAAAAAATTAGGCGAGCAGATAAAATTCCATAAAAAAATATTCTCAATGGCGGAAGTAATGCTTATTCAAAATTAATTTGTTTTTTGTAAATTCTACAATTTTCAATAGAGATGTGGATTTTTGAAAATTTTTGTTTTTATTTTTTGAGCACTTGAACAAAAACATTGCAGAAAAAAATATAAAACGTGCAGGCAAAATTCCATAAAAAATTATCCTCAATGGCCAAAGTATTGCTAATTCAAAATTAACTTAGTTTTTGTAAATTCAATCATTTTTAATGGAGATATGGATTTTTGAACATTTTAGTTTCAATTTCTTGAGTATCTGAATGAAAACCGCAGAAAAAATATAAAACGCGCAGATAAAATTCCATAAAAAATATGCTTAAGGGCCGAAGTATCGCAAATTAAAAATCAATTTGGTTTTTGTAAATTCAATCATTTTTAATAGAGATATGGATTTTTTTAAATTTTAGTTTTAATTTTTTGAGCATCCGAACGGGGAGGAGCATTTCGCAGTTTGGTAAATTGTTTTTATTTATTTATTTTTCAGTTCATGAAGTTTACAATTTCAAAATTGGTTTTGTGATATTATTTCGCAATATAGATTTAGATAGTCACACTGAATCTTAAATTAAAATGATTTTGAGTAATTTTGGGTTTAATATTTATAGCAATAGTTACAGGTGTAATTTTTAATAGTATGCACGTCTTAAGTAGCAATCATCTTTAATTAGCGGTAATAGTTGAGATTTTAAATAACATTCTCGGTTTAAGTAATTTTGAAAATTTATAACTTCTGTCGAATTAGGCATTTCTTGGAAAACTAAACTGTTTTGAATAAAACTGTATTATTATTATTATTATTATTAAATAGATGCAAACATATTTTCTAGAACTTGCAAAGCAATAATGCAACGGTTCCAATTATTTCCATTTTTTTGGTAATTCTAACCTTACTTCAGGAACAACTTTTGCCTTAGTCAAAATATTTTAAACAAGTAAACTGTTTTAGGTTATCAATACAAATAAGAGGATTCGTTAGTAAATAACGCGTAAGCATTAATTTTTTACAAGCTAAAATTTGACCTTCTGCAGCGACAATTTTGGAAATCTATAATTTTTGTCTTAGTAAATTTTTTTTAAAGGAAGTAAACTGTTCTGGTAATTAAATAGATGCAAATTTGTATTAAAATAGCATTAGCGAAACAATAAACCAATCGTTTCAATTGTTTTATAATTTCTTAAATCAAGCTAGAATTTTCATCTTAGTACAGGTTTTGTTTTAGTAAAATTTGTTTGGAGAATTAAATTATTTTAGTGTGTAAAAAAAATATAGATGCAAACGTCTCTGTTAGCATTTGTGAAGTAATAGCGTAACGGTTTGAATTTTTATTGCAATTTTTTAATTCTAGTGAAAATGTTAACTTTACCGAAGGGACATATTTGAAAATTTGTATTAAAAAAATTTAAACCCTAAACCTTTTTTCTTAGTGAATAAATGCAAAAGTATCTATTTGAATTTTTAGACAAAAATTCGACAAAATTAAAAAAAAAAATGACAATATTTGAATTCTGCCTAAAATTTACCCTAAACCTTTTTTCTTAGTGAAAAAATGCAAAAGTATCTATTTGAATTTTTAGACAATAATTCGACATTTTAAATTTTTTTAACAATATTTGAATTCTGCCTAAAATTTTAACAATACTGCTGGGACAATTTTGGAAACTCCTAACTTTAATTTTAGTCAAAATTTCTCCTAGAAGGAAAATGTATAAGAATTTGTAGAACAATAATGCAATAGGTTCATATTTTGTTACATTTTAAATCCTAACTAGGATTTTACACTTGCGACAGGGACAATTTTGAAAATTCATATTTATTATTCTGGTAAGCATTTTTGTAGAGAACTGATTCGATTTGGTTAGCTAAAAGTTGCAAAACTTACCCATTTGCATTTGAAAACAATAACGCAACTATTTCAATGTTTCAATTTGTTTGCATTCCAGTTAAAATTCTGATTTTCTTAAATTAACCCTATAGTAAGGGTTAGTTTTACAAATTCGTAACTAGTTGTAATTTTATAGGAAAGAAAACTGTTTTGATTGATCCATAGATGCAAAAGTATCTCTTACTATTTCCAAAACAGTAACGCAACGTTTTTATTTTTTATATTTTTTCATTCCTGTTAAAATTTGTAAATTACAGTAGGGACGATTTTGAAAAGTCATAACTGTTGTCTGAGTCAATACTTGCACAGAACTAAACTGTTTGGCTAGAAAAAGTTTCTGTTGGCATTTCCAAAATAATAACGCATTGGTTTTTTTTTCGCCATTTTTTAATTCCGACAAAAATTTTAAACTTTTAAAAATTCATTTCCCTGATTTCATTTTCCTAAAGAAGTAAATAAAGATTTGCGAAATATGGTAAATAGATGACTTATTATAAGCCCTTACGAATATCTATTTATCTAATTTATTATTGCTCAGGGTCTCCAGATTTTACGCCCTGTAAAGCCACCAGCTAGCCCTGTATAATCTCATCTTGCAATCCAATAGCCCACACTTGGACATATTAAGAGAAATCCAATATTACATTTTATTCGAAATTCCCAACAATATCTTATACGTAAACGATAATATTTTGATTTGTGTTAGATAAGGCAATTTAAAAACGTCGCCTTTACGTATATAGTCCCCATATTTCGGATTCATATCTCCCCGGGATCGAAACTAGTCTAGAAATGGGTGACCATAAACGTGAACTATTTAATACTGGAAAGCAGTAAACGCGGGGATGTATTGAAGGTAGTAAAGCGGAATCAAATTGGGGATGTAAATTCCCTCATTTTCCATATGTAGGTGCGGGAGACTACAATAAAAGTTTTACGGTCAGATGAACGTGAAGCCCCCCCGGTGGTGGTGGTGATGGTGAAAGAAATTGATAAGACCCACCCGCAAACGGGGCCATCCATAACCGTACGGCGTTGGGCTTTTTGTGTTGGAGGAGTGTGGAAGGGTAAAAACTGGACGTTTTCCTTGAAAGAGATTTTCGGGGATTTATTTTTTTCTGTCCTGCGAAACATCAGCACCTGTTTCAGTGTGTATGTATGTGTGAAAAAGAGAGGGGAATTCGGTGAGCATGATAAGTCGTGTGTCCCAATGACAGGTGGAAATCAGATTAGGGCCAATCTCGAAATCTGCATTAGGGCTTCACCCATCTAATGCAGAGCATTTCTCACGAGAAAAAGGGCCGGATTCAGCGCGTATCATTCTCTGTTAGCTTTTCACATGCAAATTCTATTATCTCGGATTTTTTCTATATGCTCGCCCGACATCGAATTTGACAAAATGGGCTGTGTTTACTCAAAAAGACTTTTATTACTATTGTTAATTCAATCGTAGTACTATTATTATTATTTTTAATATAGCGTTGACAACTAGGTCAGCAATAATTGAGTTAATATAAACATTAAATATTGTTTCCCCACCAGAACACCTACAGACCGGTTCCGAGAAGTCTCATCAAATAGTTAGTTGCTGATGGAGAACGGAAATTACTATTGGAATATAAATATTCCAACACTCTATGTCATGTTGTTTAGTCGATTAAGGTAGTTGTAATTGTGAAAGTCAAAATAAGTACTTCCTTAATTTGCTTAGAATACAGGGTAAGTTTTTTTCGATTATTTCTATGGGGATCTCGGAAACTATAAGAGATAGAGAAACGATTAAATTGGCAAAGAAGTGCAGTTTTACGAGCCCAATAAAATAACAATTTCAAAGTTTTCAAAAAAGTGATGGGTAACTAAATATTGTGAAAAATATAAAAAGTGTCAATGTTTTCAAATATATCTTGGATACTATGACAGATAGAAAAAAAAACTGTAAAGGACAAATTTGTAGATAACTTTGCGCAGCTTAATAAAATAATTCAGAAAATTTTTAACACCATTATTTTCCGAGATATGACGCGTTTATTTTTCTAGGTGCATACAAGCTGAAAATATTATTTATACCGGGTGACCCAGGGATCTGTAAAAGCCCCATAACTTATTTGCTATTTGAGATATCGACTTCTAGTTTTCTTGAACTGGTACCCTCACTTATTCTACATATTTTAAAAATATGTATGTTTTTGTACAGGGTGTCCCAATATACATAACAGAACAAAGTTACGTTTTTTTAAATGGAACACCCTATATTTTATACTTTATTTTCAACCCTCTTGAGAAGCTGATAAAAATAGTATAAGATAGTATGGGTCTATTATGGACGATTGGTTAGTTATGGGCAAATTTGTGGCAAAAACAAGGACACATTGAAAAAATTGCAGAAGCGCTCCCAGCAAAGCTAGCGTCATTTTTTATACACTAAAGAATTTTCCACATCATGTAAAATAATAAAAATCGGCTTTGCTTCTTTTTTGTTCATATTGCTATACAGGGTGTCAACATACGTAAAATAATGGATAACTATTTTTATTTTCAAATGGAACACCCTATATATCTTGCCACCACTAGATGTAATTTTTAATAAGCTTTCCAATGATGTACAATTTGTATAATGAAATATTAAGGATTCTTAAGATTTATCCATAAAAACATTTTTCTTTTGTCACCTCCTGCTCATTTTTGGATTTTCAGCCAAAACTATGCATTTTCTTAAAAAATAATAAGAGACAAAAGTTGTAGAGCGGAAAATTTTCGATCGATATAGGTCTCTTGACTTTTCAAATAATGCCTGCATTGCCCGCCAGAGTGCACAAAATCGTGACCGTATATGCATTTTAGCGTTTTTCTCAAATTTTTTGTTAATTAATTGCACTATACTTTATTTTCTACGTCCTCTAGCAGAAAAACGGGTAATTATAGAATTATTTAAATGACCTAGATCTTTTGAAAATATTCCGCTCCACATCTCTTAATAGAAGCAATTTTTGCCCAAAATGCATAGTTTTCGCTAAAAATGCAAAAAAACATTCAAAAACTCGAAAATTGAAACATTTTCATTTTTAGCGAAAACTATGCATTTTGGGCAAAAAATGCTTTTATTAAGAGTTGTAGAGCGGAACATTTTTAATCGATATTGGTCATTTGAATTTCCCTATAATTTCCAGTTTTTCCGCTAGAGGGTGCGGAAAATAAAGTATAGTGCAATTTATTAATAAAAAATTTAAAAATATGCACGGTCACGATTTTGCGCGCTTTGGCGGGCAATGTAAGCATTATCTGAAAAGTTGAAAGATCTATATCGATCGGAAATTTTCCGCTCTACAACTTTGGACTCCTATTACTTTTCCAGAAAATGGATAGTTTTGGCTGAAAATCCAAAAATGAGCAGGAGGTGACAAAAGAAAAAGGTTTTTATGAATAAATCTCAAGAATCCTTAATATTTTGTTATAAAAACTGTATATCATTAGAAAGCTTATTAAAAATGCCATAGATTGGTGGCAACGTATACAGGGTGTTCCATTTGAAAAAAAATAGTTATCCATTGTTTTGCGTATGTTGACACCCTGTATAGCAGTATGAACAAAAAAAGACCAAAGCAGATGTGTATTATTCTTCATGACGTGGAAAATTTTCTAGTGTATAAAAAATAATGCTATCTTTGCTAGGAACGCTTCTGCAATGTTTTCAATGTGCACATGTTTTTGCCACAAATTTGCTCATAACTAACCAACTGTCCATAATAGACCCATAGTATCTTATACTATTTTTATCAGATTCTTAAGGGGATTAAAAATAAAGTATAAAATACAGGGTGTTCCATTTAAAAAAACATAACTTTGATCTGTTATTTATACTGGGACACCCTGTACAAAAACACACATATTTTTAAAATATGTAGAGTAGGTGTGGGTACCAGTTCATGAAAATTAGAAGTAGATATCTCAAATAGCAAATAAGTTATGGGGCTTTTACAGATCGCTGGGTCACCCGGTATGTATTTTAGATTTGTCGTGTGTTTTAATTCTGTCCCAGATATTCATTAAATCTGTAATATTGTCAATTTTTTTTAATTTTGTAACCTTATCTTCATCTCTTTAACGAGTGCAACAGTGAGAATTTGAAAACTTTGTTTCTCAAAAATACGGAAAACAATTACACTGTGAATTTATTTTTTGATTTTATCTACATCTATTTAAAAGTACTTAAAGAATTAGCAAAATCTTTAGTTCAAAAGTTACACTCAAAAAAAAGCAACAAATTTAATTTTTTGGCTCGTATCTGCAACTATCCGACGAGTACAAAGAATTTCCCAAATTTGATCATCCGTTCAAATAAAATCTTCAAAAAGAAACAAAAAAAAACAAGAAGATTTTTTTTGTCCTCGATAGGACAAACCTATTCGACAATATCACTTGCCAAATTTGGTCATCGGCTCAAAAAAAAAATTCTAAAAAAAATCAATTGAAGACGAATTATTTTTTTGTGTACATTTATTCATATCTGCAATATTTTTAGCGAAGAGTTTTTAAAAATAGCAATTTTTTTAAAGAGTTATCTTCTGAAAACCACATAACAATTGAAAATGAATTTAATGATCTTATGTACTATTCGCCGAGTACAATACTTTACTGAAAGAATGATCAAAATCTGGTTGTCCTTTCAAGAGTTTTCTTCAAAAACAATTGAAGAACAAATTTATTTTTTGATCTTATCTGCATCTACTCGATGATCAAAATCTGGTTGTCCTTACAAGAGTAATCCTCAAAAACAATTGAAGAACAAATTTATGTTTTGATCTTATCTGCATCTACTCGATGAGTACAACACTTTTCTGGAAGAATTTGCCAAATTTGGTCATCCGTTCAAAATAAAGTCCAACTACAAATCAAAACGTAATTAATTAAATGATTGTTTACAACAATCATTCAAAATGTTCACCAAATAATTTTTGTTTGTCTTTGACCACCCCTAAAAATTTGTCGGTATATTTATGGAACACCCTGTATAGCTGGATTAAACTTTATATGTTTATCTACTCATTAAACGTTCGCAGGTATTGTGTAAACATTTAAAATGACGAATCAGTGTTTTTAGAATTAATAAAAAATTCTTGAAATTACAGGTAGTGACATGGCTTCTTGGCTCTACATAACGAGCCGCCCCTGGATATCACACTGTTTATTTATTAGTGACTGCAGTTTCGATCAAACGGTCCTCTTATTATTTTGATAATTAAAATTATTATACTATTTTGTTTTTTTGTCAAATTTGTTTATCGGTATAAAAATATTAATTACAATATTTTATTGTTGTTATAAACAACTGCAATTGTTTTACTTTCATCTTTTTCATGGCCAACTATTTTTCGATTTATAATAATAAAACTTTAAAAAGACTGTAACTCACTTATTTTTAAAAATAACTATATCATATGTGATATCGGATTAAAGAGAAAAAAATAGTCTTTCGAATGAGATCATAGCCAACTATGGTTTCCGTTTAAAAAAATGTAAATTTGCGTCAAATCTCGGAAAACAATGGCGTTAAAAAATTTCTGAATTTATTTTATTAAGCTGCGTGAAATTATCTACAACTTTGTCTTTTACAGTTCTTTTCTATCTGTCAAAATAACCGAGATTTATTTATTTGAAAAAGATTACACTTTTTACATTCTTCAAAATACCTAGTTACCCTTCGCTTTTTTGAAAACTTATCTTATTGGACTCGTAAAACTGCACTTCTTTGCCCATTTAACCGTTTTATATTTCTTATAGTTTCCGAGATCCCCATAGAGAATATCGAAAAAAACTCACCCTGTATATATTGCTACCGGTTTCGGTTGTACAACACCTTCTGACAAAACTACAAAAATACATATCCAGGAAAATAGGCAATAGATTCCGTCACTTTGAGCTAACATGTTTTGTATAAAATTGCATAATTTTAATATACATTTTTGCAATGTAAGCAATTACCTTTATCAAGAATCTAACAGTTCCAATTTTCACATCCAGAGCTCTCCACTTAACCCCCCCCCCTCTCCTCATCTAAATCGCGAAAATTTTATTCAGAACCGAAATAATAACTGCGGCCACGCCAGTTTGCGCAGATGCATACTAATTGCCGGTAATGAAAAGAGTCTCTTGCAATCGGAGATAAGCACCGGAATTAAATTTTATTCGGGGCGGAAAGGGGCGCCGCCGCCGCTGCCGCGCGTTCCGGAAAAAATATACGAGATTCGAAAACAAACAAATGTGCAAAGTGCTTTCGGTGCACCGTATAAATTCCGCCGTGTTTTTCTTGTTAAATTTCGCCCCCTATTTTTTTTTTTTTTTCAAAGAAAACAAACGGTCTGAGGTTATGTTCGGAAGTTTCCGATGCAAATGGGGAGCAGCAGCCAAGAGAGAAACATGTGTTTTTATTAAATTCCTTTCGTCCCGTATTTACGCTATTTTGTGTGTTTTGGGTGGCAAGGAAGTGAGACTTGTTTATTGTTTTGTATGAGCCTCGCACAATGGTGAATGAAAATGTCGAATAATCAACTTCCGCACGAATTTATTTAAGTTCTATTGTTTGCATTTGCATCTTATTACTTGTTTTAATAATAATAATAATAAAGAACTTTATTCCAACTGAGGATTACAAAGTTAGAAAGGGCCATCGACAATGTCCTTTAGCCCTACTAGTTTTATTTTTATTGATTTTTTTGTTTAGTGCATTTGCTTCTTATTTTAAGGATAATGTTAAATAAATGCTGCAGTTGCATACGAAATCGGAACTGGTTGTTTTTCATTTTGTCAACGATTTTCTTGCCAATTGCATCAAGAAACGTCGACTTTGATAGATTTTTTCTTGTGAATTCATCATTTATTTTGCTTTTCTAGAGTGTTGTGCCCAGCGGCGGCTCGTGGATTTCCGTAGGGAGGGCAAAGACAAAGATCTCGCTCGTATCGCACTATTTACTCTTATAGAGGAAGCAAATATTTCGTTGGTGTTTTGGTTAAATTTTCTTCCGCTGCTTCACCGCCGAACATCCACGAGCCGCGACTGGTTGTGCTCTATCATGAACTATTGAGCCGAACAAAAAAAAAATGCGAATGATAAAGAAAACCAATGAAACGTAACCAAAAAATCAGTCGTCGCAACCTAAAGCTTGTGTAAACATTAAATTTTGTTTCTCCATCAGAATATCTACAGACCGGTTTCAACCTTTCAGGTCTCATCAGTGCAGATGGAGAAACGGAAATTGCTATTGAAATATATATATTCCAAACACCGTTAAAGGTAGAAACGCCAAAGTGGCAGAATCAAGCAATAGATTCTACCTTTAAAACTTGTGTTTATTCTAATACGCCATAACCTGAAGAAAATATTATTGAATATGCTGCAATATGTAATTATGACTGCCCTATAGTGATGCGACTGACAGCAGTAAAACCAAATAATTACTACTATGCATTACCTATACACAGTAATAAAAGAGACGTCTATGATTCAGATGCAGATCAAAAATTCAACGGGTTCTCGGAAGGTGCAGATGAGCATGATGTCATTAAAGGTGAAGTAGAATATAGAAAAAGGAAGAAAAAGGAAAATAAACCCGTAAATTACAAAGAAAACACACATGATTGTTGAGAAATTCAGGAAAAGCCTACCAATCGATGTCGATATCCAAAAAGGCCCTGAGAGGAAAGTAGACCTACCATGAAAAATGAAAAATGAAGACTGATTTGCAGTTCGAAATTTTTAATTTAGGTACTGGGGCCTTGCTGACTTGCAGAAGGAAAGAGAGTTAATAAACTCTTCCGGATTCATAAGCATTTTTGAACGATCCGCATAAATCGCACTAGTCCTCTTTCATTACGTAAAAGAAAATATTGTATACTGTATCCACCGACAGATTAAACTTTTTAGTGACAAACGTACTAATAAGTACGCACACAATATTTATAAAACCAAAATATCGATAATCAAGCACCATACATTTCAGGCAACTAAATTCAGAACTTTTTTCGAGCAACTTCTGTTAGGGTTTGTAAGGCGCTTTTCAAATAAACTCTTGATATCAACAACAATGAAACATTTCTGGAGCCCGAAATGAGAGGAAAACACGGCAAGCAAACATAGAAAATGTATCGAAGCCATTCCCACAATTGAGTCACATTACTTGAGAGCTCAAACCACATGAGAGTTCATAGACAATGGCAAATGTCCGATAGTCCTCTATCGTGATTACAAAGAAGATACGCTAAAAGAAAAACATACCAATTGCAAATGCGGCCAGGTTTAGTCATATATTTCGAGATGAGTATACTACATCTACCCATAGATTATGCTTTTTTGACAACTTGAGTGACAGTTGCCGAACAACTCTCGCCACAAAAAGCAGTCCCAACGAAAGTACGCGGGAAATGTAAAAATTGGAGATGTAATTTATTATGAAAATCGAACTCACATCGTTTAGAACGTTCTCCATTGAGGAAATTCGAAAAATACTTCAAAGCCAAAAACAATAACAATAACAAACTGTCAACAATATGTGTGTTGGCGACTTCGCGTATAATAATATAATGGAAGTATACTGGTACCAACCGTGCTGCAAAATTACACCTTTTTATAACCGTGTTGGTACTTTTCACTTTCTAGTGTTTGTCACTAAAAAGTTTAATCTGTCGGTGGATACAGTATACAATATTTTCTTTTACGTAATGAAAGAGGACTAGTGCGATTTATGCGAATCGTTCAAAAATTCTTATGAATCCGGAAGAGTTATTACTTGAAGCCTATAACCTAGAGCAAATAGAAAAATAGCTATCACGAGAGGAAAACGATAACGAAAAAAATAATCCCAACAGAACGCATGTTGGTGCAAATGATTTACACGCGGTCGTAGCCATAATTGTAGAGAATACCGAAATAATCGAGTTAAAGAATACCTTTACCTCGAAATCTTATTCGTTCTTGTAGAAAATTGGCTATAAAGGTTAGTATAATTTGACATTTTCATCTTTTATAATTTTGAAGTTTCAAACGTCAGTATCATCAAATATTATCATTTGAATTAAGAATAAACCATGAAAGAATAAATACCATCTAATCGGAGAAACTTGACGATCACGTCACTTTTGGTCTAGTGTTTTGTTTTGGATTTCTCGTTGTTTAGAGCTTCTGTTACATTGTGATGGTCTTCCTTGTTCAGCTTTTCCACTTGTAATCTGTTGTATTCAATTCCTAGCGTTTAGGTTTTAATTTCTTAGTTCTTACGAGGACGTATTGAAAATTAATACCTCCACGGCTATAACTTTATTAGTAATAGATATATGGTTTACATATAAATGTGAAATAATAGTATAAACAGTCCTCTACGCACTGATGTATTCACTTTTCCACATAATCATTACGCCAACGTGCTACCAGTTTTTCAAGTCCGTCATGCAAAAAGTCTGAAGACTTCCCACGGCACCATTTTCTCACCTCCGTTATCACCTCTGCACCCGAAGAGAAACGCTTACCCTTGACATGTTCCTTAAGCTTTGGAAAGAGGAAAAAATCACAAGGTGCCAGATCTGGGCTATATTGTGGATGAGCTAAAACATCATGAAACTCAAGCTTCTCCAGTGCTCCGCACGTTCTCTCCGCACGATTTGTGTGAGGCCGAGCGTTGTCATGATGCAGAATTGGCACTTTTTCAGATTTGTCAGGGAGTCAAAATATCGTTCGGAGTTGCCAGGACAGCCGCGTTCCAAAAATTCAATGTGAACGATGCCATCGCAATCCCAGAAAACGGTAATCATCAGTGACGGTTCGCGGGTTTTTTTCTGGTACGGCCGAGGAACAAGAGGTGGTAATACAGATAGGTAGGGTCAGTTGCAGAGACGGCTGGTTGCGTGACCGCACCTATCTGTATAACCACCTCTTGTTCCTCGGCCGTACCAGAAAAAACGAACCGTCACTGGTAATCATGATTTTCCCGACAGCTTGACCGATCACAGTCTTTCACAATCCTTTGCGATCTTGCGTATTGTGATTTTTTCCTCTTTCCGAAGCTCAAGGGCAAGCATTTCTCTTCGGATGCAGAGGTGATAACGGAGGTGAGGAAATGGTGCCGTGGGAAGTCTTCAGGATTTTTCCGTGACGGACTTGAAAAACTCGTAGCACGTTGGCGTAAATGTTTTGTAGTCATTGGCGATTATGTGGAAAAGTGAATACATCGGTGCGTAGAGGTGAGTTTATACTATTATTTCACATTTATAAGTAAACCATATATCTATTACTAATAAAGTTATAGCCATGGAGGCATAAATTTTCAATATGCCAGGTATGCAAGGCAAGGACGAAAAAATGGAACAAATTAACATATATAAATATTTATTTAAAAAAATCGGTATATTGTATGATTTTCTTTAAATGTATTGTTTTCTTTTAATAGTCATCACTGAAGTTATTACGAGCTTATACGTTGTTTTAGGCTATGCAAATAAATAAAATTGTTTTGCAGTGTCGCCGCTGTGTTTTCTACCTTGCTTTGCTCAATTTGACTTACATCCCAAACAAATCAGACTAGAAAAATCAAAAACAGGACCAAACTATTATGGAATAAAGTATTATAACAAACTAACAGACAGCACTAGAAATTTAAAGATGGATTCATTTAAATCTAAGGTTAAACAATATTTAATCAAAAAGGCTCCGTATAGTATACATGATTTTCTAATATATGATGATGTAATTTAATAGGATCCTAGACATGTGTTTAGGAATATAGGGACTTATTTATTAATTTATAATCGCATTGTATCATATTATATCTACATGCTTTGCATTATTAATAATTTCTTTTTCTTTCTTAATATATTTCTACATGTTTTAATTTTTAAGTTCGAAAATAATAGGGCAATTTATGTATCTTCTAATAACATTGTCTGATTATAGTTATTCCTTTTCTCGACATGTGTAAAACTGTTGTTATGTACACGAATAAACCTATTATTATTATTATTATTACTATTCCACAACAGCAGACTGTTGTTGTCTCAAATTTATTTATAATTTTCTCTGTTTTCTCCTTGCATTTCTTATTCTTTCTTGTAATGTTTCATTGACGTTTGCGTTCTTTGAAGATTGTTGTTATCGTTTGTGGATCCATGTTGTATTTTTTGTCTTTTTATTTGATATTCTTTGTTTTTCCGTTTTCCTGCTGAATCTGGATAGTCGTTTTGAAATGACATTGGCGTTCTTGGGCAGGTGAATTCTGATAAATAAATAAGTAAATTAATGTTTTTTTAAGGATTGCATTAATTCTGTGCTTTTTATAAGAAGAAACGTGCTGGTGCCAAAAGTAGAAAATTGCAATTATTTAAATTATGGAAATCTGAGTCGCCTTTGCCAACAGTCTATAATAATGTCTACAAAATCATAAAAAATCCATCTGCCTTTTTATTGAAATTTGCTTCAGATCTTGTTGTCCCTCATCTTAGACTATTTCTTAATTTCTTAATTTGGATATTAAATTTGGCTGATTTGATTATTTAAATTAAAAGTACTTTCAACACTCACAGTGGATTTTAGAATGCACCCTAATTTTACTCCAAAATTTCCGGCCACGTGCTTATGGATTTGCGGCATCCACTGCATGGTAAATCTCCGGGGGTATTTTTGCCACCCGTAGGGAAATCCACAGCACCAAACAATGGATTCGCGATTTTATTACAAAGCACATTTATTTATAGTGCAGTAATGACGCCACGAAGCGCTTAATTTTATTAATATATAATATACAGTGCGAATTTTAAATCGTTTTTTGTCCACAAAACATAAATATAATAGTTTATCAAATTGAACTTACAAAGAGTACGTTTTCTTCGTACTTTCATTAATTCTTTGAGAAAACACAGAAAGTTATAATACATATTTATTAAGACACAATACCACATATAATTAACACGCACATGATAAAGTGTTGATCACTTTGTTAATCTGCTAAATGGCTATCGACCAGAGGTCTTTCTGCCACGGAAAGTTATTTGATGGCTGTATCAACATTTATTCATATGAGTTTAATATTAATGTAACTTATTTGTTTCAGGTAAATGGCTGGGAAACTAGTTTTGGTAAGCTTTTAAAAATACTATGTGAAATGGTTAAATTGAATACTCTCGTCACCCGTCAGCTGCGTTCTTCAACTTAGCTGTTGTTGTGATTTTTATCAGCTTATTGGAAAATTTTGCAAGAAATTACGAAGTTATGGTAAATAATATTTTTCAAATTGCACACAGTTGATAGACAAAAATAGTGTGGCTGCACTTGCAGCCTCATATGTCTGGGGCTCTGGGGGAGTACCAGCCCACTCCTAATAAGAAAAAAAAAGAATATACTTGAACGTGACAATCAGACAATTCTCGTCAATTACCAGTATTAAAAATCTTAAACATGGTACAAAAATAGTGTGTCTACCTTGTGTGAAAATGCGTTTGCCACATTAATGTATTCGCTGATCGAGGCCCTGCCTGCACCTCGTGTGGCAAACAAGCACTTTCCACACTATGTAGATAAAACCATTCTCCACATATGCCTCATCAACTTAAAATATATACATTATCTCTATTAACAGCTTTTTAACATGATTACATTTGTTGTTGATTACAAAACTGTCACACGGACTATCGACCTAAGGTCTTTCGGCCATCGACTTAATATTTGTGCGAATTTATTAAATACCGTTTATAACGAATCAAGTAATTCAATAAAGTTCAATTATAAATCATCTATAAAATTAAAGCACTTTTGATTAATTACGCTAGCAATTAAACCTTCCTTAAAAATGTAAGTATTTTCACAAAAAAAAGTCGTACGGCGGTGACACCTCATTTCATTCATCTCAATAAATATTAATTGCACCCGGATAGCAGTTTTAATACGTAACTCATTAATTAAAATTCGCCGTCGAAAGATGAGAGACGAGAGAGGCAAGACTGCATAAGAGGAGACATATTAAAAGAGAGTTCCTTTTTAAAGTTGAAAGTTCTTGATTAGAGAAATTTGCAATTCTCCGCTAGTTCCCGAATAACTTTTTTAAGCATATTTAAAAGAAACGACGCGCGTTCATCACTAATGGAAAATCCATTGTTATGAAAAGTACGGTAATTTCCCGAACTCTGAGAGCCAACTGCGAAAGCCGGGCTCCGTAAAATGTAAATACGACCGATGCGCATTTCACTCCGATAATGTAACTAAATATTAACAATGTAAAGTTTGTAATAAACAAGTTGAATCGTCCATCTTGGATTATTACATAGAGTCGGTGCATTGTTTTGTAAACTTAAAAAAATCATTCGTTTCGTACGAATTGTTATAATAATATAATTTAACATTAATTACAATTGAATTGTCTTTCTGCTTTTCTTTTCGATCCCTTTGACTCTATTAATTACTTCTATCATGGAACACCCTTTATTGCACGCTAGAAAGACTCCGCCTGCATTCAAAAAGCAGTTTAAGGCTCCTGAAGCGTACCTCTGAATTCATTTAAAACATTATTCACAAACGGATAAAGACTTAAAAGTGAAATTTTGAATTCACCTATGTAAATATATTCTAAAGAGTAGCACGGATTTATTTTTTTATAATAATGTTTATACACAATTTGAATACTAATTTTTCTGTAATTAAGAAAAAAAATCCGTCGAACTCTGGGGGAATTTATTTAAAATTTATTATTGAAATAATATTTTTTCATATTTTCTAAACTGTATTCGAAATTTGAACAAAAAGTCCAGCATATTTTAATGGTTAAATGAAGTCAATTTTTATTCGATTATTGCATACGTTTTTTGGAATTTTTGTTTAAATTAAATCAGTTTCAAAATTCAAAATATTCAATTTATTGAATGTTTATTGTTAGCAACCATTTTTCGACTTTTTCCTTGGTCATAATATGCATCGTATTAATTGTTTGGATCATTTTTAACAACCATTTTTGGACACATTTTTGTGGTCTAAATATACAACGTTTAGATTATATTTAGCAACAATTTCTGGACCGAAATATTTATTGTTTATACTATATAATACATCTTTATTTGCAGCTTCCGGTACTTTATATTTTATTATATTAATTACCATTATATTTCATATTGTTAAATATTATTTCATGTTATATATAAATCAAAAATATATTTCATAGGAATGCACGTCATTAACGACCACTATTTTCATTATCATAATGAAAGTTAACATATGAACAAACTCCGGTGCAATACAGAAAAATAAAAGTAAATAAAATATTAATCACGATACAACTACTAGATATTATGAATAATTTAAACTTATTTCCCTAATGTGTTTCTTACGCGTACATTTTCACTACAGTGCATCGAATTCATGAATAATATACTAAATTCATTTGATTTATGACAATATTGATTTCTCTTGATTTTAGTAACCATAAATTGCTATGTGTATAGCTTGATAGAATAATTCTTGCATAACTGCAGCCTTCCGATAACAATAATATTTGCATTTCCATCCCCGGCATCAGCACAATCTCCTGTGTCCAAGGGATAAACAAACCGCGAAAGGAATTTAGCGTACCGGCAGTCTGTGTATGAAAATTAATTTTGTGTGTAAAAATTAGAAATTCCGGCTAAAATATTTTTTTATAAGTTATTACACCACCCTCGCTAAGTTGGTAATAAATGTCGGTAATGAAAAATAATAAATAAAACTTCACTTCATTTCAAGGATACTTGATAGTATTCCATCAAATACAACTTGTTGCCACTGTCCCAAATTGACACATTTTTATAGTATTAAATGAGTCTACATAGTAACTTTAAATTCCAGAATCTAGAAATTGTTTTTATATTTTTTCTAACGCTCGGCGAATTCCGCAATTACAGAATGACTTAAGCACTTTCTCGCGCGATTATTTCAAAAAGTACAGAAGGGGTGTTTTGAGATTTTTTCGGAAACATAAACTAGAATTAGTTTTGAGAGTTTATGCAAATTTTTCAGCCTCTAGAAATAGTTTTTGTATTTTTTCTGACGCTCGGCGATTTCCGCGATTACAGAATGACTGAAGCACTTTCTCGCGCGATTATTTCAAAAAGTACAGAAGGGGTGTTTTGGGATTTTATTGGGAAGATAAACTAGAAATAGTTTTGAGTGTTCATGCAAATTTTCCAGCCTCTAGAAATTGTTTTTATATTTTTTCTAACGCTCGGCGAATTCCGCCATTACAGAATGACTGAAGTACTTTCTCGCGCGATTATTTCAAAAAGTACAGGAGGGGTGTTTTTAGAAGTTTTTCGGAAACATAAACTAGAAATAGTTTTGAGTGCAAATTTTCGGTAGTTCAAATCACTGTTTTTGACAGATTTAAATTATCATTTCTGCCAGTTAAAATATTTTGTTGACAGTTGAAAATCGACATTTCTGGCAGATACAAATCTTAATTTTAGATAGTTAAATAGCATTATTTTTGACAGTTAAAATTTTAATTTTTGACAGTTGAACATCATTACTATAGAAAGTTTAAAATCCCTATTTTTGAGAGTTAAAAATCACTATTATGGATAGTTAAAAATCACCATTTTTTGACAGTTTAAATGACTAATTTTGGCAGTTGAAATCACTGTTTGGCGACTTACAATCACTATTATGTTTAAAATAATTATTTCTGGCAGTTAAAATCACTGGTTTGACAACATTTTTGTCAGTTAAAAATCACTATTTTTTGACAGTTAAAAATCTTTATTTCTGAAATTTAAAAATCGACATTTCTGACATTTAAAAGTCTCAGTTTTTACGGTTTCAAATCACTATTTCTAGCAGTTGTAATCACTGTTTTTGATACCATTTCTGTCACTTAAGAATCACTGTTGTTGACAGTTAAAAATCACTATTTTTGATAGTTAAAAATCACCATTTCTTACAGTTAAAAATCGACATTTCTGACACTTAAAAATCCTCATTTTTGATATTAAATATAATTATTTTCGGCAGTTGAAAACCAGTATTTTTAAGAGTTGAAAATCACCATTTTTTACAGTTTAAAATCACTATTTCTGGCAGTTGAAATCACTGCTTTTGACACCATCTCGGTCAGTTAAAAATCTTTTCTTTTACAGTTAAAAATCACGTTTTCTGACAGTTAAAAATCGACATTTCTCGCATTTAAAAATCCTCATTGAAGCAATAACATTAAATATTAAATATAATTATTTTTGACAGTCGAAAATAATCAATTTTAACAGTTTAAAATCACTATTTCTGGCAGTTGTAATCACTGTTTTTGACACCATCTCTGTCAGTTAAAAATCACTGTTTTTGACACCATCTCTGTCAGTTAAAAATCACTGCTTTTTCACAGTTTAAAATCACTATTTCTGACAGTTTAAAATTGATATTTTAAACTGTCAGAAATGATATATTATATATCATTATTTTTGACAGTTGAAACCCATTGTTTTTTACCGTTGAAAATCACCATTTTTGACAGTTTAAAATCATTATTTCTGGCAATTGAAATCAGTATTGTTGACACCATCTCCGTCAGTTAAAAATCACTATTTTTGACAGTTTAAAATCACTTTTTCTGACAGTTGAAATTACTGTTTTTGACACTATCTCTGTCAGTCACGAATCACTATTTTTGACAGTTAAAAATCACTATTTCTTACAGTTACAAATCGACATTTCTGACATTTAAAAATCCTCATTTTTGATATTAAATATAATTATTTTTGACAGTTGAAAACCAGTATTTTTGACAGTTGAAATCGCCATTTTTTAACAGGTTAAAATCACTATTTCTGACAGTTGAAATCAATGCTTTTGACACCATCTCGGCCAGTTAAAAATCATTATTTTTTGACAGTTAAAAATCACTATTTCTGACAATTAAAAATCGACATTTCTGACATTTAAAAATCCTCATTTCTAAGTTTAAATATCATTGTTTTTTAAAGTTGAAAATCACCAATTTTAACTGTTTAAAATCACTATTTCTGGCAGTTGAAATCACTGTTTTTGGCACCATCTCTGTCAGTTACGAATCACTATTTTTGACAGTTAAAAATCACTATTTCTTACAGTTATACATCGACATTTCTGATATTTAAAAATCCTCATTTTTTATATTAAATATAATTATTTTTGACAGTTGAAAACCAGTATTTTTGATAGTTGAAAATCGCCATTTTTTTACAGTTTAAAATCACTATTTCTGACAGTTGAAATCACTGCTTTTGACACCATCTCCGTCCGTTAAAAAACGTTATTTTTTGATAGTTAAAAATCACTTTTTCTGACAATTAGAAATCGACATTTCCGACATTTAAAAATCCTCTTTTTAATATTAAATATCATTATTTTTGACAGTTGAAAATCACCAATTTTAACAGTTTAAAGCCACTATTTCTGGCAGTTGTAATCACTGTTTTTGACACCGTCTGTGTCAGTTAAAAATCACTGTTTTTGACAGTTAAAAATCACTATTTCTGACAGTTTAAAATTGACATTTCTGACATTTCAAAATCCTCTTTTTTTGATATAATATATCATTATTTTTGACAGTTGAAAACCACTGTTTTCGACCGTTGAAAATCACCATTTTTGACAGTTAAAAATTACTACTTCTGACAGTTGAAATCATTATTGTTGACGCAATCTCCGTCAGTTAAAAATCACTATTTCTTACAGTTAAAAATCGACATTTCCGACAATGAAAAATCCTCATTTTTGATATTAAATATGATTATTTTTGACAGTTGAAAATCACCATTTAATCACTATTTCTGGCAGTTAAAATCACTGTTTTTGACAAAATTTCTGTCAGTTAAAAATCACAATTTTTGACAGTTAAAAATCTTTATTTCTGACAGTTAAAAATCGACATTTCTGACTTTAAAAAATCTCATTTTTGAAAGTTTAAAATCACTGTTTCTGGCAGTTCAAATCACTGTTTTTGACACCATCTCTGTCAGTTACGAATCACTGCTTTTGACAGTTAAAACTCACTATTTTTGACAGTTAAAAATCACTATTTCTTACAGTTTAAAATCGACATTTCTGACATTTAAAAATCCTCATTTTTGATATTAAATATAATTATTTTTGACAGTTGAAAACCAGTATTTTTGACAGTTGAAAATCACAATTTTTTACAGTTTAAAATCACTATTTCTGACAGTTGAAATCACTGCGCTTGACACCATCTCGGTCAGTTAAAAATCATTATTTTTTTAGAGTTAAAAATCACTTTTTCTGACAGTTTAAAATCGACATTTCTGACATTTAAAAATCCTCATTTTTAATATTAAATATCATTATTTTTGACAGTTGAAAATCACCAATTTTAACAGTTGAAAATCACCAATTTTAACAGTTGAAAATCACCAATTTTAACAGTTTAAAATCACTATTTCTGGCAGTTGTAATCACCGTTTTTGACACCATCTCTGTCAGTTAAAAATCACTGTTTTTTGACAGTTAAGAATCACTATTTCTGACAGTTTAAAATTGACATTTCTGACATTTAAAAATCCTCATTTTTTGATATTATATATCATTATTTTTGACAGTTGATAACCATGGTTTTTGACCGTTGAAAATCACCATTTTTGACAGTTTAAAATCTTTATTTCTGGCAGTTGAAATCACTATTATTGACACCATCTCCGTCAGTTAAAAATCACTATTTCTCACAGTTAAAAATCGACATTTCCGACAATGAAAAATCCTCATTTTTGATATTAAATATGATTATTTTTGACAGTTGAAAATTACTATTTCTGGCAGTTAAAATCACTGTTTTTGACATAATTTCTGTCAGTTCAAAATCACTATTTTTTAATAGTTAAAAATCACTATTTCTGACAGTTAAAAATCACCATTTTTGACAATTTAAAATCACAATTTCTGGCAGTTGAAATGAATGTTTTTGACCACTTTAAATCATCATTTCTCCCAGTTAAAAATCACTATTTTTTGACAGTTAAAAAATCACTATTTCTGGCAGTTGAAATCAGTTTTTGACTACTGCTATTCCATGCCTCGCATTAACTGCAGCTTACCGATTGTTAACGACAAAGTTCAGGGTTAATAATCGCTACACACCCTCGACTGAAACGTGACGGCAATCGAGCAGCAAAAGGAAAGTCGATCCGAGATCCCAAGAAATAATGACAAATAGTTATTGTGCTCTTTGAGCGAGGGTGAGCCCCTTTCCATTTCCTGCGACCATCAACCCACGTCTCGAGGAGTGCCTCCAACTTGCGTTACGATGATTTATTTAGTTTAATAAGCATTCCCCGGCATAATTCAATGAAGCTGACTGTATAAAAGCCGGGGTGCAACTTCCGGAATCAGATGCGTGACACGTGTAGTTCATGCTCATGGGAGAGCACTGGCTCGAAACCCGACCACTCAACTGTCGATATTTAACATCCGCCAGACAAAGCGTCGATCGAAAAAAGAGAATTGCTTGACTGGCACGAACGAGAGAGAAGAGATTATTTTAGAAATATGCGGTGCGGCAGTTATTGCCATTGTGGTGAATGATTGTGAAGGATCCTTTAGTTAAATCTGATGCAAATTTAACAACAATTAATATATTATTAAATCAGTAAAAAATTGAGGATAGTAATATGATGTCTACTAAATAAAAACTGGCAATGTCCATATCTTGTCGGTGTTAAAACCACCCGGATTTGGTTCAGTACAGCATTCAGGCAATAGATTCCGTCACTTTGGCGTTTCCACCTTTAAATAAAAACACTGTTTAAATTTTGATTGTTTAAAATAATCGGCATTTTAAAGAGAATTTTAAAATTCTCTTTAAAATATTCAGTTGGGGCGCTCTGTGGCGGAGTGGTTTGGCTCCCGCTTTCGGTGCGAGGCGTCGTGGGTTCGAGTTCCACGCTCGGGCGGTAGCTTTTATTAACGAGAAGTCTATCGTTCGGGTCCATGGATGTTCAGTGTTTGTCCCATTCATTATTAAAATGATTTGCATTTCTACATCATAAATTTACATCAGATTTAACTAAAATATCCTTCACAATTATTTATTAATATGAACCACCAATCATAAAAAATTATACTGTGCTGGGTATTTTTGTACATTACACACCACCTAACTGGAAAATCATTACTCCGTAAAATATTAATTGACGACGAGCTCCATCTCATTTTGCCGGTTTTATCAAAACGTGCAACGCTTAATTTATATAATTAAAAGCGCCCGGCGCTCTGTCACAATCGAAACCGCCAATGGTTCCACTAATGGGATGACCTATATTTTCATTCTTTTTTTTTGCGAATGCAAACCCGATATAATATTAAAAGTAAACTACGATGTGCCATGTGTAATTGTCATCCTTCGACCCGTGTCAAATGCGACTGGATTTTATGAGAAATTGCCTCTTCATGTGAAGTGACACCTACCGGCTTCAACTAGTACGTTACGCGGCTTGAAAAGTGTAAAAATAACGTGAAATTCGTTTTTTATGTTTTTTCCTAAGTAAATTCAATTACAAAGGTATTTACATCACGCTATATTCTATTATGTTAAGATAATGAAAAATCATACATAGCTTATCTAAAAAATTTATATTTTCATCCGTTAACCTATCAAGTATCCAGTTAAAAAATAATATAGAAATTGGTGCTAATAAACTGTGGGTAACTCCACTCAAATTTTAGACAATAGATGTCGCCTGGGTAGTATATCTCTCGTAAACATAAACCGTTTTGCATTGACAAATTTTTTGTTCAATTTTATAAATATAACTTAGAACGCAAGATTATTGAACAACCAAAACCTATGTTTATAAAAACTTTTCTGTAAAATGACTAGAGAATACCAAAAATTTGCATCCACTGTAACCTACGAAACAGTAGGTATGCGTTACTCGTTTGATAACGTAGCATTTTATCACGATGCAAATTTTGATTTTTATTAACTTACGTTTTACCGTTGTATTTACAAGTACCAAAATAAAATTATTTCAATTTTGCAGTAACGAAAATGGATGCGCTAAAAGAGATATATTAATGGCCAAAAAAATTTCACATTTCTTTCGACATTCCGTGCACATTTAAATTTAAAAAAAAAATGTAGTTTTTTAACACATTGGCTGCCAACAAGTTTTTTGTAAAATGTCAAAAAAAGTTTTCTATGTTTTTAAGTTTTATTTTATAAAATGAGTAATATGCTTATTTAATTAATTTTCGTGACTGACGGCGCTAAATAAAGTAAGTTTAAAGAAGGTACTCACTGTCAGTCACCGGTGGCTGACGTGGCCCCATGGCAATGCTTCAGTGTCAGTCACGAAAGCGGTCAACGTGTTAAGAAATCAATTTAGAATAAATTTTGAGTAATTTTAAAAAGTTTTAAGTCAATGGTATTTGTCTTTATAATTATTTTGAGTCTCCAAAATTGGTTTCATTTTTTACAACTTTACACTCCGTGCTCATCAAATAAAAAAAAATAATATAGTAATGGTATGAATTAATATTTTTAAGAAGTCAATTTAGAATGAATTTTGAGGAATTTTGGAAAGTTTTAAGTCGATAGTAACTGTTTTTATATTTATTTAGAATCTCCAAAATTGGTTCTATTTTTTTAAACTTTACACTCCGTGCACATCAAATTAAAAAAAATATGTAGTGATTGTATGGATGTAGCTTCTTAAGAAATCAATTTTCAATGAATTCTGAGTAATTTTTTAAAGCTTTAAGTCGGTAGAAAATGTTTGTATATTTATATTCAGTCTCCAAAATTAATTCTATTTTTTACAACTTTACACTCCGAGCGCCAAAAGAATTTACTAAAATCAAGTAAGAAATCAATTTCGAATGAATTTTCAATAATTTTTTAAAGCTCCAGGTTGAAGCGAATTCTTTTTAAATTATTATTATTATTATTTTGAGTCTCCAAAATTATTTGTATTTTTTACAAGTTTGCACCTCGAGACCTCGAAATTTCTAAAAATCTAGTAACGGTGTGGATGCGACTTTTTGCGAAATAAATTTCAAATGAATTTTGGAAAGTTTTAAGTCGCTGGTAATTGTTTTTATATTTATATTTAGTCTCCCAAATTAATTCTATTTTTTACAACTTTACACTTCGAGCGCCAAAATAATTTACAAAAATCTGATAATGGTTTTAATGTGGTTTAAAAGAAATAAATTTCGAATGAATTTTGAGTAATTTTCGAGTTTCAGGTCAATGCCAATTGTTTTTATATTTATTTTAAGTCTTCAAAATTAGTTGTATTTTTTACAAGTTTACACCTCTAGACATCGAAATTTCCAAAAATCTAGTAACGGCGTGGATGCGACTTTTTGTGAAATGAATTTCGAATGAATTTTAAGTCATTTTGAAAAGTTTTAAGTCGATAGCAAATTTTTTTATATTTATATTCAGTCCCCAAAATTAATTCTATTTTTTGCAACTTTACACTCCGAGCACAAAAGAATTTGCAAAAATCTAGTTATGGTTTTAATGTGGCTTTTCAAGAAGTCAATTTCGAATGAATTTTGAGTAATTTTTGAAAGTTCCAAGTCGATAACAATTGTTTTTATATTTATTTTGAGTCTTCAAAATTAGTTGTATTTTTTAAGTTTACACCTCGAGAAATCGAAATTTCCAAAAATCTAGCGGATGCGACTTTTTGCGAAATTAATTTCGAATGAATTTTGAGTAATTTTGGAAAGTTTTAAGTAGATTTAATTATTTTTATAATTATTTTGAGCCACTAAAATTGGTTCTATTTTTTACAATTTTACACTTCGTGAACAAAAAAAATTCCAAAAGTCTGGTATTCGCACGAATGGCGCTTTTTAAGAAATCATTTTCAAATGAATTTTGTGTAATTTTGGAAAGTTTCAAGTCGATAGCAAATGTTTTTATTTTTATTTTGAGTCTCCAAAATTGGTTCAATTTTTACAACTTTATTCTCCGTGCACATCAAATTTTCAAAAGATGTAGTAATGATATGGTAGTAGCCTTTCAAGAATTAAATTTAGAATACATTTTAAGCAATTTAAATTTTTTTAAAGTCTACAGCATTTGTTTTTATATTTATTTTGAGTCTCCAAAATTGGTTCTATTTTTTTAAATTTCACTCACCAAATTTTTTAAAAATATAGTAGTGGTATGAATGAAGATTTTTAAGAAATAAATTTAGAATAAATTTTTAGTAATTTTGGAAAGTTTTAAGTCGATAGCAATTGTGTTTATATTTATTTTGAGTATCCAAAATTGGAAAATTTTCCTGTATAAGTTTTTCTGTTGGGAAATAAATTTACTTATTATTATTATTATTATCTATTTTTTACAACTTTACACTCACTTTTCACTCAAATTTTTACTCAATTTTTACAATTTTACATTCCGAGAACATACAAATTTCAAGATATCTAGTAATAGCATGAACGGTGCTTTAAAAAAAATCATTTTCTAATTAATTTTGAGTAATGTTGAAAAGTTTTAAGTTGACAGCAAATGTTTTTGTATTTATTTTAGAGTTTCCAAAATTTTTTTTAAACTTTACACTCCGTGCACATCAAATTATCAAATTATGTAGTAATGGTATGAATGCAGCTTTTTAAAAAAATATTTTTTTAAATTAATTTTGTGTAATTTTAAAAGTTTCGAGTTGATGGCATCCGTTTTTATATTTATATTGAGTTTCCAAAATTGGTTCTATTTTTTACAAGTTTATACTCCGAGCACAAAAGAATTTATAAAAATCTAATGGTTTTAATGTGGCTTTTCAAGAAATAAATTTTGAATGAATTTTGAGTATAATTTGAATGTTTCAAGTCGTCGGTAATTGTTTTTATATTTATTTTGAGTCTCCAAAATTAGTTGTATTTTATACAAGTTTACACGTCGAGACATTGAAATTTTCAAAAATTTAGTAACGGTATGGATGTGACTTTTGCCGAAAAAAATTCCGAATGAATTTTGAGTTATTTTGGATAGTTTCAAGTCGATTGCAATTGTTTTTATAATTATTTTGAGCCACTAAAATTGGTTGTATTTTTTTACAATTTCACACTCCGAGGAAATAAACATTTCCAAAAATCTATCACTGGCTTGAATGGCGCTTTTTTCAGAAATCATTTTCGAATGAATTTTGTGTAATTTTGGAAAGTTTTATATCGATAGCAAATGTTTTTATATTTATTGTGATCGTCTCCAAAATGCGTTCTATTTTTTCAACTTTAAACTCCGTGTACATCAAATTTAAAAAAAAATGTAGTAGTGGTATGAATGTAGCTTTTTAAGAAATCAATTTTGAGTAATTTTTATAAGTATTAAGTCGATAGTAAATGTTTTTGAATTTATTTTACATCAAATTTTTCAAAAATCCAAATTTTGAGAAATTAATTTTTAATAACAACCTTAGGAATGTATATCAGAACTTTGTAGTTGCAACAATAACTGCGTTAAAAAAAAATCTAGAAAATTATCTTAACTTTACAATACCAAATATTGCTGCCCAAAAATGCACTTATTCGAGTAATTGTTTTGTAAGTTACACATTTTCTTCGACAGATGGTACGAATTTTGAAAAATGAAAAACATTGCAAAAATTATTTCTTCGGAGATTAATTATTAGCTATAATACACCAAAAGGACAATGATGAGTGCAAAAAATTTGACGGTTAATCCTCTAAATTTTTTGATATGTTTCATATCGAAATAGTTTATTAGGCATATAATTGTAAACAAGTGGAAAAGCATTTTGACAAATATATTTTAAACTGTACATAATACCAAAAAGGCAAAGTCCATTTAGGTCCATTTATAAACGGTTGCGACTGCTGCGAATCCTTAATTAACCTGAACTAAAATATTCGCTATATATTGTTTATAGACAATTATATTTATTTTGTAAAGCACTGAAAATAACAAAATGATTGTGCTAATAATTTACGCATTGTTGGTTTTACTGCATGCAATAATTCAGATTTTATTATTTTCTTTTCTCGCATAAACAATTCACTCGCAGAAAGTCAGCGGAACGCCCTTTATGTGGCTATTTATTTATATATATATATTTTTTAAGGTGAATTAATAGATTCAATATTTGGAAAATATGGCGTCATCTGTGTCAGGCGCAAACGCCTTGGAGTAAACGTCGCCCTTTTCGTTCGTCCATAATTCTTGTTCGCCAACAAAAACACGTTAAAAGTTTGCGGGGGCAAAGGGCTTATTTTGGACGCGGTGAGCTGTTAAGTACCGCAGCCGCGGGCCTTAAATAACTTTCCACTTTTTGATATTCTAAATAATAATAACTTGCGACGTTTGCGTTATCGGAGATTCCTCTTATAAGCCCCTTTCGGAAAATACGAAAAGGGGGAGCCATTTAATGAATATTATGATACTTATGCTAATAAATATAATCATAATTAATGAAGAAGATAGCCGCGATACTATATGGTAATCACACCATAATAAATACCCAATAACATTTGTGAATAAAAATAGCCAATCACCGTTCACCTATACACTTTACTTAACGACGGGAGCTTATCGCATCCTGGCGACGGGAGCTTATTAGCTCGATCGGTAAAACGACCGATTCGGTGCCGTGTGAACGGGCCGTTACGTGAGTCAATAATTTCGAATAACTCTAAAAATGGCAAATAATGTATTACCTCCTATAGCTTCAAATGCATTTGATACGATAGATATTGCAAAATTTGTAGATGATCCTAATTTTCTAGAAATGCCACGCCAGTAAACGCTTTGATTCGTGAAATTCACACGTCGCCGTTACATTTAATTTAAGTAAATATTACTTATTCTTAGCACAACCGCAGTTTTATAATAAATGCACTACACTATGATGTATTTTATTTAAATTCCGAGTATTTGTCTGTTGCCTTTTTCTTTTTTCTTTAGACCGACTCTGCGCTTATGATAATAATAAATTTGGGGTGTAGAATGGCGGCAGTATATTATGTGGAGTTTTTGCGGGGGCAGCGTAAACGGCGTGTCCGGGTCTAGCGCGGCACTCAGCGAATTAAATCAGACCCATAAGAGGACCGGTGATGAAGGTGCGCAAAAAAGTTATTCGGTCTTAATTGAATTGTCGAGTCGGCACCATAAAGAATTTCATAAGAGACGATAATCAATTGCCGGTGAATATGAAAATGTTGGCCATCACGTAACTTTCTCCTTCGTTCCATCAAAAGAAATTTTTATTCAAAAGCTTCCTTCTGGAAGGATCTGATTGCACTTGCTCATGAACAAATGTTAAATTCTTATTTATTTATTTATTTATTAAATTGTGTTGGAAGTCATGGCACATGATAATACACTGATCAAATTTACAATATTGTAATGACATTCAAATTAAATTAATTCAAAGACATGAGTTAAATCAGTGGCGGCTCGTGGAACATGTTGATGGTAGAGCCAATTATACAATAACCCTCCTCCTTTTTTGAAGAAACAAAGAACCATTTATATTCCCAGACCAATCGAATATTTTGGCCAAAGAAACAAAAATTTGGAACAAAACAGCCGAAAATCTAAAATATCGGCCAAAAAATCAAAAATCCTGGTTTAAAAACAAAAATACAGACCAAAAAAATTGAAAATACAAGCAAAAGAAAAATTAATTGCCATTTTCCGCCTCAAAAATAACACTTTTTAGCTTAAAATAAGTTACAACGAGAAATTCGAAAATAAAAGCAAAAATAAAAATTTAAAAAAATTCGCACAACAAAATCAATAATTCAGGTTAAGAAAACCTAAGAAAATATGGAACAAAAATAAAAAATTAAGACCAAAAATCAAAGTGGTGGACCAAAAAATCAAAATGTTTAACAAACGAATCGAAAATTTAAGTCGAAATAAAAATAATTCGGCCAAAAGACTAGAAATTAAAACCAAAATAATCAAAAGTACAAAATATAGACCAAAAAAGTAAGAATCTACAATAGGGCCTAAAAAGGTGAAAATTTAGACAAAACTTCGAAAGCTCAAGCGCAAAGATAAAAAGTGCAGACAACAAATCCAAAATTTCTACAAACCAATCGAATATTTTGGTTAAAATAAAAAAAAAATGGAAGAAAAAATCGAAAATACAAAAATCTAAAACATGGGCCAAGAATCAAGAATCCTGATTGAAATATAAAAAAACGCAGACAAAAAAAACTTAGGTAGAAGCAAAATAATTTGCCACTTTCAGCCGCCAAAAATAAGTTTCTGACGAGAAATTCGAAAATAATAGCAAAAAATAAAAAAACTCAATAAAATCAATAATCCAAGTTAAAAAATCTAAAATATAGGATAAAAAATAGACCAAAAATCTGAAATATACATATGATAAAAAAAAAATTGATACCAAAAATCTGGCCTAAAAATAAAAATGGTGGACTAAGTAAAGAAAAAATTTAACAGACAAATAAAAAAACCAAAAAAAAAATTCAGGTCAAGAGATTTTTAAAAAATCCACAATATTGGTCAAAAAGTCGAAAATTTGGACAAAACATCGAAAACTCGGGCATAAAGATAATAAATGCAGACAACGAAAAATCAAAATTGGGGGCCAAAAAATCGAAAATTTTAACAATAAAATCGAAAAGTTAGGTCAAAGTAAAGAAAGATTTAAAAAAATAACAAAAATTTGTAATGTTGGCCAGAAAGTCGAAAATTTAGACAGTATATCGAAAGATAATAAATGCAGTCTAAAAATTCGAAAATTTTAAAAGGTCAATATAAAGAATATTTAGAGCAAAAGATCAAACATTTAGATCAAAAAAATCGAATCGCAGGTCACAAATCTTCAAATCGAAAAATCAAAAATACGGACCAAATTTTTTTTAATAATAAAATCAAAAATGTATGTCAAAATAAAGAATATTCAGGTCAACAGATCAAAAATTTAGACCCAAAAGAATCGAAAATACAGATCAAAAATGTAAAAACTAAAAATTCGGCGAGAAAATCAAAAATGCGGGCCAAAAAGTCGAAAATTTAAAGGATAAAATCCTAAATTCAGGTCAAAATAAAGGTTATTTAGGCCAAAAGTTAAAATATTTTGACCAAAAATATCGAAAATTCAGGTCATAAATTTAAAAATTCGTCGGGAAAAATAAAAAATGCGGAGCAAATAGTCGAAAATTTAAACAATAAAATCGAAAATTTAGGTCAAAATAAAGGATATTTAGGCCAAAAGTTCAAATATTTTGACCAAAAATATCGAATATGCAGGTCAAAAATTTAAAAATTTAAAAATTCGTCCGGAAAAATAAAAAATGCGGAGCAAATAGTCGAAAATTTTAACAATAAAAATTTAGGTCAAAATAAAGAAAATTTAGGCAAAATGATCAAAAATTTAGTCAAAAAAATAGAAAATACAGTTTTAATAATAAAACATGCAGAATATTCTAGTAAGAAAATGGTTTAAATTAGTCTGAAAAATCACTCAATTGTTCAAAATAATTTTCCATTTTTTTTTTAATCGGAACATATTTTTCTCTAATTTTCACTTAAATTGTCCAAAAAAGTGAAACTAATTTAAAAAATAATTTAAATAAAACCATTAACTTTGTTGGAATCACCTTCTTTTACCTTTTGTGTCGGCAGTTTCGACAACTTTACGTTTTGAATAATTCAAATAAAACAATTGACTTGGTTAGTATAACTCTCAGTAGCGGCTCGTGGAACATGTTGATGGTACTTTTACAATATGGGGAGGCCCTGGCCTCCTTTTTTGAAGAAAGAAAGAACGATTAATCTGGTCCGAGATTATTTTGAGTTGTAAAGTAAAGGTTCATAATTTCAATCAAGCTGAAAATATGATTTATGCGTGCTTTCGATTTATCGTGCGTTTACATTTTGTTCCAGACATACACTAAATCGTCAACCACGTAACCTCACCATCAAATACACATGGAAAACAAAAAGAATTTTAAGAATGTATTGAAATTTCTTGCTGAGCTTAAAACTACAGGTAGTGCCATGGCTCCTTGGGACTATATAACGAGCCGCCCCTGAGTTAAATAATACGTATATTATAAACTAAAATATACTCAATTGTAAAATATAAATGTAAAAATTAAAAACTAAATCACACCATTATCAAATTCTGTAGCGCGCTCACTAAGAAAATTCTAAAATTCTGAAAAATCAAGTTTCTTAACAATCATCTTAGACCATCAGAGTTAATATTTGTATTATCAGAAGAACAAAAAAGCGATTAGATGGCTAAAAAAGTTGGTGTCCCAGTTTATATCTTTTTGAAAAAATCGATTTTTTAAATTTTGAACGGTCGCAGCGGCTAAACGAAGACTCCAAATCGAACGCGGTTTGCAAATCTGTGTTTGATGTGTGCAAATTAGTCGGATTAGATTAAAATTGTCTATTTGAAAATTTTGACGAAAACAAGTCCTCCGTTTGTAACTTTTGCTCAAAAATTGCATTTGAAATAAAAAAAAAACACAGGTTGGATTCGTACGTCACTGTAAAGATCTCATTCAGACCCATCAGAAAATATACTAGCGTAAAAACAAACGCCAATTCGAAGCTTGTGGCGCGTTTGGAAAAAAAACTCGAAAATGAAAAAAAAAAACGAAAAAACAACTTTTATCAAAAATAATCCCAGACGATCAAAATTTTTCATCAGAAGAAAGAAAAAAATCGATTTCCGCTGTAAAAATTCAGATAGTTAAAATAGTAACAAAGTTGTAAATTTTGATTCCTCGTCAAAGGCTTTTTAAATAAATCAATATAAATTTAATAGTTACTGAATGGGTAACTGACTCAACATAGGTTATAAGCGCTTACTGTCTCGATTATATCTCTGCAGATTTTAAATTTGATTTTAATGTGTGAATTGTTGTTCTTTCATTTTACAATGCGTATTTTCAATGTGTTATTGCATAGCGTTTAATTATATATAAATAATACCTGACTTTTAAATAATTTATGTAATTTTTTGTATCTTTATTATGTTATACATGTGTATTTGAATTTGTTGACTTGTGTAAAGATGTATAATCTACTAACACGAATAAATATTTGATTTGATTAAAAAACGAGTTCAATGCGATTTTTTCGCACGCGTCCAAGTTTAGAAAACAAGCGTAGCGAGGAGTTTTCTAATGGACAAGTGCAAAAAAATGCCTTATGAACAAGTTTTTTTACAGTATTTTTTTCTATTTTGCCCCTTTTATTCCATTTCTAAATTAAAAATCGCCCATACATATTTAGAAAATTGTATGGCGGTTGGTAACACTGATAATTGACATTTCAATTATTATGCGATTTCCACACATCATATAACCTCAAAAATTTCAACGGTGCCAACCTTGGAAAATTAAATTATTAAAGCGAGCCATTAACGAACCCATATAAGTGCGTTAATGACTCCGTTTAAAATATTATTATTTCATTAATCTTGTATTAACCTTTAATTGGATTGAATTATTTACCAATACAAGTAATACGAAGTATATATAAGTTGCGAGGAGTGCAAGACAGGATCAGTCCATTATTAAATTCCTCTCGGTGAAATATCCGCAGCTTTGATACCCCCAATAAATCTTCTTCGTGCTCGCCACAATATTGCAAGACTTGTTATTTCTGCCCGAGTACCATATGTAAGACCTGCTGAAACTTTTTCCACGTCACCCCATTAATCACACTTCTTTGCCACGGTCTACACCACTTACTCCGAAATGTTTACCAAAGCGAAGTGTTAATTAGTTCGCAGTTTCAAAATAATGCGGCGGAATTATTAATTAGTTTACATTGTTCGCGGTTCTTATTATTCGTCATCGTGATAATCTGGCGATGAGTACTGGAGGGCAAAATATTTTTTGTTTACTTTTTCATGTTAATACGTTCGTTTTAAAATATAAAATTCGCGGAAGATACTTATTATTATCATTAGTTATTTTTTTTTAATAGTTCTGTTTTAGACAAAACATATTTAATTTTTACTTTCTCCGTTACGAAGTACGAAAAAATATCGTGATCGTGAAATTTTTTTCAAAATTTCTTTTGCGGATATATCCGTTTTGAGGTCTCCAGAGGCGATTTCAACAATTTCCGAAAACAAAACAAAAATTGTGTCTGTGTGTTCTGTGTCTGTGTAACTGTGGCTTTGTGTCTGTGTAACTGTGGCTTTGTGCCTGCGTGTTCTGTGTCTGTGTAACTGTGCGTACAAGTGTCAGTGTATCTGTGTCTCTCTTACTGTGTGCGTGGCTGTGCAGTACAGCAATTAACATAAAACTTTAGACATAAGTCTTATTTGATAATCCGAAGAACTAAAAAGCTTTTGGTAAAATTCCATACGCCGGAAGTGGATGTTTACCTTAACTGTTTTTTTTTGCAATATTTCTTTGAATATGAAAAATATCACAAAAACATTTAAGCAAATGTTAAGGACAATAAAGAAATGAAAATCTTTTGTTTGAAAATATTTTTCATAAAATCTTTGTTATTCGAGAAAAGAATTTATTAATTTTTTTTTTTCGTTTTTGGTTTTATAATTATGAAACGATAATATTTACAGCAAATTTATGTTAATAATAATGGTAGATAATGCCAAAATGAACAACTTATAAAAATAAGTTTTCTCGAAATATCTTTAGTTTTTGAATTTGAAGTACGACATGACCTTCATACACGTGAAAAGACCTTCTCAACCTCTCCACCAAAAGCCCCACATTGTGATCGATCGACGGATGATTGTCAATCCACCGCAAAACAGGGCGAAGATTGAGAGAATCTCCAGTGTGTGTTGTTTATTATTTTTAACATAATTTTAGTTTTAAATTTTAACTAACTTATTATTTTATATCAATTACAATTTTTAAATTTTTATCTGTACTAAATGTTTTTTCTCTATTTTTTAATTTTATTACTGTCTCATTTTATATCTATTTTTATTTTTAATTATGTATGCTGACATGTGTAAACTTACTGGTACTAAGACAAATAAACATTAAATATTAAACCTCGAGTGCGTCCCGTAGACACCGGCCATAGCAAAATAATTGCACTCAACGCATAGCAAAATAATTGCACTCAATGCAACCCTCTGCTGCTCAAACTCTATGATGACCTACCTTACTTAATCCCGTCGTACAGCTTTGAAGATCCAGATACCAGCCTTTGACTCTTCATTCAAGACATTCTTCAGGCAACCCTCGAAGCACTTTTAAGCGACCGTAAGCGACACGTGGCTTACTGGAACACGCTTACTCATCCGTTTATCCGAGGTAGAATTGTTGGTTTATTTAAGGTTATTAAGATTTTTCGAGGGAAACATGATCGGAGTTACTTTGCAGAAGTTCGATTTAAGGCAAAATTTAAGAAGGAATCATTTGAACTTACTTCAGGATTCATCACATTTTGGGGTGAAACATCAAATGAAATTAATGAATGATTATTTTATCTGGTAGAATGAATTGACCAAGGCCAGGCCACATCGAAGTATAAAAAAAAAGAATGAATTGAAGTTGCAAAACGAAGAGAGAAACTGAAGTGGTATATTAAGTATCAAGGGCGGCAAGTGTGTTATAACGGTGAAGGGGACCGACACATTAGCGTACCTGAGAACGGTAGCACTAACGATCGAGATGCTTATACTATTTTTTACCCGATCGATTGGTTAATTAATTAATTAAAATCTTTTTTTAAATGACACTCCGAAAATGTGAATTCTGTCAAGTCGGCTATTGCTCTCTGGTGTGCCATGATTTCTTATTTTTAAAAATTTTAAGTTGCCACACATGTTAGGAATTGACGTGCAAAACATCAGATCGTTCTAAAAATCACAATTATTCCGTGCTCACAATGGTTTACAGCAACCAGCAAAAAACGTTACTAGTTGCAATTTATTTCCGAAATGGGACGGAAATTGGGTGTATTCATTCGACGCACCTTTGGCTGAGTTTCAGGAAGAATTTCGTTTTCATTATTTATGATGAATTTAAAAATACCTTATCATGATCTGTTATGTCTCCGTAAACCAGGAAGTGGAGACCAGTCAAACGTACTCGGGATACTATTAACACAGCCCTAGACATTTTGGAAGATGAACCTACGATTTCTCTCACAGCAATAGTATATTATTAAACTCGTGAACAAGTTGGCCATTGCCACGAGGGTGGCGTAGGCGAGTGTTGCAATTTACCCGAGTGGCAATGGCCAACTTGTTCACGAGTTTAATACTACAGGGTGGCCCAAAAGTCACGCACCATAGGAATATAATTTTTTCTTTGATTTTTTTTAAGATAAACAATGTTGACATGTGAACAGTATGTGGACATTATCCTCCTTTGTGGAAGAGAAGGATATTCACAAAGAGATGTTGCAGCTTAATTTAATCGGAGACACCCTGAACGAGAGCCACTGTCGCACAACACAGTTGGGAGACTGCTTGATAAATTCAAGCGTACTGGAAGTGTAAAAGATGCTTCCCGATGTGGGCGACCAAGCACTTCACAAGAAACGGAAGAAATGATTTTGGCGAAAATAGCAACAAGCCCCCCAAGAAATCAACTCGCCAAACAAGTAATGAACTTGGTGTTCCTCGAACAACAATCCAGCGTGTCTTGAAAAGGCACAAATATCACCCATACAAGTTGCAGTTATTACACAATATGTCAGATGATCCAGATCGCCGTATGGAAATGTGTTACTGGTTTCGAACCAAAATGGAAGATAATGCACAGTTTTTATCAACCGTAATGTTTACAGATGAAGCCAATTTTTATGTAAAAGGCGAAGTGAACAGACAAAATGTACGTTACTGGTCCGACAACAATCCACATTGGTTCAGTAGCAGCAAAGAACAAGGAGCTACCCACGTAATGGTTTGGTGTGGTGTGTGGAAAGACCGTATCATTGGCCCGTACTTCTTTGACGGAAATGTCAACAGTGAAACTTACTTGGCAATATTGGGAGATTAATTATTGCCCGATTTGGATATCATTAGTTCCCACCCTGAGGGGTTTATGCAGGATGGTGCACCACCACATTACGCCATTCAAGTACAGACTTGGCTGGACGACAATTTTCCGCAGTGGATTGGTCGTAGAGGACCAGATCACCTGATTTGAATCCAATGGATTTTGCGATATGGGGATACCTGAAGGCAAAAGTGTACGAGAAGAAGATCAGGGATACAAGCCACCTCCGAGAGCGAATTGTAGCAGAGTGCCGTGCTATTACACCAATCTTCGTGTCCAGTGTTATACAGAACATGGGCGACCGTTTACAGACATGTTTTAAGTTAAATGGTTCTCATATTGAACACATACTATAATCTCCCTATGGTGCGTGACTTTTGGGCCACCCTGTATACCTTTTCGCATCATATTAAATAATTACCTAAAGAGTTTTCTGTTTGTATTAAATTATAACGAATAATTTTTCTATTTGGAAATTGCGGCAGTTCGCTGACAAAAAACGAATCATAGCCATAGTAACAACTAAACTGTTGGGAAATGAAACCGCTATCATTTGATTGGACATCACCTGTGGAGAAAATGATTCGGCTGAATAATGGACAACTTTCTCAATCAAAAACGATTTAACAATGTTTATATTATTTAATAAGATGTGAAAAATGAATTTATCGGTAGGAACATAACAAAATAACACTACCTCAATATGTGTAACCGTAACAACTAAACTGTTGGGACGTTGATTGGACGTCACCTGTGGAGAAAATGATTCGGCCGAATAATGGACAACTTTCTCAATCAAAAACCATTTAACAACGGTTATATTATTTAATAAGATGCGAAAAATTAATTTATCGGTAGGAACATAACATTACCTCAATATGTGTAACCAACTTAAATTTAAAAAAATAAAAAATCATGGCACACCTGAAGTTTTTTTTAATGAACATACGTTACAACGGAGCCATGGGCCGTAAGTTGATCAAACCGCCCAGAGAGCAAAGCTTGTAAATTAAAGAAAATGACCGATCGGGCAAAAAAGTTGATTTTTTAACATCCAGAACTTTATTTTTATGATAGTTTATCGTACTTTTGGTGAGTGAAAGAAGGAATAAGACAGAACGAAAAAGATTGGACTTCTAGGTCCGTGGATAGATAATTTATACACAGATTTTTGCAGGATGGATCAAAAGGTATTTATTTTTTGGTTGTGAAAATGCTGGAATTTATCTACATTGAGGAAAAGAAATGAAAATTAAAGATGCGACAGTTAAAAGAAAATAAAAATAAAAACAAAACATTTATTAAAAAAAAAATTGTGAACCATAAAACAAAATAATAAAAATTAAATGAAGCAATATGAAATAGATATTAATTTTAAAAGAATCTAAACTGAGTTTTTATTTGTTGGAATTAATATCTATTTCATATTACTATTGTGAATAATATGAACTACCGATAAAAATAATAAAAGGTTGTAGCAATCGACATATTTTCATTAATAATTAATTGAAATAAACACGATCAAAATGTGTACCAATTCAAAACTGATCTTCATGGCCCCCAACTAGGGATGTGAGTTGGCACAAACGTGTGGTTTTTGCGCCACCAATGTTGTTGAATATTGTGCCATTTCACAAGTCGCAAGCAAATTTGCACAGCATATGGAGACAAATTTGCCGCTTGTCACAAGTGCCACATTTTTGCGCCAAACTTGACACTGCTACGCAAGAGCGCGGGACACAGCGTCTATTTATTTATGGTTTCGGAAACATAATTTCAATGTTCATATTCATCACTTAAGTAAATTTTTCTACGGCCATGTTAATAATCCATTCATAACGATTCAGAAATTTGAATCATTATGACCATCATAATGTTCAAATTTTCATAACGCAACGAGTTACAAATAAAATTAAAAATTAAATAGCATCGCGTCAGCATTGCTCGGTCAGTTGTCACTTTGACATAAGACTCATAACCAGTCGAAAGAATTTCCTGTATAATTATAAAATGAGTGAGTCACAGCGACAGTGAGATTCAGTTAACACCACCTGATATACTGGAAAAGGCAGAGGAAGCCTGTGATAATTTACTTCCAACAATCCAGGAAGTACTATGAAAAAGCATATAAATTATTGATGGATTGGCAATATAAAACAATTTCTACAATTGTACAGGAATTACTATAATTAATTTTGTTAATCGTGAAAAGAAAAATTCTATTTAATTGTCTATTTATGTTACTATTGCCAATCCTTGTTAATTGCTTATCTATTTAATAAACTAGTTTATACATTTTCATAAAAATATATTCTCTTGCATTTTTTTACGATTTACCCCGAGAACAGAAAAAATAAATAAAAATCTATGGCCGTAGAAAAATTAATGTATGCAACTCCCACATTATGACTTATTAATGCATTCATTCGTATTACAACACTCGCTCGCAAGCTCGCTCGAGTTGTAAACTTCGTACTCATGCATTAATAAGTGTCATAATGTGTTCGTTGCATAATATACTATTCATTTTCAATTCTAAAGAGAACTGAGACATATTTACATTAGTATTTTTGCAATTATAGCAGTGCCAAGTTTGTCGCACTTGTGACAAGCGGCAAATTTGTCTCCATATGCTGTGGCTGCCTTCTAAAAAACTCACAAACCCAACCGGTGCATTGAATTTGTGCGAAAAAAGTATGAAAATACAACGATTGCTAGTGTTAATTAAAATAAATAAATAATAAACACCGTTTAACGCAGTAACTGTCGCAACCATCCATCGCCAGCAAAACACAAATTAATAATAAATAAATACAGTTGAGCCTCCCTTGAATCAAACCGGCAAGCCGAATTGTTGTTCTGGAAAATATTTCATCGTTTAATGCCACTTGTGGAAACGAACACGTGCAATGAGTTGATGGGAGAAAGAAATCATGGAAATGATTGTGGTTACTGGTAAATAATAGTTATATCGGGCTCGGGTGCTTGAAATGTTGTAAAATGGGACGGTGGTGATGATATTGTAAGGATTTACAGATACTTATCGATAAAAAATTTTGTTTACCTTATTTGTCACAGGGGGGCGAAAAAATCATAATGGCCGGCGAAAAAAGTGAAGAAACAACGCCGCACTTTCTAGGGAAACGATCCACCTCGAATATCCGGACTTGCAGCGTCGTTCCAGGATACGGGGGGCACCAACACCGGCTATGGTATGCGGTTTTCGGTTTCACGGGGGCGCACTAACAACACGACGCCTACGCGTTCACCGGGTTTGCAGGTTACGCGGAAACACCGACTGCACCACCGTGCTTTACACCGAAGTTACGCTTTTCGTTTGAGCAGGGCGTCGGCCCCGCTGTAATGCACTACCGATTTTAAGGGTTTGCAAGGGAATACGAGCTCAGTGTAAGGGCCGCGCGCTCCTTCGACACGAGCAAAACACGGAGCAAAACTCGAATGGCCGTTGAAACAAAACAGCGCGTCATTTGTTGCGGAAGCGCGTCCCAGCGTTGCCACTTTGAGTTGTCCGCAGTGTCTGCGATCAAAACATTTTTCACACCTACCCCTCAAGAATTTACCTTAACTTATTAATTACTCGCTAATTAACGAAAACGGCGCTAATGACCTGTAAAAGACGAAATATTAAAAATTCTGACTTACACGCGCTGCAAGGACCACTGCACGTTCGGCGATCCCCAATTGAACTTCTGGCGGGTGCACTTTGAGAGTTTGAAGGACGACTTGGAACGAGACCTCGAAAATTGTCATTCTGTTTTTTAAGCTCTTTATAAGGGTTTTATTTGTATTCTTATTTTCTAGGAAATTATATAGTAAACTTGGTTTATTATTAATAAAAAATACGTTTAATGGAACTTTTACTTTTCCAGATGTAAAAAATACAAACTGGATCGTTATATAAAAATACTTTATTTTCGATGTGTGAACTCGCTTCAGATACGAATTTATTTCTCGATCCGACATAATAATCCCAGAAGAGTGCATTTTCTTTAAGTCGTCAATTAGTTTTTGCGGCCGATAACAGTGGCGTAGGTTACTTCCGCAAGTGTAACAAGAAATTAGCGCTGAAATTGGGACGTATACCAAGATTGATTGTGGCTAATTATCGGGAGTTGCTGAGGTCGGATCGGTTTTGGCACATGACGAAGGAAACATGATTTATATAAATCGCATTACCAACATATTACGCTATAATCGCTTCATATAATTTATTATACTCTCTTTTGACAAAAAAAAGATATTTAGAAATTGCGGCCATCACTACGTGGTAAACCCATAACAAAATTCAATTGAAATCTTTATTATGTTTTCACCACAAATACTTAAAAAGTATTAATACAGTAAAAAAAATTAAACGCATTTTTTTAAAGTTATTATTATTATTTATAAACCTAGCAAGCTAAATATTTTTAGAAAGGCAAGAAAACGGACTTTAAATTTATATTCATAAAAAAAAAAACAGTTTGTTTACATTAAGCGAAGGTCTTACTTCATGAAAATAGCATTTAATTACAACTTAATCATCTAAAAATATAATATTTTTATTGTTAATAATTTTGTCAAAATTATAAAGTACAATCAATTTTGAATATATTCGGAAAGTCGCCCAGTTATGGAAATTGTTTTTATATTTTTTTATGCCAATGGAAGAAAAAACCTTCAAATTATAATACGCTTGGGTTTCGGGTGATTATCTCTATCTCTAGTGATGGAAAATTTTAAAATTTGGCCTGAATTATAAAGTACAATCAATTTCGAGTCTATTTCGATAGTTACTTAGTTGTGGCAATAGTTTTTATATTTTTTTAGGTCAATGGTAAAAAAATAACTTCAAATTATAATATGATCGGGTTTCGGGCAATTATCTCTAATTCTAGTGTCGGAAAATTTTAAAATTTTGTTAAAATTATAAAGTATCATTAATTTTGAGTATATTTAGAAAGTTATCTAGTTGTGGTAACTGTTTTTATTAATTTTTTTTGCCCATGGAAAAAATACTTCAAATTACAATTGGCTGGGGATTCGGGTGATTATCTTTAATTCTAGTAAAAGGAAATTCCCAAATTTTATCAGAACTGTTAAGTATAATTAATTTTGAGTGTATTTTAAAAGTTACGTAGTTGTGGCAATTGTTTTCATATATTTTTTTTTTCATTGAAATTTTAAATTATACCAAGCTCAGTTTTCCAAGGAGTAGTTCTAAATCTGGTGAAGGGATATTTAAAAATTTTGATAGAAATATAAAGTATAATTAATTTTTAGTATTTTTGGAAAATTAGCTAGTTGTGGCAATTGATTTTATATTTTTTTAGGCCAATAGAACAAAATTGTAACTTCAAATAAAAATACGCTCGGGTTTCGGATGGTTATCTCATACACCAGTGAAGGGAAATTTTCAATTTTTTACAGAATTATAAAGTACAATCAATTTTGAATATATTTCGAAAGTTACCCAATTGTGGCGATTGTTTTTATATTTTTTTTATGTCAATGAAAAAAAAAACTTCAAAATAGAATACGCTCGGGTTTCCAGGTGATTATAACTCTAGGGAAGCGACATTCTTAAATTTTATCAGAATTATAATGTATAATCAATTTAAATTACATTTCAAAAATGTTGTAGTTGTGGCAATTATTTTTAAATTTTTTTTAGGCCATGGGAAAAAAACGTAACTTCAAATTATAATACGCTCATGTTTAGGAGTTTTTCTAATTCTAGCGAGCTAACATGTTAAAATCTTGTCAAAATTAAAAAAAGTACAATCAATTTTTAGTGTACTTCGAAAGTTACGCCAGTGGCGGCTCGTGGAAAATTTTGATGGTAGAGCCACTTAGCATACACAATATATCGCACCATATAAATCGACCATTAAAAACGTTTACTTGTTGCAGGAGCACAAATAGAATTAAATAAAGACGAAAAATAGACCCCATTTAATCTGTAACATCGTTCTTCGTCCACAAAAATCAATTCAACGACGAATTGTATTTTGTAACATTACCTCCTTTTTAAGTGCCAAACAAGACATTTTCAAGTGCCAAAATTGACAATGACATTTTTCAACTGCCAAAAATTATCAATTTCAAATGGTTCAAATTTTTTTTTTTTTTTTAAATGACCATACTCTACTGCCAAAAACGACAATTTTCAAGTGCCAAAAATGACAATTTTTAAGTGGCAAAAATGACAATTTTTAAGTGGCAAAAATGAATTTTCAAATGTCAAAAAAAACAGTTTTCAATTGTCAAAAATGACCATTTTCAACTGTGCAAAATAACCATTTTCATGTGCAAAAAAGTCAAAATTCACAATTTTCAAGCCCCAAAAATGGCATTTTCCAAGTGTCAAAAACGATAGTTGTCAACTGTCAAAAATTCTCATTTTTGAGTGCTATAAATGACAATTTTCAAGGTTTAAAAATGACTATTTTTCAGCTGTTAAAAAGACAATTTTCATTCGTGCAAAGTGCCGAAAAAGACATTTTTAAAAGACCAAACTTGACAATCATTAAGTGCCAAAAAAGACATTTTAAAGTGCCAAAATTGACGACATTTTCCAACTGCCAAAAATTCTCATTTTCGAATGCCATAAATGGTTCAAATATTACCACTGCCAACTGCTTAACACGACAATTTTCAGGTGCCAAAATTGAACATTTTTGCATACCAAATGTGACAATTTTTAACTGTTAAAAAGAGCAATTACCGACAGTCTAAAATGAACGTTTTTAGGTGTCAAAAAGGCATTTTTTAACTGCACAAACCGACCATTTTCAAGTGCCAAAAAATACATTTTCAAGTACCAAAATTGACAACTTTCAAGTGCAAATAATGACATTTTCCAACTGTCAAAAACGATCATTTCAACTTTCAAAAATGATCATTTTCGAATACCGTAAATTCAAATTTTTAAGTTTCAAAAACGACCATTTTTGACTATGGAAATTAACCATTTTCATGTGCAAAAAAAGTCAAAATTCACAATTTTCAAGGGCCAAAAATAACATTTTCCAAGCGTCAGGAACGATAGTTTTAAACTGTCAAAAATTATCATTTACGAGTGCCATAAATGACAATTTTCAAGGTTCAAAAATGACCATTTTCAACTGTCATAAAAGACAACTTCCAAGTGTCAAGAATGACAATTTTTTAACTGTACAATGTGCCAAAAAAGACATTTTCAAGTGCCAAAAATACATTTTCAAGTGCCAAAAATACATTTTCAAGTGCCAAAATTGACAATCTTCAAGTGCCTAAAAATGACATTTTACAACTGTCAAAATTACAAAATTACGAATGAATATCCGTTTTCAACTCTCTGAATATAAGTAAAAAAATAAAAAATAAATAAATTTTGTCAGCGACCATCATTGGTTGATTTGACATGGATTGACCCTTTATCAAAATATGTTAAAATTCAGCACACTTTAAATTCTTCCGTCTTTGATATTTATCAAATGTCTACCGTCAATCGTTTTGGAGATACAAGGTTAACTTGATTAATCAACAAACCATTAAATTTCTAATTGTTTTGTTTTCAAGATGTCATGTGTGTAAATATGGTTGACGTAAATTATGTACGCTTACGGCCAATTTTCTAAAGTAATTTTTTCCATCTCCCGTTTTAATCATTACCATGTGTGTACCTATTTTATGAGAGTGGCGCAGAATTTACAAATGCATTTATAATCGCGTAATCATTCATTAGAGAAATTAAATCATCAATCAACTTGCACTCAGAAGCAAATTAGCTTATGTACAAACCGTCGTATATATCAATCACTTAAATGCAGTAAATAAACAAAGATTATTATTATTAAGAGTAAAGTTTACATTTAATTTATAATCTGTTATTGTTGGGTGGTGAAATAATTAAAAAAAATATGAAACACTAACCTTTTCCATCTTCCGTGTTTTGTTTTACACATTCAGAAAAACAATTGTTTCCACCGATTGTTTGATGGTCTCCCACTAGATTTTCACATCGATTCGATTAAAAAATACCGAAACACTTCGAGAAATTGTATAATATTTGCACAGAAAAACAACGCTCGAGCACCGCCATTAACTCTAGGAGAGAGGCCTATTTCGAGGTGACAGATCGACGCGGACGCAGCGTTGCCACGAGGCGATGACGTAATTATCACGTGATGTTTACATCTTTCTACGCCACGGCACTACAGTAAGAGCAAATGCATCTTGGCAGGCTGTGCGTGCGCTGTTGTTTTAAGGTCGTCGCCATCTCTTCACTCAATGGACGAGCACGAGAACGCATTGCTTTGTCCACTGTCACGCACACGCTTCACAAAATTATCCACAAACTGCCTAGAAGGCGCTCTATTTTTCCCGAATTTTGTGCGCATTTTTCTTGCAGTTTCGGTTGAAGAATCACCATTTTGGAAGTAAGTTTTCAATATTTCCCAATTTTCTTCGAGCGTAAACTTAACCATTTCGTAAACCGCAAACCTTTTACTAAATATTTGACACATTGGCAAAGTCATTCAAGCTGTCAAAGCCGAAATAATCTATAGTTCAAAAAGCAACCAATAGATGGGTCACCCTGTACAATTTTAAATTCTGCTTTAACATTAATACCGAATTTTAATTCGAGCCGCAATAGAGGAAACACTCTTTATAATCATAAACTCCATGGTTTTATCATTTTTTTTTAACGAGTGTTGTACAATTATTATACGACATTAAATTAAAACCGGCAATTAAAAGAGTGAGTTGGTGAGATACGAGTGTATTAAATTAGAACAAAACGACTATAAATGCAGCGGCAGTCGCTTTTAAATGAACGGTCTACGGAAAATTATAAAGTTTACCCGGAAAATGTGTTTTATATGTAAAAAAAGCGTGCAGGATTTGAAAGGGTCCCCTCTTCGAAATTCTTTCCAGATTGCATGTCATTAAACTTTCCTGTAGTCTGCGCCTTTTTAATTATGCTAATCTTAAAACGATTTTGTATTTAAAAAGACTGACGTGTGCGGTTATTTTTGTTTTTTTCGTAATAACGAAGGAACAATCTTATATTCTCGAGTTTCATACAATTTTTTTCTACGTTCGTAACTAAATAAATTCGATAAAACCTTAATCAATTTTTATAAGTAATAATACTTCTTCTAAATGAAGAAAATAATAATAATCATCAAGTTTACTTGATCGGAAACGAATGTTTAACATTTAACGGCGGAAATCGCGGCGAAAACGGCGAAGCGTTCATGACACACTTTGCGCAAACAATTTTTTAGTTGCGTTAAAAAATGAACCGCTACGGCACTTTTTTCACGCAGAAGCGTGAAGCGTGAAAAAATGAACCGTTATGGCACTTTTTTCACGCTTCCAGAAGGCTTCAGAAAACACAAATTTTATGAACGAAAATTAATGAAAAAAACTGTACTTTACTGTATTTTATAACGGACGTAGAAAAAATATATTTTATACACCCAATTCCCTGTTTTGCATATATAGACAGTTTATGAAAACAGATGTTGTCTGTTTATCGGAAGTGGGGAGCTGAACTGCTGTTAAATATATTCAGAAAAACACCTTTTAGACCCCCATCCGAAATTCTGACGAGATTCCGTGTAAATATATAAGTACATACATAAACAAGGGCAGGGATCGAGGATTAGAAGTTTGTAAAAGAGGGACTCACAATACACTCACTTCCACACACACACACACACACACACACACACACATGCCCATTCCCGTTGAGATTTGCAAATCTCCTGCTGCAGTTCTTTCCTTGGTAGTCTGAATTTATTACCGGCTCAGTTACTTTATTGTTGGGTAGCGTTGTGCCCTCTTTTTCGGCTGAATTGTGTTTCAGGTGTCTTCTTATAAACATATTAAATCACAAGTAACTTTTTCAATTGCGTTTTGTTTGTTTTATTAAAAAAATCATTAAACGTCAATTAAAAGCCTAAAAAGTAATATATAAATCGTATAAATTACATACGAATTTAATCATGGTGATGGTTGCGACAATAAATTGTGATAAAAAACATAGTAAGTGTTCTATTCAGTGTTTCTACATACGAATTATATCCACGGGTGTGAAGTTAGCAATAGATTTTAAAATTCATTTTTTGCCATAGAAATTTACAATTTCCATAACCTTCTATAAGCAATTTATAATTTCAACCGCCTACAATTTTTCACACTATATAAAAAGAAAATCTTTTTTCGCAAACTTCGATGACCCATAAGAAAATGCTGAAAACATGTAATTATTCTACATATTTAGACCTACTAATACAAAAAATAAAATAAACGTGCCGACCTCTAGATCACTTAAAAAAAATAAAAACTTGCCCGCACCATGCACCGTGAAGAGGTGCGCGGCCACACTTACTAAAGTTTTTTACGATGTTCTACGCCCGTCTCGAAAAAGTAAAAAATACAAAAACAATCTAGATATACAGGCCTAACAATAGAAAAAAAAGGTGCCGGCCCTTTACTCAATTTGAAAAAAAAATATCCGCCACATTCTCCGAAAATGTATGCGCCGTCACATTAACTGAAGTTTTTTTCAAAGTTCGGTGCCCGCCATAAAAAAGGTAAAAATTTATGAACAATCTACAAATACATTCCTAATAATAGGACCAGGCCCTGGATCATGTGTATTCTTTAGTAGTAACCCCACCCTGCTTATAGAAGGTTTTGGAAATTGTACATTTTTATGTAAAAAAAATTAATTTTAAAATCTATTGCTAACTTCACACCCGTATTATATTCGGGTATCAGGAAAATACAAATTGTGGCCCATAAGTCGCGACTGGGTTTGTTAATATTTCTTTGATTCCTAACATTTTTTAAATTATGTAAGACTGACAAAAAATAATTTTGGAGATTATTTTACATTATGAATAAAAGATCTTTCAAACGTGTTCCATTTTCGTCTATGCACTGGCGAGCTCTTTCGATGGCATGATTCATAATAGCTCTTAGTGTCTCTGGCTCTACGCCCCTAATTTCTACAGCAATGTTTTCAGTTATGCAATTGCCTGCGGTTTATTCACGAACACTCTTTCTTTCACGTGTCCCCATAAACAGAAATCAGGAAATCAGATCTGAAGACCGCGGCGGGCAATCCACTGCACATCTTCTCGAAATTATTCGTTCGCCAAAAATGGTCCCAGTGAAGTTGCACCATCTTGCCGAAACCACATTCCAGGTTTATTTTTAATTTTCACTGCAATTCTTAAACATGCCCCGATATCGTTCTCCATTTACGATAACTGCATCACTATTGTCATTTTAGAAAAAAAAAAAACGGCTTGCCCTAGCGGTTTGTGGTTTCCCGATACGCGGGAGGTCAGTTAGCGAAAGTTGTTGCTCAAAAACGTTTCATTAAGCGATGAATAATTGATTACGAATGTGCAATTCTAACGTTTAAAGGTTGAAGATGTGCTCACTGCGTTTTAACAATTAAATGTTGAGTTTCAAAGCTAAACTGAACGATTTTGATGTGTTTTGAAGTACTGAGTTTTTCGTTGTAAATTTTCTAAACTATTTGGTACGATTTTGTAAAAGGAATAGTTTGGAATAATTTCAAAAGATCAGAACCAACATTTATGAAAATTTTTAATGTATTTGGCGATTAGAAAAAATACAATTTGCGTCGTCTTAAAATTTTCTGTAATGACTTTAAATTCATTAAAGATTATGATTTTGAGAAAAACTAATAATACCTCAACACTAACTTTTGAATTAATTTCATGCGAAATTAATAAAATTTTCACAAATTTACCATCTAATTTGTGAAATTTTTTATTAATTTTAGCCATTCAAAAAAACTTTAAAGACAATTGACATCGACTTAAGATTTTCTAAAATTACTTTAAATTCATTCGAGATATTGATTTTATAAAAAAAGCACCCTACATCCGTTACCGCATTTTGAAATAATTTTATGCCATTAGAGCGTACATTTGTAAAAATTTTAAGATTTTTGATGATTAGAAAAAAATATAAAAATAATCACCCTCGACTTGAAATTTTCTAAAATTACCTTAAATTCGTTCGAGATCATGCTTCTGAAAAAACTACTAATATCTCAACACTACGTTTTGGAATCATTTCATGCGATTAGAGGGTCAATTTGTGTAAAAATTTTAATGATTTTAGCGATTCAAAAAAACTTCAAAGACAATTTGCATCGTCTTGAAATTTCCTAAAATTACTCTAAATTCATTCGAGATATAGATTTTGCGAAAAACTGCATAGGTACATCACATCACTAGATTTTATAATCATTTTGTGCAATTATAGCGTATATTTGGAAAAAATTTAGATCATTTTTCTGATTAGAAAAAAAATGTAAGAACAATCATTATTAATTTAATTAAATCTAAATTCATCCAAAATACTAGTTCTGTGAAATACTTACATCAATAGAGTGTGAAGTAGTTTCAAGTGATCAGAAACTACATTTCTGAAAATTACTTTGGCAATTAGAAAAAATACCGACTTGCAATTTTCTTCAATTACTTCAAAGATTATTATTATTATTATTTTGAGAAAAAGTAATAATATCTCATCACCAGCTTTTTGGAGCCATTTCATGCGATAAGAAGGTAAATTTGTAAAAAAAATAATAATTTTAGCCAACCAAAAAACTTCAAAGATAATTAACATCGACTTTAAACTTTCTAAAATTAATTCATTCGAGATATTAATTCTATAAAAAAAGCACCATCCGTTACCACATTTTGAAATAATTGCATGCCATTAGAGCGGACATTTCTGAAAAATTTTAATAATTTTGATGACTAGAAAAAAAATACAAAAAACAATTGCCATCGACTTGAAATTTTCTAAAATTACGTTAAATTCATTGGAGATTTTGATTCTGTGAAAAACTGCATATATCATTAGATTGTTTCATAATTTCATGTGGTTAGAGCATAAATTTGTGAAAAATTGTAATAATTTTAGCGACCAGAAAAAAAATATAAACACAATTTCCATCGACTTAAAACTTTGTAAAATTACTCTAAATTCATTCGAAATATTGATTCTATAAAAAGAACCGCACATCCGTTACCACATTTTGAAATAATTTTATGTCATTTGAGCGTAAATTTGTGAAAAATGTCAATAATTTTGATGAATAGAAAAAAATACAAAAACAATTGCCATCGAATTGAAATGATCTAAAATTGCGTTAAATTCATCCGAGATTTTGATTCTGTGAAAATATGCATACATCACATCATTAAATTTTATAATAATTTCATGTAATCAAAGCGGATATTTGTGAAAAATTTCAATAATTTTGGCAGTTAGAAAAAAATTCAAAAACAATTGCTATCGGCTTAAAAGCTTCCTAAATTTATGGGACAAAGTCTAACTACATTTGTGAGGTTTTGCAACAAATTTTCTTCGTAATCGATTTTCTCTTCAGTACCACCTTCTGTTTTATACATTTCTCCTCTGTTATGCGCGTTTTTTTTATTATGTTTTCAAACCATCGTATTTAATTTTGAATGTTTTCGATGACCTTTATACTAAATTTTGTGGCAAGTTCAATTCACGCTTCTTCTTTCTGCTTCCAGCCCACCGCAACAATTTTCTTATTTTCTATAATTTTTGCTTGCGTATAATACTGTCCACTAAATTTCTGGTTTCAACAATGAAATTACATGTGTGTGTGTGTGTCAATGGCCATTGCAAAACTCGTATGATTTGAGTCATACGCGTTTTGCACACTTATATCGCAATGCATTGTTACCATTCAATTATCTAGAATTAGTTTAGCTTTAGAATATTCAGTTTAATTTATGCACAAATATTTGAATATATCAGTAATTTTGTGTTCACACGGATGAACAAATCAATCAATCAGACTGACAATTGTTAGTAATTCTGTAAAGGATTGTCGCTTTATTATTTGCAAGTGATGGAAGAAATTAATTTTTTGACGGTTGAAGCTCGTAAAGATTTTTTTACTTTTAATTATCAAAGTACAGTGCTAAAAATTGTTGCAATTTTCAGAGTTATGGCTAAAATATTTTTTTTTTTTAAAGGGCGAAAAATATATAGGGTCAAAATTAAAGGTGGGGCCGCGGTGGCCTAGCGAGTAGAGCTCCTGCTTACGGGCTTCGTAGTCGTGGGTTCGAATCCCATCCGTGCGGTCACATTTTTAGAACGAAAAATGGCCGTGCGGGTCAATGGATGTTTAGTGTATGTCCCTTCCATCATTATAAATGATTATTATACAAATTATCCGTTGTAGCAGAATGTCCTAGTTAGCTACGTCAATTCCCAAATCATCCGCGCTTCCTCAACCCGAATTTCTGTCAACCATTGTTCTTAAAAAAAAAATTAAAGGTTGTTTTTTTCTGTGGTATTGATTTAGACTTTTTCCGGTTGTAAGGAAAACACCCAAATTTCAGAATGTTTCCTCAAAAAATATTTTTCTCAAAATTATTGTCTTTTTGAATTAATTATTATCATTTTACCGTTCTTGCATGTGGTGGAATTGGTGGCACTGCGAAACGAGCTGCTGCCTCCGCTAGTCTGCAACTTCCGCCAGAAAAACAAATTTTAACACCACTACGTTTTTTCGATTTACTTACTCCTTTTTTACGAGATACAAACATCAAAATTATTCAAACAAATTTTCTTACATTATATTTTAGTACATAAATAGCTGTATGGTGTTGGTTTGTCTGGGCTATCAACCATCGGTCTTGATTCTAGTGCTGAATATTAAATTATGCTGCTAGGTTTGCTCTACGAGATATTCACCCTTAGCTAACGATTGCCACCATATTCGCGACATCAAAAATATTACCGCAAGATCGAAGACTTCATATTCGCGACATAAAAAATACTACCGCAAGATCGAAGACATCATATTCGCGATATCAAAAATATTACCGCAAGATCGTAGACATTATATTCGCAACAATATAAATATTTTTAAGGTCGAATAGTTCTACAGCGAGTGCATGACGTAAATCTTAAGTTCCCGGCGCATGCACCATACGATCAATTTATAAATCAGCTCATTTTAGTTGTTTGTAAAATGGTGCTTGCTAAGCCTATAAACTAGCTCAATCGTTAAGGGTTAATTAAAATCTATTGCTGGATCTATGACACACTTATATTGCTTTTCTGATTGCTTTCAAAATTAAAAAAAAAATAAAACACAATTACACCTGAAAATCGTAGTTGTTTAGCAACGTTGAAATTTGGATCGTTCAATGTGACACTCTAAACGACATCGGTAAATAAATTAACATCCAATATTTATTTTACGAATCCTCGTCTTGATAAAATTAATTGGACCAGCGATTAGGGTGTATCGCGAAAAGTGAAATTAAATCAAGTTAGCAAAATAGCGTGTAAATGGGTAAATTTCCTTCTCCCACTTCTCAATTACGTTTTAATTTCGTCCTGGGCGCTACAAATTTTCTCACTTCCTGCGGGGAAGTTTATCATTACGCAGAGTAAATAAATCTGGCTCCGGTGGCTCTCCGGATGCGATTTCCCAGATTATTTTTATACGTAATGAGATTGGATGCGGAATGTGTGTGCTCTAGAAGAATGTGTGGAATTGCCAGAGGGGGGCGAATCCGGGACGGGGAAGTTTCCCGTCCGGCGCGAATGGACCTCTTTCCAATTTGGCCCCGGGTGTGTGTATAAAAGCTTCCGCGAGGAACTATTCCCATTTACCATTCCTACTCAATTCCCACACAACGTAAATAATCTGTGAAGGGACTTTTCTCTAATAAACACTTGTTGTAAATGAAACCAAAACGATAAATAGAAAATTGGAGACTTGTGTTCCTGAGCAACTTTTATAAACTAGCTCGTTAGCTAAGGGTTAGATGGTAAACAAATTTAATTAATTAAACATTTCATGTGGGAACCCGTTGAATATAAAATCTTTAATTAGTAACGGTAATATACAAAGCTGATAGAAGGGTTTGTATGTAGGTCGATTCAATATAAATTTATCCCTCTGGGGTCTTTGAAGAGCGAGACCTGGCGGTAAATCAAAAGCATAATCTAAAATTAATTTGGGAAGTGTATCATTAATTAATATTCAAATCGAGACAATCCCCGCAAGGTTGATCCTTTCTTAATTTGAATTATCAATAAGTTGAGTAGGGTTGTGGTCAAGTTCAGAGGGGGCGCGCAGCCGACCAATTTGTCAATCTAATCCGTGACGTATCGACTCTCCTCCGCGGAGTTATGGACCGTTCGGGCTTAAGGAATGATTCGGATGAAATTTAATGGGGGAAGTTCGATAGTTTTTTTGGTTGAACATTCTCCATCAGTGCGACCGCAATGTGGGTTGAACAGCATGCTGTTCTCAACATTCCACCTCCGTCGTACATTTATTGAGCACTGTCGGACAACATGCAAACTATCCGACGGTTGCGGTGCGACACGTGTGTGCATGTCTCGGACATTTCACTCGTTTCGGCCCTTCCTCAGCCTCAGCTCAACTGGTTTATTAAATTGGCCGGAATATCGCGACTGAATATTAAACAGGAATGCTCCTGAATGTCGCATTGTGGCCCGGGGACAAGGCGCGACTGTCCTTCCATTATCTAAGGACAATATTAAACCGATATATGGATAAGACAGAGCGAGCGAATACTTTGTTCGTCAATAGATTATCAAAATAACGTCGATAATGGCCATTGTGGTTACTACATTTCCTATTCGTGAATCTTGTAATACAATACATTGCTTGTTTCTTGAATAAATCAAATGTAATTTACAATATTTTGTGGTTTCATAGTCGCACTAAGATTTTTTCAGTCTATACAATCTCCATCTTGAATGCTGCTCAGTAAATTTGCCTCATATCTATGGATGAACTTTTTTGGTAATATGATAAATCAAGGCTGAAAGACCTCTGGTCAATTGCCTGTTGAGGTCATTTGTAAAAGTGTCTCAATAAATGTATTCTCTCTCTCTCTCTCTTTCTCTCTGATAAAATAAGAAGAAATAAGAACGTAGGGTCCATAGCCCAGACAGACTAACCAAGTAAATTTATTGCACACTCAAACAAATCACTAAAAAAACTGTTATATCAGAATTAAGAAAATAATGAGTCCAGGCGTACATTGAAAAATTAAATCCTGATCGATTACTTGTAATGAAATTTCTCAAAAACTGTGTTCGATGAAACCAAACTTACTGTAGCTTTTCTTTTCGTCGCAGCAAACTCCATTGTTCAAAAATTAAATACAAGTAACTCTAATGGTTTGTATGATCTAATGCGATTCGTAATATGAGGGCGTGTCTAGTTAAACGATTCGTTCGATTTCGTAGAAGCTTATTTGAGACGGAAGATATGAACACTAAATTTAATTTAATTTCATTTCATGTAATTTATGCATTTTTCTTTGTATTATTATTTTATATAGAGATTTCGTTAAATAAATAAATTAATAAATAAATAATTAAATAATATTTGGCATTGATTCATAAAAGAATGACATGTCTGCAAGAAATCTTGGCATAACTACTTTGTTATCATGCAGTTTAGATGGCACCAAATATTTTGAATCTTACCATGGTCCAATTTCGACGCCACTGATTCTACAATTTTTTAAAATTTCTAGAAATTAAATCAATTAAACGATTTGAAGGATGAAATTTTGGATAAAATTGTTTATAACTTTTTCATGAATTTTTTTTTCGGGTCCACCCAAACTATATAGATAATATAGCAAACTTTTAAAGTCCAAAATGACACTGTTTGACGCGTTTCAAATTTAATTTTTTAACAACAACGTATAGATAAGAGTCCAATTAAACGATTTGAAGGGTGCAATTTTGGGTAAAATTGTTTATAACTTTTTTATGAATTTTTTTTCTCGGGTCCACCCAAACTATATAGATAATATAGCAAACTTTCAAAGTCCAAAAAAGCACTGTTTGACGCTTTTCAAATTTAATTTTTTAACAAAAACGTGTAGATAAGAGTCCAATTAAACGATTTGAAGGATGAAATTTTGTGTAAAATTTTTTATAACTTTTTTATGAATTTTTTTTCTCGGGTCCACCCAAACTATATAGATAATATAGCAAACTTTCAAAGTCCAAAATGGCACTGTTTGACGCGTTTCAAATTTAATTTTCTAGCATGAACGTGTAGATAAGAGTCTACCTAAACGATTTGAAGGATGAAATTTTGGGTAAAATCGTTTATAACTTTTTCATGATTTTTTTTTCTCGGGTCCACCCAAACTATATAGATAATATAGCAAACTTTTAAAGTCCAAAATGGCACTGTTTGACGCGTTTCAAATTTAATTTTTTAACAACAACGTGTAGATAAGAGTCCAATTAAACGATTTGAAGGATGAAATTTGGGGTAAAATTGTTTATAACTTTTTCATGAATTTTTTTTCTTGGGTCCACCCAAACTATTTAGATAATATAGCAAACTTTCAAAGTCCAAAATGGCACTGTTTGAGGCGTTTCAAGTTTAATTTTTTAACAACAACGTGTAGATAAGAGTCCAATTAAACGATTTTAAGGATGAAATTTTGGGTAAAATTGTTTGTAACTTTTTTTATGAATTTTTTTTCTCGGGTCCACCCAAACTATATTGATAATATAGCAAACTTTCAAAGTCCAAAATGGCACTGTTTGACGCGTTTCAAATTTAATTTTTTAACAACAACGTGTAGATACGAGTCTACCTAAACGAGTTGCAGGATGAAATTTTGGGTAAAATTGTTTATAACTTTTTTATGAATTTTTTTTCGGGTCCACCCAAACTATATTGATAATTTAGCAAACGTTCAAAGTCCAAAATGGCACGCGTTTAAAATCTATTTTTTTAACACCAATGTGTAGATAAAGTCTACCTAAACGATTTGAAGGATGAAATTTTGAGTAAAATTGTTTATAACTTTCTTATGATTTTTCTTTTTCGGGTCCACCTAAACTATAGGCTAATGTTAATTGCATTCTCAGCGTTTGATTTATTATAAATTAATATTAAATATTAAAGAAATTTTTATTTGGTAGTGGATGCGCCGGGAAATCCGTGGCTGAAAAATCCGTGGGTATCTTCACATCAGTTCTTGGCTAATGTCACGACAAATATTGAATTATACAAGAATTGCAAATCATATTTTGCGAAAATTTAGTTTTTTTTTTCAGTGCCTCATAATTTGAAATTTTGTGTGTTTTACAAAAAATTAATATTAAAATTGGATACAATTTTAAAAATACTGTGTCTAATAGATTTCGTTATAAACGTTTTGCATTCCGTTCGTGTATTATTATCTCTAAAAGTAGGGAAGGATTTTTTAAATCTTATTACAAAATCGTAATCTACAATTATTTTTGAATAAATTTAGAAAATTTTAAGCTGATAGCAATTTTTCATTTCGTTCATGTGAAATTATCTTTAAAATTAGGGAGCGATTTTTTTAATCTGATTACAAAATCGTAATCTGCAATGATTTTTGAATAAATTTAAAATTTTTCACAATTTTGTGTTCCATTCATGTGCGATTATTTCTAAAATTAGGGAAGGATTTTTTAAATATTATTACAAAATTGTAATCTACCATGATTTTTAAATGAATGTAGAAAGTTTTAAGACGATGATATTTTTTTAATATTTTTCTTCAATCGTTGAAATAATTACCATTTTTTTTTACAAGTTTGCTGTCCATTAAACTAAAATACATAATAAATAATAAATACAATGGCCATCGACCGAAGTCCTTCAGCCAAGATAAACTAAAATTTTCTTAAAAATGAGGCTTTGCATGCTTAGAACTTTTACACCACAAAAATTTAGAATGAAGTTTAAGGAAATTTTTAAGAGATTTAAGGCGATGGAACTTGTTTTTAAATTTTTTTCCAGTCGCCGTAAAGATTAAAATTTTTCATTTTTTTTGCGTTCCGTTTATGTAGGATTGTCTCTAAAATCAGGGTAAGATTTTTTTAATATTATACAATTATTTTTGAATAAATTTAGAAACTTTTAAGCGGATGGCAATTGTTTATATATTTTTTTCCAGTCGCTGGTATAATTACAATTTTTCATTTCATTCATGTGTGATTATCTCTAAATTTAGGGAAGGATTTTTTAATCTGATTACAAAATTGTAATCTGCAATGATTTTTGAATAAATTTAGAAAGGTTCAAGCCGATGGCAATTTTTTTATATTTTTTTCCTGTCGCCGAAAAGATTAAAATTTTTCACAATTTTTCATTTCGTTCATGTGGGATTATATCGAAATTAGGGAAGGATTTTTTTAATATCTTTACAAAATCGTAATCTGCAATTATTTTTGAATAAATTTAGAAAATTTTAAGCCGATGGCAATTGTTTTTATATTTTTTTCTGGTCGCTGAAAATTTTTCACAATTTTGTGTTCCATTCATGTGCGATTATTTCTAAAATTAGGGAAGGATTTTTTAAATATTATTACAAAATCGTAAACTACCATGATTTTTTAATAAATGTAGAAAGTTTTAAGACGATGACATTTTTTTTATATTTTTCTTCAATCGTTGAAATTATTACCATTTTTTACAAGTTCGCTCTCTATTAAACCAAAATTTTCTCACAAATGAGGCTTTGAATGCTTAGAACTTTTACACCATAATAATCTAGAATGAAGTTTAAGGAAATTTTTAAGAGTTTTACGGCTATGGCAATTGTTTTTATATTTTTTTCTGGTCGCCGAAAAGATTGAAATTTTTCACAATTTTGTGTTCCATTCATGTGCGATTTTCTTTAAAATTTGGGAAGGACTTTTTAAATATCATCACAAAATCGTAATTCACAATGATTTTTGAATAAATTTAGAAAGTTTTAAGCCGATAGCATTTTTTTAAATATTTTTCTTCAATCGTTGAATTTGTTACCACTTTTTTACAATTTTGCTCCGTGTTAAACTAAGATTTTCTCAAAAATTAGGCATTGCATGGTTAGAGCTTTTATACCGCCATAATCTAGAATGACGATCAAGTAAATTTTAAGAGTTTTACGGCGATAGCAATTGTTTTTATATTTTTTTTGCAGTCGCCGAAAAGATTAAAAATTTTTTTTCACAATTTTGCGTTCCGTTTATGTAGGATTGTCTCTAAAATTTGTAAATTATTACAAAATCGTAATCTACAATTATTTTTAAATAAATTTACAAACTTTTAAGCCGATGCTAATTGTTTTTATATTTTTTTTCAGTCGCCGATATAATTACAATTTTTCACATTTTTTCATTGCATTCATGTGGGATTATCTCTGAATTTAGGGAAGGATTTTTTAATCTGATTACAAAATTGTAATCTGCAATGATTTGTGAATAAATTTAGAAAGTTTCAAGCCGATGGCAATTGTTTTTATATTTTTTCCAGTCGCCGGTAAAGATTAAAATTTTTCACAATTTTTCATTTCGTTCATGTGGGATTATCTCTAAATTTAGGACAGGATTTTTTTAATCTGATTACAAAGTCGTAATCTGCAATGATTTTTGAATAAATTTAGAAAGTTTTAAGCCGATTGCAATTATTTTTATATTTTTTTCTGGTCGCCGAAAAGATAAAAAATTTTCACAATTTTGTGTGCGATTATTTCTAAAATTTGGGAAGGATTTTTTAAATATTATTACAAAATCGTAATCTACCATGATTTTGAAATGAATGTAGAAAGTTTTAAGACGATGGCATTTTTTGAAATATTTTTCTTCAATCGTTGAAATTATTACCATTTTTTTACAAGTTTGCTCTCTATTAAACTAAAATTTTCTCAAAAATCAGGCTTTGCATGCTTACAACTTTTACACCATAATAATCTAGAATGAAGTTTGAGGAAATTTTTAAGAGTTTTACGGCGATGGAAATTGTTTTTAATTTTTTTCTAGTCGCCGAAAAGATTAAAATTTATCACAATTTTGCGTTCCGTTCATGCGGGATTTTCTCTAAAATTTGGGAAGGATTTTTGAAATATCATTACAAAATCGTAATTCCCAATGATTTTTGAATAAATTTAGAAAGTTTTAAGCCTATAGCATTTTTTTATATTTTTCTTCAATCGTTGAATTTGCTACAATTTTTTTTACAATTTTGCTCCGTATTAAACTAAGATTTTCTCAAAAATTAGACTTTGCTTGCTTACAGCTTTTACACCGCCATAATTTAGAATGACGATCAAGTAAATTTTAAGAGGTTTGCGGCGATGGCATTTGTTTTTATATTTTTTTCCAGTCACCCAAAAGATTAAAATTTTTCACAATTTTTCATTTCGTTCATGTGGGACTATATCGAAATTAGGGAAGGATTTTTCTATTATTTTTACAAAATCTTAATCTGCAATTATTTTTGAGTAAATTTAGAAAGTTTTAAGCCGATGGCAATTGCTTTTATATTTTTTTCTGGTCGCCGAAAAGATTAAAATTTTTCACAATTTTGTATTCCATTCATGTGCGATTATTTATAAAATTAGGGAAGGATTTTTTAAATATTATTACAAAATCGTAAACTACCATGATTTTTAAATGAATGTTGAAAGTTTTAAGATGATGGAAATTTCTTTTATATTTTTTTTTCCTGTCGCCGAAAAGATTAAAATTTTTCAGAATTTTTCATTCCATTCATGTGGGATTATCTCTAAATTTAGGCAAGGATTTTTTTAATCTGATAACAAAATCGTAATCTGCAATGATTTTCGAATAAATTTAGAAAGTTTCAAGCCAATGGCAATTTTTTATATTCGCTCAAAAGATTAAAATTTTTCACAATTTTTTATTTCGTTCATGTGGGATTATATCTAAAATTATGATTTTTAATGATTTTTGAATAAATTTAGAAAGTTTTACGTTGATGGCATTTTTTTAAATATTTTTTCCAGTCGCCGAAAAGATAAAATTTTTTCACAATTTTTCATTTCATTCATGTGCGTTTATCTCTAAAATTAAGGAACGATTTTTGTAATCTGATTACAAAATCGTAATCTACAATGATTTTTGAATAAATTTAGAAAGTTTCAAACCGATGGCAATTTTGTATATTTTTTTACAGTCGCTCAAAAGATTTTTCACAATTTTTCATTTCGTTCATTTGCGATTATCTCTTAAATTAGGGAGGAATTCTTTAATCTGATTATAAAATCGTAATCTACAATGATTTTTGAATAAATTTAGAAAGTTTCAAGCCGATGGCATTTTTTTTAAATATTTTTTTCCTGTCGCCGAAAAGATTAAAAATTTTCACAATTTTCTATTTTGTTCATATTGAAATTGGGGAAGGATTTTTTTTAATATCTGTACAAAATCGTAATCTGCAATTATGTTTAAATAAATTTAGAAAGTTTTAAGCCGATTGCAATTGTTTTTACTTATTTTTTCCAGTCGCCGAAAAAATTAAATTTTTCACAGTTTTACATTCCGTTCATATGGGATTTTCTGCAAAATTAGGGAAGGATTTTTTAATCCTATTACAAAATCGTAATCCCCACTGATTTTTTAATACATTTAGAAAATTCTAAGCCGATGGCAATTGTTTTTGTATTTTTTCCGGTCGCCGAAAAGTTAAAAAAAAATCACAAATTTGCGTTCCGTTCATGTGGGATTATCTCTAAAAATTAGGGAAGTATAATTTTTTTAATCTTATAACAAAATCGTAATCTACAAGGAGTTTTGAATATATTTATAAAGTTAAACGGATATTTACGTAAAAAAAATTTCACGATCACAATACTTTCTCGTACTTCGTAACGGAGAAAGTAAAAATATTTTTCTTGCAGCTTTATTCGTAATGCATTCTATTTCCTGTTAATTTAACTCCTCTCTCCTTTAAATTAACGTTCGTAAATTCATGAATTGAATAATAAATAGGAAACAGTGCCGTTTCGTATTTCAAACTCGTTTTGTAATTACGCAGGTGATTCGGGCTGATGAAATCTCAATTGAACAATAGTTTTCTTATGTTAAAGCCGACTTTGCACTATTGAGTTATACGAATGCTAAGATTTTTAAATCTGGAAAGTCTCGTTAAAAGATTCTTGACCCCTCTCGCTCCTTTCCACTTCACGGTCGTACAGTCAAGCGATTTAATAATTCTCGGCAGCAGTTTTCGATTGTAATTAAATCCGCGCCTTTCATGGAATGAAGAACTTTACGCATGTTTGAACTGCAATTATAGGTTTCTTGAGAACACCGGGCTAAGAATTTTTATTATAAATTCTTTAAAGTAATAATATCTGGAGGTTACAATGGTCCTTTGAGATTATGTAAAACAATTTTTATAACAATGGATAAAAAATTGAAAACGTGAATTGTAAACGTTTAGTACGGGGATGGCGTAGCAAATATTTACTTATTTCTAAGAATAATTTGAAAAGTCCAAAACAGAGATTCCCAATCTTTTAAAAATGTTTTATTTCATCCTATCTATGTTATCATGCCAATAACTCCTTAACAACGGGTTACGTTAAGGTACCTTTAACAACACTCGTGTTGTTATACCATATGTATAAAAATTATTTAGATAAAGGGTGGCCAGATACGTAAAAAATATATAACAGACAATTATAGAATCATTGAGCAAAAAGTTCGAGTATCGATAGCCCTGACACCCATTTTATATTCTGAGTATCGATAGCACCCTTCAGTGTGTTCTATTTATTCTTGAATGGATTGCAAATTTTCCATGCTAGTTGTTATCTCAATAATATAATTAATTTCACAATTTTATACGCTTCGAATAACGATATAAACCCTTACAATGCAAAATATTAATTATGTCACAAACTATATTTACCTGTTTACACAAACTGACTAACGTTTCAATTAATTTTGATCATTATTTCGTTTCGCGACGCGCATTAACAAACTGTGGGTATTATTGATGGAGCGTTTTACTAACGGGGATTTATATGTTTAGTATTTAATTAAATGGGAGATTGCTGACGAAAACAGATCCCTATATATGGGCGTGTGTTCGCGATAGTTATTATGTTTGTTATACCATATAAATTAGCTATCAAATTCATGCATTACGGAGAAAATTTTATTCGTATAGGGTTCTTATAAAGTGAGAATGTTTTGCATGTTTAATTCTTGTTAACTGTTAATGTTAGCAATTTATGAATAAAAAACAGTGGGTTTTGTTTAGTTTTACAACACTACCTCATCTCGAATATTCTAAATATTTAAAATCTTAAGGGGGTAAGTGCCTCGTGCCAGAGTTAGACCAAAATGGTCTAAAAGAAAATGATAATCGCCACAATCTTGGGCCTGAAATTTTACCGAGTACGCAAATTTGTTTGTGCACGCCTCCAGGATTGGTACAAAATTTTTCATGCAGGTGGCGTTCATTATAACGGCGAAAATGAAGCAAATTCGTGTTTGTAGAGGTGCAGCTCTTACGTTTTTGCGACTTTATTTGATAGCTAATGACAATTTTATTCCGTACATATCGTTTTTAAAGGTATAAACTATTTTTGTGTAGCATTACATTTTTAGTTCTTTGCAGAGAAAAGCTCCAGATATCCATCCAATATTGCTTTTTTTCAGGATAAATTATAGTTTGTCGGATGATTAAAAAAAAAAATCAAATTCTATAGACGAATAGTTTAACCCTTTCTCTCTAAATGTGGAAAATATCAGTTCTTAATATTTGATATTAACTTCAGAATTATGTATATACTGACCATAAAAAATGCATCGATTTTCCACGCCGCACATGTACATGATTGAACACAATTAAAGTTAAATAAATTAATAAGGTGCATCGCGCAATTTGAGGTATACGTATTTTTACAAAATAAAAATTCTTACAAGGGGAGGATCAGATGTGTGACTCGCCGATTTGATACATCTTTGGCTCACGTGTAGGTCATGACTAGGAGTGTAACAGGCGCACTATTCGGCCGTTTTCGAGAAAAGAAGTTTTTTTTTTAAATTGTTGTACGTTTACATACCATTTACATTAATGAAACAATACCAACCCCGTGGCGTATTGGTAGGATCTCCGGTTTGTAATCGCAAGGTCGATGGTTCGAATCCTTTTGGCCAAGTTCTTAAGTTTTTCTTTTATATTTTTTTTATAAATCCGTGAGTATTTAAAAATGTTAATTTTAAAATAAATTATATTAATTTCATTTTTAGGAGAAGGATTGTTAAACAAATTAAACAGGAGATTGAAAAATTGATATTTTTATTTCCAATATTTTGTTCTAAATTAATTATCATCGTTCGTCCAGTCCTACGTGGCCCGAAAAGCACAATAGCGTATAGAAAATAATATCGAACAAGGCTTTATTAAAAAAATTATTGATTTTTCAATCTCTCTTAATAAATCAATTTTTAGAAAATTTAGTAAATTTTATGTCAATGGCAATTATTTTAAGGTGTGAGCCACAAAATTTTGTTTCAGAGTTGGCTGTGAAATAAATGAGGTATGTAGCATATTATTACGTCATAAGACTAGATTACTTAAATTGAATTTGATTTAAAAAAAAATGAATTAATCTCAAACATGACCGCTACGTTTCTCTCTCTCAGGCATGGCCAACAAAATTCTGTGGCTCACACCATAGTTATGGTTAGTTATTTCAAGTCATTAAGTTAGAATTTTCTAGAAATTAAACTTTTTTTCACGTCGAACTATCTTGAAACTTAGTAATAGTAATAGTAATAGTAATAGTAATAGTATTTATTGGTGCTAACACATATGTTTACACAGGTCTTAAATAGAAAAAAATAAATTACACAAAGTTACTAAAAGTAAATAAGTACTGGCGCATAATCGACAGTTCACGTAAAATTATGTGCTAAATATTCTTCCCATGAATAAAAAGCGAACTTAGGAAGGAGTTAGAAAGTTTGAAGTCAATTGCAATTATTGTTTAGTTATTTCAAGTCATCGAATTAAAATTTTTCCAGAAATTCAGAATTCCTTCATGTCGAACTACCTTAAAACTTGGGAAGAAGGGTTTGCGGCTTCTGGTAAATTTTGAAATCCAAAATATGCTTTTGGGGTATTTATTTATTTAGTTTGATCAACGGATCTTTGCGTGTGCGTTATTACCGAAAACGGAGTGTTCTCGCTTTGGACGACACATTATTGCGTCTCATTTAACTTATCGTAGAGGGAGTAAACGCATAAAAATAAGCAATATTAAATGTGTTAATTATTATTGAAAGTATCAATATATCCAATTTGTACCGGTTTTTTTGGTCCACTGTGTGTATACAAAAATCGTACTAGTTTCACCAAAATTAACGACATACATACTTATTTAACAAGGCAAAAAAAATAACCTTCACATTGTCGATTAAAATTATCCTACAGTATTTAATAAATTACCTGATTAAATTAAAAATTCTATCAACTTTATACTTGTTTAAAAAGAGCACTTAAAAAATATTTATCTGAAAATGTATGCTATAGTTTAGGCGATTATCTATGTAGATAATAAGTTTTAGTTAAATAATTAGTCTTGATATTCTTTCACGTATCTAAAATGTAATTAAAAATACTATAATCATTCAAAGACAATAAACACTCATTATTATTAGTATTACAACTTAAATGAGCTTATTTCTGGATTTGATTTTTTGGTGCATGCGCCGGTAACTTAATTTATAATGTCGCTAATATGACGGCTTTCGTTCGCTAAGGATTAAATTATTACGAAAATAACAAGCTTTGAATTTTGGGCCTGGCATAAAATAAAAAAAAGTGAAACCGTGCAAGCTTCTAAAGAAAGGTCCCTCATGAATTTAAATTTTATGTATAGGAATAAAATTATTAATAGTACAGAATATATACCATATTTTCGGATGAAGTAACTATAAAATCTCTTTTGATTAATAAGTAAAAGAAATGTAAACGCTTTGATTTATGTACAATGCCAGTAAAGACAGACATTCATGCTAAATAATTTAATTTCGGGTTAATTGAAATGTGAGGGAATAAAAGGAAAAAATTACAAGGCAGATAAATGGTGAGGGCTCATTGAAATCCCTAACCCGAGTACGGGGGGGAAAGACGCAATTTGCGATTATTTACGCGCGTTAGTCTGAATATTTCACGCCTTGGTTAAGAATGACGGCGGCAGCGTCTCGACGCCCCCCCAACGCTCTTCAACTTCACCGAACTTGCTGTCAGCGTCATTTAACAAATCGCAAACAAAGTAGTGACGAATTTCCACACTAATTAAATACACTCCATTTCACCGACCAAATTATAAGAGTTCAAATAAAACAATTCACTTCGTTGGTACCACTGTTTATTTCACTTTTTGTGACCGTCATTTCGACAAGTTCAGCTTGCTATTACTATTGAACAACGCATAATAATAATAATATTTAAATAAATTTGAGAATACTTTTCAAAAGAATACGATATTTTTAATATGATAAATCATTAAACGGCCGACTTATTAGGGATTCCAATTAAAAATCCAAGAATCCGACAAGTGGACTATCAGTGATGAATTTGTTTAGTTTTATAATTGTAATCTAAACAAACATTTATCTTTCAATTTCGTAAAATATTTCTCAAGAATTATTGCAACAACTATTGATTGTGAATTAAAAAAATGGTGATGTGGCCATCATGTTACTTTCTCCGAGTCATTTATATTTACGCTTTCATGGTTTATTTTCTATTTAAATCATATTTTAAATGTACATCGAGGGTTTTGTAGACTCGGATGAAACTGACGTTTAAAACGTCAAAATTATGAAAGATGGAAACGTTATACTTCAAATTCAAAAACTCAGTTTACTCAAAAACTAAAAGGATTTCGAAAAAAACTTATTCTTTATAAGTTGTTCATATCAATCTCTACAATTATTATTAACATAAATTTGCTGTAACTATTATCGTTTTATAATTATAAACCAAAAATTAAAAAAAAAATGTTTTTCTCGAATAAAAATGATTTTATGAAAAATGTTTTTAATCAAAAGATGTTCATTTCTTTGTTGTCTTCAATGTTTGTTTAAATGTTTTTGTGCTATTTTTCATATTTAAGAAAATATTAGCAAAAAACAAAAAACAGTTAAGGTAAACACCCACTTCCGGTGTACGAAATTTTACCAAAAGGTTTTCAGTTCTTCAGATTATCAAATAAGATGTATGTTCAAAGTTACATATCAATTGCTCTATTAGTTTTTGAGATACAGCGCGCACAGACAGACACACACAGAGACACACACATTTTTTTTTCCAGAAATTGTTGAAATGGCATCTAGGGACCCAAAAACGAATATTTCCGTAAAAAAAAATTATGAAGAAAAAAAATCACGAACACAATACTTTCTCGTACTTCGTAACGGAGAAAGTAAAAACAATAATGATTTATCGAAATATAAAATATCATGCACACCAAAAATTTGCTCGGAGCGGATGTGTCATCATCGTGTGTGTGTTAAAAGGGACAAATTACGTAGGAAAATGCGCCGCTTTGTAGACAATACGTATATTCCGTGTACACATTAAGTTTGGGAAAATATATGCACCCCATCTGTTATTTTAGAGTGGATCTCGAAACAGAGTATGAAACGGATCAGCATGTGGAATGACTGCTACTAATTATAAACATATCCGGAGGAGGAGACTTTTTGCCCTCCAGTGAACCATGCCGACCCAGTTAATTTACCACATAAGAAAACTTTAATTATCGTTTTTGTGTAAAACTTAATTATAACCGTTTAAAATGAATGTGGATGATGTGCAATGATGTGTAATTAATTATTTCATTAGTATTGCCAACAATTATTGCATGATATTTTTAGATCAGAAAAATACTACAAACATTAATGGGATGATTTTTAACAAAGTTAGAATGGAAATTCTAATAACCACGAGTATCAGAATTCCAATTCTAAGCGAATAGGAGACTATACTTTCTCCACGACCACGAGACAAAATAAACAAATAAAATCATTATGTTTATATTATTTTGATGAATGTGACATCTAAGGTTAAGTGTGTGAGAATATTTATTCTGTAACAAGTGTGAGAATGTGAACGTTTTATGATCAAAATTGATTTCAGAATACTTTAATTTTACAGTAGTGATGGAGAAAATAATTTATTGTAATTACAGTAGACGCTTGGTAATGTGATCACCGGGTAATGGATATTCGGGATAACGTAAACAACCATTTTCATAATATTTAACGCCGTATAACGTGAACAAACGTCTTCGCATAATAAACCTGAGCGAAGTTAGTTACTAATTCTTCAATGTTTACTTGTTTATATTTTAAATTTTGTTTATATAATTTTGTATAATTTTCTCAGATTTGTATTATTTTTAGAGATATTTTTTGTATTATAAAGGGAAATTCCCGTAAATAAATATATTATTATTATTATTATTCGTTAATGTCAACACTATTTCGTGCAACAGATTCCCTGCTATAAGCATTTAATTACATAGATTTGTTTATCATCTCAAAATGTAACATTTCTATTGTTAACAAACACTTCGATAATTTTAAAATATCAACTTATTATTTTTCTGTGACGTTCAAATATTGCTTGTTTTTCCCATAAAACCAGAATAACTTAGAAACGGATAAAATTAGCCCAATAAAAGTTATTATCAGTTTAACTAGTATTAAAAACTCAGCATAAAAATGCAAAAATATATCTACTATCCGTTTCAAAAGTTCTGGCCCCTGTGTTTGAACATTCATAAAACAAAAACCATTAACTCAAACAATGTAAATCGAAAAGGAATATCAACATTATTTATTTCTGTGTAACGTGTTTTAATTTCATAATTTTCAGTATTACAATTATATATGTATTGAAGATTATATTAAAAAATGTTCCGGTTTTTTGCCTTAATTTTGGAATATGCCACTTTACTAATTATTTTCACTTAATCCATGAGATGAATTTTTTTCAGGCCATGCAGGACACTGTTGTATATATGTCAGAATTTTTTTAAGTTGTATTTGTTTATAACTTGCAGTAAAATCGGGATGTTATTATTAAGTAATATTTTTCCTGTTAATATTGTTACTTCACATTCTTCGTAATTTGAGAAAAACCTGAACTCCCTTTTTCTTATTAAATGAGATTGCACGTCATCATAAAAATATTAATGATAAATAAAGTTACAATAATTTATACATCATCCGAGAGCTAATACATTCCTCTATACATGTTTTCATTTGTAATATATTTTTTTAATTAATAAAAAAGCTACAGCAGGTTAATTTACAGTATATCGTCAAAACGCGTCAAAAAACCGGACTTTTCGCAATACTTTGAATAACCATAATTCAATGAGTTGCCTAATGCTATTGAAACTTAAGTATGTTATTTACAATTGTCTCAAATATTCTATATATATATTTTTAATTTGTTTGGCCCCTCCGTTTTTTTCTTATTCCCTGTTGAACACAGGGGCCAGAACTTTTGAAACGGATAGTAGTGTTCTATTTAATAAAACATAAGTTTGTGTTGTCTCTCCGTTGTGGGCCACCCTGTATACATAAAAATATTTTCCGATTACAGAATCGATAAGTATCTACAACTTTTATATAAATCATATTTTTCCATCTTAAATATTTAAATCCAAAAGGCTACTTTGACGCCTCTGCGAGACCCGTTTTTTTTCCTCTCTTTTTAATCAACATCTTAATTACACGCGCCACGGTTATTGCGTTACGGCGATATGTAATCCTGAATTTGTTTAACGCCAGAAATTGAATTTCGCTGGCGGGATGTAAATTTTAATTCGAGCTCAAAGAGAAATCAATTTGCATGACAAATCAACGTTTCTCTTCACATGCTCGTGTAATCCGAAACGCTCTCTCGCAAAAATCTAATTTTAAAATTCAGCAGCTTCGCTATAACGAAAAATAATCAGCAAATACTAAACCACGCACGCAATTGTTTAATTAGCAATGCAATTACATACTTGCCGTCCCTCAACCGTGCACGCACTCAAAATACAAACAGCGTTTTATGAAAGAATAATAACCTTCCAGTTCGATTAACAAAGCGGGTCGCATGAAAATCTTTTTTTATATTTTTTTCCACCCTCAAAACACCATAAAATTAAAGAGGGGATGGGTGGAATAATACGGGAATTTTCGATACGTTTCTCTTGGCAGAGCATGTGCTGCCGGAGGATATATGCTAGAGTAGTTTTCACGATTTGAACGGGTACGACCAGATAAATATTGCACGGTTTTAAAGGTTCTTAACCTGTCGCTTTTTGTAACGTTGATAAATAGGGTATTTACCATTTAAACCGTTCTGAAATTTATAACGGATTCGCCGCGTTTTCATCACCTCGAAACGCGTACGCCTCTTACATAATTACAAGCACATTCGTTACTTACCTAAAGAAGATTTTACATTAAATTTTTTCTAAACTTTAAAAACAAGATAATTAAAATGCAAGATTTGTTCCTAGAAAATTAATTTTAACGAAGTTCATTCGTTACTTTCAGTTCGCAATGTTTACTGGCATATACATACAAGGAGTCTCGTTTCGAGTGTACCAAATAAAAACAGGAAGTAGATATGTATGTATCTCTATATGAGTTTTTTTTTTGGTTCTTGCTTATAAACCATTCAGCCATTAACGATAATAATATTTTAGAATAAAAGTTATTGCGCATATTATTATGTATTCAGTATGGAGATGGTGAAGTTTTTTTTTTCATGGTGCGCTAAAACTAGTCCGAAACTAGACCCCGGTGTTTATAAAAGTTGCATAAAGGGCCCATCTCCATATTCCGCAAGTGTGGGGATGTCGCACATAATCAAGTATAAAGGAAAGTTATAACTAAGTTTCGGGGGAAAAAAATCAAATTCGCAAACGAGGCGTGAACATAATGGCACTTTCAATACTTCTGAACACAACCCTGCTTATGTGTTGAGAATATTAAATTCGGATTCTTCCACATGTTCGTTTAATGCAGTTTACGTTGTTTTTAATAAAGGGAAATATTTACTTTAGTTTACTTTAGTGGTAAACATTTAATTGCTTACAAAGGTCATAATTGAATAATATATGCATGGGTGGGGTTTAAATGAGCTTAATGTTATAAATACTTAAAATTACTACTTTAATTTAAGTCTTTGTAGGATTTAATATTTTAGATTTACGAACTGGTTGAATATTCATATATTTCGTTTTAATTAAATTTATTTGATAAAATACATACCTATCTAAACCCACATACAAGTTTAAAAATCAAATCAAATAAGTAAAAGGTTTTAACAAACACTTTAAGAGAGTTATTCAGAATAAAGACGCATTAAATTTTTTTATAACACAATACATTATATGGTGATGTAAACAAGTGTTTTAATGCTAAATCATTCTAAATCATTAAATCACACTCAAGATGTACCACGATGTAAAAGCCTAAAAAAATAAGTGGGTAAAATATAAAAAGATAAACATTTATCTAAAATGAATGTTCTGACAAGTCTTCATTTAGCCGCTACGGCCGTTCCAAGTCTGAAAAATAGATTTTCTTCTAAAATTTTTAAGTTGACATGATAGCTGGCTGAGATTTTAAAAATTGATTTTTCTCGTACTTGAAAAATGAAAATGAAAATGAAAAATAATGTACATTTTAATGGTCTATATCATAATAATGGCAAAAAGGTGGCACACGTGTCGCTAAAGTTATCGGATCTGGTAGATTGAAATATTTCCAACATTTTTTTGGATGAAGTGCAAATTATTAAAAGAAAAAACTAATAAAAATTTCAAATATGTTTTGTTGTTTTGTAGAATTGTTTGCACCAAATTTTGAAGATTTTACGATAGTTCAAAAATTACTAAAACTTATTGATGAAATTAGGATTTAGAAATGCAGATTATCGGGCTATTCCAATTTAGGGAAACTATTTTGTAGACATGCGGAAGCATATCGAACATTTAGAACATAATAGATAATAATAGATTCTCCCAGAATGAAAAATCAGAATGTCTAATTGAATATACAATATTAGAAGTATGAAATACCATTCCAAAAAACTTAATTTCTGTCAAAAAAATAGCAATCTCGTTGTTGATAAGTTTCTCTTGCGAAAGTAATTTTTCTATATTAAATGATGACATTGAAATACAAGAAACAGGTTAACTGAAAATGGTTCGGCAGCATTTATTACCCTTTAAACAACAACATACCAGCCCCACATACAAAAAAATCTTGCAAGTAATATGAAGGAATAGGTTTCTAACAAACAAAAATAATTTTAGTAATTTTTTTATTCCTATATCTGCATTATTAGTTTTTATATCACTATTTTGTTCTTTATTTTGAAAAAAATTAAGGCATGAAAAAATTGACTCCCAGACCACTGTATTTAGCAAATATTATAAAATGTATCTACAGGGTATCCTAAATAGAGTGGGATTGTATGGGTATCTTTTTTTTTCTTCTTTTTTTGACATAGGCATGAGCCATTCAGTCACGACAGGGATGGGTATCTTTCTTATTCTTAAAGCTAGAGATCTGGTTAAATAGTGTTGTGCAGTTTTGTATGCTGGTTCAGATTATGTTGAGAGATTTTTAAAATGCCGAGCAGTTTAGAAATTATTAAAAAAAAACTGAAAATCGCGATTTTCTAAAAAATCATATCTCAATAATTATCAAAGATGCGAAAAAAAGTTTAAAATGAAAGTTACTTGGATTAATTAGGCAGACATAAAAATCAAGTCAAAATAAAATTCAAAATAGCGGTTTCCGAGATAGTATTACCAACTTTCTTAATTCAAAGGGCCGCTATATTTTATTTTTACACGTCTAAATAGACTTTTTTTCTCTTGTCAACGATGTATAGCAACCTATGTCAAAATAAAAAATAATGAAAATTTTAATTAAATTTTTTTTTTATTAAAAAAAAAGTAATACAACAAAGTAGTAAAATAACAATTAATTATAAAAAATGCTCAAAATATTGACTGTTATTGGCCAAACACAATTGACAGCGTTTTACCACACTGCCAGTTTGTGTTGCGATTAACTCCGTTTATTGCCTTTGTCACTGCTTCGCGAAGTTCATCCACATTGGTATAATTGAAGTTACTTCCATAAACTCTGTTTTTTTTAAGTGCCCCAGAAATAAAAGTAAAGAGGCGTCAAGTCTGCAGATATGGCTGGAATTAGTCGCTATTACTTTGTTATTAAAACGTCCATTTAAATAAGTAATAACATCTCTAGCATTGTGTGTAGGAGCGCTATCTTGCTGGTGCCATGTTTTTAAAATTTTGTGTTAAAAGTAAATCATCCAATAAATCTTTTAGGGTTGTTTGAAGAAGTTCCAAATAACGTTGTGCAGTTCGAGTTTCATTAAAAATTATAGGACCAAGTAAACGATTTCCCATTATGCCACATAAAACATTAAAGCCGAACCGTAATTGGTTTCGCCGTGTAATTTCTTGAGCCCAATAGTGCTCGTTATGACGATTAAATAATCCACAATTCGTCAGTTCATAAAATTGTATTTGTAAAATCACCGTAATTTTGTCGATTAACCACCTGCAAAATGTTAATCTACGGATGTTATCATTTGGTTGTAAAGTCTGAGATAAGTTCAATTTATAAGGGTGGAACTTGTGCTTTTTTTCAATTGTTGATGCTCTAGACTTAGATATGTTAACTTTATTTTCTATCTGCGGACATGTAATGTTCGGATTAGCTGCCACACAAGCCAATGTTAACTCTTCATCATCAACGGCCACATTTCTGTTTCTCTTAGGTTTTTGAAACTTCGGCCAACTTGCTCACGAGTTTAATACTATACTTTTTCGCATCATATTAAATAATTACCCAAAGATTTTTCTGTTTGTATTAAATTATAACGAATAACTAAAGTAACATGACAGTTGGTCGTTATAATAAATTTTGTTTTATTATTATTCATGCCTACTTTTAAACTTACAAACAATTAATATTTCTATTACTTTTTTATTTATGACATAGGTTGTTATACATCGTTGAAAAGACAAAAGAAAAGTCTATTAAGGCGTGAAAACATCAAATATGGCGGTCATTTGAAATAAGAAACTTGGTGTTAATATCTCGGAAACCGCCATCTTGAATTTTACTTTGACTTAATTTTTATGTCTGCCTAATTAAACCAATCAACTTTAGTTTTAAACTTTTTTTCGCATCTTTAATAATTATTGAGATATTTGATTTTTTAGAAAATCGCGATTTTCAGTTTTTTTTAAAATAATTTCTAAACTGCTCTTAATTTTGAAAATTTCTCAACATAATCTGAACCAGCATGTAAAACTGCACGACATTTAACCAGATCTCTAACTTTAAGAATAAGAAAGATACCCATGCAATCCTACTCTATTTAGTCTAACTTGGTGATCACATTTAGGACACCCTGCATACCCTGTTCAATGGGTACTGGTATGGGGTTTTTTTTCTCAATAATGTTGATCTTATTTTGGCATTTTGGTCAAATCCCATTTGCCAACCCAGGTCTAGGATTATTATTAAAAAAGTTGTTTTTTCCGATTTTTTACATTTCCGAGTTTTCTTTGCGAACACGCAATTACGATTTATTCTTACGCAAGTACATTTTCTGATGTCGTAATGACATTTACTGTGACGTGTGGAAACTCCGAATTTAATTTTTTTCAGGAAATCATTTTAAATGTAATTTTTTTTTCAAACCCTTGTGTAGTTTTTCACGATTTCGTCGAAAATTTCAAATCACCAATTTCAATTGAATATATTTATGTGGAAGGAGGACAGATTATTCCTAAAAAGTATATCTCTAAAATTTGCCAACTTGACTACAAGAAAAATGGCGTTGGTCAAAACTGAAATTTTATGATAAAAAAAACGACTTTCTGCAGTAAAATGATTATAACTTCCGTATCCAATATGACAATTACATGAAACTCTGACAGATTATTCCAAGAAAGTATATCTTTAAAATTTGCTAAATAAAACTTTAACAACTTCACTGCAAGAAAAATGACGTTGGTCAAAACTGTTATTTTATAATCAAAAACTGATTTTCTGCAGTAACATGATTAATAATATGATAGTTGAATTTGTCTTTCAATCGCCTTCACAAATATCCATAAGTCTCATTTAAAATTGCGAAGTTGATGCCATTTTTTCGAAAATGGAGAAACGGAAATTAAATTTATGTATTCAGAAAGGGGCATCATTTCGAACCATTTAAATACGACAAATTTCAGTTTCGTACCAATAACCATTTTCGAGATATTGTCTGTCTACTACCTCGTGGGACACCCAGTATATCGGACAAACGGGAAGATCTTTTAAAACAAGGTTCGAAGAACATCGAAAAGATATAATTAATCAAAAACAAAAAACCGGGTTATCCAAACATTTCAATTCTGAGAATCTGAATGTTTTACATACGTGTAGTAAGGGTTGCATTCTTAATTTCCGTGAAGGACTGGAGATCGATAGAGATATAAAACTTCGTAAGAATGTTGTTAATGACAACGAAGATTTATGGCTCTCTCCGATTATCGAATTTGATTTATTGACACTGTTTGATTTTAATAGTAACTAATCATGGTGATGGTTGTGACCGTTACTACGTGGTAATTCATTATAAAATCACTGAATAAAACACTTACTATGTTTTTTACCACAATTTATTTGATGTATGTACAAATATTTCATATACATACATATCACGACTTAAGTTTCGACGTTTTACTGTCATTATCAAGTTACTTGATAATGACAGTAAATTGTGGTAAATTGTGGTAAAAAACATTGTAAGTGTTTTATTCAGTGATTTTTTAATAGTAACTTATTAAGAATTTTTTTTTTTTACTTTGGCAGGTGCCCTTCAGTTACATCAGTATTAAGAAATTCTTCGCATAATGAGGAAGTTACTTTATGTTGCACAATAAACTTTCTTCCGCAATTATATCCCCAGTACTTATTTTCAAATTCGTATTCATTATATATATTGTTTGGTGATTATAAGTGTTCAATATTCATAAGAAAAATATAACTAAGCCACGTATCCGTGTTTACTTTGGAACTTCGGAAAATGTAGCTTTGAATGTATAAATAAATATATTCACTACGTGAAATTAACCTTTAAATAATTACAGTTCCAAGTAGGGCTAAGAATAAATACAGCAATACAAAGGAATATCCACCATAATAACAAATTAAAGGTAGGTAATGACATCCTTTATACGTTCAACAAGTAGACTGCAATAATGACCGGAAGCACGGTCCCCCACGCAAGAGCATGTCATCCATTCGTTTCTCTTCTTGGATATAAACAATGTTCTTAAAGTAACGGATCATATGTATACGCTTCTAAATTTTTTCCAATTTATTTAAAGGCACACGATAGTTAGGTGTCCATTTACGATGACAATAATCGATTTTGCATTGGATGAGAAATTGATACAGAGAAATTAGTGGTAATGGATTGTTAACCTCCTCAGTTGATCTAATTATAAATCCAATATCTTTATAGCAGTCGCTGACTGTTTGATTTATGTGGCCAACTAATGTTATGTCGGTTAATGACATTACTGTCCGGAGATAAATAAATATGTTTTTCGCGGATTGATATGAAATGTTAGATTTTTCGGACTGCTTTTAGGCCGTGAAATATCACTTTTGCGGACTAGGCTTTAAAAATGCTTACTTATGCCTAGGCTGTAAAAGTAATGACCCAATCAGGTGAGACTACGTCATGCTATTTCGCCAATCAGATGAGACACCGCGTCGGCCAATAAAAGCCACCCGGAAATTTGTTTGACATTATTTTTCGCTTAATTGAGAGTTGTTGCCTTCGAATTGTCCGATTCTAATTTTATTTTACTTCAAATACTGAAAACCAGTTACAATACAATTACTAACAAGATTTATTAAAGATCTTTAAAATAAACATAGACACAAATACAGCAGTATGTATACCTTTGCATGTTACAACAGCAGGAAATGTTCAAATATAAAGACAAATCACTTGCATTTATCATAACCGCGAACGTCTACCTTGATAGCAAGAAATTTATATAATAGCAAGTGTAGCATACATCGCGCCATTACCATCCCCTGTATTCCACGTGTTTGGCTTACACAAGACAAACTGTCCAAAACTTTTATTGCATTTCCTGAAGGTGCAATTTGAATTCCTGTCGCGGTAACCGTTATTCATCCGGACGTAATTGCATTGGCTTTTAATTCGTCTTGCCGTTTGAACGGTTATGCGTTACCGTATTTACGAAAGGGTCGCTCGCGCTAACCGGGTTAAAGCGCTCGCGGGGGCACTACGCTGACCTGGGGGCAGAGCCCTTAAATTACGTGAAAGAATAGCGGGGATTTCGCACGGATTTAAATGGGGGTGAGTTATACTGATCTGGAGAAGAAACAAATTACGTTTTTTGCAGTGGGGAGCGCTTTCGTTAAATCATGTTTATTCTTATTAAATTAATTGATTTATTGCACAAATCTTTTGTTTGGGATATCCAGGCGCTTTAAGTGAGTGATTATGTTTTTAATACTTACTGTAGATAATGCAGAAATAAATAACTTATGACGAATACGTTTCATTAGTTTTAGCCACCGTGCGCCCCTGTATCATGCATTAAAGTAACACGAATTAACCGATCTAATTAATACCAAGAATATTATTTTATTATGTAAGAGTATGTTCGTTGGTAATGAAGAACAAATAAATTAACATTTTTACATATGGTGGATGCGCCGGGTCAATATCCACTATTGTAGCAATTTTCTAACAAAATACACTTTATTAAGTTGAACGATTGCCACCATAAAATTGACAAATGTTCTTCCTAATAATATGCATTTGGAAAGTATCGCTTTACGTGATAAACACGGTGGAATTATAATCAAATTATAGGGAAACATTTCATTCGAAAAGCAATTATTGTAGACGTATTAGAAATGAGCTGTAATCGATAGTTGTTCAATTTATTTGCTTACCCCGAATAGGAACTTATTAACACATGTGTTGCTTGCAAATGATATTATAAATTCGAATAATTATTTCAACTCATGTTTTAACAACATTATTTTAACATGAAATAAATTTATTCGTTAACTAGCAAATTACATAATTTTATATTTCATCCACACATACACCAAAACAAAACGTATTTTGTGGAAAAGATACTGGTAGATTTCCCCCCTCTGTTTCACGTGGAGTATCTTGGGTCATCTGTTCAATTTCGGGCTAAATCAATTCAATTTTTATTGTGAGATGTGTAATAGGGTCAAATGAGTAAACGTGATTGAAACATGTAATTATATTTCTATTAATACTATCGACGTACCTATTCTAAAAATATTTGTCTCCTAAATCTTATTACAATAAAATTAATCTATAAATAATTATTATACACGAAAATCATAACAATACAGAATATTTCAACGATTTGAGAACGATGAGGATATTAATTAAAATATCAAAAAAATGTTTTATATGAAAGTTGTATATAAACAATAATTCATACAAATATTGAAATTTATATAGGCTGGTTCATACCAAAGCTATAGACCAAAGTTATGTTTTTTTTTTGTTTTAATAAAACACCTTATATTTTTGATTCTGTGTTACTACAGAATTGAAATGATAAGGGTTATAGGCGTGTTCACTCTAAATGTATGGTGGAACTATCTTTTGAAGTGTCTTCTTTAAAGTCATGCATGCAAACTTAAGCGTAACCCCTTCCGCCCCTTCTAGCGCCCCTGTGAAAAAAAAAAGTTTTTTCTGGAAACCATGTCCAACTTTGACGATGTCTACGCAGCTGGAAAATTTTTTTCGACTCGATCCACCACAAAGATATTAAAATTTGATCAATTCCCTATGCAATACTCAAAGAACGAAGTTCCTATAATGATTTGGCACCAAGTTATGGGTGTTTGAAAAAAAAAATGCATTTTGAGGTTTTTTCGCACATAACACAGTGACTTTTCAACCAAATTTGATGATTATTTCGGGAAAAAATCCCATTTTGGCTCTACTTTATGGGGGTAAACTCAGATTGGAATGATCCCCATTCGAACCCTTCAACCCCCGAAAAAAAAACACGTTTTAGGGCAAAAAACGTCCTACTTTGGCAACGTGTACGGAGTTGGAAAAAATGTGTCGACTCGATCCACCAAAAGGGCATTAAAATGTGTTCAATTACCTGTGCAGCACTCAAAAAACTATTTGGCACTATCCTACAATCCAAGTGCTTAAACATAAACGAGGGTTTCACAGGTGTGAAACAATGCAAAAATAATTTAATTGCAATCATTTCCATTTCTGTTCTCGTACAAAAATTCACTTGTAACAACTCTTGTTCGTGGGTAACTGGTTAGATTGTAGGATAGGGATCACCCACCACCTTTCAATTTAACGGTTGCTTAAGCCACACACCCGTTTTTTTGTGCTTGTTTTACTTTCAATATTTTCAATTAATTACAAAGAAATTTCATAAAACAAACCCAGTTTTGTCGGTTAAGTTAAAGTTGATACAATGGGTGGTGGGTGGGCTCTATCCTACAATCCAACCGCTTAAACGATTTTTAAACCGCTTTTCGATTTCTATTCTCGTACAAAAATTCACTTGTAACAACTCTTGTTCGTGGGTAACAAGTTGGATTGTAGGATGAGGCAAACCCACCATCCTTCGATTTAATGTTTGTTTAAGCCACACACCCGCTTTTTGTGCTTGTTTTACTTTCAATATTTTCAATTAATTACAAAGAAATTTCATTAAACAAACCTAGTTTTGTCGGTTAAGTTAAAGTTGATACAATAGGTGGTGGGTGGGCTCTATCCTAAAATCCAACTGCTTAAATATACACGAGGATTTCACTGGTGTGAAACAATGCAAAAATAATTTAATTGCAATCGTTTCGATTTCTGTTCTCGTACAAAAATTCACTTGTAACAACTCTTGTTCATGGGTAACTGGTTGGATTGTAGGATAGGGACCACCCATCACCCTTCGATTTAACGGTTGCTTAAGCCACACACCTGTTTTTTGTGCTTGTTTTACTTTCAATATTTTCAATTAATTACAAAGAAATTTCATAAAACAAACCTAGTTTTGTCGGTTAAGTTAAAGTTGATACAATGGGCGGTGGGTGGGCTCTATCCTACAATCCAACCGCTTAAACATAAACGAGGATTTCACTGGTGTGAAACAACGCAGAAATAATTTAATTGTAATCTTTCCGATTTCTGTTCTCGTACAAAAGTTCACTTGTAACAACTCTTGTTCATGGTTGACTGGTTGGATTGTAGGATAAGGCCCACCCACCAGCCTTCTTACTTAAGCTAAACTTAAATTAAACTTTCAATACATTTAATGGCATACAAAGAAATTTCGTAAAACAAACCCAGTTTGCCAATAAAAGTGTTTTAAACGATTATCTGTTTATTTATGAAATTTAATATACGTTATGTTAATTGTCATTATCACAAAGAAATGAGAAGTCAGATGTGATAAAAAAATAAATATGGTGTCCACAAGAAATAAGAAAGTTGATGATGATTCAAAAGAAAAGAATTATCTTATAAAGAAAAATCTTAAGCCATCTATTAGATAACAAAAAAGTGCTATTAGAACGTTTTTACCGTTTTTAGATATCATCTCAAATAACGAAGATATAAAGAAAAAACGAAAATCAGTTTTTTGGAATAATTTAAGTAATTTTTTTCAATGGATTATTAAGCTAAGCGCACACTTGTCGCAAGCGGACGGACGGTACGCATCGGATAAAATTGCTTAACACAGTTGTAAACGAGTCAACGCACATTTATCGGTACGGCATGGAACGGATAAATGTGCGTTGACTCGTTTACATCTGTGTTAAGCAATTTTATCCGATGCGTGAAGTCCGTCCGCTTCCGACAAATGTGCGCTTTTCGACTTTTTGATATTCCCGCCGAATTTTTAATTTTTAGACTTTTGACCTGTATTTTCATTTTTTGATCTGTCGACCTAAATATTCTTTATTGTGGCATAAATTTTCGGTTTAATTATTAAAATTTTTGATTTTTTGGTCCGCATTTTTGATATTTCGGGCCGAATTTTTAATTCTAGTTCCAAATTTTTGATTTGAATTTAATTAAAATACCTATAACCTAAATTATTAATTTATATGCGAATTTCTTTTAATTTTTTCCGGTATTTTCGAGTTTTGTTTGTTGAAATTTTCGATTTTTTAGTCTGTATTTATTATCTTCAGGCCCGAGTTTTCGATATACTGTCTAAATGTTCGACTTTCTGGCCAACATTGCAGATTTTTATTATTTTTTTAAATCTTTCGACCTAAATTTTTCTTTACTTTGACCCAACTTTTCGATTTTATTGTTAAAATTTTCGATTTTTTTGACCCCCATTTTTGATTTTTCGTTTAGTCTGCATTTATTATCTTTAGGTTCGAGTTTTCCATGTTTTGTCTAAATTTTCGACGTTTTGATCAACATTGAATTTCCGATCAGAAACTTATTTTTTGCGGCTGAAAGTGGCAAATTATTTTGCTTCTGCCTAAGTTTTCAATTTTTGTCTCCTTTTTTATTTTTAGATCAGGATTTTTAATTCCTTGGCCCATATTTTAGATTTCTGTATTTCCGATTTTTTTCATTTATTTATTTATTTATTATTAAACGGGTAATCCCAATAATACAAAATTAGAAACAAAAACTAACGTACAAATTAAATTAAATTTAAATCGCAAGAAAACAAATTAGTCATAAATTTAATCTTATTTTTACTTTTAATTTTTCTTTATTTTGACCAAAATTTTCGATTGGTTTCTAGAAATTTTCGATTTTTTTTGTCTGCAATTTTTATCTTTACACTCGTTTTCGATGTTTTGTCTAAATTTTAACCGTTTTAGGCTATATTGTAGATTTTTTTATTTTTAAGTCTAAATATTTATTATTTTAACGATAAAATTCGATTGGTTTGTAGAAATTTTGTATTTTTGTCTGCATTTTTTATCTTTACGCCCGAGTTTTCGATGTTTTTTCTAAATTTTCACCTTTTTAGGCCCTATTGTAGGTTTTTACTTTTTTTGCCTATGTTTCGTATTTTCGTTTATTTTGGTTTCAATATTTGGTCTTTATTTCGACTTAAATTTTCGATTCGTTTGTTAAAAATTTTGATTTTTTGGTCTACCGCTTTGATTTTGGGTACAAATTTTAGATTTTTGGTCTTATTTTTTTATTTTTTATCCCATATTTTAGATTTTCTTTTTTTTTACATATACAAACATCTTTATTCACAGAAATAACATTTAAATACATTATGTTAAAAACTTGAAATCCGCTTTCCGTTGTCTGTGAAAGGGCTGTCGATTTTTATTTTTGCTATTATTTCCGAATTTCTCTTTGGAACTTATTTTAAGCTAAAAAGAGTTATTTTTGGGGTTGAAAAAAGGCAAATTATTTTTCTTTTGCTTGTATTTTCAATTTTTTGGTCTGCATTTTTATTTTTAAACCAGGTTTTTTTGATTTTTTGGCCGATATTTTAGATCTTCTTCCAAATTTTTTGATTTTTTTGCCAAAGTATTCGATAAATGGTTCTTTGTTTCTTCAAAAACGGAGGGGGGATATTGTATAAGTGGCTCTACCATCAACATGTTCTACGAGTCGCCACTGCGTAAGAGTCAGGAATACTATTCCAAGCGTTGAAAATGATCATGTCTTCCTTCTATAGACCAATCAAAGCAGACCACTTGTATTGTGTAAGATGTAATTTTTTTCTTACCAAGTTTTTTTTATTAATGAAAATATTATTGCGCCTTCCGTAGATATTTGTGCCAGAGCAGCACTTAAGGAGCCAAAGAGCCACATGCGGCTCTGGAGCCGCACTTTGCCGATCACTGCCCTAGGGCTATAAAACTCGAAAATGACCGCTAATTACGTCACAACTCTAAACTGTCATTTATAGAAACAGAAATCACGTTGGTTTAAGCTTCAAATGTCAAAAATGACAGAAATTACTTTTCAGTGATTGAATAAAAAAAATCCGCAGTGTTTATGCTTAATGTTTTTACTCCTCCATACCCGATTCAAAATGCCCCACAGGGCAATACCAACTGATTTAATTTTGTTATATCAAGAATTTAATTAACAGTAAATTTGTTGCTGTAGATAATTGAATTAACTTAGGTTATAATTACTCAACCAGTGTTTACTATTGACATTTATTACAAATTAAATCTTGATTAATTATTAATGGTCCGATCAAGTGCTCGGGGAATTCGCTGGAAGTGTATACATTAGGGATGCACGAATCCCTGAAATTCCTTCCAGATCTAGGCGGTGTGTGCAGTTTGCGCCTTCCGCGGTTTTCCGACGGTAATATTTATATTGCATGCGGCTTTCCTTCCACCCAGTTTTCCCGAATAAATGGACCGACATATTAAATTCCCGCCGGCTGCAGCCATAACTATATTTTCCTAAATAAATGCACTTTCTTTATGTACCTTCAGGACCGTGCTCGCCGTGCGTGTTGCCTGGTGATAAAAATTGTTACCCAAGATTTCGGAACGTAGTTGTAGTTAAAATTAAATGGTGTAATAAATACCTTCTTTTTTTTTTAATAAATGAAAGTAAAAGTTATAATTCAATTCGCGCTAATTGTAAGTTCTAAAACAATTAGCGATGAGTTTAATGAGGAAACTTAACATTAATTAGTTGGGAAGTTTCACATCACTATTCAGTTTAACTTACTTAGCCTAAACTGGCGGAGACGAGCGTGAAAATTAAAAGGAGACCTATTGCACCTCTCAGCTCGGACAACTTAAGATCCCTTGACCCAGTGACAGATACACCAGTAGCCCTTAATTTCACCTCATCCCTCATTCTTCGGGCAAGTCCGAAAACATGGGGGAGACAGGGGACGTTCGGAATGCCCGTCCCACATCTGCAGAGTTGTTCGAATGCCGCACGTTATCAGATGTTAGGAAACTTGGGAAAGTTAACGTCTGGAGAAAATTAAACACAATACAGCTCCGAGTTGAATAATTCAACGGCGAATTGATAGTGTAATGTATAAATAATGGAACTAACCGAGTCTGGAGTGGCAGCGGAGGAGGAAGGATCGAGGAGTAACTTTAACTCTGCGACAAGCACTTCTCCATCGAACTCCCGAGGAGGTAGTTATTAGATCGTGTGATGAAAATGCTTCATGAATTATTCAATGGTCACTGCGATAATTCAGCGTCGCATGGCCGAACCAAGCGTTCATGCGACGGCGGTAAATCAAATTGATATTTGATGTATTTGTTGCTGAAAGTTTAGAATATTATGCTGATGTAACATTTATGTACTAAATAAGCGAATTTATAATCTCCACATGTTGTGGCTATCATGTTACTTAAAGTACATGGTATGCTTACAAATAAAGAAAAAAATAATTAAAACAATTAATTATATCAAGAAGTAATTGTGCTAAAACTTTTCATTACATGCACACTTAATTTTTCTTATGCACTATTTAATTATTATTATTTTTTTTTGTAGCGTTGACAACAAGGTCATCTCCCACAATTTTTTGTTTGTATCGTGTGAGCCACAGAATTTTGTTTCTGAGTTGGCCATGCATGAGAGAGAGAAACATAGCAGTCATGTCTGAGATCAATTCATTTTTTAAAATCTAATTCTGGTCTCATGACGTAATAATATACGACATACCTTAATCTGCAGATTAACGAACAGGTTGAATATTCATATATTCAGGCTACATTTCGTTTTCTTGTATTTATCTAATGCTTTCTGCAACAAGTAAAGTTGTTTCTAATTTGTATACCTCATTTATCTCACAGCCAACTCTGAAACAAAATTTTGTGACTCACACCCTACAAACAAAAAGTTGTGAAATATGACCTTGTTGTCAACGCTACAAAAAATAATAATAATAATTAAATACTGCATAAGGAGAATTAAGTGTTCATGTAATGAAAAGTTCTAGCACAATTACTTCTTGATTTGTTTGTACGAAAACGACTATTAGTACGTTAATTAACTTAAAACTAGCGCAAGTTTCGTTGTCAGAAAGGAAGGCTTATCGAATTACCTTGCGAGGTTTACTCTAACACAATATACACGAAATTAATTTAGAACCCACCTTTAAATACATTCATAATTTAATCCTTGTCCTAAACCATTTTAGATGTTTAAGACGAGATAAGGAATAACTAAGCTCCGACCCACTTAATAATTCATAATAGGGCTCCACCCACGGATTATAAACTTGCAAGACTTTTAAGTATCGCACCCAACAAATGCCGTCTCTTGTAATTAGAATTAATACTTAATTTGTTTATTATTTTTTTATTCGACGAAATATAATTAAGGATGCGTCTTTTTTTAATTAATTTTTAATTGGGTTAATTGGATTTGAGTGTAATATTTTATGCTTGGTGGAAAACAAAAATTACTAATTTAGATGTTCTAAAGCAAAATGATGGTTAAAATATAATCAATTGTTTTGATTTTGATTTTTTTGAACTGACGAAACGCGTTGTCCGATGTTGATGATTCCAATGACCAAACGTACTAAATTTAGTGCAATTTAAAAGTTTGCCAACAAATATTTTTGTAAAATCGACACAAAACGTCAAAATGTCATGTTTTCAAAGATTTAATATTTTAAATTGCATTTTTGATTTTTAACAGCCAAACGCGATCTTCGGTTTTGATGATTCAAATGTTAAAATATGTAAAATGTAGTGTAATTTTTAATCGGATTACAAATTTACTTGCTGAATTAACAAGAAATACGCAAATTACAATTTTTTCAAGTTCGCAAATTTAAAAATCGCGATTTTGATTTTTTAAATTACACAACTTCGTTACGCGTTGTTCAATTATTATGATGTAAATGTCAAATATGGAAAATTTAATTCAATTTAAAAATGAGTTATTCAATATTTTCGGTAAATCGCAAAACGTAAAAGTTTCACGTAATAAATGTTCTAAGATTTTAAATTACGATTTTGATTTTTTTTAATTCCATAAAAACCAAACGCGTTCTCAGATTTTGATGTTTCAAACGTCAAAATATGGCAAATTAAGTGTATTTTTTAAAAAAGATTACGAATTCTTCTCGGTACTGTAACACAAAATCCAAAAATTTCACTTTTTTTTAAGTTCGAAAATTTTAAAATCACAATTTTAATTTTTTAAATTGCACAACTGCCGAACGCGTTGTTCAATTTCGATAATTCTCTTGTTAGAAAATGTAAAATTTAGTGTAAATGGGTTATTAAATACTTTCGTTAAATCAATGCAAATCGTCAAAATTGCAGGTTTTCAAAATTCTGAGATTTTAATTTGCGATTTTGATTTTTTTTTAAATTCCATAACAACCAAACGCGCTCTTAGATTTTTATGATTCAAACGTCAAAATATGCCAAATTGAGTGTATTTTAAGAAAAAAATACAATTTTTTCGTTACAGTAATCCAAAATAAAAAAAAATCACCTTTTTGAAGTTCGAGGATTTTAAAATCGCGATTTTAAATTTTTAAATTGCACAACTGCCGAACGCATTCGTCGATTTTAATGTTAAACGTCAAAGTATGGCGGATTTAGTGTAATTTAAAAACAATTACTATAAATGTGGAAAATTTAGTGCAATTTAAAAACTGTTTAATAAATATTTTCGGTAAATCAACGCAAAACGTAAAAATTTCAGGTTTTCAATGGTGATTTTTTTTTAATTCAGCAACCAAACGCGTTCCCTGATTTTAATGACTCTAAATATAGAAAATTTGGTGTATTTTTTTGAAAATATTACGAAATTATACCATTAAACTAACGCAAAATGCATTTTTTTTTCGAGGATTATAAAATCGCAATTTTGATTTTTTTTTTAATTTCAACTTCCGAACGCATAGTCCGATTTTGATAATTTTTATGTCAAAATGTTGCAAATTTAGAGCAATTTAAAAACGGGCTAATAAATATTTTCGGTAAATCAACGCAAAACATAAAAAATACGTTTTCAATGTTCGAAGATTTTTTTAAATTCCATGACAAACTAACCCGTTCTCTGATTTTGATGACTCAAACGTCAAAATATGGCAAATTTAGTCTATTTTTAAAAAAGATTACGAAATTTTCTCGTTACAAAATCCACAAATTTCTCTTTTTTTAAGTTTCAGGATTTTTAAATCGCGATTTTGATTTTTTTAAACTTCTGAACGCGTTCGTTGATTTTCACCACTTAAACGTCAAAGTGTTTTTTATAACGAATTACGATATTTTCTTATGAAATTAATACATAATGCAAAAATTGCACTTTTTTAAAGTTCGCAAATTTTAAAATCACGATTTTGATTTTTTTTTGAAATTGCACAATTACCGAACGCACTGTCAGATTTTGATGATTCGAATGTCAAAATGTCGGAAATGTAGTGCAATTTAAAAACCGGCAAATAAATATTTTCGGCAAATCAACGCAAAACGTGAAAATTTTACGTTTTCAATGGTCGAAGATTTTAAATTGCGATTTTTATTTATTTTTTAAAATTCCATAACAACCAAACGCGTTCTCTAATTTTGATGATGCAAACGCCAAAATATGGTAAATTTAGTGTATTTAAAAAAATGATTACGAAATTTTCTCGTTAAAGTAGTACAAAATCCACAAATTTCACTTTTTGAAGTTGATTGATTTTTTTAAACTGCGAACGCGTTCGTTAATTTTGATCATTTAAACTTCAAAGTATGGCGGATTCAGTGTTTTTTTAAACGAATCACGATATTTTCTTATGAAATTAATAAATAATGCAAAAATGGCACTTTTTTTAAATTGCGATTTTTTTTTTTGAAATTCCATAACAACCAAATCGCGTTCTCTAATTTAGATGATTGAAACGCCAAAATATGATAAATTTAGTGTATTTTAAAAACTAATTACGAAATTTTCTCGTTAAAGTGACACAAAATCCACAAATTTCTCTTTTTTTAAGTTCGATTATTTTTAAATCGCGATTTTGATGTTTTTAAACTGCCGAACGGGTTCGTTAATTTTGATCATTTAAACGTCAAAGTATGGCGGATTCAGTGTTTTTTAAAACGAATTACGATATTTTCTTATGAAATTAATATATAATGCAAAAATTGCACTTTTTTAAAGTTTGCAAATTTTAAAATCACGATTTTGATTTTTTTTTTAATTGCACAATTACCGAACACACTGTCAGATTTTGATGATTCGAATGTCAAAATGTCGGAAATGTAGTGCAATTTAAAAACCGGCAAATAAATATTTTCGGCAAATCAACGCAAAACGTGAAAATTTTACGTTTTCAATGGTCGAAGATTTTAAATTGCGATTTTTATTTATTTTTTAAAATTCCATAACAACCAAACGCGTTCTCTAATTTTGATGATGCAAACGCCAAAATATGGTAAATTTAGTGTATTTAAAAAAATGATTACGAAATTTTCTCGTTAAAGTAGTACAAAATCCACAAATTTCACTTTTTGAAGTTGATTGATTTTTTTAAACTGCGAACGCGTTCGTTAATTTTGATCATTTAAACTTCAAAGTATGGCGGATTCAGTGTTTTTTTAAACGAATCACGATATTTTCTTATGAAATTAATAAATAATGCAAAAATGGCACTTTTTTGAAGTTCACAAATTTTAAAATCACATTTTGATGTATTTTAAATTGAACAATTACCGAACGCACTGTCAGATTTTGATGATTCGAATGTCAAAATGTGGGAAATGTAGTGCAATTTAAAAACCGGTTAATAAATATTTTCGGCAAATCAACGCAAAACGTAAAAATTTTACGTTTTCAATGTTCGAAGATTTTAAATTGCGATTTTTATTATTTTTTTAATTCCATAACAACCAAACGCGTTCTCGAATTTTGATGATTCAAACGCCAAAATATGGTAAATTTAGTGTATTTAAAAAAAAGATTACGAAATTTTTTCGTTAAAGTAATACAAAATCCACAAATTAATCTTTTTTGAAGTTCACGGAATTTTAAATCGCGATTTTGATTTTTTCAAACTGCCGAACGCGTTCGTTAATTTTGATCATTGAAACGTCAAAGTATGGCGGATTTAGTGTAATATAAATATTTGTCTAAGATTAAATTAATGCCAATATACTTGATTAATAAAAAGTTAGATGTCAGGAGTGCAACATTAATTTCAGTTTTACCAAAGAACTCGGACAGTGAGGAGATTTTCAGCGCACAAAGCACGTAACCTATTACTGAATAGAACGTCCGTACGTGAGTCCAGTAGCAGATAATATAATGGGGACACAATATTGGATGCGATGTATGAATGCATGCAATCCTCTCCATAATTTGTAATATGCGAGTTGAGCTATCTTCAAAACAGCACTGCATAAGCTCATTTAAAACTGGAATTAAAAAAAAAGCTTCGCAATGATGAATCAACATTTTCACAAAAGGAGTGGGTGTAACACGCGCCGTTAATTATTCCACGTGACTATTTACATTAAAAATATTTGCTTATACTCTCGTACACGGGATAATTGTATTTAGAATGGTTGGGAAGGCGGCTGAATTATTTACGGGCCTGAATAATATTTGGGCTCGCGGGATCGGATGTGTAGGGTTATATATTTGACAGAGGTACAGCCCTAAAATTTATGCGCGTCACTATTATTTTCATTTCCCCGTTTAAATATAGAAAAAAAAAGAAAAGGTATACACATTCGCGAAACATTTTGAAGATTGAAACGAAAAAGCGGCTTTGATAAACGACTTAATAACGCGCGTCTTTATCAAAAAAAACAACGACCGTACCACCAGCAGTAGCACTAGTAACGGATGAGAAAGGGGAGGAAATGTCGGGTAATTTGTGGGTTTACTCTATGGGAATTTATTGCCAATTATTATAATATTATTGCTGTATATTTATGATGATGGAGATAATGTTAATACCACTTATGGAGATTTATTAAAAATTAACTATAGGGTAAATACATCATCAGCTTTCATAATATTGACGTGTCAAACGTCAGTATGTAATCCTGCAAAACGCTAGATGTACAAAGTGGCCCAAATTGAATGTTGCCATAGGAATTCTCGGTTATTAAAAATGATTGGCCCATCCTCCAGCTCTTTTTTCAAGACAGACCCAATGCAGAAAACAGAAATTAGCTATCGCCTTTAGTAGGCAAAAATGAAATACTTTCCATTTTCGATTTTTATTCTTATTTATGATATTATCAAGATAAGCAAACGTACTTTTTCCAGTTGATTTTTTCTATCTTCATTAATAAAAGCGATGCAGCACTAAGTTGTATTTTTTTAAATATAGAAATCATAATTGGCTGTGCTATTGATAAATTGGTTATTTATTTCCCTTTATTAAAAATTGCAATAATTGTTTATGGTTTCAAAAAAAATTATAAAAACAATTGTCGTCGACTTAAAAGTTTCGCAAATTACTCAAAAATCATTCAAGTTTATTATTACGTAAAAAACTAGATAAACATCATCACCATAATTTGTAATCATTTCATACAATCAGGCGATAAATCATGAAAATTTGTTATAATTTTGGTAGCTTGAATTAAATATAAAAACAAATGCCATCGATCTAAAACTTTCCAAAATTGCTCAAAATTCATTCGAGAATATGATTTCCTGAGAAGCTAGATACACTTCATCACCAAATTATGTGAAACTTTTATTTGAACAGCACGCGTAATTATGAAAAATTGTAAGAAATTTGTTGTAAAAATAAAAATATAAAAACAATTGTCGCCACCTCAATAATTTCCAAAATTACTCAAAAATCATTCGAGATTATTATTACACGAATAACTACATACATACCATCACCATATTTTGTGATAATTTCATGTACTAAATGCGAAAAATCGTGATTTTTTTTCTTAATTTTGGTGGCTTAAAATAAATATAAAAACAATTGCGATCGATTTGAAACTTTCCAAAATTGCCCAAAATTCATTCGAGAATATGATTTCATGATAAGCTGGGTACACTTCATCACCAAATTATGTTAAACTTTTATTTGAACAGCGCTCATAATTATGAAAAATTGCAATAAATTTGATGTAAAAATAAAAATATAAAAACAATTCTCACCACCTCAATAATTTCTAAAATTACTCAAAAATCATTCGAGATTATTATTACGCGAATAACTACATACATACCATCACCATATTTTGTGATAATTTCATGTACTAAATGCGAAAAATCGTGATTTTTTTTCTTAATTTTGGTGGGTTGAAATAAATATAAAAACAATTGCCATCGATTTAAAACTTTATAAAATTGCTCAAAATTCATTCGAGAATATGGTTTCTTGAAAAGCTAGATACACTTGATCACAAAATTATGTGAAACTTTTATTTGAACATCGCGCGTAAATATGAAAAATTGTAATAAATTTGATGTAAAAATAAAAATATAAAAACAATTGTCGCTACCTTAATAATTTCCAAAATTACTCAAAAATCATTCGAAATTATTATTACGTGAATAACTACATACATACCATCACCATATTTTGTGATTATTTCATGTACTAAATTCGAAAAATCGTGATTTTTTTTTCTAAATAATTTTGGTGGCTTGAAATAAATATAAAAACAATTGCCATCGATTTGAAACTTTTCAAAATTGCTCAAAATTCATTCGAGAATATGATTTCGTGAGAAGCTAGATACACTTCATCACCAAATTATGTGAAACTTTTATTTGAACAGCACGCGTAATTATGAAAAATTGTAATAAATTTGATGTAAAAATAAAAATATCAAAACAATTGTCGCCACCTTTATAATTTCCAAAATTACTTAAAAATCATTCGAGATTATTATTATAACGTGAATAACTACATGCATACCATCACCATATTTTGTGATAATTTCATGTACTTAATGCGAAAAATCGTGATTTTTTTTAAATTTTGGTGGCGTGAAATAAATATAAAAACAATTGCCATCGATTTGAAACTTTCCAAAATTGCTCAAAATTCATTCGAGAATATGATTTCGTGGGAAGGTGGATACACTTCATCACCAAATTATGTGATATCATGATTTAAACAGCGCGCGTAATTATGAAAAATTGTAATAAATTTGATGTAGAAATAAAAATATGAAAAAAATTCTCGCCACCTCAATAATTTCCAAAATTACTCAAAAATCATTCGAGATTATTATTACGTGAATAACTATATACATACCATCACCATATTTTATGATAATTTCATGTACTAAATGCGAAAAATCCTGTTTTTTTTTCTAAATAATTTTGGTGGCTTGAAATAAATATAAAAACAATTGCCATCGATTTAAACTTTCCAAAATTGCTCAAAATTCATTCGAGAATATGATTTCGTGAGAAGCTAGATACACTTAATCACCAAATTATGTGAAACTTTCATTTAAACAGCGCGCGTAATTATGAAAAATTGTAATAAATTTGATGTAAAAATAAAAATATCAAAACAATTGTCGCGATAATAATAATTTCCAAAAATACTCAAAAATCATTCGAGATTATTATTACGTGAATAACTTACTTACATACCATCACCATATTTTGTGATAATTTCAAGTACTTAATGCGAAAAATCGTGATTTTTTTAAATAATTTTGGTGGCTTGAAATAAATATAAAAACAATTGCCATCGATTTGAGACTTTCCAAATTTACTCAAAATTCATTCGAGAATATGATTTCGTGAGAAGCTAGATACACTTCATCACCAAATTATGTGAAACTTTTATTTAAACAGCGCGCGTATTTTTCAGTTTTTCGTCAAAAATTTTAAATCGCCAATTTTAACTGAAACCTACTAATTTACACACAAGAAGCACAGATTTGAAAACCGCGTTCAATTTGGTGCTTTCGTTTAGATGCTACGGCCGTCAAAATCTGAAAAAATTGACTTTTTTTGAAAATTTTGATGGTGACTTTTTTTTGCATTTCTTACTGGATTCAATTTTTTAATGACAATTAATTTAGCTCGTTTTTCTGATGAAGAAAAAGGTATTATGTAAGGGTCCACGGTGATTATTAAAAGAGTTGATTTTTTCGATTTTTTCCATTTTAGAGTTTTCTTTGCTGGCGCGTTATGGGCTTCAAATTGACATTTGTTCTTGCGAAAGTACATTTTCCGAGGCGTCTTGAAGGGATCTTTCTAGTGATGTGTAGAAACCCGGAATCAAACCAGTGGTTTCTTCAGGAAATTATTTCAAAGCCAATTTTTGAGCAAAAGTAAGAACATATTTTTGTTTTACTTTATAATAATAATAATAATAATAATAATAATAGATATTTATTTCCCAACAGACATATATCCAATTACAGGGAAATGTAACATTTCATAAGACATTAATTAGCAAAAATTAAACTAAGATAATATATAAAAAAAAAATATAACTAAAATATACATATTCTAAATGAACAAACTTGATAAGATTTTATGTCCTCCCATACACTATAATAAATCTGCCAGCTGACGTATCATGGACACCGAACATTCGTTATAAATATCCACACTGTAATGAACATTATTATATAGCCTAATAATGGTGTTAAGAGGCGAATTATAGTGAGCCGTGGTGTTAGAAAACGCATAACGAAACGCTAAACTATGCCGAGCAGATACTCTAGGGATGTTAAACATTAAGCGACCTAAAATATTGGGATCATCTATTAAACTATTAACAATACCACTTAAAAACAATACTCCCGCACAGTTACGACGATGCATAAGTGATTTAATGTTGAATGAATTCATCATATTGTCATAACTAATATTTACTGCTGGATATGTACCGAATGTTCGAAAATACAGTAATTTAAGAAATTTCTTTTGCTCATTTTCAATATTTTTTATATGAACATGGTGATGCGGTGACCAAATAATTGATGCAAATTCTAGTTTCGAGCGTACATAAGCATAATACAGTTTTATTAATATATTGGAATTTTCAAAATCCTTACAAATTCGGTGAATAAACCCTAGTAACTTAATAGCGTCTTTACAAATATTATTTACATGAAAACTAAACGATAAGCGTGTATCAAATGTTACACCCAAGTCACGAGTAACCTCACATCGCTCAAAACAAACATCATTCAAAGAATAACAATAAATAATGCTCGATCTTTTCCGGAAAAATGACATGCACTTGCATTTTTTTAAATTAAGATACAAAGAATTATCGGAACACCATTGATATATTTCAGCCAAATCATTTTGAAGCAATTCACAGTCGCGAGTTGATTCGACCGCCCTATAGATCTTCATATCATCCGCATAAAGTAAAACCTTGGACCGAATCTTATCAACAATATCATTGATGAAGACATTAAAAAGTAAGGGACCAAGGTTAGACCCTTGAGGTACACCACTTGTTACAAGGTACTTATAAGAATAATGTCCCATATATCCAACATACTGAGTTCTATTGGTAAGATATGACCGTAACAAAGAAATGGTATTTGGTGAACAACCATGTTTGCTGAGTTTGCTTAAAACTAAATTTTGGTCAATAGTATCAAATGCTTTACTAAAGTCCATATAAATTACGTCAACCTGCTTGCGATCATCCAGATTTTGCGAAATATCCTCAGTGAAGTTCAACAGATTTGTAACAACCGATCTTTTTCTTACAAAACCATGTTGCTTATCACTAATAATGTTAGAAAAATGACTATACATTTGATCAGACATAATACTTTCGAATAACTTAGAAACATTGTTGACTATAGTGACAGGTCTATAATGAAGCATATTACATCGATCGCCATTTTTAAACACAGGTGTGACTCTACCCACCTTCCAGTCATCGGGAAAACAACCTGTTGTGACTATTAAGTTAAACAAAAATTCAAGAGGGACTAAAAAGCTACTTATACAATCCTTTACTATAAATGCAGGAATCCTATCATGCCCTGCGGTGCTATTTCCAGATATTTTTTTTGCTGCTAATAAAATGTCCTCCTGACTCACAGAACCAATATTAAATGTTGGATAACACTCCTGTTGTCCAGTATATGTATCAGCCGGAGAAGATGTTTGGTTGGTATACACACTTTGAAAATATTTCGCAAAGCCATTTACAATGTCGCTAGGCTGACTTAATGTTTCATTGTCATATAAAATATTACCAGGAATGCGAGTGGATGATTTCTTTTTATTAACATAAGCCCAAATTTTTTTCGGATCACTCAAAACTGAATTCTCAATACCAGAAATATATTTTTTGTGATCAAGTTTTATCCTACAATGAATATCAGATCTTAGATTTCTTATTCTTACTCTTAAGTGATTAAGCTGATTAAAACAAGCAGTAATTTCCCCGCCCGCGTAATTGAATTCTTGCGCTCCATTCCTGTTGCATACGACATTAAATAGAAAACAATGATATTTGATGGCCGCAATTAGATTTAATGAGTCGGTTGTTCGTTTAAATTCAAGGAGCATTATGTGTGTGTGCGTCGTTAGTATCTTCCTGGTGGCATTCGGCTAATTAGCAGGGCGACAACAACGAGAGGATTTCCAGCGCTCTTCTCCTGCATATCTGCCGGATTCAATTAAGGCCCTGCGCATACTTTACAGTTTCATATTGCAGAAATCTAGACGGAATTGGCAAATTAAATTATAACGGAATTATAGCGACACGTTTCACTAGTTTCACCACTGTAATTTGCATCCTGAACTCGCCATTAAATCGCGCCACCCAATTTGTTACGGAAACGTGTACTCATAGTTTTAGTAGATTTCTTATATCGTCAAAATTTTATTCATAATAATTGACATATTTGTGTGAATAGCAATAATGTAAACACTGAAACTCATCACAAGACAACATAGAATAGAAGAGAATACGGATTTATTGCTAATATGCAAGGTATTTACAAACGTTATAAATCAGATGTGTATATCGACATATACATGCACTCATACCTACACATAAACACCTCCACAAATGTACTAAAACTAATTACATACATGATTAGTCGGGGGTAATACCACAAGAGTTTAGAATTTGTCCGGATAAATTTTATTTTTTTGCATTGAATCGACACAAATTTCGAGAATGTATTGAGGTGAAAAAATCACCGGTCACTTATTTCCGACACACGCCAAATACACTAATGCGTATATGTTTATTTTATATTGTTAGAACATGATAGAACAAGGTGGATATTAAATGCGATGCAATTCTACAATCCACGCATCGGGTGTCACCCTTAGCAGGGCTAAGCGTACGCTTGCGACATCTCACGTCAGAAGGCCGAAGTATGATATGCACGGGTACAGCTGTCACCGGCGTTAATTTCAAATGTACCTAACTAGTTGTATAATTGGTGAAAGGATAATATTTAACTAACTGGTACATGGATCGGGATGGCAATCGTGAAATTTGTTCGTGTCCGAAACGGTTTTTAATTATATTTCACCGCATACAGAACTGTCACGAGCTGTCACTGTTCAACTGAAGTTAGCTATTAACTAAAATTCTTAATATAAAGATCGATGTCATGGTGGTGGTAAATAAATTTTTATCCGCTTGCAAATTTTTTTTATCTGCCGTTTTAAATACACATTTTTATACATTAAATTCTTAAAATAAATTACTCATATTTATTGCAAAATTGGTCATTGTTTAAAGTCTACGACAACTAAGTCAAGCCTATTTTCCATGTTAATTCCAATAAATCAGCCAGCCATGTTTCACAATGTACTTTTTGCATTAACATTTCAGTATTTTTTTACACTAAATAATTAACAGTTGATGCACAACATTACATTAACAGAGCTAGCTCATTTTAATGCATAAAGTACATTTACCCACTGAAACAGCTATAACTCAAATTTCCGCCAAACATCCGTCCTGATAAAAAAAAAAGTTAACGTCAGTTTCGCTAAAATAAAATCACACCCTTATTATTATTCCACCGGTGACAAAGTTCGTGTTCATTAGCATAAACCGTAATAAATTCACCATCAATTTCAATTACCTGTAAAACTCGTGATTTTTTCTCTTTTGTATGAAACGGGCGATAAATTTCGCCCGCAGTTTGCTCACATACAAATTACGCAATCCTCGGCCTGCTGCGGCCCTTTTTTTCTGGCCGGCGTAAAGGGCAGGCGGCATTTGGCAACCGTGAAAAGGGACGACTTTGTTCCGGCACAGGTTGGACAATTTTAAAATAATTAAACTTTACGCGAGGAGGAGAAATCTGCATAAGAGGTGGCGAAGTAATTCGCACGTTTTTTGACTGAAACTTGGACCATAAAAAAGCGGGTGACTTTTTCGACTTTAAATTAAGACTTTTATCATCTTCAGCAGGATTATGCAGTTTTTTTTATTTAAAGGGCCGAGGGCACGCTCTGTACTCTATTATTTTTCTCCGGGAAGTTGGAGTCTTTAATTATAAGACATAAATTCCGGCAGGCTATACGTTATGAAATGATTTACATAATTAATAATGCGTCAGCGTCATAATTAACTTAATTTAACGCAATTAACTTTTGAATACAGAAAGGTAAAGTATACAATCAGTTAATCACTTAATTAAATGAGTAACAGTTCGTTTATTTCTTACGGTTTTGCAAATTTATTTCGACTAGATTCGTACAGGTTGACCTAATTTACATAACGTTGGCAGCTAGATAAAATGATACGCAAGTTATAATATGTTTTACTGAGAAATAAACAATGGCAGAAAAAGAACTTGACCATCTCGATTAAATGGAAGGTAAATGGTGTGTTTAAAAAAAAATGGCAGTCACCTATAAATTGAAATGTGCATGTTTCGAAGTAATGGTCTACATTTTCGACGGTAACTGAGTGTATTATTTTGCCTATACAGGATGTTCCATTTTAAATTGCCATCCCAAATATCTCGAAACCTGAGCAACATGGCAAAAAAATGTTTCAGATAAAAGTTGTTTGTGACCTTGAAAGTGACCTTGGCGTTAATTTTCAAGGTCAAACGAAGGTCAACTTTGTTTTTCAAATGGAACCCCCTATTTGTTATTGCGGAATCTACGGGAAAAAATACAAACTTTTCATTTGAAAATTATTTTTTAAGAGTTTTTTCACGAATTTTGTCCGTCATGTTGTTTGGAATTCCAGATGAATCCAGGCTGTGATTCATGCATTACCCTCGGCATTAGCATCAAAGATCCCCGGTTCTTACTCCCCTTGACTTTTTCTTCTGGGGCTAGTCAATGAGAAAATATTTGCTGAAGCTCCGACAACAATGCAGAACATGAAGGAGAGGATGAGGGCTGTCTTTCAGCCAATTTCCATCCAAACCCTTCGAAATGTTCAAGTAAACTTTCGCCAGCGGGTACAGAAGTGCATTGACGAGGATGGACACTTTATCGAGCATTTGATCTAAGAACGACATCGAACCTCCAGCTACTGAAACCATCGGCCCTTTCCAGGCCTAATGATGTGCACTATCCCATCGGCAACCTCCACGTGGTGCACATTGTGTGATGCTAATGCTGAGGATAATGCATGAGATTTCAAACAAAATTCGTGAAAAATCTCTTAAAAAAAGCATTAAAAAAAACCTTTTCTACAAAAAGTTTGTATCTTTTTCCGTAGAATATGATCCCGGAATAAAAAATAGGGATTATATTTGAAAAATCAAAGTTAATCTTCGTTTGACCTTGAAAATTGACCCCAAGGTCATTTTTAAGGTCACCAGCATATGTCCCCCTCCGAACCCTGCAACTTTTATCTGAAACATTTTTTTGCCGTGTTGCTCAGGTTTCGAGATATTTGGGGTCGCAATTTAAAATGAAAACATTTGAAAAGGATAGCGTTATACATTTTATTGATCAAATAAATCAAAAACACCATTTTGATGTGTGTACTACTTTAATGCTGAAATAACTTTGTTCGTTTTAATATTCACGACTAGTTTCGTAAATATCGTGTCGGAAAGTTAGAGCCTCCGCAATTACTTTGATTAAGTTTTTGTTTTGTTCGCATAAAATATTATATTGTAGGAATATTATTTATTTGCGTTGCTTCACGTTTATGGCATTGCGCGTCTTTTCCCGTTCGCTTTTATTTCCCATGCGAGACATTCAGAAGACAAGTTGCGTAAGCCCACCAAAGCTCCTTCCGCGATACTTAGCATCAAAGTCAATTAAAAATTAAATATTCAGAGATTTATATTTTATTATGCTCGTAATGTCGTCAGTAAGGATAAAGATAAATTTGCATACCATAGCTCTGAATTAAATGCGCAAAGTACGTGTTTGCCGATTGAGATCTATCGAAATCGGCAAACAGGTTTTGCGCTCATAGTACCAACTACTTAGCAGTGAAATTTTTTAATAAGCTACCCAATAGTTGGAAAGTAATGCCATTTAAGTAATTTAAAAGGGCAGTTACAAATGTGTTATTAAAGAATGCATTTTACTCCTTTGATGAATTTTTAAATATGTTGATACCTTTTGAGTGGTCCTCTAGTGTGATATTGATTTTAAACGTTTTAACATGTATGTCCGTTACTTAGATTTAGTTCTTAATATTTATCTAGTGTGATATTGATTTTAAAAGTTTTAACAAGTATGTCCGTTATTTAGATTTAGTTTTTAATATTAATTTTAATCACTGTTTTTGTTCCGTCTTATTTTTGCGGCAGATTTTTAAATTTATTTATTAGTTTAATCTTTAGGTTAACTTTTTACGAGTATTTTATTTGTCAATTTTATAATATATTACTATATGTAGATTCATTTGTAACTGACGAGTGTAAACTTATTACAAGTATAAACACGAATAAACTACAAACTACAAAGGGGTAGCGGGATAAGATGGGTGTGGCGGCCGCCGCGCGATTTGAGTTGAAAGTGTAGAAACCTTGTTTTAAATATTAAAAAAATAAGATTTGCATGCTCATTAACTGTCATTTTCAACTTCTACCAAAAATGTGGTTTTTCTTAAATTATTCCACTGTAAAATTGTGTGTATTTTGTTTTCGGTCAGTTGTGTGATCGGATTTAATTGATTTAATTTTATTACACCCAAAACTAGAGTACGGCATTTTTTCCAGATTTTTTACGGGTCATGGAACTCCAAAAACTTGGTGTAAACAGCAGAAAAACTTGAAATAAAATTGTTTTTTTAAGAATATTTTTTTTAAGCTTTCTTGTGCCCCTGCAAAAAGCATAAGTAGCCCTATTAATGGCCTTCATTATCCCCTTAACCGCGTGTTATTATCTTCACTTGTTCGCGCGAAAACTCAAAGTAAGTAAATTTTGTTTTCCATATCTTGGTAATAATAATATAATTACACGAGTAATTGACAAAGTATATGTCGTATATAACATTTTTAGGATTATCAAATAAGTTTTATGTTCAAAGTTTAATTTTAAAAATATTAAGACAGATAATTACATACAGAGGCAGAAAAATTTAAAAAATGTCAAAATGGATTTCCGTTAAAAAAAAATTTGAAAAGTTTTCATGATCACAATACTTACTCGTAGGGAGAAATTAAAATATAGCAAATCGCACAGTCGAAATTTTGGTAAGAATTAAGGCTTCCCACTGGATAGGTCATGATAAACGCGCAAGAAAATAAGCAATAAAATTATTATTAACCTTCCTTGTATCGGGTTGTCAGAACCCCTGCGTTGTCAACAGATTCCAGTATCAAGTAATTTTTGGTGGTAACCTCTTTTTTGAAGCCTGTTTTCTTAAAGTTCGTGAACATCAAAGTGTTAAGTTTTATTCATTTTTATTTATTTAGTTATGATACATTTTTTTTTTTATAAAAAGGAAGGATGGTTGACAGGAAATCGGGTTGAGGAAGCGCGGATGATTTGGGAATTGACGTAGCCAACTAGGGTATTCTGTCACAAACGATAATTTATATAATAATCATTTATAATGATGAAAGGGACATGCACTAAACATCCATGGATTTCGTTCCAAAAAAGTGACCGCGCGGATGGGATTCGAACCCACGACCAGGAGGCCCGTAAACAGGATTTCTACTCACTGGGCCACGCGGCCTCCTTAATGATAAATTGGAAATACATTTTTAAGAACGAAATATAATTCCATTTATCCCATTTACACTGCACAAAATCTCCTGATGTAATTCCACAGTAAGATTATATCTGATTAAACGGAGGCAAGAGCAGAGCGTGTCTTCAATTAAATTTCACATTTATAATTCACTTCCGGTGCACGAGGGCGGTTTTTATATGTTTTCTCGGCGCTTTCAAATGGCATTAAATAAAAATGCAGAGCTCGCCGATGTCTATCTATCACAAGCGGGGACAGTTCCGGAGATGAGTGCGGTTATAATGGGGGAGACGGGGGGGTTGGATTCTAGAATCCGGGGATTCTCGGCGGTGGTGGAGGTAACAGATCCAGACAATTCCATTCCATCATATTGTATTTGCTGCTGGGGTGGATGGCGTCCCTTCCCGTCAACTTAATTCCTTGACACAATGCAGCTCGTTATACAAATGTAATTGTCAGCAGAAAACTTCATAAAACCGAAGCATCAATGCTTATTGTCGAGATGGTGATGAAACGGGGGGGCCGGACGCCTCTCGTAGAAAATAAAAGAGTCGCGCATCCGCGATTATTCACGTTGCTCCGTGGCTTTCGGCATTGTCTCGAGGATTTCGTTCCGCATTTAAATTAATTCGGATGAATTTCGGTAATCACCGGTATCCGAAGATATACCTTCTGGAATAGAATGTATAAAACCTTATTATTACGTCTTGGAGCCACATTTGACTTTAAAGAAATTTTGAATAAAATACTGTATCAACTTACAAAAACCTAACAAATATCAGGAGATATTAAAAAAAGAAAAATTTCTTTCATGGAGATTTTGGAGACCCTGTACATCGTGGTTGAGTTATATTAGTTATTATATTATACCTTAATACATCGAAGCGAAAAAGTTTAAGGAAGAGGAAATAAAATTACTTATAAGAGGCTATTACAAGTTATATTGAAACGTCGAAGTTCTTAGCAAGCATTTTTTTAAGCTTTCCGAGTCAATATAATCCATAATTAAAACTCAAAAAGTTGCAGATAAATTTAATAAATATCGGATACGAGCAGAAACTTCCAATAAGTAAGTTCTAAGCAATTCACATCCAACCCCACCATTACGTAACATAATTACCCCATAGATTTTGATGTATCCAGTTTAGGCCCTTACCCGAAAGTGCACCTCACTGTTAGGAAGGTAAACTGCGAAACAATAGTATTCAGAAGTGGCACTTTGGTCAGCTAATGCGACCTTAGAATACACGTCGACTCCGAAAGGGCGAATTACGCGTGTTTCACCTTCGCGCCAATGTTAATTCTCTTCCGATATCGCCCTTCTAATACCCTTCGCAAAACCAATTTCACTTTAAATTGACCATTCACGGAACGTTATACTTCCCGCCACGTAATTAAATATTGTTTTATAAAATGATAAAACGAATCGAATCGACGGTTGAATTGCTAATAATTGCGGTGGAAATACATAGCATTGTTCTAATATAACTTATGATGTTAATAAAGTTCTTGTAAGATAGTTTTCAATTCAATTATTAAATATAGTTATAGTCTAATCGCTTTAAGACGCTAACTGCCTGTAGTTGATATTTTAACGAGACTAGACTATATATGATACTTATACAGGGTGTCCTAAATAGAGTAGGATTGCATGGGTATCTTTCTTATTCTTAAAGCTAGAGATCTGGTTAAATGGGCAATGTTGTGCAGTTTTCTATGCTGATTCAGACTATGTTAAGAAATTTTCAAAATTCCGAGCAGTTTAGAAAATATTTTAAAAAAACTGAAAATCGCGATTTTTAAAAAATTCAAATACCTCAATAATTATTAAAGATGCGAAAAAAAGTTTTAAATAAAAGTTACTTGGTTTAATTAGGCAAACATAGAAATCAAGTCAAAATAAAATTCAAGATGGCGGTTTTCGAGATATTAATACCAACTTTCTTATTTTAAATGGCCGCCATATTTGATTTTTACAAGCATAAATAGACTTTTTTTTTATCTTTTCAACGATATACAACAACCTATGTCAAAATAAAAAATAATAGAAATATTAATTGTTGTAAGTTTAAAACAAGTAGGCATAAATAAAAATTAAACACAATTTGTTATAACGACTAACTGTCATCTTACATTAGTTTATCAGTTGTATTAATCATTCATACATGTGTATTGTCTTAAGTTGTTGAAATATCGATAAATATTAATTACTTGAAATGGCGAATTATTCAATATCTGAACAATACGATATGTTTTGTAATTACATCAAGTGTTACAAAAACCCTTATCTTGCAGCACAAACATACCAAGCAAACTTTCCTGAAAGAAGGCAGCCGGACATTAAGGTATTTAAAAGATTGGATGAAAATATGCAATTGTATGGAAGTTTAAAAAAAAACCTAAGAGAAATAGAAATATGATCGTTGATGATGAAGAATTAACATTGGCTTGTGTGGCAGCTAATCCGAACATTTCATGTCGGCAGATAGACAATGAAGTTAACGTATCTAAGTCTAGAGCATCAACAATTTAAAAAAAGCACAAGTTTCACCCTTATAAATTGCACCTATCTCAGACTTTACAACCAAATGATAACATCCGTAGATTAACATTTTGCAGGTGGTTAATCAACAAAATTACGGAAAATAGTGATTTTATTTATAAACACAATTTTATGGATTGACGAATCTCACTTTTCTAATTGTGGATTATTTAATCGTCATAACGAGCACTATTGGGCTCAAGAAAATCCACACATAGTTATTCCACGGCGAAACCAATTACGGTTCGGCTTTAGTGTTTTTTGTGGCATAATGGGAAATCATTTACTTGGTCCTATAATTTTTGATGGAACTCTAACTGCACAACGTTATTTGGAAATTCTTCAAACAACCTTAGAAGATTTATTGGATGATTTACCTTTGGCACAAAATATGCAAATATGGTACCAGCAAGATGGCGCTCCAGCACACAATGCCAGAGATGTTATTACTTATCTAAATGGACGTTTTAATAATAAAGTAATAGCGACTAATACACCTGTACAGTGGCCAGCCAGATCTGCAGACGCCTCTTGACTTTTATTTGTGGGGCAACAAAGTTTATGGAAGTAACTTCAATTATAACAATGTGGATGAACTTCTTTATGTGATAGGATTTTTTCCTTGTTATTATGGATCTTCCTGAAGATAAATTAATGGTTATTACATTTAATATGCATACAAACTTTTTGTTAGCAATTATATATAGGAATACATTTTATATATTCATGGACATATTTTTTTGCCTGTGTGTGCCTGTGTTCCTATATCAATCAAAATATTTATTATAGTGTCCTTTAACGTGATAAACAATAATTAGCTCCATTCACTTGCATTCCTCAGTGTAGGATTATTTTTATTGCTGATGTGCAATATCGTTGAAAAATTCGACTTTATATTTTATTGAATATCTTGTATTTATGACGTATAGATGAACAAAACGGAACACAGGATTTTTAATGTTCATTTTTTTATATTGGAATATTATCTTCCCTGATCATTATAGAGGAAAGATCTCCTCCTAGCCAAATTAGTAAAAAAATAACAAATAAGGAATTTGAAAGAAGTTTGTACGGAGAAAAAAAAACATAAAAATGACAGACAGATATACACAAAGGCAGACAGTCACATAGACTTTTTTTTAACAAAAATTGTCGGAATCGACGAAATGGGTATTTCCGCATACTTTCTCGTAGTTTGCACGATGCAAGTAAAAAAATAAATATAACAGACAGGAAGACATGACGGCAGACACATATTTTTAATAAAAATTGTCGGAATCGACGGAAATGGCTTTTGCCACAAAAAAAAAAATTATTACGATCACAATAGTTTACCGTAGTTAGTATGGAGAAAGTAAAAAATAAATATGACAGACAGACGTCCATAAAGGTAGACATGCATATTTTCTACAAAAATTGTGGGAGTCAACGAAATGGATATTTCCGCAAAAAAAAAATATTTGGAAATTTGTTAAGATCACAATATTTTCCCTTATTTTGTAAAGAGAAAATAAAAAATAAGTATGACAGACAGATAGACAAAATAGTATCTGAGTGTCCACAAAGGTGGACACACAGATACTTTCTTTTTCACAAAAATTGTCGGAATCAACGAAACGGCTGTTCCGCAAAAAAAAATGGAAATTTCTTACGATCACAATATTTTCCCGTAGTTTGTACGGAGAAATTAGAAACTAAATATGACAGAGAGAGAGAGAGACACAAAGACAGACATACATATTTTTTACCTCAACAGAGGTTTACCAGATTGCTTCAATATTTTGAGGCTTGCGTTGGATTGATTGTAAATGTAAATGGAATTTGGTAGATTTTTAAATGCTGTGTATTTTTACTGCAGAAAAATGCAAAAATGTGGTTTTACATGTTAAATTCCAATATGAACAACATAAAGCAACAAATAAAGAACTTGTTTTTTTTTAAATCCTACTGGTGTTTGAAGAAAAGCATCGATAAATTTGCAAAATTCCTACGGTAAAACCACATGATTTTACTTTCTTTATACGATCATATATTTAGAACTGTAGAGCTAAATCTTAACTGGTGATTTTTTTTTTAATTTATGGACAATTCTATAGCATTGCATGAAATATTTAAAATACCCTAAGGAGAGAATTTTGAATAACCGTTAGTGCATTTATAATATTTTTTCTATCATTTTGTGCTTTCAAACAAAAACGTATACCCGGATCATAAGCCAGACCGAACGGAGTTTTCAACAGGTTCCGCATTCGGACTCTCTGAAGAATTACCCGAGGATGATTTTCTGCAAGCGCACCGAACTTCACAAATCGTATTATGTGCAGTTAATCTGCACCGGAAAATGCGGTTTTCTAAATATTTTATCGCATCCCTTTCCATATTTTCGCTCGGCCGTTGGTTCTTCCACTTTTTATTATTCACATATATTTTCTCCATTATACGCGGTGAATAAAATATGTCGCTAAAAGCCCTCGATGGGCACACAATGATATAATCTCGTGCATTCCATTATTCGATTTAAGAATTTATGAAAGTGTCTTATTGTTGCTGCGGAAGTTTTTTTTTTCTCTAATTTTTTGTTTGGAGGTTGATTAATGGTTGCGCTAATGCATGAATACAAGTCGAATCTTGGTAATCGCCCTAAATGAACACAATATCGGGTAATGGAAAAGCATTAGAAGATATTATCCGATTTCTGTTTATTTTTTAATGCAACATGCTGTAATTATGTATTTTCCATAGCCAAAACGACCTTTTGGAAATTAAATTGGAAGTAATGTGCAAAAAGGACACTTGGTTGTTTTTAATCATATTACTCTTCAACATGCTTTACTAAGTGTTAAAGTAAGTGCAACGAGAAATCAATTAATAGTATATTATTAAACGAGTGAGAAAGTTGGCCATTGTCACGAGGGTGAACTAATTTACCCGAGTGGCAATGGCCAACTTACTCACGAGTTTAAAACTATACTTCTTCGCATCATATTAAATAATTACCTAAAGATTTTTCCGTTTATATTAAATTATAACGAATAATTTTTCTATTTGGAAATTGCGGCAGTTCGCTGACAAAAAACAAACCGTAACCATAGTAACAACTAAACTGTCGAGAAAGTAAAATCGTCGTCATGCCATTGGCTGAAACTTGTTGGGCAATGAAACCGCTATCATTTGATTGGACGTCACCTGTTGGGCAATGAAATTGCTATCATTTGATTGGACATCACCTGTGGAGAAAATAATTCGGCCGAATAATAGACAACTTTCCCAATCAAAAACGAATTTACAACGTTTATATTATTTAATAAGATGCGAAAAATGTTTTTTTTATTATTGGTGGTGGCTACCAACGGAATTCAAGGGGTGGAGAGAGACAATACACTTTTACAAATATCCTCAGCAGGCAATTGGCCAGAGGTCTATCAGCCTTTCAAGGTGTATCAGATAAATTCAAAATGAATAATTTCAGACGAACCCAATGCCCAAGCGGATATTTCTCGGTCGGCGGGGAATCGAACCCAATCGACTCGTGATGCAGCGGGCAGATGCTCACGCTCCACTCACTACACCACCGAGCCGTCCTAAATTAATTCTAAAGTAATAATTGATGTGTCTTAAAGTTTCCAAATTATATATGTTTTAATGATGAATGTAATCCAACTATAAAAATTACAATTTCGCATTAAAGCTCTGGGGAGTGGAAACAAAACAAATTGACGGAAACAAATTTTGTAAAGAATTAGGGGATCATGAAATACGCAAGCGCTCTCCACTGTAATTTTATTTAGTGCTGAGGAATTGGACAGGGCAAAGAAAAAAACATTTAGCCCTACCAAATAATTCACCTTAAAGAGCACCCATTGTTATCCCACTCTCGTGGACGTCTTGGAAATAATACGAAATTAATTACATGCTAAATTTTGAGACAAGCACCAACAAGAATTTTAACATGAATTATACAAACTGAATAATATTAATAATTATGTCGCCAAGTGTAAAGAATGATAAAATTTGCATTACACTGTCAATTATTCCGTGCGTTTCAGAGAATTTACTACATGAAGAATATCTCTGTTAACTGAGAATGAAAAGCTTTTTAAAATTTCTAAAATTATGTAAGAGCCATTATCGATAGCTCCTTTTTTTTATATACAGTGCGAACGTTGGCTGTGGAACGCTCCAAATAAAACATTCCCCGATCATCTGCGGCCAAAATCCTCCGTAAATGGAAACCGTTTTTTTTATTTCACTAAATTTGTAGTACTTTTTATTCTTTTTACGACTGTGTAAAAATATTTTATTTTTGTTTTGTTTTTTATTTCAGAAATTGAAAAAAAAAATTATTTTTTAAAACTTATTTAATGTATCAAATGTTCAAAACGTTCCTCTCTTGGCAAAAAGTCAATCGGTGATAAAACCCATCCCTTACATTTTGAAATATTTCTGGTGGAATTTGTCTCATTTCTTAATTAAATTTATTTATGTGGTAAGTAAAACACGTGTGTTTGAGAATTTTCACAAATTTTAATGTCGAACACTGCGACAAATGTTTCGCCACACAGTGGCTTCATCAGGCAGATGATAAAATGTGTAATTTCTGCCCGATGAAGCGACATTTGTCGCAGTGTTCGACATTAAAATTTGTGAAAATTCTCAAACACACGTGTTTTACTTACCACATACATTATGGAATTTCACCAAGTAACAGCCTCATCAATCCAATATTTAAATTTATTTAATTTCTTAAATAAAAAAACAAAACATTTTTACACAGACGTAAAGAGAATAAAAAGTACTACACATTTAGAGAAGTAAAAAAAAATGGTTTCCATTAAAAAAAAATGGCGATGACGTTATCACGCAAAGGGGTGGGGGTATAGAAAATTGACAACTATCAGAAAATATGCGCGTTTAAAAAATAAGCTTGACGTTTCGGAGGATTTTGGCCGCAGATGATCGGGGAATTTTTTATTTGGAGCGTTCCACAGCCAATGTTCGCACTGTATAAATGATCTTTGACAACCTATTTACATGATTACAAATTTCATTTATTTAATTTTATAAACAAGACTGTCGCATGGGCTATCGACCCAAGGTCTTTCGGCCTCTCTTTTTTTATTATTAATAAAATATAAAAAAATAGGGCAGAAAGACCAATGGCCGATAGACCAGATAGACCAACACATTTTTAAAATTCAAGTTCATTTCGTATTTTTTTATATGTATTGTCTGAATTAAGATGTTATAAATATACTGAAGGAAAAAAAAATGAAACACTTGAAGTTCCTGAAATTTCGACCATTTTCAAACCGCCATAACTCGGCGTATTTTCAATCGATTTTGATGAATCTTTGAGCGCGAAAAACTTTAAAGTGTCTTCTTTAAAGTCATGCATGCGAACTTAAGCGTAACCCCTTCCGCCCCCCTCTAACGCTCCTGTGAAAAAAAGTTTTTTTCAGGAAACCATGTCCAACTTTGATGATGTCTACGGAGTTGGAAAAATTTTGTCGACTCGATCCAGCATAAAGGTATTCAAATTTGATTAATTCCCTATGCAGAACTCAAAGAACAAAGTTCCTAAGACGATTTGGCACCAAGTTATAGGTGTTTTAAAAAAAAGTGCATTTTGAGATTTTCAACTTTTCAACCAAATTTGATGATTCTTTCGAAAAAAAATCCCATTTTGGCTCTACTTTAAGGGGGTAAACTCAGATTGGAATGATACCTTTTCAAACCCTTCAACCTCCGGACAAAAAAAAACACGTTTTTTGACAAAAAAAACTCGTGTACCAAGTTGGAAAAGATGTGTCGACTCGATCCACCAAAAGGGCATTGAAATGTGTTCAATTACCTTTTCAGGACTCATAAACGAAGTTCTTACGGTGATTTAGCACAAAGTTATGGATTTTTTCCCGAAAGAATCATCAAATTTGGTCACTGAGTTATGTGCGAAAAACTTCAAAATGCACTTTTCTTTCAAACACTCATAACTTGGTGCCAAATCATCGTAGGAACTTCGTTCTTTGAGTTCTGCTTAGGGAATTAATCACATTTTAATACCTTTATGGTGGATCGAGTCGACAAAAATTTTCCAACTCCGTAGACATCGTCAAAGTTGGACATGATTTCCAGAAAAAATCTTTTTTTTCACAGGGGCGCTAGAGGGGGGCGAAAGGGGTTACGCTTAAGTTTGCATGCATGACTTTAAAGAAGACACTTCAAAGTTTTTCGCCCCCAAAGATTCATCACAATCGATTGAAAATACGCCGAGTTATGCCGGTTTGAAAATGGTCGAAATTTTCCGAATTTCATTTTTTTCCACCAGTGTATATATAACAGAAAAAAATATTCACCACAACACTACAACTATTAAAACTTTGCATTAAAGGGTTAAAAACAACTTTTGATAAAAATGGACATTTACTACGTCAAAACTAGCACCCTTTATGGTACAAGATTTATATTCGTGATTGCTAAAATTGGAAAAATCATTTTCTTTTATTTCACCTACGAATTCGTATATTCTAATAAATGATACAATCAGCTCGTTTTTCTGTCGCCAGAAGCGAAAACGTATAATTTGAAATGTAATAAAGCTGAAACAAACGTTCGCCCTTAATAACAAAGGGATTGTTTTTCACTGGAACTGGGCTAATAACATGAGAAGCATTACAACGCGAAATTACAAAGTTATAATTATTTACTAAGAAAATACCGTAATGTGAATTGTTCTTATTAATTAGAGAATTATTTCGCGAGCGTGATCCCGAGCCCGAGGGCTAATTTGATTTTAAAATATTCACGGAGGGATGCAATTTCGTTGCGGGGATAACTTTTAACAGTTAACTTAATATTGAGTGTTATCATAAACAATTATACTAATCACGTTTTACCTTTATAATGCGGTTTTCGTTTTCGTTTTCGATGTATTTCCTAGGGTGATAATGGTTGGCTTACCTGAAACAAAAATAGAATTTAAACATTATTTTATGTATTTTTTAAATATTGTTGTATAAATCATTTTGACTAGCATTAATACATGGTGAGAAAACTAAAGAAATATCTATATATTTAAGGATTAACACCACTCTAGCGGCCAAAAAACAAGCCCAACTTTGACGATTTATTTTGGGAGTATGGAAAAAGGAATGAGATTTCTTTTTAAAGGAGATATAATATTGTTTATGCTGGAGGCTTCTACTTCGTTATACATTTTAAATATTATAATAAAACACTTTTAACTTTGTTTTGTATAACTTATATATTTATTTTTGTGACTTAAGTTTCGGTAATACAATTACCATTTTCAAACAAGAAGTGAAGAAGTTCTTGTTTGAAAATGGTAATTGTATTACCGAAACTTAAGTCACAAAAATAAATATATAAGTTATACAAAACAAAGTTAAAAGTGTTTTATTATAATCTTTTTAAAGGGTTTATTTAAGACTTATTGAGGTATGAAAGTAAATATTTGTATTATCATGGCGGCGACAGAGCCGTTTTTTTTAACGGTTTTCTCGTAAAGTATAAGACCTGGCACAAAAAAACATTTTTTTTTACAATGTAGTTACCATGGGCTATGGAAGTACCTAGATTTTTTTTTCTAAATCAAATTGCATTTTTAAATTTTTTTTCGATTTTTTCGACTAAAAAATTATTTTAAAAATCTGAAAAAATCACATATATTATTGACCCAAATACCAAATTAGGTGAATTTCTTCAAGGTCATTGAACGTTATTTACAATATTAAAAGAATGTTTGAAAATAAAAAAAGAAAATTTGCCCACAAAAATGCCAAAAGAGTACTGAAAAATTGTCTTGAAAAAAAATACCAAAAAGAGTACTGAAAAAATTGTCCTGAAAAAAAATGGTGATGTGGCCATCATGTTACTTTCTCCGACTTGGTAGTATAATTTATATTTACGCTTTCGTGGTTTATTTTCAATTTAAATGTGCATCGAGCGTTTTGTCGTCTTGGATGAAACTGACGTTAAAAACCTCAAAGTTATGAAAGATGGAAAAATTATACTTCAAATTCAAAAACTCAGTTTACTTAAAAACCTACGAGATTATTCTTTATAAGTTGTTCATTTTATTATTCATAAATTTAGTGTAACTATTATCGTTTCATAATTATAAACCAAAAATGAAAAACAAATTAATACATTTTTTTCTCGAATAACAATGATTTTATGAAAAATATTTTCCAACAAATGATGTTAAATTATTTGTTGTCTTCAATATTTTTTAAAATGATCTTGGGACATTTTTCATATTTAAAAAAATATTGGAAAAAAACAAAAAAACAGTTAGGGTAAACACCTACTTCGGGTGTATGAAATTTTACCAAAAGCTTTTCAGTTATTCAGATTCTCAAATAAGACTTGTGTTTAAAGTTTCATATCAATTGCTGTATTAGTCAGACAGACAGACAGACACACGCACGCACACAGACCCACAGCATAATTTTTGTTTCCAGAAATTCTTAAAATGGCATCTAGGGACCCCAAAACGGATATTTCCGTAAAAACAATGTTTGAAATTTTTTTCACGATCACAATACTTTTTCGTACTTTGTAACGGAGAAAGTAAAAATGCCAAAAAGTAGTCTTGAAAAAAAATGCCAAAAAGTAGTCTTGAAAAAAAAAATGCCAAAAGTAGTCTTAAAAAAGAGTACTGAAAAAAATTGTCCAAAAAAAAATGCCAAAAAGAGTACTGGAAAAAATTGTCTAAAAAAAATACCGAAAACAGTACTTAAAAAATTGTACTGAAAAAAAATTGTCCTGAAAAAAAAGTGCCAAAAGTAGTCTTGCAAGAGTACTGAAAATAAATGCCAAAAAGAGTACCGGAAAAAATTGTCTAAAAAAATGCCTAAAAGAGTCTTTAGAATAGAATAGAATAAGATACAATTTTATTAGATCATTATATTGCCTTTACTATGTTGGACACATCAGGTATAAAATACATAAAGTTAAATTCAGACATGTATTCACGAAACAACTTAAAATAACTTGGTTAAAAGAGACTGTTATTCTTGGTGTTACGTAATTATATAATTTTTGAATTATGTTATGCTATAGAAAGCCTGCTGTAGAAGTAACGATTTTGTCTTGAGAAAGAGTACTAAAAGATTGTCTTGAAAAAAAATGCCAGAAAGAGTTTTGGAAAAGAATACTGAAGAAAATTGTCTTGAAAAAAAATGCCATAGTAGTCTTGAAAAAGAGTACTGAAAAAAATGCCAATTGAGCACTGAAAAAATTGTTTAAAAAATGCCAAAAAGAGCACTGGAAAAAATTGTCCTGAATAAAATGCCAAAAAGAGTACTGGAAAAAATTGTCTAGGAAAAAATGCCAAAGAGTCTTAAAAGTACTAAAAAAAATTATCCCCAAAAATGCTAAAAAGTCTTGAAAAAGTGAACTAAAAAAAATGCCAAAAAGAGTACTGGAAAAAATTGTCCTGAATAAAATGCCAAAAAGAGTACTGGAAAAAATTGTCTTGAACAAAATGGCAAAAAGAGTACTGAAAAAAATTATCTTGGAAAAAATGCCAAAGAGTCTTAAGAGTACTAAAAAAAATTGTCCCAAAAAAATGCTAAAAAGTCTTGAAAAAGTGAACTGAAAAAAAATGCCAAAAAGAGTTCTAGAAAAAATTGTCTTGAAAAAAATGCCAAAGAGTTTTAAGAGTACTAAAAAAATTGGCCCGAAAAAATGCTTAAAAGTCTTGAAAAAGTATAATTTAAAATTTTATTTCGTCATATGATTGCTGTCAATAAATACCATCTATGTGACTTTTTTCATCTTCCAACGTTTGGTGCGACATCTTCAACTAATATTTTTACGATATTTTTTGTATATTTATCAACAGTTCAGCAGTCATTTTATGTAAAATTATTATTAGAATTTCAGTATTCATTTTTTTTCAGTTTCGTATAAACAACCCAATTTTTTGTCAAGATATGACCATGAAACCCTCGAAAAATAGGTTATTGTTTTTAACCACTATAAAAATCTGAAAAAAATCATAAATATTTTTATCCCAAATACCAAATTAAGTAAATTTTTCAAGGTTAGAAAGGGCGAAAAAAAAATCGTTAAACTTAAAAAAAATACCCTAAATAAACTTTTATTTGGGTAAAAAATATATGTGAATTTTTCAGATTATTATAATAATTTTTAGTGATTAAAAAAAATAAAATCTTATTTTTCGAGGGTTTCAAGGTCATATCTTAGCAAACATATGACCTTGTAACGTATAAATATGTTATCTTGGGTAACAAATTTATACGAAACTGAAAAGAAAATTACTACTAAAATATTACCAATAATTTTGTATAAAATTACTGTTCAATTGTTGATGAATATATTAAAAGAATATCAAAATAAACATTTCAGTTATTCGAAATTTTGAAGATGACGCACCAAAAATTGGAAGATGAATAAATCACAGAAATGGCATTAACTGATAGAAATCATATAACGAAATAAAAATTTCCGTCAGTCGATCACTTAAGAGCGAGAAGTGAACTTGGCTTGTAAATTTTATTACCTCATAATTGTATTTTAAGTGAGGACCGAACTAAGCACCGACATGCGGCAGCATTCCATCGCCGAGCGAGTTTCGCATTTGTATTTTCTCTGACTGTACTTCCATAGAGAATATTATTGTGAAGCAACTGTCGAAATTTGAATTTTTCCAATTAAGTTAAATTATGTATTACAACGCGTATCGACGGTTTCGATCAAACTCATGATTAACAAACACATAAAGCGTAAGAAATATTATTATTATAATTGGAAAAAATAAGTGTACACAATATAAATGTTATTTTTCGCACGAACGGTGTGTAGGATAATGATCAATACATTAATACAAAAGCTGTGAAATATATTCGCGTGATCCAGAGATTTAGGGCATAAAAACTATATATTCAATTACGTTCGTTCGTGTAAATAATAACATGTAATTCGTTCCTTAGGGACGCCATGAATAATGCAGCATAGATAAATACACATTTGATACACGAAAATACTTTTCTGAACTACACTTTCAGCACACGGTAATGGCGTCTTGAGTATGCAGTTTTAATTGTGATTATTCTGCTGTCAAAGTGGAAGTGTTGTAATTAGTTAGATATTTTACGTGGTGATTATATACAGGGTGTTGAATTGCAAAACGGGCCGTAGGGATTTACATGTAAAATTGGAAATGTGTTAATATTGGCTCCCCTAATTATTTGACAGTATCGGTCTTCTTACATTATTTTTAAAGATTTTTAAGCTAAATGATTTGGTTCCTTGCAAAGTATTAACCGAGATATTTGCAATAAACTTTACATCTATTTTGAATTAAAAACAAAGGTTTGCCATGAAATCATAATGGCGGATATTTCATTTTACTCGAAAAAGTGACAGTCGCTGTCACATTACGATTTACAACCGGCCGTGTATTCTACACAAGAAAAAGTATTTATAAGTTAATGGTTTTACACAAGAACTATTTTAGAAGTGTACGTGATTTATTCAGTGTTGAAATTACGGAGAAGACAATACCCGGCAAAAGTATTATTTAATGAGCATAAAAATAATGTAAGTAGATTGATATTACAAAACAATTAAAGGAGCCAATTGTAACACATTTCAAATTTAGAGTAAAGTAGTAATTATTCATTGAATAGTACTTTTGCTGGTTATTGCCTCCTCCGGAAAGTCTTTCTTGTATTGAAAGTGTAAATCGTAATGCGATTGCAAACGTCACTTTTTAGAACAAAATGAAATATCCGCCATTATGATTCCATGGCAAACCTTTCTTTTTAATACACAATAGTTGTAAAGTTTTTTTCAAATATCTCGGTAAATACTCTACAGAAATTATTGAGTAAGGTACGCAATAATTCAGCTTAAAAAGCTTTAAAAATAATATAAGAAGACCGATACTGTCAAATAATTAGGAGAGCTAATATTAATACATTTCAAATTTTACATGTAAATCCCTATAGCCCGCTTTGCAATTCAACAACATGGCTCATGGTACGGCCACGGTGGTAATAAAAATGGGTGCGGGTTGGTTGGCTCATTCACACAGTGGAGCAGTAGAGATGCATTATCCTGACCTGGATCTACTTCCGCTGGCAGTGCCCTGAGTCACACCACCAGCCGCCACTGATATTTAAGTTGACAATAGAAAAATAAATGTTGGTATTTTAGTTATTGTTGATATTAGTGTTCATGAGAGGAATAAAAATCGACTTTACACATGCAGGAAATGAGGTAGTTTTTAATGACACAGAGTTATTATAATTGGGCAAGTATTTCAGTTTCAGTATCAAGAAAAAAAAAGTAGTTGAATATTTGATACAGTCTCGAGTCATAAAAGTTGTCCCAGTTGTACCGGCGCGAAAATTTATCGCCTCTATAACCGTTCGTAATTAAATTTTACAACACACACTTGACATAATTTTTATAACCCGTTTTATAAAAATTCTCCCGACACTTCACCCTGCCCCTTTTCCATTCCGCTCGAAGGCGCAATATTTACTCGGCCCTTTCCCTTTAATTTACAGTGTTGATTGATGGGATCCAGGGCCGAGGTTATATAAATATATTGTAATTGCGAACTCGTAAGAAGAACGTTCAATTATTTACGGTTTTGCGGTCGTATATCACCGCCTCGGTATTAATAATTAAGCTGGGCGGACTTTTTGCAATATTTTTTGTAGTTTTGGTGCTGCGCCATCTACTATGACATTTAATTTGGGGTCGGCGTTTCGCCATCATCGCAACTCACCCCGGCTTGCCGTTTCTTCGCGTCTATGGGAAAGGAAAAAATATAATTTATATTAGGGGTGGGTCTAGTTCTGGAAATGATTACTTTTTTCTGAGAAGAAAGCATTTTATATGTTTTATGTCTTTTTTTCGTAAATAATTAATATTGTGAACTAGCCTGAATATTCATTGTATTATTGTTTCTCCATAGAAATATACTGTGCTCATGATACATTTCATTGATAATTTGACTGTGTATAATCAGTTGCATATGATACATCTCATTCATAGAGTGACTGTTGCTCAAGGCACAGATGTGTATATTTAGTTGCTTATGTTACATCTCATTGATAGAGTAACTGTTGCCCAAGGAATTGAGGTGTATATTTAGTTGCTTATGTCATTGATAGAATAACTGTTGCCCAGGGCACAGATTTGTATATTTAGTTGCATATGATACATCTCATTGATAGAGTAACTGTTGCCCAAGAAATTGAGGTGTATATTTAGTTGCTTATGTTATTGATAGAATAACTGTTGCATAGGGCACAGATGTGTATTTTTAGTTGCATATGATACATCTCATTGATAGAGTAACTGTTGCCCAAGAAATTGAGGTGTATATTTAGTTGCTTATATTATTGATAGAATAACTGTTGCCCAGGGCACAGATGTGTATATTTAGTTGCATATGATACATCTCATTGATAGAGTAACTGTTGCCCAAGGAATTGAGGTGTATATTTAGTTGCTTATGTTATTGATAGAATAACTGTTGCCCAGGGCATAGATGTGTATATTTAGTTGCATATGATACATCTCATTGATAGAGTAACTGTTGCCCAAGGAATTGAGGTGTATATTTAGTTGCTTATGTTATTGATAGAATAACTGTTGCCCAGGGCATAGATGTGTATATTTAGTTGCATATGATACATCTCATTGATAGAGTAACTGTTGCCCAGGACATTGATGTGTATATTTAGTTGCTTATGTTATTGATAGAATAACTGTTGCACAGGGCACAGATGTGTATATTTAGTTGCATATGATACATCTCATTGATAGAGTAACTGTTGCCCAGGACATTGATGTGTATATTTAGTTGCTTATGTTATTGATAGAATAACTGTTGCCCAGGGCACAGATGTGTATATTTAGTTGCATATGATACATCTCATTGATAGAGTAACTGTTGCCCAAGAAATTGAGGTGTATATTTAGTTGCATATGATACATCTCATTGATAGAGTAACTGTTGCCCAAGAAATTGAGGTGTATATTTAGTTGCTTATATTATTGATAGAATAACTGTTGCCCAGGGCACAGATGTGTATATTTAGTTGCATATGATACATCTCATTGATAGAGTAACTGTTGCCCAGGACATTGATGTGTATATTTAGTTGCTTATGTTATTGATAGAATAACTATTGTCCAGGGCACAGATGTGTATATTTAGTTGCATATGATACATCTTATTGATAGAGTAACTGTTGCCCAAGAAATTGAGGTGTATATTTAGTTGCTTATGTTATTGATAGAATAACTGTTGCCCAGGGCACAGATATGTATATTTAGTTGCATATGATACACCTCATTGATAGAGTAACTGTAGCCCAAGAAACTGAGGTGTATATTTAGTTGCTTATGTTATTGATAGAATAACTATTGTCCAGGGCACAGATGTATATATTTAGTTGCATATAATACATCTCATTGATAGAGTGACGGAAGTAAACAACAAAAACATACTGTTTTATGTATAAATAGATCATGCTTGCCAGTGGCGGCTCGTGGAACATGTTGATGGTAGAGCCACTTACAGAATATACCCCTCGCCCATCTTTTGAAGAAACAAAGAACCACTTATCTTCCTAGACCAATCGAATATTTTGGCCAAAAAATCAAAAATTTGGAACGAAACAGCCGAAGATCTAAAATATTGTCCAAATAATCAAAACTCCTGGTTTAAAAAAAAAATTGAAAATGCAAGCAAAAGAAAAATAATTTACCATTTTCAGCCCCAAAAATAACTTATTTAAGCTTAAATTAAGTTCCAACCAGAAATTCAAAAATAATAGCAAATATAAAAATAAAAAAAAAATTCGCACAATAAAATCAATAATTCTACTTGAGAAAATCTAAAATATGGGACCAAAAATCTAAAATTCGTACCCAAAAATCAAAGTGGTAGACCAAAAAAAAGAAAATTTAAGTCGAAATAAAGAAAATTTCGGCCAAAAGACCAAAAATTGAAACCAAAATAATCGAAAATACAAAATATAGGCCAAAAAAGTAAAAATCTACAATAGGGCCTAAAACGGTGAAAATTTAGATGAAACATCGAAAACGAGCGTAAAGTTAAAAATTGCAGACAAAAAATCGAAAATTTCTACAAACCAATCGAATATTTTGGCCAAATTAAAAAAAAAATGAATAAAAACCGAAAATACAGAAATTTAAAATATGGGCCAAATAATCAAGAATCCTGATCTAAAAATGAAAAACGCAGACAAAAAATCGAAAACTTAGGTAGAAGCAAAATAATGTACCACTTTCAGTAAGTTAAGTCTTTCAATAAGTTTCTGACCTGAAATTCGAAAATAATAGCAAACAGTTTAAAAAAATCACGAAATAAAAGTAAAAAAATCTAAAATATAGGATAAAAAATATACAAAAAATCTAAAATATACGAAAAAAAATTGAGATCGAAAATCTAAAATTTTGGCCTAAAAATAAAAATAGTCGACCAAGGAAAGAAAAATTATAACAGACAAATAAAAAAAATGAAGAAAAATTTAGGGCAAAAGATTTCAAAAAAATCCACAATGTTGGTCAAAAAGTCGAAAATTTAGAAAAAACATTGAAAACTCGTCTCTAAAGAGAATAAATGCAGACTAAACGAAAAATGAAAAATGGGGGCCAAAAGAATCGAAAATTTTAACAATAAAATCGAAAAGTTAGGTCAAAATTTAAAATAAAAATCTGTAATGTTGGCCATAAAGTCGAAAATTAAGACAGTACATCGAAAACTCGTGCCTAAAGATAATAAATATAGACTAAAAAATCGAAAATTTCAACAAACAAAACTCGAAAATACCGGAAAAAATAAAAAATATCTCGCATATAAATCAATAATTCAGATATTTTAACCAAAATCAACTCTAAAATTTGAAACTGGAATTAAAAAATCGACCTGAAAAATAAAAAATACGGACCAAAAAAAAAACGAAAAGTTTAACAAGAAAATGTATGTCAAAATAAAGAATATTTAGGTCAACAGATCAAAAATTTAAACCCAAAAGAATCGAAAATATAGGTCAAAAATTTAAAAATTAAAAATTCTGCGGGAAAATCAAAAATGCGGGCCGAAAATTTAAACAATTAAATCGCAAATTTAGGTCAAAATAAAGGATATTTAGGCCAGAAGTTCAAATATTTTGACCAAAAATATCGAAAATACAGGTCAAAAATAATTTAAAAACGAAAAATTCGTCAGGAGAAATAAAAAATGCGGACCAAATAGTCGAAAATTTTAACAATAAAATCGAAATTTTAGGGCAAAATAAAGAATATTTAGGCCACTTTATTGTTCAAAATAATTTTCCAATCTTTTTTTTAATAGGAATTTTTTATTTATTTTCGCTTTAATCGCCCAAAGACAAAAAATGGTGATGTGTGCATCATGTTACTTTCTCCGACTTGATGGTATCATAGCCATTTATATTTACGTTTTCATGGTGTTTTGAAATCATATTTTAAATGTACATCGAGCGTTGCGTAAACTCGGATGAAACTGACGTTTAAAACGTCAAAATTATGAAAGATCGAAAAATTATACTTTAAATTCAAAAACTAGGTTTACTCAAAAACTAACGAGATTTCGAAAAAAACTTATTCTTTAGAAGTTGTTTATTTTGGAATTCTCTACAATTATTATTCACATAAAATTGCTGTAACTATTATCGTATCATAATTATAAACCAAAAATTAAAAAAAATTAAATAAATGTTTTTCTCGAATAGCAATGATTTTATGAAAAATATTTTCAAGCAAACGCTTTTCATTTCTTTGTTGTCTTCAATGTTTGTTTAAATATTTTTGTGATATTTTTTATATTAAGGAAAATATTGGCAAAAAACAAAAAACAGTTAAGGTAAACACCCACTTCCGGTGTACGAAATTTTACCAAAAGCTTTTCAGTTCTTCGGATTATCAAATAAGACGTATGTTCAAAGTTTCATATCAATTGCTCTATTGGTTTTTGAGATACAGCGCACACAGACAGACACACACACAGACACACACACAGACACACACACACACACACACACAGACACAAATTTGTTTTTTCCAGAAATTGTTGAAATGGCATCTAGGGACCCCAAAACGGATATTTCCGTAAAAAAAATTTTTGAAAAAAAAATCACGATCACAATACTTTCTCGTACTTCGTAACGGAGAAAGTAAAAACACGATCACAATACTTTCTCGTATTTCGTAACGGAGAAAGTAAAAATCAATTTAATGAAAACATTATATAAACTAAACGAATAGATATTGTAATAAAATAGAAAACTAAATATATAAATTTTTCAATTTTCACCTCTGTTTATGGGGGCTGGTACGTTTTCATTCAACTAATTTTTATTTTACCAAAATTTATCATTTTTTACGTTTTTTTCCGAAAATCCATAATGAGGTTAAAAATTAAGTATTAATCGATACATCCTAATGTGTACCCAACTAATGATGCAGTTTCTAATAGTGAAATCTGTGAAATGGTGCCAAGAAACACCTCGACAAATAAAGATTTGCAGTGGCGAGTTTACGGAGTTTTTGTGCTGAATTAAAACATTGCAATTTGTGAGTTATCTCCAAGATTGTAAAATTGTATTCGTTATCTTCTCTAAATTTAACTCGTGGTACGACTAATAATATCGATGATATTTAGTCGTTGGAACGGAAGCTGCACATTCAACTCGTTGAATCTGCAGCTCGGTTTCTACTTTTATTTATTGTTTGCAAAAAGGTCTCTAGACGAAAAATGATCATTTTCTAATAATTATATCTTAAAATTGGTTGAAATAGAAATAATCAATATTTACAATTCCCATATAATAATCCTTATTTTTCTTTAGATTTTTGTTGAACTTTCCTACATATGTCCATTTGCTTTATAGCCGAACTATTTTACAAATAGAGTACTTTAAATTTCCTTGATGTTCGAGCGTTTATTGATCTTCTCATCGAGAGGTTGGGCGGCGGGGTAGCTAAAGCCCCCTATGTCTCCCTGTAGTTGCCCCTTTGGTAAGATTATATTGAAATTAAAGCAGTTTCTGCAATAACAAACTTTGATTCTTTTTACCGGTTCCTCTTATGTCATATGTTACCTTTTATCGTGTTTCTTTTTAGTGTTATTAGTCTATTTGTTGCATTTGATTTCACACTATTCTTTACATTTTACTTGATGTTCTTAAATAGTCGCTAATTTAGCCTATGCGTACAGGGTGTTATGTAAATATACCGATAAACTTTTAAGGGTGATAAAGGGACATCAAAACTAACATATAAACATATTCAGGAAGACAATGTCTGTTCGATACTGACCCCGTAAGGGTCGAAACTATACTCGCAAAAATAAAATAAAAAATATTTTGCAGAATGTTTTAACAGGATTATTAGCATTAGGTTCCAGCATGATGGAGCACCCACATATTGGTTTAAACGTACGCCAGTACGTGGCCCGGCGTGTGCATTCTCCTGATTCAAACCTCCTTGATTTCTTTCTTTGGGGTTCTCTGAAATCTCTAGTCTACGAAATACCCATTCGTAATGAGGAAGATCTTGTCACAAAAATAATAGCCGCTTGTGCACAAGTAGAAGCTTTTCCAGAAATTTTCCAGGGAGCGCAAATTAATGCATTTTTTGTATTGAAGCAAATAGTCGACATTTTGAACAATTATTGCAAACAATACTACTACATGATCTTCATTCTTAATTATTTTTACATAGAGAATGGCAATTAATTTGATTAATTTGATTTGGAAAGGCTATGAAAAGAATAATTTTTATTTCATTAAAATGCAATAAACAACAAATTACAGCATTTTTATATCTAGAAAACGAAGCGTTTTCGGACATATCTTTATAAAACAAATTTTGATGTCCCCTACCATCCCTATATTTACGGAATACCCTGTATATTTCAATTCATTAATATTTCACCTATTTTTTAGTAGCTTAAATAAATATATTATTTTACTATCACGGGGTTAAATTAACATGATTGAGCTTCTTAAATGAATTAAATTTTAACAAACAACGTACTGTTTCGTGCATAGACGGGGGAATAGAGAAATTGGGTTGCAGGAATTACTTGGAAATCAGATGAAATGCATGCGAAGATTTAGTGGGATTAAGGCGATGAGGTTGCCGCTGATTAAATACACACCGCTCAGGTATTCCCCATCTTAATATCTGCTAATGGCGTAATCCCACTTCCCGGTTCCCGTATCCCGCGCATCCCGTCTGGCCCAACTTACAACTTCCAGCTCGAGCACCATAATAAACCGTCGCCGCCGCTCTGCAATATATACCAAAATAAACCGACTGGATTGTAATGCACGTGCTCAAACATGATTGCACATGTAATTAGTGAGTGGCATGTTTGGCCTGAGTAAATTAATTAAAATATTTTAAACTCGCGCACGTAGTTGTTGCTGCTTATCGGTTACGGCAGCACAGTCGAGTGATGTTAGGATGCTATCAGAAAATATTAGTAAGAAACGGTTCAGTTTTGCGGGTTGGTAAAAGTTATTATTTCAAGCGATTTTGTACTGTAGTGTAAAATCAATGGGTGTAATCGGTTGAAAAATCAATTATTTTCTAAAATTTCCTAAAATGTTCATGGTGACTGACTAATTTCTTCGCTAATGAAGATAGCTCATTTTTTTTAACGGCAATCAATTTCTCTCGTCTTTCTGATGAAAAAAAGTTAAATTCAATAGTCTACGATGATTATTAAGAAAGTTGCATTTTTTAACAAATTTCCAAGGGGTTTACTCATGTCTTTTTTTCGTATTTTCACCAAAAATTAAAAATCTCTAATCCGACTAATTGACGTACGAGGAGCTCAGATTTGCAATCCGCGTTTAATTTGGAGTTTTCGTTTGGTCGCTACGGCCGATCAAAGTCTGAAAAATCAATTATTTTCTAAAATTTCCTAAAATGTTCATGGTGACTGACTAATTTTTTTGCTATTGAAGATAGCTGAAATTTTTTAACGGCAATCAATTTCTCTCGTCTTTCTGATGAAAAAAAAGTTAAATTCAATAGTCTACGATGATTATTAAGAAAGTTGCATTTTTTAACAAATTTCCAAGGGGTTTACTCATGTCTTTTTTTTAGAAATCTCTAATCCGACTAATTGACGTACGAGGAGCTCAGATTTGCAATCCGCGTTCAATTTGGAGTTTTCGTTTGGCCGCTACGGCCGATCAAAGTCTGAAAAATCAATTATTTTCGTAAATTTTCAAAAATGTTCATGCTGACTGACTAATTTTTATGCTATTGAAGACAGCTGAAATTTTTAACGGCAAACAATTTCTCTCGTCTTTCTGATGAAAAAAAAGTTAAATTCAATAGTCTACGATGATTATTAAGAAAGTTGCATTTTTTAACAAATTTCCAAGGGGTTTACTCATCTCCTTTTTTCGTGTTTTCATCAAAAATTAAAAATCTCTAATCCGACTAATTGACGTACGAGGAGCTCAGATTGGCAATCTGCGTTCAATTTGGAGTTTTCGTTTGGCCGCTGCGGCCGATCAAAGTCTGAAAAATCAATTATTTTCTGAAATTTCCTAAAATGTTCATGGTGACTGACTAATTTTTTTGCTATTGTGGTTAGCTGAAATTTTTTAACGGCAATCAATTTCTCACGTCTTTCTGATGAAAAAAAAGTTAAATTCAATAGTCTACGATGATTATTAAGAAAGTTGCATTTTTTAACAAATTTCCAAGGGGTTTTCTCATGTCTTTTTTTCGTGTTTTCATAAATAATTAAAAATCTCTAATCCGACTAATTGACGTACGAGGAGCTCAGATTTGCAAACCGCGTTCAATTTGGAGTTTTCGTTTGGCCGCTACGGCCGATCAAAGTCTGAAAAATCAATTATTTTCTCAAATTTCCTAAAATGTTCATGGTGACTGACTAATTTTTTTGCTATTGTGGTTAGCTGAAATTTTTTAACGGCAATCAATTTCTCTCGTCTTTCTGATGAAAAAAAAATTTAAATTCAATAGTCTACGATGATTATTAAGAAAGTTGCATTTTTTAACAAATTTCCAAGGGGTTTACTCATGTCTTTTCTTCATGTTTTCATCAAAAATTAAAAATCTCTAATCCGACTAATTGACGTACGAGGAGCTCAGATTTGCAATCCGCGTTCAATTTGGAGTTTTCGTTTGGCAGCTACGGCCGATCAAATTCTGAAAAATCAATTATTTTTGTAAATTTTCTAAAATGTTCACTGTGACTGACTAATTTTTTTGCTATTAAAGATAGCTGAAATTTTTTAACGGCAATCAATTTCTCTCGTCTTTCTGATGAAAAAAAAGTTAAATTCAATAGTCTACGATGATTATTAAGAAAGTTGCATTTTTTAACAAATTTCCAAGGGGTTTACTCATGTCTTTTTTTCATGTTTTCATCAAAAATTAAAAATCTCTAATCCGACTAATTGACGTACGAGGAGCTCAGATTTGCAATCCGCGTTTAATTTGGAGTTTTCGTTTGGCCGCTGCGGCCGATCAAAGTCTGAAAAATCAATTATTTTCGTAAATTTTCTAAAATGTTCATGGTGACTGACTAATTTTTATGCTATTGAAGACAGCTGAAATTTTTTAACGGCAATCAATTTCTCTCGTCTTTCTGATGAAAAAAAAGTTAAATTCAATAGTCTACGATGATTATTAAGAAAGTTGCATTTTTTAACAAATTTCCAAGGGGTTTACTCATGTCTTTTTTTCATGTTTTCATCAAAAATTAAAAATCTCTAATCCGACTAATTGACGTACGAGGAGCTCAGATTTGCAATCCGCGTTTAATTTGGAGTTTTCGTTTGGCCGCTGCGGCCGATCAAAGTCTGAAAAATCAATTATTTTCGTAAATTTTCTAAAATGTTCATGGTGACTGACTATTTTTTATGCTATTGAAGACAGCTGAAATTTTTTAACGGCAATCAATTTCTCTCGTCTTTCTGATGAAAAAAAAGTTAAATTCAATAGTCTACGATGATTATTAAGAAAGTTGCATTTTTTAACAAATTTCCAAGGGGTTTACTCATGTCTTTTTTTCATGTTTTCATAAAAAATTAAAAATCTCTAATCCGACCAATTGACGTACGAGGAGCTCAGATTTGCAATCCGCGTTCAATTTGGAGTTTTCGTTTGGCCGCTACGGCCGATCAAAGTCTGAAAAATCAATTATTTTCGTAAATTTCCTAAAATGTTCATGGTGACTGACTAATTTTTTTTGCTATTGAAGATAGCTGATTTTTTTTAACGGCAATCAATTTCTCTCGTATTTCTGATGAAAAAAAGTTAAATTCAATAGTCTACGATGATTATTAAGAAAGTTGCATTTTTTAACAAATTTCCAAGGGATTTACTCGTGTATTTTTTTATGTTTTCGTCAAAAATTAAACATCAACTAGGATTCCACAGATTGTAGCAATGAAAGATCATATAAATGTGAGTAACCTCCTCCTTTTATTTATAAATAAAAATTGATTTTGACTCGTAATAAATTATATTACATTGTAAATTTGATGGTAAAAATATTACAAAATATGGAACTTGACATAAATTCCTTTTTTTTCATGTTATACGTTATCAGATTCCGACGTACGCCTGCATCGATCAGGGCCCTACCTTGTATCTTTCATTTCCGTTTTTTTTATGGATTTTATGGGTCTTCAGATATGACCCAAAAGGCAATATAAGTTCTAGTTTTACGTCGACCTACAAATGCATTTAAATATTTTTCATATTTCACCGATTCCCCTCATATTTTTATAAAACACATACACTTTACATAAATTGTAAGAAATACATATTAAATTTTATTGATATAAACTTTCTTAGATTTTAGTACTAATCGAATTTGTATTGTTCCATTAATGTCACTATTAGGTGAATAATTACTACGAGTGGATGTGGTTTAGTATTTTATTTACAATCGGTGCATTAGCTGCATGTTGGAGAAATGATGTAACACTTAGAATTCGGTTCAAAATTAAAGCTTAACGCATGTGAGGATAATTGAGGAGTTGAACCGCAAAACTCAACTAACCCAATTTTGGGCCAAAATGAGCTTGGTATCGATTCTTACTGTCCAAACATAGATAAATCCGAAAATGTGTGAATTGCCTTTCAAAACGCAACAAATCATATTTAAAAATACGGCTAAACATTCATTTTTTTAAGCAACAAATAGACTTCCTAAACGTTTTTCGCGGTTTCTGAACAAATTATAAAAGTGGATTTGTTGAGTTTTGCATTTCAACTCCTCAATTGTATTCAACTAGAGAACAATTTCATAGCAATGAAAGTCAGTTAAAACAGCCATTAAACATCCTCTTATTTATAAATAAATATTGGTTTTGATTCGTAATAAATTATATTACATTGTAACGTACGTTTTAGACAGTAGATGCATCCTTAATAGTATTTATTATTGAACATTTACAAGCCTGGAAAAGTTATTAACTTCAGCCTCTACACTATTTCTTTTACCAAAAAACATAAACATTGAAAATAATTTTTGTTACATCTGTATTATATTAACTATTAAGTAAAAGAGACTGCCGGTTTCCAGAACATTCCCGGTGTTTCGGAGTAAAAAAAATTGAGACCAAACACCTACTCCAAACTCAATCAAGACACTTATAATTACTTGTTTGATTACTCCTAAGACACACGTCGATTGTAATAACTAATATGCAATTCCAGTCAGTTAATTGGATTGCATGTGCGGTGTTTGACATTCCGTAATTATCCTTGGATTAGCGGGTGGCTTCCATCTTTATCGCCCCCATTCACGGCCCGCAAATCGATCAGGAGGATTTTATAATTTCGACCAAATAATAATAGAACATTCGTGTACACCGCTAATCTAAGCCCGTCATGCGGGCACTTGCAAAATCTGTTTGATGATGAACGAATCGTCGAGATGAATAGGAATTATTGATATCTGGGCCATTACTGCAAATTGAACCGCAGGTTTAAATAATATTGAATAGTGGGTATGGGGGTGGTTTAGCTGTATGTTTGCATTAGTTGCAGATAAATAGAAGTGACAATTTTCCAAAAAAAAATGGAATGTAAATCCCTGTTGCCCGCGTTACAATTCAACATCCTGTATGAACAAGAATAGTACAACATGCCAAAATAAACAACTTTTTCGAGATCCCTTTAGTTTAAAAAAAATGATATAAAATTATTTTGAAACCATGAAATCGGAGAAAGTAACGTGGATATTTTTTCTATTAAAACCATTTCGCAGTTCTTTTTGAGAAAATATCAGCCGGTTGGTTATTTAGGTTAGCCCAGGGCCCCCAAACTTCACCGCCCCTGCATGCTTATATGTATATCTGTGCCCCGCATATAAGATGCGTAATACATCCAGTTCGCGCAACGAAAGGGTTAATTTTTCGATTTTAATCAAAATTAACGAGTCGTACATTTTTAAAATTAATTAATCACATCAATTCATTCCAGATATAGCGGCGACATCGTAACAAAAATACTATTTATTTCCAATGTACGAAAAGTAACTATTAATCATACAATAATACGTACGGCAGAAACATGGAAACACATCAAGAACAATTTGCAATAATACCACCACTAACCTTAAAACTTCCAAATGCAGCTTCCAACAGTGAATTCTGTGTCCATAGTATCAGCACGGTTCCACCTTCACAAACATTACTAGCACTGTTAATCACTCGATATATTTACAATAATGAATACCCGTAATTATTACACCAGCGTTACAATTCAACCGACAAATAAACAAATGTTTTGAAGACCAACAGGCCACCGCCGATCGATACACGGGCGCTTTGTTTGGCGAGAGCGAAGAAAACAAAAACGTATCGCTGGCCCTCCGCCACTCGATCGCAATAATCGTCATTTTGTAACGCGTCGGTCTCTCGCTATTTTCAATGAATTTCGAGTATTTTTTGGATATAATCGTGAGTGTATTAGGTGAACGTGTAGTGTAAATACGGAAGAAGAGTACTGTGTCAAAATTGCCGCTGGTTATACATTGCAAAGTGAAGAAATCGTGAATAATAGTTGTGGCGTCGGATGTTCGTCGACCGGGAGCGAAAACGGGCAAATTTTAGGAAACGAAATGCGCCGGACAAATGCAAAAGGTAAGTGTACTTTTGATACAATATAATACAACGTGTAATTATAAATGGTTAGTAATCGTGTTTATAATCATAAGAAGAAGTGATGTGTACAAACACACATACACATACAAGGGTAATAACTTAATCGCAAAATTAATTATACACATTATTCCAAGTAACAATAAACACAGTGAGGATATATGCAAAAGTGTGAACAAACGAAACGTCTTAGAACAACAATAAATTTACAGGGTGTTCCAAGCTATTTCGTGCAATTATATTCAGTAATGATTTGTGCAAAAATATAACAGAAACAAAATACACAGGCAAGGTTTTCAACAATAAATATACAGAGTGTACTAATTTGTAATGCACAATATACACAGTAATTATTACAAAATTTAAAGAATGCGAAATACACATACTCGTACAAATACATACAGCAACTATTAAAATACTGACTGAACCCATTTTTTTTAATTTACAATATGGTGAATATGATTGACATAATATTATTTACAATAACGTGAATAGCTCGAACACCGGTGTTGTATAATTTTATAATTTATATTATTTGTGTGTTGTATCATAGCAGCCCTTAATTATATAACGTTCGTTACGGATGTGTTCTCAATTAAAATTGAGGTTCAATGATTGCAATGGTGGTTTCTACAGGGTGTTACAAATTCGATGCATCAGTATTGCCATCCGGGTAACTGTAAGAGATAGAGAGTTGGTTAACAAGAGGCGCATTTTAATAATGTATAAAGAAATTTAAAATATTCCTGTTCATGTTGTTTAGTCGATTAAGGTAGTCGTAATTATGAAGGTCAAAATGAAATATTCCAACTACGTACAGAAATATTCGAAGAAAAAAAAACAGAAAAAATCAATTCCGGTTTTTATTTTTTATGGCTTTATTACCGGTTATAAAAAAAGAATGGTGATGTGGCCATCATGTTACTTTCTCCGACTTGATGGTATCATTTATATTTACGCTTCCATGGTTTATTTTCAATTTAAATCATATTTTAAGTGTGTATCGAATGAAAGTGACGTTTAAAACGTCAAAATCATGAAAGATGGAAAAATTCAAAAACTCAGTTTACTCAAAAACTAAAGAGATTTCGAAAAAAACTTATTCTTTGTAAGTTGTTCATTTTGGAATTCTCTACAATTATTATCAACATAAATTTGCTGTAACTATTATAGTTTCATAATTATAAACCAAAAATGAAAAAAAATATAATAAATTTTTTTCTCGAATAACAATGATTTTATGAAAAATGTTTTCAAATAAAATAAGCTCATTTCTTTGTTGTCATCAATATTTGTGTAAATGTTTTTGTGATATTTTTCATATTTAAGAAAATATTGACAAAAAACAAAAAACAGTTAAGGTAAACACCCACTTCCAGTGTACACACACACACAGACACTTATTATTGTTTATTTATTATTATTGTTTATTTATTATTATTATTATTTTATCATGTGCACACTTTTTGGGGGCATATCAGGAATTTTAGGCAATTTCACATATATTATATAGGCTATCGAGGCATGGTTTTTGGTTGTTACTAGAGGTTAAAATAATTATTGTGTCAAAAGTTATGTCAATATAAATCTTAAAGTAAAGTTTTATTTTGGACTCAAAAATATCGTAAACCGTTATCGATTCGAAAAAAGTTAATCAATACTCTTATGTGCTTAAGATTATGTTAAAAAAAATTTTTCTCCCAAAACAAAAAAAATATTTATTTAGATAGTTTGTTTTTAGTAAATAAAATATTTCACGACTTTTATCACGTTTTTTTCACGACTTCTTTTACGACTTTTTTACGACTTTTATCTCGACTATTTCACAACTTTTTTTCACGACTATTTTTCACGACCTTTTCAAAACTTTTTCATGAATTTCTCACGACCCTTTCACGACTTTTGCTCGACGTTTTTACGACTATTTTTCACGACTTTTATTACGACATTTTGACGAGTTATTTTACGACTGATTTCACGACTTTTATCTCGACTATTTCACAACATTTTTTCACGACCTTTTCAAAACTTTTTTATGAATTTCTGACGACCCTTTCACGACTTTTGCTCGAAGTTTTTACGACTATTTTTCACGACTTTTATTATGACATTTTGACGACTTACTTTACGACTGATTTCACGACTTTTATCTCGACTATTTCACAACTTTTTTTCACGACTATTTTTCACGACCTTTTCAAAACTTTTTCACGAATTTTTCAGGACCCTTTCACGACTTTTGCTCGACTTTTTCACGACTATTTTTCACTACATTTTTACGACTTACTTTACGACTGATTTCATGATTTTATCTCTACTATGTCTCACCTTGTTTTTACGACCTTTTCACGACTTTTTCATGATTTTTACACGACTTTTATCAAGATATTTTTTCACAACTTTTTTCACGATATTTTTTACGACTTTTTTCCGCCAGATTGCCCACTGGCTATACACGCCACTGCTCTCCATATCTACCTAAATTTAACCAACAAATCTTTGAACGAAATTTCTTAATAAATTCATAAGTAATTTTGGAAGTTTCCCAAATCACAAAAAACAGAGTTTATAGTGTAAGTTGTAATTGTTACAAAGGGTAGTGGATGGGCCCTATCCTACCCTCCAATTAGTAAATTATAAACGATCGTTTTACAGTTGAAAAAACTTCGATAAAACACTGAAAGGTTGTCTTTCTGTTTCTTCCTCTTTCCCATCTTGGGCAAAATTATTTAACTGCTTCAATTATGGAATAGGAGCCACCCACCACTCTCCATATCCTCTGCAACCTAACCTACAAATATTTGTATTTTTGAACAAAATTTATTAGATATTCATCTATAATTTTAAAAGTTTATCTAATCACCAAAACTGAGTTTATAGTTTAAGTTGTAATTGATGCAAAGGGTGGTGGTGCTACCCACCAATTAGTAAATCATGAACGAGGGTTTTACCGTTCAAAAAATCAATAAAACACTGAAATGTTGTCTTTCTGTTTTTTTTTCTTTGGGAAATTAGTTCATTTATAGAGAAGTTTGGCAAAATTATTTAACTGGTTAAATTGTAAAATAGGGACCACCCACCACTTGAACCTAACCCACAAATATTTGTATTTTTGAGCGAAATTTATTTAAATTCAATAAAACGAAATATAGCCTGAATTTATGAATATTCAACCTGTTCGTTAATCTGCAAGCAAAAATTAAGTCTAAGACTATAAACAAAAAACTTATTGAAACAACTACTTCCCTGGCTAGTGCCACGCCGGATATTGAATGATACAAAAGAAATTTGCATGTTATTTAAATTTATTTGCACATTCGTTTATAATTTCGGAAGTTTACAAAATCACCAAAAACAGAGTTTAAGTTGTAATTGATATAAAGGACGGTGGGTGGGCTGTATCCAACCTCCAATTAGTAAATCATGAACGAGGGTTATACAGGTGAAGAAAAATCGATAAAACACTGAAATGTTGTCTTTCTATTTTTATTTTCTCTTATACTCTATTTACAGAAAACTTGGGCAAAATTATTTGACTGGTTGAATTATGGAATACGACTCACCCACCCATTATTTCTAATCCACCTGTACCTAACCTACAAATCTCTATATTTTTGAAGGAAATTTATTTGTAAATTCATCAATAATTTTGGAAGTTTATCAAATCACCAAAAACTGAGTTTAAGTTATAATTGATACGAAGGTTAGTGGGTGGGTCTTATCCTTCTTTCTTTATCTATCTAACTTTCTCTATCTTTACACTGCAATAAGAAAAACACAAAGGAGGATTTCACAGATGAGAAACAATAGATAAAACAAAGAAATATTGTCTTTCTGTTTATTCTCCTTCTCTAGTTCCTGTACAAAAATCTCGGGCTAAATACAACAAGTTGGATTGTGGGATAGAGCCCACCCATCTACCTCGATTGTGTTTTCGTATCCACTTGAACTTAACCTACAAAAATTTTTTTTTGTATTTTTGAACTTTGTAAATTCATCTATAATTTTAAAGCTATAAATTAGTTTTTCTGTCTCTCTTATCAAATTTGGTAAATGTGAGATACGCGGTATTGCCGCTTCACAGACGATATGTTAAATTTGATAGTGTGAAGCTTTTTTTCAAACACCCATAACTTGGTCAAATCGTCGTAGGAACTTCGTTCTTTGAGTCCTGCAAAGGGAATTAATCAAATTTTAATGCCTTTATGATGGATTTAGTCGATAATTCTACTCATGTATAAAAAGGTGCATTTAAAACGGCAGACAAAAAAAAATTGCAAATGGTTAAAAATTTATTTACCTTCACCATGACAACGATCTCTATATTATTAACAATTTTAGTAAATTTTACTCTGGCAATTCGTGTCAGTTCTGAATACCTTTGCGGTGAAATATAATTGAAATCCGTTTCGGACACGCTACTGCGTGAAAAATTGTTCACGATTGTCATTCCGGTCCATGAGCCAGGGAGGTAAATATTGTCCTTTTACCAATTATAGACTTAGTTTTGTACATTGATATTAAAGCCGGTGACACTGACAGAACTGCATTTTTTACTTCGGCCGCGAGATGTCGCAAGCGTACGGTAGCGCTACCACAGATTCGCGAATTATAGAATTGGATTGCATTTAATATCCATCTTGTTCTATCACGTATGTTTCTGATAGTATTAAACAAACATTTATATATTAGTGTATTTGGCGTCTTCTTTTTTATGTGCGTCGGAAATAAGTGTACAGGCGATTAAACGATCAGCCGTCATTGGTCTCCTAACATCATGTCGCTTGTAGTGTGTGTGAGAGGTTATAACCTATAATACAATATAAGAAACGCCAGAATTTATACTAAATGTAAGTAATAATGTATATTTATACAAAACAATAATTATAAATATCATTTTACTGGCTAGATCGCAGTGTTTGACAACTCGCAAAGGCGTAGGCTTGAATTTCGCGATTCCCGTGGCACTCAACCATTTTCATTTTACCCACACACTATTTCGACGATTGGTGCTTCATCCAATTCCATTACAAATAACAATGCTCTTTTACCCATTGTACTTTTAATTAATACAAATTGTTAATACAAATATAGTTGTTATTCGTTAAATTATCTCAACAAATACCACTCGCGGTTATAATTTCGGCAGGATAAATTTTATCTTAAGCACTCGTCATTTCATCGCAAATTTCTTGAATGAATTAGGCAAAATCCACTCGCGCTAAAGCGCTTGTAGATTTTTCCATCTCAATTCATTCTCGAAATTTGTATCGATTCAATGGCTCGTGCAAACAAATAAAATTTATCCGGCCAAATTTAACCTCTTGTGGTATTATCCCCGATAAAAATTTTCCAACTCCGTAGACATCGTCAAAGTTGGACATAATTTCCAGAAAAAAACTTTTTTTTTCACAAGGGCGCTAGAGGGGGCGGAAGGGGTTACGCTTAAGTTCGTATGCATGACTTTAAAGACACTTCAAAGTTTTTCGCTCTTAAAGATTCATCAAAATCGATTGAAAATACGCCGAGTTATCGCGCTTTGAAAATGGTCGAAATTTCACGAATTTAAAGTGTTTAATTTTTTTTTACTTCAGTATATAATGTGGTTTTAGATTTACGTGAAGATTTAATTACTAATAAAACACAGTTATATTCCTTTCTTGGCAATTTATTTTTATCGCTAGATGTACATTTCGGGTACTTATTACTTAGTACTATAATAGAAACTATACAAATTGTGCATTTAAAATGTAAATATTGTTTGGTGAAAATACAATTCCTTTGTGCACAGAATTCATTTTTAATTGTAATCGTGGTGGTAGGCAGCAATGTTTCATCTTCAGAATACTCTTTGTATTATTTACTTCGGTGTCCGGCATTCGCCCCTTTTATGCTTTTATGTATTCTCCATAGGCAGGGGCAATATTTCAACAGCTTACATCTTACATCCATATTCGTGGTTTTTAGACCGTATCATGGAAACGTCTGGGGGAGAGATAACGCGTATATCACACACGTAATAATTCTATACAGTTTTCAATTTAAAATAATAACAATAAGTATTTATGAGATGCAAAATTTGACGATGAATCAAAATTATGGCGAGCCGTGCTATAAATTTTGTTGATCCCCCGTCATAAAATTTGTTGAATATATCTTGAGAAAATTCGAGTGGGTATATTCACACATTACAACGTAATTCACCCGTTGGGTTAATAAAGCCAAGTAAACGAAGGCCATTAAGACCAGACCGTATAATAAATTTCGACTTAATTTAATATAGACCGCATGCCTCGATGTGTTGTTTACAATTAACATCCGACCATTGCCCGTTTCATCTTTTGCTCGTGCCTGCAAGACTAAACAAATTACGGAATTACCAATCCCTCTTTCCGCTTCCCACCGTGTACGATGTTTGTAATTTATGGTGCGCACACGACACCATCAACATCACTTTTTAATTAGGGCCCCGAGTTTTTTTTTTGTTTCGTTTTCTAATTAATCAAATTAAACTAGTACATTTTTGATGAATTAAGGCTCGTGCTGGTGGATGTTCCGTGTTTCGGCGTAATTATACGTTTAAAGGTATGAGTAATTGCGTTGGTATTAAATATTATTGTATGAAACATGATTAAGTAATTATGTATATCCACACTGGCACGCAGATGCATTATTCTGCAGATTTAGGAGAATATCACAACCGTAAAAAAAATGTATTTAAAAAAGGCCTGAATATACCGGGTGTACCATTTAACTTGTAAAATCAAAATAATTTAAAAAATACGCTTCATACGAAAAAACGTTTACCGTGTGTTCGATAAAAAACGCCCAACGCCATAACTCTGTTATTTATTGATCGATTTGAATGAACTAAAAAAATAAGTAAATGGCTGTTTAAATACTATAAAATGACGGTAATTATATATTTTTTAAAAATCAACTTCATTGCCAAATGATAGTCAACTTTAAATTTTTAAATGGCTGCATATACTTTTCTAATTTTATAATATTAGACATTGTTTTTGTGAATCCAATTATGCCCGTTATGTTGGTTTTGAGTTAACATTTTTGCCAGAAAAAGATAATAATAAATCTTGTTCACATGATTTTTTTGGTAATAAATGTAGTGTGCCTTGAAAAAAATTCGAATCGACAAATATCATTTATTGTATAAGTGATGTCAACCATTATTAGTGTATGTTTCAGACATAATCATGAAAAATAGCGAATTAACAGACATGTTACAAATTTATTTTCAATGTAATAGAAATCGAAGAGCAGCGGTACGAATTTATCATCTACGGTTTCCAGAGCGGCGAAAACCAGAACCTAAATTTAGAAGGTTAGAAGGAAATTTGAGACGTTATGAACCTTTAAAAATTCGAAGACAATGGATCGACAATTTCGTGGACGTTCTACTTAGTGTTTACAATAATCACAGAACATTTAAATCGCAACTAATACTTGCACTACTTATTGATTCTATTTTGCATTGTATTGAACGAAAAACAACATATTAGGCATTATTGGATTCAGAAAAATAATGTCGAATGAAGAAAAATTAAAACATTATATGCTGCCATTTGAAAATTTTAAGTTGGCTATCATTTGACAATGAAGTTATTATTGAAAAAAATCACTATTGATGTCATTTGTTAGTATTTCAACAACAATTGACTTTGGTTTTTAGTTCATTCATATCGGTCAATAAATAACAGAGTTATGGCGTTGGGCGTTTTTTATCGAACACACGGTATAGCTGGTGTACCATTTAACTTCAAATCAAAATAACTGGAAAATACGCTTCGTGCTGAAACCAAAGATTAACATTTCCTAAGGGGGGATCATCCTGTTCTAAATTCAGCCCACTGCTCCACCCCCAGTGAGTAGGGCGGGGGGCAACTTTGAAATTTTAAATAGGAACCCCTGATTTTTATTACAAAATCGGATTCTCCGGAAAAAAATACATAAGTTTTTATTGAAACATATTTTCATATCGTAACAGATAGTGGTGTAATGGCAAAAATTAAATTCAACACAAATAAAAAGTTAGTGGCGTCTCGCCTCTCTCCATCGGGGTTGTTAATTAAATTAAATGCTCAAAATGCACTTGTTGACTCGAGCCAGGAATTCCTGTACATTCAATAAAAACTTTTGTATTTTTTTCCGAAAAATCCGATTCTGTAATAAAACATGGGTTCCTATTTGAAATGTCAAAGTAATTTTTTTAATTCCTCAACCATAAATGCTTACTTTGGAGGTAAAAACATGTGTGCAAAATTTCAGAGAAATCAGTCCACTAATTTTCTAGAAAAGTGTACCTAAAAATCATGTTTTTCTAATGGAAAAGGGCTGAGGAAGTGACACCCCTTAAATAAAACAAAAGTTGAAAATTTTTATATTTTTTTTTTTGCAAATCTTAAACAGAAAAAAACTATGTAAGACAGAGAGAAAAATGCGCGAAATTCAAAATTCGACCTCAAATTTGGACACCCTTGTCAAAAGGTTTCTTTATAAACCGAATCTAAAAATGATCTGTATAAGTAGAGAGAGTTAGCGGGTACGGGGACAGGAAGTCTTCCCATGTAATATTCCCATAAGGAGCAGGAGCCACCCTTCCCATGTAAAATCCCATAAGGAGCATAAAGTTGTTTGGTATTTAGAAATGCATCTACACTGGTGGAAAAAAAATTAAACACTTCGACAATTTTCAAACCGCTATAACTCGGCGTATTTTCAATCGATTGTGATGAATCTTTGAGGGTGAAAAACAAGTGTCTTCTTTAAAGTCATTCATGCGTAACCCCTTCTTCCCCCTCTAGTGTCCCTGTGAAGAAAAAATGTTTTTTCAGGAAACCATGTCCAGCTTTGATGATGTCTAATAATAATAATAATAATAATAATAATAATAATAATAATAATTTATTTCCCAACAGAAACGAAATCCAATTACAGGGAAAAACTATAAAGACTAACTAAACCTAAAAATCATACAACGCATATAGTATGTTACTAATTATGAACTTATAAATAATAACTAAAAACTAAAAGGCGGAACAAGCATATTATCACAACAAGCTACAATATGATACAGCATTTGGTGTAATAAGTGGTAATGTTTGTAATTCTCACTAAATAAGATTAGGAGTTAACTTTAAAAACACTGACAAGGTGTCACTAAAAATGTCAACAGAATGGTGAATGGTGTTATATAATTTTACCATCTTAGTCAATGGTGAATTGAAATATGAGCACGTATTTGCTCTAGGATACCAAACGGAGTTAGAAACATTTTTTCGACTCGGTCCACCATAAAGGCATTAAAATTTGATCAATTCCCTATGCAGGACTCAAAGAACGAAGTTCCTACGACGATGTCATGGGTGCAGTTTGAGGTTTTTCGCACATAACTCGGTGACTTTTTAACCAAATTTGATAATTCTTTCGGGAAAAAATCCCATTTTGACTCTACTTTAGAAATAAACTCAGATTTCAATGATTCATTTTCGAATCCTTCAATCCGCGAACAAAAAAACACGTTTTTGGGCAACTTTAGCAACGTGTACCGAGTTGGAAAAAATGTATCGACTCGATCCACCAAAAGGTCATTGAAATGTGTTCAATTACCTGTGCAGGACTCAAATAACGAAGTTCCCACGACGAGGCGCAAAGTTATGGGTGTTTAAAAATAGCGAATTTTGTGGTTTTTTGAATCACAAGTCCGAAGTTTTTCGACGAAATTGTTTTCCTTTTCACGAATGAAATTTTCTTTGCATGTTCTTTGAGTTATGCACGAAAATTTATTGTTTGCGCGAAATCATGAATATAATAATAATAATAATAATAATATTAAAGTTTATTTACGGTAACCACCTTTGTATACATGAATTTTTTTTTTGGCTACCATAGGCTTCTTCTATTTAACTTGTTTTTTCTCGAGGATTATCTGCGCTGTGATTGTTATTTCTTAATTATTTTTTAACCATTGGCTCGGATCCCAATCTTCCAGGTAATCCAATAAAATTGATAATAATTATGTTCTCTAGTGTCAATCTGTTTTTTTTTTCTGTAAAAAATGAATTCAGGTGACCGAAGCCTCTCCCATTTTCAGCAATGGTTTTCAAAATATTTTTAGCTTTGTGAATTTCCATAGGGTTACGTAATTTTCAGAGTTTGTCAAAATTTTCTGTAAAATCTGTAAACACATTAATGTCGATCCGATACTTGAAAATGTCAAAGAACTTTTGAGCTGGTTGATCCTCAATAACAAACAACAACGTCTTCGAGTTTTCGGTATTAAGTTTCGAAATATTTTATGAAAGAGTTTCTATCACATGAATTATCGGAATTCATCAGTATAATTTTATGATTTTTACTTTCTCCGTTACGAAGTACGAGAAAGTATTGTGATCGTGATTTTTTTTTCAAAAATTTTTTTTACGGAAATATCCGTTTTGGGGTCCCTAGATGCTATTTCAACAATTTCTGGACAAAAATTTTTTGTGTCTGTGTATGTGTGTGTGTCTTTGTGCGCTGTATCTCAAAAACTGATAGAGCAATTGCTACGAAACTTTGAACATACGTTTTATTTGATAATCCGAAAAACTGAAAAGCTTTTGGTAAAATTTCGTACACCGGAAGTGGTTGTTTACCTTAACTGTTTTTTGTTTTTTGCCTATATTTTCTTAAATATGAAAAATATCACAAAAACATTTAAACAAATGTTGAAGACAATAAAGAAATGAACATCTTTGGTTTAAAAATATTTTTTATAAAATCATTGTTATTCGAGAAAAAAAATTATTAGTTTTTTTTTAAATTTTTGGTTTATAATTATAAAACGTTAATAGTTACAGAAAATTTATGTAGAGAATGCCAAAATGAACAACTTATAAAGAATAAGTTTTTTTCGAAATCTCTTTAGTTTTTGAGTAAACTGAATTTTTGAATTTAAAGTATAATTTTTACATCTTTTATAATTTTGACGTTTTAAACGTCAGTTTCATGCAAGTCTACAAAACGCTCGATGTACATTTAAAATACGATTAAAATTGAAAATAGACCATGAAAACGTAAATATAAATGATACCTTCAAGTCGGAGAAAGTAACATGATGGCCACATCACCATTTTTTAAGATGCTTTCAGAAAGCATTTCGGAGGCAAACACTTAAATGATGAGCTATGGATTAATTGAATAGGTTTGAATTTTTTTAAACCAATTTTTTCGCTTAAGTTCTGTTATGTTGGTGATTGGTTACTAATTAACTACAATTTATGCGTCTTTATTCATTTACAGCTTAAACTGATCCGTGATTTCTGTACAGCATTGCCTATAATATCAGCATGTATATACAATTGCCTATCCGCACATACAATTCCATATCCTTAAAAGCTCCATTATCTGTCTTAACCATTTCAGATGTTTTAATTATTCGCCGAATCAAATTTTCTGCTTTGAACAATTTCTATTTTGTAATTCCTTGGACGATATAGAAATCGCTGACATATCAATCATAAGAGCCAAGTCTTTTATCAATTTGTTTGTTTTCGAGATGTTTCTGCATGTCCGAGAATTGTCCTTTTATTTGAACAAATGCTTAACTGCAACATTTTATCTTAAGCTATCATACATGCAGCCCGGCATGGCTAAAAAATTCATTCAATTCGATCTCATTTCTAAACGGCTCTGAGATCTATCGATCACTTTCTTGATGTCTTTGACAGGGGCGGCTCGATATGTAGAGCCAAGGAGCCATGGCACCTCCTCCAATTTTAAACTCAGCAAGAAGTTTTAATTAAATCTTAAAACACTTTTTCGCCAGTTACTTTGGTCTAGGAAGATAAATCGATCGTTCTTTCTTTTTCAAAAAAGGGGGAAGCGTATATTGTATAAATGACTCTACCATAAACATGTTCCACGAGCCGCCACTGGTCTTTGATCCATCATCTAAAACAAGCTAAAGGCGATTATTCCTTCAGTACAAGACAATACTAATTCGAAAACGGCTCAAAATTAAAGCTTTAAGACCCGACTTTTTCCGAACACAACTTTGGCTTCATCTGGACAGTATGCAATTAGATTTCATTTTAAATAGTCCTTGCTGAATTCTACGCTGTTTTTTTTTAATAGAATATTAAAAATTGAATTAGAATCGTGCTTTTGTAATTCAAATTATGTGAATGGCAAGATCTCTGGATTTTCTGCTTTAACAAGGGTTACTTAAACTGACTTACTGCACAACCTTGAAGCCCTATCAATGATAAATGTAGGAATCTCAAAGTGGATACTTCTGTTTAAACAAATTGTTTAAAATTATTTTAGGATCACCATACTTTTCCATACTTCGTAACAAAGTAAAAAAATATCGTTCTGGAATTTGAAGTAATATTTATTTCTACAGAAATTTTCGAAATTTCATGCAAATATGAAAGCAGATCATGTTTTCAACAGGAATATGTAAGTAAAAAAAAAAAGAATGAAAATTTCATTTAAAATAAACTAAAGGGTATAGCCGAATAAGATGGTCAAAAGTGTCCCCAAAGCAAATCAATAATCGCGATGACTGGATGAAAGATAATTAAAAATGCCGTTGATAGCTCGAAATTTTAGCATCCTGAAGCAATTTGTTGTCGAGATATGACCGAAAACGTGAATTTTACGTTTTATTTTTTTCTCCTTTTCTATGGCACGAATCAAGCTGAAACCACGTCTACCCAAAACAAAAAATACTTCTCGCAGTATTTTTTCTCAAATTTTTTTGGCGCCAAATTCAAATAGAAAAATGAAGGAAAAGCTTTCAAAATTCATTTTAGCAGTGAAGTTATTCGAGGACTGTCTCAGAGTTTTTTCTGTGAATGTGTTTTACCAAATTCTATAACATACATTTTTTTCAGAATTTTAAACAGTGTGGAAGATATTTAAAATAATTAAAATCCACTTTTACCACCTTAAAAATTTGAATTTCGCTCCAAAATTGTGACAAAGAAGTTATTTTTGTGAAATAATTATTTTTTTTTAATTCGAGAGATACACTTCACAAAAATAACTTTTTTTATCACAATTTTGGCGCGAAATTCAAATTTTTAAGGTGGTAAAAGGGGTTTTTAATTATTTTAACTATCTTCCACACTCTTTAAAATTCTGAAAAAAAATATATGTTATAGAATTTGGTAAAACACATTCACAGAAAAAAACTCTGAGACAGTCCTCGAATACCTTCACTGCAAAAATGAATTTTGAAAACTTTTCCTTCATTTTTCTATTTGAATTTGGCGCCAAAAAAATTTGAGAAAGATACTGCGAGGTGTAATTTTTGTTTGTTTTGGGTAGAAGTGGTTTCAGCTTGATTCGTGCCATAGAAAAGGAGAAAAAAAATAAAACGTAAAATTCACATTTTCGGTCATATCTCGACAACAAATTGCTTCAGGAGGCTGAAATTTCGAGCAATCAACGGCATTTTTAATTATTTTTCATCCAATCATCGCGATTATTGATTTGCTTTGGGGGCGCTTTTGACCATCTTATTCGGCTATACCCTTTAAACAAATAGTTTAGCCCTTGCCAGATAAAATCACTCTGACTATGCAACTGTTCGGTACGTTAATATTAATCCCGAAAAATATCAAACTTTTCAGCAAACAAAAAAATTCAATACCCAAATGCGAAGTCAACGATATTACCGGAATAATTGGAAGTCGTGTGCACGTACCGTACTGTATATTTTTCGTCGAAAAACCGTTTCAGTGGCCCCATGCAGCGAACGCACTGACATGAATAAAATCAAATCAAAACCGATACCATGCAGACACATTCGGCTCCATTCACGCGACAGTTGTATGTATTTCTGGGACTTTCCCTTCATGAAAATCATTTTATTTCATCATTACTGTCCAATCGCTCTATATAAACACTCATCCGTTTATTTCGTTGCATATTAATGTAATTACCGCATCAACACATTCAATAAACATTTCAATCACACGCTCAAACATATGTCGTCGGGACCGTAATCATTTTATGCGTTAATTTATTAATTACTACGCGGCGCGGGCGCTATTTTTCACCAATTTATTATTACAACTAGAACGCCTAATGGAAATAGTAATGAAATTTAAATAATTTATTATTTAAAAGTTAAAAAAAAAATTGACATCAATGTGATATAAATCCAAATTGTAAAAAAAATAGTACATTATTATACAAGTTTAATAAGAGCGTATATTGTGGCACGAGTGGGATTGGATTGGATTGTGGGGCACTCCAATGTAACGAGTGCCCCACAATGCCTCTTATTAAACAAGTATAATATACTATTTTTTCTACTTTGGTTTTAGCTAAGGAATTATTTCTAAAATGAAATATATACTTAAACCTAGTGAGTTTTATCTTTTAACATTTGGCAGCACTAAAAACATTTGATCCTTTCGAACGAATTTAATATTTGACATACGTATTTCTACGGCGATTTCAATAGTTACTTTTAAAACATATTAAATCAAGAATATTACTTACACACCTCCAAAAATAAGGGAGGTTGCCAAGGGTGCGATAAACAAACTATTTCCACGTAAGTTGTAACCAAATTAAGCTTATAAAATAATGCAACGCCTAAATGATAATCGAAATTTAAGGTTATGATTACATTTGTTTCTCGTTTCTCGTGTCAGGCATCGATCGACGCTAATTAAAAATCCACACCGACTCAAGCGGCTCTTTTTCGCCGCGAATGAAACATGCATTATACTCTCGCTGTTTCTTCCGTGATATTCGTTTTGCAAACAAAGTGATAATACATATAATAAATGACAAGCTTTCCTCTGTGTATGTTGTGTTGCCTAAACGTCGTCACCGAGAGCCAAGTGAATTCATGCGTCCGGCCATTGCTACCGAGTTCCTACATTTTCCACGCGGATAAAAAGTGAACAATATGACGCCTCCGTTTTCTTTAACCTTAGTGGTACTGGTGGCGAACTCCCCAAAATGCATTCGAACATATTCAGTGTGTAACGCATTGGACGGTTCCAATTATCCTATGAATTAACGGCAATTTTACATTTTGATGTCGACATATGTCACGTTTAAGTACTGCCAATCGCAACAACTAAAATGTTACCACAAATAGTTTAATAATGAGCAAAACTGTAAAATAAAAAATCTCATTATTAAACTATTTTTGATATAACAAAAGGTCGATTGTTAAACCAAAGTAGAAAAAATTATATTATTTAATTATTCTTAGTACATTTAATCAGGATGAAAATGTATTTAATGTAAATATATTTAGTTTAGTCACACATCCGTTTTATGACGTTTGTGAACACCCTGTATATTAGCAATAAATATTAATTCTATTCTATTTTATCAACAAAACTGTAATGACACTGTAATTGGACTTCGATCAACCCATTTGGAAAATTTGATGAATTAATAAATAATTGAACATTCAATATAAATATTTTATAAGGAATGTTCAATTTTAAACATTTTACTTGCGTTTAAAAAGTAATTACGGTTTTGTTTGCCGAACGAAAATAAAGTCGGTGTAAATGAAGTGAGACGAATTTAAAAATTATCGGAACAATGCGAAACTACTGGCGGGTCGGAACTAGTTTTCCAGTGGAAAAAGGAAGTTTTAAAGTTCTGACTATTTTCCAATATGGCCGGGGTTTTATGGCGAAACGATTCACATGTTTTTACTGCGAAACTTTACCCTTTTCGCTCGGTAATTAGTCGGACATTTACCGGTCTGTTGGCCGCCACTGTCTTCTTTTTTTGGAAAACTTGCCCACACACACACACATACACATAAAAACTTACTGGAGCGAGAACATATTTCGATTGAGATTATTTTATTTCCAGTTTAAGGAAAATATTAGATGATTCTTTCAATTATTTATCAAATCAAAGTGAAATACATAAATACACCAAAATATTTGTTATAATGTACAGTTACCGAGACATACATATATAGGCAAATGAATTTAGTCGACACGTTTTATATATTTTTTAATTTTTCACTCGAGCATTACACAATTATAAAACTATAATTTTAAAAAATTCACAACTTTCGAAATAACCGGTGGATTTTCAAACACTCTATTTAGTTTGATAAAACAATGATCTGCAAATCTAACTTAATTTTTGTAGAATTTAGTAAACACGTTTTATATATTTTTTCAAATTTTTAACTCGAGTATTACACAATTCGAGATCTAAAATTTTCAAAAATTCACAATTCGCGAAATAATTGGTGAATTTTCAAAAACTTCACCTAATTTGATAAAACGATGATTTCCAAATCTAATTGAATTTTTGTAGAATTTAGTCGACACGTTTTACATATTTTTTTAATTTTTCACTCGAGCATTACACAATTCAAAAACTAAAATTTTCGAAAATTCACAACTTTCGAATTAATTCGTGGATTTTCAAAAACTCTATTTAGTTTGATAAAACGATGATCTGCAAATCTAATTTAATTTTTGTAGAATTTAGTAGACACGTTTTATATATTTTTTCAAATTTTTAACTCGAGTATTACACAATTCGAGATCTAAAATTTTAAAAAATTCACAACTCGCGAAATAATCGGTAAATTTTTAAACACTCCATTTCATTTGATAAAACCATGATTTGTAAATCTAATTTAATTTTTGTAGAATTTAGTCGACACGCTTTATATTTTTTTTAAATTTTTTGCTGGGGTATTATACAATTCAAGAACTAAAATTTTCAAAAATTCACAACTCGCGAAATAATCGGTGGATTTTCAAAAACTTCACCTAATTTGATAAAACGATGATTTGCAAATCTAATTTAATTTTTGTAAAATTTAGTAGACACGTTTTATATATTTTTAAAATTTTTAACTCGAGTATTACACAATTCGAGATCTAAAATTTTCAAAAATTCACAATTCCCGAAATAATTGGTGAATTTTCAAAAACTCTATTTCATCTGATAAAACCATGATTTGTAAATCTAATTCAATTTTTGTAGAATTTAGTCGACCCGCTTTATATATTTTTTTAATTTTTTGCTGGAGTATTACACAATTCGAGAACTAAAATTTTCAAAAATTCACAACTCGCGAAATAATCGGTGTATTTTCAAAAACTTTACCTAATTTGATAAAACAATGATTTCCAAATCCAATTGAATTTTTGTAGAATTTAGTCGACACGTTTTATATATTTTTTTAAATTTTTCACTCGAGCATTACACAATTGTAAAACTAAAATTTTTAAAAATTCACAACTTTCGAAATAATCGGTAGATTTTCAAAAACTCTATTTAGTTTAATAAATCGATGATCTGCAAATCTAATTTAATTTTTATAGAATTTAGTAGACACTTTTTATATATTTTTTAAATTTTTAACTCGAGTATTACACAATTCGAGATCTAAAATTTTCAAAAATTCACAATTCGCGAAATAATTGGTGAATTTTCAAAAACTTCATTTCAACTGATAAAACCATGATTTGTAAATCTAATTATTTTTTTTGTAGAATTTAGTCGACACGCTTCATATATTTCTTTTATTTTTTGCTGGAGTATTACATAATTCGAGATCTAAAATTTTCAAAAATTCACAATTCGCGAAATAATTGGTGAATTTTCAAAAACTCTATTTCATCTGATAAAATCATGATTTGTAAATCTAATTTAATTTTTATAGAATTTAGTCGACACGCTTTATATTTTTTTCTTATTTTTTGCTGGAGTATTACACAATTCGAGATCTAAAATTTTCAAAAATTCACAACCCGCGAAATAATCGGTGGATTTTCAAAAACTTGACTTAATTTGATAAAACGATGATTTCCAAATCTAATTTAATTTTTGTAGAATTTAGTCGATACGTTTTATATATTTATTTTAAATTTTTAACTCGAGTATTACACAATTCGAGATCTAAAATTTTCAAAAATTCACAATTCGCGAAATAATTGGTGAATTTTCAAAAACTCCATTTCATCTGATAAAACCATGATTTGTAAATCTAATTTATTTTTTGTAGAATTTAGTCGACACGCTTTATATTTTTTTTAAATTTTTTGCTAGAGTTTTACACAATTCGAGAATTAAAATTTTCAAAAATTTAGAACTCGCGAAATAATCGGCGGATTTTTAAAAACTTCACCTAATTTGATAAAACAATGATTTCCATATCTAATTGAATTTTTGTAGAATTTAGTCGACACGTTTTATATATTTTTTTAATTTTTCACTCGAGCATTACACAATTGTAAAACTAAAATTAAAAAAAATTCACAACTCGCGAAATAATTGGTGGATTTTCAAAAACTCCATTTCATCTGATAAAACCATGATTCGTAAATCCAATTTAATTTTTGTAGAATTTAGTCGACGCGCTTTATATTTTTTTTTTTTTTTGCTGGAGTATTACACAATTCGAGAACTAAAATTTTCAAAAATTCACATCTCGCAATAATCGGTGAATTTTCAAAAACTTCACGTAATTTGATAAAACGTTGATTTCCAAATCTAATTTAATTTTTGTAGAATTTAGTCCACACGTTTTATATATTTTTTAATTTTTCACTCGAGCATTACACAATTGTAAAACTAAATTTTTTTAAAATTCACAACTTTCGAAATAATCGGTAGATTTTCAAAAACTCTATTTAGTTTGATAAAAAAAAATCTTGAAAAGCTCAAGGTCAATTAAAAAAATACTGTATTTCTAATTTCTGGTTAAAATAATTGCTATCCCCTAGATAAAAAATAAATAAATAAAATAATAAACATTTGAAACTAGAAATGGAAAATCGAAAATTGCTGTCAACTATTTAAAAAATTAAAAAAAAATGAATTAACAAAGGAATTTGCTTCAAAATCACAAATACATTTATAAAAATTGCCATATCCAAAATTATGGCATTTCAAACCTGAATCTGAAAATCGAAAATTGCTTTCAAATTTTATTTTTTAAAAATAACGCATTTCTCATTTGCCATAAAAACAAAACTTAACTTTTGGAAAACAGTTAAACGATTAAAAAATACACTCCCATTGTTGCACAGAAAATTGACGCATTTTTACAAACATGTTAATATCTTGGAAAAAAAGAAGATAGGTATAGGGAATGCTAATATAGATCAATGCAGAATTGAATTCTGCGCCGGAATATGTAAAAATATACAGGGTATTATTTAAAAAAAAATCGATATTTATTGCTTTAAAGTTGACTAAATGTGGTATGAAATTTAGAACACTCTTAATTTTATTTTTCCAAAAATAAATCACCACTGGGTACCTTCGGGTATTGGATTTATATGGCCAACATTGCATCCTTTCAATTTTGTAGTGTTTGGAGATATGTATATTTAGAGTAAATTATGAAATCGCACAAAAATTTTTAAAATGTGAAATATTTCGAAAACGCTTAAATTTTGAGATTATGTTACTTAATAATTTTTTTCACAGAATTTTATGTTTAATCCAAATTTGCAATAAAAAATATAGTATTCTATTTAAAATAAGGAAGTTGGTGTTGACTTCCGGTATAACCGAAAGTCGAATAATCTTGAAAATATTTTCATTGAAAAGTGCACCCTCAATTACGTAAACGCTGAAAAGTCCATATACTTTTAATGTACCATCTTGGTGGGACAACCTGTATAACTGATTAAGAATTTCCTTCAAAAGCTCAAGATTCCTGAAAAACAACGCATCTCCCATTTCCGGTTTGAAAAGTAGCTAAATCTCTGGTGGAAATAGAACATCATTGGGAAAACGAAAATTACATTCAACGACTTGAAAAATTGTATAGAATCAACCAATTGGGAAATTTTTACTCAAAAGCTCAAAATCCGTTAAAAAATGATCGTCCGTATTCTGATAAAAGCAGTTGGCATCCTGAGTGAAAACACTCCCAACTTGAACTAGGAAAGAGAAAACTGCATTCAACGATTGTAAAAAATAACCAATGCAGAAATTATCTTCATAAGTTCAAGGTCGTGATGCATTTTTGATTGCTCGAAGGAACAATTGCCAACAACATTTCAAACTTGAGCCGGTAAACCGAAAATTATTTTCAACCGTCATCAAAATTGTAAAAAAAAAACGATGAATTGAGTAATTTGCTTATAATTAGAAAACTCAAATACTGCAGTTCCTTAAAGTTGTTCGAGAGAGGACTGAATAAAATTTGGAACGGAAACATCTGTTCCATGGTAGGGATGGGCGGAATTTGCGGGCACTTTAAATTTTCGGCCAGACCCCATTCATGTAAAAAGTTTTGATGATCCCAAAAAAATTGGAAATAATACACGTTGGCTTCTGAAAAATGAACGTAAAAGAATTTTGAGGTCACATGAATTTAGAGCACCTTCTTCCAAGTATGTTAACTTTTGTCTAAAACATTTTTCTCTAAACCGAATATTAAAAATATTTTGGTCGTAACAAAACTTTTTCCTCACCCTGTATGATGCGTTTAAGCGCAAGTTTAATTATACAAGTTCCATTATGAAGGACCGTGTGGTCGATAGCCAGTCAGATTCAACTTTATCTAAGTAAGTAAATAAGGTAATAATTGTTTGTAATTAAAAGAATGAATGTTTTTGATTATCGACTGACACCTTTAAGTCTATTTTTTGAAATACCCGTTGCCTTTTGAAAAATGAACGTAAGAGAATTTTAAGGTCACATGAATATGGAGCATCTTCTACCAAGTAACTTTTGTCTAAAACATTTTTCTCTAAACCAAATAATACAAATATTTTGGTCGTTACATAACTATTTCCTCACCCTCTATGATACACAGATTTAATTACACAAATTCCATTATGAAGGACCGTGTGGTTGATAGCCAGTCAGATTCAAGTTTATCTAAGTAAGTAAATCAGGTAGTAATTGTTTATAATTAAAAGAATGAATGTTAATGATTATCGACTTACTGATTATTATCATGCTAATACACATACGTAATTGTGTAACCATGGAAACGTAAAGTTACGTCCATAAAACCCACCGTCAGGAGTGCGATGTGAATCTACAAAACCCGCTCCGAACACAAGTGCAACCCAATTCTATTCACGTAAATTCATAAGCACGTTTCCGATGCTGTTACCGGCGTCCTCCTCTCTTACGGTACGTTAGAAGAGGACGCCGTATACGTAAATCTTTATGTCACAAGCGCAGAACATAACGCGCAATCCACGGCAACCGGGACCGAACGCGCATCGTCCGTACGCCATTACACAAGTGAAATCATCACGTTTTACGGTATCTGGCCGTGATTATGGAGGAGGGCACGGAAGTACAGCTGATACAACTGGTCGAAGCCCATCCGAACCTCTACAACAAATACGAGAAGTCGTTCAGGAGCTCGCCGTCGAGGAAGGAGTCGTGGGCCAAAATAGCGCGTGCGACCGGATACTCAGGTGCGTTTATTATTCCCGAGTTGTGTGTTTGCTTTGTGAGGTTATGTTTTTGTGGCGTTGGCAGTTATGTACGTAACGTAGCGCCGTTGGATATGTTACGCGCGGATTATCTCACGTGTTGAGTTTAATGAATGCGTTAAGGTCAGGGTCGGGTTTTATGTGTTTGGTGCGAGATGCTGCGATTTTCGACGTTACGTATTCAATTATTTATAGTACAGATGACTGTGATACCGGTTAAGTTTTTTCTCGCCTTCCTGGCAGTTTCTGTGTAAATAAATATTGTTTAATAGTTTAAAATTATGAAAACTTTCGATTCAACAAGCGCTAGAGCAAATGTTAAAATAAAAACTGGTTTCGGCTGTTCGACACAGTACGTCAACGACCGTACTGCGCCGATAAGATAACGTAGGTCGAAACCAGACCGCAGTTGTCGGTGACGTGAAGCAATAATTAATAAATGTTTTATTTAAACTTGAATTGCAAATTTGACTTTGAGATGTGTATTATACACTTGTATTATTTATAACGTTTTTCTGATACTTGAAAATCAGCTATTATTCAACTTATCACCAAAAACTCTAATCCTAGCACTTGCACTGTTTTATATTCTTCCAATTCTCTCAAAAATTTTATGCAATCAGTTTCAAGACTTTTTTGCCAATATAATATCCTGAAATTTGAGATAACCTCACTTGTTGTAAATACATTAAATACATGTAATAAAGACGAAATATAACCTAAATAACTAATTCCTGAGTTCAGATTCTTTAAACAATCATTAAATTGCAAATTTGGACTTAAAACATTCCGAATTTGAGTGATAAGTTTTAAAATAGATAAACAAATTTTAGAATTTAATTTCAAACATTCAGGCTTTCGAAATTTCGACCATAAAAATTGAAAATTGGACCCAAAATTGTAATATTCGGAACCAAATTATGAAATGCAGGCCTTCAATTTAAAGCACCAAAACGAGAATTGACTTAACATCATAAATTCAGATTCTTTTATCGAATATTTGGACCGCAAATGATTGTTGGGCATTAATAGTTTGGACTTAAAACATTCGGAATTTGTGATAAGTTTCAAAATGATTTAAGACCCGTCAACATTCAAAACATTTGGAATTTGTGATAAGTTTCAAAATAATTTAAGACCCGTCAACATTCTACAATTCCCTCAAACATTGTATGCAATCAGTTGCGAGAATTTGTAGACCAAAATAATATCACTCCCGAGTTCAGATTCTTTAAACGATCATTAAATTACAAATTTTGACGAAACATTTGGAATTTGAGTGATAAGATTCAATATTTTAGAATTTCGTTCCAAACATTCAGGATTCCAAAATTTAGACCATATATATAGAAAAACCGACCCGAAAATATAAAATGCTGACCTTCAATTCACAGCATCAAAACGATAATTGAATAAATAACATTATTTCATCAATTATTTGGACCGTAAATGATGAAATTCACACATTTTTTAATTTGTAATCAGTTGCGAGAATTTTTAAACAAAATAATATCATTCCTGAGTTTAGGTTCTTTAATACATCATTAAATTAAAAATTTGGACTCAAAACATTAGAAATTTGAGTAATAAATTAAGTATACAAATTTTCCGAAAGTTGGACGTTTGAAAATTCGACCAAAAATCATATTATTTGGAAATAAGAAATGTGGACCTTATCAGAAATTTGAAATACCCAAACAAGAATTGGGATTTAATTTTTTAATCGAATATTTCGACCGAAAATTCCGAAATTCACGCATTAAGTTAAAAATTTGGATTTAAAACGTTGGGAATTTCAATGATAAGTTTGGAGCATTGTCATTTCGTTCTAATTGGGGCAAGGCAACTATTCTTATGGAAAATCAGAAAAATATTGTTTTTTTTATGGATCTTGAGCGTTTAGAGTAAATTTGTTGATTGTTTAAATTTTTATAATTTTTCAAATCATTGAATGCAATTTTAATATTGCCTGTTTAACTTTAGAGCCTTGGCGTTTTGTTTCCACTCAGAACATGGAATTTTTTTTCATAGAAAATTAGAAATGCATTGTTTTTTTTTATGAATTTTGAGCTTTTAGAGCAGATTTTTTGAATGAATTATTTTTTACAACTCTTGAAATCTTTCGTTGCAATGGTTTCACAATTTAGGTTTGGAACGTTGTATCGTTCTCATCCAAGTTATGGCAATTGTTTTTTTCTATGGAAAATCAAGAAATACATTGTATTATTGCAGATCTGGATCTTTTAAAGCAAATTTCTTGATCGATTAATTTGTTTTTAAACTATTCCAGTCGTTGAATGCAATTTTCGATTTGCCAATTCAGTTGACATTCGTTTCCACCTAAAATATAGCAATTGTTTTTGTGGAAAATGTGGAAAACATATTGTTTTTTGTTTTTTATAAATCAAGTTTTTGGATTAAATAATTTAAAAAATTTAAAGTATTCCCAACTTAATGTTTCGACCGTTGCCATTTTGTTTACACCTTGGATATGGCAATTGTTTCCATTTATAACGGAAATATTTTGTTTTTTTTATGGAGCGTCAGCTTTTTTGTCAATGTTGAGCTTTTTGATTGAGATTTTTTACAATTTTTTGAAAGCGTTAATTCACAATATCAATTTGGAGCCATGCCATTTCCTTCTCATTCAGGATATGGCAATTGTTTTTAATGGAAAATCAAAAATTTATTGTTTTATCATGGATTTTGAGTTTTTGAAGTAAAAATCGTAATTAATTAATTTTTTATATATTTTTTTTTATCGTTGAATGCAATTTTCGTATTCCCAGTTAAAGTTTCGAGCGTCGCTATTTTGTTTCCACTTAAGATATGGCAATTGGTTTGGTTCTTAAAGGAAGTATATTGTTTTTTTTTAAATTTTTTGTGGATGTTGAGCCTATTTTGCAATTTAAATTTTAGTTTCCACAATTTCAATTTGGAGCGTTGGCGTTACCTTCTCGTAAAGGATATGGCGATTCTTTTTATGGAAAATCAAAAATGTATTGTTTTATTATGGATCTTAAGCTTTTGAAGTAAAAATAATTAATTAATTAATTTTTTTAATTTTTTTTTATCGTTGAATGAAATTTTCGTATTCCCAGTTAAAGTTTCGAGCGTCGCCATTTTGTTTCCACTTAAGATATGGCAATTGTTTTGGTTTTTAAAGGAAGTATATTGTTTTTTTTGAGCTTTTTTGTGGATGTTGAGCTTGTTTTGCAATTTAAATTTTAGTTTCCACAATTTCAATTTGGAGCGTTGCCGTTACCTTCTCGTACAGGATATGGCGATTATTTTTATGGAAAATCAAAAATGTATTGTTTTATTATGGATCTTAAGCTTTTGAAGTAAAAATAATTAATTAATTAATTTTTTTAATTTTTTTGTATCGTAACTACAGAACGGCAAATGTAAGTTGGCTAGACGCGCAGAGAGGAGGTGAAAGCTCTCTCTCTCTACTGCCGGCCGAGTACAGTCTCTGTAATAAGCTAACACATATTCTTCGCGTGCGCTTTTCATTTACAACTCTATCGGGCGCTCTCCTCCACATAATTGAATGTACCAGGCGCGCGAACTCTTCACGAAATCTATCGAGAGAGCCCTTCGAGGGTACCGCCCACAATTTTGCCACTGCGCAACGGCAAGTTACGTTTGCCCTCCTGTACAGTTGATGTAAGGTATCGCAATTTAAAACCTCAAAATTATGTAATTAAATAAAACTTCTCATCCCACATTTTGGCTATATTCGTGGCCTCTAGGTCTCCTCACCCATTAATTTGTGACTGCTAGAAAAACATCCCGGAAGTAATTCATAATTCATAATGTTTATTCATGTTAACGACATAGTCTTACATAAGTCAGGAAGGTATATAATTAAATAAATTAATGTAATAGTTCAGTACCTTATACGCCTGTAAAATAACAACAAATTATTACGTCAAAGTAATTACTTTACTTTAATGTTGTGCTTTGAACGATATAATTATATTATCCTAAAGTTTTTATACGTTAATAATCGCGTTAATTCTGCGTACCCACCCTTTGTATTAAAAGACATTCTTTCATTTTGACTGATATGATCTCAAAGGAGATTATTTATGTTTATGTATGTACGACAATTAAAGCGCGATACGAGATAATAATATTACAAAGCAAGCAGTTTAATTTCTTCGTAAATTCGAAAAACACGCGGCAACGATCACACACGTAGTAGAAACAATGCCACTCTAACATAGCCTACATTGTTTTCAAAATAATTAGAGATGGATTAAACTGTAAGGATGTTAGAATAGAATTGTTCATTTATTATTTAGCTGAAGCCTGCCAAAGAGTCTGGAGAAATATTCGCGAGCGTTTCGGAAGAGAAATGCGAATAATTAAATCTTTACCACCGGAAGATAGGAATGTCAAGGAGCCGTCTTGGAATCTCTTCGAACACCTCACCTTCCTAGCACCGTACATCCATCATCGAAAGTAAGCGTATATTGTAGTCGTGTTAGTGGTGTAGTATAGTTGTACCAAGCACTCGAGGCGTATTGTCATCTTAAATTCAATTTGTTGTCGCGTTTTCCGAGTACTTTCTCACTCTTCGCAAACTTTTCCTCCACACGTCTCGAGTGTTCGATAATACTGTATTTGTTATTGAATTTGCTAAACTCTGCTAAGGGTGACTAAGCTTGGTACTTCGTAGGATCGCTACTGCTATTCTGCAGCGCTATCATTCTACAGAATGGAAGTGGCGATCCTCCGAAGTTTCAACTTTAGTTACACTCGGCAGGTTGATTGATATAAATTCAGTTCCTGATCGAATTATTTTAGTTAACAATGAATTTGAATAATTTAAATTCATTTACGGAATCTCTTTTTTATAAAAATACATTTATATAAAAATAAATTTATAAGTTTACATACAATAACAATAACAATATTTTTTTAGAAAGATCCCCTTTAGCAAAAAATCATCGTCTCGTCAAGTCGAGCAAGTTTCCCCTGTTGTCTCGCGGGATCCCCCACCGTTAGTTCTGCTGCCCATGGAATCGGTGGACATTAAAATGGTCGAGGAAATTATGAACTCCGATCCGTTGGAGGCTCCGCCAGAAAAAATGGCGAGGATGGATTCAACGCAAATGGATAGACTCAGTTTGATCGTGGACAAAATTCAGGATGTGTTCAACGGTTTAAATAATCAGACTGCGGATGATGCGTTCGGACGATACGTGGCCAGCAGTTTGAAGGGGCTGTCGAAGAGTGCGAAAAATTGTGCGAAACGGGATATTCTGCAGGTTATCGAATCGTGTGAAAATTTAGATTAAGTATGTGTACGTTTTGACAAATAAATATTGTTTATTTTTGTAACTGGATTGTTTGCTAAACTCCTACCAAATCCTACCTTTAACGGTGTTTGGAATACTTATATTCCAATAGTAATCTCCGTTTCCCCATCAGCAACTAACTACACTGATGAGACCCGAAAGGTGGAAACCGGTTTCTAGGTGTTCTGATGGGGGAACAATATTTAATGTTCCTACCAAATCGTCACAACTGACAATGGTTAAATGTTCTTTATTAGTGTTTAGAGAATATGTAGATCCTAAAGTGTAAGATAACTACGACAAATATAGCTATTACAACTAGGGAAATATGAATAGTATATTTCCCGAGGTTGGCTAGATGTATAGACAACCAAGGGAAATGTATTCATATTTCCCGTGTTGTAATCAATAGTTTTTTTCTGATTGAAAGAATATTGTTCTGTAAATGGGAAAATATTGGATTGTAAATTTTTGAATTTATCGGATTGGTAACGTTGGTAAGGGCCTTGTTTGTAAATATCATGGTTGACTTGTTTTGGTATTTCCGTTGTTTCATAAATTGGTGAAATGTCAAATTATGTGTTAACGCAAGCGACGAAAGACCGTGAATGTTTGGTTCCCGTAAAATCCATAGCTGTAAAATCCATAAAGGATACCTTCCTAAGAAATCGGAGGTGTTGTCCCGAGAGCAATTAAAACAATTCTTGCGAGAAGCTGCGAATGACAATTGTTTGATGTCTATATTTTCCTAGGGAAATATGAGCACTTCATATTTCCCTAGGGAATATGTTATGACATATCGTAACTAAGGCAATAACACTCAATATTGTTTCAATCAGAAGAAAAATGAATACTACGTTTAAATAAAAATTAAATATTGGAGGTTGCAAGATTAATTAATATAAACAAAATTATTTTCATTCATTGTTCACCAGTGTAATTAATCTTGAAATATTTTTATAAATCTAGAATACTGTATGATATAAAAAATAATTAACACTTAATTAATGGGATAGTTTACAATAGTCGCAACCATAATTTTACAGACAACTAAATCACTCTTTTATAAATCGATCTTATGGTGGCTGCGCCGGGAAGTTTGTATCGAGCGCTTGATCTTTGGATTCGATTTCACGAGAATATTTTTATTGTCGCGAATACACGATATTATGGGAATATTTTTTGTGTTCGCGAATAAGGGTTAATAAATGAATAAACACATTTGAAAAGGTAAAATAAATTAATCATGGTTGCGACCGTTACTACGTGGTAATTCATTATAAAAACACTGAATAAAACACTTACTAAGTTTTTTACCATAATTTATTTGATGTTTGTACAAATATTACGTATACATACCTATCACGAGTTAAGTGTCGACGTTTTACTGTCTTTATCAAGTTTTTTTTTTGTAAAATAAATTATTTATTTATTTAATAGCCGGCCCACTAGCCACGTGCGTTAGCGCGCCAGAGCTAATGCGGAGGGTCCTGGGTTCGAATCCCGACGAGGGCATGGGTGTTTGTGGATGTCTATTTTCATTTAATATGAATAATAAATTATAAATCATCGGTTATGGCTGAATGACCTACGCTTACTAAACCAATGTCCCATATCATCCATAATTCCCCAAACCAAATTTCCGTCAATCATCCTTCCTAAAAAAAAAAAAAAATATTTAATACACGGAAAACTCCTCAATTTACAAATGAATATATTATAAATGTACATTATCGACAATTCGAATTTACACTACAACCTAAATATTATCTGTAGCTTGGTGCTAAAAGGGCAAATGTCACAATTTTACTGTTTGGAGTTAAGCAGTACATTAGATTATTTTTCTCAATATCTTTAATAATATCTTTAATGCTGAAAGGGCCAGTGTCTAGTTTAACCAATAGCAAATTTAAAAAAAAAAACTTAAACTATACAAAATCAGCAAATAAAATCATTTTTAATAAAACTTTTATCTCGATTATCTCAATTGTAAAATATTTGACTTTGGCCCTTTTAGTACCAAGCCACAGTTATATGAGCCACAAAATTTTGTTTTGGAGTGGGCTGTGAGCATGGGCGTGCGCAGGTGGGGGCAAGGGTGGGCAGCTGCCCCCTCCTGGAATATGAATTTTGTTAAATTAAAGTAATATTTTATATGTAGTCGTTAAATGTATACTTTAACAATCACATCAAAATTAAAAATTATAACAAAAAGTGCTTTCCACGTTATGTTTAAAGAATCCGAAAAAAGTTGACGTACAACGACGAGCGGGCACGGTTCCACCCGACGCGTATAATACAGTGCGATCGAATAAAAGTTAGTCATAGTTGGCCATGAGCCAAAATTCCTAAACTTATTGGCAAGTGTCAAGCTGGCGTGTATTGATATTTTCAAATTTAGGAACCAAGAAAATACATTCGGCGGTTTTTTGTTCATGACCTGCTTAGACTAATTTTTTATTCGATCTCGCTGTATTATTACTGTATATTTTAGTTGAAATTAACAATTTTTGACAGTTGTAAATTGTTATTTTTGGCAGCTTTACTGCCAACGTGCCATTTGTGATAATAGAAATGTGCGATTTTTGACAGTTGTCATTTTTAGCAGTTGAAATTTTCTTTTTTCTTTAATATCAGAAATGCCATTTTTGATTGTAAAAATTCACAATTTTTGGATGCCACTAATTTCTTTATTTATTGTTGAATCGTACCGTTTATGGTGGCGGAAATGCAAAATTTTTGACAATTTGTAATTGTTACTTTTGACCATTGGAAATTTCCCTTTTTTAATATTGAAAAATTTGGATAGTGACAGTAGAAACGCTGAAATTTTGACAATTTTTCTTTTTATTGTTGAAATGAAACCGTTTTCAGTAATGAGAAATTTTTAACAGTTCTGAATAGTTATTTTTGGCAATTGAAATTTCCTTTTTACTGCCAACGTGTCATTTATGATGGTAGATAAGTGCGATTTTTGACTGTCATTTTTGGCAGTTGAAATTTTATTTTTTTTAATATCAAAAATGCCGTTTTTGATAGTTAAATTCCACAATTTTCGGCAGCTGCTAATTTACTTATTTACCGCTGAATCATGCCGTTTGTTATAGCAGAAATGCAAAATTTTTGACAATTCGAAATTGTCATTTTTGACGGTTAAAAATGTATCTTTTTACTATTAAAAAATGCTTTTTCTGGCAGTGGAATTGCACAATTTTTGACAATTTGTAATTGTTACTTTTGGCCGTTGGAAATTTCCCTTTTTTTAATATTGAAAAATGGTCATAGTGATGGTAGAAATGCTCAAATTTTGACAGTCTAATATTTTTGGCATTTGAAAATTTTCTTTTTATTGTTGAAACGTGCCGTTTTCAGTAATGAGCAATTTTTGACAGTATTGAATAGTTATTTTCAGCATTTGAAAATTTCCTTTTTACTGCTAAGTGCCATTTGTGATAGTAGTGCTTTTTTTGACAGTTCGAAATTTTCATTTTTAGCAGTTGAAGTTTACTTTTTTTAATATAAAAAATGCCGTTTTTAATAGTAAAAATCCATATTTTTTGACCGCTGCAAATTTCTTTGTGCCGTTTGTGGTGGCAGAAATGCAGGATTTTTAACAATTCGAAATTGTCATTTTTGACGGTTAGAAATGTATCTTTTTATCTTTTTACTATTGAAAAATGCCGTTTCTGACAGTAGAATTGCACATTTTTTGACAACTTGTAATTGTTACTTTTGGCCGTTGGAAATTTCCTTTTTTTAATATTGAAAAATGCCGATAGTGATAATAATAATAATATATATATTTACGGGATTCTCCCTGTACATTTAAGTATTAAATCGAATATAAAATATAAAACAAAATATAAAATAAAATATAAATATAAAATATAAAAATACAAAAATTCAAATTACAATTTAAAATTTAAATTTAAAATTGCGACAACATGTGACAAACAAACAAAAACAAGTTAAAAACAATATGATGGCAGAAATGCTCAAATTTTGACAGTCTAACAATGACAGTACCATTTGCGAAAGTAGTGTTATTTTTTGACAGTTCTAAATTGTCATTTTTAGCAGTTGAATTTTTTTTTATATAAAAAAATGCCGTTTTTGATAGTAAAATTCGACAATTTTCGGCAGCTGCTAATTTCCTTATTTACCGCTGAATCGTGCCGTTTGTGATAGCAGAAATGCAATTCGAAATTGTCATTTTTGACGGTTAAAAATGTATCTTTTCACTATTAAAAAATACCGTTTCTGACAGTAGAATTGCACATTTTTTGACAATTTGTAATTGTTACTTTTGGCCGTTAGAAATTTCCCTTTTTTAATATTGAAAAATGCTGATAGTGACAGTAGAAATGCTCAAATTTTGGCATTTGGAAATTTACTTTTTATTGTTAAAACGTGCCATTTTCAGTAATGAGCAATTTTTGACAGTATTCACTAGTTATTTTCAGCAGTTGAATGTTTCCTTTTTACTCTTTTTACTGCTAAGTGCCATTTGTGATAGTAGTGATATTTTTGACAGTTAGAAATTGTCATTTTTAGCAGTTTAAATTTACTTTTTTTTTAATATCAAAAAATGCCGTCTTTTATGGTAAAGAAAAACATAATTTTTGGCAGCTGCAAAGTTTTTTATTTATCGTAGAATCGTGCCGTTTGTGGTGGCGGAAATGGAGAATTTTTGACAATTCAAAATTGCCATTTTTAGCAGTTAAAATTTTCTTTTTTTTAATATTAAAAAATCCCGTTTTTCACAATTTTTGACCGTTGCAAATTCCTTTATGTGCCGTTTGTGGTGGCAGGAATACAAAATTTTTGACAATTGGAAATTGTCATTTATGACGGTTAAAAATGTATCTTTTTACATATGTGGTAAGTAAAACACGTGTGTTGAGAATTTTCACAAATTTTTAATGTCTTTTTACTATTGAAAAATGTCGTTTCTGACAGTAGAATTGCACATTTTTTGACAATTTGTAATTGTTACTTTTGGCCGTTGGAATTTTCCTTTTTTTTAATATTGAAAAATGCCGGTAGCGATAGTAGAAATGCTCAAATTTTGACATTTAAACATTTTTGGCATTTGTAAAATTTCTATTTATTGTTGAAACTTGCCAGTTTCAGTAATGAGCAATTTTTGACAGTATTGAATAGTTTACTGCTAAAGTGCCATTTGTGATAGTAGGGTGATTTTCGACAGTTCGAAATTGTTATTTGTAGCAGTTGAAATTTTCTTTTTTTTATATCAAAAAATGCCGTCTTTGATGGTAAAAAAAACACAATTTCTGGCAGCTGCAAATTTATTTATTTACATTGAATCGTATCGTTTGTGGTGGCAAAAATGCAGAATTTTGAACAATACAAAAATGGCTATTTTCTTTTTTAGTATAAAAAAAGGCCGTTTTTGATTGTAAAAATGCACATTTTTTTGGCACCTGCTAATTTTTTTATTTACCTTCGAATCGTACCGTTTGTGGTGGCAAAAATGCAGAATTTTGAACAATACAAAAAATAAATAAATACAATAAAACGAAATGTAGAATTTATCTAATACCTTCTGCAACAAGTAAGGTTATTCCCAATTTGTTTATTATTTAATACAAAAAATCTTGTTTATTATCAAAAAATGCTGTTTGTGATTTTAAAAATCTACAATTTTTGGCAGCTGCTAATTTCTTTATTTACCGTTGAATCGTGCCGTTTATGGTGGCAGAAATGCAGAATTTTTGATAATTCGAAATTGGGATTTTCTTTTTTTTAATATCAAAAAATGCCGATTTGATAGTAAAAATCTACAATTTTTGACAGCTACACGTTTCTATATATGCCCTTTGCGGTGGCAAAAATGCAGAATTTTTGACAATTTGAAATTGTCATTTTTGACGGTTATTTATTCGAAATTTCTGTATGAAAGTTTTGCCCCTCCCTGGAAAAATTTCTGCGGACGCCCATTGCTGTGAGATAAATGAGGTATGTCGCATATTATTACGTCATGAGACTAGAATTAGATTTTAAAAATTATTTCATCTCAGACATGACTGCTATGTTTCTCTCTCTCTCTCAGGCATGGCGAACTCCGAAACAAAATTCTATGGCTCACACTTTATAAATGGATACATACAGCATAACACAAAAATAAACAATTATAATTAAATTGGATATGAGGGGCCGCGGTGGCCTAGTGAGTAGAGCTCCTGCTTCTAGGCCTCGTGGTCGTGGGTTCGAATCCCATCCGTCACTTTTTCGGAACGAAGAAGTGGTCGTGCGGGTCCATGGATGTCTAGTGTATGCCCCATTCATTATTAAAATGAACTCCCAACGTAATTATCGTTAGTGGCCGAATGGCTAGAATGTTTACGCCAATTCCAAATCATCCGCACTTCCTCAACCCGAACTCCCGTCATCCTTCCTTTTGAAAAAAAAAAAAATGGATATCTTTGAGTACAGGTATGTTACTCAGACTATGCGTTTATTCTTCTTGTTTCTTCTCGAATTAATTGCGTATTTTTGTTTACTAAACAAAGTGAGAAATCATCAAACACAATTTGCGTTAATTACTATTGGCGGAAAGTACCGATGGATAATGAAAGGGTTAGTATAAATAATACTGTACACACAATGCGTTTATCCAATCCGCAAATAAAAACACGAAATAATGCTAGCGCGTCGAAAGAAAAACACCCCATTATTACCCTCATTGATCTACCCGTCCGCCTATTATTTAAGCGTAACGAGTTTAAAATTGGAAACGCGGTATTAACTTCCCTAATAATCATTGCGGCGGATTTAATTAAAACGTCATTTTACGTTGACAACGCCCAAAATTTTCCATTTTCTGTCGTAATAATTAGGGGGGCGGGGCGGGGGGCAATAATCTCGTTATTTCAATTGTGACGTCTGTGCATTTGCATGAAATAACATCAGCCCTCCAGTAATTGTTATTTTGTTCTTTATTTTTGTAAACACGGTACATGTTTACAACTGAAGATAAATATCGCGCATAATTGAATTTCCGTAGTAATTTTCCAAACGTAAATCCAAACTGGTGCATGTTATGACAAGGGAAATTTAATTTGTTTCAATTTAAATGCGTTTTCGTATTGAATAACGTTTGTCCACGGTTATTTTAAAATGACAATGGAACAAATCTAATGTATAATTTCTATATGCAAATTTCCCAAATATTAAATTTAAATGTAGCAAGATTTTTTGAAGCGTTTTTAGCAGTGCCGACCACGCACAATTTGCGTGGTGTTGGTCATGACGCGGGGGCCGACGACGCACCCGGTGCGTGTTATGTTCTTTGACATTAATAAGCGTTGGCTTGACTGGCAATCAGTTTATCTGGTACGGGCGGTAAACGTGTTAAGAGGTGGGAAATATTTTAAGTTGCCTTTGTAAGAAATACTTTTTTAATTAGTATACATTTTGTCATATTTTATTATTTTAAACAAAAATGAACAACTTACAAAAAAAGTACATTAAATATTGTTCCCCCATCAGAATACCTATAGACCGGTTTTGACCTTTCAGGTCTCATCAGTGTAGTTAATTGCTGATGGAGAAACGGAGATTACTATTGAAATGATGGGGGAACAATATTTAATGTTCACATTAATATTGTTATATTTGCCGCCGCTGGCAATGTCCATATCTTGTCGGTATTAAAGCCACCCGGATTTGGTTCAGTACAGCATTCAGGCAATAGATTTTTCGAAATTTTCGGTTATTTATTTATTGCATTCATTTATACAAAAATACAAAAATAACAGCCGCGTGTGACTGAATGGCTCACTTAATAAAAAATCAATTTGATTTATATGTTTATACTTAAAAATTCTTAATTAAAACTACATATTAGAAAAACTAGTGACATAATGCAGGATTCCAATAATAATGCTTCAATTTAATTATAGGTGTGTGATATGAAGGTTTTCATTATTAATGTAATTTGATTACGATGCTTCTATATCAATTACATAATTATAACGAATCCCGGTTGATTATCAAAGGTTTCCAATGCATTCAGATTATATACTCATTAGGTATATGTACGCATTATGCATTATTTAGTTTGATATTAACAATATACTAATGCTTTGGGAATGTACATATATTTTCTACTGTATTCCTTGTATCATGACAGATTATCGAAACGTTAAGAAATATCTGTATTTCACTTACAACTTCCTTTGAGAGAGTAATTTTTGTTTTTCATTTTTGTTCACGGATAATTCATCGCGGAAAATTCGACGTAGGAAAATTAATCGCTGGGAAAATTCATCGTGAGACAATTCATTTAGGGAAAATGTATAGTTAGAAAATTCGTAGCAGGAAAATATATGGTAGGGAAATTACATCGCAAAAATATTCAACAATTTCTGATAAAATAAATTAAAACCGTTCTACAATAGAACTTGTCATTGACGTAATGCGATTTAAAATATTTACTAAACTATTCCATTTGAAAAATATACCTGCTGCATTGCGAAAGTAACAAAAAAGTTATTCAAAAAGTGTACTTTGCCCCTACCTAGTATCTTCGTTAGATTGACATTCCTTATAACAGACATAGTTGTATATTCCGAATTTGTTAATGATTCCAGCTAATTCCAGCTAATGTTCCTTATAAATGATGAAGTGTTTTTAACATTTTTTTAACGTGTATGTGCCGTAATTGTTGTGTATTGTAATTTATTTATTGTTATTTTAAATCATGAGTCACGTTGATTGATTGATATAAACAGCGTTTATTTTTTCAGTATGATGAATTTTTTTTTTATAGCATGCCCAAAGGGTATAGCCGAATAAGATGGTCAAAAGTGCCTCCAAAGTAAATCAATAATCGCGATGACTGAATGAAAGATAATTAAAAATGCCGTTGATTGCTCGAAATTTCAGCCTCCTGAAGCAATTTGTTGTCGAGATATGACCGAAAACGTGAATTTTACGTTTTATTTTTTTTCTCCTTTTCTATGGCACGAATCAAGCTGAAACTACGTCTACCTAAAACAAAACAGAATTACATTTCGCAGTATTTCTTTAAATTTTTTTTGCGCCAAATACAAATAGAAAAATGAAGTTAAAGTTTTCAAAATTAATTTTTGCAGTGAAGGTATTCGAGGACTGTTTTTTTTTGTGTTTGTGTTTTATTAAATTCTTTAACATACATTTTTTTCAGAATTTTAAACAGTGTGGAAGATAAAGTAATTAAAAACCACTTTTACCACCTTAAAAATTTAAATTTCCCGCCAAAATTGTTATTTTTGTGAAGTGTATCTCTCTAATTTAAAAAAAAAGATAATAATTTCACAAAAATAACTTTTTTGTCACCATTTTGGCGCGAATTTCAAATTTTTAAGGTGGTAAAAGTGGTTTTTAATTATTTTAACTATCTTCCGCACTGTTTAAAATTCTGAAAAAAATGTATGTTATAGAATTTGGTAAAACACATTTACAGAAAAAAATTCTGAGACAGTCCTCGAACACCTTCACTGCAAAAATGAATTTTGAAAACTTTTACTTCATTTTTCTATTTGATTTTGGCTCCAAAAAAAAATGAAAAAAAAAAAACTGTGAGAAGTATTTATTTTTATTTTGGGTAGACGTGGTTTCAGCTTGATTCGTGCCATAGAAAACGAGAAAAAAAAAAAACGTAAAATTCACGTTTTCAGTCATATATCGGCAATGAATTGCTTCAGGAGGCTGAAATTTCGAGCAATCAACGGCATTTTTAATTATCTTTCATCCAGTCATCGCGATTATTGATTTGCTTTGGGGGCACTTTTGATTATCTTATTCGGCTGTACCCTTTAATCTTATACTATTTTGTGTCATTTTGTTTGTTTTTAAAACAAAATTTCAATATTTCGAAAGTGAGATTTGCGATGAATATTTATGCATTGAATTTTTCTTGCGATGACTCTTTCGATAAATTTTCTCCGCGATCAATTTTCCCCGCGATGAATTTTTTAATGACCAACTTTATGCGATGAATTTTCCCCGCGATGTATTTTCTTACGATCAACTTTTTGCGATGAATTTTCTCCACGATGAATTTTCTTACGATCAACTTTATGCGATGAATTTTCCCCGCGATGAATTTTCTCCGCGATGAATTTTCTTGCGATGAATTTTCCCCACGATGAACTTTCTTACGATTAACTTTATGCGATGAATTTTCCCCACGATTAACTTTTTTAGGATCAACTTTAAGCGATGAATTTTCCCGCGATGAATTTTCTTACGATCAACTTTATGCGATGAATTTTCCCCGCTTTGAATTTTTTTTAAATTTTTTATTTTTATTTATTTATTTAATACACGGAGAACTCCTTAATTTACAAATGAATATATTATAAATATTTATTATCGACAATTCGAACTTAAAATAATTATTTCAATTTGAACTCAATTATTTTTGTTACTACGCAAAACAAAGTTACCAAATTTTGTAATGGTGTTGCTACCGAATAGAAGCATTGATAGTATAAATTTCAGATTTGTGCTGTGTACCCCACTGGAGATACAGCTTTAGAAAAATACGAATTTTGTTGAAAATGCCAATTTTCTTCATTGAAAAACATTTGGAAAGGTTTTAAAACACTTCAGATTTTTTGCCTCAGATAAAATCTATTGTTACTGTTCTACTGTTGTACTTTGTTGCCCCCTTCCCAGGCGAAAACACGGTCGAAAAATGAAAAAAATGCAAGTCTTAATGGTAAAATTTGACGGCCATTAAATTTGAAAAAACATATCAAATGATGAAAGAAAATTAAACGAAAATATTCACCACTTTAATATAGGTTAAGAGATTTTTAATTTTTTAAATTTGCTCAATTGGAAAGAAAGTTATACCACTTTGCGCAAATGCTTGTAATCACAAAAATGTACATATTTCAAGCTCCATCTGGTGACATTTCCGCCACAAGGCAAGAATTTTTTTTTTAAAGTAGTTTGGAACTCTAGAAACATGTATAAATATCTGTGCCAAATATAAAAAAAAATAAAAATGGTGCAGCACAACCTTTTGTTGAAATAGCATGGAATGACCCTTTTATAAGATCACTTTTCTATAGTTGTTAACACATGCGATTAATATTGGAAGTCATTAGTTTGTGATACATCTCAAATCAAAAATTTTCAATGCCAACAAAATTTCTGATTGTGACTTGATTGTATCCAGTTTCTATTTACACCCATTTCTCATCATTTTCAAATGCAAATCGATTATCAATACCACAATTTTTACATAATCATAATTTCCGTTAAATATTTACCAATCACCATAAAACCATAAAATTGTATATTTTGAAAGCATCGATGCTAAAAAGGACACGAAAAGCGCAAAATATAAAACATCGTAAAAAATACTTGTTGCCTTAGTCATCATACTACCAAAAATTTCATCGTTTAAATCGTTTAAGTAGACTCTTATCTACACGTTGTTGTTAAAAAAATTAAATTTGAAACGCGTCAAACAGTGCCATTTTGGCCTTTAAAAGTTTGCTATATTATATACAGGGTGTTTCAGAGCTCTGGGAACGGTCAATCACGTGCTTATTTTACAAAATTTCGAAAAATGTTTTATACAAAAGTTGTGTAGAATAGTAAGCTGCACGCCCTAAAAATATTTAAATTTATACAGGGTGTCTCATAACAAAGTTACAGACCAAACTTATGTTTTTTTAAATGGAACACCCTGTATATTTTAGTATTTTTGGATTCCTCGTTACTTCGAGAATAAAATGACCTAGGTTGTGGGGGTTCTATAAAATATTTTTCAAAATTTTGACATATAAGCACGTGATTGACCGTTCCCAGAGCTCTTAGACACCCTGTATATATACGGTTTGGGTGAACCCGCGAAAAAAAATTCATGAAAAAGATATAATTTTACCAAACATTTCATCATTTAAATCGTTTAAGTGGACTCTTATCCACACGTTTTTGTTAAAAAATTGAATTTGAAACACGTCAAACAGTGCTATATTGGACTTTGAATTCTTGTCATTTTACAAAGGGAGTTCGCGTGGACTCGAGAAAAAATAATTGAAATTGTGGATTGACTGTACATCTATAGGCTTATTCTCAGCGTTTGATTTATCAAAAATAATTAAAATTGAAGAAATTTTTTTCGCCGGTGGAGGCGCCGGCAAATCGGTGGCTGAAAAATCCGTGGCTATCTTCACATCGGTAGAATGGGTTGGTTATCTAAGATTACAAAATCATGTGAATACAGACACACAATGAAAGAGTTAAATTATCAACAGAAAATTTAAGCAAATCCAAATTATGTAAATCACGTTTAAATCTTTAGAAAGAACTAATTATTGCTCAATATTGTTTTTAGTGTTTATTTTTCTTTTATTAATTTTATATTCTATTTCAGGTCAGTTTACATTTCTAATTTCGTTGGCATCAGCTGCTCAAAAGGTAAGCCATATTTTGCAACTATGAATGAAAATTAAATTAAATGAATTTTGACTCTTAACTACCGTTTGCATCGTAGATGTTACAGCTCTACCTATTTTGCCGCAAACTTACTTTGAAAATCTCTAAACTTGAATAACAATAATAGGGTCGGCAACAGAGCAAATAATAATCTTTTTCTATTTTGCGTCTAAAACAGAGTCCTTAACGCACTCATATGGGTTCGTTAAGGGCTCGCTCAGTGCGGTAATATTAATTTTTCAAGGTTGGCACCGTTACAATTAAGAGCTGTCAACCTGTGCTAAATTTTCAGCGGGATAGTTTTGAGGTTATGTGATGTGTGGAAATCGCAAACTAATTTCAAATTGAAATGTCAATTATCAGTGTTACCAACCACCATACAATTTTCTAAATATGTATGGGCGATTTTTTAATTTAGAAATGGAATAAAAGGGGTAAAATGTAAAAAACTCATTCAAAAGGCCTTTTTTCGCACTTGTCAATATAAGGGGGACCACCAACATTTATCCAAAGTGCTCCTTGTATTGTGTGTTTTAACTAAAACGATAAATCAACTCTAGTTGAATATTAAAAAATACATTTATTTTTAAAAGTTGTAAATGTAATGTTTTTCCAACAAATGTGCACCGTAACTGAAACAAAAATTCACCATTTAATTATAAATGTAAAATATTAACTAACCTGAAATAATTTAATTATAACTACGCGTCGTGTTTTGAATAATAATAAAAAAAGAACGCAAAACTGCGATGAAACGAAATTTCAATTAAATTCTGTCAATTTTGGGTATACAGTGTAATCGTGTTAATTAACAAATTGTTATGAAAAATTAAACTCGTCACACCTCGCGTGAACATGATTTGAACATATTGATTATCGAAATTACATGCTAAAATTAAAATATGCCCACAAGCAGTGTGTGAATTTAGTATTTATGAAATCAGCACTGACGGCGATAATTATTTTTAATGTTATAATCCATAATTACGGATTCGGATAAGTTGAGGATGATGAGGTGCATTATTTAAAAAAATTATTGGTAGAGCCGTCCCAAAATCTGGTGTCACATTGCGTAGTGAACATCTTATTTCCCGAGATTTAAATTAAAGAAAAGTTACTAATATTTTTACTTTATCCGTTACGAAGTACGAGAAAGTATTGTGATCGTGATTCTATTTTCAAATTTTTTTTTTACGGAAATGTCCGTTTTGGGATCCCCAGATGCCATTTCAACAATTTCTGGAATTTTTTTTTGTGTACTAGTGTGTGTCTGTGTGTGCGTGTGTCTGTCTGTGCGTGCTGTATCTCAAAAACTAATAGAGCAGTTGATATGAAACTTTGAACATCCGTCTTATTTGATAATCTGAAGAACTGAAAAGCTTTTAGTAGAATTTAGTACACCGGAAGTGGGCGTTTACCTTAACTGTTTTTTGTTTTTGGCCAATATTTTCTTAAATATGAAAAATATCACAAAAACATTTAAACAAACTTTGAAGACAACAAAGAAATGAACATCTTTTGCTTCAAACATTTTTCATAAAATCATTTTTATTCGAGAAAAAAAATTTTTTTTTTTTTTAATTTTTGGTTTATAATTATAAAACGATAATAGTTACAGCAAATTTATGTTAATAATAATTGTAGAGAATGCTAAAATGAATAATTTATAAAGAATACGTTTTTTTCGGAATTCCTTTAGTTTTTGAGTAAACTGAGTTTTTGAATTTGAAGTATAATTTTCCCATCTTTCATAATTTTGACGTTTTAAACGTCAGTTTCATCCGAGTTTACGCAACGCTCGATGTACATTTGAAATATGATTTAAATTGAAAATAAACCATGAAAGCGTATATATAAATGATACCATCAAGTCGGAGAAAGTAACATGATGGCCACATCACCATTTTTTTAAATTACATAACTGCTGAACGCGTCGTTAGATTTTGATTATTTAAACGTGAAAATGTAGCAAATCTAACACATTTCGAAAAATTATTAGAAAATTTTCATCTTAAGTCAATTGCCAAAATCGCAAATTTTTAAATCAAACCAAAAAATCGTATTTTAAAATAATCATATAACTGTTGAACGCGTTGTCAGATTGTGATGATTTAAATGTGGAAATGTAGCGAATTTAACACTTTTTGAAAAATAATTGGAAAATTTTAACCTTAAGTCAACGTATTTACCAAAATCTCGTTTTTTTAAATAAAAACAAAAATCGTATTTTGATAAATTATGTAACTGTTGAACGCGTCATTAGATTTTGATGATTTAAAAGTGAACATGTAGCAAATTTAACACTTTTTTAAAAATCATTGAAAATTTTCCTTGTTAAATCAACGCAAATTGCCAAAACCGCATTTTTCTAAGTCAAAACAATTTTTTTTTTAAATTAGATAACTGCTAAACACATTGTTGATTTTGATTATTTAAACGTGAAAATATAGCGAAATTAACACATTTAAAAAAATCATTGGAAAATGTTCATCTTAAATCAAGGTAAATTGTCAAAAATCAAAACGAAAAAATCGTATTTTTTTTAAATCATATAACTGTTGAACGCGTTGTTAGATTTTGATGATTAAAATGTGAAAATATAGCGAATTTAACACTTTTTGAAAAATCATTGTAAAATTTCCATCTTAAATCAACGCAAATGATCAAAATCGCAAATTTTCGAGTCGAAACATAAAATCGATTTTGTTTCTAAATTACGTAACTGTTGAGCGGGTTGTTAGATTTTGATGATTTAAACGTGAACATGTAATGAATTTAATAAGTTTTGAAAAATCATAGAAAAATCAACGCAAATTGTCAAAAAACGCAAATTTTCAAGTCAAAATAATATTTTTTTAATTACGTAACTGCTGAACGCTTTGTTAGATTTTGATAATTAAACGTGAACATGTAGCGAATATAAAACATTTTGAAAATCATTGGAAAATTTCCACCTTAAATCAACGCAAATTGCCAAAATCTCAATTTTTTTAAAACAAAACAAAAAATCGTATTTTTTATAAATTATGTAACTTAGTAAGCGTTCAAATCAGTAATTGGGTGGACTATTTTCATGAAATTTTTCAAAATCACAAAAAAGTGCGGAAGCCATAAGTCAATATGTTTTTAAGAGTACTAATAAATAAATACTTTCATTCATTTGATGTAAATATTAAAAGGCCATCATGCCACCACACCAGTCATATTCGTATAATGCCTAATGCAAGAACAGAGAAAACCGTATCCATCCCTCGCAGTTATATTAAATAAAAATTGAGTTTCATCACAGTTGCTACAATTCCATTGGGCTCTTGGCACTGTTGGATAAATAAGTAAAGAATCATTTATGACTCCAGAAAAGGGATCGCACGTGAGAACGTAACTTTCCAAAAGCGTCATAAAACCAAATAGCATTTACCTGTTGTCGTCTGGATCTAATAAAACTTGCACGTCACCCGATGACAGTGCATCCCGCAAATATCTGCACCTTTTTGAAAAATAAATTAAAAGAAGAAGTAATCGGGGTGACACGCAGACGTGATCCAATTTAGAAATTTAATTACAACAAACGCCGCCGAGCAATAAACAGAAAATATCGTGGGGGCGGAAGAAGAGTTGGAAAAGTAATTAAGTTACGACCATTAAATTTCCCTCATTCAATTCAATTTGCACGCCGGGTCATTGCTTCGGAGGTGCATTTAATCCGATACGTATTTCATTGGGTCGCTGCAAATGACCCAGACCTGTCCTGCATTACTTACAGATAAACTGCCATCAATCTTACCACCGGAAAGCGACCACGACCTCCTCGTAGTGATTAAGTGCGCACATTGCTTTTATCTTTTGTACTCTGGTACTTCGGAAAATGTAACTCCAACACATCGGGGGTGACCCAGCAGATACGTAGTCCATCAATAAATTTAGTGGATGGTTTCATTTCCATATTACACGATCAACAAGATGACGTGGCCGTAATCTGGTACCTTTTTAGCTCCATCGTGAATTCAATTACGTAACGGATATTGTTAGTTGCTGACTGCGAACTTCCCCTGCACCTCCAGTAAAAAGCAATATCGAAATTTCATTAGAACAAGGTGCACGAATATATTTAACTACTCGCCCGCCCACAAATCACCGAACCCTCTCTCGCTTCTTTATTAATTCCACTCTCAACTGTAACGCAATGTTCACGCGCCCCTAAATAGTTAAATTATTAAATTAAACAGGTGGATCGCTCCGGTTTATTGGCAATAAACCCGGGCATCGAACGCATCCCCACGGTTAATTATGTTATCGCGTGGTATTATTAAATAATGAGATCACGATGGCTTTTCAAACGAAAATTAAAAAATGTATGGGGTGAATTGTGACGTGCGTAATTAGATTACAGTTTTTTAATGGAATGTGTTGAGCGTACTTAAAAATTCTCCATCGGATATGATTGATAATCGCATTATTAAATCAATCTGGCCGTGATTGTCAATTATATTTTTTACTTCCTCCGTTACGAAGTACAAGAAAGTATTGTGATCGTGATTTTTTTTTCAAATTTTTTTTTACGGAAATATCCATTTTGGGGTCCCTAGATGCTATTTCAACAATTTCTGTGTGTGTGTGTGTGTGTGTGTGTGTCTGGCTGTGCGCGCTGTGTCTCAAAAACTAATAGAGCAATTAATATGAGACTTTGAACATACGTCTTATTTGATAATCTGAAGAACTGAAAAGCTTTTGGTAAAATTTCGTACACCTGAAGTGGGCGTTTATCTTAACTGTTTTCTGTTGAGATATTATTAAGATATTAATTAAGTTAAATTCAATAGTCTACGATGATTATTAAGAAAGTTGCATTTTTTAACAAATTTCCTAGGGGTTTACTCATGTCTTTTTTTCGTGTTTTCATCAAAAATTAAAAATCTCTAATCCAACTAATTGACGTACGAGGAGCTCAGATTTGCAATCCGCGTTCAATTTGGAGTTTTCGTTTGGCCGCTACGGCCGATCAAAGTCTGAAAAATCAATTATTTTCGTAAATTTTCTGAAATGTTCATGGTGACTGACTAATTTTTTTGCTATTGAAGATAGCTGAAATTTTTTAACGGCAATCAATTTCTCTCGTCGTTCTGATGAAAAAAAAGTTAAATTCAATAGTCTACGATGATTATTAAGAAAGTTGCATTTTTTAACAAATTTCCAAGGGGTTTAATCATGTGTTTTTTTCGAGTTTTCATCAAAAATTAAAAATGCCTAATCCGATTAATTGACGTACGAGGAGCTCAGATTTGCAATCCGCGTTCAATTTGGAGTTTTCGTTTGGCCGCTACGGCCGATCAAAGTCTGAAAAATCAATTATTTTCGTAAATTTTCTAAAATGTTCATGGTGACTGACTAATTTTTTTGCTATTGAAGATAGCTGAAATTTTTTAACGGCAATCAATTTCTCTCGTCTTTCTGATGAAAATAAAGTTAAATTCAATAGTCTACGATGATTTTTAAGAAAGTTGCATTTTTTAACAAAATTTCCAAGGTCATGTTTTTTTTCACGATTTCATCAAAAAATAAAAATGTCTAATCCGACTAATTGACGCACGAGAAGCTCAGATTTGCAAACCGCGTTCAATTTGGAGTTTTCGTTTGGCCGCTACGGCCGATCAAAGTCTGAAAAATCAATTATTTTCGTAAATTTTCCAAAATCCTCATGGTGACTGACTAATTTTTTTGCTATTGAAGTTAGCTGAAATTTTTTAACGGCAATCAATTTCTCTCGTCTTTCTGATGAAAATAAAGTAAAATTCAATAGTCTACGATGATTTTTAAGAAAGTTGCATTTTTTAACAAAATTTCCGAGGGGTTTGGTCATGTTTTTTTTCACGATTTTATCAAAAAATAAAAATGTCTAATCCGACTAATTGACGCACGAGAAGCTCAGATTTGCAAACCGCGTTCAATTTGGAGTTTTCGTTTGGCCGCTACGGCCGATCAAAGTCTGAAAAATCAATTATTTTCGTAAATTTTCCAAAATCCTCATGGTGACTGACTAATTTTTTTGCTATTGAAGTTAGCTGAAATGTTTTAACGGCAATCAATTTCTCTCGTCTTTCTGATGAAAATGAAGTTAAATTCAATAGTCTACGATGATTTTTAAGAAAGTTGCATTTTTTAACAAAATTTCCAAGGGGTTTGGTCATGTTTTTTTTCACGATTTTATCAAAAATTCAAAATCTCTAATCCGACTAATTGACGCACGAGAAGCTCAGATTTGCAAACCGCGTTCAATTTGGAGTTTTCGTTTGGCCGCTACGGCCGATCAAAGTCTGAAAAATCAATTATTTTCGTAAATTTTCTAAAATGTTCATGGTGACTGACTATTTTTTTTGCTATTGAAGATAGCTGAAATTTTTTAACGGCAATCAATTTCTCTCGTCTTTCTGATGAAAAAAAAGTCAAATTCAATGGTCTACGATGATTATTAAGAAAGTTGCATTTTTTAACAAATTTCCTAGGGGTTTACTCATGTCTTTTTTTCGTGTTTTCATCAAAAATTAAAAATCTCTAATCCAACTAATTGACGTACGAGGAGCTCAGATTTGCAATCCGCGTTCAATTTGGAGTTTTCGTTTGGCCGCTACGGCCGATCAAAGTCTGAAAAATCAATTATTTTCGTAAATTTTCTGAAATGTTCATGGTGACTGACTAATTTTTTTGCTATTGAAGATAGCTGAAATTTTTTAACGGCAATCAATTTCTCTCGTCATTCTGATGAAAAAAAAGTTAAATTCAATAGTCTACGATGATTATTAAGAAAGTTGCATTTTTTAACAAATTTCCAAGGGGTTTACTCATGTGTTTTTTTCGAGTTTTCATCAAAAATTAAAAATGCCTAATCCGATTAATTGACGTACGAGGAGCTCAGATTTGCAAACCGCGTTCAATTTGGAGTTTTCGTTTGGCCGCTACGGCCGATCAAAGTCTGAAAAATCAATTATTTTCGTAAATTTTCCAAAATCCTCATGGTGACTGACTAATTTTTTTGCTATTGAAGTTAGCTGAAATTTTTTAACGGCAATCAATTTCTCTCGTCTTTCTGATGAAAATAAAGTTAAATTCAATAGTATACGATGATTTTTAAGAAAGTTGCATTTTTTAACAAAATTTCCAAGGGGTTTGGTCATGTTTTTTTTCACGATTTCATCAAAAAATAAAAATGTCTAATCCGACTAATTGACGCACGAGAAGCTCAGATTTGCAAACCGCGTTCAATTTGGAGTTTTCGTTTGGCCGCTACGGCCGATCAAAGTCTGAAAAATCAATTATTTTCGTAAATTTTCCAAAATCCTCATGGTGACTGACTAATTTTTTTGCTATTGAAGTTAGCTGAAATTTTTTAACGGCAATCAATTTCTCTCGTCCTTCTGATGAAAATAAAGTTAAATTCAATAGTATACGATGATTTTTAAGAAAGTTGCATTTTTTAACAAAATTTCCAAGGGGTTTGGTCATGTTTTTTTTCACGATTTTATCAAAAATTCAAAATCTCTAATCCGACTAATTGACGCACGAGAAGCTCAGATTTGCAAACCGCGTTCAATTTGGAGTTTTCGTTTGGCCGCTACGGCCGATCAAAGTCTGAAAAATCAATTATTTTCGTAAATTTTCCAAAATCCTCATGGTGACTGACTAATTTTTTTGCTATTGAAGTTAGCTGAAATTTTTTAACGGCAATCAATTTCTCTCGTCTTTCTGATGAAAATAAAGTTAAATTCAATAGTCTACGATGATTTTTAAGAAAGTTGCATTTTTTAACAAAATTTCCAAGGGGTTTGGTCATGTTTTTTTTCACGATTTTATCAAAAATTCAAAATCTCTAATCCGACTAATTGACGCACGAGAAGCTCAGATTTGCAAACCGCGTTCAATTTGGAGTTTTCGTTTGGCCGCTACGGCCGATCAAAGTCTGAAAAATCAATTATTTTCGTAAATTTTCCAAAATCCTCATGGTGACTGACTAATTTTTTTGCTATTGAAGTTAGCTGAAATTTTTTAACGGCAATCAATTTCTCTCGTCTTTCTGATGAAAATAAAGTTAAATTCAATAGTATACGATGATTTTTAAGAAAGTTGCATTTTTTAACAAAATTTCCAAGGGGTTTGGTCATGTTTTTTTTCACGATTTTATCAAAAATTCAAAATCTCTAATCCGACTAATTGACGCACGAGAAGCTCAGATTTGCAAACCGCGTTCAATTTGGAGTTTTCGTTTGGCCGCTACGGCCGATCAAATTCTGAAAAATCAATTATTTTCGTAAATTTTCCAAAATCCTCATGGTGACTGACTAATTTTTTTGCTATTGAAGTTAGCTGAAATTTTTTAACGGCAATCAATTTCTCTCGTCTTTCTGATGAAAATAAAGTTAAATTCAATAGTATACGATGATTTTTAAGAAAGTTGCATTTTTTAACAAAATTTCCAAGGGGTTTGGTCATGTTTTTTTTCACGATTTTATCAAAAATTCAAAATCTCTAATCCGACTAATTGACGCACGAGAAGCTCAGATTTGCAAACCGCGTTCAATTTGGAGTTTTGGAGTTTTCGTTTGGCCGCAACGGCCGATCAAAGTCTGAAAAATCAATTATTTTCGTAAATTTTCCAAAATCCTCATGGTGACTGACTAATTTTTTTGCTATTGAAGTTAGCTGAAATTTTTTAACGGCAATCAATTTCTCTCGCCTTTCTGATGAAAATAAAGTTAAATTCAATAGTCTACGATGATTTTTAAGAAAGTTGCATTTTTTTAACAAAATTTCCAAGGGGTTTGGTCATGTTTTTTTCACGATTTTATCAAAAAATAAAAATGTCTAATCCGACTAATTGACGCACAAGAAGCTCAGATTTGCAAACCGCGTTCAATTTGGAGTTTTCGTTTGGCCGCTACGGCCGATCAAAGTCTGAAAAATCAATTATTTTCGTAAATTTTCCAAAATCCTCATGGTGACTGACTAATTTTTTTGCTATTGAAGTTAGCTGAAATTTTTTAACGGCAATCAATTTCTTTCGCCTTTCTGATGAAAATAAAGTTAAATTCAATAGTCTACGATGATTTTTAAGAAAGTTGCATTTTTTTAACAAAATTTCCAAGGGGTTTGGTCATGTTTTTTTCACGATTTTATCAAAAAATAAAAATGTCTAATCCGACTAATTGACGCACAAGAAGCTCAGATTTGCAAACCGCGTTCAATTTGGAGTTTTCGTTTGGCCGCTACGGCCGATCAAAGTCTGAAAAATCAATTATTTTCGTAAATTTTCCAAAATCCTCATGGTGACTGACTAATTTTTTTGCTATTGAAGTTAGCTGAAATTTTTTAACGGCAATCAATTTCTTTCGCCTTTCTGATGAAAATAAAGTTAAATTCAATAGTCTACGATGATTTTTAAGAAAGTTGCATTTTTTAACAAAATTTCCAAGGGGTTTGGTCATGTTTTTTTTCACGATTTTATCAAAAATTCAAAATCTCTAATCCGACTAATTGACGCACGAGAAGCTCAGATTTGCAAACCGCGTTCAATTTGGAGTTTTCGTTTGGCCGCTACGGCCGATCAAAGTCTGAAAAATCAATTATTTTCGTAAATTTTCCAAAATCCTCATGGTGACTGACTAATTTTTTTGCTATTGAAGTTAGCTGAAATTTTTTAACGGCAATCAATTTCTCTCGCCTTTCTGATGAAAATAAAGTTAAATTCAATAGTCTACGATGATTTTTAAGAAAGTTGCATTTTTTAACAAAATTTCCAAGGGGTTTGGTCATGTTTTTTTTCACGATTTTATCAAAAATTCAAAATCTCTAATCCGACTAATTGACGCACGAGAAGCTCAGATTTGCAAACCGCGTTCAATTTGGAGTTTTCGTTTGGCCGCAACGGCCGATCAAAGTCTGAAAAATCAATTATTTTCGTAAATTTTCCAAAATCCTCATGGTGACTGACTAATTTTTTTGCTATTGAAGTTAGCTGAAATTTTTTAACGGCAATCAATTTCTCTCGTCTTTCTGATGAAAATAAAGTTAAATTCAATAGTCTACGATGATTTTTAAGAAAGTTGCATTTTTTAACAAAATTTCCAAGGGGTTTGGTCATGTTTTTTTTCACGATTTTATCAAAAATTCAAAATCTCTAATCCGACTAATTGACGCACGAGAAGCTCAGATTTGCAAACCGCGTTCAATTTGGAGTTTTCGTTTAGCCGCTACGGCCGATCAAAGTCTGAAAAATCAATTATTTTCGTAAATTTTCCAAAATCCTCATGGTGACTGACTAATTTTTTTGCTATTGAAGTTAGCTGAAATTTTTTAACGGCAATCAATTTCTCTCGCCTTTCTGATGAAAATAAAGTTAAATTCAATAGTCTACGATGATTTTTAAGAAAGTTGCATTTTTTTAACAAAATTTCCAAGGGGTTTGGTCATGTTTTTTTTCACGATTTTATCAAAAAATAAAAATGTCTAATCCGACTAATTGACGCACAAGAAGCTCAGATTTGCAAACCGCGTTCAATTTGGAGTTTTCGTTTGGCCGCTACGGCCGATCAAAGTCTGAAAAATCAATTATTTTCGTAAATTTTCCAAAATCCTCATGGTGACTGACTAATTTTTTTGCTATTGAAGTTAGCTGAAATTTTTTAACGGCAATCAATTTCTTTCGCCTTTCTGATGAAAATAAAGTTAAATTCAATAGTCTACGATGATTTTTAAGAAAGTTGCATTTTTTAACAAAATTTCCAAGGGGTTTGGTCATGTTTTTTTTCACGATTTTATCAAAAATTCAAAATCTCTAATCCGACTAATTGACGCACGAGAAGCTCAGATTTGCAAACCGCGTTCAATTTGGAGTTTTCGTTTGACCGCTACGGCCGATCAAAGTCTGAAAAATCAATTATTTTCGTAAATTTTCCAAAATCCTCATGGTGACTGACTAATTTTTTTGCTATTGAAGTTAGCTGAAATTTTTTAACGGCAATCAATTTCTCTCGTCTTTCTGATGAAAATAAAGTTAAATTCAATAGTCTACGATGATTTTTAAGAAAGTTGCATTTTTTTAACAAAATTTCCAAGGGGTTTGGTCATGTTTTTTTCACGATTTTATCAAAAAATAAAAATGTCTAATCCGACTAATTGACGCACAAGAAGCTCAGATTTGCAAACCGCGTTCAATTTGGAGTTTTCGTTTGGCCGCTACGGCCGATCAAAGTCTGAAAAATCAATTATTTTCGTAAATTTTCCAAAATCCTCATGGTGACTGACTAATTTTTTTTGCTATTGAAGTTAGCTGAAATTTTTTAACGGCAATCAATTTCTTTCGCCTTTCTGATGAAAATAAAGTTAAATTCAATAGTCTACGATGATTTTTAAGAAAGTTGCATTTTTTAACAAAATTTCCAAGGGGTTTGGTCATGTTTTTTTTCACGATTTTATCAAAAATTCAAAATCTCTAATCCGACTAATTGACGCACGAGAAGCTCAGATTTGCAAACCGCGTTCAATTTGGAGTTTTCGTTTGGCCGCTACGGCCGATCAAAGTCTGAAAAATCAATTATTTTCGTAAATTTTCCAAAATCCTCATGGTGACTGACTAATTTTTTTGCTATTGAAGTTAGCTGAAATTTTTTAACGGCAATCAATTTCTCTCGCCTTTCTGATGAAAATAAAGTTAAATTCCATAGTCTACGATGATTTTTAAGAAAGTTGCATTTTTTAACAAAATTTCCAAGGGGTTTGGTCATGTTTTTTTTCACGATTTTATCAAAAATTCAAAATCTCTAATCCGACTAATTGACGCACGAGAAGCTCAGATTTGCAAACCGCGTTCAATTTGGAGTTTTCGTTTGGCCGCTACGGCCGATCAAAGTCTGAAAAATCAATTATTTTCGTAAATTTTCCAAAATCCTCATGGTGACTGACTAATTTTTTTGCTATTGAAGTTAGCTGAAATTTTTTAACGGCAATCAATTTCTCTCGCCTTTCTGATGAAAATAAAGTTAAATTCAATAGTCTACGATGATTTTTAAGAAAGTTGCATTTTTTAACAAAATTTCCAAGGGGTTTGGTCATGTTTTTTTTCACGATTTTATCAAAAATTCAAAATCTCTAATCCGACTAATTGACGCACGAGAAGCTCAGATTTGCAAACCGCGTTCAATTTGGAGTTTTCGTTTGGCCGCTACGGCCGATCAAAGTCTGAAAAATCAATTATTTTCGTAAATTTTCCAAAATCCTCATGGTGACTGACTAATTTTTTTGCTATTGAAGTTAGCTGAAATTTTTTAACGGCAATCAATTTCTCTCGCCTTTCTGATGAAAATAAAGTTAAATTCAATAGTCTACGATGATTTTTAAGAAAGTTGCATTTTTTAACAAAATTTCCAAGGGGTTTGGTCATGTTTTTTTTCACGATTTTATCAAAAATTCAAAATCTCTAATCCGACTAATTGACGCACGAGAAGCTCAGATTTGCAAACCGCGTTCAATTTGGAGTTTTCGTTTGGCCGCAACGGCCGATCAAAGTCTGAAAAATCAATTATTTTCGTAAATTTTCCAAAATCCTCATGGTGACTGACTAATTTTTTTGCTATTGAAGTTAGCTGAAATTTTTTAACGGCAATCAATTTCTCTCGTCTTTCTGATGAAAATAAAGTTAAATTCAATAGTCTACGATGATTTTTAAGAAAGTTGCATTTTTTAACAAAATTTCCAAGGGGTTTGGTCATGTTTTTTTTTCACGATTTCATCAAAAAATAAAAATCTCTAATCCGACTAATTGACGCACGAGAAGCTCAGATTTGCAAACCGCGTTCAATTTGGAGTTTTCGTTTGGCCGCTACGGCCGATCAAAGTCTGAAAAATCAATTATTTTCGTAAATTTTCCAAAATCCTCATGGTGACTGACTAATTTTTTTGCTATTGAAGTTAGCTGAAATTTTTTAACGGCAATCAATTTCTCTCGCCTTTCTGATGAAAATAAAGTTAAATTCAATAGTCTACGATGATTTTTAAGAAAGTTGCATTTTTTAACAAAATTTCCAAGGGGTTTGGTCATGTTTTTTTTCACGATTTTATCAAAAATTCAAAATCTCTAATCCGACTAATTGACGCACGAGAAGCTCAGATTTGCAAACCGCGTTCAATTTGGAGTTTTCGTTTGGCCGCAACGGCCGATCAAAGTCTGAAAAATCAATTATTTTCGTAAATTTTCCAAAATCCTCATGGTGACTGACTAATTTTTTTGCTATTGAAGTTAGCTGAAATTTTTTAACGGCAATCAATTTCTCTCGTCTTTCTGATGAAAATAAAGTTAAATTCAATAGTCTACGATGATTTTTAAGAAAGTTGCATTTTTTAACAAAATTTCCAAGGGGTTTGGTCATGTTTTTTTTTCACGATTTCATCAAAAAATAAAAATCTCTAATCCGACTAATTGACGCACGAGAAGCTCAGATTTGCAAACCGCGTTCAATTTGGAGTTTTCGTTTGGCCGCTACGGCCGATCAAAGTCTGAAAAATCAATTATTTTCGTAAATTTTCCAAAATCCTCATGGTGACTGACTAATTTTTTTGCTATTGAAGTTAGCTGAAATTTTTTAACGGCAATCAATTTCTCTCGTCTTTCTGATGAAAATAAAGTTAAATTCAATAGTCTACGATGATTTTTAAGAAAGTTGCATTTTTTAACAAAATTTCCCAGGGGTTTGGTCATGTTTTTTTTCACGATTTCATCAAAAATTCAAAATCTCTAATCCGACTAATTGACGCACGAGAAGCTCAGATTTGCAAACCGCGTTCAATTTGGAGTTTTCGTTTGGCCGCTACGGCCGATCAAAGTCTGAAATATCAATTATTTTCGTAAATTTTCCAAAATCCTCATGGTGACTGACTAATTTTTTTGCTATTGAAGTTAGCTGAAATTTTTTAACGGCAATCAATTTCTCTCGTCTTTCTGATGAAAATAAAGTTAAATTCAATAGTCTACGATGATTTTTAAGAAAGTTGCATTTTTTAACAAAATTTCCAAGGGGATGTTTTTTTTCACGATTTTATCAAAAAATAAAAATATCTAATCCGACCAATTGACGCACGAGAAGCTCAGATTTGCAAACCGCGTTCAATTTGGAGTTTTCGTTTGGCCGCTACGGCCGATCAAAGTCTGAAAATTCAATTATTTTCGTAAATTTTCCAAAATCCTCATGGTGACTGACTAATTTTTTTGCTATTGAAGTTAGCTGAAATGTTTTGACGGCAATCAATTTCTCTCGTCTTTCTGATGAAAATGAAGTTAAATTCAATAGTCTACGATGATTTTTAAGAAAGTTGCATTTTTTAACAAAATTTCCAAGGGGTTTGGTCATGTTTTTTTTCACGATTTTATCAAAAATTCAAAATCTCTAATCCGACTAATTGACGCACGAGAAGCTCAGATTTGCAAACCGCGTTCAATTTGGAGTTTTCGTTTGGCCGCTACGGCCGATCAAAGTCTGAAAAATCAATTATTTTCGTAAATTTTCCAAAATCCTCATGGTGACTGACTAATTTTTTTGCTATTGAAGTTAGCTGAAATTTTTTAACGGCAATCAATTTCTCTCGTCTTTCTGATGAAAATAAAGTTAAATTCAATAGTCTACGATGATTTTTAAGAAAGTTGCATTTTTTAACAAAATTTCCAAGGGGTTTGGTCATGTTTTTTTTCACGATTTCATCAAAAATTCAAAATCTCTAATCCGACTAATTGACGCACGAGAAGCTCAGATTTGCAAACCGCGTTCAATTTGCAGTTTTCGTTTGGCCGCTACGGCCGATCAAAGTCTGAAATATCAATTATTTTCGTAAATTTTCCAAAATCCTCATGGTGACTGACTAATTTTTTTGCTATTGAAGTTAGCTGAAATTTTTTAACGGCAATCAATTTCTCTCGTCTTTCTGATGAAAATAAAGTTAAATTCAATAGTCTACGATGATTTTTAAGAAAGTTGCATTTTTTAACAAAATTTCCAAGGGGATGTTTTTTTTCACGATTTTATCAAAAAATAAAAATATCTAATCCGACCAATTGACGCACGAGAAGCTCAGATTTGCAAACCGCGTTCAATTTGGAGTTTTCGTTTGGCCGCTACGGCCGATCAAAGTCTGAAAATTCAATTATTTTCGTAAATTTTCCAAAATCCTCATGGTGACTGACTAATTTTTTTGCTATTGAAGTTAGCTGAAATGTTTTGACGGCAATCAATTTCTCTCGTCTTTCTGATGAAAATGAAGTTAAATTCAATAGTCTACGATGATTTTTAAGAAAGTTGCATTTTTTAACAAAATTTCCAAGGGGTTTGGTCATGTTTTTTTTCACGATTTTATCAAAAATTCAAAATCTCTAATCCGACTAATTGACGCACGAGAAGCTCAGATTTGCAAACCGCGTTCAATTTGGAGTTTTCGTTTGGCCGCTACGGCCGATCAAAGTCTGAAAAATCAATTATTTTCGTAAATTTTCCAAAATCCTCATGGTGACTGACTAATTTTTTTGCTATTGAAGTTAGCTGAAATTTTTTAACGGCAATCAATTTCTCTCGTCTTTCTGATGAAAATAAAGTTAAATTCAATAGTCTACGACGATTTTTAAGAAAGTTGCATTTTTTAACAAAATTTCCAAGGGGTTTGGTCATGTTTTTTTTCACGATTTCATCAAAAATTCAAAATCTCTAATCCGACTAATTGACGCACGAGAAGCTCAGATTTGCAAACCGCGTTCAATTTGCAGTTTTCGTTTGGCCGCTACGGCCGATCAAAGTCTGAAATATCAATTATTTTCGTAAATTTTCCAAAATCCTCATGGTGACTGACTAATTTTTTTGCTATTGAAGTTAGCTGAAATTTTTTAACGGCAATCAATTTCTCTCGTCTTTCTGATGAAAATAAAGTTAAATTCAATAGTCTACGATGATTTTTAAGAAAGTTGCATTTTTTAACAAAATTTCCAAGGGGATGTTTTTTTTCACGATTTTATCAAAAAATAAAAATATCTAATCCGACCAATTGACGCACGAGAAGCTCAGATTTGCAAACCGCGTTCAATTTGGAGTTTTCGTTTGGCCGCTACGGCCGATCAAAGTCTGAAAATTCAATTATTTTCGTAAATTTTCCAAAATCCTCATGGTGACTGACTAATTTTTTTTGCTATTGAAGTTAGCTGAAATTTTTTAACGGCAATCAATTTCTCTCGTCTTTCTGATGAAAATAAAGTTAAATTCAATAGTCTACGATGATTTTTAAGAAAGTTGCATTTTTTAACAAAATTTCCAAGGGGTTTGGTCATGTTTTTTTTTTCACGATTTCATCAAAAATTCAAAATCTCTAATCCGACTAATTGACGCACGAGAAGCTCAGATTTGCAAACCGCGTTCAATTTGGAGTTTTCGTTTGGCCGCTACGGCCGATCAAAGTCTGAAAAATCAATTATTTTCGTAAATTTTCCAAAATCCTCATGGTGACTGACTAATTTTTTTGCTATTGAAGTTAGCTGAAATTTTTTAACGGCAATCAATTTCTCTCGTCTTTCTGATGAAAATAAAGTTAAATTCAATAGTCTACGATGATTTTTAAGAAAGTTGCATTTTTTAACAAAATTTCCAAGGGGTTTGGTCATGTTTTTTTTCACGATTTTATCAAAAATTCAAAATGTCTAATCCGACTAATTGACGCACGAGAAGCTCAGATTTGCAAACCGCGTTCAATTTGGAGTTTTCGTTTGGCCGCTACGGCCGATCAAAGTCTGAAAAATCAATTAGTTTCGTAAATTTTCCAAAATCCTCATGGTGACTGACTAATTTTTTTGCTATTGAAGTTAGCTGAAATTTTTTTAATGGCAATCAATTTCTCTCGTCTTTCTGATGAAAATAAAGTTAAATTCAATAGTCTACGATGATTTTTAAGAAAGTTGCATTTTTTAACAAAATTTCCAAGGGGTTTGGTCATGTTTTTTTTCACGATTTCATCAAAAAATAAAAATGTCCAACCCGACTAATTGACGCACGAGAAGCTCAGATTTGCAAACCGCGTTCAATTTGGAGTTTTCGTTTGGCCGCTACGGCCGATCAAAGTCTGAAAAATCAATTATTTTCGTAAATTTTCCAAAATCCTCATGGTGACTGACAATTTTTTTTGCTATTGAAGTTAGCTGAAATTTTTTAACGGCAATCAATTTCTCTCGTCTTTCTGATGAAAATAAAGTTAAATTCAATAGTCTACGATGATTTTTAAGAAAGTTGCATTTTTTAACAAAATTTCCAAGGGGGTTAGTCATGTTTTTTTTCACGATTTTATCAAAAAATAAAAATGTCTAATCCGACCAATTGACGCACGAGAAGCTCAGATTTGCAAACCGCGTTCAATTTGGAGTTTTCGTTTGGCCGCTACGGCCGATCAAAGTCTGAAAAATCAATTATTTTCGTAAATTTTCCAAAATCCTCATGGTGACTGACTAATTTTTTTGCTATTGAAGTTAGCTGAAATTTTTTAACGGCAATCAATTTCTCTCGTCTTTCTGATGAAAATAAAGTTAAATTCAATAGTCTACGATGATTTTTAAGAAAGTTGCATTTTTTAACAAAATTTCCAAGGGGTCATGTTTTTTTTCACGATTTCATCAAAAAATAAAAATGTCTAACCCGACTAATTGACGCACGAGAAGCTCAGATTTGCAAACCGCGTTCAATTTGGAGTTTTCGTTTGGCCGCTACGGCCGATCAAAGTCTGAAAAATCAATTATTTTCGTAAATTTTCCAAAATCCTCATGGTGACTGACTAATTTTTTTGCTATTGAAGTTAGCTGAAATTTTTTAACGGCAATCAATTTCTCTCGTCTTTATGATGAAAATAAAGTTAAATTCAATAGTCTACGATGATTTTTAAGAAAGTTGCATTTTTTAACAAAATTTCCAATGGGTTTGGTCATGTTTTTTTTCACGATTTCATCAAAAATTCAAAATCTCTAATCCGACTAATTGACGCACGAGAAGCTCAGATTTGCAAACCGCGTTTAATTTGGAGTTTTCGTTTGGCCGCTACGGCCGATCAAAGTCTGAAAAATCAATTATTTTCGTAAATTTTCCAAAATCCTCATGGTGACTGACTAATTTTTTTGCTATTGAAGTTAGCTGAAATTTTTTAACGGCAATCAATTTCTCTCGTCTTTCTGATGAAAATAAAGTTAAATTCAATAGTCTACGATGATTTTTAAGAAAGTTGCATTTTTTAACAAAATTTCCAAGGGGTTTGGTCATGTTTTTTTTCATGATTTCATCAAAAAATAAAAATCATTAATCCGACTAATTGACGCACGAGAAGCTCAGATTTGCAAACCGCGTTCAATTTGGAGTTTTGGTTTGGCCGCTACGGCCGATCAAAGTCTGAAAATTCAATTATTTTCGTAAATTTTCCAAAATCCTCATGGTGACTGACTAATTTTTTTGCTATTGAAGTTAGCTGAAATTTTTTAACGGCAATCAATTTCTCTCGTCTTTCTGATGAAAATAAAGTTAAATTCAATAGTATTCGATGATTTTTAAGAAAGTTCCATTTTTTAACAAAATTTCCAAGGGGTTTGGTCATGTTTTTTTTCACGATTCCATCAAAAAATAAAAATCTCTAATCCGACTAATTGACGCACGAGAAGCTCAGATTTGCAAACCGCGTTCAATTTGGAGTTTTCGTTAGGCCGCTATGGCCGATCAAAGTCTGAAAAATCAATTATTTTCGTAAATTTTCCAAAATCCTCATGGTGACTGACTAATTTTTTTGCTATTGAAGTTAGCTGAAATTTTTTAACGGCAATCAATTTCTCTCGTCTTTCTGATGAAAATAAAGTTAAATTCAATAGTCTACGATGATTTTTAAGAAAGTTGCATTTTTTAACAAAATTTCCAAGGGGTTTGGTCATGTTTTTTTTCACGATTTTATCAAAAATTCAAAATGTCTAATCCGACTAATTGACGCACGAGAAGCTCAGATTTGCAAACCGCGTTCAATTTGGAGTTTTCGTTTGGCCGCTACGGCCGATCAAAGTCTGAAAAATCAATTATTTTCGTAAATTTTCCAAAATCCTCATGGTGACTGACTAATTTTTTTGCTATTGAAGTTAGCTGAAATTTTTTAATGGCAATCAATTTCTCTCGTCTTTCTGATGAAAATAAAGTTAAATTCAATAGTCTACGATGATTTTTAAGAAAGTTGCATTTTTTAACAAAATTTCCAAGGGGTTTGGTCATGTTTTTTTTCACGATTTCATCAAAAAATAAAAATGTCCAACCCGACTAATTGACGCACGAGAAGCTCAGATTTGCAAACCGCGTTCAATTTGGAGTTTTCGTTTGGCCGCTACGGCCGATCAAAGTCTGAAAAATCAATTATTTTCGTAAATTTTCCAAAATCCTCATGGTGACTGACAATTTTTTTTGCTATTGAAGTTAGCTGAAATTTTTTAACGGCAATCAATTTCTCTCGTCTTTCTGATGAAAATAAAGTTAAATTCAATAGTCTACGATGATTTTTAAGAAAGTTGCATTTTTTAACAAAATTTCCAAGGGGGTTAGTCATGTTTTTTTTCACGATTTTATCAAAAAATAAAAATGTCTAATCCGACCAATTGACGCACGAGAAGCTCAGATTTGCAAACCGCGTTCAATTTGGAGTTTTCGTTTGGCCGCTACGGCCGATCAAAGTCTGAAAAATCAATTATTTTCGTAAATTTTCCAAAATCCTCATGGTTACTGACTAATTTTTTTGCTATTGAAGTTAGCTGAAATTTTTTAACGGCAATCAATTTCTCTCGTCTTTCTGATGAAAATAAAGTTAAATTCAATAGTCTACGATGATTTTTAAGAAAGTTGCATTTTTTAACAAAATTTCCAAGGGGTTTGGTCATGTTTTTTTTCACGATTTCATCAAAAAATAAAAATGTCTAACCCGACTAATTGACGCACGAGAAGCTCAGATTTGGAAACCGCGTTCAATTTGGAGTTTTCGTTTGGCCGCTACGGCCGATCAAAGTCTGAAAAATCAATTATTTTCGTAAATTTTCCAAAATCCTCATGGTGACTGACTATTTTTTTTGCTATTGAAGTTAGCTGAAATTTTTTAACGGCAATCAATTTCTCTCGTCTTTCTGATGAAAATAAAGTTAAATTCAATAGTCTACGATGATTTTTAAGAAAGTTGCATTTTTTAACAAAATTTCCAAGGGGTTTGGTCATGTTTTTTTTCACGATTTTATCAAAAATTCAAAATGTCTAATCCGACTAATTGACGCACGAGAAGCTCAGATTTGCAAACCGCGTTCAATTTGGAGTTTTCGTTTGGCCGCTACGGCCGATCAAAGTCTGAAAAATCAATTATTTTCGTAAATTTTCCAAAATCCTCATGGTGACTGACTAATTTTTTTGCTATTGAAGTTAGCTGAAATTTTTTAATGGCAATCAATTTCTCTCGTCTTTCTGATGAAAATAAAGTTAAATTCAATAGTCTACGATGATTTTTAAGAAAGTTGCATTTTTTAACAAAATTTCCAAGGGGTTTGGTCATGTTTTTTTTCACGAATTCATCAAAAAATAAAAATGTCCAACCCGACTAATTGACGCACGAGAAGCTCAGATTTGCAAACCGCGTTCAATTTGGAGTTTTCGTTTGGCCGCTACAGCCGATCAAAGTCTGAAAAATCAATTATTTTCGTAAATTTTCCAAAATCCTCATGGTGACTGACAATTTTTTTTGCTATTGAAGTTAGCTGAAATTTTTTAACGGCAATCAATTTCTCTCGTCTTTCTGATGAAAATAAAGTTAAATTCAATAGTCTACGATGATTTTTAAGAAAGTTGCATTTTTTAACAAAATTTCCAAGGGGGTTAGTCATGTTTTTTTTCACGATTTTATCAAAAAATAAAAATGTCTAATCCGACCAATTGACGCACGAGAAGCTCAGATTTGCAAACCGCGTTCAATTTGGAGTTTTCGTTTGGCCGCTACAGCCGATCAAAGTCTGAAAAATCAATTATTTTCGTAAATTTTCCAAAATCCTCATGGTTACTGACTAATTTTTTTGCTATTGAAGTTAGCTGAAATTTTTTAACGGCAATCAATTTCTCTCGTCTTTCTGATGAAAATAAAGTTAAATTCAATAGTCTACGATGATTTTTAAGAAAGTTGCATTTTTTAACAAAATTTCCAAGGGGTTTGGTCATGTTTTTTTTCACGATTTCATCAAAAAATAAAAATGTCTAACCCGACTAATTGACGCACGAGAAGCTCAGATTTGCAAACCGCGTTCAATTTGGAGTTTTCGTTTGGCCGCTACGGCCGATCAAAGTCTGAAAAATCAATTATTTTCGTAAATTTTCCAAAATCCTCATGGTGACTGACTATTTTTTTTGCTATTGAAGTTAGCTGAAATTTTTTAACGGCAATCAATTTCTCTCGTCTTTCTGATGAAAATAAAGTTAAATTCAATAGTCTACGATGATTTTTAAGAAAGTTGCATTTTTTAACAAAATTTCCAAGGGGTTTGGTCATGTTTTTTTTCACGATTTTATCAAAAATTCAAAATGTCTAATCCGACTAATTGACGCACGAGAAGCTCAGATTTGCAAACCGCGTTCAATTTGGAGTTTTCGTTTGGCCGCTACGGCCGATCAAAGTCTGAAAAATCAATTATTTTCGTAAATTTTCCAAAATCCTCATGGTGACTGACTAATTTTTTTGCTATTGAAGTTAGCTGAAATTTTTTAATGGCAATCAATTTCTCTCGTCTTTCTGATGAAAATAAAGTTAAATTCAATAGTCTACGATGATTTTTAAGAAAGTTGCATTTTTTAACAAAATTTCCAAGGGGTTTGGTCATGTTTTTTTTCACGATTTCATCAAAAAATAAAAATGTCTAACCCGACTAATTGACGCACGAAAACCTCAGATTTGCAAACCGCGTTCAATTTGGAGTTTTCGTTTGGCCGCTGCGGCCGATCAAAGTCTGAAAAATCAATTATTTTCGTAAATTTTCCAAAATCCTCATGGTGACTGACTATTTTTTTTGCTATTGAAGTTAGCTGAAATTTTTTAATGGCAATCAATTTCTCTCGTCTTTCTGATGAAAATAAAGTTAAATTCAATAGTCTACGATGATTTTTAAGAAAGTTGCATTTTTTAACAAAATTTCCAAGGGGTTTGGTCATGTTTTTTTTCACGATTTCATCAAAAAATAAAAATGTCCAACCCGACTAATTGACGCACGAGAAGCTCAGATTTGCAAACCGCGTTCAATTTGGAGTTTTCGTTTGGCCGCTACGGCCGATCAAAGTCTGAAAAATCAATTATTTTCGTAAATTTTCCAAAATCCTCATGGTGACTGACAATTTTTTTTGCTATTGAAGTTAGCTGAAATTTTTTAACGGCAATCAATTTCTCTCGTCTTTCTGATGAAAATAAAGTTAAATTCAATAGTCTACGATGATTTTTAAGAAAGTTGCATTTTTTAACAAAATTTCCAAGGGGGTTAGTCATGTTTTTTTTCACGATTTTATCAAAAAATAAAAATGTCTAATCCGACCAATTGACGCACGAGAAGCTCAGATTTGCAAACCGCGTTCAATTTGGAGTTTTCGTTTGGCCGCTACGGCCGATCAAAGTCTGAAAAATCAATTATTTTCGTAAATTTTCCAAAATCCTCGTGGTTACTGACTAATTTTTTTGCTATTGAAGTTAGCTGAAATTTTTTAACGGCAATCAATTTCTCTCGTCTTTCTCATGAAAATAAAGTTAAATTCAATAGTCTACGATGATTTTTAAGAAAGTTGCATTTTTTAACAAAATTTCATGTTTTTTTTCACGATTTTATCAAAAATTCAAAATCTCTAATCCGACTAATTGACGCACGAGAAGCTCAGATTTGCAAACCGCGTTCAATTTGGAGTTTTCGTTTGGCCGCTACGGCCGATCAAAGTCTGAAAAATCAATTATTTTCGTAAATTTTCCAAAATCCTCATGGTGACTGACTAATTTTTTTGCTATTGAAGTTAGCTGAAATTTTTTAATGGCAATCAATTTCTCTCGTCTTTCTGATGAAAATAAAGTTAAATTCAATAGTCTACGATGATTTTTAAGAAAGTTGCATTTTTTAACAAAATTTCCAAGGGGTTTGGTCATGTTTTTTTTCACGATTTCATCAAAAAATAAAAATGTCCAACCCGACTAATTGACGCACGAGAAGCTCAGATTTGCAAACCGCGTTCAATTTGGAGTTTTCGTTTGGCCGCTACGGCCGATCAAAGTCTGAAAAATCAATTATTTTCGTAAATTTTCCAAAATCCTCATGGTGACTGACAATTTTTTTTGCTATTGAAGTTAGCTGAAATTTTTAACGGCAATCAATTTCTCTCGTCTTTCTGATGAAAATAAAGTTAAATTCAATAGTCTACGATGATTTTTAAGAAAGTTGCATTTTTTAACAAAATTTCCAAGGGGGTTAGTCATGTTTTTTTTCACGATTTTATCAAAAAATAAAAATGTCTAATCCGACCAATTGACGCACGAGAAGCTCAGATTTGCAAACCGCGTTCAATTTGGAGTTTTCGTTTGGCCGCTACGGCCGATCAAAGTCTGAAAAATCAATTATTTTCGTAAATTTTCCAAAATCCTCATGGTTACTGACTAATTTTTTTGCTATTGAAGTTAGCTGAAATTTTTTAACGGCAATCAATTTCTCTCGTCTTTCTGATGAAAATAAAGTTAAATTCAATAGTCTACGATGATTTTTAAGAAAGTTGCATTTTTTAACAAAATTTCCAAGGGGTTTGGTCATGTTTTTTTTCACGATTTTATCAAAAATTCAAAATCTCTAATCCGACTAATTGACGCACGAGAAGCTCAGATTTGCAAACCGCGTTCAATTTGGAGTTTTCGTTTGGCCGCTACGGCCGATCAAAGTCTGAAAAATCAATTATTTTCGTAAATTTTCCAAAATGCTCATGGTGACTGACTAATTTTTTTGCTATTGAAGTTAGCTGAAATTTTTTAACGGCAATCAATTTCTCTCGTCTTTCTGATGAAAATAAAGTTAAATTCAATAGTCTACGATGATTTTTAAGAAAGTTGCATTTTTTAACAAAATTTCCAAGGGGTTTGGTCATGTTTTTTTTCACGATTTTATCAAAAATTCAAAATGTCTAATCCGACTAATTGACGCACGAGAAGCTCAGATTTGCAAACCGCGTTCAATTTGGAGTTTTCGTTTGGCCGCTACGGCCGATCAAAGTCTGAAAAATCAATTATTTTCGTAAATTTTCCAAAATCCTCATGGTGACTGACTAATTTTTTTGCAATTGAAGTTAGCTGAAATTTTTTAACGGCAATCAATTTCTCTCGTCTTTCTGATGAAAATAAAGTTAAATTCAATAGTCTACGATGATTTTTAAGAAAGTTGCATTTTTTAACAAAATTTCCAAGGGGTTTGGTCATGTTTTTTTTCACGATTTCATCAAAAAATAAAAATGTCTAACCCGACTAATTGACGCACGAGAAGCTCAGATTTGCAAACCGCGTTCAATTTGGAGTTTTCGTTTGGCCGCTACGGCCGATCAAAGTCTGAAAAATCAATTATTTTCGTAAATTTTCCAAAATCCTCATGGTGACTGACTATTTTTTTTGCTATTGAAGTTAGCTGAAATTTTTTAACGGCAATCAATTTCTCTCGTCTTTCTGATGAAGATAAAGTTAAATTCAATAGTCTACGATGATTTATAAGAAAGTTGCATTTTTTAACAAAATTTCCAAGGGGTTTGGTCATGTTTTTTTTCACGATTTCATCAAAAAATAAAAATCTCTAATCGGACTAATTGACGCACGAGAAGCTCAGATTTGCAAACCGCGTTCAGTTTGGAGTTTTCGTTTGGCCGCTACGGCCGATCAAAGTCTGAAAAATCAATTATTTTCGTAAATTTTCCAAAATCCTCATGGTGACTGACTAATTTTTTTGCTATTGAAGTTAGCTGAAATTTTTTAATGGCAATCAATTTCTCTCGTCTTTCTGATGAAAATAAAGTTAAATTCAATAGTCTACGATGATTTTTAAGAAAGTTGCATTTTTTAACAAAATTTCCAAGGGGTTTGTTTGGTCATGTTTTTTTTCACGATTTTATCAAAAATTCAAAATCTCTAATCCGACTTATTGACGCACGAGAAGCTCAGATTTGCAAACCGCGTTCAATTTGGAGTTTTCGTTTGGCCGCTACGGCCGATCAAAGTCTGAAAAATCAATTATTTTCGTAAATTTTCCAAAATCCTCATGGTTACTGACTATTTTTTTTGCTATTGAAGTTGCTGAAATTTTTTAACGGCAATCAATTTCTCTCGTCTTTCTGATGAAAATAAAGTTAAATTCAATAGTCTACGATGATTTTTAAGAAAGTTGCATTTTTTAACAAAATTTCCAAGGGGGTTAGTCATGTTTTTTTTCACGATTTTATCAAAAAATAAAAATGTCAAAATCTCTAATCCGACTAATTGACGCACGAGAAGCTCAGATTTGCAAACCGCGTTCAATTTGGAGTTTTCGTTTGGCCGCTACGGCCGATCAAAGTCTGAAAAATCAATTATTTTCGTAAATTTTCCAAAATCCTCATGGTGACTGACTAATTTTTTTGCTATTGAAGTTAGCTGAAATTTTTTAACGGCAATCAATTTCTCTCGTCTTTCTGATGAAAATAAAGTTAAATTCAATAGTCTACGATGATTTTTAAGAAAGTTGCATTTTTTAACAAAATTTCCAATGGGTTTGGTCATGTTTTTTTTCACGATTTCATCAAAAATTCAAAATCTCTAATCCGACTAATTGACGCACGAGAAGCTCAGATTTGCAAACCGCGTTTAATTTGGAGTTTTCGTTTGGCCGCTACGGCCGATCAAAGTCTGAAAAATCAATTATTTTCGTAAATTTTCCAAAATCCTCATGGTGACTGACTAATTTTTTTGCTATTGAAGTTAGCTGAAATTTTTTAACGGCAATCAATTTCTCTCGTCTTTCTGATGAAAATAAAGTTAAATTCAATAGTATTCGATGATTTTTAAGAAAGTTCCATTTTTTAACAAAATTTCCAAGGGGTTTGGTCATGTTTTTTTTCACGATTCCATCAAAAAATAAAAATCTCTAATCCGACTAATTGACGCACGAGAAGCTCAGATTTGCAAACCGCGTTTAATTTGGAGTTTTCGTTTGGCCGCTACGGCCGATCAAAGTCTGAAAAATCAATTATTTTCGTAAATTTTCCAAAATCCTCATGGTGACTGACAATTTTTTTTGCTATTGAAGTTAGCTGAAATTTTTTAACGGCAATCAATTTCTCTCGTCTTTCTGATGAAAATAAAGTTAAATTCAATAGTCTACGATGATTTTTAAGAAAGTTGCATTTTTTAACAAAATTTCCAAGGGGGTTAGTCATGTTTTTTTTCACGATTTTATCAAAAAATAAAAATGTCAAAATCTCTAATCCGACTAATTGACGCACGAGAAGCTCAGATTTGCAAACCGCGTTCAATTTGGAGTTTTCGTTTGGCCGCTACGGCCGATCAAAGTCTGAAAAATCAATTATTTTCGTAAATTTTCCAAAATCCTCATGGTGACTGACTAATTTTTTTGCTATTGAAGTTAGCTGAAATTTTTTAACGGCAATCAATTTCTCTCGTCTTTCTGATGAAAATAAAGTTAAATTCAATAGTATTCGATGATTTTTAAGAAAGTTCCATTTTTTAACAAAATTTCCAAGGGGTTTGGTCATGTTTTTTTTCACGATTCCATCAAAAAATAAAAATCTCTAATCCGACTAATTGACGCACGAGAAGCTCAGATTTGCAAACCGCGTTTAATTTGGAGTTTTCGTTTGGCCGCTACGGCCGATCAAAGTCTGAAAAATCAATTATTTTCGTAAATTTTCCAAAATCCTCATGGTGACTGACTAATTTTTTTGCTATTGAAGTTAGCTGAAATTTTTTAACGGCAATCAATTTCTCTCGTCTTTCTGATGAAAATAAAGTTAAATTCAATAGTCTACGATGATTTTTAAGAAAGTTGCATTTTTTAACAAAATTTCCAAGGGGGAAATGTTTTTTTTTACGATTTTATCAAAAAATAAAAATGTCTAATCCGACCAATTGACGCACGAGAAGCTCAGATTTGCAAACCGCGTTCAATTTGGAGTTTTCGTTTGGCCGCTACGGCCGATCAAAGTCTGAAAAATCAATTATTTTCGTAAATTTTCCAAAATCCTCATGGTGACTGACTAATTTTTTTGCTATTGAAGTTAGCTGAAATTTTTTAACGGCAAATCAATTTCTCTCGTCTTTCTGATGAAAATAAAGTAAAATTCAATAGTCTACGATGATTTTTAAGAAAGTTGCATTTTTTAACAAAATTTCCAAGGGGTTTGGTCATGTTTTTTTTCACGATTTTATCAAAAATTCAAAATCTCTAATCCGACTAATTGACGCACGAGAAGCTCAGATTTGCAAACCGCGTTCAATTTGGAGTTTTCGTTTGGCCGCTACGGCCGATCAAAGTCTGAAAAATCAATTATTTTCGTAAATTTTCCAAAATCCTCATGGTGACTGACTAATTTTTTTGCTATTGAAGTTAGCTGAAATTTTTTAACGGCAATCAATTTCTCTCGTCTTTCTGATGAAAATAAAGTTAAATTCAATAGTCTACGATGATTTTTAAGAAAGTTGCATTTTTTAACAAAATTTCCAATGGGTTTGGTTTGGTCATGTTTTTTTTCACGATTTCATCAAAAATTCAAAATCTCTAATCTGACTAATTGACGCACGAGAAGCTCAGATTTGCAAACCGCGTTTAATTTGGAGTTTTCGTTTGGCCGCTACGGCCGATCAAAGTCTGAAAAATCAATTATTTTCGTAAATTTTCCAAAATCCTCATGGTGACTGACTAATTTTTTTGCTATTGAAGTTAGCTGAAATTTTTTAACGGCAATCAATTTCTCTCGTCTTTCTGATGAAAATAAAGTTAAATTCAATAGTCTACGATGATTTTTAAGAAAGTTGCATTTTTTAACAAAATTTCCAAGGGGTTTGGTCATGTTTTTTTTCATGATTTCATCAAAAAATAAAAATCTTTAATCCGACTAATTGACGCACGAGAAGCTCAGATTTGCAAACCGCGTTCAATTTGGAGTTTTGGTTTGGCCGCTACGGCCGATCAAAGTCTGAAAATTCAATTATTTTCGTAAATTTTCCAAAATCCTCATGGTGACTGACTAATTTTTTTGCTATTGAAGTTAGCTGAAATTTTTTAACGGCAATCAATTTCTCTCGTCTTTCTGATGAAAATAAAGTTAAATTCAATAGTATTCGATGATTTTTAAGAAAGTTCCATTTTTTAACAAAATTTCCAAGGGGTTTGGTCATGTTTTTTTTCACGATTCCATCAAAAAATAAAAATCTCTAATCCGACTAATTGACGCACGAGAAGCTCAGATTTGCAAACCGCGTTCAATTTGGAGTTTTCGTTAGGCCGCTACGGCCGATCAAAGTCTGAAAAATCAATTATTTTCGTAAATTTTCCAAAATCCTCATGGTGACTGACTATTTTTTTTGCTATTGAAGTTAGCTGAAATTTTTTAACGGCAATCAATTTCTCTCGTCTTTCTGATGAAAATAAAGTTAAATTCAATAGTCTACGATGATTTTTAAGAAAGTTGCATTTTTTAACAAAATTTCCAAGGGGTTTGGTCATGTTTTTTTTCACGATTCCATCAAAAAATAAAAATCTCTAATCCGACTAATTGACGCACGAGAAGCTCAGATTTGCAAACCGCGTTCAATTTGGAGTTTTCGTTAGGCCGCTACGGCCGATCAAAGTCTGAAAAATCAATTATTTTCGTAAATTTTCCAAAATCCTCATGGTGACTGACTATTTTTTTTGCTATTGAAGTTAGCTGAAATTTTTTAACGGCAATCAATTTCTCTCGTCTTTCTGATGAAAATAAAGTTAAATTCAATAGTCTACGATGATTTTTAAGAAAGTTCCATTTTTTAACAAAATTTCCAAGGGGTTTGGTCATGTTTTTTTTCACGATTCCATCAAAAAATAAAAATCTCTAATCCGACTAATTGACGCACGAGAAGCTCAGATTTGCAAACCGCGTTCAATTTGGAGTTTTCGTTAGGCCGCTACGGCCGATCAAAGTCTGAAAAATCAATTATTTTCGTAAATTTTCCAAAATCCTCATGGTGACTGACTATTTTTTTTGCTATTGAAGTTAGCTGAAATTTTTTAACGGCAATCAATTTCTCTCGTCTTTCTGATGAAAATAAAGTTAAATTCAATAGTCTACGATGATTTTTAAGAAAGTTGCATTTTTTAACAAAATTTCCAAGGGGTTTGGTCATGTTTTTTTTCACGATTTTATCAAAAATTCAAAATGTCTAATCCGACTAATTGACGCACGAGAAGCTCAGATTTGCAAACCGCGTTCAATTTGGAGTTTTCGTTTGGCAGCTACGGCCGATCAAAGTCTGAAAAATCAATTATTTTCGTAAATTTTCCAAAATCCTCATGGTGACTGACTAATTTTTTTGCTATTGAAGTTAGCTGAAATTTTTTAACGGCAATCAATTTCTCTCGTCTTTCTGATGAAAATAAAGTTAAATTCAATAGTCTACGATGATTTTTAAGAAAGTTGCATTTTTTAACAAAATTTCCAAGGGGTTTGGTCAGGTTTTTTTTCACGATTTTATCAAAAATTCAAAATGTCTAATCCGACTAATTGACGCACGAGAAGCTCAGATTTGCAAACCGCGTTCAATTTGGAGTTTTCGTTTGGCCGCTACGGCCGATCAAAGTCTGAAAAATCAATTATTTTCGTAAATTTTCCAAAATCCTCATGGTGACTGACTAATTTTTTTGCAATTGAAGTTAGCTGAAATTTTTTAACGGCAATCAATTTCTCTCGTCTTTCTGATGAAAATAAAGTTAAATTCAATAGTCTACGATGATTTTTAAGAAAGTTGCATTTTTTAACAAAATTTCCAAGGGGTTTGGTCATGTTTTTTTTCACGATTTCATCAAAAAATAAAAATGTCTAACCCGACTAATTGACGCACGAGAAGCTCAGATTTGCAAACCGCGTTCAATTTGGAGTTTTCGTTTGGCCGCTACGGCCGATCAAAGTCTGAAAAATCAATTATTTTCGTAAATTTTCCAAAATCCTCATGGTGACTGACTATTTTTTTTGCTATTGAAGTTAGCTGAAATTTTTTTAACGGCAATCAATTTCTCTCGTCTTTCTGATAAAGATAAAGTTAAATTCAATAGTCTACGATGATTTATAAGAAAGTTGCATTTTTTAACAAAATTTCCAAGGGGTTTGGTCATGTTTTTTTTCACGATTTCATCAAAAAATAAAAATCTCTAATCGGACTAATTGACGCACGAGAAGCTCAGATTTGCAAACCGCGTTCAGTTTGGAGTTTTCGTTTGGCCGCTACGGCCGATCAAAGTCTGAAAAATCAATTATTTTCGTAAATTTTCCAAAATCCTCATGGTGACTGACTAATTTTTTTGCTATTGAAGTTAGCTGAAATTTTTTAATGGCAATCAATTTCTCTCGTCTTTCTGATGAAAATAAAGTTAAATTCAATAGTCTACGATGATTTTTAAGAAAGTTGCATTTTTTAACAAAATTTCCAAGGGGTTTGTTTGGTCATGTTTTTTTTCACGATTTTATCAAAAATTCAAAATCTCTAATCCGACTTATTGACGCACGAGAAGCTCAGATTTGCAAACCGCGTTCAATTTGGAGTTTTCGTTTGGCCGCTACGGCCGATCAAAGTCTGAAAAATCAATTATTTTCGTAAATTTTCCAAAATCCTCATGGTTACTGACTATTTTTTTTGCTATTGAAGTTGCTGAAATTTTTTAACGGCAATCAATTTCTCTCGTCTTTCTGATGAAAATAAAGTTAAATTCAATAGTCTACGATGATTTTTAAGAAAGTTGCATTTTTTAACAAAATTTCCAAGGGGGTTAGTCATGTTTTTTTTCACGATTTTATCAAAAAATAAAAATGTCAAAATCTCTAATCCGACTAATTGACGCACGAGAAGCTCAGATTTGCAAACCGCGTTCAATTTGGAGTTTTCGTTTGGCCGCTACGGCCGATCAAAGTCTGAAAAATCAATTATTTTCGTAAATTTTCTAAAATCCTCATGGTGACTGACTAATTTTTTTGCTATTGAAGTTAGCTGAAATTTTTTAACGGCAATCAATTTCTCTCGTCTTTCTGATGAAAATAAAGTTAAATTCAATAGTCTACGATGATTTTTAAGAAAGTTGCATTTTTTAACAAAATTTCCAATGGGTTTGGTCATGTTTTTTTTCACGATTTCATCAAAAATTCAAAATCTCTAATCCGACTAATTGACGCACGAGAAGCTCAGATTTGCAAACCGCGTTTAATTTGGAGTTTTCGTTTGGCCGCTACGGCCGATCAAAGTCTGAAAAATCAATTATTTTCGTAAATTTTCCAAAATCCTCATGGTGACTGACTAATTTTTTTGCTATTGAAGTTAGCTGAAATTTTTTAACGGCAATCAATTTCTCTCGTCTTTCTGATGAAAATAAAGTTAAATTCAATAGCATTCGATGATTTTTAAGAAAGTTCCATTTTTTAACAAAATTTCCAAGGGGTTTGGTCATGTTTTTTTTCACGATTCCATCAAAAAATAAAAATCTCTAATCCGACTAATTGACGCACGAGAAGCTCAGATTTGCAAACCGCGTTTAATTTGGAGTTTTCGTTTGGCCGCTACGGCCGATCAAAGTCTGAAAAATCAATTATTTTCGTAAATTTTCCAAAATCCTCATGGTGACTGACAATTTTTTTTGCTATTGAAGTTAGCTGAAATTTTTTAACGGCAATCAATTTCTCTCGTCTTTCTGATGAAAATAAAGTTAAATTCAATAGTCTACGATGATTTTTAAGAAAGTTGCATTTTTTAACAAAATTTCCAAGGGGGTTAGTCATGTTTTTTTTCACGATTTTATCAAAAAATAAAAATGTCAAAATCTCTAATCCGACTAATTGACGCACGAGAAGCTCAGATTTGCAAACCGCGTTCAATTTGGAGTTTTCGTTTGGCCGCTACGGCCGATCAAAGTCTGAAAAATCAATTATTTTCGTAAATTTTCCAAAATCCTCATGGTGACTGACTAATTTTTTTGCTATTGAAGTTAGCTGAAATTTTTTAACGGCAATCAATTTCTCTCGTCTTTCTGATGAAAATAAAGTTAAATTCAATAGTCTACGATGATTTTTAAGAAAGTTGCATTTTTTAACAAAATTTCCAATGGGTTTGGTCATGTTTTTTTTCACGATTTCATCAAAAATTCAAAATCTCTAATCCGACTAATTGACGCACGAGAAGCTCAGATTTGCAAACCGCGTTTAATTTGGAGTTTTCGTTTGGCCGCTACGGCCGATCAAAGTCTGAAAAATCAATTATTTTCGTAAATTTTCCAAAATCCTCATGGTGACTGACTAATTTTTTTGCTATTGAAGTTAGCTGAAATTTTTTAACGGCAATCAATTTCTCTCGTCTTTCTGATGAAAATAAAGTTAAATTCAATAGTCTACGATGATTTTTAAGAAAGTTGCATTTTTTAACAAAATTTCCAAGGGGTTTGGTCATGTTTTTTTTCACGATTTCATCAAAAAATAAAAATGTCCAACCCGACTAATTGACGCACGAGAAGCTCAGATTTGCAAACCGCGTTCAATTTGGAGTTTTCGTTTGGCCGCTACGGCCGATCAAAGTCTGAAAAATCAATTATTTTCGTAAATTTTCCAAAATCCTCATGGTGACTGACAATTTTTTTTGCTATTGAAGTTAGCTGAAATTTTTTAACGGCAATCAATTTCTCTCGTCTTTCTGATGAAAATAAAGTTAAATTCAATAGTCTACGATGATTTTTAAGAAAGTTGCATTTTTTAACAAAATTTCCAAGGGGGTTAGTCATGTTTTTTTTCACGATTTTATCAAAAAATAAAAATGTCTAATCCGACCAATTGACGCACGAGAAGCTCAGATTTGCAAACCGCGTTCAATTTGGAGTTTTCGTTAGGCCGCTACGGCCGATCAAAGTCTGAAAAATCAATTATTTTCGTAAATTTTCCAAAATCCTCATGGTGACTGACTAATTTTTTTGCTATTGAAGTTAGCTGAAATTTTTTAACGGCAATCAATTTCTCTCGTCTTTCTGATGAAAATAAAGTTAAATTCAATAGTCTACGATGATTTGTAAGAAAGTTGCATTTTTTAACAAAATTTCCAAGGGGTTTGGTCATGTTTTTTTTTACGATTTCATCAAAAAATAAAAATGTCTAACCCGACTAATTGACGCACGAGAAGCTCAGATTTGCAAACCGCGTTCAATTTGGAGTTTTCGTTTGGCCGCTACGGCCGATCAAAGTCTGAAAAATCAATTATTTTCGTAAATTTTCCAAAATCCTCATGGTGACTGACTATTTTTTTTGCTATTGAAGTTAGCTGAAATTTTTTAACGGCAATCAATTTCTCTCGTCTTTCTGATGAAAATAAAGTTAAATTCAATAGTCTACGATGATTTTTAAGAAAGTTGCATTTTTTAACAAAATTTCCAAGGGGTTTGGTCATGTTTTTTTTCACGATTTTATCAAAAATTCAAAATGTCTAATCCGACTAATTGACGCACGAGAAGCTCAGATTTGCAAACCGCGTTCAATTTGGAGTTTTCGTTTGGCCGCTACGGCCGATCAAAGTCTGAAAAATCAATTATTTTCGTAAATTTTCCAAAATCCTCATGGTGACTGACTAATTTTTTTGCTATTGAAGTTAGCTGAAATTTTTTAACGGCAATCAATTTCTCTCGTCTTTCTGATGAAAATAAAGTTAAATTCAATAGTCTACGATGATTTTTAAGAAAGTTGCATTTTTTAACAAAATTTCCAAGGGGTTTGGTCATGTTTTTTTTCACGATTCCATCAAAAAATAAAAATCTCTAATCCGACTAATTGACGCACGAGAAGCTCAGATTTGCAAACCGCGTTCAATTTGGAGTTTTCGTTAGGCCGCTACGGCCGATCAAAGTCTGAAAAATCAATTATTTTCGTAAATTTTCCAAAATCCTCATGGTGACTGACTATTTTTTTTGCTATTGAAGTTAGCTGAAATTTTTTAACGGCAATCAATTTCTCTCGTCTTTCTGATGAAAATAAAGTTAAATTCAATAGTCTACGATGATTTTTAAGAAAGTTGCATTTTTTAACAAAATTTCCAAGGGGTTTGGTCATGTTTTTTTTCACGATTCCATCAAAAAATAAAAATCTCTAATCCGACTAATTGACGCACGAGAAGCTCAGATTTGCAAACCGCGTTCAATTTGGAGTTTTCGTTTGGCCGCTACGGCCGATCAAAGTCTGAAAAATCAATTATTTTCGTAAATTTTCCAAAATCCTCATGGTGACTGACAATTTTTTTTGCTATTGAAGTTAGCTGAAATTTTTTAACGGCAATCAATTTCTCTCGTCTTTCTGATGAAAATAAAGTTAAATTCAATAGTCTACGATGATTTTTAAGAAAGTTGCATTTTTTAACAAAATTTCCAAGGGGGTTAGTCATGTTTTTTTTCACGATTTTATCAAAAAATAAAAATGTCTAATCCGACCAATTGACGCACGAGAAGCTCAGATTTGCAAACCGCGTTCAATTTGGAGTTTTCGTTTGGCCGCTACGGCCGATCAAAGTCTGAAAAATCAATTATTTTCGTAAATTTTCCAAAATCCTCATGGTTACTGACTAATTTTTTTGCTATTGAAGTTAGCTGAAATTTTTTAACGGCAATCAATTTCTCTCGTCTTTCTGATGAAAATAAAGTTAAATTCAATAGTCTACGATGATTTTTAAGAAAGTTGCATTTTTTAACAAAATTTCCAAGGGGGAAATGTTTTTTTTTACGATTTTATCAAAAAATAAAAATGTCTAATCCGACCAATTGACGCACGAGAAGCTCAGATTTGCAAACCGCGTTCAATTTGGAGTTTTCGTTTGGCCGCTACGGCCGATTAAAGTCTGAAAAATCAATTATTTTCGTAAATTTTCCAAAATCCTCATGGTGACTGACTAATTTTTTTGCTATTGAAGTTAGCTGAAATTTTTTAACGGCAAATCAATTTCTCTCGTCTTTCTGATGAAAATAAAGTTAAATTCAATAGTCTACGATGATTTATAAGAAAGTTGCATTTTTTAACAAAATTTCCAAGGGGTTTGGTCATGTTTTTTTTCACGATTTCATCAAAAAATAAAAATCTCTAATCCGACTAATTGACGCACGAGAAGCTCAGATTTGCAAACCGCGTTCAATTTGGAGTTTTCGTTTGGCCGCTACGGCCGATCAAAGTCTGAAAAATCAATTATTTTCGTAAATTTTCCAAAATCCTCATGGTGACTGACTAATTTTTTTGCTATTGAAGTTAGCTGAAATTTTTTAACGGCAATCAATTTCTCTCGTCTTTCTGATGAAAATAAAGTTAAATTCAATAGTCTACGATGATTTTTAAGAAAGTTGCATTTTTTAACAAAATTTCCAAGGGGTTTGGTCATGTTTTTTTTCACGATTTTATCAAAAATTCAAAATGTCTAATCCGACTAATTGACGCACCAGAAGCTCAGATTTGCAAACCGCGTTCAATTTGGAGTTTTCGTTTGGCCGCTACGGCCGATCAAAGTCTGAAAAATCAATTATTTTCGTAAATTTTCCAAAATCCTCATGGTGACTGACTAATTTTTTTGCAATTGAAGTTAGCTGAAATTTTTTAACGGCAATCAATTTCTCTCGTCTTTCTGATGAAAATAAAGTTAAATTCAATAGTCTACGATGATTTTTAAGAAAGTTGCATTTTTTAACAAAATTTCCAAGGGGTTTGGTCATGTTTTTTTTCACGATTTCATCAAAAAATAAAAATGTCTAACCCGACTAATTGACGCACGAGAAGCTCAGATTTGCAAACCGCGTTCAATTTGGAGTTTTCGTTTGGCCGCTACGGCCGATCAAAGTCTGAAAAATCAATTATTTTCGTAAATTTTCCAAAATCCTCATGGTGACTGACTATTTTTTTTGCTATTGAAGTTAGCTGAAATTTTTTAACGGCAATCAATTTCTCTCGTCTTTCTGATGAAAATAAAGTTAAATTCAATAGTCTACGATGATTTATAAGAAAGTTGCATTTTTTAACAAAATTTCCAAGGGGTTTGGTCATGTTTTTTTTCACGATTTCATCAAAAAATAAAAATCTCTAATCCGACTAATTGACGCACGAGAAGCTCAGATTTGCAAACCGCGTTCAATTTGGAGTTTTCGTTTGGCCGCTACGGCCGATCAAAGTCTGAAAAATCAATTATTTTCGTAAATTTTCCAAAATCCTCATGGTGACTGACTAATTTTTTTGCTATTGAAGTTAGCTGAAATTTTTTAATGGCAATCAATTTCTCTCGTCTTTCTGATGAAAATAAAGTTAAATTCAATAGTCTAAGATGATTTTTAAGAAAGTTGCATTTTTTAACAAAATTTCCAAGGGGGTTAGTCATGTTTTTTTTCACGATTTTATCAAAAAATAAAAATGTCAAAATCTCTAATCCGACTAATTGACGCACGAGAAGCTCAGATTTGCAAACCGCGTTCAATTTGGAGTTTTCGTTTGGCCGCTACGGCCGATCAAAGTCTGAAAAATCAATTATTTTCGTAAATTTTCCAAAATCCTCATGGTGACTGACTAATTTTTTTGCTATTGAAGTTAGCTGAAATTTTTTAACGGCAATCAATTTCTTTCGTCTTTCTGATGAAAATAAAGTTAAATTCAATAGTCCACGATGATTTTTAAGAAAGTTGCATTTTTTAACAAAATTTCCAAGGAGTTTGGTCATGTTTTTTTTTCACGATTTCAATTTGGAGTTTTCGTTTGGCCGCTACGGCCGATCAAAGTCTGAAAAATCAATTATTTTCGTAAATTTTCCAAAATCCTCATGGTGACTGACTAATTTTTTTGCTATTGAAGTTAGCTGAAATTTTTTAACGGCAATCAATTTCTCTCGTCTTTCTGATGAAAATAAAGTAAAATTCAATAGTCTACGATGCTTTTTTAGAAAGTTACATTTTTTAACCAAATTTCCAAGGGGTTTGGTCATGTTTTTTTTCACGATTTTATCAAAAATTCAAAATCTCTAATCCGACTAATTGACGCACGAGAAGCTCAGATTTGCTAACCGCGTTCAATTTGGAGTTTTCGTTTGGCCGCTACGGCCGATCAAAGTCTGAAAAATCAATTATTTTCGTAAATTTTCCAAAATCCTCATGGTGACTGACTAATTTTTTTGCTATTGAAGTTAGCTGAAATTTTTTAACGGCAATCAATTTCTCTCGTCTTTCTGATGAAAATAAAGTTAAATTCAATAGTATTCGATGATTTTTAAGAAAGTTGCATTTTTTAACAAAATTTCCAAGGGGTTTGGTCATGTTTTTTTTCACGATTCCATCAAAAAATAAAAATCTCTAATCCGACTAATTGACGCACGAGAAGCTCAGATTTGCAAACCGCGTTCAATTTGGAGTTTTCGTTTGGCCGCTACGGCCGATCAAAATCTGAAAAATCAATTATTTTCGTAAATTTTCCAAAATCCTCATGGTGACTGACTATTTTTTTTGCTATTGAAGTTAGCTGAATTTTTTTAACGGCAATCAATTTCTCTCGTCTTTCTGATGAAAATAAAGTTAAATTCAATAGTCTACGATGATTTTTAAGAAAGTTTCATTTTTTAACAAAATTTCCAAGGGGTTTGGTCATGTTTTTTTTCACGATTTTATCAAAAATTCAAAATCTCCAATCCGACTAATTGACGCACGAGAAGCTCAGATTTGCAAACCGCGTTCAATTTGGAGTTTTCGTTTGGCCGCTACGGCCGATCAAAGTCTGAAAAATCAATTATTTTCGTAAATTTTCCAAAATCCTCATGGTGACTGACTAATTTTTTTGCTATTGAAGTTAGCTGAAATTTTTTAACGGCAATCAATTTCTCTCGTCTTTCTGATGAAAATAAAGTAAAATTCAATAGTCTACGATGCTTTTTAAGAAAGTTGCATTTTTTAACCAAATTTCCAAGGGGTTTGGTCATGTTTTTTTTCACGATTTTATCAAAAATTCAAAATCTCTAATCCGACTAATTGACGCACGAGAAGCTCAGATTTGCAAACCGCGTTCAATTTGGAGTTTTCGTTTGGCCGCTACGGCCGATCAAAGTCTGAAAATTCAATTATTTTCGTAAATTTTCCAAAATCCTCATGGTGACTGACTAATTTTTTTGCTATTGAAGTTAGCTGAAATTTTTTAACGGCAATCAATTTCTCTCGTCTTTCTGATGAAAATAAAGTAAAATTCAATAGTCTACGATGCTTTTTAAGAAAGTTGCATTTTTTAACCAAATTTCCAAGGGGTTTGGTCATGTTTTTTTTCACGATTTTATCAAAAATTCAAAATCTCTAATCCGACTAATTGACGCACGAGAAGCTCAGATTTGCAAACCGCGTTCAATTTGGAGTTTTCGTTTGGCTGCTACGGCCGATCAAAGTCTGAAAAATCAATTATTTTCGTAAATTTTCCAAAATCCTCATGGTTACTGACAATTTTTTTTGCTATTGAAGTTAGCTGAAATTTTTTAACGGCAATCAATTTCTCTCGTCTTTCTGATGAAAATAAAGTTACATTCAATAGTCTACGATGATTTTTAAGAAAGTTGCATTTTTTAACAAAATTTCCAAGGGGTTTGGTCATGTTTTTTTTCACGATTTTATCAAAAATTCAAAATCTCTAATCCGACTAATTGACGCACGAGAAGCTCAGATTTGCAAACCGCGTTCAATTTGGAGTTTTCGTTTGGTCGCTACGGCCGATCAAAGACTGAAAAATCAATTATTTTCGTAAATTTTCCAAAATCCTCATGGTGACTGACTATTTTTTTTGCTATTGAAGTTAGCTGAAATTTTTTAACGGCAATCAATTTCTCTCGTCTTTCTGATGAAAATAAAGTTAAATTCAATAGTCTACGATGATTTTTAAGAAAGTTGCATTTTTTAACAAAATTTCCAAGGGGTTTGGTCATGTTTTTTTTCACGATTTTATCAAAAATTCAAAATCTCTAATCCGACTAATTGACGCACGAGAAGCTCAGATTTGCAAACCGCGTTCAATTTGGAGTTTTCGTTTGGCCGCTACGGCCGATCAAAGTCTGAAAAATCAATTATTTTCGTAAATTTTCCAAAATCCTCATGGTGACTGACTAATTTTTTTGCTATTGAAGTTAGCTGAAATTTTTTAACGGCAATCAATTTCTCTCGTCTTTCTGATGAAAATAAAGTTAAATTCAATAGTATTCGATGATTTTTAAGAAAGTTGCATTTTTTAACAAAATTTCCAAGGGGTTTGGTCATGTTTTTTTTCACGATTCCATCAAAAAATAAAAATCTCTAATCCGACTAATTGACGCACGAGAAGCTCAGATTTGCAACCCGCGTTCAATTTGGAGTTTTCGTTTGGCCGCTACGGCCGATCAAAGTCTGAAAAATCAATTATTTTCGTAAATTTTCCAAAATCCTCATGGTGACTGACTATTTTTTTTGCTATTGAAGTTAGCTGAAATTTTTTAACGGCAATCAATTTCTCTCGTCTTTCTGATGAAAATAAAGTTAAATTCAATAGTCTACGATGATTTTTAAGAAAGTTGCATTTTTTAACAAAATTTCCAAGGGGTTTGGTCATGTTTTTTTTCACGATTCCATCAAAAAATAAAAATCTCTAATCCGACTAATTGATGCACGAGAAGCTCAGATTTGCAAACCGCGTTCAATTTGGAGTCTTCGTTTGGCCGCTACGGCCGATCAAAGTCTGAAAAATCAATTATTTTCGTAAATTTTCCAAAATCCTCATGGTGACTGACTATATTTTTTGCTATTGAAGTTAGCTGAAATTTTTTAACGGCAATCAATTTCTCTCGTCTTTCTGATGAAAATAAAGTTAAATTCAATAGTCTACGATGATTTTTAAGAAAGTTGCATTTTTTAACAAAATTTCCAAGGGGTTTGGTCATGTTTTTTTTCACGATTTCATCAAAAAATAAAAATCTCTAATCCGACTAATTGACGCACGAGAAGCTCAGATTTGCAACCCGCGTTCAATTTGGAGTTTTCGTTTGGCCGCTACGGCCGATCAAAGTCTGAAAATTCAATTATTTTCGTAAATTTTCCAAAATCCTCATGGTGACTGACTAATTTTTTTGCTATTGAAGTTAGCTGAAATTTTTTAACGGCAATCAATTTCTCTCGTCTTTCTGATGAAAATAAAGTTAAATTCAATAGTATTCGATGATTTTTAAGAAAGTTGCATTTTTTAACAAAATTTCCAAGGGGTTTGGTCATGTTTTTTTTCACGATTCCATCAAAAAATAAAAATCTCTAATCCGACTAATTGATGCACGAGAAGCTCAGATTTGCAAACCGCGTTCAATTTGGAGTTTTCGTTTGGCCGCTACGGCCGATCAAAGTCTGAAAAATCAATTATTTTCGTAAATTTTCCAAAATCCTCATGGTGACTGACTATTTTTTTTGCTATTGAAGTTAGCTGAAATTTTTTAACGGCAATCAATTTCTCTCGTCTTTCTGATGAAAATAAAGTTAAATTCAATAGTTTACGATGATTTTTAAGAAAGTTGCATTTTTTAACAAAATTTCCAAGGGGTTTGGTCATGTTTTTTTTCACGATTCCATCAAAAAATAAAAATCTCTAATCCGACTAATTGACGCACGAGAAGCTCAGATTTGCAAACCGCGTTCAATTTGGAGTTTTCGTTTGGCCGCTACGGCCGATCAAAGTCTGAAAAATCAATTATTTTCGTAAATTTTCCAAAATCCTCATGGTGACTGACTATTTTTTTTGCTATTGAAGTTAGCTGAAATTTTTTAAAGGCAATCAATTTCTCTCGTCTTTCTGATGAAAATAAAGTTAAATTCAATAGTCTACGATGATTTTTAAGAAAGTTGCATTTTTTAACAAAATTTCCAAGGGGTTTGGTCATGTTTTTTTTCACGATTTTATCAAAAATTTAAAATCTCTAATCCGACTAATTGACGCACGAGAAGCTCAGATTTGCAAACCGCGTTCAATTTGGAGTTTTCGTTTGGCCGCTACGGCCGATCAAAGTCTGAAAAATCAATTATTTTCGTAAATTTTCCAAAATCCTCATGGTGACTGACTATTTTTTTTGCTATTGAAGTTAGCTGAAATTTTTTAACGGCAATCAATTTCTCTCGTCTTTCTGATGAAAATAAAGTTAAATTCAATAGTCTACGATGATTTTTAAGAAAGTTGCATTTTTTAACAAAATTTCCAAGGGGTTTGGTCATGTTTTTTTTCACGATTCCATCAAAAAATAAAAATCTCTAATCCGACTAATTGACGCACGAGAAGCTCAGATTTGCAAACCGCGTTCAATTTGGAGTTTTCGTTTGGCCGCTACGGCCGATCAAAATCTGAAAAATCAATTATTTTCGTAAATTTTCCAAAATCCTCATGGTGACTGACTATTTTTTTTGCTATTGAAGTTAGCTGAAATTTTTTAACGGCAATCAATTTCTCTCGTCTTTCTGATGAAAATAAAGTTAAATTCAATAGTCTACGATGATTTTTAAGAAAGTTGCATTTTTTAACAAAATTTCCAAGGGGGTTAGTCATGTTTTTTTTCACGATTTTATCAAAAAATAAAAATGTCTAATCCGACCAATTGACGCACGAGAAGCTCAGATTTGCAAACCGCGTTCAATTTGGAGTTTTCGTTTGGCCGCTACGGCCGATCAAAGTCTGAAAAATCAATTATTTTCGTAAATTTTCCAAAATCCTCATGGTGACTGACTAATTTTTTTGCTATTGAAGTTAGCTGAAATTTTTTAACGGCAATCAATTTCTCTCGTCTTTCTGATGAAAATAAAGTTAAATTCAATAGTCTACGATGATTTTTAAGAAAGTTGCATTTTTTAACAAAATTTCCAAGGGGGTTAGTCATGTTTTTTTTCACGATTTTATCAAAAAATAAAAATGTCTAATCCGACCAATTGACGCACGAGAAGCTCAGATTTGCAAACCGCGTTCAATTTGGAGTTTTCGTTTGGCCGCTACGGCCGATCAAAGTCTGAAAAATCAATTATTTTCGTAAATTTTCCAAAATCCTCATGGTGACTGACTAATTTTTTTGCTATTGAAGTTAGCTGAAATTTTTTAACGGCAATCAATTTCTCTCGTCTTTCTGATGAAAATAAAGTTAAATTCAATAGTCTACGATGATTTTTAAGAAAGTTGCATTTTTTAACAAAATTTCCAAGGGGGTTAGTCATGTTTTTTTTCACGATTTTATCAAAAAATAAAAATGTCTAATCCGACCAATTGACGCACGAGAAGCTCAGATTTGCAAACCGCGTTCAATTTGGAGTTTTCGTTTGGCCGCTACGGCCGATCAAATTCTGAAAAATCAATTATTTTCGTAAATTTTCCAAAATCCTCATGGTGACTGACTATTTTTTTTGCTATTGAAGTTAGCTGAATTTTTTTAACGGCAATCAATTTCTCTCGTCTTTCTGTTGAAAATAAAGCACCTAAACTTGAAATAGATCGAATACAACTCAGAAAAAGCAGCGTTGAACTGGTACCCCATTGCAAAGTTCTTGGTATAACTATTGATGGTAATTTAAACTGGAAACATCATTGCGAACAATTAAATAATAAATTAAATTCTATATGTTTTGCACTAAGGATTTTGAAACCATTGACCAACCTTAAATCACTCATTTTCAGAATTTACACACGTTGAAAAAAATTTACTTACATCACCTTGCTGATTATAATGCTCTAAATTATCACCTGAATCATTACTTTCACTCTACAGATTGGTCCAATCTCTTGAAGAACTCGGATATTGATACAATTACCGATAAATTTTATAATGTAGTTAATTTTGCTATCGACAGGTTTATCCCTTGTAAACTAGTTGCCGTAACACAATCATCCTTCCCTAAATGGATGACAAGCGAACTGAAAAGTATGCTAAGTAATAAGAAACTAGCTCATAGACGGTTTAAGGAGAACGGAACACTATATGACTATGAACATTTTTCTAATCTACGTCGTGAATGTAAATACATGTCGGAAACGCTTTATAATAATTATTTATCTGACATCGAGAGTAAACTTATTACTAATCCTTCAGAGTTTTGGGAATACGCCAGAAGCCAAAGAACGGAAAATATTATACCATCCGTCATGGAATATCAACATATTAAAAAATCAAATGGTGAAGACGTAGTAAATCTCTTCGCTAAATTGTTTTCGAACACTTACTCCAATAATGTCAACAACCAAGTGATAACCGTCCCGACCCCGTCCAGAGACTCAGTCAATGACTTTAAACTCAAGATCTCCAAAGAAGAGGTTTTTAACATGATTTTAAAACTTAAGAATAGCAAATCTCCGGGCCCAGATGGCATTTCAAGTTGCTTCTTACTAAATTGCATTTATTCACTATGCACACCTGTTCATGAACTCATGTTAAAGTCTCTCGAATTAGGAGCAGTGCCATGTAAATGGAAAACCAGTTACATTATACCGATACATAAGTCCGGGCAACGCGATCTAGTTGATAATTACAGAGGTGTTTGCCTTCAGTCAATAATTCCCAAGATGCTTGATAAACTTGTTGCGGATCAGCTGTCGTGGATGTCATACCAAATCATCTCAAAGGTACAACATGGATTCATGCCTAAGAGATCTACAGTCTCCAACCTCATCTGCTACAAGCAGTATCTATCAAGTGCTTTGGATAATAACCAACAAGTTGACTCAATTTACACAGATTTCTCCAAGGCATTTGATAGAGTACATCATTCTGTTTTATTAAACAAACTTGGCAATTTGGGTTTTAATGTATCGACGTTGTCCTGGATTGAATCATTTTTGAAAAATCGTATCCAAAAAGTTTGCATTAACAATTATATATCTGATCCCATCTATGTCAGTTCAGGGGTAGTACAAGGCTCCCACTGCGGCCCCATCTTATTTTTGTTATTCATAAATGACATAAGTTACCAAATAAAACACTGTAATTTTCTAATGTATGCAGATGACCTTAAATTGTTTAGGACCGTAAGCTCTATTAATGATTGTAGACTAATACAGGAGGACGTGAATAGAATTAATGAATGGTGCAATGTTAATCAACTATTCTTGAATATAGATAAGTGTTGCTGTATATCATTTAGTAGAAGCCCATGCTCTATTGAATTTGACTACACCATCGATACATTACCTCTGCTGAGGCGTTCGGAGATCTCTGACTTAGGAGTCATATTCGACCGAAAACTATTATTTAACTCACATATAATGAGTATCTGTAGCAAAGCTCTGAGAATGTGGGGTTTTGTATGGCATATTGCTAAAAATCTCAATGTTCACTGTTTAAAAGCATTATATTGTGGTTTGGTGCGGTGTCATTTGGAATACGCATGTGTCGCATGGTCCCCACATACAATGTCAAATATTAAATCTTTGGAGAGTGTGCAAAATAAATTTCTAAGAACTATAGAATATAAAATAGGTTCTACCCATACGCCAGGTGCTTATTCTGATATCAAGAATATGTTGAGAATACATAGCCTAGAAGACCGTAGATCTTTCTCCGACCTACGTATCTTACATCAACTAATAAATGGTTACATTGATTGCCCCTACCTATTAAGTCAACTTGATTTTCATGTATCATCTAATAATCGCAGATTAAGAGCAACTCCTTTGTTTCGAATTCAAACTTTTTCATCTAATATTAGTGGTAACAATTCAATTAGCCGTGTTATGAGATGTGCGAATTTGTTTAATAAGAACGATTGGTTCGACTTATGTAATAGTTCGTATAATATCTTTAAAAATAACTTTTATCATCACGTGCCATATTAATGTATTAAATTGTATTAAATTTGTTAATGTCTTTAATGTTAGGTTAAGTTTATTATAAGTAAATATGTATACAGATTGTAAAAGGGGGTTTCCCGTATAATTAAATAAATAAATAAATAAATAAATTATGGTATATAAAGCAAATTTAGAATCGTTACTACGATATGGAATAATTTTTTATGGTAATAGTGTAATGATAAAACGACTCTTTATCTCACAAAAGAGAGCATTAAGAATCATACTAAATTTAAAATATAACGAGTCCTGCAAAGGTCACTTTAAAAATTCAAATATATTGACAATTTATAGTTTATACGTGTTTGAAATATTAGTTTATAACTTCAAACACAAGCAACATTTTATAAGATACGCGCATGATCACAACTATCGTACACGTCATTATAATCAGTACGCTTATCCAGTTCATCGACTGTCACTGTTAGAAAAGTCACCCACTTACAATGCTCTAAAACTATTCAACCAATTACCACAAGATATTCGGGAAATAACAAACCTAAAGTTATTCAAAAGTAATCTCTTCTCGTATTTGAACGAAAGAGAACTTTATAGCTTATCTGAATTTGGTTAGGTATAATTTGTTAAATATGTAAATTTGTATAGATATATGTGTGTGTATGTGTATATGTGTATATATATATATATATATATATATATATATATATATATAGCATCGCTTTTATTAGCATTATTTTTCTTTGTTTGACGTTATTCTTTATAATGTAATATGAAACAGTTTTCCATGTACATTATTTTGTGAATAAAGATTATTATTATTATTATTATTAAAAGTTAAATTCAATAGTCTACGATGATTTTTAAGAAAGTTGCATTTTTTAACAAAATTTCCAAGGTCATGTTTTTTTTCACGATTTTATCAAAAATTCAAAATCTCTAATCCAACTAATTGACGCACGAGAAGCTCAGATTTGCAAACCGCGTTCAATTTGGAGTTTTCGTTTGGCCGCTACGGCCGATCAAAGTCTGAAAAATCAATTATTTTCGTAAATTTTCCAAAATCCTCATGGTGACTGACTAATTTTTTTGCTATTGAAGTTAGCTGAAATTTTTTAACGGCAATCAATTTCTCTCGTCTTTCTGATGAAAATAAAGTTAAATTCAATAGTCTACGATGATTTTTAAGAAAGTTGCATTTTTTAACAAAATTTCCAAGGGGTTTGGTCATGTTTTTTTTCACGATTTCATCAAAAAATAAAAATGTCTAACCCGACTAATTGACGCACGAGAAGCTCAGATTTGCAAACCGCGTTCAATTTGGAGTTTTCGTTTGGCCGCTACGGCCGATCAAAGTCTGAAAAATCAATTATTTTCGTAAATTTTCCAAAATCCTCATGGTTACTGACAATTTTTTTGCTATTGAAGTTAGCTGAAATTTTTTAACGGCAATCAATTTCTCTCGTCTTTCTGATGAAAATAAGTTAAATTCAATAGTCTACGATGATTTTTAAGAAAGTTGCATTTTTTAACAAAATTCCAAGGTCATGTTTTTTTTCACGATTCCATCAAAAAATAAAAATCTCTAATCCGACTAATTGACGCACGAGAAGCTCAGATTTGCAAACGGCGTTCAATTTGGAGTTTTCGTTTGGCCGCTACGGCCGATCAAATTATGAAAAATCAATTATTTTCGTAAATTTTCCAAAATCCTCATGGTGACTGACTATTTTTTTTGCTATTGAAGTTAGCTGAAATTTTTTAACGGCAATCAATTTCTCTCGTCTTTCTGATGAAAATAAAGTTAAATTTAATAGTCTACGATGATTTTTAAGAAAGTTGCATTTTTTAACAAAATTTCCAAGGGGTTTGGTCATGTTTTTTTTCACGATTTTATCAAAAATTCAAAATCTCTAATCCGACTAATTGACGCACGAGAAGCTCAGATTTGCAAACCGCGTTCAATTTGGAGTTTTCGTTTGGCCGCTACGGCCGATCAAAGTCTGAAAAATCAATTATTTTCGTAAATTTTCCAAAATCCTCATGGTTACTGACAATTTTTTTTGCTATTGAAGTTAGCTGAAATTTTTTAACGGCAATCAATTTCTCTCGTCTTTCTGATGAAAATAAAGTTAAATTCAATAGTCTACGATGATTTTTAAGAAAGTTGCATTTTTTAACAAAATTCCAAGGGGTTTGGTCATGTTTTTTTTCACGATTTCATCAAAAAATAAAAATCTCTAATCCGACTAATTGACGCACGAGAAGCTCAGATTTGCAAACCGCGTTCAATTTGGAGTTTTTGTTTGGCCGCTACGGCCGATCAAAGTCTGAAAAATCAATTATTTTCGTAAATTTTCCAAAATCCTCATGGTGACTGACTAATTTTTTTGCTATTGAAGTTAGCTGAAATTTTTTAACGGCAATCAATTTCTCTCGTCTTTCTGATGAAAATAAAGTTAAATTCAATAGTCTACGATGATTTTTAAGAAAGTTGCATTTTTTAACAAAATTTCCAAGGGGTTTGGTCATGTTTTTTTTCACGATTTCATCAAAAAATAAAAATGTCTAACCCGACTAATTGACGCACGAGAAGCTCAGATTTGCAAACCGCGTTCAATTTGGAGTTTTCGTTTGGCCGCTACGGCCGATCAAAGTCTGAAAAATCAATTATTTTCGTAAATTTTCCAAAATCCTCATGGTGACCGACTAATTTTTTTGCTATTGAAGTTAGCTGAAATTTTTTAACGGCAATCAATTTCTCTCGTCTTTCTGATAAAAATAAAGTTAAATTCAATAGTCTACGATAATTTTTAAGAAAGTTGCATTTTTTAACAAAATTTCCAAGGGGTTTGGTCATGTTTTTTTTCACGATTTTATCAAAAAATAAAAATGTCTAATCCGACCAATTGACGCACGAGAAGCTCAGATTTGCAAACCGCGTTCAATTTGGAGTCTTCGTTTGGCCGCTACGGCCGATCAAAGTCTGAAAAATCAATTATTTTTTTAAATTTTCCAAAATCCTCATGGTGACTGACTAATTTTTTTGCTATTGAAGTTAGCTGAAATTTTTTAACGGCAATCAATTTCTCTCGTCTTTCTGATGAAAATAAAGTTAAATTCAATAGTCTACGATGATTTTTAAGAAAGTTGCATTTTTTAACAAATTTCCAAGGGGTTTGGTCATGTTTTTTTTCACGATTTCATCAAAAAATAAAAATGTCCAACCCGACTAATTGACGCACGAGAAGCTCAGATTTGCAAACCGCGTTCAATTTGGAGTTTTCGTTTGGCCGCTACGGCCGATCAAAGTCTGAAAAATCAATTATTTTCGTAAATTTTCCAAAATCCTCATGGTTACTGACAATTTTTTTTGCTATTGAAGTTAGCTGAAATTTTTTAACGGCAATCAATTTCTCTCGTCTTTCTGATGAAAATAAAGTTAAATTCAATAGTCTACGATGATTTTAAGAAAGTTGCATTTTTTAACAAAATTTCCAAGGGGTTTGGTCATGTTTTTTTTCACGATTTCATCAAAAAATAAAAATGTCTAACCCGACTAATTGACGCACGAGAAGCTCAGATTTGCAAACCGCGTTCAATTTGGAGTTTTCGTTTGGCCGCTACGGCCGATCAAAGTCTGAAAAATCAATTATTTTCGTAAATTTTCCAAAATCCTCATGGTGACCGACTAATTTTTTTGCTATTGAAGTTAGCTGAAATTTTTTAACGGCAATCAATTTCTCTCGTCTTTCTGATAAAAATAAAGTTAAATTCAATAGTCTACGATAATTTTTAAGAAAGTTGCATTTTTTAACAAAATTTCCAAGGGGGTTTGGTCATGTATTTTTTCACGATTTTATCAAAAAATAAAAATGTCTAATCCGACCAATTGACGCACGAGAAGCTCAGATTTGCAAACCGCGTTCAATTTGGAGTCTTCGTTTGGCCGCTACGGCCGATCAAAGTCTGAAAAATCATTATTTTTTTAAATTTTCCAAAATCCTCATGGTGACTGACTAATTTTTTTGCTATTGAAGTTAGCTGAAATTTTTTAACGGCAATCAATTTCTCTCGTCTTTCTGATGAAAATAAAGTTAAATTCAATAGTCTACGATGATTTTTAAGAAAGTTGCATTTTTTAACAAAATTTCCAAGGGGTTTGGTCATGTTTTTTTTCACGATTTCATCAAAAAATAAAAATGTCCAACCCGACTAATTGACGCACGAGAAGCTCAGATTTGCAAACCGCGTTCAATTTGGAGTTTTCGTTTGGCCGCTACGGCCGATCAAAGTCTGAAAAATCAATTATTTTCGTAAATTTTCCAAAATCCTCATGGTTACTGACAATTTTTTTTGCTATTGAAGTTAGCTGAAATTTTTTAACGGCAATCAATTTCTCTCGTCTTTCTGATGAAAATAAAGTTAAATTCAATAGTCTACGATGATTTTTAAGAAAGTTGCATTTTTTAACAAAATTCCAAGGGGTTTGGTCATGTTTTTTTTCACGATTTCATCAAAAAATAAAAATCTCTAATCCGACTAATTGACGCACGAGAAGCTCAGATTTGCAAACCGCGTTCAATTTGGAGTTTTTGTTTGGCCGCTACGGCCGATCAAAGTCTGAAAAATCAATTATTTTCGTAAATTTTCCAAAATCCTCATGGTGACTGACTAATTTTTTTGCTATTGAAGTTAGCTGAAATTTTTTAACGGCAATCAATTTCTCTCGCCTTTCTGATGAAAATAAAGTAAAATTCAATAGTCTACGATGATTTTTAAGAAAGTTGCATTTTTTAACAAAATTTCCAAGGGGTTTGGTCATGTTTTTTTTCACGATTTTATCAAAAATTCAAAATCTCTAATCCGACTAATTGACGCACGAGAAGCTCAGATTTGCAAACCGCGTTCAATTTGGAGTTTTCGTTTGGCCGCTACGGCCGATCAAAGTCTGAAAAATCAATTATTTTCGTAAATTTTCCAAAATCCTCATGGTGACTGACTAATTTTTTTGCTATTGAAGTTAGCTGAAATTTTTTAACGGCAATCAATTTCTCTCGTCTTTCTGATGAAAATAAAGTTAAATTCAATAGTCTACGATGATTTTTAAGAAAGTTGCATTTTTTAACAAAATTTCCAAGGGGTTTGGTCATGTTTTTTTTCACGATTTCATCAAAAAATAAAAATGTCTAACCCGACTAATTGACGCACGAGAAGCTCAGATTTGCAAACCGCGTTCAATTTGGAGTTTTCGTTTGGCCGCTACGGCCGATCAAAGTCTGAAAAATCAATTATTTTCGTAAATTTTCCAAAATCCTCATGGTGACCGACTAATTTTTTTGCTATTGAAGTTAGCTGAAATTTTTTAACGGCAATCAATTTCTCTCGTCTTTCTGATGAAAATAAAGTTAAATTCAATAGTCTACGATAATTTTTAAGAAAGTTGCATTTTTTAACAAAATTTCCAAGGGGGTTAGTCATGTATTTTTTCACGATTTTATCAAAAAATAAAAATGTCTAATCCGACCAATTGACGCACGAGAAGCTCAGATTTGCAAACCGCGTTCAATTTGGAGTCTTCGTTTGGCCGCTACGGCCGATCAAAGTCTGAAAAATCAATTATTTTTTTAAATTTTCCAAAATCCTCATGGTGACTGACTAATTTTTTTGCTATTGAAGTTAGCTGAAATTTTTTAACGGCAATCAATTTCTCTCGTCTTTCTGATGAAAATAAAGTTAAATTCAATAGTCTACGATGATTTTTAAGAAAGTTGCATTTTTTAACAAAATTTCCAAGGGGTTTGGTCATGTTTTTTTTCACGATTTCATCAAAAAATAAAAATGTCCAACCCGACTAATTGACGCACGAGAAGCTCAGATTTGCAAACCGCGTTCAATTTGGAGTTTTCGTTTGCCCGCTACGGCCGATCAAAGTCTGAAAAATCAATTATTTTCGTAAATTTTCCAAAATCCTCATGGTGACCGACTAATTTTTTTGCTATTGAAGTTAGCTGAAATTTTTTAACGGCAATCAATTTCTCTCGTCTTTCTGATGAAAATAAAGTTAAATTCAATAGTCTACGATGATTTTTAAGAAAGTTGCATTTTTTAACAAAATTTCCAAGGGGGCGGCAGTCATGTTTTTTTTCACGATTTTATCAAAAAATAAAAATGTCTAATCCGACCAATTGACGCACGAGAAGCTCAGATTTGCAAACCGCGTTCAATTTGGAGTTTTCGTTTGGCCGCTACGGCCGATCAAAGTCTGAAAAATCAATTATTTTCGTAAATTTTCCAAAATCCTCATGGTGACTGACTAATTTTTTTGCTATTGAAGTTAGCTGAAATTTTTTAACGGCAATCAATTTCTCTCGTCTTTCTGATGAAAATAAAGTTAAATTCAATAGTCTACGATGATTTTTAAGAAAGTTGCATTTTTTAACAAAATTTCCAAGGGGTTTGGTCATGTTTTTTTTCACGATTTCATCAAAAAATAAAAATGTCTAACCCGACTAATTGACGCACGAGAAGCTCAGATTTGCAAACCGCGTTCAATTTGGAGTCTTCGTTTGGCCGCTACGGCCGATCAAAGTCTGAAAAATCAATTATTTTCTTAAATTTTCCAAAATCCTCATGGTGACTGACTAATTTTTTTGCTATTGAAGTTAGCTGAAATTTTTTAACGGCAATCAATTTCTCTCGTCTTTCTAAAGAAAATAAAGTTAAATTCAATAGTCTACGATGATTTTTAAGAAAGTTGCATTTTTTAACAAAATTTCCAAGGGGTTTGGTCATGTATTTTTTCACGATTTTATCAAAAAATAAAAATGTCTAATCCGACCAATTGACGCACGAGAAGCTCAGATTTGCAAACCGCGTTCAATTTGGAGTCTTCGTTTGGCCGCTACGGCCGATCAAAGTCTGAAAAATCAATTATTTTCTTAAATTTTCCAAAATCCTCATGGTGACTGACTAATTTTTTTGCTATTGAAGTTAGCTGAAATTTTTTAACGGCAATCAATTTCTCTCGTCTTTCTAAAGAAAATAAAGTTAAATTCAATAGTCTACGATGATTTTTAAGAAAGTTGCATTTTTTAACAAAATTTCCAATTTTTCCAAATTTTTTTCACGATTTCATCAAAAAATAAAAATGTCTAACCCGACTAATTGACGCACGAGAAGCTCAGATTTGCAAACCGCGTTCAATTTGGAGTTTTCGTTTGCCCGCTACGGCCGATCAAAGTCTGAAAAATCAATTATTTTCGTAAATTTTCCAAAATCCTCATGGTGACCGACTAATTTTTTTGCTATTGAAGTTAGCTGAAATTTTTTAACGGCAATCAATTTCTCTCGTCTTTCTGATGAAAATAAAGTTAAATTCAATAGTCTACGATGATTTTTAAGAAAGTTGCATTTTTTAACAAAATTTCCAAGGTAGTTAGTCATGTTTTTTTTCACGATTTTATCAAAAAATAAAAATGTCTAATCCGACCAATTGACGCACGAGAAGCTCAGATTTGCAAACCGCGTTCAATTTGGAGTTTTCGTTTGGCCGCTACGGCCCATCAAAGTCTGAAAAATCAATTATTTTCGTAAATTTTCCAAAATCCTCATGGTGACTGACTAATTTTTTTGCTGTTGAAGTTAGCTGAAATTTTTTAACGGCAATCAATTTCTCTCGTCTTTCTGATGAAAATAAAGTTAAATTCAATAGTCTACGATGATTTTTAAGAAAGTTGCATTTTTTAAAAAAATTTCCAAGGGGGTTAGTCATGTTTTTTTTCACGATTTTATCAAAAAATAAAAATGTCTAATCCGACTAATTGACGCACGAGAAGCTCAGATTTGCAAACCGCGTTCAATTTGGAGTTTTCGTTTGGCCGCTACGGCCGATCAAAGTCTGAAAAATCAATTATTTTCGTAAATTTTCTAAAATGTTCAAGGTGACTGACTAATTTTTTTGCTATTGAAGATAGCTGAAATTTTTTAACGGCAATCAATTTCCCTCGACTTTCTGATGAAAATAAAGTTAAATTCAATAGTCTACGATGATTTTTAAGAAAGTTGCATTTTTTAACAAAATTTCCAAGGGGTTTGGTCATGTTTTTTTTCACGATTTCATCAAAAAATAAAAATGTCTAACCCGACTAATTGACGCACGAGAAGCTCAGATTTGCAAACCGCGTTCAATTTGGAGTTTTCGTTTGGCCGCTACGGCCGATCAAAGTTTGAAAAATCAATTATTTTCGTAAATTTTCCAAAATCCTCATGGTGACCGACTAATTTTTTTGCTATTGAAGTTAGCTGAAATTTTTTAACGGCAATCAATTTCTCTCGTCTTTCTGATGAAAATAAAGTTAAATTCAATAGTCTACGATGATTTTTAAGAAAGTTGCATTTTTTAACAAATTTCCTAGGGGTTTACTCATGTCTTTTTTTCGAGTTTTCATCAAAAAATAGAAATGTCTAATCCGACTAATTGACGTACGAGGAGCTCAGATTTGCAAACCGCGTTTAATTTGGAGTTTTCGTTTGGCCGCTACGGCCGATCAAAGTTTGAAAAATCAATTATTTTCGTAAATTTTCCAAAATCCTCATGGTGACCGACTAATTTTTTTGCTATTGAAGTTAGCTGAAATTTTTTAACGGCAATCAATTTCTCTCGTCTTTCTGATGAAAATAAAGTTAAATTCAATAGTCTACGATGATTTTTAAGAAAGTTGCATTTTTTAACAAAATTTCCAAGGGGTGTGGCCATGTTTTTTTTCACGATTTTATCAAAAATTAAAAATCTCTAATCCGACTAATTGACGCACGAGAAGCTCAGATTTGCAAACCGCGTTCAATTTGGAGTTTTCGTTTGGCCGCTACGGCCGATCAAAGTCTGAAAAATCAATTATTTTCGTAAATTTTCCAAAATCCTCATGGTGACTGACTAATTTTTTTGCTATTGAAGTTAGCTGAAATTTTTTAACGGCAATCAATTTCTCTCGTCTTTCTGATGAAAATAAAGTTAAATTCAATAGTCTACGATGATTTTTAAGAAAGTTGCATTTTTTAACAAATTTCCTAGGGGTTTACTCATGTCTTTTTTTCGAGTTTTCATCAAAAAATAAAAATGTCTAATCCGACTAATTGACGTACGAGGAGCTCAGATTTGCAAACCGCGTTCAATTTGGAGTTTTCGTTTGGCCGCTACTGCCGATCAAAGTCTGAAAAATCAATTATTTTCGTAAATTTTTCAAAATCCTCATGGTGACTGACTGATTTTTTTGCTATTGAAGTTAGCTGAATTTTTTTAACGGCAATCAATTTCTCTCGTCTTTCTGATGAAAATAAAGTTAAATTCAATAGTCTACGATGATTTTTAAGAAAGTTGCATTTTTTAACAAAATTTCCAAGGGGGTTAGTCATGTTTTTTTTCACGATTTTATCAAAAAATAAAAATGTCTAATCCGACCAATTGACGCACGAGAAGCTCAGATTTGCAAACCGCGTTCAATTTGGAGTTTTCGTTTGGCCGCTACGGCCGATCAAAGTCTGAAAAATCAATTATTTTCGTAAATTTTCCAAAATCCTCATGGTGACTGACTAATTTTTTTGCTATTGAAGTTAGCTGAAATTTTTTAACGGCAATCAATTTCTCTCGTCTTTCTGATGAAAATAAAGTTAAATTCAATAGTCTACGATGATTTTTAAGAAAGTTGCATTTTTTAACAAATTTCCTAGGGGTTTACTCATGTCTTTTCTTCGAGTTTTCATCCAAAAATAAAAATGTCTAATCCGACTAATTGACGTACGAGGAGCTCAGATTTGCAAACCGCGTTCAATTTGGAGTTTTCGTTTGGCCGCTACTGCCGATCAAAGTCTGAAAAATCAATTATTTTCGTAAATTTTTCAAAATCCTCATGGTGACTGACTGATTTTTTTGCTATTGAAGTTAGCTGAATTTTTTTAACGGCAATCAATTTCTCTCGTCTTTCTGATGAAAATAAAGTTAAATTCAATAGTCTACGATGATTTTTAAGAAAGTTGCATTTTTTAACAAAATTTCCAAGGGGGTTAGTCATGTTTTTTTTCACGATTTCATCAAAAAATAGAAATGTCTAATCCGACTAATTGACGTACGAGGAGCTCAGATTTGCAAACCGCGTTCAATTTGGAGTTTTCGTTTGGCCGCTACGGCCGATCAAAGTCTGAAAAATCAATTATTTTCGTAAATTTTCCAAAATCCTCATGGTGACTGACTATTTTTTTTGCTATTGAAGTTAGCTGAAATTTTTTAACGGCAATCAATTTCTCTCGTCTTTCTGATGAAAATAAAGTTAAATTCAATAGTCTACGATGATTTTTAAGAAAGTTGCATTTTTTAACAAAATTTCCAAGGGGGCGGCAGTCATGTTTTTTTTCACGATTTTATCAAAAAATAAAAATGTCTAATCCGACCAATTGACGCACGAGAAGCTCAGATTTGCAAACCGCGTTCAATTTGGAGTTTTCGTTTGGCCGCTACGGCCGATCAAAGTCTGAAAAATCAATTATTTTCGTAAATTTTCCAAAATCCTCATGGTGACTGACTAATTTTTTTGCTGTTGAAGTTAGCTGAAATTTTTTAACGGCAATCAATTTCTCTCGTCTTTCTGATGAAAATAAAGTTAAATTCAATAGTCTACGATGATTTTTAAGAAAGTTGCATTTTTTAACAAAATTTCCAAGGTAGTTAGTCATGTTTTTTTTCACGATTTTATCAAAAAATAAAAATGTCTAATCCGACCAATTGACGCACGAGAAGCTCAGATTTGCAAACCGCGTTCAATTTGGAGTTTTCGTTTGGCCGCTACGGCCCATCAAAGTCTGAAAAATCAATTATTTTCGTAAATTTTCCAAAATCCTCATGGTGACTGACTAATTTTTTTGCTGTTGAAGTTAGCTGAAATTTTTTAACGGCAATCAATTTCTCTCGTCTTTCTGATGAAAATAAAGTTAAATTCAATAGTCTACGATGATTTTTAAGAAAGTTGCATTTTTTAACAAAATTTCCAAGGGGGCGGCAGTCATGTTTTTTTTCACGATTTTATCAAAAAATAAAAATGTCTAATCCGACCAATTGACGCACGAGAAGCTCAGATTTGCAAACCGCGTTCAATTTGGAGTTTTCGTTTGGCCGCTACGGCCGATCAAAGTCTGAAAAATCAATTATTTTCGTAAATTTTCCAAAATCCTCATGGTGACTGACTAATTTTTTTGCTATTGAAGTTAGCTGAAATTTTTTAACGGCAATCAATTTCTCTCGTCTTTCTGATGAAAATAAAGTTAAATTCAATAGTCTACGATGATTTTTAAGAAAGTTGCATTTTTTAACAAAATTTCCAAGGGGTTTGGTCATGTTTTTTTTCACGATTTCATCAAAAAATAAAAATGTCTAACCCGACTAATTGACGCACGAGAAGCTCAGATTTGCAAACCGCGTTCAATTTGGAGTTTTCGTTTGGCCGCTACGGCCGATCAAAGTCTGAAAAATCAATTATTTTCGTAAATTTTCCAAAATCCTCATGGTGACCGACTATTTTTTTTGCTATTGAAGTTAGCTGAAATTTTTTAACGGCAATCAATTTCTCTCGTCTTTCTGATGAAAATAAAGTTAAATTCAATAGTCTACGATAATTTTTAAGAAAGTTGCATTTTTTAACAAAATTTCCAAGGGGGTTAGTCATGTATTTTTTCACGATTTTATCAAAAAATAAAAATGTCTAATCCGACCAATTGACGCACGAGAAGCTCAGATTTGCAAACCGCGTTCAATTTGGAGTCTTCGTTTGGCCGCTACGGCCGATCAAAGTCTGAAAAATCAATTATTTTCTTAAATTTTCCAAAATCCTCATGGTGACTGACTAATTTTTTTGCTATTGAAGTTAGCTGAAATTTTTTAACGGCAATCAATTTCTCTCGTCTTTCTAAAGAAAATAAAGTTAAATTCAATAGTCTACGATGATTTTTAAGAAAGTTGCATTTTTTAACAAAATTTCCAATGGGTTTGGTCATGTTTTTTTTCACGATTTCATCAAAAAATAAAAATGTCTAACCCGACTAATTGACGCACGAGAAGCTCAGATTTGCAAACCGCGTTCAATTTGGAGTTTTCGTTTGCCCGCTACGGCCGATCAAAGTCTGAAAAATCAATTATTTTCGTAAATTTTCCAAAATCCTCATGGTGACCGACTAATTTTTTTGCTATTGAAGTTAGCTGAAATTTTTTAACGGCAATCAATTTCTCTCGTCTTTCTGATGAAAATAAAGTTAAATTCAATAGTCTACGATGATTTTTAAGAAAGTTGCATTTTTTAACAAAATTTCCAAGGTAGTTAGTCATGTTTTTTTTCACGATTTTATCAAAAAATAAAAATGTCTAATCCGACCAATTGACGCACGAGAAGCTCAGATTTGCAAACCGCGTTCAATTTGGAGTTTTCGTTTGGCCGCTACGGCCCATCAAAGTCTGAAAAATCAATTATTTTCGTAAATTTTCCAAAATCCTCATGGTGACTGACTAATTTTTTTGCTGTTGAAGTTAGCTGAAATTTTTTAACGGCAATCAATTTCTCTCGTCTTTCTGATGAAAATAAAGTTAAATTCAATAGTCTACGATGATTTTTAAGAAAGTTGCATTTTTTAAAAAAATTTCCAAGGGGGTTAGTCATGTTTTTTTTCACGATTTTATCAAAAAATAAAAATGTCTAATCCGACTAATTGACGCACGAGAAGCTCAGATTTGCAAACCGCGTTCAATTTGGAGTTTTCGTTTGGCCGCTACGGCCGATCAAAGTCTGAAAAATCAATTATTTTCGTAAATTTTCTAAAATGTTCAAGGTGACTGACTAATTTTTTTGCTATTGAAGATAGCTGAAATTTTTTAACGGCAATCAATTTCCCTCGTCTTTCTGATGAAAATAAAGTTAAATTCAATAGTCTACGATGATTTTTAAGAAAGTTGCATTTTTTAACAAAATTTCCAAGGGGTTTGGTCATGTTTTTTTTCACGATTTCATCAAAAAATAAAAATGTCTAACCCGACTAATTGACGCACGAGAAGCTCAGATTTGCAAACCGCGTTCAATTTGGAGTTTTCGTTTGGCCGCTACGGCCGATCAAAGTTTGAAAAATCAATTATTTTCGTAAATTTTCCAAAATCCTCATGGTGACCGACTAATTTTTTTGCTATTGAAGTTAGCTGAAATTTTTTAACGGCAATCAATTTCTCTCGTCTTTCTGATGAAAATAAAGTTAAATTCAATAGTCTACGATGATTTTTAAGAAAGTTGCATTTTTTAACAAATTTCCTAGGGGTGTGGCCATGTTTTTTTTCACGATTTTATCAAAAATTAAAAATCTCTAATCCGACTAATTGACGCACGAGAAGCTCAGATTTGCAAACCGCGTTCAATTTGGAGTTTTCGTTTGGCCGCTACGGCCGATCAAAGTCTGAAAAATCAATTATTTTCGTAAATTTTCCAAAATCCTCATGGTGACTGACTAATTTTTTTGCTATTGAAGTTAGCTGAAATTTTTTAACGGCAATCAATTTCTCTCGTCTTTCTGATGAAAATAAAGTTAAATTCAATAGTCTACGATGATTTTTAAGAAAGTTGCATTTTTTAACAAATTTCCTAGGGGTTTACTCATGTCTTTTTTTCGAGTTTTCATCAAAAAATAAAAATGTCTAATCCGACTAATTGACGTACGAGGAGCTCAGATTTGCAAACCGCGTTCAATTTGGAGTTTTCGTTTGGCCGCTACTGCCGATCAAAGTCTGAAAAATCAATTATTTTCGTAAATTTTTCAAAATCCTCATGGTGACTGACTGATTTTTTTGCTATTGAAGTTAGCTGAATTTTTTTAACGGCAATCAATTTCTCTCGTCTTTCTGATGAAAATAAAGTTAAATTCAATAGTCTACGATGATTTTTAAGAAAGTTGCATTTTTTAACAAAATTTCCAAGGGGGTTAGTCATGTTTTTTTTCACGATTTTATCAAAAAATAAAAATGTCTAATCCGACCAATTGATGCACGAGAAGCTCAGATTTGCAAACCGCGTTCAATTTGGAGTTTTCGTTTGGCCGCTACGGCCGATCAAAGTCTGAAAAATCAATTATTTTCGTAAATTTTCCAAAATCCTCATGGTGACTGACTAATTTTTTTGCTATTGAAGTTAGCTGAAATTTTTTAACGGCAATCAATTTCTCTCGTCTTTCTGATGAAAATAAAGTTAAATTCAATAGTCTACGATGATTTTTAAGAAAGTTGCATTTTTTAACAAAATTTCCAAGGGGTGTGGCCATGTTTTTTTTCACGATTTTATCAAAAATTAAAAATCTCTAATCCGACTAATTGACGCACGAGAAGCTCAGATTTGCAAACCGCGTTCAATTTGGAGTTTTCGTTTGGCCGCTACGGCCGATCAAAGTCTGAAAAATCAATTATTTTCGTAAATTTTCCAAAATCCTCATGGTGACTGACTAATTTTTTTGCTATTGAAGTTAGCTGAAATTTTTTAACGGCAATCAATTTCTCTCGTCTTTCTGATGAAAATAAAGTTAAATTCAATAGTCTACGATGATTTTTAAGAAAGTTGCATTTTTTAACAAATTTCCTAGGGGTTTACTCATGTCTTTTTTTCGAGTTTTCATCAAAAAATAAAAATGTCTAATCCGACTAATTGACGTACGAGGAGCTCAGATTTGCAAACCGCGTTCAATTTGGAGTTTTCGTTTGGCCGCTACTGCCGATCAAAGTCTGAAAAATCAATTATTTTCGTAAATTTTTCAAAATCCTCATGGTGACTGACTGATTTTTTTGCTATTGAAGTTAGCTGAATTTTTTTAACGGCAATCAATTTCTCTCGTCTTTCTGATGAAAATAAAGTTAAATTCAATAGTCTATGATGATTTTTAAGAAAGTTGCATTTTTTAACAAAATTTCCAAGGGGGTTAGTCATGTTTTTTTTCACGATTTCATCAAAAAATAGAAATGTCTAATCCGACTAATTGACGTACGAGGAGCTCAGATTTGCAAACCGCGTTCAATTTGGAGTTTTCGTTTGGCCGCTACGGCCGATCAAAGTCTGAAAAATCAATTATTTTCGTAAATTTTCCAAAATCCTCATGGTGACTGACTATTTTTTTTTGCTATTGAAGTTAGCTGAAATTTTTTAACGGCAATCAATTTCTCTCGTCTTTCTGATGAAAATAAAGTTAAATTCAATAGTCTACGATGATTTTTAAGAAAGTTGCATTTTTTAACAAAATTTCCAAGGGGTGTGGCCATGTTTTTTTTCACGATTTTATCAAAAATTCAAAATCTCTAATCCGACTAATTGACGCACGAGAAGCTCAGATTTGCAAACCGCGTTCAATTTGGAGTTTTCGTTTGGCCGCTACGGCCGATCAAAGTCTGAAAAATCAATTATTTTCGTAAATTTTCCAAAATCCTCATGGTGACTGACTAATTTTTTTGCTGTTGAAGTTAGCTGAAATTTTTTAACGGCAATCAATTTCTCTCGTCTTTCTGATGAAAATAAAGTTAAATTCAATAGTCTACGATGATTTTTAAGAAAGTTGCATTTTTTAACAAAATTTCCAAGGTAGTTAGTCATGTTTTTTTTCACGATTTCATCAAAAAATAAAAATGTCTAACCCGACTAATTGACGCACGAGAAGCTCAGATTTGCAAACCGCGTTCAATTTGGAGTTTTCGTTTGCCCGCTACGGCCGATCAAAGTCTGAAAAATCAATTATTTTCGTAAATTTTCCAAAATCCTCATGGTGACCGACTAATTTTTTTGCTATTGAAGTTAGCTGAAATTTTTTAACGGCAATCAATTTCTCTCGTCTTTCTGATGAAAAAACAGTTAAATTCAATAGTCTACGATGATTATTAAGAAAGTTGCATTTTTTAACAAATTTCCAAGGGGTTTACTAATGTCTTTTTTTCGTGTTTTCATCAAAAATTAAAAATCTCTAATCCGACTAATTGACGTACGAGGAGCTCAGATTTGCAATCCGCGTTCAATTTGGAGTTTTCGTTTGGCCGCTACGGCCGATCAAAGTCTGAAAAATCAATTATTTTCGTAAATTTTCTAAAATGTTCATGGTGACTGACTAATTTTTTTGCTATTGAAGATAGCTGAAATTTTTTAACGGCAATCAATTTCTCTCGTCTTTCTGATGAAAAAAAAGTTAAATTCAATAGTCTACGATGATTATTAAGAAAGTTGCATTTTTTAACAAATTTCCGAGGGGTTTACTCATGTCTTTTTTTCGTGTTTTCATCAAAAATTACAAATCTCTAATCCGACTAATTGACATACGAGGAGCTCAGATTTGCAATCCGCGTTCAATTTGGAGTTTTCGTTTGGCCGCTACGGCCGATCAAAGTCTGAAAAATCAATTATTTTCGTAAATTTTCTAAAATGTTCAAGGTGACTGACTGATTTTTTTGCTATTGAAGATAGCTGAAATTTTTTAACGGCAATCAATTTCTCTCGTCTTTCTGATGAAAAAAAAGTTCTAGTACAGGAACTGTTAAATTATTAAGTTTGATTGTTGGCGAAGAAAGACACTTGTTACGTTTCCATCTGGTAACGTCTAGTATGGGAATTATTACGTTTGGCGAAGAATGACACTTGTTACGGTCCATGTTTTTTTTTTTACTTTTTCCGTTACGAAGTACGAGAAAGTTTTGTGATCGAGATTTTTTTTTCAAATTTTTTTTTACGGAAATATCCGTTTTTAGGTCCATTTCAACAATTTCTGGAAAAAAAATTGTGTCTGTGTTTGTGTGTGTCTGGCTGTCCGCGCTTTATCTAGAAAACTAATAGAGCAATTGATGTGAAACTTTATACATCCGTCTTATTTGATAATCTGAAGAATTGGATAGCTTTTGGTAAAATTTCGTACAGCGGAAGTGGGCGTTTACCTTAACTGTTTTTTGTTTTTTGCCAATATTTTCTTAAATATGAAAAATATCATAAAAACATTTAAACAAACTTTGAAGACAGCAAAGAAATAACAATCTATTGCTTGAAAACATTTTTTATAAAATCATTTTTATTCGAGAAAAAAAATTATTATTATTTTTTTAATTGTTGGTTTATAATTGTGAAACGATAATAGTCACAGCAAATTTATGTTAATAATAATTGTAGAGAATACTAAAATGAACAACTTACAAAGAATAAGTTTTTTTCGAAATCCCTTTAGTTTTTGAGTAAACTGGGTTTTTGAATTTGAAGTATAATTTTTCCATCTTTCATAATTTTGACGTTTTAAACGTCAGTGTCATCCGAGTTTACACAACGCTCGATGTACATTTAAAATATGATTTTAATTGAAAATAAACCATGAAAACGCAAATATAAATGGCTATGATACCATCAAGTCGGAGAAAGTAACATGATGGCCACATCACCATTTTTTTAAATATGCTCAGTTATGTTTCATTCAAATTTATGTGTACATGGTGACGCAGATTAAAATTCAATTTTAACACTATCGTAACTTTATATTCACTCTATAAACTATTAGCGTTTACAGTCCTGCAAATTTGATGATGGAATGGCGCGAAGTCTTGTGTTATTCTTTAGTATTAAGGGTGGGAGTTAGTATAATACCCTACATGTGCTGTATCTCTGCGAGCGAAGTTTTAATTCCGCGATATGGTGAGGAGCGGCCCCACGCCTCTTATCTTTGTTAAGACTGTGCATTTAGGGTAAACAGTAAGGACTAAGGAGATCCCAGCTGCTTCTCTAATCTACTCAGAGAGAGGGAGATAAAGTCGAGAGGGAGACACGATAAATTCAGGGAGATTGAGAAATTATGGTGTTGGCGATGTGGCTAAAAACACCCCGTGAGTACCATATAAATTACATCCAAACCAACAATTGTTGCTTTATTGATATTCTCTTTATAACTTTCATGTATTGCAGTGACGGTTCGCGGGGTTTTTTCTGGTACGGCCGAGGAACAAGAGGTGGTAATACAGATAGGTGCGGTCTCTGCAACTGACCCTACCTATCGGTATTACCACCTCTTGTTCCTCGGCCGTACTAGAAAAAATCCCGCGAACCGCCACTGATGTATTGTGAATGCAGTAACCACCAGCGAGCGCTTCAAAAATAAGTTTTTGTCTCAAATCAATCAATTGATGAATATATCATATGCAACTGTATGTACACTTCCGCGTCGGTATAGTATATTTTTAAATATTTTTGCAATAATTATAAGTCAATGAAAATTACATTTTGTATTGTTTTGATACTGAATAATTTCAATTGCAGGAACAAACCGTATAGTCTATGGACTGTTGAAACCGCACGCCATAAAATCGCCCTTAACTCGAACAAATATATTGAAGCAATTTCTTTGCGGGCCTCGGCGAAGGAAAAAAAATGATCGCGCCTTCGCACCGGAAATGAGCCCAGATCTAAATGAATGAGACGCAGATGGAGCGGAATAATAAACATGATATATACGGCCATCTCGGTACCGCAAGCTTTTTAGAGAATTTTAATTCAAGACATAAATTCTAAGGTCATACCGTCCAGAACGCACATTCAATCGATAATAATTCCCACTGTTATTACCCGATAAAGCAATATCGTGTTTCGGTATTAAATACACCCCGATCATATTTAACGAAGTTGCCGGGACATGATTTGTGTTTCCACGTGGGAAACTTTTATATTTGTCAATATCGCATATCAAGTGAGAAAGATGAACGTGTTTTCATCAATATGCTAACAGGGATTCATTAGTTTCAATTTGACTTTGACAATTTTCAAATTCCATGCGAGGATAAATAAATTGAATAAACAGTAAGTGATTAATTTTTTTTTGGGTTAGATGTCTCGGATCTGGCGGTAATTCTATATAGGATAGATATATTAATCAATTCATGGGCACCGTGACATGATAGTGTCAGACAGAATGCTCATTAATTACAATGTCGCCATCTGTTCTCGTGTCAAGTGCGAGTTACCGTTTAATATCGTCTCCATTGTGCGCATCTATTCACTCTATTTCACAATCAACTCTGTAACACATCTATATAGACACACGTACGCAGACATACATGTACACCCTCTAAACAATATTCTCCGTCCTCGTGAAATGTGAAATGTTCGCCTGTTGTTGCGTGTGAGTTTGCACACGGCTCATTTTAAATGTTCACAATCAATCCTTCTAACTGCCTCCGATTTGGCGCTTTGTGGAATTCCATCCGATCGAAGGTGGATTCATCAGGGCCCAGGCGCTTTCTTTGATTTTCGAGAGATTACCGTAATTGTACGAAGTCTGGATTTATGTTTGTAATGTAAAATGAATGCTGTCCAGCAGAAATTCTGATGGATTTAAATAGTTACTTCGATAAACTTGGAAATATTGCAAAGAGGTAAACACATTGCATTCATAATAGTTATTTGTTTAACAAAGCAATAATGTGGCAGATTTACTGACGCGGCTGAAGTTTCAACGCTGAGCGAGCTTGCGAGTGAGGCTTTGAATCGAGCCAATTAAAAAAGTTTTTTTTTTTTTATCACGAATACCGTAAAATCTACATTGCAATTAATAATAATAATATAATTATTTAATTATGTACAGCTTATGTATTTACGTTTAATCCCCTACTGTGTCGATATTCTTCATAATGTGCACATATTTTCTAGTTATGTATGTACATTATTTTTGAATAGAACTGTGTTTATTATTATTATTGATAATATAAGTTGTTTCTTTTTGTTTAAATTTTAATCATGTGAGCACCATAAAATCAAATGCATAATACCATACGATCGAATACTTATATCCTCTAGAAGGCTATGACATTATTTTTATTTTAAGTTTATGTTGATAGTACCATAGACATGTGACATCGGTATTTTCACATGAAAGTTACAATGCTGTTGAATATTTTTTTGATAAAAAAAAACATGTGTTCAAAATGAGTGTCTCAATTTTCCATAAACAGAACCACTCGTGACTTTATTTTCCAACCAAACTCAATGTTTGAACTTTTTGAGAATCAATCTTGAGCAAACAAAAAATGTTTCATTGATCATTATTGGAACCTTTTTTGATTAATGATTAATAGATTGCATCCATATGTGAATAGGATGAATATCCAAAATTCAACTGTTTCTAAATTTTCGAGATAGACTAAATTTGGAAAACTCTTCAAGACATAGACATTTATTTTTTATTTTTTTTTATTTCTCTTAAAGGCTGATCAAATTTTAAAAAAATCTTCAAGGACAGTTAAATATAAAGTACACCATGAAGGTAACTACAGGTACGAGTGGAAGATCATTAATGGAATGAACTCTGCCTTTTCCACGTGTGATCAGAATTTTAGTTGATTTTTTTTTGTACAAATTATGTAAATACGAGGAATAAACAATAAACAATACAATACAATTTACGGATTAAATCAAAAAATCATATTCTACTGTCAATTTATTTCATGTTTCGAGAATTACTTCTGAACGGTTTGGAAAATTCTTCAAGCAATTCTTCGAATAGATACCGGTAAGACTGAAAATCATCTTCAACTTCAATTGCTTTTTTTTACATTTCTCTTGAAAGAATGATCACATTTTGGAAATTAAATTGATACGGATTAGATCAAAAAATTAAATTCCACTTTGAAATTGTTTTTCAGTTTTCGAGAATAATTCTTGAACGGATGACTAGATTTGGAAAACTCTTCAAGCAAAGTGTTCTACTCTTAGAATAGATGCCGAGAAGACAAACAAATCACATTTGACGTTTAATTGTTTATTTTATTTTTTTGAATATCACTCTTAAAAGGATGATCAAATATCGGAAATTCTTCAAAGATAATTAAATAGATACCGATTAAGTAAAAAAAAATACTCTCAATGAGGGGTGTTCGATTATGGAAATAAATAATTGATTATTGATTATTTTTAATAATCGATTAATAAAATAATTAAATGATCGATTAATCAAATAATACATTGATCGATTAATCAATTAATCAAATTGTCAAATGATCGATTAATCGATTAACGAAGTAATCAAATAATCGGTTAACCAAATAAATGATTTATCGGTTAATCAAATTTTCGAATAATTGATTATTTTGCACAGGCCTAGTTATAATGACATATTTAAAAATTGAGAATAGTGTATTTTACCAGTCAAAAGTGGCACTTTTTACCAGTCAAAAATAGCATATTTTAAGAGTCAAAATTGGCATATTTTAATTGTCAAAACTAATGTATTTACCAGTCAAATAGGGCATCTGTTAACAGTCAAAAATAGCATTTTTTAATAGTAAAAAAATTGCATATTTTAATAGTCAAAAATGGCATATTTTACCGGTAAGAATTGGTATATTTTAATTGTCAAAACTGATACATTTACCAGTCAAATAGGTCATCTGTTAACTGTCAAAAATAGCATATTTTAATAGTATAAAAGTGCATATTTTAATAGTTAAAAATGGCATATTTTACCGGTCAGAATTGACATCTTTTAATTCTCAAAACCGGTACATCTACCAGTCAAGTAAGGCACCTGATTCAATTTTTCATCAAAAATAGCACATTTTAAAAGTAAAATTAGCATATTTTATCTGTTGTCAGTCAAATGTAGCATATTTAACAAGTCAAAATTGGCATATTTTAATAGTCAAAAAAGGGTGAAAATTGGCATATTTCAATTATCAAAACTAGTATATTTACCAGTCAAATAAGGCATCTGTTAAGAGTCAAAAATAGCATATTTTAATATTAAAAAATAGCATATTTTAAAAGTCCAAAATAGCATATTTTACGGGTCAAAATTGGCATATTTTATAAATTAAAAAGGGATGTTTTAAAATCGAAAATAACATATTTGTATAGTTATATTGTCAGGGCCGCGCCAAGCGGGGGTGTTAGGGGCAGGGGCGGCTCGTTATGTAGAGCCAAGGAGCCAGATTTGTTTATTAATTCTAAAAACACAGATTTGTCATTTTAAATGTTAAAACGATGCCTGCGAAAGTTTTATGAGACGAGAAAAATGGCAATGCATTTATTTGAGAATATATCTCTTGAACAAATTAGCAGATTTGAAAAATACTTCCAGAATTGTGTTTTGTGTTGTTATCTTGAAAACCAGTGATCGGGTTTTTTGAATTTTTTTGGAGGATTATTAAAATTAATGTATTTTGAGTAAATTTGGAAAATTTCAAGTGTGTTGCAGTTGTTTTTATAATATTTTTTTTCAGTCGGAAGCAGTGCAAATTAAAAAAATCTTAAACGCTGTTCTCGGTCGATTATCTTGAAAACCTGTGATGGGGTATTTTGAGTTTTTTAGAGTATTTTTAAGATTAATGTATTTTGAGTAAATTTAAAAAGTTTCAAGTGTGTTGCAGTTTTTTTTTGTATTTCTTTTTTCACTCAGAAGAAGTGAAACTTAAAAGACTTTAAGCGCTGTTCTCGGTCAGTGATCTTGAAACCCAGTGATGCGGTATTTTGAGTTTTTTGGAGGGTTATTAAGATTATTGTATTTTGAGTAAAGTTGGAAAATTTCAAGTGTGTGTTGCAGTTGTTTTTATAATTTTTTTAACTCGGAAGAAGTGCAAATTAAAAAAAAAAAATCGTAAACGCTGTTTTCGTTGCCAAAGCGATCGACGAAATGTATTGGAATTTTCTACCAAATCACTCTTGAATTAATATTAAGTGATTTTATGAAGATTCAAGTGGATGCAAATTATTTATTTTTTTTTTTCGCGTCAACAAAAAATGATTCATATTTTTCATAAATTTACTTGAAAAGTTGTCGAAGCGATCGACGGAATGTATTGGAATTTTCTACCTAATCACTCTTGAATTAATATTGAGTGATTTTGTAAAGTTTCAAGTGCATGGCAATTGTTTTTATATTTTTTTTCGCGTCAAAAAAATGATTATAATTTTTCATAAATTTACAGGAAAAATCGCCGAAGCAATTCACAGAATGTATTGGAATTTTCTACCCAATCACTCTTGAATTAATATTGATTGATTTTGTGAAGTTTCAAGTGGATGGCAATTGTTTTATATTTTTTTTCGCGTCAACAAAAAATGATTATAATTTTTCATAAATTTACTTAAAAAGTTGCCAAAGCGATCGACGGAATGTATTGGAATTTTCTAACAAATCACTCTTGAATTAATATTGAGTGATTTTGTGAAGTTTCAAGTGGATGGCAATTATATATTTTTTCACGGCAACAAAATAATTGTAATTTTTTTATAAATTTACATGGTGTTTGCATGAAACATCGCAAACTCTATTAACGGAATTTATTGTACATTTTCACCAAATCATTCTTGAATTAATATTGTGTGATTTTTGAGAAGTTTCGATACGACAGTAATTGTTTTTATATTTTTTCGAGTCAATAAAGTACTCATCGGATAAATGTAAATAGTCTTTAATTGTTTTTTTTGTCGTTTGAGGATAACTCTTGAAAGGATGCTCTAATTAGGCAAATTCTTCCATTGAAAAGACGCAGATAAGACCCAAAACATGTAATTTATGGTTCAATTCATGAACGCGAGGAGAGATTTAGAGTTCAAAATGGCATATTTTACATATGAAAAGGTATATTTTACCGGACTAAAATGTCATAGTGTTCAAGTAAAAAATTTCATATTTTACCATTTCAAAACGGAATATTTAATTAATCACAATTAGAAAAAATCAAGTTTGACGTACACTAATAGAACATTTATTCATAAACAGAAAATATATTCACAAAAACATTATTCCTTTATAAAAAGTAAAAAATTGTTCGATTATTTAAATGATCGATTCATTGATTTATTGATCGAATCAATAAAATAATCAAATGATCGGATAAATTCATTTATTAAATTATTAAATAATCTATAAATCAAATGATCGATTAATCGATTTATTAATTAACACATAAATCACACCTATCAAATCGTTCCATTTTACAGGTAAGTCACTCACAAACTGAATGACTTTCACTCCATAGACACATTATCAGACTTTGTTCGGATTTTAATATTGGGATACCCTGTATACAAACATATATATTTTTAAATTATGCAAAGTGGGCATAGCCACCAGATAATGAAAAATAAAAAAAATATTTAAAGTAACGGTTTTCAAATTTAATTAATATTCATCCACACATGCACCACCTAAATCCACCCCCACCTCTCTCATACTTTTTAGTCCACTGTAAGATTTAATTTAGCAGATTTACAGGTTGATTATTCAAATATTCAGGCTACACTTCCCATTCCTCAAATTTACTCTTACTTGCCTAATTTTATTTTTAATTTACGTTTCGCGCAACTATTTAAACTGAATACAATTAGCGGGACCCCGTTGTAAAGAGGTATTAAAATACGGGCGGATTTATGTTATTAAAGCAATCCCTTATTTACAAAAGAATAAATTAGATTCGCCCCGAAGGAGATATTCTTTGCACACGCAACGAAAAGAGAGAAGAAAAAAATGAGAGGAACTCAAACGAAAGAATTATTCCGAGAGCAGGCGTTGGCGGCATCTCTAGAAATTACGTTCACTTATAAATTGTATCAGTGAAAAAAAAAAAAAACGTTGCTCTTGTGTACAAAGGAATAAATTCAATTATGGATATTTATGTCGCGCCCTATTTATATGCGAATTCGTTTACAATCAATCAATTTTTTTTATTTGATTTGATTGTTATTTTTTTGCGATTGAATTCAAACTCAAATTAATAAATAATTGCAATTTTCTGTTCATCTACAGTATGATCATTGGAGAGTCTTCTTTATTTCTTAACTTGTGAAATATTTCGTAAGAAATAAGACTTAAGCACTATAGATTTAGCGTTAAAGAAAACTGTTAATAGTTAAGTGTGTTAATGATAGCGATTAATGATCGAGACATTTTCAAAAGAGGACAAAGACTAAATATATCCAGGGATCCGTACGGCCCTTTTTCGTGTTAAAAAAGTAAAAAAAGTGACCGCTCGGACGGGACTTGAACCCGCAACAGCGGGGTCCAGAGGCTGGACCTCTACCCATTAGACTAATAGGAGGTCATTAATGAACGATTTTTGGTACATTTGGGTACATTAAAGTTAGCCATTAACCAACGAGCAACGGAAATAGTTATTTAACCAACTAATGTGTTAATGATAGCGATTAACGATCGAGACATTTTGACGCACGGGCGCTTGTGCAAGTGCGTTAATTGTTGAGATCATTAACCGCCAATTAACACCGAGTTGGTTACAACATTTTTCCGTTGATCGTAACTTAGATGAAAATTAGATTAGAGAAAATTCAAACAAAACAAACAAACTTGCTATTAAGCTCTTTAAGCCCATTAATGAAACATAATTTTTTTAATGAAAAATCGTTTATTAATAAGGGTCATTAATGAACGATTTTTGATACATTTGTGTACATTAAAGTTAGCCATTAACCAACGAGAAACGGAAAAAACAAAGTTCATTTGCGTATAGTGTATATTATTTCTGCAGATTGCAATTGATTCATGGTATGATAAACGGTCAGAAATGCTTTAATGCAATGCGGACAAAAAAACTGTAATAGAACAATGTTTGGTGATTATAATCTGAAAATGAAATTCAAATTCAATTTCCGCGAGCGCCGCACAGGTTGCAATTGAGATATAAATAATAGTTCTTTTTGTATCGGTCGAAACGCGATCCAATATCCAGTTTTAATTAAAATAAATTGTCGTAATGGAACGGGAAATGCGATATAATCAGTCGAAGAAATTCCTCCGGGGACTTTTGGAATAATAAGACACGTTTAATTAACTTCGTGAAACATGATCCTCAACGATATTTTGTGAATTATAAGACGACGGTATGGAATTGTAGTCTTTGGATCCTCTAGAAATATAAAATGTTAATGAAAGATTATATTAACAGCATATAAGGCAAAGCTCTCCACTACGTCTTCGGGGTACATTGCAAAATTTTCAAAGTGAGGACCTTTTTTTTCAGATATAGCTTTTATTTTTTCATGTAAAAAGTCGACTCTTTGCAATCTTTATAATAAGTCGACTTACAAATATGAGCCATAATTACACACTTGATGAAACACAGTCACAATTGTGGGTATACTTGAAATGAAACTATTGATTTCATGTTAATAAAATCAGTGTTTCGGTTTATTACGACCATTTTCCAAGGAGATTACAATACTAATAAATTCTTTATTCTTCTAGTGAAATACTGATTACCGCAGGTTAAATATACAGGGTTCTATAAACCCGGTCGTGACTGAATGGCGAAGCCTTAAGTCATAAAAAAAAAAATATATATACAGTGTTTCTGAGCTCTGGGAATGGTCAATCACGTGCTTATTTGTTAAAATTTTGAAAAACGTTTAATTCAAAAGTTGTGCAGAATAGTGAGCTGCACGCCCTAAAAATATTTAAATTTATACAGGGTGTCTCATAACAAAGTTACAGACCAAACTTATGTTTTTTTTTATGGAACACCCTGTATATTTTACCATTTTTAGATTCCTTGTTACTTTTAGATTAAAATGACCTAGGCTGAGGGGATTGAAACCGGGCCGTTTTCGTGTTATTCAGTTGTTTATATAAAATTTTTAACAAAATCGTTAAAGTGCTCCCCCGGAACTAATAAAGATAATTCATTTTAATTTAGTGGTAAAGTTTAGTTGAACTTTAGTCTTCAAAATTACTCTATCAACCAAAGCACAACTCAGCGTATTATACAGGGTGATAGCCATTCGCAAACTGCACAATTTCTATTTTTTTTCAAATGGAACACCCTATATATTATTTCATAATTTAAAAGTTAATTAAGTAAGCTTTCGTTTCATATAAGGTTTCGTATATCTGAAGTTGATGGTTACTCTAATATTTCAAAATTTGTTGGTGATTTGCATGTTTTTATTTTTAGTTTTAAAATCTGTACAGTTTTAACCCTGTATAAATTTAAATATTTTTAGGGCTTGCAGCTCACTATTCTGCACAACTTTTGTACAAAACATTTTTCAAAATTTTGACGAATAAGCACATGATTGACCGTTCCCAGAGCTCTGAAACACCCTGTATAACTAATTCAGCGCACTTTATTTTAAATTTAGCCTAAAAATAATTTCTTTCTGAAAGTACATTTAATAAATACAAAGTGTCAAAAATGGGCGATAATGTTCTACAAGCCCTTAGGAATTTTTCTAAATAACTCCGAGAGAATTGAGCATGGATAGTCTTAAAAAAATTATAACTGCTAGTCAGCGCACTTCATTTTCAAGTTGACTTACCAAGTGTCTCCTGGAAGTGTATTTAATGAATAAAAACTGTCAAAAGTGCCTGATGATAATCTATAAGCCCTTAGGATTTTTTTAAATATATTTCGGAGAGCATTGAGTCTTGGCTGGAATTTAAAAATTATAACTGCTATTCGGCGCACTTAATTTTTAATTTTACTTATGAAGTGCGTTTCTGGAAGTTTATTTAATAAATACAAACTATTAAAAATATGTGATAATATTCTATAAGCCCTTAGGATTTTTTTTTAAATATCTGGAAGAGAATTAAGTCGTGTCTGGCTTTAAAAAAATATAACTGCGATTCGGCGCGGTTAATTTTCAATTTTAATTGTAAAGTGCCTTTCTGTAAGTATATTTTACGAATACAAACTATCAAAAATGCGTGATAATATTCTATAAGCCCTTCGAATTTTTTTTTTAATATCTGGAAGGGAATTAAGTCGTGGCTTTAAAAAATTAAAACTGCTATTCGGCGCAGTTAAATTTCAAATTGAATTGTGAAGTGCCTTTTTGGAAGTATATTTTACAAATACAAACTATCAACAATGCGTGATAATATTCTATAAGCCCTTAGGATTTTTTTTAAATATCTGAAAGAGTATTTAGTCGTGGCTGGCATTAAAAAACTTATAACTGCTATTCGGAGCTGTTAATTTTCAATTTTAATTGTGGAGTGTAATTTTTTTGCTCTCGCGTGATCGTCATTGAAAAAATTACATTTAAAACAATTTATAATTCGACTGAAAATTGCTGCACATTCAAAAACCAAAATTATTTCTAAAGATCGACATCTTGTGAAGTAAACTGGATTTTTTTTAGGATTTATCCCTGCGTTTCATATTGAGTTTTAATTTTTTTGCACTCGAGTGTGCGTTATTAAAAAAATACATTAAAAAAAATTCACAACTCCACTGAAAATTGCAATACATTCAAAAACCTTAATTATTTTGAAAAATCGACGTCTTGAGAAGTGATTTGAATTTTTGTAGAATTTTATGCCAGCGTTTCAAATTAATTTGAATTTTTTTGCACTCGAGTGTCCGTCGTTGAAAAAAATACATTTTCAAAAATTCATAACTCGACTGAAAATTGCTGCACATTCAAAAACCAAAATTATTTTGAAAGATCGACGTCTTGTGAAGTGATTTGAATTTTTGTAGGATTTTATCCTTGCATTTCATATTTATTTTTAATTTTTTGCACTTGATTGTTCGTCGTTAAAAAAAGACATTTTCAAAAATTCGTAACTCAACTGAAAATTGTTGCACATTCAAAAACCAAAATGGTTTTGAAAGATCGACGTCTTGTAAAGTGATTTTTTTTCCCGGATTTGATATTGATTTTAAATTCGACATAATTTTTTTTTTCAAAAATTCGTAACTCTATTGAAAATTGCTGCACATTCAAAAACGAAAATTATTTTGGAAGGTCGAATTCTTGCGAAATGAACTGAATTTTTGTAGGATTTTATCCTTGCGTTTCATATTAATTTTTAATTTTTAGCACTCGAGTGTTTACATTACATTTTTAAAAATTCATAACTCGACTGAAAATTGTAGCACATTTTAAAACCAAAATTATTTTCAAAGATCGAAGTTTATTGAAGTGAACTAAGTTTTTGTAGTATTTTACTCCTGCGTTTCAAATTAATTTTTATTTTTTTGCGCTCGAGTGTTGGGCATTGACAAAGGGATATTTTCAAAAATTCATAACTTGATTGAAAATTGTGAAGTTCCTTTCTGGAAGTATATTTAACGAATACAAACAATCAAAAACGCGTGATAATATTCTATAAGCCCTTAGGATTTTTTTAAATATCTGGAAGAGAATTAAGTCGTGGCTGGCATTAGAAAATTATAACTGCTATTCGGCGCAGTTTATTTTCAGTTTTACTTACGAAGTGTCTTTCTGGAAGTGTATTTAACAAATATAATGCAGGAACATGTTTTACGAGCCCTTGGGAAATTTCACAATAAGCAATAAAACGTTGGTGGGACTTAAAAATCATAACAGCAATTCGATGCACTTTATTTTCAATTTGTCTCATGTAGTGCCTTTTTAACGGTATATTTGATGAATTAAAATTGTCTAAAATGCTCAAAAATGTTTTACAAGCTCTTGTAATTTTTCAGAATATCCCGGACGTAAAATTTAAACAAATCATTAGTGCAATTCCGTTCTCTTATGCAATGTCTTTTTATCGATATATTTGATAAATTCAAATAGTCAAAAATGCGTGAAAATATATTAGAAGCGTTAAGAAAATCAATGTTGATTCAAAAATGTACCTATAGGTAGAGCAAGGGTACTTTAACTAACAAGATCTGAAGCCAGAGTAAATTTTTCATGCGCGTTTTTTTTATTATCTACAACGAGGGTGCATTATCTAAGTAGATAGATTTCATAAAATAGCTCGTAAAATTCAATTACGTGCAGGGTGTATACAGGGGTCTACGTTTTCAAGCCAAGTAAAGAGCGAGCCGTTATTAATAATTATTAAAATTTATCCCTTAAACTTCGACGCTTATCAAAACCTATGCGGTGCGGTTTTAGGGGTTTTAGGGCCGTGAGCGTCGCGACGGCCGCGCACGGAAATGAAGTTCTTGGAACAATGTGACGCCCCAAATTCAATCTTGCAACACCGAAACTTATTTATGGCCTCGTCAAGGTAGGCAAACTCCGTTTAATAACTAAACGCTGATGGTTCGCGGTCTGATAATGCACTTAGCGTAGTTGGGGCTTCGGTTTTCTTGTTGGAACGCAGTTATTGTAGTTTAGTCGGGTTAACGCTTCGCTAAACCTCTTGGCACACGCGTATCCTCCTCGTGTTCGATACGTCAATTTGAGTAAACTCATTAATTCTTACTGCGTTATCATCGGCAACAATTAACGTCGTAAAAGTTTTGCAAGTCGTGTTCATAAATCAGGATTAGTTAAACAATTTCACTCAAGTGTGTATTTTAGTTTTTGAACGTTATTATGTACTGAATTCACAATTGGTATTTTAACATATAGCCATAAATCTTTTTACTATATTCAGACAGATGTACGACGGGATGGAAATGATAAATCTAATTTAAAAATATCCGAAACCCATCTCCATCTATAAATCCATTCATAATTACTCCTTTATCCATTTATTTGCTCTGTAAGTCTATGTGTCCGATTTTTTCTTTAAATTACTTTATGCTTCGAATGGCTGACGCGATCTATTTTTATATAAATAACTAGCTGACCCGACAAACGTCCTGTCTTAACTATGAATATTGAATTCGAATTCGTATAATTGATAAAAAAAAAATTATTCAAAAACATAGTGTTTAGGGTCGTATGTATTTTTTAATGTCGAATCATAAAAAAATTAAAATAAAAAATTTTGTCCAAAAAATAAAAATAAAAAATTTGCGGTGGACCACCCTTATCACTTAGGGGTATGAAAAATAGTTTACGTCCTATTCTCAGACCTACTCAACATACACACAAAATTTCATAAGAATCTGTCAAGCCGTTTCGGAGGAGTTTTGTTACAAACACTGTGACACTAAAATTTTATATATTAGATATGTTTTTGTTGTTTGTGACATCACTTACATGGAATAAATTGTATGGATCTCTAAGTCATGCAACAGTAACAAGAAATTATAATATTCACTTGAACTGCTAAATATATTTATACAGGGTGTTCCATAAGTCTGGAAACATTGTGTGCCATGCATTATCGCAGATGGACCACCCAATCCTTTTTGTCGGAATTGCGAGTTAAGTAGACTATAGAAGGAGGAATTGACGTAAGCAACTTAAACTAGCGTAAAATGCAAATCTGTATTAAATCTAAAAAAAAAATGGTGATTTGGCCATCATGTTACTTTCTCTAACTTGATGATTTCATAGCCATTTATATTTACGATTTCATGGTTTATTTTCAATTTAAATCATATTTTAAAAGTTTCCTAGAATCGGATGAAACTGACGTTTAAAACGTCAAAATTATGAAAGATGGTAAAATTATACTTCAAATTCGAAAACTCAGTTTACTCAAAAACTAAAGGGATTTTGAAAAAAAACGTATTCTTTGTAAGTTGTTCATTTTAGCATTCTCTATAATTATTATTAACATAAATTTGCTGTAACTATTATCGTTTTATAATTATAAACCAAAAATTAAAAAAATAATAATACATTTTTTTCTCGAATAAAAATGTTTTCAAGAAAAATATGTTCATTTCTTTGTTGTCTTCAAAGTTTGTTTAAAAGTTTTTGTGATATTTTTCATATTTAAGAAAATATTGGCGAAAAACAAAAAAAAACAGTTAAGGTAAACACCCACTTCCGGTGTACAAAATTTTACCAAAGGCTTTTCAGTTCTTCAGATTATCAAATAAGACGAATGTTCAAAGTTTTATATCAATTGCTTTATTAGTTTTTGAGATACAGCGCGCACAGACAGACACGCACACACACACACACACACAGACACATTTTTTTTCCAGAAATTATTGAAATGGCATCTAGGGACCCCAAAACGGATATTTCCGTAAAAAAAATTTTTGAAAAAAAATCACGATCACAATACTTTCTCGTACTTCGTAACGGAGAAAGTAAAAATAGGAAAGTCTACTTTTTTTAATTAATCCTAACTACAACTAAGGTTCTGAGTTTCATGAAGATGAATGAATTTTTTTTGAGGTAATTTTGCCGGAAATTAAGCAAAATGTGAAAATTTAATACGTTATGCGATTATCTTGTAAATGTACACAGATGCTTCAATATCTTTTTACAAACCAAAAAATTCAATGCCCCGTTTAAAAATGTCAACGAAGAGAAGAGTTATGAATTATCAAATTTGTCCTTGCAGCCAGCTAAGAATTTGAAAAAAAAATAAAAATTGAATTTGTTGCGTTATTGCTTTCTGAATGCCAGCGGAAATTTTTCAAACTAGAACAGTTTACTTCTTAAAAAAATGGTGATGTGGCCATCATGTTACTTTCTCCGGCTTGGTGGTATCATAGCCATTTATATTTACATTTTCATGGTTTATTGAAATCATATTTTAAATGTACATCGAGCGTTGCGTAAACTCGGATGAAACTGACGTTTAAAACGTCAAAATGATTAAACTGGAAAAATTATACTTCAAATTCAAAAACTCGGTTTACTCAAAAACTAACGAGATTTCGAAAAAAGCTTATTCTTTAGACGTTGTTCATTTTGGCATTCTCTGCAATTATTATTCATATGAATTTGCTGTAACTATTATAGTTTCATAATTATAAACCAAAAATTAAAAAAATATTAATACATTTTTTTTCGAATAGCAATGATTTTATGAAAAATATTTTCAAGCAAAAGATGTTCATTTCTTTGTCGTCTTCAAAGTTTGTTTAAATGTTTTTGTGATATTTTTCATATTTAAGAAAATATTGGCAAAAAACAAAAAATAGTTAAGGTAAACACCCACTTCCGGTGTACGAAATTTTACCAAAAGCTTTTCAGTTCTTCAGATTATCAAATAAGACGTATGTTCAAAGTATCATATCAATTGCTCTATTAGTTTTTGAGATACAGCGCACACAGACAGACACACACACGCACACACAGACAGACAGACACACACACAGACACACACACAGACACAGACACACACACACACACACACACACACACACACACACACACACAGAGAGACACAAAAAAAAAATCCAGAAATTGTTGAAATGGCATCTAGGGACCCCAAAACGGATATTTCCGTAAAAAAAATTTTTGGAAAAAAAATCACGATCACAATACTTTCTCGTACTTCGTAACGGAGAAAGTAAAAATGGGGATGTGGGCATTATGTTACTTTCTCCGACTTGATAGTATCATTTATATTTACGCTTTCATGGTTTATTTTCAATTTAAATCATATTTTAAATGTACCTCTGGCGTTTGTAGACTCGGATGAAAGTGACATTTGAAACGTCAAAATTATGAAAGATGTAAAAATTATACTTCAAATTCAAAAACTCAGTTTACTCAAAAACTAAAGGTATTTCGAAAAAAACTTATTCTTTGTAAGTTGTTCATTTTCGCATTCTCTACAATTATTATTAACATAAATTTTTTATAATTATAAACCAAAAATAAAAAAAAAATTATACATTTTTTTTCTCGAATAAAAATGATTTGATGAAAAATATTTTCAAGCAAAAGATGTTCATTTCTTCGATGTCTTCAATATTTACTTAAATATTTTTGTGATATATTTTATATTTAAAAAATGGTGATGTGGCCATCATGTTACTTTCTCCGACTTGATGGTACAAACACAGACACAATTATTTTTTTTTTCCAGAAATTGTTGAAATGACATCTAGGGACCCCAAAACGGATATTTCCGTAAAAAAAAAATTTGAAAAAAAAATCACGATCACAATACTTTCTCGTATTTCGTAACGGAGAAAGTAAAAAAGTCAAAATTAATTTTCGAAAATGTATTTGCATCGAGATTATATTTTAAGCCAGAATTTAAACAAAATTAAAAAAATAAATCAATGGTTGATTGTTTTGTAAATTATAACAGATAATTTAATCTCTATTTACAAACCAAAAACGCCTTTAAAAATTCCAAAATTTAAAAAAAAAGTGTAATAATTTAAATTGTTCGGTTAATATTTTGCAACTGTTACAATATGCTTCTACTTCTGCTGAATGACTTCTTTTAACAATTTAAACTAAATCTAAAGTTATTTTTTTTAAATATCAAAATTGGAATCAATGGAAACAAAAAAATTAAAATCGGTTATTATTTTGCAAATATTAACAGCCACTTGTACATCTTTTGGCCAACTAATACAGTTTACTTCTTTTTAAAATTAAAGCCAAGACAGAGGTTATTAATTTTGAAAACTGTAGTGTAATTTTAGTCGAAAGGAAAAGAATCGTGAAAAAATTGAAACTGTTGGGTTATTGTTTGGAAATGTTTAAAGATACATTTACATACATAATACATTATTTTGTATTGCTGGAAGCATATTGACTAGCGACTTGCGGTCTTTTGGAATTAACTAAAACATTTTACTATTTAAAAATAATTAAATGAAGACAAGCGTTATGAATTTTGAAAATTATTATTGCTGCAAGGTTGTAATTTTAGGCAAAATTAAAGAAGATATACATAATTAATTTAAATCGTTTCGTGTTTTGCAAATAGTAGCAGATATTTACTAACCAAATCAGTTTACTTCTTTTAAAAATTTCAAGTAATTTTCCAAATTGTCTAAATTTTAGATAGATTTTTATCCGGAATTTAAAAAAAATGATATCATTGTATAAAATTAACTAAACAAAGGATTTTCTTCAAAAACTCAAAATTCAAAGAAAAATTATCCAGTTTTAAATTCCAATTGTCGCCATTTTGTTTCTAACTAAGGAATATCAACTACTTTATAATATGTCAAAAATACATTCATTCTAACTTGATTTCCAAATTTTGAACATAATTCCGTGTGTGATATTTTTTTTACAATTTTTCCAGTCGCGAGATTTAAATTTCGCTTCCTCAAATTCAAGTTTCGATTGTCGCCATTTTGTTTCTAACTAAGGAATGTCAACTATTTTATAGTATTATGAAAATACAATTGCCGAATCTTGAGTCTTTAACAAAATGTCAACGATCCAAACTTGAACTGGGAAAAATGAATATTCCTCCATCGATTTAATAGTTTGTAAAAATGAACTAAAGAAAAAAACTGTTCCTCAAAAACTCAAAATGTATGAAAAAGTAACCCATTTTGAGTTTCGAATTGAAACAATTATCATTGCGTGGCTTGGAACAAAATATCAACAGTCCAAATTTGAACTGGGAAGACGAAATATTCTTCCAGCGATTTGAAAGATTGTAAGAAATTAACTAATTAAAACATGTTCTTTAAAAGCTCAAAATTCATAGAAATGTAACCCATTTTAAATTTCCCATTAAAACAATTGCCTAGTAAGAAAATATCAACAATCCAAAGTTGAACTGGGAAAACGAAATATTCTTCCAGCGGTTTAAAAAATTGCAAAAAATTAACCAATCAAAGAATTTTCGTTAAAAGCTTAAAATTCATAGAAAAATTACCCATTTTAAATTTACAATTAAAATAATTGTCATTTCGAGGCTTGTAATAATATGTCTACGATTCAAACTTGAATGGGGGAAAGGAAATATTCTAGCTAAAAAAAACTAATTCAAAAATGTTGCTTAAAAGCTCAAAATTTATGAAAAAGTAACCCATTTTGAGTTCCACATTGAAACAACTTCCATTCGGAGGATTGGAACAAAATATCAACAGTCCACATTTGAACTTGGAAAGTGAAATATTCTTCCAGCAATTTGAATGATTGTAAGAGATTAACTAACCAAAGAATTTTTTTTAAAGCTAAATTTTAGATAGATGTTTATCAAAATATTTATAAAAAAATTGATATCATTGCGTTATTATTTTGTATTTCTTTGTCAGTTTTATATTCTTGCAGACATTTTAAAGATTATGCAAAATTAACTAAATAAAGGATTTTCTTCATAAACTCAAAATTCAAAGAAAAATTACCTAGTTTTAAATTCCAATTGATACAATTGCCGAATCTTGAGTCTTATAACAAACTGTCAACGATCCAAACTTGAACTGGGAAAATTGAATATTCCTCCATCGATTTAATAGTTTGTAAGAAATTAACTAATTAAAAAAATGTTTCTTAGAAACTCAAAATTTATGAAAAAGTAACCCATTTGAGTTTCTCATTGAAATAATTACCATTCCGTGGCTTGGAACAAAATATCAACAATCCAAATTTGAACTGGGAAGACGAAATATTCTTCCAGAGATTTGAGAGATTGTAAGAAATTAAGTAATTAAAACTTGGTTCTTCAAAAGCTCAAAATTCATAAAAAAGTAACCTATTTTGAAGTTCCTGATGAAACAATTGCCATTCCGACTTAGGAACAAAATGTCAACAATCCAAAGTTGAACTGGAAAAACGAAATATTCTTCCAGCGACTTGAAGGATAGTAAGAAGTGAACGAATCGAAGAATTTCCTTTACAAGCTCAAAATTCACATAAATATAAGCCATTTTGAATTTCCAATTGAAACAATTGTCGTTTCGTGGCTTGGAACAAAATCTCAACAATCCAAAATTGAACTGGGAAGACGAAATATTCTTCCAGAGATTTGATAGATTGGAAGAAATGTACTAATTAAAAAATGTTCTTTAAAACTGCAAAATTCATAAAAAAGTAACCAATTTTGAAGTTTCCATTGAAACAGCTATTCCGTGGCTTGAAACAAAATGTCAACAATCCAAAATTGGACTGGAATCACGAAAAATTCTTCCAGCGATTTGAAAGATTGTAAGAAATTAAGTAATTAATACTTGGCTCTTCAAAAGCTCAAAATTTATAGAAAAGTAACCCATTTTGAATTTTTCATTGAAACCATTGTCACTCCGTAGCTTGGAACAAAATATCAATAATCCTAAGTTGGACTTGGCAAACAAAACTTGGAAGATTGTAAGAAATGAAATAATTAAAGATTTTCAAAGAAAACTCATTTCGTTCTTTGAGTGCTGCATAGGGAATTGATCAAATTTCAATGCCTTTATGGTGGATCGAGTCGACATTTTTATTCCAACAAAGATGGACATGGTTTCCTGAAAAACATTTTTTTTCACAGGGGTGCTAGAGGGGGGCGGAAGGGGTTACGCTTAAGTTCGCATGCATGACTTTCAAGAAGACACTCGCCCTCAATTCGTCACAATCGATTGAAAATACGCCGAGTTATGGCGGTTTGAAAATTGTCGAAATTTCACGAATTTTAAGTGTTTCATTTTTTTTCCACCAGTGTACATTTTTAAGTGTTTAAGCTGCTCCGGGGCGCCCCATATAAAGTTACGGTACTGAACAGAAAAACGATTAACCTGATTTGAATTCAAAGCGAAATTTGACAGATATATTTTCAAAATATGAAAATTAAGATGACTAATGTTAATCAAAAATAACCAACAGCAACATTTTTTGTAGAAATGTTAAAACAGTTATCACAATTTTAAACGCATTTAAATGGAAAGCTACTGTTATATCAGAAAATGTTGCTGGCAACAGCGCATAAATTATAACCTCAAAACAAAATGACTTGGTGCGTAAATACATCGTGCCAACATAACTCTAACATAGCCTACGTTTCTGAAAGTTGATCGTGAATATGCTATGATTATTACAATACCTGCATAATGTTCGATCTCTTTAATAATTTTAAAGCCATGTAGGCTAAGTATTCTTAATTTCTACGCCTAATTCCCATATATCTGGCGGAACGAGTGTGGAGTGTGGAAAATATGTCCGGGAGTGGAAAGAAAGCGCTTCTAATATACGTCAGGGTGATGGATTCTTGCAGCCTTACCTGGTTATGTTCAAATTATACAGTCCCGGTGCACACAATACAGAAACAGATATACCGGGTGTGCCGTGCGCGAGACGAGGAGCGCCGGTGATATGTGACCTGGACGTGAAGGAATAAATGAGACAGTATGTCGGGATTGTAATACGGAAAGCTTTAAGGGCGCAGGGGAGACGAGAATTTAGTGGCTCGGGACTCGGAAAAAAGGAAAACAACGGTGCGCCACCGTCTCGGTCTGAAATTGAAAAATCACGTTTCACCCCGGGTCGAGACTTTTATTGGATTGAAATGGTTACCTAATTGCTCAAGCCGCGATTTTGTTATACATAATTGATGAACAGATCTTAAATAACAAGACAGCATCGCTACAATTGTTTACATTTAAATGAACCAAAATAATTTACTATATTGTTTGAATATAAAACATAATAATAAAGATCTATAGCAATTTGAGTGAGGATTTTAAATTTTCGGGGATAATATATTAATACACTGTTAGTTAACTAGTAATAAATTATCAGCGCACGCCTTGGCTTCTATTACCGAGCATCAGCCTCTTCATCATGATGATTTCATCACCAATACAGTTGCCGAAGTTCTACAAATTCTTTAGCATTTGGTAATTGAAGATGCTTCTCTATAAGTTCAGGCATTTTTTAAGGGTGAATGTCCACTGTTTGTCTATATGGGCAATTTGAGGAATAATTTTATGAATGGCTGCTGGACAAAAAATCCTGAATTATGAAGCTTCCTATTAAAAACTTGACTAAAAATGTTACCATCTTACATAAGAATTTTTTCGGGTAAATGAAAATTGTATATTTATCAAAGAAAATCGACCTGTTCAAAGATTTTTTCCCAAAATATTAACCGATGTGAAGATAGCCACGGATTTCCCGGCGCCCCCACCACCATATTATTTTTTTAATTTGAATGATTTATAATAAATCAAACGCTGAGAATGAAATTAACATTAGTCTATAGATGTACAGTCAATCCACAATTTAAATTATTTTTTCTCGAATCCACAGGAACTCTCTTTTTAAAATGACAAAAATTCAAAGTCCAATATGGCACTCTTTGACGCGTTTCAAATTTAATTTTTTAACAAAAACCTGTAGATAAGAGTCTACTTAAACGATTTAACGCATGAAATTTTGGGCAAAATTGTTTAACTTTAACTTTTTTATGAATTTTTTTTCTCGGGCCCACCCAAACTATATAGATAATATAGGAAACTTTCAAAGTTAAATATGGCACTGTTTCACGCATTTTAAATTTAATTTTTTAACAAAAACCTGTAGATAAGAGTCTACTTAAACGATTTAACGCATGAAATTTTGGGCAAAATTGTTTATAACTTTTTTATGAATTTTTTTTCTCGGGCCCACCCAAACTATATAGATAATATAGGAAACTTTCAAAGTTAAATATGGCACTGTTTCACGCATTTTAAATTTAATTTTTTAACAACAACGTGTAGATAAGAGTACTTAAACGATTTAACGCATGAAATTTTGGGTAAAATTGTTTATAACTTTTTAATGAATTTTCTTCTCGAAAAACCTCAAAATCCACGTTTTTTCAAACACCCATAACTTGGTGCTCAATCGTCCTAGGCACTTCGTTTTTCGAGTCCTGAATTGATCAGATTTTAATGCCTTTATGGTGGATCGAGTCGACAAAATTTTTCCAACTCCATAGACATCGTCAAAGTTGGACATGGTTTCCTGAAGAAACATTTTTTTTTTTCACAGGGGTGCTTGAGAGGGACGGAAGGGGTTACGCGTAAGACACTTCAATGTTTTTCGCCCTTAAAGATTCATCAAAATCGATTAAAAATACGCGGTTTGAAAATGGTCGAAATTTCAGGAATTTCAAGTGTTTAATTTTTTTTCCTCCAGTGTATATGGTTTGGGTGGACCCGAGAAGAAAAATTCATAAAAAAGTTATAAACAATTTTACCCAAAATTTCATGCGTTAGATCGTTTAAGTAGACTCTTATCTACACGTTTTTGTTAAAAAATTAAATTTAAAACCCGTCAAACAGTGCCAAATTGGACTTTGAAAGTTTGCTATATTATCTATATAGTTTGGGTGGACCCGAGAAAAAAAAATCATAAAAAAGTTATGAACAATATTACCCAAAATTTCATGCGTTAAATCGTTTAAGTAGACTCTTATCTACACGTTGTTGTTAAAAAATTAAATTTGAAACGCGTGAAACAGGCCATATTTAACTTTCCTATATTATCTATATAGTTTGGGTGGGCCCGAGAAAAAAAATTCATTAAAAAGTTATAAACAATTTTGCCCAAAATTTCATGCATTAGATCGTTTAAGTAGACTCTTATCTACACGTTGTTGTTAAAAAATTTAATTTGAAACGCGCCAAACAGTGCGATATTGGACTTTGAAAGTTTGCTATATTATCTTTATAGTTTGGGTGGACCCGAGAAAAAAATTCATAAAAAAGTTATAAACAATTTTACCCAAAATTTCATGCGTTAAATTGTTTAAGTAGACACTTATCTACACGTTGTTATTAAAAAAGTAAATTTAAAAGCCGTCAAACAGTGCCATATTGGAGTTTGAAAGTTTGCTATATTATCTATACAGTTTGGGTGGACCTGAGAAAAAAAATTCATAAAAAAGTTATGTACAATTTTACCCAAAATTTCATGCGTTAAATCGTTTGAATAGACTCTTATTTACACGTTGTTAAAAAATTAAATTTGAAACCCGTCACACAGTGCCAAATTGGACTTTGAAAGTTTACTATATTACATGTATAGTTCGGGTGGACCCAAGAAAAAAAATCATAAAAAAGTCATAATAAATTTTACCCAAAATTTCATGCGTAAAATCATTTTAATAGACTCTTATCTACACGTTGTTGTTAAAAAATTAAATTTGAAATCCGCCAAACAGTGATAAATTGGACTTTGAAAGTTTGCTATTTTATCTATATAGTTTGGGTGGACCCGAGAAAAAAATTCATAAAAAAGTTATAAACAATTTTACCCAAAATTTCATGCGTTCAATTATTTAAGTAGACACTTATCTACACGTTGTTGTTAAAAAATTAAATTTAAAAGGCGTCAAACAGTGCCATATTGAAGTTTGAAAGTTTGCTATATTAGCTACATAGTTTGTGTGGACCCGAGAAAAAAAAATCATAAAAAAGTTATAATCAATTTTACCCAAAATTTCATGCATTAGATCGTTTAAGTAGACTCTTATCTACACGTTGTTGTTAAAAAATTAAATTTGAAACGCGTCGAACAGTACCAAATTGGACTTTGAAAGTTTGCTATATTATCTATATAGTTTGGGAGGAAGTTATAAACAATTTTACCCAAAATTTCATGCGTTAAATTGTTTAAGTAGACACTTATCTACACGTTGTTGTTAAAAAAGTAAATTTAAAAGGCGTCAAACAGTGCCATATTGGAGTTTGAAAGTTTGCTATATTAGCTACATAGTTTGTGTGGACCCGAGAAAAAAAAATCATAAAAAAGTTATAAACAATTTTACCCAAAATTTCATGCATTAGATCGTTTAAGTAGACTCTTATCTATACGTTGTTGCTAAAAAAATAAATTTGAAACGCGTCAAACAGTGCCATTTTGGACTTTGAAAGTTTGCTATATTATGTATATAGTTTGGGTGGACCTGAGAAAAAAAAATCATAAAAAGTTATAAACAACTTTACCCAAAATTTCATGCGTTAGATCGTTTAAGTAGACTCTTATCTACATATTGTTGTTAAAAAATTAAATTTGAAACGCGTCAAACAGTGCCATATTGGACTTTGAAAGTTTGCTATATTATCTATATAGTTTGAGTGGACCCGAAAAAAAAATTCATAAAAAAGTTATAAACAATTTTACCCAAAATTTCATGCATTAGATCGTTTAAGTAGACTCTTATCTACACGTTGTTGTTAAAAAATTAAATTTGAATCGCGTCAAACAGTGCCAAATTGGACTTTGAAAGTTTACCATATTATATGTATAGTTCGGGTGGATCTGAGAAAAAAATTCATAAAAAAGTTATAAACAATTTTACCCAAAATTTCATGCGTTAAATTGTTTAAGTAGACTCTTATCTACACGTTGTTGTTAAAAAATGTAATTTGAAACTCGTCAAACAGTGCCATATTGGACTTTGAAAGTTTGCTATATTATCTATATAGTTTGGGTAGACCTGAGAAAAAAAATTCATAAAAAAGTTATAAACAACTTTACCCAAAATTTCATGCGTTAGATCGTTTACGTAGACTCTTATCTACACGTTGTTGTTAAAAAATTAAATTTAAAACGCGTCAAACAGTGCCATATTGGACTTTGAAAGTTTGCTATATTATCTATTTAGTTTGGGTGGACCCGAGAAAAAAATTCATAAAAAAGTTATAAACTATTTTACCCAAAATTTAATGCATTAACTCATTTAAGTATACTCTTATCTTCACGTTGTTGTTAAAACATTAAATTTGAAATCCGTCAAACAGTGCCACATTGGACTTTGAATTCTTGTCATTTTAAAAAGAGAGTTCCCGTGGACTCGAGAAAAAATAATTTAAATTGGCTATAGGCTAATGTTAATTACATTCTCAGCGTTTGATTCATTATAAATCATTAAAATTGAAGAAATTTTTAGTTGGTGGTTAAGCCGCCGGGAAATCCGTGGCCATCTTCACATCGGTAAAATATTATACTCAATTGATTCCATACTTTAGGCGCGCACGGTATGTATTTATAGTTTCTAAAGTATGCATTTTCTCAATTCAATGTTATTGTAAACAATTTTCGTAAACATCCATAACGTTTGCACGATTGTGTGCTCTGGTTAATTTATTATATTTCATTGTGTAGAAAGGAATTGTGATGGAAACTGAATAAGCTTTCTTGGTGGAAACGTTGATTATTTTCCGGCCGTGCATTCAATCCATTCTTGTCGCGCATTTTGAATTATTCCGCAAACAACTTACAGTGGAAATGTATGTCGTTTGTTATTTGTGGCCGGCTTGCCTTTATTCCCCGTACGACCCCCCAGATAGCATTTAGTGCGGCCGCCCTTTTTCTGGCGAAACTGCCTGGGATGGTCACTATTACATTTTTTTTCCTGCCAACGAATAAAGACCCGTCGATCCATTCTGGTTGAGAGAGTGCACGCAGTGATTTTGTAAGCAATAAAATTCTGTGGTGTAATTAAATAAATTGGTTCTGGGAAATGTACACGATTGCAAAAGAACTAAATTGAACAGTCAAAGTATTGTACATAGATTAGTAAAGTACGTTTAGCACAGGCAAATTCCATGGGTGCGAGAGCGCTGGAAATAGGAGATACACATTCTTTGAGTGGAAATGGGTACGAAGACGCTTGCTTGTGCTAAACGTACGTTACTCGATCTGTATATGTTTAGTTAAAATGTCAGTAATGCAGATTAATTCGAAATTATCTACGAACGAGATCACTAGCTAATAATGAGCTATAGCCGTAACCACGAGAGCTATCCTATGATTCATTCTAAAGCAATTTGCAGACGGAACGTGTCCGCGTTAGCGCTACTTAATAGAGCAACAGAGTTACAAAACAAGATGTCCACAACGCACATATTGGTATCGATACGTTTGTGCAAATTTAAACCATACAGTAAATATCAAATGATTAATTGGACAGATCTTGTGGTTAGGACTTTATTGATAATGGCCACGCGACCAAAATGTAGATCTAGTTTTAAATGATCTAAGTGAAGAAAGGGTTTGGTAACCGACAATTAATAAACTGACGTAAGCCCGCATGTCTAACAAAGGTGGATAATTAGAAACCTTGTTTGTTGAATTCAATTCAGTCGGTTTTATACAAATGAAACGGCGTGAAATATTACTCTTAAATCAATAGACCTTGTAACGATATAAATACATTTAGAACGATGTATTCGCAACAACTCCTCTCGTAAATAATGAATCCTTACTAATTGCATACCTTCACAAGAGAAAAGTAGAACATGCAATAAATGGAAATACAAGCATCAATTGCCTTATTCAAAGCTTTCTTATTTTTCTTGCGCATGAGGTATAATTGATTCCTGTGCCAATAAAAGTGAGCCCTTGCAATTCCACTGTTCCAGCGGAATGTTATTCTATACACAATGCACAATTCGAATATAACGAGCGCGTGTTGTTACAAAGGTATACTTGTGAATGTACCTACTTACATTCAAATCAAATTGAAATTCTTGTTTATGATTGTATGCGATTCTGTGCATTATCAAGCACTAGTTACCTTTATGTGCGCAGAATTTCTGAATTTTTGTAATAGAGTGTATTAAAACAAGTTTCATAAGAGCATTTATTACCGCACGAGTTCAGGTTGGAAAACGAGGAACGTAGCGATTCAATCATTGTCACATGTCATATCTATCAGATATGATGTGAACGCTTCAGTATAGTGGATGATCCCCTGAGTTGTAATCGTTCCGAATTAAGAGAAGTAGCTGAAGCAACATTACAGTCATTGCTTACTATTCTTACGTAGCTGTAACTAAAATTGTGTCTAAATCCTGGTAGCTATTGTTCAATTTCCGAAGATGCAGTCCACCAAACACACGATCTGAGTATTGGAGATGGAAATATTTTTTTGTTTCTGTGATTAAAGATCGGCGTTCTAAATTAAATTTGCTTAAATAGTAGTTTAATGTATACTGAATGTATATTTGTTGCTAACTTTTCTATAGCAGATGGCGCAGATTGATATATTTTGAGATATATCTGACCGCGATCTGAGTGTTGGAGATGATTTGGATGGACTCAGTCGCATTGTATTAGGCAAACAATACGACTTCGTTTATCGAAATCGCACAAACTTGTTACCGATAATTTCCAATGAACTTGTGCAATTACTGTTGACAATTGATCATTTTGTCTGTGCGTGGTGTGTTGCATTAATTGCATGCATGTAATTGCTATTATTTCTCTGCATATTTTGTAGGAATGCAGCGGTTGATGATTTCATTTCTATGCAGGTTTATTGCTAATTTTCCATTGAATTATCCATTGGAAGAGATTGCGGACGAGAATTTAGAAAGACGTAGCGTAATGCCCTTTAAATTTTAAGTAAGAAAAGTCCTCCCCGACTGTAGTATATTGCCTGTGAGTCTGACTTTACCAAGTTCATTTTATCCCTCAAATGTAACAACCTCGCAATTTCAGCTTACACCACCCACTGTCTCAGAGGAATTGTTTCAATACTGTATCTATACATAATACAGTTCTTAAAAGATAATTTATATTATACAATACAGCGAATTCATCGTATGCATTAATTAATTATAGAAGCATTTCTCGCTTATATAATCGTAGTGCAAATGAAAGTTTTCTCATATATTCCATTTTGCTGATTTTTGACAGCTTCAAAAAGGACAAAAAACATGGTAAAAAAATGTCCGCGAAAAATCGGAATTTTAAAAAAGTGAACGATCGGGACCTTGCTGACATAACAACAATGAAAAGTCTTGTTGAAAATTATATTTCAAATAACTAGGATTGACTCAATCCTGTACACCGTTTGACCCTTCATTCTGACACGGGCGCTATCAATGCCATCTCTAGGTCTTCGAAGTCAACATTGACATGTAAAAAATAATCAGGCGTGAAACTTAATTGATCCACAATAACATAAAAAAAAATTCGTATCGAGATCTTCTCTAATGTTTTTACAATTAATTCTTGAAAATTGGTTCCGAAATTGTCCCACAAGGTGTAAGTCTCCAATAATCATTCAATCATTGGATTGAAGTCTCTCTAAAACACATGTTGCAGATCACAAAAGGTGATCATTCTTAAGTATTCAATTTAATTAAAACTATTTGAATTACAATTAAATAATAATACAGTTTACACTCATTAAATTCCATTTGTTTTAAAGTTGCAGTGCAGACTGATATTTAATTATGTTGTTAAAAAATCGACTAAACCCATAAAAATCTTCGCAATGCCTGAAGAAAAGGACACAATCTTGTTTCCGTCGGTTTCCAGTTAGCAACGCGGGGAACGAATAACGGCAATTTAAACTGGACGCAAATGTGTCGAAAATTGATTCTTAAACGTGACGTTATTGGACGCGAATATTGAATTTTTTTTTACGAGGGGCGAAAGGGTGGGCAAAAAAGGCGTAGGTAAGCATATGTGTATATTTATCACGTTTTCTGGCGAAGATTACCCGCTTGAAAAAAAAAATCAATGATCGCACACTCGGGCGATTTCGCTCGGGCTGAGAAATAAATTTTTCGCCGTTTTACACCCGACAACCATTATCATTACTCACTCTGTAAATATTGTTAAATCTCAGATGAATTTCTACATCTTAAATTTTTTATACAGGGTGTATTTGAAATAACGAACAGGCTCGTAACCACAAAGAGATTATATTATTTTTAAACAATATCCGCAATTATTTTGTTTATAACTGTAACAAAAAGCACGCAATTAATTATTAAAGTAAATGAGTGAAAATACGCAACATGTTTGGGGGCAGTGGTAATGTGACCTAATTTTTAAACGGCATCGGCTTTAGATATCGAATTACAACAAGCGCGTAGGAAATATCTGAGTGCTCTTTAAGCGTCAATGAACTAGAAGACTGTTTACCTTTTACAAAAAAAAACGTTGCGATAACACTTCAAATTTCGGAGGCAAGAAATCGTATCTCGCGTTTTAAATAAACAAACACGCATTCCATGCAGATCTTATTAAATGAGAAAAGCATCGGTTCTCAAAATGTTTAAAAAACCTCGAAAAATTAGGAAAATTAAAAAAAAAAAATTTCGAATAAATTTTGACGAAAATGTGTTCACAAATATTTTGTGTATGTGCCTTTAAATGCCTGTTCGTTGTTTCAAATACACCCTGTATATAGCCAAGTACAAAAATACAACAACTGATGTGACTGAAGTGCACCTGCCAAAGTAAAAAAAAATATCTCATCGTATTAACGGCTGATATCTCGAATAATAATAATAATAATAACTTTGTTGGAGTTTTAGAAGTTTTACAACAAATACAGATTAAATTCAAACAAGATTGAGGTAATAAAATATTTAGATATTGAATAGAATTAATCAACAGACGGAAGACGTACATATTAAAATATATAGCATAAATCGAAGGATGATGGGGACTTGGCTTAGCCAGCTAGGGCATTCAGCCACAACCAATGTATATTAATAATATTCATATTTAAATGAAATGGGGACAAACACTAGACACCCAGGGATCCGTACGGCCATTTTTCGTGCTGAAAAAGTGACCGTCCGGACGGGACTCGAACCCGCACCAACGGGGTCCAGAGGCCGGACCTCTACCCACTAGACCACCGCGGCCCCTTATATAGCATAAATAAATCGCTACAACATTTTATAAAAATGCAAGAGATGATTGATTTTTATTAATTTGACTATTTATTATAGATGTAAGATTTAAAAAAAAATTGACTAATTCAAACCTCGTGGCGTTTTCATTAATCAGAAATATTATAGTGTTAATTGCATTTACTTGATATTTATTTTTTTCACATTTATGTTGGGCATTTTAATGATAGATACGTATGTATGTATTCTCTGTATTATTTATATTATTGACCACTGACAAAAGTAAAGTCCTATGCTACTAACATAATAAATACTATTTAATTTAATATATTTAAAAATAGCCGAGTAAGTAGCGGTTAAAAAGGTATATATAATTTTGCAAGCGGATAAACTTGATTTACCTTTACTATGAAAACGATCTGAACGATTGGAATGTATATACAGTTGGTTTATTCGTTAAATTATCCAAACATATACCACTCGTGGTTATAAGTTCTGCAGGATATTATAACTATATTTATTATTTTACCAACATTGACTTGTGTACAACTTTGTATAAGTTCTTAACATAAATAAAAATTACATTACACATTACATACATTTTATTTTTATCACTTTTCATTTCATCTCAAATTTCTGGAATGAATTGCGATTTTTAATTGGAATTTTTTTTTCGACTCAATACATTCTCCAAATTTGTATCGATTTAATGATTATCCGCCCAAATTCCAACCTCTTGTAGTATCACAGACGAGCTTATCTTAAAGCAGGATATAAAGATAAGAGGTTTCATTTTGATATTTAAAAAAAAACGAGTATATTTTAAGAGAAATCAATGGATATTCAGTACAGCATTCAGGCAATACATTCCGCCACTTTGGCGTTTCTAGGGATATTTATTTCAATGTAAAGAGAAAGGTATGCCATTAACGATAGAAAACGATATCAGCCAAATGGCCGCCACAATTACGGTTGCAGCACCATATCCTTTTTCGTGAAATTTTCCATGACCAATTCGCACATTTGCGGCTGTATGTCCTCGATAACTTCACGAATTCCATTTTTTAGGTCTTGAATCGATTGTGGAGCATTGGCATAGACCTTATCTTTCACGTGGCCCCGAAGAAAAAAGTCTAAAGGTGTCTTGGGGGCCAACTGTGATCACCTCTTCGCGAAATAACACGGCCGGCAAAATTGCGATTGTTTCGTTGCTTGTGTGGCACGTAGCGCCGTCTTGTTGAAAATAAACGTCGTCCACATCAATATCTTCCAATTCCGGCCATAAAAAATCATGAATCACAGCTCGATAGCGCAATCCATTCACCGTAACAGTTGCACCAGCCTCATTTTCGAATAAGTAAGGTCCAATCACACAGCCAGCACAAAAACCGCACCAAACAGTGACACGTTGAGGATGGAGAGGCTTTGCAATAAGCATTCTTGGATTTTCCGAGCCCCAAAGCTTATTCACGTAGCCTCCGAGATGAAAATGGGCCTCATCACTGAAGATGATTTTTCGATGAAAATCCGGATCATTTTGATGCATTTCAAGGACCCAATCAGCAAAGATACGACGCTGCTGGTGATCGACTGGCTTGAGTTCTTGTGTTAATGAACTTTAAAAGCCTTTAAACCTAAGTCTTTATGCAAAATACGGTGTAATGTCGTTTTTGGAATGTCTAATTCCATTTTTTTAACCAGTTTTACTATTGCTGGCCGAGAAGGTGCTTCACGACAACCCAAAAGTGCTTTATTTTGGCGAACCGTGACTGCAAAATTTTCACCATTTCTGTAGTGAATTTTAATAATTTCAATGCGTTGTTGAAGCGTGTATCGTTGCATTTTTACTAATGGCATAGTTTTTACTTGTCAGATGTCAAAAGATGACAGCTGCCCATTCAAAATGAAACCTCTTATTGGAAAACCCTTTATTAATACGTAAATTCATCTGCTTGGGGCAGTTTGCATTTCCACTTGACCGGATAATATAAATCTCTAAAAGCAATTTTAGAACTAATTTGATTTGTTTTGTAAAATCTGTCGTTTATAAATGCAAAACAAGTAAACAGTCAAAAAAATATCTTTATATTTATACATGTATAATTTATAGCCTAATCAAGATTGTTGTTGACTTTATCAAATGTAGTTTCCTGAAGCTGTTGCGTGGATTTTATCGTATACGGAATCCGTTTTCTCCCCTTATATTTTTATGCTTACTTACACGGCTTCAAGTCAATAAAGCCCACATATTTTATGTGCAGACATTATTGAGCAGTAAACGCATGCCGGAGGCGGCAAGCTAGGAGAGATTCCTGCCGCCTCTTGACTCTAGGATATAAATGATTCGGCTTCGTGTTGTACGGCGACCTGTCACTTATATAATGGGGTTAGTACACCCTTGTATTGAATGGTGTATATAATTCCTGAACATCTCCGTATATATCTATTTCCCGTTAAGAACGCGCACATCCTTTGTTTACAAGAAGTCTGCGTTAACGAACCAAAACCTATAGCAATAAGAAAATATTAATACATTGGATTAAGTTATCAACATTATGATAAATTCATACTTAAAGGTAGAAATGCCAAAGTGATGGGGGAACAATATTTAAAATTCATACTTGACTGTAAATGATAATAATATTATTAATTATATTTCGCGTATGTCTACTTTCTCCGTTACGAAGTACGAGAAAGTATTGTGATCGTGATTTTTTTTTTCAAAAATTTTCTTTACGGAAATATCCGTTTTGGGGTCCCTAGATGCCATTTCAACAATTTCTGGAAAAAAAAATATGTGTGTGTATGTGTGTCTGTCTGGCTGTGCGCGCTGTATCTCTAAAACTAATAGAGCAATTGATATGAAACTTTGAACATATGTCTTATTTGATTATTTGAAGAACTGAGAAGCTTTTGGTAAAATTTCGTACACCGGAAGTGGGTGTTTACCTTAACTGTTTTTTGTTTTTTGCCAATATTTTCTTATATATGAAAAATATCACAAAAACATTTAAACAAACATTGAAGACAACAGAGAAATGAACATCTTTTGCTTAAAAACATCTTTCATAAAATCATTTTTATTCGCGAAAAAAATTTATATATTTTTTTAAATTTTTGGTATATAATTATAAAACGATAATAGTTACAGCAAATTTATGTTAATAATAATTGTAGAGAATGCTAAAATGAACAACTTCTAAAGAATAAGTTTTTTTCGAAATCTTGTTAGTTTTTGAGTAAACCGAGTTTTTGAATTTGAAGTATAATTTTTACATCTTTCATAATTTTGACGTTTTAAACGTCAGTTTCATCCGAGTTTACACAACGCTCGATGTACATTTAAAATATGATTTCAATTGAAAATAAACCATGAAAACGTAAATATAAATGGCTATGATATCATCTAGTCGGAGAAAGTAATATGATGGCCACATCACCATTTTTAATGTCTGTTTTATCTAACAAAATTCTTAATGGCTGTGTGTTGTGTGTTGTGTGTTTGGCTGTTAAGATATATTTCACATAAAACTGAACAGAAAATACACAAACAGCCTCCAAAATTTAAGAAAAAACAATGTAATGATTATAATTTAATTCTTATAATTTTACAAAACTTCATGTATATTAGTTGACTTAAAACTTATCCAAATAAAAATTGTTGATTGTGTCGATGATTATTGCTGAAGTAATGTGGAGAGGGTACAAAGAACAATACGTTCTTCAGAGTTAATCTGATTAATACTAAGCAGTATAACTTTGTGTCCGAACTAAAATAATGTTTAAGTGCTAGAAATAATAAAGCGTGCACGTTTCACCTAAAACGTAATTTGTTCGCACGAACAAATTAAATTCGCCCGTTTCCCGCCTAATGCAGAAATTGATATTCTAACGTGAGGCCCTGATGTTTGAAATTATTTCTGCTTCCTGCTGTTTGCGGCTCACAAAAGGAATAAACCGGCTGTTTATGTTTGACAGCTGATTGACGCGAAACTACTAACGTACCGAACGCCAGCACGGCAACGTGCAGCGGTGAAGGTTCATGGATTCGTTTCATCGTTGAATTTTCTACAAATAATGCGAATTCGTGAAAACACTTCACTGCAACGGAAATGAATTTATATTTCTCTAAAGCAGTTTAATTAATATTGAGCAATGTTCTAGTAAAGAAATTGTCATTATCAATAATTCAGGTTGATGTGGAATGGTAATTATTAAAACACTAGTTTCATAAGGAAAATTTTATCGTACGAGTCCAAACCGCTTCATAAAACGACTTCAATTTTTATTCTATTTTGCGCAATATTCTATTAAAGAAATAATTATTATTAAAACACTAGTTTCATAAGAAATGTTTTACCGCGCGAGTCCAAGCCGCTTGGTATCAATCAATCAATTTTATTGGTGCTATTCATACAAAAAGATGTTACACAATAAAGTATTAACATACATAAGATATCAGAATATTATTGTTAGAAAAAAAGAAAGAATAACATACATGTTCGATTCATAAGAATCAGTGCCGCAACGAGAGAAGGCAAATAAGTGTTAAAAAATCAATTAAAGTCTTTTAGAAAATCTTCCCAGTCAAAGTAAGCTTTGCTGAGTAAAAATAACTTAATATGAGTTTTAAAAGGCTTTTCGGGTAGGCACCTTACAATTGGTGGCAGAACATTAAAGAATTTTGGTTAGCCATAAATTTGAGCCATGAATCCGGCGCATCCACCATTTATTCATTTACTATTTCTAAGTAATGTCTACTAATTTACAGAAAATAAATTAAAATTCATTATTAATCAGATTGCTATAAAGCTATAGTAATAATAATGAGGTTTTAACTTTAACCCCGATTTTTCGTAAGACATCTTCCGAAACATAGTAAATTTAAAAAAAAATCAAGTCATTGTTTGGCCCAGTTTAGGTTCAATATTTTCGGTCAAAAATGTTTTATGGGGCTTTGTTAATAACATTTAGTCTTAAAAAAATGGCACATATTTTTCAGTTGTGTTTAAATAATTATTTAACTTAAAACTTTTATGAAATTTTGTGAATTTTCAAAAGATCAAAAGTCATCGTTAGGCTTAGTTTAAGTTCGATATTTTTGGCCACAAATGTTCTATAGGGCTTTTTTAATAATATTAAGTGATAAAAACAATTATTTTTCAATTTCTTTTAAATCATTTTTTAACTTAACACTTTCGTCAATTTTCAAAAAATTAAATGCATCGTTAGGCGTAGTTTAGGTTCGATATTTCGGGCCACAAATACTCAACGGGGCTTTGTTAATAATAATAAGTCTTAAAAACGACACATCTTCACTTTTGATTTTTGAAAATTGACAAAATTTAATAAAAGTGTTAAGATAAAAAATAAGTTAAACAAAAATGAAAAATATATTCATCATTATTTTAAGACTAAATATTATTAACAAAGCCCCATAGAACATATGTGGCCGAAAATATCGAACCTATACTAGGCCTAATGATGACTTCTGATCTTTTGAAAATTCACGAAATTTCATAAAAGGTTTAAGTCAAATCATTATTTAAACGTGTCTACTATAAATAGTTAATTATAATTTTACAGTTTTTAATTTTGTTTTGTGTTTATAAATGTTTTTAATATTTAATTCTACCTAGAAATCTAAGTTTTATAATATATTTATTTTATATTGCCGTAGCTCTCAATTGAACGGAATAGTTTTTTTTCATTTATTGTTTTATTTAATTGTTTGTAATTTATACTTGTGTAATTTTAAGAAAATTTTAGTTATTGTTAGTTAGAGTTGCAGCAGTAAAAACTACATACTTTTTGTCTTCTTTTTCTTATTTTTACATTTATTTTCAATTTCTCTTATTGCAATACATTTAACATTATAAAATTATCTAACACACAATGTGGTCGTAGGCTTCGGTCTGGGTCGTTCATGTATCTCTCTGCCCTGTCACTGTAATTTCAAAAAAGAACATTCATTAACTGCCAGAATGATACGATCTAGCGAACTCATAAAGAGTGATTAAATGTACCGACGGGAATTTCCAATCACTGTTTCCCGGCGCATCCACCAGAAACCAAGAAATTCTCAATAAAATGTTACTTAATCTTCTTTTTGACCCCAACCACAGAAGATCCTATTGCAAAAACGAATAAGGTAATTTTCTTGTTATCCCTCATTTTGTATAATTTAATTTTTCTTCAAAAATTAATTTTTGTCTAGATTCCCATTATATGCACTCTTTGTTCATGAAAATTTTTCGTGAGACTTACAGATACGGAGACAAGCAAAATTTTTTTTTTCGTAGATCTTTCTAACATCGGCTGGAATTTTTTTTCCTGAAACGAGCGGTTGCAAGGGAAACCCGATAAAATTGAGCAAATAAAGAAATGGTTGCAAGAAGTGGGGAGTCCATCATCGAAGATCGAAAGGGCCGTCTTTTCCAACGAGCAAATGATCAAGAAGTGCACGGATACCAGCTTCATCATCAAGCAGTAAACCAGCCAAAATTTATAGTTGAATCTGTTTATACCGCGCCGCAAAAATGTTATCATTTTGAAGCACATGAAATGTAAAATTGAAGTTCTTTCCTGAAAAAAAAACGAGTATTCGAACACATGGTCAAATTGAAATAATCAAAAGTTACTGTTTGACCTCGTTTAGAAATTATTTTGATGGCCAAAAATATTCTTCGTAGTCTTATTATTAATAATAATAATAATAATAGGTTTATTTCCCAACAGAACAAAAAAATATTCCAATTACAGGGAAATTTTACAATTAACAAATAAAAAATAAATAGCTCTAATAGAATTAACAACTAAAAATAATTACAGATAGTTTAGACTTAATAACCTTAATTTAACTAAAATTATGAACAGTTCTAAATAAAATTAAAGTGAACAATACAAAATATATATTTTATACACCTTTAACATAACAGGTTGTTGCAAATTGATTAATTACCTAATTAAATAAATAAAATGAACTAAGGAGCAAATATTGCCAGTTTGGTTTTAAACATTTTGTATGTATCACTAAAGATTAACAATACTAAACAATAGTTAGATGACCATTTTTCATCCATTTTGTTTAAATATTATTTCCTGAAAAATAACATTCGAAGACAGTTAACTTAAAAAATCAAAATTTACTGTTTACGAATGATTTTTAAGGCCACACATGTTCTTCATAGTCCTATTAATAATATTATATAACAATTGGAGAACAATTTTTTTCACATTGTTTAAATAATTTATTCCTGAAATGCGTAACATTCGAAGACTAGGTCAACTTTAAAAAATCAAAAAATACTGTTTGACCTCATTTACAAATAGTTTAGATGGCCACAAATATTCTTCATATTCATATTAACAATACTGAACAATTAGAGGACTGTTTTTCTTACATTTTGTTTTATTTTTTTTCCTAAAATGCGTAACATTCGAAGACAAGCCCAACTTTAAAAATCCAAAAGTCACTGTTTGACCTCATTTACAAATAATTTAGATGGCCACAAATATTCTTCATATTCATATTAACAATACTGAACAATTAGAGGACTGTTTTTCTTACATTTTGTTTAATTTTTTTTTTCCTGAAACGCGTAACATTCGAAGACAAGGCCAACTTAAAAAATCCAAAAGTCACTGTTTGACCTCATTTACAAATAATTTTGATGGCCACAATTTACATAATTTTTCTAATCGATTAATTCAGTTTTGGTCAGTCAAGTTTCTAACTTTGTGATTTTGTTTTCAGTTAGGGTATTTTAATTATTGAAGCTTAAGAGACGTTATTTTAGTTATTTTGTAATTTTAACGCAAATTTATTTTGCAGAATTTGTCTAATACAATTTTCCCTTATTAAGTTGAATTTTAAGTGATTTGATTTTGTTACTTCAGTTATGGGAGTATAGATGCGAAGGGAAACCATTGATGTATATTAAGGAAAGTAAAGGTCTTAAAACCGACCCTTGCGGTACACCATGCCTTGCCGTATTAAACGGTACATTGATTAATTTTTGCGGTACAAACGTTTGCCTACGATTAATGAGGTTACAGCTTATTAAATTAAAGTTGTAGTTGAGTAATTTTTGACTCTGTGTTGCTGGACGCAATCGAAACTTAAGGATAATTACCCTACTTTAAGTCCGAAAAAGAAGGTTGATAATGTTCTATTCAAGTTTACAAAAGAATTGCATTAACTACAAGTTAATTATGTACATAAATATTGAGTACTATAGTTTCTAACCGTTTCAGTAAAAAAATAGAAAAAACCATGATTATATCTTTTGTTTGTTTTATTTGTAAATTGAATGTATTTTGCATTTATTAGGATGCAATTAGGTGCACTAAGTGGGGGGTCGTTAATGCATTCGTCGCATGATGGAAAATTAATTTACATCGTTGGATTTTGTAAAAATTGTAATGCAATTTTAATTGATGGCCGAGTAAAAAAGTAATGAAATATATTTACATTTAAATGATTACAACAAAACCGAATGGATTTATAATGCGAAATGCGTGCAACGGCGAGTCCATGCACCTAGTTTTTTATTATTATTCATCGGTGGGTGTTTTTGTTCTAATTAGGATTTATGTGGTGTGCACGTGCTTGCTGAATTCGAATTAATTTATTTCATGCAGACGTATGCGTGGATTAAAAATTTTGATTCGATAATATTTAGAGGATGTCATATTTTTTTAATTTATTTATTAACGGAAAACTCCTTTTATACATTAAATACATTTGTACAAAAAAAATAAAAAAATTGAACTTATAACTAAATAACTAAATCTAGATTGATTCTTTTATTTATTTTCTATTATTATTATTCATATAACATGATTTAATAATGTTATTAAACTTGCCACAAATTAAAACGCTTTAAAACTCGCAACTTGGATAAATAAGTATTTCCCGCCGTTTAATTTTCGAAGCACGCCTTAGAAAAATATTTTCCGTCAAATTTGGGTCGTCCTCTTTTTTTTCTGTCGGCAGATCGTAACTTCATTGCGGTCGATACGTTTGTTCCGCAGCTGCAGAAAATTTATACAGAGAGAATTGCTGTTAATGGCCAATTACTTCACACTATTTCGTGTCCATGTTGAAAACTAAATTATAGATGTTGCACTCCATACGGCCCATTTTTCACCTCCCAAAAACACACAACAAGTATTCCAGAGGAAAATAATCGGCGATAAAGGTGAATTTTCCAAACATAAAAATGTAGCATTAACTTATCGTGAAATCAGTGTATAAAGTAATATTTTCCCATTAGAATTAACATATGCTATAAAATGAAACAATTTTGTCGTTGTAATGATAATAAGTTTATTTCATGTAAACAATTTTACATTAATAAACAGATGCACTAAAGATAAAATATTGTGCGTGTTAGTTACATGAAATTTACGTTATCAATGATTGTAAAGAATTCAGAAATTAATGAAGTTTTAATAGTACTTACAAGCGAAAATTGCGCACAAGCCGCGTAGCAGCGAGTAACGCAATTTTACGCGAACGTAATTGCTTTACAACTCGCGTTATGTACTATACTTTACCTACGGCCACACTCACCTTACTTTATATTTGATTCTCCAGTCCATAAATGTTCCTTAAACATTCTTCAATCTCGAGGCTTAGTAGGGAGAAAATTGTCGGCATATTTGATCATTTTCGATATTGGTTAGGTGGAAGAACAGTAAGTGATATCGCTGTCACTGTACACTGAACCTCGCCATTTTCTTGCCTCTGTATTTGTAATTGTATAATCATTTTGTAAATGCCTTTGAAAAAGTTTATTATTATTATTATATTGCTGTTACTGGACATCTGTATCTAGAGTTTCATTACCAATGGTTACAAACCAACTGCTGGAAATGCCGAAAAACGATTCAATTTAATTTTTCTTCAAAAATTTATTTTTATTCTTTTTCAAGTCTAGAATCCCATTCTAAATACTATTTGTTCATAAAAATTATTTCTGAGACTTACATAAACTGAGACAACGTGGATCGTTCTCACATCGGCAGGAAATGCCGAAAAACTCTTAAATTTACCTTATTTGGTATTTTCTTGAATTGAATCCGTGGCCCTCCGCTTGAATTTGGCACCTATTTAACATCTAGTGAAAAACATTGTAATGTTCGGTATTAATTAAGGTCTGTTTAAATTTTTTTTTAAACAAGCCAATACCATATTTTACCAATACCGACAGTTTAGAGTCCAAATATTTAAAATTATCTCTCTAAGGGCTGGAATAAAAATACGAACGACCAATACGTAAATTATTTTTTTTTAACTAATAAACACGAAACGAACCAATAGACCGTAAAGTAATTAAAACAAAATGGCGTTAACGATTTCCACTAATTATAACGAGTGGTGCTTTTAATAAAATGTATTAATTAAACCGCAAACATCCCAAAATTCCAATCAAATTTACGTGTATTAGCGCGGCCGCCCACCAACAGAATAATGCCGCTCAATCAATATTGTAATTTTCATTAAATTTATCGCGGGGTGTTGTAGATAAAATATAAAACAATAAATCCAGGATTATTGGTAATTTTGTAGCAACATCAAGGGTTTGTTTGCCGTGTGCCTATAACATTCAATTACACATCATAATTATTAGGATAACGTCAATGATAAACGCAATAACAACGCGTTTTATCGCTTTTATGTATTGCACTCGTACATTTTTAATATTTTAATTAAAATGCACGGATTTAATTTATTGATGTGTCAAATGGTATCGGATATTCCTATATAAAGCTATCAAGACCAAATATCGATTATTTCGTGGGTAAAAAAAAATAAGTTTTTAAATATAATTTACATTTTGTGAAGGAAACTGAAAATTATTACAGTAGACACTATAAGTTATAATTTTTTATAATTTTTAATTTAAAAATTAGTATAGAATTACAAAATTAATCATTTATCTTGCGGATATACCTATACAAAGCTATCAAGAACAGATTAACAAATTAGTTTGTGTTTTCTTGAAGATAAAACAGCCATTTTAAGGCCGCCATATTGGATTCTTCTGAAATACCACATGGCGTTATAAAATAGATATGTTGCAGTAATTTTTCCGGCCAATGGAGATTTTTTAGCCAGTCCTCAATTTTGGTCGTAAAGCTGATCCGGTTGACGCGGAACTTCATTTTTTTGCGCTTAGAGCTGAAACTATGCATTTTGATGAAAAATTACAAGAGATCAAACTTGTAGAGCACAAAGTTTCCGATTGATATTGGCCATTTGCATTTCCCGATAGTGATCACATTTTCCGCTAAAGAGCGTTGAGAAATTTCGCAAATTGTCAACCTTCTGTTGATTTTTTGGATTTTTTTCCAAAATTATGCATCTTCTGGAAAAATTATAAGAGATCAAAGTTGTAAAGTGGAAAATTTGCGACCAATATAGGTCTTTACACTTTTCCAATGATGCGTGCATTGCCCACCAGAGCGCGCAAAATAACCGTAAATGCATTTTTGCGTTTTTTTTTTCAATTTTTTTATTAAATTTTGGATTTTTGGCCAAAACCATGCATCTTCTGGAAAAATTATAAGAGACCAAAGTTGTAGAGCGGAAAATTTACGACCGATATGGGTCTTTAGACTTTTCCAATAATGCATGCATTGCCCGCCAGAGCGCGCAAAATACCGTAAATGCATTTTTGCTTTTTTTTTTTTAATTTTTTATTCAATTTTCTATTTTCGGCCTTTAGACTTTTCCAATAATGCATGCATTGCCCGCCAGAGCGCGCAAAATAACCGTATATGCATTTTTGAGTTTTTTTTCTAAATTTTTATTAAATTTTGGATTTTCAGCCAAAACCATGCATCTTCTGGAAAAATTAAAAGAGACCAAAGTTGTAGAGCGGAAAATTTACGACCGATATGGGTCTTTAGACTTTTCCAATGATGCGTGCATTGCCCGCCAGAGCCCGCAAAATAACAGTATATGCATTTTTGCATTTTTTTTTCAAATTTTTTAAATTTTGGATTTTCGGTCAAAACCATGCATCTTCTGGAAAAATTATAAGAGGTCAAAGTTGTAGAGCGGAAAATTCACGACCGATATAGGTCTTTATACTTTTCCAATGATGCGTGCATTGCCCGTCAGAGCGCGCAAAATAGCCGTATATGCATTTTTGGGTTTTTTATTTCAAATTTTTTATTAAATTTTAGATTTTCGGCCAAAACCATGCATCTTCTGGAAAAATAAGAGATCAAAGTTGTAAAGTGAAAAATTTGCGACCGTTATGGGTCTTTAGACTTTTTCAATAATGCGTGCATTGCCCGTCAGATCGAGCAAAATAACCGTATATGAATTTTTGCTTTTTTATTTTCAAATTTTATATTAAAAAATATAAATTTAAACGTAAAAAGTTTGATAAACGGTAGAAATCGATGTAAACTAACGTAAAACTTTGTAAAAAATTGTAGAATTTTGAAGACTCAAAAAAAATATGGAAACAATTGCTATCGACTTGATTTTTTTAAATTACTCACCAAAGATGCTAAATTAAAATTCTATAAAATCTACGAATATTTCGCTCCTGAATTTTGGTATAAATCGATATGAAGTATCGTAATTTTTTTTTTTTAATTGTAGAATTTTGTAGACAAAAAAAAATTAGAAAAAATTGCTATCGACTTGATTTTTTTTAAATTACTCACAAAAGATGCTAAAATCTAAATCTATAAAAACACAAATATTTCGCTCCTGAATTTTGGTAGAAATCGATGTAAACCAACATAAAACTTTGTAAAAAATTGTAGAATTTTTTAGACTCGAAAAAAAAATATAGAAACAGTTGCAATCCACTTGAATTTGTTTTAAATTACTCACGAGAGATGCCAAATTAAAATTCTATAAAAACTACAAATATTTCGCTCCTGAATTTTGGCACAAATCGATGTAAACTAACGTAAAAATTATAAAAAAATTGTAGAATTTTGAAGACTTAGAAAAAAATATAGAAACAATTGCTATCGACTTGAATTTTTTTTAAATTACTTACAAAAGAGGCCAAATTAAAATTCTATAAAAACTACAAATATTTCGCTCCTGAATTTTTGTAGAAATCGATGTAAACTAACGTAAAACTTTGTAAAAAAATTGTAGAATTTTGAAGACTTGAAAAAAATATAGAAGCAATTGCTATCGACTTGAATTTGTTTTAAATTACTCACGAAAGATGCCAAATTAAAATTCTATAAAATCTACGAATATTTCGCTCTAGAATTTTGGTACAAATCGATGTAAACTAAGGTAAAACTTTGTAAAAAATTGTAGAATTTTTAAGACTCAAAAAGAAATATAGAAACAATTGCTATCGACTTGAATTTTTTTTATTTGCACAGGAAAGATGCCAAATTAAAATTCTATAAAAACTACAAATATTTCGCTCCTGAATTTTTGTAGAAATCGATGTAAACTAACGTAAAACTTTGTAAAAAAATTGTAGAATTTTGAAGACTCGGAAAAAAAATTTAGAAAAAATTGCTATCGACTTGATTTTTTTTAATTACTCATAAAATATGCCAAATTAAACTTCTATAAAGACTACAAATATTTCACTCCTATATTTTGGTACAAATCGATGTAAACTAACGTAAAACTTTGTAAAAAATTGTAGAATTTTTAAGACTCGAAAAAAATATATAGAAACAATTGCTATCGACTTGAATTTGTTTTAAATTACTCACAAAAGATGCCAAATTAAAATGCTATAAAATCTACGAATATTTCGATCCAGAATTTTGGTACAAATCGATGTAAACTAACGTAAAACTTTGTAAAAAATTGTAGAATTTTGAAGACTCAACAAAAAATATGGAAACAATTGCTATCGACTTGAATTTGTTTTAAATTGCTCACGGAAGATGCTAAATTAAAATTCTATAAAAAACACAAATATTTCGCTCCTGAATTTTGGTACAAATCGATGTAAACTAACGTAAAATTTTTAATAAAATTGTAGAATTTTGAAGACTCAAAAAAAAAATTTAGAAAAAGTTCCTATCGACTTGATTTTTTTTTAAATTACTCACAAAAGATGCTAAATTAAAATTCTATAAAATCTACGAATATTTCGCTCCTGAATTTTGGTACAAATCGATGTAAACTAACGTAGAATTTTTAAAAAAATTGTAAAATTTTGAAGACTCAAAAAAATTTTTAGAAAAAATTGCTATCGACTTGAATTTTTTTTAAATTACTCACAAAAGATGCTAAATTAAACTTCTATAAAAAAAAACACTAATATTTCGCTCCTGAACTTTGTTACAAATCGATGTAAACTGACGTAAAACTTTGTAAAAAATTGTAGAATTTTGAAGACTCAAAAAAAATAGAAACAATTGCTACCGACTTGAATTTTTTTAATTACTTAGGAAAGATGCTAAATTAAAATTCTATAAAAACTACAAATCTTTCGCTCCTGAATTTTTGTAGAAATCGATGTAAATTTACGTAAAACTTTGTAAAAAATTGTAGAATTTTTAAGACTAGAAGAAAAATATAGAAACAATTGCTATCGACTTGAATTTGTTTTAAATTACTCACAAAAGGTGCTAAATTATAATTCTATAAAAACTACGAATATTTCACTCCTGAATTTTTGCTATTAATTTCTTTCTTCTGATAATTGTTAAAAATAATTTTGTATATCGTCTTTATATGGTTTTATATTAATTTCAAAAATACAAATCGTTTTCGTGCATTTATTAAATTTTGAGCAGGTTGCGTGATTACAATGAAAGTGACAATAATTTATCTCCAACTGTTTTAGAGATGATTTAACAGTGAATATAAAAAAATAGTTTTCGGAATTAAAATCGGAACCACTGTTTTCGAGTTTTGATTTTTTTTTGAGTCGCCACGACTTGTTACATTATGGTATGTCTAATGTAGCACTTGAGAGTCTTCTTACGAAACGGTTTTGTAAATCGGGATATCTTAAGAATGTAAACTTATTAACAAAATTTTGACTTTTGACTTTTCTGATCTATAATTGTAAAATGATAATAGTTATAAACTTTTTTTAATAATAATTTCATACACCTTTAAATGCTCCATACAATGAAACACCGCTATGTATCTATTTTATCATTAATACAAAAATGATTGTATTACCTTTTTTCTCCCAAAAGTAACTAGTTTTACCACAAAGTATCATCAAAGCACATAATGTTTGTGATGTAATGATTTAACGCACTTCACTGGCTTCAATCGACATATTTTCCGTCGCCGAAAACTCTTTCATGCCGCAATCCTAAACGAGAGGGACACAAATATATCACGAAATAAAATGTATAAAATAATATCTCTGTCAACATCTAACATAATACTTATTACGGGCACAAAAGACGTAATTCCTTCGGGGAATTCCCGGTCCAGAATACTGACGGCGTTTTCAGCAGACTAAAGACAATCGGGACGCTCACGGGGACGCAAGACAAAGAGTTATCCGATATTTTGACGGATCAAAAATGAGTTTTCCGACCGAGGAAAGAAAGACTCCGAGAATCGTTACATCAAAGACGACTGTATTTTTCATCGCGTCATCGTGGAATGATTAGAAGATGCACGTCTTGATTGTATTGAGACATCAATAGTCTTGAGTTTCATACATTTATTTCGCAGATTACAAACAGATCAACATAAAAAAAAATAATCGAGTGTAATAATGCAGGGAAAATATGTATTTTTTTGTACAGTACCAAATATAAATCCACCCTCCATCTCCTACAATAAGCGAGATCTCGAATTTGAAACACCCTGTACATACCGTATATCGTCTGTGTGATAATATTTTAATGCGCATAAATTATAACTGAAACGGAAATTTTCGGTCGAACGTTTTCTAATGTGTGTGTGGGGCCCCTCATAAAACTTAATCACTATGTTAATCTACGTGACAGGGGAAAATTACCCCGAGCGTGGTAAACCCAATTAAACTTAAACCTAAAAATATGCGCGCCGCCCCTGAAAATGCAAACAAAATGTATCATAATTATTGCGCCATATATCAATGGGCAAACGGGCGGAACAATCAAAAGGCAATAAAAGTTGCAGGTGGGGCTTTCGAAATTTATATGCATAAATATTTCATGTCCACGGAATATCGCACGGTATTTTAGGTGTGCGCGTGAAATAAATTAAAATGTTCATATTTGCAATTTTATAAAAACATTTTTAGAATGCCAATTCATCCGAAACGAATTTTTTTAATGCCAATTTTTCGAAAATAATTCAGTTAAAAAGTGTTTACATGATTAAATATGTAAATTCTTCGAAAATACATTCTTCGATAACAAATTCTTTGAAAGTAAATTTTTCGAATTTTTTCAGTGAAAATGTGCGTTTACATGGTTTTATATAAATTAAATAAGAAGTTTTCGATAACAAATTCTTCGAAAGTATTTTTTTTATTTTTTCAGTAAAAAAGTGCGTTTACATGGTTTTATATTGAATTTTTCGAAAACAAATGTCTCGTAACGTAACGTATTTTTTTCAAATACCAATTCTTTGAAAATAAGTTTCTCCTATGCCAATTTTTTAGTAAAAAAGTGCATTTACATGGTTATATATGTAAATTCTTCGAAAATACTTTTTTGAAAAGAAATTATTCGATAGTGAATTTTTTTAAACAATTTCTTCAAAAGTAACTTTTTAGAATGCCAATTCTTTGAAAATGAATTTTGTCAATGCAAAATTTTTCTAAAATAATTCCGCAATGAAAGTGCGTTTACATAGTTAAGAATGCAAATTCTTCAAAAATAAAATTTTTCAATGCCAATTCTTCAAAAATAATACCCTAAAAAAGTGTGTTTAATGGCATTATATGTAAATTTTTCGAACGGAAGTTATTCGAAAGCGATTTTTTTAGAAACAAATTCATTGAAAATAAATTTTTCAAATTACATATCTTCTAAACTGAATTTTTCCAGTGGCAATTCTTTGAAATAATTCCGTAAAAAAGTGCGTTTAATGGTAATATTTGTAAAGTCTTCGAAAGTACACTTTCCGAAAGAAAATGATTCGAAAACGATTTTTCTAGACACAAATTCATCGAAAATAAAATTTTCAAATTGCATATTTTCTAAAATTAATTTTTCCAATGCCAATTCTTTGAAATAATTCAGTAAAAAAAAGTACCTCCACATAGTCAAGTATGTAAATTCTTCGAAAATAGAGTCTTCCAAAATAAATTATTCGAAAGAGAATTTTTCGAAAACAATTTCTTCAAAAGTAAATTTTTCGAATGCCAATTCGTCGAAAATGAATTTTTCCAAGGCCAATTCTTCAAAAATAATTCCGTAAAACAGTGCGTTTAATGGTAATAAATGTAAATTCTTCGAAAGTACACTTTCCGAAAGAAAATTATTCGAAAACGATTTTTCTAGACGCAAATTCATCGAAAATTAAATTTTCAAATTGCATCTTTTAAAATGAATTTTTCCAATGCCAATTCTTTGAAATAATTCAGTAAAAAAAAGTACCTCCACATAGTCGAGTATGTAAATTCTTCCAAAATAAATTATTCAAAAGAGAATTTTTCGAAAACAATTTCTTCAAAAGTAAATTTTTGGAGTGCCAATTCTTCGAAAATGTATTTTTAAATGCCAATTCCTTGAAAATAATTCAATAACGAATTTGCGTTTACATGGCTATATATGCAAATTCTTCGAAAGTACATTTTTCGAAGAGAAATTATTTGAGAACGAATTTTTCGAAAACAAATTCATGTATAATGTCAATTCTTCTGAAATGAATTTTTCTTCGAAAATAATTCAGTAAAAAATGTGCGCTTACATGGTTTTATGTATAAATTCTACATTCTTCGAAAAGAAATGATTCGTAAGTGAATTTTCTGGAAACAAATTCTTCGAAAGTAAATTTTACGGAGTGCAATTTTTCTAAAATGAATTTTCAGAATTTTTTTCTAAAACGAATTTTCAGAAGAAGTGACACTTCTGAAATGAATTTTTCAAATGTCAATTCTTCAAAAATATTTCAGTGAAAAATGGGTTTAACATGGTTATTTATGTAAATTCTTCGAAAGTTCATGATTCGAAAGTAAATTTTTAGAATGGCAATTCTCTTAAAATGAATTTTTCCAATGACAATTCTTCGAAAATATTTCAGAAAATAAAGTGTGTTTACATCGTAATATATGTAAGTTCTTCAAAAATACTTTCTTTGAAAAGAAATTATTTCAAAATGAATTTTTCGAGAACAAATTCTCGAAAGTAAATTTTTGGAATGCCAATTCTTCGAAAATGAATTTTTCCAGTGCCTATTCTTCGAAAATAATTCATGATTATATACGTAAATTCTTCGAAAATACATTGTTCGTAAAGAAAGTTTTCGAAAACGATTTTTTTTGAAAACAAGTAAATTTTTGGAATGCCAATTCTTCGAAAATGAATTTTTCCAATGAGAATTTTTGGAAAATAATTCAGTAATTTTTTTTTGTTTGATCATGTACGTGAATTTTTTAAAAATATATTCTTCGAAAAGGTAGTAAATTTTTGGATTGCCAATTCTTCAAAAATGATCTTTTCCATTGCCAATTCTTCGAAAATGAATTTTTCCAATGACAATTCTTCGATAATATTTCAGAAAATAAAGTGCGTTTACATCGTTAAATATGTAAATTCTTCAAAAATACTTTTGTTGAAAAGAAATTATTTGAAAAGAATTTTTCGAGAACAAATTATTCGAAATAAATCTTTGGAATGCCAATTCTTCGAAAATGAATTTTCCCAGTGCCTATTCTTCGAAAATAATTCATGGTTATATACGTAAATTCTTCGAAAATACATTGTGCGTAAAGAAATTATTTGAAAACGAATTTTTCGAAATCAATTACATTTTTGGAATGCCAATTCCTCGAAAATGAATTCTTCCAATGAGGATTTTTGTAAAATAATTCAGTAATTGTTTTTTATTTGGTCATGTACGTGAATTTTTTTTAAATACATTCTTCGAAAAGGTAGTAAATTTTTGGATTGCCAAATCTTCAAAAATGATTTTTTCCAATGCCAATTCTTCGAAAATGAATATTTACAGTGCCTATTCTTCTAAAATAGTTCATTATTATATACGCAAATTCTTCGAAAATACATTGTTCGTAAAGAAGTTATTGGAAAATGAATTTTTCGAAATCAATTAAATTTTTGGAATGCCAATTCTTCGAAATTAATTTTTCCGATGAGAATTTTTGGAAAATAATTCAGTAATTTTTACTTTCTCCGTTACGAAGTACGAGAAAGTATTGCGATCGTGATTTTTTTTTCAAAAATTTTTTTTACGGAAATATCCGTTTTGGGGTCCCTAGATGCCATTTCAACAATTTCTGGAAAAAAAAAAATTGTGTCTGTGTGTGTGTGTGTGTGTCTGTGTGTGTGTCTGTGTGTGTGTGTGTGTGTGTGTGTGTCTGTCTGTGTGCGCTGTATCTCAAAAACTAATAGAGCAATTGATATGAAACTTTGAACATACGTCTTATTTGATAATCTGAAGAACTGAAAAGCTTTTGGTAAAATTTTGTACACCGGAAGTGGGTGTTTACCTTAACTGTTTTTTGTTTTTTGCCGATATTTTCTTAAATATGAGAAATATCACAAAAACATTTAAACAAATATTGAAGACAACAAAGAAATTAACATCTTTTGCTTAAAAACATTTTTCATAAAATCATTGCTATTCGAGAAAAAAATTTATTATAATTTTTTAATTTTTGGTTTATAATTATGAAACGATAATAGTTACAGCAAATTTATGTGAATAATAATTGTAGAGAATACCAAAATGAACAACTTCTAAAGAATAGGTTTTTTTCGAAATCTCGTTAGTTTTTGAGTAAACCGAGTTTTTGAATTTGAAGTATAATTTTTCCATCTTTCATGATTTTGACGTTTTAAACGTCAGTTTCATCCGAGTTTACGCAACGCTCGATGTACATTTAAAATATGATTTCAATTGAAAATAAACCCATGAAAACGTAAATATAAAGTCGGAGAAAGTAACATGATGGCCACATCACCATTTTTTTTTATCTGGTCATGTACGTGAATTTTTTAAAAATACATTCTTCAAAAGGCAGTAAATTTTTGGAATGCCATTTTTTCAAAATGAATTTTTTCAATACCAATTCTTCGAAAATGAATTTTTCCAATGCCAATTCTTCGAAAATGAATTTTTCCAATGACAATTCTTTGAAAATATTTCAGAAAATAAAGTGCGTTTACATCGTTGTATATGTAAATTCTTCAAAAATACTTCTTTTGAAAAGAAATTATTCGAAAGCGAATTTTTCGAAATCAATTATATTTTTGGAATGCCAATTCCTCGAAAATGAATTTTTCTAATGAGAATTTTTCTAAAATAATTCAGTAATTTTTTTTATCTGGTCATGTACGTGAATTTTTCAAAATACATTCTTCGAAAAGGTAGTACATTTTTGTAATGCCAATTCTTCAAAAATGAATTTTTGCAATGCCAATACTTCGAAAATGAATTTTTCCAATGGCAATTCTTCGAAAATATTCCAGAAAATAAAGTGCGCTTACATCGTTACATATGTAAATTCTTCAAAAATACTTTCTTTGAAAAGAAATTATTTGAAACAGAATTTTTCGAGAACAAATTATTCGAAATGTATCTTTGGAATGCCAATTCTTCAAAAATGAATATGTCCAATGCCAATTTTTTGAAAATAATTCAGTAATAGAAGTGCATTTATATGGTAATGTATGTATTTTTTTAAATACATTCTTTAAAAAGAAATTTTTCTAAAACAAATTTTTTGAAAGTAAATTTTTGAGAATTATAATACAATTCTTCAAAAAATATTTTTTACCGTGCCAATTCTTTGAAAATAATTCAGTAAAAAAGTGCGTTTACATGGTTTAATGCAAATTTTTTGAAAAGACATTCTTCGAATAGAAATTCTTCGAAAGTAAATTTTTCGAATAATTTAGTAAAATAGTGCGTTTACGAAAACTCTTCGAAAGTATATTCTTCAAAAAAAAGAAAGAGAACTTTTCGAAAACACATTCTTAAAAATTTTACGAATCAAATAACCGGAGGATTTTTGCAAACGTTTTTTTTATTTTCCACTAAAACTTAAGCACATTTAATGTGCTAAATTTCCTCATTTTTCATTAATTTAAACTATTTTTGGCTCGTGCTCGCATACGCCAGAAGTGCATTTATGGCATAATTGGCTGATGAGCGAATTGAAATTAGCGGATATTCGAGTACATCCGGAATAATTACAATCGGAATGTTCTGCAAATACTATTAATTAACGGCGCGGTTGTAAATAAATTTCCAGCATGAAAATCGTTTAGTTTCCAAATTATTATGCATGTCTGTCACTAATTATTCTGAAAATTCCGTGTTGGATTTGAAAATTTTATACGTAGAAACTAATAACTTATCCATTTTATCTCATCAAAAGTTAAAATAAATGCGGTGCAAATATATGAACAGGAAATGATAAAAGCGTACCAAATTACAAAGCAATTATAATAAAGCCTACAGAAATATAAAAGCCGCGGCAACAAGTGTCATACATATATAAGCCCATATCTAAATGGCCCGCTATATTAAACCGATAATCTTTTAGGATTCCGAGTGTGCTACGTAGGCGGTAGCATGTGTTGCACTTTAGCAATTTTGATCCGTTTCGTGTGTACGTACACACACACACACACTTTGCGAAATGTATATAATTGCGGATGTGTAGAGCCCGTGGATGGGCTGGCAAAGGGACCTTTGTAATTCCTTTTGACATATTTATAGTCGGTCACAGGTAACCACTGTCACCCTGTATAATACAGAAACTTCATGCGGATACACAGGGAATGTATTATACCGTTTTATGTTCGCAATAACCGAAATTAATTCCGGCTCAATGAATTCGAACGAGTATGCTTCGGTACTTTAATATTATTCTAATCGTATAATCGGGATAAGGGGGTTTAGATTCCGACGTTGTTGAGAAAATAAGTTCACCAACAATATATTCATCGTGCGATATAAAATTTAACTATTAAGGTGTTTTAGGTGGATTGAATGTAGAGTTTAACAAAACGAACACTTTTAGTAAAATCTATTAATCGAGGCTGAAGGACATTATCGATGGCACTTTCCAATGCTTTGTAATACTTAGTTGGAATAAAGTTTTTAATTATTATCTACTAATCGTTTTATAACTTGTGAAAATTTCCGAATCGCCAAATGTTAATTTATTTTCAACAATAATATAATTTACGTATATTTTTTTCATATTTGGCTACCGCCTGGCCTTAGTATAATAACCATTGGCCAACAAAGCAATTAGTTAATTAGAAGTTTATATTTTTACGGATGATAGATAATAAGTCTACTAAATAATAAAAAAACTCAAAAAAACTTAAATTCTCAATGTTTAATATTCTTGACTAACTGGTTGAGATTTTTAAACATTCCGAATCTAAACTGAGTTTTTATTTGGTAGAATTAATATCGATTTCATATTACTCTCCTAAAAATAAAACAACATTTAACAACTATTTATAAATAGCACAGTGTAATTTCAAATTTCACAACAAAGTGCATTTTGTAAACATTATCATCCCGCCCTGATATATTCCCAATTGCAAGAATGTGAACACGTCCACATATTTTCAAGTAAAAACTCGCGCTAATGAAAAATTTTAATTGCAAATACCAAAAAAAAAAGCGAAAACTAAATAACGACTAATGTACATAAAACCAGCGGCACTTGACTCTTCCACGTTAATTCGCTTTATAAATATTCAAGCGCCGACTCGAAATTATTTTTCGCCCAAATCCCATTATGCGTCCCGATTTTAGCCGGATCCCATGCATATTAAAGAATAATTACAGAAGCAAATTGGCGGGGATGAAGGGCCTTGTGCCTCCCGGCCGCACTTTTCACCTGGACAAGCCCACTCTCCGGTGCCCGGAAGGAGAGAGCCTGAATTAATGGTCCGGGATGCCGATGTATAGATATCCCTGGAAACGTTTATTGGAAAACGATAGAAAACCCCCCCTGGAAATTAATTATAAATTCAAAATCCCTTAATTCGTTCGGTATTTCGAGGGAGCGAGAGGTTACCGGATGGGAGAGTGGAAAGGGGTGCTATTAATTTGAAGCGGTCTTTTCTTATTTCCGGTTCGATCTACTTCCTACAGCTGGAAATAGATGCGGGCGGTAATAACACTTTGTTTTGGTGAACATTTTATTCAAATATTTAATATAACTTCATTGCCATATAAACCTTTATTTGGTGCAAATAAAGAAACCTATGTTTACATAATAATAATCAATTTTCTGAAACAATGCTTCTTAACCCTTAACAAACGAGGGCATTTTTGTAAAAAAATGACTAGCATTTCGAAGGAATTTTAACAAATTAATTGCTTTGTACTATAGCGAGAAGAAGTGCATAATTAAGAGGGCAGTCTGCTTGGCAACCCGCCTTACATATGTAAGGCGGGATTAGGCTTGGCAGATATAAATTTCGAAAAAGGGGTATATTTTCGTAATATCGGTTTTCGAGTTTTTGAATTTGAAGTATAATTTTTCCACGTTTCATAATTTTGACGTTTTAAACTTCAGTTTCATCCGAGTTTACGCAACGCTCGATGTACATTTAAAATATGATTTCAATAAACCATGAACACGTAAATATAAATGGCTATAATACCATCAAGTCGGAGAAAGTAACATGATGGCCACATCACCATTTTTAAAGTTTATCATGAGGTTAAAAGGACGTAATTCGTTTCAAAGCTAAGTCACAGTAAAATTTCTTGATTATCCTTATGTCCAAAAAATTTGTGGAGTATACTGGTTTATTTACATTTTTTTAATTAATTTTCAAACGACTTATAAGATTTTCAATTTGTAATAGTAAATTTTCACACAATAAACTTTAAAATTGTGAAAAAAATATTAAATTTCATTCTAAAAAATTCAATAAAATCAGTATACTCCACGAATGTTCACAATTCAAGGAAATTCAAGAAATTTCACTCTAACTTAATTTTCAAACAACTTATGACATCTTCAATTTGGAATAGTAAATTTTTACACGATAAACTTTAAAAATATGAAAAAAATATTAAATTTCACGCTAAAAAATTCAATAAAATCAGTTTACTACACGAATGTTTACAATTCAAGGAAATTCAAGAAATTTTACTCTAACTTAATTTTGAAACGACTTATGACATTTTTAATTTGGAATAGTAAATTGTCACACAATAAACTTCATATATATGAAAAAAATATTACATTTCACTCTAAAAAAATGTAATTGAACCAGTATACTCCACAAATGTTTAGAATATAAGGATAATTAAGAAATTATACTCTATCTTAATTTTGAAACGACTTATGACATTTTCAATTTGGAAAAGTAAAATTTCATATGATAAACTTTAAAAATATGAAAAAAATATTAAATTTCACTCTAAAAAATTCAATAAAAATAGTTTACTCCATAAGTGTTTAGAATGTAAGAATAATCAAAAAAAAATTATTCTAACTTAATTTTCAAACGACTCATAACATTTTCAATTTGGAATAGTAAATTTTCACACAATAAACTTTAAAATTGTGAAAAAAATATTAAATTTCATTCTAAAAAATTCAATAAAATCAGTATACTCCACGAATGTTTACAATTCAAGGAAATTCAAGAAATTTCAATCTAACTTAATTTTCAAACAACTTATGACATTTTCAATTTGGAAAAGTAAATTTCATATGATAAACTTTAAAAATATGAAAAAAATATTAAATTTTACTCTAAAAAATTCAATAAAAATAGTTTACTCCATAAGTGTTTAGAATGTAAGAATAATCAAAAAAATTTTATTCTAACTTAATTTTCAAACGACTTATAACATTTTCAATTTGGAATAGTAAATTTTCACACAATAAATTTTAAAATTGTGAAAAAAATATTAAATTTCATTCTAAAAAATTCAGTAAAATCAGTATACTCCACGAATGTTTACAATTCAAGGAAATTCAAGAAATTTCAATCTAACTTAATTTGCAAACAACTTATGACATTTTCAATTTGGAATAGTAAATTTTTACACGATAAACTTTAAAAATATGAAAAAAATATTAAATTTCACGCTAAAAAATTCAATAAAATCAGTATACTACACGAATGTTTACAATTCAAGGAAATTCAAGAAATTTTACTCTAACTTAATTTTAAAACGACTTATGACATTTTTAATTTGGAATAGTAAATTGTCACACAATAAACTTTAAAAATATGAAAAAAATATTAAATTTTACTCTAAAAAAAATGTAATTGAACCAGTATACTCCCCAAATGTTTAGAATATAAGGATAATTAAGAAATTATACTCTATCCTAATTTTGAAACGACTTATGACAATTTCAATTTGGAAAAGTAAAATTTCATATGATAAACTTTATAAATATGAAAAAAATATTAAATTTCACTCTAAAAAATTCAATAAAAATAGATTACTCCATAAGTGTTTAGAATGTAAGAATAATCAAAAAAAAATTATTCTAACTTAATTTTCAAACGACTCATAACATTTTCAATTTGGAATAGTAAATTTTCACACAATAAACTTTAAAATTGTGAAAAAAATATTAAATTTCATTCTAAAAAATTCAATAAAATCAGTATACTCCACGAATGTTTACAATTCAAGGAAATTCAAGAAATTTCAATCTAACTTAATTTTCAAACAACTTATGACATTTTCAATTTGGAATAGTAAATTTTTACACGATAAACTTTAAAAATATGAAAAAAATATTAAATTTCACGCTAAAAAATTCAATAAAATCAGTATACTATACGAATGCTTACAATTCAAGGAAATTCAAGAAATTTTACTATAACTTAATTTTTAAACGACTTATGACATTTTTAATTTGGAATAGTAAATTGTCACACAATAAAATTTAAAAATATAAAAAAAATATTAAATTTCACTCTAAAAAAATGTAATTGAATCAGTATACTCCACAAATGTTTAGAATATAAGGATAATTAAGAAATTATACTCTATCTTAATTTTGAAACGACTTATGACATTTTCAATTTGGAAAAGTAAATTTCATATGATAAACTTTAAAAATATGAAAAAAATATTAAATTTCACTCTAAAAAATTCAATAAAAATAGTTTACTCCATAAGTGTTTAGAATGTAAGAATAATCAAAAAAATTTTACTCTAACTTAATTTTCAAACGACTTATAACATTTTCAATTTGGAATAGTAAATTTTCACACAATAAACTTTAAAATTGTGAAAAAAATATTAAATTTCATTCTAAAAAATTCAATAAAATCAGTATACTCCACGAATGTTTACAATTCAAGGAAATTCAAGAAATTTCACTCTAACTTAATTTTCAAACAACTTATGACATCTTCAATTTGGAATAGTAAATTTTTACACGATAAACTTTAAAAATATGAAGAAAATATTAAATTTCACGCTAAAAAATTCAATAAAATCAGTATACTACACGAATGTTTACAATTCAAGGAAATTCAAGAAATTTTACTCTAACTTAATTTTGAAACGACTTATGACATTTTTAATTTGGAATAGTAAATTGTCACACAATAAACTTTAAAAATATGAAAAAAATATTAAATTTCACTCTAAAAAAATGTAATTAAACCAGTATACTCCACAAATGTTTAGAATATAAGGATAATTAAGAAATTATACTCTATCTTAATTTTGAAACGACTTATGACATTTTCAATTTGGAAAAGTAAAATTTCATATGATAAACTTTAAAAATATGAAAAAAATATTAAATTTCACTCTAAAAAATTCAATAAAAATAGTTTACTCCATAAGTGTTTAGAATGTAAGAATAATCAAAAAAAATTTATTCTAACTTAATTTTCAAACGACTTATAACATTTTCAATTTGGAATAGTAAATTTTCACACAATAAACTTTAAAATTGTGAAAAAAATATTAAATTTCATTCTAAAAAATTCAATAAAATCAGTATACTCCACGAATGTTTGCAATTCAAGGAAATTCAAGAAATTTCACTCTAACTTAATTTTCAAACAACTTATGACATCTTCAATTTGGAATAGTAAATTTTTACACGATAAACTTTAAAAATATGAAAAAAATATTAAATTTCACGCTAAAAAATTCAATAAAATCAGTATACTACACGAATGTTTACAATTCAAGGAAATTCAAGAAATTTTACTCTAACTTAATTTTGAAACGACTTATGACATTTTTAATTTGGAATAGTAAATTGTCACACAATAAACTTTAAAAATATGAAAAAAATATTAAATTTTACTCTAAAAAAATGTATTTGAACCAGTATACTCCACAAATATTTAGAATATAAGGATAATTAAGAAATTATACTCTATCTTAATTTTGAAACGACTTATGACATTTTCAATTTGGAAAAGTAAAGTTTTACGCGATAAACTTTAAAAATGTGAAAAAAATATTAAATTTCACTCTAAAAAAATGTAATTAAACAAGTATATTCCACAAATGTTTAGAATTCAAGGAATTTCAAGAAATTATACTCTATCTTAATTTTAAAACGACTTATGACATTTTCAATTTGGAAAAGTAAAGTTTCACGCGATAAACATTAAAAATGTGAAAAAAATATTAAATTTCACTCTAAAAAAATGTAATTAAACAAGTATATTCCACAAATGTTTAGAATTCAAGGAATTTCAAGAAATTATACTCTATCTTAATTTTAAAACGACTTATGACATTTTCAATTTGGAAAAGTAAAGTTTTACGCGATAAACTTTAAAAATGTGAAAAAAATATTAAATTTCACTCTAAAAAAATGTAATTAAACAAGTATATTCCACAAATGTTTAGAATTCAAGGAATTTCAAGAAATTATACTCTATCTTAATTTTAAAACGACTTATGACATTTTCAATTTGGAAAAGTAAAGTTTCACGCGATAAACTTTAAAAATGTTAAAAAATATTAAATTTAACTCTAAAAAAATGTAATTAAACCAGTATACTGCACAATTTTTTTGGATATAAGGATAATCAAGAAATTTTACTCTGACTTAGCTTTGAAACAAATTACGTCCTTTTAACCTCATGATAAACTTTAAAAATGGTGATGTGGCTATCATGTTACTTTCTCCGACTTGATGGTATTATAGCCATTTATATTTACGTTTTCATGGTTTATTGAAATCATATTTTAAATGTACATCGAGCGTTGCGTAAACTCGGATGAAACTGACGTTTAAAACGTCAAAATTATGAAACATGGAAAAATTATACTTCAAATTCAAAAACTCGGTTTACTCAAAAACTAACGAGATTTCGAAAAAAACTTATTCTTTAGAAGTTGTTCATTTTGGTATTTTTTACAATTATTATTCGCACAAATTTGCTGTAACTATTATCGTTTCATAATTATAAACCAAAAATTGAAAAAAAAATAATAATTTTTTTTCTCCAATAGCAATGATTTTATGAAAAATATTTTCAAGCAAAAGGTGTTCATTTCTTTGTTGTCTTCCATGGTTGTTTAAATGTTTTTGTGATATTTTTTATATTTAAGAAAATATTGGCAAAAAACAAAAAACAGTTAAGGTAAACACCCACTTCTGGTATACGAAATTTTATAAAAAGCTTTTCAGTTCTTCAGATTATCAAATAAGACGTATGTTGAAAGTTTCATATCAATTTCTTTATTAGTTTTTGAGATACAGCGCACACAGACAGACACACACACACACACACACAAATTTTTTTTTTCCAGAAATTGTTGAAATGGCATCTAGGGACCCCAAAACGGATATTTCCGTAAAAAAAAATTTTGAAAAAAAAATCACGATCACAATACTTTCTCGTACTTCGTAACGGAGAAAGTAAAAATTCCAGAAATTGTTGAAATGGCATCTAGGGACCCCAAAATGGATATTTCCGTAAAAAAAATTTTGAAAAAAAATCACGATCACAATACTTTCTCGTACTTCGTAACGGAGAAAGTAAAAATACAGAATGCTACATCAATGCCTACTAACATCTTCGCTTCTTTTACCATTCTTTCTTAAACAGTTAATTATTTAATATAGTTTACAATACCGTATGAATACCAAACAAAATCATTAAAGAACAACAGGTGGATGAACGGAAATCATTGTTATTGCAATCCGTACGTTTATTGACATTTAAATTTCTAAGTTTAGTCATAGTTGGTTAACCGCATCAATTCCGTTCCTATTATTTCACACAACCGACCACTCCGATAACGTAATTGCTCTTCAGCACACCCACACACCATTTGCCTATGCAGGTGTTAAACTTTGAAACATCCCCATCACGCTTTCTGTTATTGCAACTGCTTTGCTCTCGCCTACTATTCTGGCAGGCGAAACACGGAATCTTTTTCATTCCAGCTTCCGCCCCGATAATTTCCCACATGATCTGATTAGACGGCGTGATTAATGTCGTCCCCTCTCACGAGAAATTTTCAAAAAATCCACCGATCCAATCAACTAACCCGGAATTCCAGTTGACGGATGCGGATGTGCTCCCCCAGGGCGGATCATCGGTTTCTCTCCAGTTGTCATACGATGTCACGTCTGCAGTTTTTTTCTTCGTCTTCTAACGAAAATGATAATAATTTAATGCGGGCCGACGCGACGGTCACGTACTCTCATTTTCCTGTCTTGAGCAGTAACAATTCGAGGCAATCTATACATCTATGGCCGGGAAACACGGTGAAAACTCATTGGGAAACAGTATCAGGTTGTGCCTAGTGCCGGGGAAAAAATGTTTGCTTTATATTTCTTTCCCTATCCCCTAACGAATACAAATGTATACATTTTGGGGGCCGTTAAGCTTTTACATTTTCTTTCCTGGCGTTTCTACGCAATTGCCAACTATTATCATAAAATCAGCGAAATGTTTCTTGAAATATATATCGACATGAAATATACAGGGTGTCTCATTGAAACCGCAGATTAAAAGTTTACAGACTTTTAATTAATGTATTGGAATTATACGACCGAAATTTAAACCAACTTATTTATTTTAAATAGAATACAATACTTTTTACTTTCTCCGTTACGAAGTACGAGAAAGTATTGTGATCGTGATTTTTTTTCCAAAATTTTTTTTTACGGAAATATCCGTTTTGGGGTCCCTAGATGCCATTTCAACAATTTCTGGAATTTTTTTTACTTTCTCCGTTACAAAGTACGAGAAAGTATTGTGATCGTGATTTTTTTTCCAAAATTTTTTTTACGGAAATAATCGTTTTGGGGTCCCTAGATGCCGTTTTAATAATTTCTGGAAAAAAAAAATTGTGTCTGTGTGTGTGTGTGTGTGATGGTGTGTCTGGCTGTGTGCGCTGTATCTCAAAAACTAAAAAAGCAATTGATATGAAACTTTTAACATACGTCTTATTTGATAATCCGAAGAATTGAAAAGCTTTTGGTAAAATTTCGTACACCGGAAGTGGGTGTTTACCTTAACTGTTTTTTGCCAATATTTTCTTAAATATGAAAAATATCACAAACACATTTAAACAAACATCGAAGACAACAAAGAAATGAACATCTTTTGCTTGAAAATATTTTTTATAAAATCATTTCTATTCGAGAAAAAAATTTATTAATTTTTTTTAAATTTTTGGTTTATAATTATGAAACGATAATAGTTACAGCAAATTTATATGACTAATAATTGTAGAGAATGCCAAAATGAACAACTTTTAAAGAATACGTTTTCTTCGAAATCTCGATGGTTTTTGAGTAAACCGAGTTTTTGAATTTGAAGTATAATTTTTCCATATTTCATGATTTTGACGTTTTAAACGTCAGTTTAATCCGAGTTTACGCAACGCTCGTTGTACATTTAAAATATGATTTCGATTGAAAATAAACCCATGAAAACGTAAATATAAAGTCGGAGAGAGTAACATGATAGCCACATCACCATTTTTTTTAATTTGAATGAGAAAATGAACTTATTTTGTGATCGGTTAATATTGGACAAAAAAGTTTTATAATTATCGCTAGTTACTTTCACCGTTACGAAATACGAGAAAGTATTGTGATCGTAATTTTTTTTCAAAAATCGTGTGTGTGTGTGTCTGTGCGCGCTGTATCTCAAAAACTAATAGAGCAATTTATATGAAACTTTGAACATAAGTCTTATTTGATAATCCGAAGAACTGAAAAGCTTTTGGTAAAATTTCGTACACCGGAAGTAGGTGTTTACCTCAACCGTTTTTTGTTTTTCTCCGATAATTTTTTAAATATGAAAAGTACTACTCAAACAAATCTTGAAGAAAGCAAATAAATGAACATCTTTTGCTTGAAAATATTTTTCGTGAAATGTATGGTTTTTGAAAAATAATGGCAATTAATTATTTTTGTAATTTATGGTTTAAAATTATGAAACATAATACTTACAGCAAATGTATTTTATTAATAATTGTAGAGAATGCCAAAATGAACAACTTAAATAGAATAAGTATTTTTAGAAATCTCTTTAGTTTTTGAGTAAATTGACTATTAGAATTTAAAGTATAATTTGTCATTTTCATCTTTCATAATTTTGACGTTTTAAACGTCAGTTTCATCCGATTTTACTAAACGTTCTATGCACATTTAAAATGTGATTTCAATTGAAAATAAACCATGAAAGTGTAAATACCATCAAATCGGAAAAAGTAACACCATTTTTTTTATTTTTTTGTCATTATTTTAGAGTTTCAGATCATATCTTAATTTGAGCTTGTGTTATTTTTGGGGCAAATTATTTCTAGACCAGAATTTTTGTCCTCGTATTTTATATTTTTTTCCTTTAAATTCTTGATTTTTTTTCAAAAATATCCTTTATGTTGGTCCCAATTTTAAAATGATCTGTTGAAATTTTCGACTTTTTTGGTCAGTATTTTGATTTTTAAACTCGTGCTTTCGATTCTTGGTCTAAATTTTCGATTTTTTGCCACAATTGTTGAATTTTGACTTGTACTTTTTGATTTTTTGTCCTAAGATTTCTTTATTTGGCCGAAATTTTCGATTTGTTTATTATGATTTTCGGTTTTTTAACTTTTTGGTCTGCATTTTTTTATTTTTAAGCCCGTGTTTTCGATCTTTTGGCCACAATTGTTAAATTTTGACCTATATTTTAAATTTTTCGGTCCAAATTTTTGATCTTCTGTCCTAAGATTGCTTTATTTGGCTGAAATTTTCCTTTTGTTTATTAAGATTTTCGATTTTTTAATCTGTAATTTTTATTTTTAGCCCCAAATTTTCGGTATTTGGCTTAAATTTTGTTTTTTTTTGTCCTACATTTTATATTTTTAAATTTTCAATTTTAGTTTCTGTTCGGAAACTTACTTTGAGCTACAGGGTTATTTTGAGGGTGAAAATGGCAAACTATTTTTTCTTTGCTTGAATTTTTATTATCTGCATTTTTAGATCTCTGCCCTGTAATTTCTTTTTTTTCAAAGTTATGATTTTTGGCCTAAATATTCTTTATTTTGCCCTGCTTTTTTTCATTTTTTGTCCCAAATTTTCAGCATTTGGTCTAATTTTTTGTTTTCTTAGCCCATATTTTACATTTTTTTATTTTCAATTTGAGTTTCTGTTCAGAAACTTACTCTAAGCTACAGCGTTAATTTGAATGTGAAAACGGCAAACTATTTTTCCTTTACTTGAATTTTTTTATCTGCATTTTTGGATCTCTGGCCTGTAACTTTGTTTTTTATTTCAAATTCTTGATTTTTGACCTAAATATGATTTATTTTGGCCTAAATATTCGTTATTTTGGCGTGAAAATGTAGGTTGCGTGTTAAAAGTTTCGATTTTTTGGTCCGCATTTTTGATATTTAGGTACTAATTGTTGGTTTAAGTTTTGCCTTTTTTGTGTTATACTCGTATTTTAAATTTTCTAATCTGAATTATTGATTTTTATGTGCGATTTCTTTTTGTCGGTATTTTCGAGTTTTTGATTTTTTTGGCCTTTACTTTAGATTTTTAACCTGAATTATTGTTTTTTATTTAATTTATTTTTTTTACATTATTTTCGAGTTTCTGGTCGGAAACTTATTTTGAACCAAAGAATTATTTTAGGGGCTAGCCAAATATTTTTTCTTTTACTTGAATTCACAATATTTTGGTCTGCATTTTTTTTGGTCCATATTTTAGATCTTTACCTGGTTTTCGCCTCAATTTATTCCAAATTTTTAGTTAGTAAGTAAGTAAGTAATTTATTATTGTTAATACCCAATGGTTTACAAACATCATGTAGATAGTGAAAGAAAATATACAAGAAATGAAGTAAAATTGGTAATAAATACAGCATGCAAACATGAACAATTTAAATATTCATAAATAAAAAATAACATATAAAACATAATTAACACACGTGTAAAATAATAAATAGGACTAATTAGAATAATAAAATATATGTATAAATAAGATATAGTAGACCCCGGGTCGATAGCCAATAAAGAATCTTTACACATTTAATTATTATAGTTAAGCAAGATTTGTTTATATTATATACTAAATGTATGAATTCTTTAATAAAGATGATTTATATATATATATATATATATATATATAAGATATAGTATATAAAATAAACGAAATCAATTAAAATAAACATGGACGCGGACAACTGTCTAAAAATTAAAAACTTATAAAATCAGTAACAACCTTGATACAAACAAATTGCACCAAATTGTAAAGAACATTTTAAAAACCGTTGAAAAAATAAGTAAAATATAATGGACATATTACAGACAAATTAAAATTAATATACATGGGCACAAAAATCGATTAAAATAAATTATTTAAAAAAATAAACTGCGAGATAAGTAATTAAAACCGTACAACTATCATTAAAACTAGGACGATCACAATTTTAAATCTAGAAATTTTGTTGATATACAGTCATCTATGCTGAAGAAAGCTTTACTTATCAAGTATGATTTAACAGAATTTTTAAATTTTACAAAGGGGAGAGATTTCACTTCATGTGCCTCAATAATTTTTATTTTGGACAACATTTTCGATGTGTTAGTTGAAATTTTCGATGTTTTAGTTTGCGTTTTTTTATGTTTAGGCCATAGTTTTCGAGATTTGGATTTTTTTGGGCCTATGTTTTAGTTTGATTGTTTAATTATTGATTTCTATCAGCGAATTTTTGATTGGCGAATATTTTGATTTAACCTGTATTTTTTTGCCAGTATTTTCAATGTTTGGTCTAATCGTCAAATCGGAGAAAGTAACATGATAGCCACATCACCATTTTGTTTATTAAAAGTTTGAATTCTGCAAAAAATTCTCAAGTAACATAACCTCCAAATTTAAGTGCTTTTTATAATTCACTTTCAAAATGCGTGTCCCCAAACAAACAAAAACCGAAGGGATGTAATGTTATCTATAAACAGCCAACACCCAAAGATGGTGATTTATTTTTGGAAAAATAAAATACAGAGCTTTCAAAATTTCATACCACATTAATTAATACCATCAAATAAATGTAATAACGACGAAAAATAGCCTGAATATATGAATATTCAGCCTGTTTATGACTCTACAAAATTAAGTCTTACTAAGACTACAAACAAATAACATATGCATCTGCAACAAGTATCTCAAATTATTTATACCATCAAGTCTCGATTTTTAATGGAACACCCTAATTTCAGAAATTTTTAAAATCAGTTTTTAACAGATTTGGATGTTTTTAAACTAATTTCTTGAATAAATGTTTTTCTTTTTACATGTTCTGGCGCAGAAATTCAATTCTACAAAATACCAAACACCAACAATTCGGTACATTATTAATATTTTGGAATTATTACGGTAATATTTAATTTAGTATTCTCAAAGGAATACAAATCTTGAGATAAATTGTTAAATAAATCCGTAACAATATTCAATGCACATTAATTATCCACGAACCTGTATCCGTTCAAATTTCCTGTCAGATTTACGTATTTATCATCCCTCCCTCGTGAGCCTGAATTTTTAATATGATCGTATTTCGCCGTAATTGATGGTTATTACTGTCCAAAATTAAGAAATAAGTAACGGCGGACGGAGAAATCGTTTCATTATTAAAACTCCATCTCGGGGGCGCGACAGATTCCGGCGGTGTGCAATCCGAGGGAAATTTTACAAGTGATTTAAAGTTGTGATCGGTGTCTTTGTCTGAGCGAAGTGATCGATTCTTTTGCGGAAAGTTGGACGTTATTCTTTCGCCTTAAACCTAACTAGATCGAAAAGTTAATATTACGTGAGTAATGGGGTGCATCCACACGCCGACCCGTATGTCACTTCTAATGGAATTAGCTGCACAACAAGTTTGGTCATCGGTGTTAATAAATTTTCCACTGTTTACACATCTAATGTGAACCGCTCGCTGGGAATTCATGGAGGATTGCAGCCGGGTCTTGTGTATTTGTGTGAGGGTGTGCGGATGTACAGCCGATTAACTGGTCAATTTAATTAACAAACATAAACTATTATGGTCTAATGGGAAAACTTACTCAGTAAAGTTTTCTAAAACGGCATGTTGAGAATACTTAGTTTTCATTAGAATCACATTTTTTTGGATAAATTATTGATTGCAGCAAAAGGATTATTTTGCATCCAGTGAAATAATATAATATGACTTAAAATGCCTCTAATGGAAGCACCGTTAGATAATTGCAAAACGTAAAAAGAAATTTTCAAGATAGTCTAGGGGCCGCGGTGGCCTAGTGAGTAGCGTTCCTGCTTCTGGGCGTCGTGGTCGTGGGTTGGAATCCCATCCGTGCGGTCACTTTTTCAGAACGAAGAAGTGGCAGTGCGGATCCATGGATGTGTAGTGTATGTCCCATTCATTTAAAAATGAAATCTTAAAAAAAAAAACTTACGTTAGTGGCCGAACAGCAAATCGCTTACGCCAATTCCCTCATAGTCATCCACTCTCCTTAACCCGCAATTCCATCAAACATCCTTCCTTTTTTAATTATAAAAAAAAAAGATCGTCTAGGTCACTGTATAGCTTCTTAAGGCAAACTCTTTGAATATTTATTAAAGTAATGGTTGTAATTGAAGTGACAAAATTTATATAGTTTTTTTATTTATTAAGTTGTGTTTCACGTTCTAATACGTGAATATTGCATTTGTAGGTTATTTATTGGTGATTGTCAAAAAACGCGCCCACTAAAAACAAATAATAATTAAGCAGCAAAAGTGGTAAAATATTTTCTATCATTCTTTAAAAATTCCAATTTAAAAATGCGGTTAATTCCGTTCCATGGTCGACCTTTATGCAAATTCCATGAATTGCATTAAAATATGTTTAATTTTATTTTTGCAGTTCCTTCCTGCAAATATATTTAACGAATACAAACTATCAAAAACCGTGAACGGTATTATAAATATATTTTTTTAATATTAAACAGAAATCCGTGTGTTGCGCATTAGTCGAATTTTATTTTTTACATTTAATAATTTATAACACTGTTCATGGTTTTTAAACAGTTTGTATTTGTTAAATATATTTGCAGAAAAGCACTGCAAAAATTAAATTAAAAATATTTTATTGCCATTAATTCAATTTATTTTATCCTTTAATGTTATCATGTCAATAACTCCTTAGAAACGACTTACGGTAAGGTACCTGTAACCAGTGGCGCCTCGTGGAATATGTTGATGGTAGAGCCACTTATACAATATAACCCCCCATTTCAAAAAAGAAACAACGATTTATCTTCCTAGACCAAAGTAACTCGCGAAAAAGTGTTTTGAGAATTAGTTGAAGATTCTTGCTGAGCTTGAAACCACAGGTAGTGCCATGGCCCCTTGGCTCTATAGAACGAACCGCCTCTGCATTCAATACTCCAACTAGATTTCGAATTTTTGTGACGAACCGAGCGTAGAGTTAAAAAAATTTGTAAAAATTTCCCGCTGTTGAAAAAAATTTAAAAACAATTGCCATCGACTTGAAACTCTTGAAATTCACTGAAAACACATTCTAGATTATGATTATGTAAAAATCCATTTAATACTCCAACAGTACATTTAGAATTTTCGTAACGAACCGAGCGTAGAGTTAAGAAAATTTGTAAAAAATTCCCGCTGTTGAAAAAAATATAACAACAATTGCCATCGACTTGAAACTCTTCAAATTCACTCAAAACACATTATAGATTATGATTATGTAAAAATCCATTGAATACTCCAACCGTACATTTGGAATTTTCGTAACGAACCGAGCGTAGAGTTAAAAAAATTTGTAAAAATTTCCCGCTGTTGAAAAAAAAATAAAAACAATTGCCACCGACTCAAAACTCTTCAAATTCACTCAAAACACATTCTAGATTATGATTATGTGAAAATCCATTTAATACGTCAACCGTGCATTTTGAATTTTCGTAACGAACCGATCGTAGAGTTAAAAAAAATTGTAAAAATTTCCCGCTGTTGAAAAAAATATAAAAACAATTGCCTCCGATTTGAAACTCTTCAAATTCACTGAAAACACATTCTAGATTATGATTATGTAAAAATCCATTTAATACTCCAACCGTACATTTTAAATTTTCGTAACGAACCGAGCGTGGAGTTAAAAAAATTTATAAAAATTTCCCGCTGTTGAAAAAAAATATAAAAACAATTGCCATCGACTCGAAACTCTTCAAATTCACTCAAAACACATTCTAGATTATGATTATGTAAAAATCCATTTAATACTCCAACCGTACATTTTGAATTTTCGTAACGAACCGAGCGTAGAGTTAAAAAAATTTATAAAAATTTCCCGCTGTTGAAAAAAAATATAAAAACAATTGCCATCGACTCGAAACTCTTCAAATTCACTCAAAACACATTCTAGATTATGATTATGTAAAAATCCATTGAATACTCCAACTGTACATTTTGAATTTTCGTAACGAACCGAGCGTGGAGTTAAAAAAATTTATAAAAATTTCCCGCTGTTGAAAAAAAATATAAAAACAATTGCCATCGACTCGAAACTCTTCAAATTCACTCAAAACACATTCTAGATTATGATTATGTAAAAATCCATTTAATACTCCAACAGTACATTTAGAATTTTCGTAACGAACCGAGCGTGGAGTTAAAAAAATTTATAAAAATTTCCCGCTGTTGAAAAAAAATATAAAAACAATTGCCATCGACTCGAAACTCTTCAAATTCACTCAAAACACATTCTAGATTATGATTATGTAAAAATCCATTTAATACTCCAACCGTACATTTTGAATTTTCGTAACGAACCGAGCGTAGAGTTAAAAAAATTTGTAAAAATTTCCCGCTGTTGAAAAAAAATATAAAAACAATTGCCATCGACTCGAAACTCTTCAAATTCACTCAAAACACATTCTAGATTATGATTATGTAAAAATCCATTGAATACTCCAACTGTACATTTTGAATTTTCGTAACGAACCGAGCGTGGAGTTAAAAAAAATTGTTAAAATTTCCCGCTGTTGAAAAAAATATAAAAACAATTGCCATCGACTTGAAACTCTTCAAATTCACCCAAAACACATTCTAATTAAGATTATGTAAAAATCCATTTAATACTCCAACCGTACATTTTGAATTTTCGTAACGAACCGAGCGTGGAGTTAAAAAAATTTGTAAAAATTTCCCGCTGTTGAAAAAAATATAAAAACAATTGCCATCGACTTGAAACTCTTCAAATTCACCCAAAACACATTCTAATTATGATTATGTAAAAATCCATTTAATACTCCAACCGTACATTTCGAATTTTCGTAACGAACCGAGCGTGGAGTTAAAAAAATTTGTAAAAATTTCCCGCTGTTGAAAAAAATATAAAAACAATTGCCATCGACTTGAAACTCTTCAAATTCACCCAAAACACATTTTAATTAAGATTATGTAAAAATCCATTTAATACTCCAACCGTACATTTTGAATTTTCGTAACGAACCGAGCGTGGAGTTAAAAAAATTTGTAAAAATTTCCCGCTGTTGAAAAAAATATAAAAACAATTGCCATCGACTTGAAACTCTTCAAATTCACCCAAAACACATTCTAATTATGATTATGTAAAAATCCATTTAATACTCCAACCGTACATTTCGAATTTTCGTAACGAACCGAGCGTGGAGTTAAAAAAATTTGTAAAAATTTCCCGCTGTTGAAAAAAATATAAAAACAATTGCCATCGACTTGAAACTCTTCAAATTCACCCAAAACACATTCTAATTATGATTATGTAAAAATCCATTTAATACTCCAACCGTACATTTCGAATTTTCGTAACGAACCGAGCGTGGAGTTAAAAAAATTTGTAAAAATTTCCCGCTGTTGAAAAAAATATAAAAACAATTGCCATCGACTTGAAACTCTTCAAATTCACCCAAAACACATTCTAATTATGATTATGTAAAAATCCATTTAATACTCCAACCGTACATTTCGAATTTTCGTAACGAACCGAGCGTAGAGTTAAAAAAATTTGTAAAAATTTCCCGCTGTTGAAAAAAATATAAAAACAATTGCCATCGACTTGAAACTCTTCAAATTCACCCAAAACACATTCTAATTATGATTATGTAAAAATCCATTTAATACTCCAACCGTACATTTCGAATTTTCGTAACGAACCGAGCGTGGAGTTAAAAAAATTTGTAAAAATTTCCCGCTGTTGAAAAAAATATAAAAACAATTGCCATCGACTTGAAACTCTTCAAATTCACCCAAAACACATTCTAATTATGATTATGTAAAAATCCATTTAATACTCCAACCGTACATTTCGAATTTTCGTAACGAACCGAGCGTGGAGTTAAAAAAATTTGTAAAAATTTCCCGCTGTTGAAAAAAATATAAAAACAATTGCCATCGACTTGAAACTCTTCAAATTCACCCAAAACACATTCTAATTATGATTATGTAAAAATCCATTTAATACTCCAACCGTACATTTTGAATTTTCGTAACGAACCGAGCGTGGAGTTAAAAAAAATTGTTAAAATTTCCCGCTGTTGAAAAAAATATAAAAACAATTGCCATCGACTTGCAACTGTTCAAATGCACACACGTAACGTTATTTGTTTTTACATTACTCGAGAATTTAAAAAGACTCGTCCTTTCAAACTTTTCTCTCGTAATGTAAAAACCTTCATAACGTTACTCGTATCGTAAATTACGATTCCCTAAAGGTTGACCATGAAACGACATGAACTACATTATTAAATTAATTTTTTGAAAGAATGATGAGAAAATATTTGACTATTTTTGCTAGCACTGCACAGGTAATATTAAAAATTCGTGGCATAACTCTGGTGGATGCGCCGGGACATATATGACAGGAAATCTCGTCGGTGAATATATGAATATTCAACATGTTCGCAAATCTACAAAATTAAATCGTACAAACACTAAAACAAAAACCGTATTGTAACAATTACTTCTCTGGCTGATGCCACGCCGAATACTAAATTATTTAAAAGAAATTTGCTTAATAATTTGCTTATTACTCAATTTTCCAGATTTGCAAACAGGTTGAATATTCATATATTCAGGCTATACCGGGTGAGGAATTCAACATGTTTTTTGAAAATATTTGAAAATCGGAACATTTTACGCAGAAATTACCTGGATGAAAAATAATCGTACGGAAGGGGGCCATAATCATGTATTATTGTTTTTCTCCCAGGTAGCGCTGTTGTCGCTAAATCAAGGTCAACACATTTTTTTTAATGGGAACCCCCATTTTTCATTGCAGATTCAGATTCCTCGTTAAAAACCAAGAATAATTTCCTAAACTTATTTTTTTGTCCGCCTGATAGATGGCGCTGTAATCGCTAAAAATGATAATTCGCTAGGATGCTTGCGAGTTTTGCGTGTACATTCAATTGCCGCGTATGTAAAAGATGTTTTAATCACATTTTGTAAAAATATCTTTTTTTTAAGTAATATTGAAATAAAACAATAATACATGACAAAATATAGTTTCTATTCAGTTTGCGAATTACTTAAAAAATGGCACAAAAGCGAAGCCAACTTATTTGGTGTTTCGGTTTGTTTGTTCAAAAAAGTAAACCTTTTATAAGAATAACTAATCTTTTTATTTTTATTTTACAAAATTGAATCCAGATTTGTTTTTTTATAAAATTGTGATAAAACAATTGTGTTTCGTGGATATTATAAGCTCTGCGTATTTCGGATTTCAATTTAGGTTGAAATAAGGATTTTGGAATTATAAATAAAAATAATAAATAAATTGACACAAATTTTAAAATAACCTAAAATAGCCCAAATTTTCAGACATAACTTTTCTTTTAAATTCTAAAACAGTCTAGAATAGTCGAAATTTTTAATAAGAGGCAATAATTTTTGACTATTTTATTAGACTATTTTAGAATTTAAAAGAAAATTTTTTATCTCCAAAATTTTTATTTTCGTCCAAATTGAAATCTGAAAAAGCAGAGCTTATAATCTTTTATAGAATTTTTTTTGGAAGGAACTATTTCCAAATGCGTTGACATATGAGCATTTGTTAAAGGGTCTTTCTCGTAAAAAATGTAAAAAAAAAGTTTCAATTTTTTTCTCTCCTCACGAACCTATTTATTGCACATAAAAAATAAAAGCAAATTAATACATGTAAAAGAAGACGTCTTCGGCTATATGAAATATTTTTTTTTGTTTTTATCGAGTGGACATGCGCGTTATAAGATACCCAATACAACTATAAACCGTATTTGTTCATATATTTATATAGATGTATATAAATATACAGGGTGTTTCAGAGCTCTGGGAACGGTCAATCACGTGCTTATTTTTCAAAATTTCGAAAAATGTTTTATACAAAAGTTGTGTATAATAGTGAGCTGCACGCCCCAAAAATATTTAAATTTATACGGGGTGTCTCATAACAAAGTTACAGACCAAACTTATGTTTTTTTTAATGGAACACCCTGTATTTTTTATCATTTTTGAATTATATGGAGCAAATAAAGGTGAGTTACTTCAATACTCCTTATACCTATTGTTTGCCGTTTTAGAAATATTTGAAGATTAGTTGAAATGCATGGTCTGAGTGAAATTTTATTTTTGCCCCAGTGATTGACGTTGGACGATCAAAATAATGTCAATTATTTGCTTGAAGGTTCGAACTATACAGCCAACCATGATTTCATACAAAAAATTATACAGGGTGATAAAAAAATGCGGTAGAAAAACCCAACTTATAAAGTTGAATAACTTCGTTTTTTCAAATGGCACACCCTGTATTTAGTAACGTATTCTCAAGTAGAATCCAATTATCTTTCAACACCCTGTATAAATATTCCCGCTTCTGTAATTTGTTTCATTTGAAAATAACCGTGAAATGTAAATAATTGTGGTAAGAGCGTGTTAAGTATTTCGTTCAATCTATGAAACCATATTTGAATTAACATTACTGTAATGAAACGTTGATAACACTCGAAATTTTTTGGCAAGTATCAACGAGAAATCAATAAAACGTATAATGTTACTGTATTCTATATAGAGACATAAATTATAAACACTTATTTGATGTTTCTCCGGTTTACTTTCAAGAAGAAACGTAATTGATATTGTCTCTAGCTGATTGAAACTGTTTGACAAATTCTCTTGAAATATTTGATCACCTCCGAAAGGTGTTAGTTAAATTTACAAATAATCAGAGCGATCAAAGGGACGGGTTGAATCAAAGGGGATGCTTCACTTTGAGTCCCGGCGAAAAATGTATCCAAGTAATTCGATAGATTTACAGCGCTTGCATACCTTTTTCTAAATCGTTCATTTGAAATATTGCAGACATGCGACATAAAAGTTATATTAATGAAGCGCATTTGAGAGGAATGTACATGAATGATTGCAGCGTGTCTTTTGAACGGGCGTACGATAATATCCAGTATAAATATGTATACAACTGCATTTTGTGTTGCATGAAGGGATGTATTGGAATGTAATGTAAGTAAGATGATGTGAGACTATGCATCGAGTAACGATTTTTAAATTTTCATTTCGCATGAGCATATTTAAAATTATTGGGGGCCGCGGTGGCCTAGTGAGTAGCGTCCCTGCTTCTGGGCCTCGTGATCGTGGGTTCGAATCCCATCCGTGCGATCACTTTTTCGGAACGAAGAAGTGGCCGTGCGGGTCCATGGATGTATAGTGTATGTCCCATTCATTAAAAAAAAATCTTCAAAAACTTACGTTAGTCGCCGAACAGCAAATCGCTTACGCCAATTCCCTTATAGTCATTCACTCTCCTTTAAAAAAAAAAAAAAAAAAAAAAAATATTGAAACATTTTAATAGCGAGTTTATTTCAATACACTGTCAGCGGAAGCGTCTATTTGTTACCGGCGCTTCATCGGAAGCACCAATTATCCAAATGAGTAAAGTTCGCGCCATACATAGCGCCCCGTACATCGGATAGCTCAACTAATCACCGGCTAGCAAAAGGTAGCGACCATTCCTCTCAGCTACCAAAAGGTAGAACCTCTGCAAAACCACCCTGCTACCTCTGTTCCAGCGGCTACCAAACTCAAGGACCGATATTTCTGGATATTCCCAAGTTGGCCACACGTGCAAGGGTCGCCGATACCTGCGAGAACATTTGCGCACGGAAATCCAGAAATCGGCATGAGTCATGAGGTAATAAAAATCAAAAACAATACACCCGCTATGTTTTTCGCGTTTTACCGCGAAACCAAGGGATACACGGGAACATGACATACGGCACTGGATAGCTGCGAGAATGGCCGTTGCAATGACTACAAACACGGTGTAGTTAGCGTAATTCGAAAAACACAAGTTGTCATAATGATTTACGACACCCCTTTTGTATATATGTTTTCTGTTAGTTGTAGTCTTAGTTGTTGATGCACGTTGTTGGGACATACATCAAACGATGCGCATTTCCATGCTGCATCGTTTCATGTATGTTTCATCACGATAGTACCATCCCTGCCCACGGTATTTGGTAAAAACTAAAATTACTACCATTTTTCGTCACGGATTGAACTAAATTCTGTATGCCCGGATGCGGAATAATTTTACACATATCACACAACCATTCATTTTTAAAAATATTAATATTTAGTATTTATTTTGAATATTTTTCTGTGGCGAAAAATGGTCGGTGACGGAAATGGTCGGGGGGATGAAGGGCTGACTCGGCCAAGATAAAAGGGCCCGGGATGGGACAGAAAAGCTCTCTTTCGAAGCAGTGTTGAAACCGAGTAGACGTCGGTACCGCGAATTGTTTGTTTTTTTTGTTGGCCCAGTGGTCATAACGCGTAAGCTCTGTTAATTTTTTTCTTTTTCTTTTTTTTTTCTTGTGTTTTATTATTAGTGTAAATTTGTCTTCATGTAATTTAAGTGTTTCATTTGTTCGTAAATAATATATAATTTCTTTTAACACGTAACCAGTTTACTTTCATTAATTGTTTTTTTTCTTCGAAAACGACGACGTACCTCATCGGTGAAGCTCCGTAAGTACAATCCCTTCATTAAGTTTATTGTGTTCTGGTGCTCTACCCTAAGCAAACCGCGCGGTTATTAAGGCAGGGACAACCAACAGTGACTACATTCTTTTGCTAATTATTGTGTTGTCTGTCCCCGGTGAGAAATCTCAGAAGATTTCCCCGCTTTCGTCCCGAGTACGAAAGAGCCATTTTTTAACATTTGGCGCCCAACATGGGGCTGACTCAAGGAGATGTACCACCGGGAGTCTTTGCCACTAAAAAGCAAGTCCTATTCGAGAGACATGCGGCATCTTGGTCTGAAGATCTAAAAACGACAGTGATGTGGAAACTGGCGTCACCATCTTTACGTCAAAACTTAATTTTTAAACCGAGCACCGTAGAGAGGTTTGTCGATCTGGCATCGAAATCGCCGACCGATGAACAAAATAAACCGAAAAACGTGAATTTCTCCGATACGCCCCCCGCCAGAATCGCCGAACAACAGCAACACCGCCCTTCATCCCTACCCAGACAACAATATGAGCAGCAGAATAATCGCGGCCTGTACCGAAACCACGCAAGCCAGAAGAACGAAACCCAATATCAACAAAACAGAAACCGCCCCACCTCATCCGGAAACGCCAGTCAGCAGATAAGTAATACATCGCCGCAAGAAAACACTCACCGACAAGCTCATCAACAGAATCGTCACCCGAAATTCACTAGGAATTCGAACTTCCAAGAACCACCGCCTTGCGAGATTTGTAAAAAGGGAAATCATTGGCACCGCAATTGTCCCAAGAATCAGGGAAACGACCAACAGCGGCAGGACAGGAGATAAACACTCTAACCTCCCCTGCCGCCACCGTCCGCCAGAAACGCCAGTCAACTAGTAAGAAACCGCAACATCCAACCCGATACCTTCGCCAGAAAAACATTCCTAACACTTCCATCGAAATGACAATTTCCCACACACCCCCTATCCAGAGGAACCTGCGACAATATCAGAAGAAGCGCCAACCACCCGGACAGGATGTACCAGCGGATAAACAACTGCGCCGCGATACAGAGTCTATCTGTGCCATTAAAAATGAACATTTTGCGACGAAAATTTGTTGTACATGTACGTGTGAAGTGAGCAACGATAAAGACGCTTTTCCCGGTGAAAATCCACAGTGCGCGCTACTTATAAACAATACACAGCTGATTACTCTACCAGTGATTATCCATGATCGAACTCTCACGTGCCTTTTGGACCTCGGTGCTAATCAAAATTACATCCGCCCCGACATTTGTGACCATGTTCTTCCACTGCAAACACACACAAACCTAGCCAGCCAGAACGCTACTGCAGACATCATTGGTTTGGCTCAGCTGCATTTCCTGCTGGGAAACCAGGATTTCCAGGAAGAATTCCTCGTGATGCCACAGTTGCGATATGAAGCTATCCTTGGTGTCGGATTTTTTGTGAAGCATGACGCCGTGATAGACTGCAGCCGGGGTTGTATTCATCTGGGAACAGGACTCCGCCAAACCATACGTTGGACGAACCAGGCACATCCACCAGAGGAAAACGCTGTTCCAGTTTTAGATCATGGATTCACAGGACAAGATGCTCGGCACTTCGAGGAATTAAGTGAACGTTTTTCACGTACATTCCGACCTAAGGATCAATTTTCCCACCGCCCACGCACCACCGAGCATAGGATACAGCTGACCACAACAAAACCCATACGCACTCGCCCATATAGAGTCAACACTGCGAAGAAACAAGAAATCGATAAACAAATCGACGATCTCCTGTCGCAGGGAATAATCGAACCTTCGACAAGCCCCTACGCGTCGCCTATAGTCCTGGTGCAGAAAAAAGATGGCGAAAGTCGATTCTGCATCGACTACAGGAAGATTAACGAAGTGACGGTTTCCGAACCTACGCCGATGCCCGTAATCCAGGAGGCATTGAGGGATCTCGGGGACGCCAGCATCTTTTCCACACTCGACCTGAAGAGCGGATACTGGCAGATACCTATGGAATCGGCTTCTAAACAGTTTACTGCATTCTCAACAACAGACGGAGGCCATTACCAATTTCGCGTCATGCCCTTCGGCCTCAAAAACGCCCCAGCAACGTTCCAGCGCCTTATGTCCCAGGAAGTACTCTCGGGGATGCTTCATGATTTCACCATGGTGTACTTGGACGATATTATTGTGTTTTCCAAGACACCAGAGGATCATCTCCGACATTTGGCTTTGGTGTTCGAACGCCTGGACCAATTTGATTTAAGGCTAGGCGTAGAAAAATGTTCTTTTGGGAAACAATCGCTAGAATATCTAGGACACATGGTGGATGCTGATCAAACGAGACCCCTAATCAAACATTTAGACCAAATTAGTACATACCCAATTCCAAAAACTCGCCGCCAGCTACGCAAGTTTTTGGGATTATGCAACTGGATACGTCAGTATGTACGAGATTTCGCCTCAATCGTCGCTCCTTTAAATGAGCTAACTGCCACCTCTAAATCCTTCAAATGGACACCTGCCGCCTCAGCAGCTATGGAAAACCTGCAGAAAAGGATATCCGAGCCGTTAAAACTCCATCGACCACTTCCTGGATTGCCATTCACCGTACAGACCGACGCATCGCAACTCGGAATATCGGCTGTTTTATTTCAAACGGATCCCGAAGGCGAGAAGAGAATTGTGTCGTTTGACTCAGCTAAACTAAACGATACTCAGAGGCGGTACCATATTAACGAGCAGGAATGCATGGCACTCGTTTGGGCTCTGAAACGGTACCGTCCCCTGCTGGAAGGATTACATTTTAAAATAGTAACGGACAGCAGAGCCCTGACCTGGTTGGCCAAATTTAAGGACCAAAAATCAAAACTAACCCAATGGGCACTCTTGCTGCAGAGTTTTGACTATGAAATTGAACACTGCGCAGGAGAAAATAACCAGCTTCCTGACCTATTAAGTCGCGACCCAGAAGACCAACATGTTGGAGAGCTCCCAGAACTCGAAACAATTCTGCCCCCCACTCTGAACGTCATAGAGCTGCCAGCTATCCACATCGTAAAAGATGCCCAGCAAGAAGATGAGGCAACCCGGAACATAGTGCAGATTTTGGGAAATTCAAACCACGACGAATGGCCGGAAATAAACCAAGTTTATGAAATCGTAGACGATATGTTATTTCATCGGCCAACGATTAATCACGACAGGACCCTCTACGTCCCGACCGCAGTCCGCCCTCGTGTCTTGCACGTTATGCATGACGAAGCCATCCACCCCGGCCGCGATGAGACACTACGTAGTATTCGCACACGCTACTTTTGGCCATCTATGACGAAAGATGTGAAAAACTATGTAGCAGGATGCCTGATTTGCATAGCGACTAAACGCGGAAAACGACAGAAAGCTGCACCAATGCGAGCGCGTATTCCGATCGCCCCTTTCCACGCCATCGCATTGGATCTGATTGGCCCGTTCCCGCAGTCATCCACGAAAAAAAGATCCGTCGTTGTGATAACCGACTTATTTACTAGATGGGTGGAAGCCTTCCCCGTCGGTCGTGCCACATCCAGTAACATCATCAAGTTACTTGAAGAGCAAGTGTTCAACAGGTTCGGTTACCCGCGATATATCATCAGTGATAATGGACCACAGTTTACCGCCAGGCACTGGCGTAAACAAATGCAAAAATGGGGAGTGGACACTTACTACACACCGGTATATCATCCTCAGGCCAATCCAATGGAAAGGAGGAACCAGGAGTTAAAGAAATGCCTGAGGATTAAGTTGCAGGGACAGCCTGGTAAACAATGGGCCCAACACATCCCCGGTATTTTATTCGAGCTCCGTTCACGCGCTAATGCCGCCACAGGATTTTCCCCAGCTCGTGCCCTGTTAGGTTACGAACTTCCACGCCCCGCAGAGCGAGAAATCCCCCCAGCTCATCCACCGCCGGCGCCACAACACCAGGAGAGGGACCAACGTCTAGAGGACATCAGGCAATGTCAGCAGAGGTACATCAGCAGGTATAACAAACCTAACGAGCCGCCGCAGTTTTCTGCGGGACAGCAAGTTGTCATCCGCAACCACCCGATCAGCGACAATCAAAACCCCGCCAGCTTCGCTGCCAAATGGCTTGGACCATTTTCTATTCGCGAAGTGGTCTCTTCAAACGTTTATCGCATCGATCGGGATGGAAAGGTCGTAGTAGTTCACGCTGATGACATCAGATCAGCTCCGGTACGACCTGCCGGACCAGCCGCCCCGAGAGCACCGGAACCCGCCGACGACGAGGACGTGGACGACCCTGCAGTTTCTGGCCCCTCAAGATACCGACCCCCCCCCCCAGCGTTCGCAGCCCTAAGTGCCTAGCTTTCTGTGATATGGACACTCTCCCGAGAACTAGAGACACTCCCTCCTCTACTGTGCTACGCTTGCGCCAGCTATCCCGCAATACAAGATCCAGGAGTGTGATCTTGTTGGACGATTCCTGATAGTGTTGGACGCTCAGATGCCGAGTGTAGTATTATAGTGTAATATATGTGTAGGTTATGTGTAGGTTAAGTGTAGGTTAAGTTAGTGTTAGTGTGTACAGCCGTGTACAAACCCTCGCGAAATGTAAATATGTACAAAACGATTTTCCGACCTCGTGTGACACGTATACTGCAAATCACACGAGAACATCAGCCGATGAACCAAACACCCTACAGGAAAAGGGTGACAACCAGCATTTCCTGTACGCCGCCTCCAGCCAGAGCTGAAGATGGGAAGCGACGCAACCCACGCTTCCGGAGTTGGAACGAAAAGACGTTAGTGGGAAAACCTCGAAACAACAGGCGCGAGGATCTACGCCCCAAACCCAACTCCACGATATTTGCTGTCGTCGAATGGCGGAACCAGACGCCGCCATCAGTGAATATTAGACGCTGCTAATTTGGACCAGTGATGGAACCAGACGCCATCACATGTAGCAGTTCGCAACTGACAATGGGCAGTTGTTAAATAAAACCCATTGTGGCGCCCAGAATACGTAGCCAGAGCTACACTCACCGACGACGACGCCAGCGCGCCGTCCCGACCAGGAAAATCGGAAGCCAACGCTTTCTCCTGGACAACAGCCCAGCCGATGCAGCTAGGGCGAAACAACACATCGCCGTGACCAGTGTCACGATACGAAATGGCCAGAGCCATTTTTACTGCCAACGACGACCAGTGCCGTCAATCAGCAGGATGAAGCAGCTAGCGCTGCTACAATCTCGCCCAGGCCATCGACGAGCCGAAGCAGATTACTGAACACACGCAGGTAGTGCATATTTCTTTCATCGCCTATCACATTTTCTCCGCATATTTCATTTTGTACAAGTTTTACTTCTTGTCTCTTCATTTTTTGTACATATACATTTTCTTTTGTAATTACTGTATATAGAATCTTGGTTAGCGAATTTTACTCATTTTACGGGGCCGAATTGTTACCGGCGCTTCATCGGAAGCACCAATTATCCAAATGAGTAAAGTTCGCGCCATACATAGCGCCCCGTACATCGGATAGCTCAACTAATCACCGGCTAGCAAAAGGTAGCGACCATTCCTCTCAGCTACCAAAAGGTAGAACCTCTGCAAAACCACCCTGCTACCTCTGTTCCAGCGGCTACCAAACTCAAGGACCGATATTTCTGGATATTCCCAAGTTGGCCACACGTGCAAGGGTCGCCGATACCTGCGAGAACATTTGCGCACGGAAATCCAGAAATCGGCATGAGTCATGAGGTAATAAAAATCAAAAACAATACACCCGCTATGTTTTTCGCGTTTTACCGCGAAACCAAGGGATACACGGGAACATGACATACGGCACTGGATAGCTGCGAGAATGGCCGTTGCAATGACTACAAACACGGTGTAGTTAGCGTAATTCGAAAAACACAAGTTGTCATAATGATTTACGACACCCCTTTTGTATATATGTTTTCTGTTAGTTGTAGTCTTAGTTGTTGATGCACGTTGTTGGGACATACATCAAACGATGCGCATTTCCATGCTGCATCGTTTCATGTATGTTTCATCACGATAGTACCATCCCTGCCCACGGTATTTGGTAAAAACTAAAATTACTACCATTTTTCGTCACGGATTGAACTAAATTCTGTATGCCCGGATGCGGAATAATTTTACACATATCACACAACCATTCATTTTTAAAAATATTAATATTTAGTATTTATTTTGAATATTTTTCTGTGGCGAAAAATGGTCGGTGACGGAAATGGTCGGGGGGATGAAGGGCTGACTCGGCCAAGATAAAAGGGCCCGGGATGGGACAGAAAAGCTCTCTTTCGAAGCAGTGTTGAAACCGAGTAGACGTCGGTACCGCGAATTGTTTGTTTTTTTTGTTGGCCCAGTGGTCATAACGCGTAAGCTCTGTTAATTTTTTTCTTTTTCTTTTTTTTTTCTTGTGTTTTATTATTAGTGTAAATTTGTCTTCATGTAATTTAAGTGTTTCATTTGTTCGTAAATAATATATAATTTCTTTTAACACGTAACCAGTTTACTTTCATTAATTGTTTTTTTTCTTCGAAAACGACGACGTACCTCATCGGTGAAGCTCCGTAAGTACAATCCCTTCATTAAGTTTATTGTGTTCTGGTGCTCTACCCTAAGCAAACCGCGCGGTTATTAAGGCAGGGACAACCAACAGTGACTACATTCTTTTGCTAATTATTGTGTTGTCTGTCCCCGGTGAGAAATCTCAGAAGATTTCCCCGCTTTCGTCCCGAGTACGAAAGAGCCATTTTTTAACATATTTGTAGACACTTTGCGAACTGTGTGCTATAGTCGGGCCGTCTATTTTTAGACGCAAACATGCAGAATGGGTTGCATACAGTTTGCCATACAGGGTGGCGCGC